>JAWHQI010000178.1:4481118-5747927 GCA_033032865.1 Dactylorhiza incarnata | reverse complement strand
ATGTCGGTGAGAGGTCTGGTTAAGGGCCTGCCAAATCTATCTTCCTACGGTGAAGGTCATGTTTGCGAAGGATGTCAGTTCGGCAAGTCTCATCGACTACCGTTTGATAAGTCGCAGAAGAGGTGTAGTGTACCGTTGGAGTGCATCCACGGTGACTTGATGGGACCAACTGCTACCCCAAGCCTCGGAGACAGCAGGTATATGCTGGTGTTGATCGATGATTACACCAGATATGTCTGGGTTTATTTTCTGAAGGAGAAGGCGGAGGCGTTTGCCAAGTTTGTGGAGTTCAAGGAGCTCGTGGAGGGTCGGCTGAATCTGCGGATCAAGAAGCTGAGGACGGACAACGGAGGGGAGTTCACCTCTGCTGAGTTCTCCAGTTTTTGCAGGAAGGCAGGCATCCGGAGGGAGCTCACTTGTGCTCATACTCGACAACAGAACGGAGTTGCAGAGCGAAAGATCCGTCATCTGACGGAGACCTGCAAGTGTTGGCTGCATGCCAAGAGCATCCCAAAGTCCTTCTGGGCGGAGGGAATGTCTTGTGCTGCCTACGTCATCAACCGGATGCCTTTGAGTCCCATCAATATGTTGACTCCTCATGAGATGATGTTCAAGGAGAAGCCAAGCGTGGCTCACCTTCGGGTATTTGGTTCCACCTGCTACGTGCATGTTCCAGATGCTCTTCGGACGAAGCTAGATGCGAAAGCAAGGAAGCTAGTCTTCGTGGGATACGATGAGAGGAAGAAAGGCTGGAAGTGCATGGACCCGGAGACGCGGAGATTTGTTGTTTCTCGCGACGTCGTGTTCGATGAGGTGACATCTTACAAGGGGTCTTCTGATGTGGAGCTACCAGAGAGCAGGGTGGAGGTGCCGGAGAAAGCTGTGGAGAATCTTCAGGTGGAGCCACCTGTGTCACCAGGTGGTCCATCTCCTTCTAGTTCCGAGACGGGGGCTTCTGGTTCAGGGAGCAGGGGGAGCAATGCTCCTAGCACGTCTGGAAGAGGAGCTAGGGAAGAAGCAGCTGGAGATAATGCGGTTCAGGGGAAGGAGCTGAGGAGGTCGAAGCGAGCAATCGTTTCCCCTGATCGCTATACAGGAGGAAACGCAGTGAGCTTTGTCTCATGTTTCTTCGCTGGTCCCTTGGATGAGAGGGAGCCGTCGAGCTTTGAGAAGGCCCAAGGCGTGAAGGAGTGGGATGTTGCAATGCAAGAAGAGATGGCAGCTCTTGAGAAGAATGAGACCTGGTCTCTTGTGCCCAAGCCCAAGGGCACTACTCCTGTAACATGCAAATGAGTCTACAAATTGAAGAAGAAAGCTGACGGCAGTATCGAGCGGTACAAGGCTCGTCTTGTAGCTCGGGGGTTCTCGCAGCAATATGGTGAAGACTACGAAGAGACTTTCAGTCCGGTGGCAAAAATGACTTCAGTTCGGTTCATCATTGCCTTGGCGGCATTCAGTGGATGGGAGATTTGGCAGCTCGACGTCAAAAACGCCTTCTTGTACGGCGAGATTGACAAGGACATCTTCATGGTCCAGCCACCAGGCTTTGTGTCTGAAGATTTTCCGGAGCATGTCTGCAAGCTGAAGAAGGCCCTGTATGGGTTGAAGCAAGCGCCGAGGGCGTGGTACGGAAAGATCGCAGAATATCTCCTATTCTGTGGGTTTTGTGCTTCAGACTCAGACTCAAGCTTGTTCGTCAAGAAGAGCGGGGAGCTTCAAGTCATCGTGCTGCTATACGTCGACGACATGATCGTGATGGGGAACTCGAAGGAGGAAGTAGAACAGCTACGGGCCGAGCTAGCTATCAGGTTCGAGATGAAGGACTTAGGTGAGCTTCACCATTTCCTTGGACTCGAGGTGCAGAGGAAGGAAAGTGGAGTGCTGGTGTCCCAGGCTAGATATGCGGAGCGGATCGTGGAGCGGTTCGGCATGAAGGAAGGGAAGTGCACTTCCACACCTCTGGAGAAGGCTATGAAGCTTCGGAAAGATGAGGGGAGGATTATGCAAGATCCGTTGGTGTTCCGAGCTCTGGTTGGGAGCTTGATCTATCTGACGATCACAAGGCCGGATGTTGCATATGCAGTTGGCAGAGTGAGTCGATTTATGGCGGAGCCACGGGTACCTTATCTGCTAGTGGCTAAGAACATTCTGAAGTATGTCAAGGCGACCTCGGATATGGGTCTCCTATACAGGAGGGATGTGGGCTTCGAGGTGCATGGATACATGGATGCTGACTACGGGGGAGATTCGGATGATCGAAAGTCGACATCTGGATTCGTCTTCATGGCGGGCCCTACGGCTATATCATGGTGCAGCAAGAAGCAGGATTCCGTATCGGTCTCTACCACGGAAGCGGAATACAAGGCTTTGGCCTTGGCAGCTCAGGAAGCCATCTGGCTTAGGAGGTTGGTAGGAGATGTCCACAAGGAGGTTCGGGAGCCGACTCTGCTACGCGGTGACAACGAGAGTGCTCTCAAACTGGTAACCAATCCAGTTTGTCATGCGAGGACCAAGCATATCGAGATCGAGCATCACTTCATACGGGAGAAGGTGCTGGAGGGGTCTCTTTCGGTCGAGCATGTGCGGAGTGCGGACAATGTCGCAGACATCTTCACAAAGGCGCTGGCAAAAGGGCCGTTCACACGGCTAAGGAGCTTACTGGGGCTGGTTTCAACTTCCCACTTCAAGGGGGAGTGTTGAATTTGTTGAAGTGGAAGTTTGGAGGATTTTGGACCTGGGCGGTCTGGGAGGAGGTCGGGCGGTCTGGCGAGTTCGCGCGACTTGGCGGTCTGCATCTACGGACTGGCTGATCTAAGCCTAGCTGCGGTATCCCGGGTTTACCGCTGGTCTTGTCCAAAGTCTACTGTAGGTGGAGCCGCGCGGTCTGTGCGTGACCGCGTGGCGTGCTGTCCTCTTCAAGGCTGTGGCGGTCTGGTGTGACCGCACAGTTTGATCCAGGTTCTCTCCGGAATGCGGTCTGGTAGCTGACCGGGCTTTTTGGGGGTATTCGCGGACTAAGGGTCTTAGTCGCGCGGTCTCAGTTCGCGGTCTCAGAAGGAGACTGGTATGCGAGCTGGTTGCTGTTCGCGGTCTCAGGAGGAGATCGGCATGCAGACAGGAGTTCGCGATCTGATGGCGAACTGACTGTGTTCGCGGTCTCATGCGAACACAGGTGGTGAATAGCTTCGGGCAGTCTGGCGATCTTCTTTGAAGTCGCGATCTGCTGTGAGAGTAGCGGTCTTTCATGGTCGATGTTGAAGCTGGCGAATTCACCAAAATGAAGCAGGAGTACTGTTGCTAATCGCGCGGGTTGACCAATCTGGTCGCGCGGTCTGGGGGGTGGTGATCCTATCTCATAGGGTGGTGACTGGATCAGGTCCCACGCCTATAAATAGGAGGCCACTGTAGCAGCAATTAGACACACCAAGTGTAAGCTGAGTTCGCTCTTGTTCTTGCGGTCTGTTTATTTCTGACCGGGCGGTCTCTGATTGAACTCTTCTTGTGCAGCTTCTGCGGATAGTGTGGGCAGCAGCGATCACCTCTTCCTCTGAAAGTGTTTGGGCGGTCTGCGGCTTGGAGTTGTGGTGCTGGAGTTCGGGAGAATCAGGAGGTCGGAAGAAGGGAGCGGTCTGTGCAGCGGTCTGGTGGTGTTCTGTGGTCGGTAGAGAGTTGCGGTCTAGCAACTATCAGAGATCGCAGGGGAGGTCGCGCGGGTTAGGCGGTCTCCAGTTATCAGTTTTTTCTGTACTTCTCTTTGGAGTTTTGTGCTGACGAAATCATGTCTCGTCAAGCATGTCTTGCCCTGCAATTGAAGTTTGCTATCAATAAAGATCGTTTGTTTGCCTAAGATTGTTTTTGGTTGCTTTGGCTTGTATCTCTAGTTGTTATTGCTGCTTGCTCTCACAAGGTCCGAGAAATTTTCACAAGAACAGCCTCTGGGTGGAGACTCATGTAGGCAGAAGTGTTGAACATATTCTTCACCTGGTACTGTTGAAATTCCTATTCTCTATAGGGAGATATGGTAGAAATATGAGAGGTATCCATACCTTTTTCTCTGGCCTCTTTCATCTGAGATAGAGCAACAAGCTCTCTAAACCTTGCCATATTGTACAATCTATCTGCTTCAGCTTTATCTTCAGCTTCCTTATCTTCGATTTCTTGTTCAGATAATTGGCTATGCTTTCTTTCATAAACCTGATAGCCTGAAGATCTTCCTTCCCTATATGAAGAGGATTGACCAGATGGCTTGGAGCCAGCAGACTGAGATGTCCTGGATGTGGAAGAAAGTCCTCCTGCAGAACCTGCACCTGGAGGAGGTGGAGGAGGAGGGGGTTTCTTGAACACAGCAGGGTGATCCTTCTGGTATCTTCTTTCAAGCTTCCTTCTCTTCAACTCATTCTTGGAGAATTGCATCCAAGGTTGAGTTATTTCATGAGGCTTGAGATTTTTCTGCACATAATAGGGAATGTCATTTTTATCAGGCTTTTTGGAAGGGGATGGCAGCTTCTTGCATGGAGCTTTTCTTTTCTTGGATTTGACTTTGGCATCACTATCATCACTGTCATCATCATCATCAGAATTTGACGATGAAGGCACATTCTCATACATTTCATCAATTTCCTTGTATGCTTCAATCCTTCTTTTCTCTAAATCATCATCAACATTCTTGACAGCAGCAACAGCAGGCTCAGAAGAAGAGGAGGGGGCAGAGGCAGAGGCATCAGGCATCTGTTCATCAAGAACTGCCTGTTCAGGAACAGCAGGTTCCTGATCTGCCTTAGAGATATCTGGATCTGGAACTGGAGACACTAGCAAATCTCCATGCCTGGCTTCCAAGTCTGGGGAATAACAGACAATGGCCTTGTAGAGGTCTTCAGCTGATTCTTTGGAAGATGGGTCTGAGCAGAGGGACTGAATGGTAAGCTGCAGAATCTGATCCACTAGAGGGGTGGATTTGAAAGAGCTGCTGGGAGGAACTTCTGGAGGAGGAGGAGGAGGAGCACCTTCTGTGCTTTGAGCCAGGGAGACCAAGACTGTGCTGACATCAGCTAGGTCTGACCCTTGCTCTTCAGGAACTTCTGCCTCTGGAGCTTCATCCTGGAACATCTCCCCCTGCCTAGACTCTGGGAAACTAGAGTCTGGGCCCCCAGATGAAGGGAAAGAGGAAGAGGAGAGAGAAGCAAGTTGAGAGAGAATAAGATCAAGCTTAGAATGCACTGGGGCCAGACTTTGATCAATAAGCTCCTGTAATTTAGAAGCTATGTGACCAAACACCTGGGTAGCTATCTGTGAGACATCCACAACCAGTACATCTGGAGTTGGGTGAGAAGAAGAAGAAGGGATGGAAGATGTGGTATGAGCACAAGAAGTGGATGGAGGAGGAGGAGGAGTGAAATCTGATGGGATTTCATCCTGAGAAAAGTCTGGAATGGAAGTGTCTTGTGGAGGAGGAGGAGAATTTTGAGAAGGTGAAGGTGGAGATAGAGTGGAGAGGTTTTCTGGAGGTGGAGGAGGAAGAGAAGAGGAGGCAGGCTCTTCAGAATGTTGAAGAGTCCGTGAGAGAGGAGGAGGAATCTGGGGTGGGGGAGTGGCAATTACAACCCTGGTGTCCTCAGAAGCTTGAACTGTTGGAGCCACTGGAGCTGATTTCTTCTGGAATGTCCTATCCCACTTCTTGAAAAGAAGGGGAGTCAGTTTCTTTGAGGTATTAATGCCAACAACAGTAGAAACTGAGAGGGCTGGACACTTGGCCTGAAGGAAGATTCCCAGAATCCTTCCATAGCCTACATTCCTTGAGGTCACTTTCTTTTTGATGGAATCAAACAGAGTTAGACCCCAGTTGATGTGCCTCTTCTCAATCAAAGCACTCATGACTAGAAATTGCTGCCTGTTTATGTAGTCATGTGCTGAGCTCTTCCCCATTAAAACCTTTCCCACAACATCTGCCAGGAAGGTGTATTCCACTGCAAAATCACGTTTCAAAAGATGTTTAGGGTTACTCCCAGAGTACCCCATCCTATCCAGCATCAGATTGAGCTCTTCCTCAGTGAGTTCCAAATCATCATCTCCATTTTCAAATTCAAATATCTCAGACAAAACAGCAGCACTCAGAACAACTTCATTCCCTGAAACCTTTCCTGCAATTTCTGTGCCATTTCGAATCTCAGAAGTGAATGCCCATTCTTTTATCTCATTGATATGAATCTTGGCCGGCAAGTCATAAACTTGCGCAACTTTGGGTCTTCAAAGAGATTCAGAATGTCTGTGAAGCCTTCTCCTGACTGGGCAAATGATTCCAGATCAATATCGAATCCCGTATCGAACTTTATTGAGGCGAGGACTCCAGCAGTGATCGACATTGTTCCTGCAAAGAAAGAAAATGATCAAGTGCAAAGGGAACTGGAGGGAGACGAAGAGTTTGAGAGCGCAAAAGACAGAATCCAGACGAATAGAGATTAAATATTAGGGTTCGGCGAAGACGAGGGTTTGCGCGGAACGGATTTGACGAGAAGACACGTGTTAGCGGGAAATAAAAAGCTGTCTTCCGTCAATCCCGTTCGACGAATGAAATATTTTGTCGATCTTGTTCGACTAATAACTTTTCAAAACTTCTTTCATAAGGAAGATAGAACGTCAGAGACTTCGTCGATCGGGTTCGACGAAATCGAGACTTCGTCGATCGAGTTCGACGAAAATTCTTCCGAACTTTAGAAAGAAATTTTGACCAGTTCGTCGACCTCGTTCGACGAAAAAGATGTCGTTCGTCGAGCACATTCGACGAATTTTCTGAACCTTAATATATTGAAAAAAAAATTGTTGGGTAGAAAACTTTGCCAATTAGATTGACTCCCCATTTATCATTCCAAGCTGATTTATAAAGAATTGATGTTTCTTTTCATCCAAAGGCTTGGTGAAAATGTCAGCTCTCTGCAAATATGTTGGTATGAAGTCTAAACATATTTTTCCCTTCTCCACATTATCTCTGATAAAGTGGTGTCTGATCTCAATATGTTTAGTTCTACTGTGGAGTACTGGATTTTGTGCTATTGATATCGCACTGGTGTTATCACAAAAGATTTTGGAATTATTTAGATTGTAACCATAGTCTAGGAACTGGTTCTGTATCCACAAAATTTGTGAACAGCAACTGCCAGCTGCTATGTATTCAGCTTCTGCAGTTGATGTAGACACAGAGGTTTGTTTCTTACAAAACCAGGACACAAACTTGTCTCCAAGGAACTGACAAGTCCCTGATGTGCTTTTCCTTGTCTATTCTGCATCCAACATAATCAGCATCTGAGTATCCAGTTAACTCAAATCCTGATTCTGTAGGATACCAGAGTCCTAGATCTAGACAACCCTTTATATATCTTAAAATCCTTTTTAATAAAATATAGTGAGATTCTTTAGGATTTACCTGAAATCTAGCACTAATACATGTGGCAAACATGATATCTGGTCTACTGGCTGTTAAGTATAAAAGAGACCCCACAATAGCTCTATATACTTTCTGATCAACAGGTTTTCCTGATTCATCAGTGCCAACAGCTGCATTTGAAGGCATGGGAGTTTTCATGGGGGAGGCATCTGACATCCCAAATCTTTTAACAAGCTCTTTAGCATATTTAGATTGGGATATGAAGATGCCTTCTGTTGTTTGCTTAACTTGCAAACCAAGAAAGTAAGACAGTTCTCCCATACTGCTCATTTCAAATTTTGAATGCATTAGATTTGAAAATCTTTTGCATAACTTAGAGTCAGTAGAACCAAATATTATATCATCTACATATATTTGTACCAATAGGGTTTCAAATTTATGATTTCTAAAAAACAGTGTCTGGTCTACTTTGCCTCTAGAAAACTTATTCTCCAAAAGAAAGTTTGTCAGGGTCTCATACCATGCTCTAGGAGCTTGTTTGAGACCATACAAAGCTTTATGTAATCTAAAAACATAAGAGGGTTGAGTTGGAGAAATAAAACCTGGTGGTTGTTCCACATATACTTCTTCTTTGATATCTCCATTTAGAAAGGCACTCTTAACATCCATTTGAAATACCTTGAATCTTTTGTATGCAGCAAATGCTAGGAATATTCTAATTGCTTCCAGTCTTGCTACAGGTGCAAAAGTCTGATCATACTCTATGCCTTCCTCTTGGCAGTATCCTTGAGCCACTAGTCTTGCCTTATTTCTGACTATGACTCCTTGAGCATCCAATTTATTTCTGAATACCCATTTAGTGCCAATCACTGGATGATTCTTGGGTCTTGGAACAAGTTCCCATACTTTGTTCCTTTCAAATTGATTTAATTCCTCTTGCATAGCAGTAATCCAGTTGGGATCTTGCTCTACATCTTTGATGGATTGAGGTTCAATTTGAGAGAGGAAGCAGGTGTGCAAATTATTTTGATTTAGTTGATTTCTTGTTTGCACACCCACTGAGATGTCACCAATTACTTGAGATCTAGGGTGATCTCTTATGTTGACATAATCAGTAGGGAAAATAACTTCTCCTTGAGCTTGTTCATTTTCTCTATGAGGAATTTCTATGTCCTCCTGAACTTCAGCATTAACAGCCTCAAGATTTGTAGGAATATTTGCTGTATCCAATGTTGGTGCAATATGACATTCTTCTTCACTGTCCTCATTAGGTAATAGAGAAGGATTTATTAAATCCTCTTTCTGTAGAGTTAGATTATCTAACTTCTCACAGAGAATTGGTACCTGTGCATCTTGTGAGGTAGAGATATTTCTCTCCTTGCAACTCAAGTTAGTTTCATCAAAAGATACATGAATAGATTCTTCTATTTTAAGAGAAGATTTGTTAAATACTCTGTAAGCTTTACTACTAACTGAATAACCAAGGAAAATGCCATTTGAAGCTTTTGCTTCAAATTTTCTTAGGTGCTTCTTGTCATTATTATGAATGAAGCACTTACAGCCAAAAGCCCTAAAGTAATTTACTCTAGGCTTCTTCCCTTTAAGCAGTTCATAAGGTGTCTTGCCCTTTTGTGTATGAATTAAACTTCTATTTAATACATAGTTTGCTGTGTTGACAGCCTCAGCCCAAAAGGATTGGGGCAAAACAGCATCTGCAAGCAATGTTCTTCCAGATTCAATCAGTGTTCTATTTTTCCTTTCAGCTACCCCATTTTGTTGAGGAGTTCTAGGAGCTGAAAAGCATTGCCTGAAACCTTCCTTCTCACAGAATTCTCTCATCAGAAGAGATTCAAACTCAGTGCCATGATCACTTCTGATCAATGCAATCCGAGTAGAATACTCAATCTTGATGCTCCTGAGAAAGTCTGTAAGAACCTTGAAGTTATCTGACTTGCTTCTCAGAAAGAATACCCAACTGAATCTAGAGAAGTCATCAATAATAACTAAGGTGTAAGTCTTACCTCCCAAACTTTGTATGGGAAGGGGTCCAAAAAGATCTAAGTGCAGCAAGTATAAAATCCTAGGAGAATCACTCTTAGATAGTGACTTAAAGCTGCTCTTAGTCTGCTTTCCCAATTGACATGCCCTGCAAAGGCTTTCCTTCTTGTATGATCCAGAAGGTAGTCCCCTGACAAGGTTGCCCTTTGATAACTTGGCTAGGGTCCTATGGTTCACATGACCTAGTCTCCTATGCCACAAATCAGTATTTTTACTGACTTGGTTAAACAAGCAGATCTCAGGTTTGGCTGAATTAAAATCTACTAAATAAACATTACCTTGTCTATTTCCTAAAATAACAATATTATTTTCAGAAAAGATAATGCATCTAGATTGGTTGAAGCATACCTGATATCCTTCATCACATAGTTGACCTATGCTGATGAGGTTATGTTTGAGTCCACTTACATAGGCTACCTTTTTGAATGTGATTGTCCCAATCTGGACTGATCCATAGCCTTCTGTTTGTCCCCAATTGGAATCTCCAAAAATCACTCTTGGTCCAAGCTTTGCCTTATAGTTGATTAATTTGGCTCTTGTTCCTGTCATATGTCTTGAGCATCCACTGTCCAAGTACCACTGTTCCTCTGTGGTAGGACAGTTCTCTTTCTGCAATATAATGAGGGTTAGGTGTTCTTAACCCAGGTTACCTTGGGTTGCTTTCTGTAACCTTGAAATGCAAAAATATATGAGACAGCAGGTTGACTATGATAACCTAGAGGGTGATATCTTCTAGGAGGGATAATCCAATCACTAAAGGAATTCTTCAGTTTAGAAGAGGATGTATGTTGTCTGTCCTTAGTAAAATTGGCATTCGACAAACTTTGTTATGTTCGTCGACCTGGTTCGACGAAAGATGTGGCATTCATCGAGCCCTGTCTGCAGCAGGTTTTCTGCTTAGATTCAGGCCTTGGTTTTCGTCGATCTGTGTTCGACAAAACCTGTTGGTTTCGTCGATCGCCGTTCGACGAACTTGCTTGAGCAATATTTGTTTCAGGAATTTTTCCTGTGTCTTGTATTGCTTCTTTCCCTTTTGTAGATACAAATTTTACTGGGGTAGATAACATATTATTCTTCAAAAGAAGAGGTTGATTAGATGATGCCCCAAGCCCAGTTTGCCATTCAGCCTGGCATTCACTGTGCTTGTGATATCCATCAGCTTGAGACTTCTCCCATTTAGAGAATTCTCTAGTTGCTTGGCCTCAGTTAGCTGTGTTTCTAGAGAACTCACTTGTTCCCTGGAAATCCTTAGCTCATTTTTGAGCTTAGTGTTTTCAGTGGATATTCCATCCATCTTAACTAACCTGTCTCTCAGAGAAATAATTTCTTTCTCTGATCTAATCATATCTTTACACAATTGTTTAAAGTCATCTTTAAACTATTCTGAATGAAAATCAAAACTGGAAATTACCTCATCTTCATTAGCTTCAGATTCATCATCTGAGTTGTCATTTGATGAGGAGGCATTGATTGCCATCATGCAGAATTCCTTGTCTTCTGCTTCCTTCTCCTCATCACTGGAACTGGAGGAAGACTCAGATTCAGTGTCACTCCAGGTTTCAGCAACAAAGCCTTTTTCTCTTTTCTTGTGTCCTTTTGATGAGTGTTTGCTGGAGTGTTCCTGCTCTTTTCTCCTACTTTTCTTGTGAGCTTCTGGACACTCAGTGAGGATGTGTCCATGCTTCCTGCAACCAAAGCATATTATTTCTTTTGATGGAGTTTTATCATACCTTGGCTTTTCATTGTGCCTGTTGGACTTTCTTCTAAAGTCCTTCCTTGCGATCTTGTAAAATCTCTTTGCTAAGAGACTCAGCATCTCCTGATCACCAATCTTGTCTTCTTCCTCTGTTGCCGGAAAGGCAATGCTCTTCTCTTTCTTTGAGGATGAAAATGGAGAGGCTTCTGCTTCTCTGCTCTTTATCAGCTGCTCATAAGATTTGAGCTTCCCAAGGAGATTCTCAGTTGTAATCTCACTTAGTCCTCTGACATCTTTAATTGGCCAGATTCTTGTGTCTCATGTGCTGGGGAAGCACATCAGGATCTTGTCATTAATTTCAGTGACTGTGATCACTTTCTCCAGGGTTCTCAGCTCATTGATGATGAGGCTGAGTCTGTTGTACATCTCTGCAACAGTCTCTGATTCTCCCTTTTTGAAATTCTCGTACTGGGAGATCAAATGTGATCTTCTGTCCTTTCTCTCATCTGCTGATCCTGCCACCATTCTTGTGAGGGAGTCCCAAATTTCTTTGGCAGAGGTGTAGTCAACCACCTTCTGAAATATGTCATCAGACATGGTTTGTGCCAAGATATTCATGGCCTTTGCATCAGTAGTTTTCTGTTTGTTTTGTGTTTCTGTCCATTCTGGAGGAGGGACAGCAGTTGTGTCTGTTGTTGTTGAGGTTGATACAGTTGGAGGTCCTGTCAAAATAGAATTAAAAATTTCCTCATCAATAGAATTCATATAAAGTTTGATCCTTGCTTGCCATAGTGCAAACTTGTTCAGATTGCACATAGGAGGTCTTGTGCTTGAATATTCTTTGTTCTGTGCCATGTCTCTAATAAACAAAAAAAGAACCTTTAAAGTAGTCTAGATCTATCAGATCTGTTGGTCCAGGTGTTATCCTGTAACAACCAACCCAACCTCTGATACCAATTGAAAGTGGGGATAGATCAAGATTACTCTAGAGGGGGGGGGGGGGGGGGGGGGGGGGGGGGATGAATAGAGTATTTTAAAATAATTTTACTTAGCTTAAAGAAATCTGTAGAAAACAATTTGAGTTATTTAAGTATATGTGTAAGTGAGTGCAGCACATATATAAACATCAACTAAAGCACAGCACACACAGCACAGCATAAATAATAAAGGCAAACACAGAAGACACAAGGATCTATAGTAGTTCCCCAATCAACCTGGGTACATCTACTCTTCTACCACCCTGGTAGGAAATCCACTAAGGCTTTTTGATCAGGTGACCCTTCACCACAGAGCTTTTGATCTGGTGCTCAAAACCACCACAGAGCTTTTGATCAGGTGCTCAAAACCAAAAATCAACTTTCGAAGGGAGTTACAACCCTGTACACAGTTATAAAATAAAAGTATATAAAGATGATGGTGTCTTCTCTTTTCTCTAACAACAGAGAAGACTAGTGGATTGTTGAATGATTGTCAGATCTCCCCCTGTGAATAAGAGTAAGAAAAACAGGAGAGAAAATCTGCTCAGGGTATAGGTCTTCTTGATCTTCAGAGTATCTCCAGCAAAAGTTCTCTAGAAGGAATTGATGCAGATGATTCCTAGAGATTAAGAGTAGGTGTCTGGAGAAGATGAAGACTTCAGAGAAAATCAGAGAGAGTTCTTGAGAGGAATGAAAACTGAGCAGCAAAAGCTTGTTTTCTGTATATGTGTCTCTCTCTAGAATAAATAGCAATGATAATATCTGGACGGGAGAGAGTTGATCCTCTTTTGAATTTCAAACAGAGCTGGAAAGGAATGAGACAAAAAGGAAAGATTTGCCTCTGCAGAAAAAGGAATACCAATATATTAAATTCCTTGAAACTTGCAATCTGCCTTATAAAATAATCTGCACGCAGCCCTTAATTAATGTAGCAACGGTCATAAAATCTTTGATAGAAAATACTGCAATAATTGACTGATATTATACTAAGAACAGTTGTCAGCCTTCATAAGAAATCCTGAGGATAACTCCAAAATAATACTCTGAATAGAAGAGGTCACTGAATATAGAAACTCTGAAGAAGTTCGTCGACCTGAGGGAAAGTTCGTCGAACTTAAACTGGGAAGTTCATCGAACAAGAAGAAACTTTCGTCGAACAGAACTTTGAAGTTCGTCGAACCAAGTTCGTCGAACGGATTCTTGAATTCGTCGAACGTGTTCGAAGTTCGTCGAACACCTTGACTTAGCTAATCTTCAAATCTCTTCTAGACTTAGCCTATGACCCTTATACTATACATGATGGGTCAAAACAAATCCTATACTTAGAAATAGACATCCTAGCCCAAATCAGTAATTGGGTTGAACTATGTTCCAACACTCTTACAATACACCTAGTTATGTGCATATCAATTACCTTATGCTTCGTCGTTTGCATACATTTAGGACTTTAAGTAAACTAAGTCAAGTACTTTCCGCTGCAAATATATGTACTTTCTCAGTCGTTGATGTAAGGGTGCTCTACGGTAGCTTTATTATAAATAAGAGTAAGGAGGCAGTCGTTGAACATTGCAGATTTTGGAGAAAAGTTATTCACAGAATCCAACGATCCTCTCACGGTGAAGACTTTGAGAGGTCTTAAGTAACGACTCCGTGAGGCCCTAGGCGACGACTCCAAAATATCTTTTGTAACCTTTTGTATCCCCTCTCAAAATCGCAGTCCATACTTCCCCCTCTACCACTTTCGGTTTACATCTCAATCGGCCGTAATGAATTTTATCCTCTTACTCCATGCCATATAATCTTTTCAAATATTTTGGGTGCATATGTTTTAGGTAATAATGAATTTTATCCTCTTATTCCCATGACATATGATCTTTTAAAGGATTGGGGCAAAACAACATCTGCAAGCAATGTTCTTCCAGATTCAATCAGTGTTCTATTTTTCCTTTCAGCTACCCCATTTTGTTGAGGAGTTCTAGGAGCTGAAAAGCATTGCCTGATACCTTCCTTCTCACAGAATTCTCTCATCAGAAGAGATTCAAACTCAGTGCCATGATCACTTCTGATCAATGCAATCTGAGTAGAATACTCAATCTTGATGCTCCTGAGAAAGTCTGTAAGAACCTTGAAGTTATCTGACTTGCTTCTCAGAAAGAATACCCCACTGAATCTAGAGAAGTCATCAATAATAACTAAGGTGTAAGTCTTACCTCCCAAACTGTGTATGGGAAGGGGTCCAAAAAGATCTAAGTGCAGCAAGTATAAAATCCTAGGAGAATCACTCTTAGATAGTGACTTAAAGCTGCTCTTAGTCTGCTTTCCCAATTGACATGCCCTGCAAAGGCTTTCCTTCTTGTATGATCCAGAAGGTAGTCCCCTGACAAGGTTGCCCTTTGATAACTTGGCTAGGGTCCTATGGTTCACATGACCTAGTCTCCTATGCCACAAATCAGTATTTTTACTGACTTGGTTAAACAAGCAGATCTCAGGTTTGGCTGAATTAAAATCTACTAAATAAACATTACCTTGTCTATTTCCTACAATAACAATATTATTTTCAGAAAAGATAATGCATCTAGATTGGTTGAAGCATACCTGATATCCTTCATCACATAGTTGACCTATGCTGATGAGGTTATGTTTGAGTGCACTTACATAGGCTACCTTTTTGAATGTGATTGTCCCAATCTGGACTGATCCATAGCCTTCTGTTTGTCCCCAATTGGAATCTCCAAAAATCACTCTTGGTCCAAGCTTTGCCTTATAGTTGATTAATTTGGCTCTTGTTCCTGTCATATGTCTTGAGCATCCACTGTCCAAGTACCACTGTTCCTCTGTGGTAGGACAGTTCTCTTTCTGCAATATAAGGAGGGTTAGGTGTTCTTAACCCAGGTTACCTTGGGTTGCTTTTTGTAACCTTGAAATGCAGAAATATATGAGACAGCAGGTTGACTATGATAACCTAGAGGGTGATATCTTCTAGGAGGGATAATCCAATCACTAAAGGAATTCTTCAGTTTAGAAGAGGATGTATGTTGTCTGCCCTTAGTAAAATTGGCATTCGACGAACTTTGTTGTGTTCGTCGACCTGGTTCGACGAAAGATGTGGCATTCATCGAGCCCTGTCTGCAGCAGGTTTTCTGCATAGATTCAGGCCTTGGTTTTCGTCGATCTGTGTTCGACAAAACCTGTTGGTTTCGTCGATCTCCGTTCGACGAACTTGCTTGAGCAATATTTGTTTCAGGAATTTTTCCTGTGTCTTGTATTGCTTCTTTCCCTTTTGTAGATACAAATTTTACTGGGGTAGATAACATATTATTCTTCAAAAGAAGAGGTTGATTAGATGATGCCCCCAAGCCCAGTTTGCCATTCAGCCTGGCATTCACTGTGCTTGTGATATCCATCAGCTTGAGACTTCTCCCATTTAGAGAATTCTCTAGCTGCTTGGCCTCAGTTAGCTGTGTTTCTAGAGAACTCACTTGTTCCCTGGAAATCCTTAGCTCATTTTTGAGCTTAGTGTTTTCAGTGGATATTCCATCCATCTTAGCTAACCTGTCTCTCAGAGAAATAATTTCTTTCTCTGATCTAATCATATCTTTACACAATTGTTTAAAGTCATCTTTAAACTATTCTGAATGAAAATCAAAACTGGAAATTACCTCATCTTCATTAGCTTCAGATTCATCATCTGAGTTGTCATTTGATGAGGAGGCATTGATTTCCATCATGCAGAATTCCTTGTCTTCTGCTTCCTTCTCCTCATCACTGGAACTGGAGGAAGACTCGGATTCAGTGTCACTCCAGGTTTCAGCAACAAAGCCTTTTTCTCTTTTCTTGTGGCCTTTTGATGAGTGTTTGCTGGAGTGTTCCTGCTCTTTTCTCCTACTTTTCTTGTGAGCTTCTGGACACTCAGTGAGGATGTGTCCATGCTTCCTGCAACCAAAGCATATTATTTCTTTAGATGGAGTTTTATCATACCTTGGCTTTTCATTGTGCCTGTTGGACTTTCTTCTAAAGTCCTTCCTTGCGATCTTGTAAAATCTCTTTGCTAAGAGACTCAGCATCTCCTGATCACCAATCTTGTCTTCTTCCTCTGTTGCCTGAAAGGCAATGCTCTTCTCTTTCTTTGAGGGTGAAAATGGAGAGGCTTCTGCTTCTCTGCTCTTTATCAGCTGCTCATAAGATTTGAGCTTCCCAAGGAGATTCTCAGTTGTAATCTCACTTAGTCCTCTGGCATCTTTAATTGGCCAGATTCTTGTGTCTCATGTGCTGGGGAAGCACATCAGGATCTTGTCATTAATTTCAGTGACTGTGATCACTTTCTCCACGGTTCTCAGCTCATTGATGATGAGGCTGAGTCTGTTGTACATCTCTGCAACAGTCTCTGATTCTCCCTTTTTGAAATTCTCGTACTGGGAGATCAAATGTGATCTTCTGTCCTTTCTCTCATCTGCTGATCCTGCCACCATTCTTGTGAGGGAGTCCCAAATTTCTTTGGCAGAGGTGCAGTCAACCACCTTCTGAAATATGTCATCAGACATGGTTTGTGCCAAGATATTCATGGCCTTTGCATCAGCAGTTTTCTGTTTGTTTTGTGTTTCTGTCCATTCTGGAGGAGGGACAGCAGTTGTGTCTGTTGTTGTTGAGGTTGATACAGTTGGAGGTCCTGTCAAAATAGAATTAAAAATTTCCTCATCAATAGAATTCATATAAAGTTTGATCCTTGCTTGCCATAGTGCAAACTTGTTCAGATTGCACATAGGAGGTCTTGTGCTTGAATATTCTTTGTTCTGTGCCATGTCTCTAATAAACAAAAAAAGAACCTTTAAAGTAGTCTAGATCTATCAGATCTGTTGGTCCAGGTGTTAGCCTGTAACAACCAACCCAACCTCTGATACCAATTGAAAGTGGGGATAGATCAAGATTACTCTAGAGGGAGGGGGGGGGGGGGATGAATAGAGTATTTTAAAATAATTTTACTTAGCTTAAAGAAATCTGTAGAAAACAATTTGAGTTATTTAAGTATATGTGTAAGTGAGTGCAGCACATATATAAACATCAACTAAAGCACAGCACACACAGCAGAGCACAAATAATAAAGGCAAACACAGAAGACACAAGGATCTATAGTAGTTCCCCAATCAACCTGGGTACATCTACTCTTCTACCACCCTGGTAGGAAATCCACTAAGGCTTTTTGATCAGGTGACCCTTCACCACAGAGCTTTTGATCAGGTGCTCAAAACCACCACAGAGCTTTTGATCAGGTGCTCAAAACCAAAAATCAACTTTCGAAGGGAGTTACAACCCTGTACACAGTTATAAAATAAAAGTATATAACGATGATGGTGTCTTCTCTTTTCTCTAACAACAGAGAAGACTAGTGGATTGTTGAATGATTGTCAGATCTCCCCCTGTGAATAAGAGTAAGAAAAACAGGAGAGAAAATCTGCTCAGGGTGTAGGTCTTCTTGATCTTCAGAGTATCTCCAGCAAAAGTTCTCTAGAAGGAATTGATGCAGATGATTCCTAGAGATTAAGAGTAGGTGTCTGGAGAAGATGAAGACTTCAGAGAAAATCAGAGAGAGTTCTTGAGAGGAATGAAAACTGAGCAGCAAAAGCTTGTTTTCTGTATATGTGTCTCTCTCTAGAATAAATAGCAATGATAATCTCTGGACGGGAGAGAGTTGATCCTCTTTTGAATTTCAAACAGAGCTGGAAAGGAATGAGACAAAAAGGAAAGATTTGCCTCTGACAGAAAAATGAATACCAATATATTAAATTCCTTGAAACTTGCAATCTGCCTTATAAAATAATCTGCACGCAGCCCTTAATTAATGCAGCAACGGTCATAAAATATTTGATAGAAAATACTGCAATAATTGACTGACATTATACTAAGAACAGTTGTCAGCCTTCATAAGAAATCCTGAGGATAACTCCAAAATAATACTCTGAATAGAAGAGGTCACTGAATATAGAAACTCTGAAGAAGTTCGTCGACCTGAGGGAAAGTTCGTCGAACTTAAACTGGGAAGTTCATCGAACAAGAAGAAACTTTCGTCGAACAGAACTTTGAAGTTCGTCGAACCAAGTTCGTCGAACGGATTCTTGAATTCGTCGAACGTGTTCGAAGTTCGTCGAACACCTTGACTTAGCTAATCTTCAAATCTCTTCTAGACTTAGCCTATGACCCTTATACTATACATGATGGGTCAAAACAAATCCTATACTTAGAAATAGACATCCTAGCCCAAATCAGTAATAGGGTTGAACTATGTTCCAACACTCTTACAATACACCTAGTTATGTGCATATCAATTACCTTATGCTCCGTCGTTTGCATACATTTAGGACTTTAAGTAAACTAAGTCAAGTACTTTCCGCTGCAAATATATGTACTTTCTCGGTGGACTAGTTGATCCACGAACTGAGAGACACAGTTCTTACCTCAAAACCCCTAATAAATGATTTCAAATGATGACTTATCATATAATCATGTTTTGTTTAGTTAAGTAATAAGTTCTCGCCTGAGCGTCTGCAGATGTCTCTTGTATGACGTGACATCATGACCTGTATTTTCTCCTACTCTGATATTCTTAAATTTGGAGAAAATGCGGGTTGTGACAGTTGGTATCAGAGGGAGGTTGTTCGACAAGTTGGTCGGGCAACAAATTCTGATATAGTAGTTGTTTTGGTTTCATTGCTTACACACACCGATGTGTCATCAGTACGTCTTGGCCGAAGCATGAACACTACACTCATAACATGTGATATAGATTTCTCGGTTTTGAAATTTAGTGAAAGGTTGAGATTTTCTCCAAAACTATATCCGATAAAGGCAAGTGTACCTTATCGTCTATAGTATAGGATATTTGGAAATACCAAGGTCGTATTCCACGGGGCGCGTTGATTACTTCTACTTCGAGGAAAATCACTATTATCTTATCTAATGATATTTTGGAGGTTTTGATTACTTAGTTAAAAAGAGACATTTTGCAAACTTAGTGAATGATTAAAACGATAATAAAAAGACTTAATGCTCAACATAGTGGAGGGGAAAAATGAAAGAAAACTTAACGTTGCATGAAAGGAGAAGTACTTAAGGAGAAAGAGCAAATGAAAGAGAGCAATCTAATTTTTATTTAAATGAAAACTATTACAAGTCTTAAGAGAAGAGATTGCAAGCTAGGAAAAACAAGTTACAAGCTTAAAATAAACTATTGCATTGAAAGGAAGCTAGTACATTGCATGAGAAAAGGAAGAGAGCATGAAAGTAAAGTCACATGAACATGAACATGAAAGTGAAAAAATACTCAAGATTGGCTCCAACAGCACCTCCCCCACTCCAAAATTCTGAACCCTGGACTCAAGGAGAACCTCTGAATTTATAGGAAAAAATTTCAGATTACACGCCCTCGGTCACGGGCGTGACTGCACGATTCACATCATATCCGACAGCGGCGTGGGCTTGAGTTCGGCGCGGCGAAAAGTGACATGTCACGGGCGTGACATGTCGGGTCACGACCGTGACTTTGGACGGCTGCATTAAATGCGGCGTGGGCTGGAATTCGGCGCAGCGGCAGAGCAGGGATCATGCTGGAAAGTCACGGCCGTGACATGTGGGTCACGGGCGTGACTTAGGTTGACTTCTCGACAGCATCTCCACGTCTCGACGGCGGCTCCACGTGGAAGATTCTAAGTTTACACGCCCTTGGTCACGGGCGTGACTTTGGGTCACGGGCGTGACCTGGGGCGTGACTTGGTGTGGGCTAGCTCAGACAGCGCGACATCATTCTGGACTGATCTTTAGGTTACACGCCCTTAGTCACGGGCGTGACCGAAGGCGTGACATGCCATTTTTCCCGATTTGTCCCAAAATTCTGCAAATATTGAAATTAAGCTAATTTAGAATCAAAATTACAAAAAGAACTAACTTATAACCTAAAATTGACATAAAAGGAAAATTCATATTAAATATTTACAAAATTTTTTATTAAAAGTTATAAAAATACTACTTATCAAATAAACCCATACTTGAGGTTTTGCTATTCCAGAGCAAAAGTGTGAGACATAATTTATAAGACATCCTTAAAATTTTTTAATTTAAAACTAAAATTTCATTTAACCAAAAGTTAAATTAAGAGTAAATTCAAGGGGGAGTTAAGTCCTAAATTATGATGATGATTTGAAAAGAGGGAAAAATGTTTAGGCAAGAACTTCTCAAGAAAATTAAGTAGTTTGACAAAATTGTAGAAATTATAAAACTAAATTAAATTAAAATTATAAGAACTCTACCTTAAAAGAAACTTAAGGAAAAGTAAATTACTAAATATTGCTCTCTCCATAATTTTCAACTAAAACTAGAACAATGATAATTGGCTAAGGGGGATTTCATAAAATTTGGCATAAGAAGAGACATTTTTGAATGGAGGAAATGGAATTTATCATGAAATTTCCTTTTTTTTTCTTTCTCTTTTTTTTCTCTTCTAATAAAAACCCAAAATGTATATGGTTTAGGAGTAATGAATTTTATCCTCTTACTCCATGCCATATAATCTTTTCAAATATTTTGGGTGCATATGTTTTAGGGAATAATGAATTTTATCCTCTTATTCCCATGACATATGATCTTTTAAAGTTCATTTTTTTATGCCACAAAGGGGGTAAGGAAGGGAAATAAATCTAGCTAGCTTTAAATTATATTGATAGCAAATTCTAGTAACATTAAATTTCCTAAGATCTAAAAAGTTAGAAGAAAATATAATTGAAATCTAAAGAGGTTTAGGAAATTCACTACAAAATGAAGCCATTTAAAAATAAAAAGAGAAGTCATGCTAACAAAATTCTCTAATCAATTTAAAATCATAAGATGATTCTTAAATCATGATTACCTCAAATTTAAAATTAACAAACTATGATAAGCAAAATTTTAGCCAATTAAAAACTTAAACATGCTTATAAACATTCTCAACTAGATTTCTAAGAAATCACAAAAACAACAAGAAGGAGGGATATAAGAATTTTTGGAATTTTTGATATTATCTTTTTTTATGAATTTTTGATATTATCTTTTTTTTTTGAAATTTTGATATTATCTTTTTTTTTTTAATTTTTGAATTTTTCTCATTAAAAACTATTTACAAAGAAAGGAAACTAGCTTTAAAACTTAACAATTTTTGTAAGTCTTGGACTTTCCAAGGGCTACCCGGTGAAGGGTTCGCAAGGTACTAGGAGGTGTGATGGGATGAAATCCCAAACGTCCCTTTCCAAGATTTAAATTTTCGATTTTCTAATTTTTTTTGAGTTTTTGGATTTTACAAGTGCTTAAATAAAGGAAATCATAGAAACAAAATTAAAATTTTCTTTTTGTTGTTTTTTTTCTTTTCATTTTTTTTTTGAAAATTTTCTTTTTAAAACTATTTACAAATATTTACAAAGGGCTATTTACACCCCCATACTTAAAGTTAAACATTGTCCCCAATGTTTAAAAATAAGTATGAAGTAAGAAAAGGTAAAAAGAAATGCAAAAACGAAAGAAGAGAAGGAAAAAGGGCTTCCCTAATTTTTTTGAAGCTTTTGTGGGGAAGCCGCGATTACCTGCAAAAGTTGTTAAAGAAGAAAAGAAAAGACAAGAGAAAATAACAAAAGATAACTTTGGGGTGCCTCCCAACAGCGCTTTGTTTAACGTCGCGTAGCTTGACCCACTTGCCGATCATATTATAGGTTGAAATACAATCAAATCACTCTTTTCATTAGTTAACTCTCCCGGAAGATATAATTTAAGGCGGTGGCCCATAGGACCAAACCTCTTTAACAATAAAGGGTCCGGACCATCGGGATTTTAGTTTTCCCGGAAAAAGGCGAAGGCGGGAATTATAAAGTAGGACGAGATCGCCCGGCGAAAAAGTTTTTGGAAATTTTATATGCTTATCGTGATAAAACTTCGTTCGCTCCTTATATAGTTTATTGCTCTCATACGCATTCGCTCGCCACTCATCTAATTCGTTCATTTGGAATTTTCTTTGTTCTCCCGCTAGAGTGGAATCGAGGTTTAAAAATTTAAGCGCCCAAAATGCGCGGTGTTCTAATTCGACCGGAAGGTGGCAAGCCTTGCCATAAACCATTCGATACGGTGTACAACCGATAGCGGTCTTGTACGCCGTTCGATAGGCCCATAGCGCGTCATCGAGCTTTATTGCCCAATCCTTCCGATTGATAGAAACAGTTTTTTCTAAAATCCGTTTTAATTCTCGATTAACAACTTCGACTTGGCCGCTCGTTTGTGGGTGATATGCGGTGGATAATTTGTGTGTGACACCATATTTTGCTAAGATTTTTGTGAATTGAGTATTGCAAAAATGGGTGCCCCGATCACTCACAATAGCGCGCGACGTGCCAAATCGAGAAAATAATTTTTTTTAAGAAATTAACGACGACTCGCGCATCATTCGTGGGGAGAGCTTGCGCTTCCGCCCACCTCGATACGTAGTCGACCGCCACTAGAATATATTTATTTGAAAAAGATGGAGGGAGAGGACTAACAAAATCGATACCCCAAAGGTTGAAAATTTCGCATTCTAAGAAAATGTTTTGGGGCATCTCATCCCGGCGGGAGATGTTCCCCGACCGCTGGCAGCTGTCGCAAGTACTCACAAGGGTGTGAGCATCTTTGAAGAGCGAGGGACAATAAAAGCCCGCCTCCAGCGACTTCCTTGCGGTTCGGTTTGAATGATAATGACCTCCGGTGGGTCCCTCATGACAATGACGTAAAATTTTAAGGCCTTCCTCACTCGAGACGCATCGTCTTACTACCTAGTCTGCGCATACACGGAATAAAAAGGGGTCCTCCCAAAAGTGATTGTTTAAATCAGAAAAGAATTTCTTCTTTTGCTGACTCAAGAATTCTTTTGGCAGGACCCGGGCTACTAAATAGTTAGCCAGATCTGCAAACCAGGGGGTAGACGATGAATTAATATTTTCGAGAGTAAGGAGGCGCTCTTCGAGAAATTTATCATTAATGTCAGATTCTATTAATACGTCCGAGGCGGGGTTTTCTAAACGAGAGAGGTGATCGACCGCCAAGTTTTCGGCTCCCCTTTTGTCCCGGATCTCTAAGTCAAACTCCTGCAAGAGGAGGATCCATCGCAAAAGACGAGGCTTGGCGTCCGATTTGCTTAAAAGATACTTAAGTGCGGAGTGATCCGTGAAGACGATAACTTTCGAGAGGGTGATGTATGACCTAAACTTATTGAAGGCAAAAACGATCGCTAGAAGCTCTTTTTCGGTGGTGGTGTAATTCGCTTGTGCAGACGTGAGTGTTTTGCTCGCATAATAGATAGGGTGGAAATACTTACTCACCCGTTGGCCTAAAACGGCACCAACCGCAATGTCACTCGCGTCGCACATGATTTCAAAAGGGAGCGACCAATCCGGCGCGACTAGAATCGGGGAGTTTATAAGTTTTTCTTTGATAAGTTTAAAGGCCAAATGGCATTCATCGCTAAAAATAAATGAGGATTCCTTTTCAAGAAGATGGGTTAACGGCTTTGTGATTTTGGAAAAATTTTGTATAAAGCCCCGATAGAACCCCGCGTGGCCTAGGAAATTCCTAATAGCTTTTACGTTTGTGGGAGGGGGAAGTTTTTCAATTACTTCAATGTTGGCCCTATCGAACTCGATCCCCTTGCCCGAAATTTTATGGCCAAGGACTAGTCCTTCCTTGACCATAAAATGGCATTTTTCCCAATTAAGCACTAAATTCGTTTCCTCACATCGCTGCAACACGCGCTCGAGATTTTTTAAACAGTTTTCAAATGAACTCCCGTACACGGAAAAATCGCCCATAAATACTTCCATCACCTCCTCCACTAACTCGTCAAAAATTTCCAGCATACATCTTTGGAATGTAGCTGGCGCGTTACAAAGACCAAATGGCATCCTTCGATAAGCGAAGGTGCCAAAGGGACAAGTGAAAGTGGTTTTCTCTTGGTCGTCGGGCGAAATTGGAATTTGGAAGTATCCCGACAAACCATCTAGAAAACAGTAGTAGGAGTGACCCGAAAGGCATTCTAAAATTTGGTCGATAAATGGTAGAGGGAAGTGATCCTTACGGGTGGCATCATTTAATTTCCGATAGTCGATGCACATCCGCCAACCCGTAACAGTACGGGTTGGGATCAATTCGTTATTTTTGTTCGCAACTACCGTGACACCACCTTTCTTTGGCACGACTTGTACTGGGCTAACCCAAGTACTGTCCGATATCGGGTAGATGATTCCCGCGTCCAGAAGTTTTATAACTTCGGTCTTAACGACTTCTTTCATGTTAGGGTTTAGTCGTCGTTGAGGCTGGACTGAATTTCGGGAATTATCTTCGAGAAATATTTTATGAGTGCAGAAAGATGGGTTTATACCCTTAATGTCCGATAATTGCCACGCAATTGCGTGGCGGTGATTTCTTAAGACTATAGTCAACTCAGAAATTTCTGAGTTGCTAAGATCGGATGAAATGATGACGGGTAGCTTAGACTCTTTTTCCAAAAACAAGTATTTAAGGTGAGGGGGGAGTTGTTTCAACTCCAATACGGGTGGTTCTACATAAGAAGTCTTGATTTTTAATTTTTCTAAAAATAATGGTTCGGGTGGTGTGGGGTGAGAAACTTCTTCTTCATCACAAAAGAGCTCTACGGGCTCTGAATCACTACTCGCCGATGAAACTAACTCGAGGGATGAATCGAACTCACAACACTCTTCTAAGTAAAAACATGAATCGTCATTTTCTAGCGTGTTCCGCATCGAGGAATTTATGCCGAAAGTAATTTCATCGTCTCCAACCCGTAGGAGGAGCTTTCCGTTACTTATGTCGATAATAGCGCGGGAGGTGGCAAGGAAGGGGCGGCCGAGTATGAGGGGTACTTCGGCATCCTCTTCGATGTCAAGAATGACAAAATCCACCGGGAAGATGAATTTGTCAACCTTGACGAGCACGTCCTCCACTATTCCTATCGGATATTTTAATGAACGATCCGCTAATTGGATACTCATTCGAGTGGGCCTTGGATTTCCTAGACCTAGCTTTTTGAACAAAGAAAACGGCATAAGGTTGATGCTTGCTCCAAGATCCGCTAAGGCGTGTTTTACTAACGAATTGCCAAAAAGACATGGGATGGAAAACCGTCCCGGGTCATTTGCTTTTTTCGGCAATTTGTTGAGTACAACCGCGGAGCATTCTGCGTTTAAAGAAATATGTGAAATATCTTCTAACTTTTTCTTATTGGAGAGCAACTCCTTAAGATATTTCGCATATTTAGGCATTTGTGAGATAGCCTCGCAGAAAGGTACATTAATATGGATTTGTTTTAAAACATCTAAAAACTTTTTATAGTTTTTTTCGGCGCTTTCATTTTTAAATTTCGATGGATACGGAATATTAGAAGTAGGAGCGCGCGGATTTAAAATAGAAGTGTGCGGAGCTATCGTAGCGGGCAAATTCGAAGATGAATTAAAAGTAGGAGGAGGAGAGGAAATTACCTTGGGTTCGTCCTGTTTTTGAACCACCTCCTTCCCGCTTCGGAGTGTAATCGCGTGCGCGCTCTCCTTTGGATTTTGCTCGGTGTTCCCCGGTAGTGCTCCTTGTTGACGCTCAGAAATCATCTTTGCGAGTTGGCCCACTTGATTCTCTAAATTTTTGATCGATCCGGTAAGGTTCCGGATGTTCGTTTCATTTGTAGCAACATATTTTGCAAAAACCTCTTCAATCGGAGAGAGTTTTTGCTGTTGCGGTGGAAAACCGGGTGGATTATAATTTTGAGAAATCAAATTTGGAGGCGGAGTTAAGTTAAGAAGTTGATTAGGGGGAGGTTGATTTAAATTCATAGGACGCTGAGCATTTCCTTGGTTGCTCCATGAGAAATTCGGATGATTCCTATAACCCACATTGTAGGTGTTATTATACGGAGCGGTGTTCGGGTTATAGGAAGGCCGAGGTGGATTTCCCATGTAGTCAACATGTTCTTCAATTAAAACGTTATTAGCCCAAGGAGGAGTGGCGGAGGAAGCAGACATCTCCGCCACTTGCTTTGTTAAGCGCTCAACTTGTAAAGCTAAATTTGCGTTTGCGTCTATTTCAAAAATTCCGGCCGGCTTATTAGGCCGTGCTCGGGGTATGTTCCATTGGTACGCATTTGTGGCCATCTCTTCGAAAAGCTCTTGAGCGGCGATCGGGGTTTTATTATTTAATGTCCCCCCGGCGGCCGCATCAATCATTTGCCTCGTTTGGAGATTTAAGCCATTATAAAATATTTGCACTTGTTGCTAAGTGGCAAGTGCGTGGTGAGGGCATCGACGCAAAAGCTCCTTGAAGCGCTCCCATGTGTCATAGAGAGTCTCCGAGTCAATTTGCATGAACGATGCAATATCCGTGCGCAATTTAGCGGTCTTTGAAGGCGGGAAATATTTATTAAGAAATTTTTCCGCCATTTCGGCCCATGTAGTGATGGATCCCCTTGGTAGGGAGCCCAGCCACTGCTTGTCCTTAGACCGCAAAGAAAAAGGAAAAAGACATAGCCGAATGGCGTCATCGGTGACGCCATTGATCTTAAAAGTGTCGCAAATTTCAAGAAAGTAAGAGATATGTGAATTTGGATCCTCGTCCGGTTGACCATCAAAGGTCACCGATTGTTGCACCATTTGTATGATGCTGGACTTGATCTCAAAATTATTGTTCGCCACCGTGGGGCGAACAATACTCGATTGTGTGCCTTCCAAATTCGGCCGTGCATAATAGGACATGGTCCGTTGCGCGTCCTCATTAGGATTTGGCTCGTTAAGATTAGGAGGATTAAGATTATGATCCATATTTGCTGCGTTAGTGTCCCCGATTGACTCTTCGGATTCTACTTGATTTCCCTGATCACGAGAACGGTGGTGCCTCAAGAGGGTTCGCTCGATCTCCGGATCAAAAGGAAGAATCGAAGTGCTACCTCGGGTCATACACTAAAAAGAGAAGAAGGGAAGAGGAAAAACTGAAATAAATTTTTTTTCTTTTTGAAATTTAGAAAAAGGAAAATAAAAAAAAGAAACATGATAAAATTAATAGCTATCCTCTTTTCAAAATATCTACGCAAAGTCCCCGACAACAACGCCAAAAACTTGATATAAATTTCTCGGTTTTGAAATTTAGTGAAAGGTTGAGATTTTCTCCAAAACTATATCCGATAAAGGCAAGTGTACCTTATCGTCTATAGTATAGGATATTTGGAAATACCAAGGTCGTATTCCACGGGGCGCGTTGATTACTTCTACTTCGAGGAAAATCACTATTATCTTATCTAATGATATTTTGGAGGTTTTGATTACTTAGTTAAAAAGAGACATTTTGCAAACTTAGTGAATGATTAAAACGATAATAAAAAGACTTAATGCTCAACATAGTGGAGGGGAAAAATGAAAGAAAACTTAACGTTGCATGAAAGGAGAAGTACTTAAGGAGAAAGAGCAAATGAAAGAGAGCAAGCTAATTTTTATTTAAATGAAAACTATTACAAGTCTTAAGAGAAGAGATTGCAAGCTAGGAAAAACAAGTTACAAGCTTAAACTAAACTATTGCATTGAAAGGAAGCTAGTACATTGCATGAGAAAAGGAAGAGAGCATGAAAGTAAAGTCACATGAACATGAACATGAAAGTGAAAAAATACTCAAGATTGGCTCCAACAGCACCTCCCCCACTCCAAAATTCTGAACCCTGGACTCAAGGAGAACCTCTGAATTTATAGGAAAAAATTTCAGATTACACGCCCTCGGTCACGGGCGTGACAAAGGGCGTGACTGCACTATTCACATCAGATCCGACAACGACGTGGGCTTGAGTTCGGCGCGGCGAAAAGTGACATGTCACGGGCGTGACATGTCGGGTCACGGCCGTGACTTTGGACGGCTGCATTAAATGCGGCGTGGGCTGGAATTCGGCGTGGCGGCAGAGCAGGGATCACGCTGGAAAGTCACGGCCGTGACATGTGGGTCACGGGCGTGACTTAGGTTGACTTCTCGACAGCATCTCCACGTCTCGACGGCGGCTCCACGTGGAAGATTCTAAGTTTACACGCCCTTGGTCACGGGCGTGACCTAGGGCGTGACTTGGTGTGGGCTAGCTCAGACAGCGCGGCATCATTCTGGACTGATCTTTAGGTTACACGCCCTTGGTCACGGGCGTGACCGAGGGCGTGACATGCCATTTTTCCCGATTTGTCCCAAAATTCTGCAAATATTGAAATTAAGCTAATTTAGAATCAAAATTACAAAAAGAACTAACTTATAACCTAAAATTGACATAAAAGGAAAATTCATATTAAATATTTACAAAAATTTCTATTAAAAAGTTATAAAAATACTACTTATCAGCATGATAAGAAGTATACGGGGCATATTATGTAGTATGGGATGCATAATATGTGTTTGTATATGGATCCACCATAGGTGGCAACATGTGACGGTTATGTAGTATGGGATGCATAACCATCATCACATGGATGCCCATTAGCACGTTTTCTCTTTCGTTACATGCAATATTATGTAGTATGGGATGCATAATATTACATGTGTACGCCGCTCATAACATGCATTAAGGCCTTTATTAGAATGCATAGCACAACATACCTTACATAGCATTGCATAAGCACACGTGTGAAGTTAAAGACTTACATGATGACACATGTACACACATGATTTCAAAACGAATAGCAAAAAAAAATTCATGCATTCATGCCCTTTGCACATGAGTCAAGGGGGACGATGTAGTATCGTTCCCAAATTTAGCATATCATCATGAAAATGTCCCAGAGAAAGGTAGTGGAAATGGCAAGTATCTGTACATGTATGTTCTGAACCAAGCGGTGTTGTTCTAGTGTAAGGTTAAGCTTTAATTATAGGTTTATGCGTTAGTAGAGATGTCTCGGAGGCGTGTTGCGACAAGGTTGACCCCCCAATCGGAGGGTGAATCTTCGGGTGCGCAGAGTGAGGCCATGATCAAAAGTCTGCGACAAAGTAATGAGGCTCTGTCCAGGCAGTTAGTTGCAATGCAATCGCAGATTCAGACGTTGATGACTGCCGCCGCTGGGCAACAGCCTGTGGTGCAGGACCCTGTAGTTGGTCAGACTGTACCCGTTCCTCTCGCTCCTTTGGTGCCTCTAGTTTTGCTGCCACCAGAGATGAACTTCATTTTGCACTTCCATCGACTAGGACCTCATACGTTTGACGGAAGAGCTGATTTCATGGCATTAGATGACTGGTTTGTTGCCATTGAGGAGATGTTTTCGTACTCGGGAATCTCTGCAGACCAAAAGGTGATGGTCGCCGCTTACCAGCTGAAAGGACTTGCTAAGAGCTGGTGGATTAGGGAGAGGGAAAATCTCGTAGGAGGATGTTCATGGGAGTCGTTCAAGGCGATGGTGTTAAAGAAGTTCCTGCCGTCGGTCGAGCAAGACCGTTTAATGAATAATTTTCTGCACTTGAAGCAAAGACAACTCACGGTTAGTGAGTATGAGATCGAGTTCAGTAAGTTGAGCAGATTTGCTCCAGATTTAGTGACTTCTGAGGCAGGAAGAGTGAAGCGATTTCTCGGAGGACTTCGTAGCGATATTCAGTAATTGGCTAGCGCTTATAGATCCGAAAGTTATGCTGAAGTGGTAGAAGCAGCGCTGAAAGTCGAGGCTATCGACAACGCCAAGAATAGAGGTGCATTAATGAAAAAGGACAAGAGGAAAGTCGAAGAGGGGGAGACCCCCAAGGTAGCTAGCCCGACTCCAAAGAAAAGGAGTGGTGAGGTGTGTAGCTTCTGTGGCCGCCCTGGCCATCTAGTTGAGAAATGTTTCCATAGGAAGGGAGCTCAGAAGCAGCATCGAGTGCTAGCAATTCAGGGTGCTCTGAAGGGTGTGGTGCCCTGCCAGTTGTGCAAGCAGAGTGGGCACGATGCGGCCCAGTGTTGGACAAAGGAAAAGGTTTGCTTCCAGTGCAAGCAGAAAGGGCACATGAAGTTCCAATGCCCGCTAGTTCAACCCCCGTTGCAGCCTGTTCCGCTTCGAACCTTGCCGCCACCGCAGCATCAGGATAAAGGAAGAGGAAAGCTGAACGTGTTAACCCAGGAGCAAGCGCAGTCTTCGTCCCAAGTGATTGCAGGTTAGACCTTAAGTCAACTGTTTAGTCTTGATTCCTGTTAGTTCGCTGAGCTAGACTAGTTATTGTTCGCGCTTATAGGTATATTTAAAGTAAAGAATCGTTGGGCGCGTGTTCTGTTCGATTCGGGTGCTACCCATTCGTTCGTAGCAAGGGCTTTCGTCGAGCGTCACCGTTTGACCCCTGAGCTGGGCAACGATTCGTTCCTCGTTAATTTCCCTTCTGGTGATTTGGTGTCCTCGAACCGGTGCGTCCGAAGTTGCCCCGTTCTCTTAGGAGATTTCTTGGCTGTTGCTGACCTCAAAGTGTTGGACTTAGAAGACTTTGATGTGATTTTGGGTATGGACTGGTTGTCCAGTTATGATGCGGTCATCCGATGCAAGGAAAAGTGTCTGGACTTCGTGATGGACAACGGTCAACCCATGAGCATTTTCGGTTCTCCGTACCAGAGTTCTTCGATAATTTCTGCGGTATGTGCTCGGAAACTATTAATTTCTGGTTGTTTGGCTTACCTTGTTTCTGTAGTAGAAACTATTCCTGGACCGCCGTGTATTGAGAGCGTTTCAGTTGTGCGAGAATTTCCTGACATCTTCCCTGTCAGTCTTCCTAGACTCCCGCCTGATAGAGATGTAGAGTTCGTCATTGATCTTGAGCCTGATACTCATCTTATTGCTAAGGCACCGTACCGTATGGCCCCGCGCGAGTTAGAAGAGTTGCGAACTCAGTTAGATGAATTATTGCAGTGTGGTTTCATTAGGCCAAGTTCTTCGCCCTGGGGTGCTCCAGTTTTGTTTGTGAAAAAGAAGGACGGTTCTATGAGGTTGTGCATAGATTATAGAGAATTAAATAAGGTGACTATCAAGAACAGGTATCCGTTGCCAAGGATAGATGATCTGTTTGATCAGTTGCGTGGTAGCACGGTGTTTTCGAAGATTGACCTTCGATCAGGCTATCATCAGTTGAGGATCCGTGAGCCAGACGTACCCCAGACTGCCTTTCGTTCTCGTTATTGCCATTTTGAGTTTCTAGTCATGTCGTTTGGTTTGACAAATGCACCCTCTGCATTTATGGACATAATGAACCGCGTGTTCAAGGATTTTCTAGACCATTTTGTTGTGGTATTCATAGATGACGTGCTAGTTTATTCTAATAGTGCCGAGGAGCATGCTACGCATTTGCGCTTAGTATTGTTTACTCTTAGAGAGCACAAGTTGTATGTGAAGCTGAGTAAGTGCGAGTTCTGGCTTCCTCAGGTGTCCTTTCTGGGTCATGTGGTGAACAAGGATGGAATTACTATAGACCCAGCTAAGATTTCTGCTGTGTTAGATTGGAAGACGCCTTTAACACCTAAGGAGATAAGGAGTTTCTTAGGGTTGGCTGGGTACTACAGGAGATTTGTTCAAGGGTTCTCGGTGCTGTCGGCACCTTTGACTAAGCTTACCCAGAAGAATACGGCTTTTATTTGGAGCGATAAGTGCGAAGAAGACTTCCAAAAATTAAAGAGGCGTTTGTGCAGTGCACCTGTGTTGGCCTTGCCGATCGAAGGATTAGAGTATGCTGTTTATGTGGACGCATCTCACATTGGTTTAGGATGTGTTTTGATGCAAGAAGGAAAGGTGATTGCCTATGGGTCTAGACAACTGAAAGTTCATGAAAGGAATTACCCTACGCATGACTTAGAATTTGCTGCAGTGATTTATGCTTTAACGCTTTGGAGACATCTTCTTTATGGAGTGTCATGCAAGATTTTCACGGACCACAAGAGTCTGAAGTATGTCTTTACCCAGAAGGAGCTGAATCTGCGACAGCGGAGGTGGTTGTAGTATGTTGAGGATTATGAAGTTGATATCCTATATCATCCGGGTAAGGCTAATGTAGTGGCTGATGCCCTGAGCAGAAAGACCGGGCAAATCTTCAATCTCTCTGTGCAGTCCTTGGTAGAAGAGTTTATGTTGATGGATATCTCAGTCGGTAGTAGTACCGCGCCGTCGAGCTTAGGAGTTGAAGAACCTTCTTGGATTACCCTTACGAGGTTGCACCAGATGGAAGATCCTGATTTGCAATATCTCTAGGATAGAACTGAAAGAGGTGAGCTACCTGACTTTTCAATCGATGATAAAGATACTTTGAAGTATCGAGGTAGATATTGTATTCCCGCGCTTGATGGCATTCGAACCAAGATCTGTAGCGAAGCGCATGATTCTAGTGTTTCATATCATCCTGGCTCCACAAAGATGTACAAAGACCTGAAGCAGATCGTTTGGTGGTCAGGTATGAAAAGTGATATAGCCAAGTATGTTTCTGAATGCTTTACTTGTCAACGTGTTAAGGCAGATCATAAGAGTCCTGGTGGTAAATTAAACCCTTTGGATATTCCAACCTAGAAGTGGGAGAGTATTTCAATGGATTTCATTACCGGTTTGCCAAGATCTCCTGGAGGTCACGATTCGGTATGGGTCATAGTTGACCGTCTGACAAAGTGTGCTCACTTTGTGCCGTTTAAAATTGGATATTCAATGGAAAAGATTGCAGAACTTTATTTGAATGAAGTCAATAGGTTGCATGGTGTGCCCGTAAGCATTGTGTCGGACCGAGATTCAAGGTATATGTCTCGTTTCTGGAGGAGTCTACAAGGAGCTTTGGGTACAGACCTTAGATACTCTACCGCTTACCACCCCCAGACAAATGGTCAGACGGAGAGAGTGAATCAAAATTTGGAAGATATGATCAGGTTCTATATTTTGTATCATGGCGGAGCTTGGGATAAGCTCCTGGGAATGATGGAATTTGCTTACAATAACAGTTATCAGGAAAGTCTGCAAATGGCCCCCTTTGAGGCTTTGTATGGGAGGCGTTGCCAAACTCCCTTGTTTTGGGCCGAGGTTGGTGAGAGTCCGTTGTTAGGCCCAGAAGCTTTGGAAGAGATGAGCGTTGCTGTGACTCATATCCGCGAGAAACTTCGTGTTGCTCAGGAGCGGTATGAGAAGTATGTTAATCGGAGGAGAGTGGATCTAGAATTTTCCATTGGAGACTTAGTGTTCTTGAAAGTTTCTCCGATGCCGGGCGTTAAGAGATTTGGAAGGAACCACAAGTTGGACCCCCGGTATGTGGGACCTTTCCAGATTGTTGAACGCATCGGAGCGTCCGCTTATAGATTAGATTTGCCTGCCTCCTTTCCAGATGTTCACGATGTGTTTCATGTGAGCCAGTTGAGGAAGTGTTTGCGTAGTGATCGGCTTGCTCTTGATTCGGTTCCCGTTTTGCAGCCCAATCTTTCGTATGTTGAAGAGCCTGTCCGAATCTTGGAGACCCAAGAGCGTGTGTTGTGGAGGAAGACGATCCCGATGGTTAAGGTTCTTTGGAAGAATCAGGGTGTCAAAAGCGCAACTTGGGAGCTGGAGTCTGCCATGAGAGAGACTCATCCTAACCTCTTCTCTTAGATTTCGGGTAACCCTTCTGTCTGGTAACCTTTAGATTAAATTCTTTATCTTCCTTGGTCTTTGTATTCCAAGTTTCGGGACGAAACTTCTTTTTAGGGGGAGTGACTGTAACGCCCCTGATTTTCATTAATTATATACGTGGCTGTGGTGACGTAAATTTGGCGTAAGGGCGTTACATTCGCTCGCCATGTTTAGTTTTGAGCCGTAGTTTAGTCGAAGCATGTAATTTAGATCGAGCGTGCGAGATTTCGCGTCGTTTTGATTTGTAGAAAAGATTTTGTGTGGATATTGAGAATTTAGCTTTGGGAAGCTTTTGCCCTAGTTTGGCTCGTCAGAACTGAATTCTGACTTCGCCGTTGGATTCGTAGCGCCGTGTTTCAGTTAAGGTGCGATTTTCGTAGTAATCCAAGTTGTTCTGGTCGCCCTCGCAGTTTAAGTAAAATGGGGTAATATTTAATTATTTAAATATTAAATTAGGTTTTAGTATAAAACCTAATGATCCTTCCCCTCTTCTTCTTCTTCCTCCCTCGATCAAAAGCAGCCGCCGAGCAAAAGAACGAGAGCGGAGCTTCGTGGTGCGTTCGACCAGCGATTTCTAGGGCTGTAGTAGTCGGAATCGTGTTTGGAGAGTGGATTTGGAAAGCTCTCGGCGAGATCTTCGTCTTAGCGGTAGGTTTTTCCCGTTTTGTGGAATTTTTGGAGTTAGGGTAGTGACCTAACCACTTCTTTCGACCCGAAAAGTTTCAGGTTTTGTGCTAAGGTGTGTTCTTGGCCGGATCCTTAACTTTCGGAGCTGAGTTCTTCGAGTTTGCAAGGTTAAGGCAAGTGACTTTCGTCTCTCCCTTGTTTTGTAGATGTATCATTTTTTTGGTGTTTGGCACGTATTTCGAGTGTGTTGTGTGATAGCCCTACCCTCGAATCCCCTCCTTGTAGTTGAATTTTCCCTAGAGAAAACATCTCTACCTAGAGTTCTTTCCTGCAGGCAGTGTTCTTTGGAGCTTAGTCGTAATTGCCTTTTTTTTCGAGAAGTCCCTTCGAGTTTTCGAGAAGTCCCTTCGAGTTTTCGAGAAGTCCCTTCAAGATTTCGAGAAGCCCCCTTGAGTTCTCGAGAAATACCTTCAATTTCTCGAGAAGTCCCGTGTCCTGATCTTCGATTCTCGAGAAATGTCTCTCTCTATCTCTCGAGAAGTTTTCTCTCTCTCGAGAAGTTCCCTCTCGAGAAGTCCCCTCTCTCTCGAGAAATTCCTGCATCTCTCGAGAAGTCCCTGTCTCTCTCGAGAAATCCCCGCAGTGCATTTTTCTGATTGTCTTGCGATGTACTTCTTGTCTCTCGAGAAATCCGTGCGGATAACCCCTTGGTCTTTCCCGAGAAGTCCTTTTACCCTCCCTCGAGAAGTGTCTTCTCCTTCTCGAGGAATGTCTGCTTTGTGCCCGTGGTCATGATTACTTCTCCTCTTTGAAATCTCGTACTCGTTGTGGTTAAAACAACTTGTGAGTTCTCTTATGTTTAGTATTGGAAGAATGTTTACTTTGTTGTCACCCTATCTCTTAGGGCATCCTAGTGATTATCCATTCGGGCACCGTCCCGTGTTTAATTGAAATTTAATTAATAAGAACCGTTGTCTTTAGCCTTACACAGTAGTTGTGTTTGGGGGACAGTGGGGGAAATGTTATAGCCTTGCACGGTAGTCGTGTTTGGGTGGTTGGGTCTAGAGGCACCCCCACCCAGTTTTTTGGGCTTTGGGTGGCGGAGGTAGGTAACTGCTCCCATTTAATTGAGCTGATCAGTCTCTTTAAATAAAATTAATAAGATAAATGAACTTGCTTGTTCCTCTTTTGGTATTTAGTGCACTCGGTGCTTGTTAGTTCTTTGTTTAGAGCTTCTCTTTCAATAAATCTGGCTTGGGTTGGTACCCCTTATGCCTTGCTTACTTTTCTGCTGGTTTTCTGCCACTTGTAATTCCTTGCCGAGGCGTTCTTTGTTTTATTGAATGCCTCAGGTTCAGAGCCGTAGCGGCTAGTGGAGTAGCCTGAAGTTCAGAGTTTTAGTAGTTGTTCACCCCGCTGCTGCGAGGTAGTTGTTTTAGTTTCTTCTTGTGCTCAGACATACTAGTTGGTGCCAATGGGTTAGTGTCATGTTGTTGACGCCCATTGTACCCTTTTTTATACTCTATAGTTTATTTGCCAGTTAAATGCCACTACTTTCAGATCTTGTGTATCTTATTCTCTGGGAATGATTTATGTTAGGTGCACTATAGTTATAAAAATGATTTTCTTCATCCTCATTGCATTCTTTCCAACTGAACCCTTAACTTTAAAGTCGCTTAAAGGTATTTTCTACTCTTACAATACACCTAGTTATGTGCATATCAATTACCTTATGCTTCATCATTTGCATACATTTAGGACTTTAAGTAAACAAAGTCAAGTACTTTCCGCTATAAATATATGTACTTTCTCGGTGGACTACTTGATCCGCGAACTGAGAGACACAGTTCTTACCTCAAAACCCCTAATAAATGATTTCAAATGATGACTTATCATATAATCATGTTTTGTTTAGTTAAGTAACAAGTTCCCGCCTGAGCGTCTGCAGTTGTCTCCTGTATGACGTGGCATCATGACGTGTATTTTCTCCTACTCTGATATTCTTAAATTCGGAGAAAATGCCGGTTGTGACAAAGGTAGCTTAAGATAATACCCATGTTGTTACACACATAGAGTTTTATGGATAAGAATTATTTCCTTGGTCAACTCTCTTGAAATTTGAAACATGTACTTATTATCAAGAGATCTTTCATCTCTGAAGGAATCAAAGACTTTGAGGATTTCCCGTAGGAAATTGGGGTTTGTGAACCCTTGTTACATTAAGCATTATTGAGAATTCCAGGGTCGAGTTCCCCCAGATCATTATGAAAACTTGGAATATTATAAAAATTAGTAGATAGACTCGTGGTTTCCATAAAACATCTGAAAGTTTATTATAGTTAACTATTGATTAGTTATCATACTTCCTTCTCTAAATGGGTTTGCACCCTTAGCCGCAAATAATTAATCTTCTGGAATTATTATGAAGAGGAAAGACTATGTACTTCTATTGAACACTATTTCAGATCTTAACTGGTCTCTGGAATCTTTATTAAACCTATTGGGACATGATAAACGTTAATTTGTGCACAAATTGGTGGATGCCATAAATATAAAAGGAATAAGAATTAGGCCCAAGAATATGACATTATGAAGAGTTGAAATTTGTAAATTATCACGTACAAGACTTGGGGAATGATTTAGATCAATTCACGACATATTTACGATAGTTGATTCATAGGTGATAGGTCTGGTGCAAAATTTGAGCTTGGTATGCATTTAACAAAAATGAGGACTATAGATTGACCGTTAATAACACATGATTTGGGATAAAAATCAGGAATGAGGTTTCAGGACGTTAATACGATTGTGTGCACTTCAAGAATTAATCTTGGAGGATTTACAATATATGAATTTTATGAGCATTGGAATTGATGACCCCCAGGAATTAAAGTACCAGAACTGAGCTTGAGTATTACTAGAGTATCCTTTTAGTTTAGTAAATGACCATGACATATTTACATCTACAAAATATCATTTCGGATCTTAGAAGCATGATTAAACGTTGACATAAAATATTAAAAGAATGACGATGTCATGAAAATTAGGAGAATCAATATTGCCCAAGCCATAAGCATATCATGGTCTTGGAAGACAAGTCTAAATTCTAATTGCAAACACCTAACAAATAAGAGTACTGACATCACGTTACAATGATTGTGAACCACCAGAAAGTTGGATCCAAAGTGTTAGTAAGGATGGTATTGAAAATATTGACGGTGAACATGACGATATACTCTCCGGGTCGAGAATTGTATACTTACAAAGACATCATACTATAGATTATAGGGCTCGATTGATTTACTCACTCGCCTTGTGAGTGTGTAAATTCACTTCAATCTAGATCTTCCCTCCACTACGTATACCTTCATCAATTGGGAATTATTTAAGAACCTCCAGGAAGAAGATCATGACTACGAACATAGTAAGATTTAACGAAAGTGCACTTGGGAGAAAACTTAGGATGAGGCGATATAAACTAGACCTAACTGTTTCTAATATTAGCTGGGAGTCATGCTGCACTAAAACTAGTAAATCATCCAGGTATATTCTGAACTCCAACTCCCGTGAACCTAACCTAAATTTCGGGGACGAAATTATTTCTTCGTTTATTGGGATTTGTAACATCCTCAGAACTACTAGACCCCTAAGGTGCACTTTGTCATGACAAGGTCATGACATTGCTCTATGAGACTGAGAATTGCCCTAGAACCAAGGTGAAAAGGGTGAAAAACACCTTGATGTGCAAATAGTCAAACTGGCTTCAAGGTTTAAGGCTTGATGTCTAAGCCTCAAAATGATTCAATTGACCTCACCCCAACTCTTCCTAATCCCCTAGGGAGCTCAATGGGTCATTAATAACCCAATGGGTCAAGACAAATCTAGGGTTTGGGTCAAAATCACCATTTGACCAATTTAGCCTAAGTTGACCTAAATAGGTCAAAAGTGCCCAAAGAGGGTTCACCAAGCCGTGAATCACCCCAAAGGGAGTATATGGACCCCTTGGTCACCATGTGAGGGTCAGCCTACTCATCAATTGACCAAGTCAAGCCCAAAAGTCAACATTTGATCGAATTGGCCTAAAATGGATCTAAATGGATTTGGACCCAATTCCCATGGACTAAGGCCCTCATTAGGGGCCCATTCTGAGGCCCAAGAGACAATTACCATGCTTGCCCCTCAGGTTTTGGAAGAAGGTGACATGCAAGGGTGATTTTGGGATTTTTCCCCAATTTGGAAAGAGACAAACCCATGAATTCATGGGGATAGCTCCACTTGTCCACCACCCTCTTTTTTCCTGGTCTCCTCTCAGCTACCCCAAGAGAATCCCAAGTAGTTTTTGGTGAGGTGGCAGCCAAGTGGAGGAGAGAGAAGGGAGCTCCTTTGAAGTGGCCGACCACCATTAATGGTGATCCAAGAATTAAGAGGAGTTAGGCCTGGATTACACACCTAATCGACTCCTCACAGCTCAGGGATTAATTTCCCTATGATCTGGAGTGCTGTGGTTGGCTGTTGAGTGAGGTGCCACCCTTGGTGAAATCGCCATAATGGCTGCTCTGAATATAGCCTCTCTCGACCATGTTCAAACATCTGGTTAGCTTCAGAATGATCTGAGTAGAAGAAGCCCCATGGTTACAGGAGAAACCGTGGACTGGTAGCTGGAGATTGGCAAGGAACTCACCATGGAGGTCGGCCATAGCAAACCCGAGCCTCCTTCAACCTCGAGCTCGATAGATGCAAGTTTCCTCCCCCTCTCCCCCTGTGCTAGTCCTCCCTTCTTCCATTTTGATTTTAGTTGAGTAATGGCGAGTTTGCCATTTTCCCGATCGGGCTGCCAAAGCCTCTCCAAGTCCCCATCCCCCATTTCCTCTACAGGCCACCTCCGTCCGAAGATATCATCTCCAATCGACGGTCAAACCTCAGTCGGAGGTATTGACGTCGTCCAGTTAGGCCGGAGACCACCATAGTTGGCCAGGAATCGAGCTCCAAAGTAGCTCCAGGGCTGTGAAATCGGGACCATCGGCTCAGGGAGGAAGACGATCTCCCTGCTGTCCGATCTGAATGTGATGATATTCGCAGAACAATATAAATAATATACAGATTCTGTCACATATATTGCAGACACTTTGAGCTCAAATCTACCCTACTTCCACTCATATTTGGAAAAAGTGCGCAACATGAAAGTTGTAGCTGGTGATCTTACCTTTCTTTTAATATGCAACACATTTTTTGGACAACCCTAGCACCCTATGTAGCCGTTTTAGTGAGACTGGTCTAAATAGTGAACCTGACTTATTTTTGTTAATTCCCATTGATTGGGACTTCACCATGACCTGAAATTTTGGGCATGGTTGAGATATACCTAGATACTTATACTGTATAAATTTCAGAATTTTAGGGCAAAAATGTTCCATGGTTTTGTTAAACATTTACTTTTCCATGTGACACCTAAATCTAGAGTTATACAAAGTCAAATCCACTCAAATATCTGGTGGGATGGTAGATTAGATCAATGATAGTCCCTGACAAAAAAATGAGGTCACCTGGACTCATGCATGTTGAGATATCTCACATGCAAGATCTCTAATTATGGTGAATAGTAACCCTTTTACCCAATGACCTATTTTGTGAAATTAATGGAGAAATTCTCCTATGCATGCCTTTGAAACCTTGGGGTTTTTGTATGTCATGAGGATATACACTATAGATACGAGTTTCATATTTTTTGGAAATTAATTTCCTAAGGTTTTTGAATAAACAAAAATTGTCACACTTTTAAATAAATGAAATATCTTGAATCAAAACTTTAAGGATAAATCCAAAACTCTGGGAAATGAGTCTTTGACTTGAAAGACATATTTAGGATTTTTGTTGGAATTTTTGATCATATATATTTCTCTGAAATTGATTTATTTGGTTAGGTCAAATTTATTCAAGTATGATATTTATGTCTGATATGGCCATGGAAAATTGTGAAATTATTCAAGTAGTTTCCCTTAGTGACACTTTAGTCCTGTAAAGTTTCTTCAGAATTTATGGAGAGCAATTATTGGTAGTTGTAGTGTAAATCCGTTATTGGCACCCCACTCTTATTAAATGGTTATTATGGAACAAATACATCCTTGGAAAATTATGAAACTTAGGCATTGCTGTTTTTAGGTCAATATTATACTTCTGTGATTTTATCAGAATTTATTGTGACCTTGTAGATGGTGGTTGTAGTATAAACCCTTATTAGGCACACCACTTGTATTAAATGATTATTATGCAGAAATACTACTTGGAAAATTATGAAACTTAGGCATTGCATGTTTTTAGGTCAATATTATACTTCTGTGAGTTTATCAGAATTTAATTGTGACCTTGTATATGGTGGTTGTAGTGTAAACCCTTATTGGCACATCACTTGTATTAAATGATTATTATGGACAAATACTCCTTGGAAAATTATGAAACTTAGGCAATGATGTTCTTAAGGTCAATATCATACTTCTGTGATTTTATTCAGAATTTATACTGACCTGTAGATAGTAGTCATAGTATAAACCCTTATTGGCACACCACTTGTATTAAATGATTATTATGGACAAATACTACTTGGAAAATTATGGAACTTAGGCATTGCTATTTTTAGGTCAATATTATACTTCTGTGATTTTATCAGAATTTATTGTGACCTGTAGATGGTGGTTGTAGTGTAAACCTTTATTGGCACACCACTTGTATTAAATGATTGTTATGGACAAATACTCCTTGGAAAATTATGAAACTTAGGCACTAATGTTTTTAGGTCAATATCATACTTCTGTGATTTTATCAGAATTTATTGTGACCTGTAGATAGTAGTCGTAGTATAAACCCTTATTGGCACACCACTTGTATTAAATAATTATTATGGACAAATACTACTGGGAAAATTATGAAACTTAGGCATTGTTGTTTTTAGGTCAATATTATACTTCTGTGATTTTATCAGAATTTATTGTGACCTATATATGGTGGTTGTAGTGTAAACCCTTATTGGAACATCACTTGTATTAAATGAATATTATGGACGAATACTCTTTGGAAAAATGTGAAACTTAGGGTTTGAGGATTTTAGACCTATATTATGCTACTGTGGATTTATCAGAATTTATAGAGATCTATAGATGATACTTGTAGTGTAAATCCCTATTTGCACCCCATTCTTGTTAAATAGAAATCATGGTCAAATAATCCCTGAAAAAATGTGAAACTTAGGGTTTGAGGTTTTTAGACCAATACTATACTATTGTGAATTCATCAGAATTTATAGAGATCTGTAGATGATACTTGTTGCATAAAACTTTACCTTCATCCCATCTATTTGAATAAAAACTATGATTTAGAATTCCCTGGAAGAGTATGAAATGAAGGATTTGAGGTTGTTAGATCATTACAAATTGTGAACCTATGGCAAGAACTTGGAACTCATTAGGACTTGATAGGACCAAGGTTGCATCTTAAGAGTCAAACCTAGTTCAATTCCACCTTGGTCTGCGAACAGTAGAAACTGAAAACATAAATTCGCACCCCTTCCTTAAGGTCACCACCGCTAGAGTTACTAACTCTAAGAGAATTGCAGATGCCCAATTAGGTTGAATGATTAGTCACCAAGGGCAGTCATCGGAAATAAAGACGGGTTGCGTTTAGTAAAACTATCAATTCAGGAATTTGACAAGGACCTATTGGGGGAGGCGAAGGATGATTTAGCAAGAAGTGAAAATTATGATTGAGAGATAACACAAGGAAATAGTCGATCACTAGGAATGCCATGGCTCGGTGTTCAATAGAACACCGACACATGTCTGCATGAGTCAAATGGTAATCCACCCTAGGGTTTTAGAGCAATTGGAGAGCAAATGGACATACAAGAATGGGTAGCAACTAAATAAAATAAATAACCTGGAAAGGGGGATTTGGGCTTCAGTCACCATCAAATTCCCTAGTACCATTGCGAGCCCTTCACCGGGTAATCCACGGGAAGTCCAGGATTCACCCCAAGCTGCTAAGATCAACTAACGATAGACAAGAGTAGTAAAGTAGGAGAACTTGAAACATAATCTCCCTCCCGAATTTGGGAAGGAATAAAATAAGGACTGGGATAGTCCTGTGAGCGGTATGCTCGGGTTATAAGGAAGGACTAGGATAGTCCTGCGAGCGGTATGCTCGGGTTATATGGAAGGACTGGGATAGTCCTGCGAGCGGTAGGCTCGGGTTATAAGGAAGGACTGGGATAGTCCTGCGAGCGGTAGGCTCGGGTTATAAGGAAGGACTGGGATAGTCCTGCGAGCGGTAGGCTCGGGTTATAAGGAAGGACTGGGATAGTCCTGCGAGCGGTAGGCTCAGGTTATAAGGAAGTACTGGGATAGTCCTGCGAACGGTAAGCTCGGGTTATAAGGAAGGACTGGGATAGTCCTGCGAGCGGTAGGCTCGGGTTATAAGGAAGGACTGGGATAGTCCTGCGAGCGGTAGGCTCGGGTTATAAGGAAGGACTGGGATAGTCCTGCGAGCGGTAGGCTCGGGTTATAAGGAAGGACTGGGATAGTCCTGCGAGCGGTAGGCTCAGGTTATAAGGAAGGACTGGGATAGTCCTGCGAATGGTAGGCTCGGGTTATAAGGAAGGACTGGGATAGTCCTGCGAGCGGTAGGCTCAGGTTATAAGGAAGGAATGGGATAATCCTGCGAGCGGTAGGCTCGTAGTTTAAATATAAGACTGGTGTAGTCTAGCGAGTGGTAGGCTCGTAGTTTAAATATAAGACTGGTGTAGTCTAGCGAGTGGTAGGCTCGTAGTTTAAATATAAAACTGGTGTAGTCTAGCGAGCGGTAGGCTCGTAGTTTAAATATAAGACTGGTGTAATCTAGCGAGCGGTAGTCTCGTAGTTTAAATATAAGACTGGTGTAGTCTAGCGAGCGGTAGACTCATAGTTAAATATAAGACTGGTGTAGTCTAGCGAGCGGTAGGCTCGTAGTTAAATATAAGACTGGTGTAGTCTAGCGAGCGGTAGACTCATAGTTTAAATATAAGAATGGTGTAGACTAGCGAGCGGTGGGCTCGTAGCTTAAATATAAGACTGGTGTAGTCTGGCGAGCGGTAGGCTCTACTTTATAAATGTTGATTTAGAATTGCGAGGTGGAGGCTCGGTAGTAAGGGTTAATACATATTTGCATATGCATAAGATATGGTGGGTCTTCGGTTCTGGCTTAGTCGTCACACCGACAGTAGTTCGTTGACTCGGCAGTGCTAGTGGTTTGATTAGGGGCCAGGTTGTTTTACTACACGTCCGACCGGACGGATTCCCTAAACCCTGCCTGCCAATTCAGTTTAGTACGCAGGAGCTCGTGAGTACCGGGTATCGGTATCACAGCGTACATTAGGGCCTAGGTCTGGTAGTGTGACTTACCCACCTAGGTGAGGAGACGTTCGCTCCTCTGCCACCGTTTGACCACAACGGGAGGTGCCCGAGAGGTTAGCTACCTCCGAAAAGTGGGAACTAATGGTCTGTACGTACAGAGTCGTGTTCGTGAGTTGCACCATTGTGTTGCATTGCATTGCATTGCATATCATAGCATAACATTCTTGCATAAAATAGAGACCTCATCGTATAAAATAGTATGGGCTCTTTTATTCGATGAATTTACCTTAGTGCCAAATCCCTTAGCTTATGTGCTTTTGTGTGTGCATATAAGTTAAGGTTACATTTGTAGCTGCTCTTATTTGTTATACCTACTTCTTTATATTGCATTGTCTTTTACTTATTGCTGTCGCACTATACTCTGCTAGCATAGAGTTGTTATTATTTATTGCTCAGTAATTATAAACCCTGCTAGTCTAGCCACATGTCACCCGCTTTTGATTTAACCCTTGATGTCCTCCGCTTCCTCCTCCCGCACAGTGCCTAGGAGTCGCGGGTGGAGGAGGTGAGGAATATGCTGAGTCTTATAGACTGATGGTCGGTGGACCTCATCATTTTAGGGATGATGTGTCGGCACAGCAGGACCCCGTTCAGGAGACAGGACAGGAGGACGGGATGAAGCAGAGGAGCCTCTACACGTCGTCGCAGCAGCAACTACAGATGCATGAAGACAAAGTTTGATAGCTTCCGCATAGATGTAGAGTGAGAGTGTTGTTGCACTATATTTGAACATGTACTGGGCGTAAGCCCTTATTCTTTTAGTTCTTTCTCATCGTGGACATTGTAATCATGTATTATGATAAATATATAATGTGATTTTGTGGACTTGTTTCATTTAACACTTCAATTACTGTGATTATGGTTGGACTGGATGATGATGAATACCCGGCAGGATCGACCTCTTGTGGCGGCGACCATTGGGTGTAATGGTGTCGCTGCAAGACGGCGGTTCTGGGCGGTAAGACCCGGGAAAGAATGCAAAAAAAAAGAGGGTTTACAAAAGATAAATCCTACGGTGGAACACCTTCGAGTGTTCGGATCTACCTGCTATGTGCATGTTCCTATTGCCCTCAGAACGAAGCTAAATGCGAAAGCATGAAAGCTAGTCTTCATCGATTATGATGACCAGAAGAAGGGTTGGACATGCATGAATCCAAAGACATGAAGAGCTATGGTCTCAAGGGATGTGGTATTTGATGAGTTGACATCATACCAGGGTAGCTCTTTTATTGAGCTACAAGAAAGCAGGTTAGATGGTGGACCAGGAGAAGTTGCAAGGGAAGTTCTGGTGGAGTTGCTTGTTTCTCCAGGTGCTCCTGTTGCTTCTAGCTCTAGGTCAGGTGCTTCAGGTTCTGGAATCAGGGGGAGCGATGCTCCAAGTGTGCCCGGGAAAAGAGATAGTCCAGAAGTTGCAGTGGAAGAGGTGGATCTGAGTATAGCTCTGAGGAGGTCCAAGAGGACTATTATTCCACCAGCTCCGTATACAGGGGGAAATCAGGTGCGCTTCGTCTCATGTTTCTTTGCTTGCCCTCTGGATGAGCGAGAACTGTCATGCTTTGAAGACACCACTGGAGTAAAGGAGTGGGAAGATGCCATGGATGAGGAGATGGATGCCCTCAAGAAGAATGAGACCTGGGACCTTGTGCCCAAGGTTGATGGCATTACTCCTGTGACATGCAAGTGGGTTTATAAGCTGAAGTTGAAAGCTGACGGAAGTATCGAGCGGTGCAAGGCTCTCCTTATAGCTTGAGGGTTCTCTCAACAGTACAGAGAAGACTATGAAGAGACGTTCAGTCCGGTAGCCAAGATGACTTCAGTACAAGTGGTGATTGCAATGGCAGCTTGCCAAGGGTGGAAGATTTGGCAACTTGACGTAAAGAATGCTTTATTGTACGGCGAGATTGACATGGATATCTTCATGGTTCAGCCACCTGGATATGTATCGGAAGTTCATCCAGTACACGATCGCAAGCTCAAGAAGGCTCTTTACGGGTTGAATCAAGCGCCTTGGGCGTGGTATGAGAAGATCACAGAATATCTCTAGTTCTGTAGATACTTTGCTTCAGATTTAGACTCGAGTCTGTTCGTAAAGAAGATCAGAGAGCTGCAAGACTTGGTGTTATTGTACGTAGACGATATGATCGTCACAGGGAACTCAGAAATTGAGATAGCTAGGCTTCAGGCTGAACTAACTACCAGATTCGAGATGAAGGATCTGGGGGAGCTTCACCATTTCCTTGGACTCGAGGTGGACAGGAAAGAGAGCGGTGTGCTCATTTCCTAGAAAGGTTATGCAGAGTGGATCGTTAAGTGATTTGGCAAGCAGGATGGGAAGAGCAGCTCTACTCCACTGGAGGTTGGTCTAAAACTTCGGCGGGATGAGGGGAGGATTCTTCCTGATCCATTAGTATGGGCTTTTGTTGGGAGCTTGAAATACTTGGCGATTACTAGACCGGATATTGCTTATGCAGTTGGCAGGGTAAGTCGGTATATGACGGAACCACGGAAATATCATCTGGTAGCGGTAAGAAGTATTCTGAAGTACGTGAAGTTGACCTCAGACATGGGTCTCCTTTACAGGAGAGATACAGGCTTTTGTTTGCATGGATACATGGATGCCGATTATGGGGGAGATTCAGACGATCGAAAGACGATGACTGGTTATGTTTTCTTATGCGGATCGACAACTATTTAATGGTGCAGTAAGAAGCAGGATTCAGTGTCCGTCTCTACCACTGAAGCGAAGGACAAGGCTTTGGATTTGGCAGCTCAGGAAGCCATCTGGCTTACGATATTGGTGGAGGACGTCCATAAGGAGGTGCGAGGTCCTACTCTGCTACGTGGTAATAATGAGAGTGCTCTCAAATTGGTTAATAATCCAGTCTGTCACGCTCGGACCAAGCACATCGAGATCGAGCATCATTTCATTCGGGAGAAGGTGTTGGAGGGATCTCTGATGGTTGAGCATGTGCGGAGCGAGGACAATGTCGCTGACATCTTCACGAAGCCGCTGGCGAATGAACCAGTTACTCAGCTACGAGGATTGCTTCGGCTGACTTTCACTTCCCATTTCAAGGGGGATTGTTGAATTTTTGAAGTGTAAGTGAAGGTCGGGCGGTCTGGGCTTCAGACAAGGCAGTCTAGCAAACCGTGTAGGTCGGGCGATATGTTAAGGAGACGCGCGGGTTGTCTTCCCGCATTGGACTGGCGGCTAGCCAGTGGTAGATGACCTTGGTTCTTCAACCATCTGGGGTCAGCTTTCTGATTGTAACCGGGCGGTTAGCACTAGCGGTTACTTCTAGATGTTGTGTTCTGGCCGGTTCTTTTCTCGCAAGCTGGCAGGTTCTGCTGGTATTGCTAAAGTTTTGTGAAGTAGTCCGCGTGGCTTGTTATTAAGTCGGAGAGTTGTTCGACAGGGTTCTCAGCAAGCCGCGTGAGTTGTCTTCTACCCGCTGTTTTTATGGGCGGTTATCCTATCGCGTAGGCGATGACCACACTCCTCACCTATACTATAAATAGGACCCCCTGGCTTGTCATATATAACTTAAACAACAAGTGAGAGCTCGCGAGTTTGTGGTGCGGATAGAACTTCTGTTCGCACGGTTTGAAACTTGTCTTTGCTGTATTCGCAGATTGTGCGGCTTGCTTGTGGTTCTGATTTGATTAGAGGAAACTGTAATAGATAAGCCGATAGAAGTCAGCAGTGGGTAGCAGCAGGAGGTCGCGGTTAGCGACAAAGCGGTTTCTCTTTAGCTCGTTTCTAGCTTTCAATAAGGTTTAGACCGTGACGGTTAGGCGGTTTGCCTTTGCCGATCTGTTACTTCTGTTCAGTTCTTCAGCGGCTTGTTCACAGTTAGGAGCGGCCAAGTGACTGCGGTCAGGCGGCCTTGCTTGGGAGAACAGAGTGAGCATTGGAATAATGGGTAGTCCGCGTGTTGAGTTGCGGTTTGGCGACTTGGAGGTTTGTGCAGACAACTTTTGTTAGTCAGGCGGTTTGGCAGGTTCATGTTGTAACCGCCAGCTTCTTGTAGTTGGTTTTCTTCTCTCCTCATCATTGTGTGTACTGATAAATCATGTCTCACAATGTGTCTCGAAATGTTACAATGTGAAGTTAAACTTTTGGAATTTTGATGATTTGATAAACTAGAAATGAGAGATTTTTTATTACATGAAAACTTTTGAATAAACATTTTTAATGATTCTAGTTTATCTTTTAGAACATCATTTTCTTTTATTAATTTTTCATTAAGCTCTTTTGAAGTTAAAAGACCTTTTTCCAAAACTTCGAGTTCTTCTTTAAAAGTATTATAATCAAAACAAGGTTTAACATTTTCAACTAAAGAGCTTGAAAGAGAATTTAACACATCAATATAAGATTCTACTTTAGCGTTTTCTTTTAACGTTTTATTTTCTAAATGTAATTTGGAATTAGCATTTTTCAATTTTAAAATTTTACGTTTAGCAATTTCAAGCATACAAACTATAGAAATAAAATTTATTAAAAAAGAGAGAAGATTTTGATTTTCTTACATTGCTATGGGATGAGGCAAGATTTTAACACAAGGTTCCTTTGACATCTTCTTTGCATTCCTCTTCCATAATTGAGTATCCATCTTTACTTCTGCGTGATGTGTTCTCTTCTTCTATTCCATATGATGTGCACACAACAGATCGGTAAATGGAGAAGTTTTCTTGAGTACTTAGGCAAGCATACGTATTCTCCAATTCTTTTCCTTGTTCCATTCCTATAGTTGGAGGAACATAAATTTCTTCAAGAAATTTCTAATTTTTGTAAGCAGTAGGAAACATATAATTAAGTTTGAAAATATTTTGATCAAGTGAACAAAATAGACTATTCATAAATTTGGCATTTAAAAATATTTCATTTTTATTTAGAGTACTTGGGTGCATTTTAAAAGTAATATTCCAAACTTCAATATCTAAAGATCTAAGAATTTTTTCCATTATGATTTTCCACCCTTTATAATTTTCACCCATAAATAACGGTGGTGCTAAAGATTTTTCTTTTAATAAAATTTCATCCCGTCTGGTGTAAGCGAGATCATGAAGCATCATTATTCCTGATTGTGAAGACGTTTTGGATTAAACTTCCTCTGATACCACTTGTTGGATCTTTAGGCGCCCTTAGAGGGGGGGGGGTGAATAAGGGTTTTTAAGGAATTTATACTTAAATAAAATTTATCATAGCTCTAACCTTCCTCTGATTCCTTTATACAAAAAATGGAAATCTATTACTCTTCACCACCGCTGGAGTTAGTGCTAACACCCAACGCTAATTCACAGAAATTGAATTCCTCAAGTTAATAAACAAAACGAATCTTACAATAGATTTTGCTTTAATGCTTTAATGAAAATATAATTTAAAACTGGAAATAAAATCAACTGAATGGAACAATGAAAGACATGATTTTATTTCATAGAAAATTGTTTACAAGAATATTGATTTTATAATGTTAGAAATCTAGACGAAATGTAAAAATCCCTTTTTTCATTTTCTATATCGACCCTTCTCCCAAGGACCGATTGGTTCTAGCCTATCTCTCGCGAATAAGACCTCGAACCGCGCTAGATCTATCCTAGACCTAGTCGCTACACACAAGGCGGTAAATTCCCCCCTAAACCTCACAAGGCCTAGTCGCCACACATAAGGCAACGAATTACGGACTCCTCCCCAGAATCCGACGTCCACTCGGGACGATTTTCCACTCCCGGTGCAAAAAGATAAACCAAAAGAGACTTCAAATATAAAATATGTAAGAGAAAACTCCCTAAGGATTTCTGAAGGTGAAGTCGAAGAAGATGTATGAATCAACATTCTTGTTGCGTTCATCCTTGGTGTTGAATATGTGTGGCAACACTTCCCATTCCAAAACTCCTTTTGATCTTCATGCTCGCCCAAGAAAGTTCTCTTGATCTCTGGAGACGAGCCTGTCTCAAGAATTCGAAGTTCTGTCATTGAAGAATGAGCCAAGCTAGTATTTAAATAGGCCGGGGAGCTATCGCCTGGTGGTATCGATACCGCCATCATTAGCCTCATCGAGGAGATCGTGGCTGAATTCGTGCAATCGTGGCCGACATGGCAGTTCGTGGAAGATCGTGGACCTACTGTTAGGCAGTACCGCTATCGCCTGCATTAGCGTTATATATTTCCTCACCGTCGGATCTCCTTCCTCTATTGCTCCTTGATCACGTGCTAATTGACAGCCTTTCGTTATGCTACTATCGTGCGGAATCGCTACCGCTGGTGTTAGCACACATAGATTATCTTTGGCTTGATGTCTCAATGATATTTTGTAGCTTCAAATTGATGTCTCGACAAAATCACTAACGTCGGGCGGTATCACTACCGTTGGCGTTAGCCTATAGAGATTGGCTTTGCCATCCATCTTTTATCTTTGTTCAATATATGTTTGTACCTATATGATCTGCACACTATAAACACACAAAAGACTAGATCAAATACATCACGGTATTTGTTATTCTCAAACCAAGAGATGCGGAATGCATGTTCCAATAAGTGCAAGGGAACTCATTTCGCTTAATTCCGACGTCATTTGATCGAGTTAATAAAATAAAACTTATTAAATTATATGACATCTTGAGAAGCATGAACGCTTGAATTTGACACCATCACATTAATATTGACTCGTCTCTAGATGAATGAGACATATTTTGACTTTGACATGCATGGGGGACCCACTTAGGGTTCACTTTGGTCAAACTCCTTCCTTTAGAGTTTTTTTTTTCAAAACCTAAACTCATTCATTTTAGCAAAACCGATTCTCCCAATGTAGAGAAACACTAATCCCAAAGTAGGCCAAGCGAATTCAGTATGAGTCAGCCCAACCCTAAGGAGTGGTATAAATGTTTTCTAGGTTTAGGCCAAGGCAAGCTCCAAGCCTAGCCTAAGTTAAGCCCAAACCATGGTTAAATCCTCAAACCTAATCCAACCCCATCTGTCACTAAGGATAGCAGTACTTCCAGTCCACCAAGAAGATGTCAACTCCCCTAGTTGACTTGAGTTGCCAGTGAACTCTAACAAACCTCCACTCCAGTTGAGTTAATGAGGGAAGAAGTTGAGTTAATGAGGAGCTCCACCCGACCATATTGGAATCAAACCCAGGCAAAATGAATTCTTACCGACGCCTGTGAAGCCGTCGCCATCTTTCCCATCCATGCTATGGAAGAGTTCCCCGGCTCGTCTAAGCTCTCTAGGAAGCTCCACTTTGCTGAAGAGTGGTCGGTGACCCTCTCCGGGAAGTATCAGTGTGGTGGCGCTGCAGGAGGTGGTAGCTCTAGCGAGTCCGCAATAACCGCTCTCTGTATTAGCTCCTCCCGGTGGTGGCCGACGACACCAGGTGATGGCGCAAATCTCGCACACTGCTATAGGCGGTAGCTAGACTGCGGCACGAAACGGCAGTGTACCGATCGTTCAAGTAATATAAAATGAGGAGTAATCCCCGAGTATCGAATCTCGAAGGAACACAGTAAGGTGGAGTTTACTTTTAAGGAAGGACTTGAGATTTAAGTCCTTTAGTCGGATGGGTGCGGAAGTGGGTGATTTGGTTTGTGGAAAATAAAGAAAAACAACTATAACTACTCCTATGCAATGCCACTATGCAATGCTTCGCTTGGCGGGATGGAGATTAGGCAGGCCTTGAGCGCGCTGCTTCACAAGGGCAGATGGACGAGTAGGCAAGCGGAATCGAACTGTGCAGGCCTTGAGCGCACTGCTTCGTTAGGCGAATGGATTACACGGGCCGCTATGCCACGCTTCGCTAGGCAGATGGAAGAGTAGGCATACAGATGAGGGTCGCAAGCACCTCGTCGACAAGCACGCCACTAGCAATTGCTAGTGCGACACACGAACGTGACGGCGGGATGGAGGGTGGAATGGGGCTCTCCTCACTTGCATAAACCACACATATCAATTTCATATAAACATGAAATACAAAAATAACATAATAAGGTTTAAGCAAACATTGTTCATACACCCAAAATATAAAGGAAAACAATACTATAATATAATGGGGGTTTAGATTACAACCAAAGCACGGAGACTCATCGGAGGTTCACGACCGGAATCTAGGGTTGTCAATCCTCGTCCGGGCTCGGGCTCCAACTGTCGTCCGGGGTCCGGAAGAGCTGTCACCTTCTTCTATTATACCTGTCTTCTCCGTCAATCTTCTCTGGTCACGATCTCACCGGAGAACTTCATATATGCAGCAGGAAATCCCTCGAAATGGAGCTTTGGAGGTGCACGATCAATGGAGGAGGCCTAGAGGATGCTCCGGCTTGAGATTTGCAAGAGAATGGCGGCCGGAGCTCCTCCCGAAGGTGTGCGGCGATGGACGGCGAAAAGGGCGCGGAACTGGAGCTCTGGGAGCGGGAAAAAAGGTCAATCCAGAATAGGGCAAGACCTGCGGCTTAAATAGAAAAACTGTCAGAAAATGGTCACGCACGGTCGAACGCACGACCGTGACTTGGGGAAGACGCTGCGCCGCCCGTGCATTTTGCTCACGCACGATCAACACCGCCCGTGCGTACAAACGCACAGGAAAAATCCGACGCTATGAAATCAAAAATACACAGGTCGACCATGCGTTTTACTCACGCACGGGCGAATCCGCCCGTGCGTTCAAACGCACGAGTAAACTCCGACGCTCCATTTTCAGCCCATACACAAACGCACGACCGCAACCGACCGTACGTCAAGGAAACGCACGAACGTGCGATATGCACAGACATGAATTCTGGGGAAAACGGGACGATCCGGTTACCTGCATACAAGATACAATGGCTGGGAATACACGTCCAGCATCAGAAAAACATAGAAAAAGGGAAGGGGAGCACCATGTGCTTACCCCCAACAACAAGGAATGCAATTGCACACCGAAATGAGCTTAATAGTGCACCTAGCATGGAATAGTACAAATGAATGAAAACATGCCTAAAATGTGGTGCAAAGACTAGAATACCAGCCCAAATGAGTCCAAAAATATGTATATAATTGGGACTCATCACACCCCCAGACTTACCTATTTGCGCGTCCCGAGCAAACTATCTCCCATGTGGACTTGAAAAATCATAAGCTGGCGTAGTAATTGAATATGCGGAGTACCATGCGAAGTCGCTTACTCGCACTTGTAGAAACTTTAGTAGAAAAATCTTTTAAACATGCAAAGTAGATTAACATTTTCTAAATTGCGTATCTACTTATTATTATTACTCGTAATTTGAATCGCGGTGAATCCTTTGGTCACGCATATGTGGAAAGTAGCTTGATCACTAAGTGGAGTATTATTAAAGATCGAAGATCGGGACAACCTCCAAAGAAATCCATCAATGACGATGGCATAAGCTTGCCCGTTCACACTCTCTCCACGGCACTGGTTACGTTCAAAGTGCAAATCAATAGGACTTTAGGTTATGATTTAGGCTTAGGCTACGGTGTGGTAAACAATAATAAATGTGGGGGTTTAGCACACATAACCCAAATGAGCTCGCAATAAAAACACTATCCCAGCAATAATAAAAATGTGTACATCACAACCCCAGACTTAAACATGAACCTATGGGGGGTGTACACCGCCTATTTACATCTCTTTGCACATTTTTTTTCGACTTTCATTTCTATTCACATTTTTTTTTCTTTTCAACTTTATAACTTTGCACAATTAATATCAAAGACAGCTATATCTTCAATAACGCATTTCCACCACAATCACAAATATACACCGCATCAACACCCAACCTTTTTTAAATGCAAAAATTGCTTGAGCTCATAATTTGGTGTGCGATTAGGATAGTCATTTTGGCTTTGGTGAATTGAAGGTGGAGCTGAATCAAGAGGTGGGGGTTAGGCACAAAATGGTTAAGCAAGGATAGAGCATGTAGGAATGGTGCAAAGGCTCAAACGGGCCAACGAATGGCCTATATCACACTTGCACAAATGAACTAACCTATACCCATGCTTCAAGAGTCGCTAGGGGCAAGTTCTTAGCCATCGAGAAAGAATATCCTTCCTCCCGACTCGAGCAATACATCACTAGTGATCGCATACACACTCACCTACACTACCATCGGATTCTACTGGATTCACGAATTACGAGTAGAATAAACAGTATTCACGCAATTAGAAAATTATAAAACTAAATGCACGAGAAAAAGCTAATTCTACATGAATTCTACACATAACACGAGCACTCGACTAGGAGCACTACAAGAGTCGACATGTTACTTCACAACTCAATCCTATGCCAGCACAAAAAAAAAACTTTCCAATCGAATCATGAAAAATTGGGTTTGACCCAAGACGCTCAAAACAAGTGAGTACGCGCTCAAGTGGGTGTAGTGATGTGCATGGAAAAAGCTGAAATTATTGAATTTTGAAAAGTAAAAATGAAATTTGCTTTTGGTATGCAGATGAAGTGGTGCACGGGCATGTGGGTAATAAAGCTCGTTACACTCTCCCCCAGACTTATGACATACTATGCGTGGAAACACTATAACATTACAATCTAAAGCAAGAAGAGGGGAAGAGGTTATCCAATGCTCTGTAAATGAACATACCAGAAGATTGGCGTTAAACTCTGAAAATTTAGCTCCAAGAGTCTACCACCAAGGAAAATGCCGCGCACCTGCAGGCAAAAGACTCCACGCAAAAATATATAAAACTAAACTATGAGCATATTAGGGAAAAATAAAATAAACAAAAACTTGGGTTGTCTCCCATCAGCGCTTTTGTTTACCGTCCTTAAGCTGGACTTAATACCTGTATTAAGCAGTTTTAATAATAGTCCAAGCATAGAGCAAAAGATAGTAAATCCTAAATATTACATGCCTCAAAATGATCAGCTATATGTTGATTTAAAATAGTAACTAGAAATAACAGAAATGGGTCCGGAGACCCAACAGCAGCAGTCAAGAGGATCAGGAGCTTTCCATCTCCATATTTTGTCTTTCTTCATCCTCTTCCTCTCCTCCAACCTGCGGTCATGGATGAAGTAACGCTTTCCGCCCTGCATCCAGTCTTTCAAGGAAAAAGCAGGCAATGATGATGAAGTGGAATAGATGATTGAATTCATCATTGCCAACTACTTTCCCTGCCAAGACTGCCTCTTAAAATTACCCAAGACTGGGTCTATAAATTCAAGCTCCTGCAGAGGGATAAATGAAATATCAGACATTAATGCAAGAGGGGAAGCAGGAAGGATGAACTTATCAGTATAATCACTAAAGAAAGAGGATTAGGAAATAAACTAGATGAAGAACTAAAAGAATCAAACAAAGGAGGAGTGATCCCGGTTTCACTCCTGGCAGGATCCAAGCACAGATCACTGTCGATATCATATGAGTCGTAACGAGGGGAACCCAGGAGCTCGGGGTCCTCGGTGGTGAGCTGGAGGTCCCCATCCAAGAAGTAAGTAAATACCTCCTCCTCGGAAAGAGAATCCTCCTCATCCCACCGCGGTGCGTCATCGTGTTCAAAGGTATCACACTCCCCATCAGAGAGAATGAAATCATCGTCCCACTTTGGCGCAACCTCAGGCGCCGAATAAACCACCCGCACGACATCATCAGCCGACTCACTAAAGATAGGAGTAGATGAATTTTGCAAGGAATGCGGAGGAACCGGACTGCTCTTATGATCAGAAAATAAATGAGCAGTCGCCTCCGCGAAAATATCCACAGACGCCTCCCCGCAGGAAGAACCAGAATCTGCACACCATACTGGTGCATCCATGAGTTCCCAATCCTCTCCCTGTTGACCATCGAATGAGTGCACATCGTCACTCAAGGGAAGCTCATAAAAGGGGATTGAGGGACCCATGAAAGAGCTGTACGCGGCGAGAGATTCCTCGGTAATCTCCAAGGGCAAAGATCGAGCAAGATGTGCGATGTCAGTGTAGGGGCCAGGCAACACTCTGGTGGGCCTGTCCGCAGTAGTCTCCCGTAAACAGGGGGATGTTGCGTACACGTCCTCAGAGGGGGAAGGGTCGCACAGACGAGGGCAATCCTTCAACATATGGCCTAAACCTTGACATAGCAAGCACCTAATACAATGCTCAGCGTTTAAAGCAGTCATGGCGTCGATGTATCGACGCACAGTGTCATTTAGGCGACACTCGGCTTCAGAATACATCACAGAAATATGTGAATAAAATAAAAATCAACAATTCCTTGCAAAATAAAACTACACGCAACCAGAATTAAATGAACTCATGCTATAGAAAAGCCGAAACTAGATAAAGGAAGAAATGAAATAGAAATATCAAATTTTAACACTAAAATAAACAAAAGAAATGGTATAAACAAATGGAGAAGAGCTACAATCTCTCGACTCCCTCTCCAGCAACTCACACGCCTGTGTTCCCCGGCAACGATGCCAAAAACTTGATGGCGCAAATCTCGCACACCGCTATAGGCGGTAGCTAGACTGCGGCACGAAACGACAGTGTACCGATCGTTCAAGTAATATAAAACGAGGAGTAATCCCCGAGTATCGAATCTCGAAGGAACACAGTAAGGTGGAGTTTACTTTTAAGGAAGGACTTGAGATTGAAGTCCTTTAGTCGGATGGGTGCGGAAGTGGGTGATTTGGTTTGTGGAAAATAAAGAAAAACAACTATAACTACTCCTATGCAATGCCGCTATGCAATGCTTCGCTTGGCGGGATGGAGACTAGGCAGGCCTTGAGCGCGCTGCTTCACAAGGGCGGATGGACGAGTAGGCAAGCAGAATCGAACTGTGGAGGCCCTGAGCGCGCTGCTTCGTTAGGCGAATGGATTACACGGGCCGCTATGCCACGCTTCGCTAGGCGGATGGAAGAGTAGGCATACGGATGAGGGTCGCAAGCACCTCGTCGACAAGCACGCCACTAGCAATTGCTAGTGTGGCACATGAACGTGACGGCGGGATGGAGGATGGAATGGGGCGCTCCTCACTTGCATAAACCACACATATCAATTTCACATAAACATGAAATACAAAAATAACATAATAAGGTTTATGCAAACATTGTTCATACACCCAAAATATAAAGGAAAACAATACTACAGTATAAAGGGGGTTTAGATTACAACCAAAGCACGGAGACTCATCGGAGGTTCACGGACGGAATCTAGGGTTGTCAATCCTCGTCCGGGCTCGGGCTCCAACTGCCGTCCGGGGTCCGGAAGAGCTGTCACCTTCTTCTATTATACCCGTCTTCTTCGTCAATATTCTCTGGTCACGATCTCATCGGAGAACTTCATATATGCAGCAGGAAATCCCTCGAAATGGAGCTTTGGAGGTGCACGATCAATGGAGGAGGCCTAGAGGATGCTCCGGCTTGAGATTTGCAAGAGAATGGCGGCCAGAGCTCCTCCCGAAGGTGTGCGGCGATGGAAGGAGAAAAGGGCGCGGAACTGGAGCTCTGGGAGCGGGAAAAAAAGGTCGATCCAGAATAGGGCAAGACCTGCGGCTTAAATAGAAAAACTGTCAGAAAATGGTCACGCACGGTCGAACGCACGACCGTGCGCAGACCATACGTTATTAAATGATAAAACATGACTTGGGGAAGACGCTGCGCCGCCCGTGCGTTTTGCTTACGCACGATCAACACCGCCCGTGCGTACAAACGCACGGGCAAAATCCGATGCTTTGAAATCAAGAATACACAGGTCGACCGTGCGTTATACTCATGCACGGGCGAATCCGCCCGTGCGTTCAAAAGCACGAGTAAACTCCGACGCTCCATTTTCAGCCCAGACACAAACGCACGACCGCAACCGACCGTGCATCAAGGAAACGCACGACCGTGCGATATGCACAGACATGAATTCTGGGGAAAACGGGACGATCCGGTCACCTGCATACAAGATACAATGGCTGGGAATACACGTCTAGCATCTGAAAAACATAGAAAAAGGGAAGGGGAGCACCATGTGCTTACCCCCAACAACAAGGAATACAATTGCACACCGAAATGAGCTTAATAGTGCACCTAGCATGGAATAGTACAAATGAATGAAAACGTGCCTAAAATGTGGTGCAAAGACTAGAATACCAGCCCAAATGAGTCCAAAAATATGTATATAATTGGGACTCATCACCAGGTCGCCGGACCACCGCCATAAGGAGCGTCTGCCTCCGGCGAGCCGACCGGAGGTAGTGGCGCGGCCAATCGGAGACCGTTTGGTGTTGGTCAAGCCATTATTTATTATGGCAACCACCAGCTACAGGTGCCGTCCGATCCCGATCATGGGATTAGACGACCCTGAAATTAATAAACTTGTCAAAAACTCATTGGACTCCACAGCAGATCAGCGTGTGATACATTGTAGAGCCAATGTTAGGTTCCTGATCAGCTCAATCTCAGCCGTTTTCGACGTATTAATGTCTGTGCACATTTGATTTAATTATAATATTGGCTATTTTGATTTTTTGAGCCCAATCTATAGCCCGAATGGGAAAATTTTGAACATAAAATTTATAGCCCACACCAAGGGTTATCACCAGTGAAAATTTGGGATTTTTCTAAGGGGTTTTAATATTTTTAATAAATTAAAAATGGTTAGATTCTCTGTAATAGATTAACTGGGGACTCTCCTCTTAAGATAAATGTTGTAATATTTAGGGCAGCCCCCCAAAGCTGAGATGCACCCACTATTAAAAGTTGATGAATTTTAAGGCTGCAATACTATGGTTAAATAATTAAAAATAGATTAACCGTGTTATTAAAAATTAAAAGAGAGCAAATCCTCCAATCAAAATCCATGTAAAGTTTATGAGTGATCACTAAAGGCTAGACATAGTCTCTGAAAAAGTTTCAAAAATTTGAAGTATTCCTACTATATTTATGAATTTATTTGATTGTTATGGGAAGCTAAATAAATTAACAGAGGTTATTAAAGAACCCAAACAGCTCTGGGACTCTTATGCCAGTCGTGTTACAGGTCTTCTATATAAGTTTATGATTTTTGAAATTAATTTGCTATTTTAATGATTTTAAAATAGGACAACAACATTGATTTTAAATTATCAGTGGACCTTTCTTTTTAATCAAAATGTGTGGAAATTTATATTTGGTGTTTAGTCAGTGGTGAAATATGGCTAAGTAATTTATTAGAAGCTATTGCTGAACTCGACATCAGTTGAAAAGAATATGGGGAGCTTCTCATGGTAACCATAATCTCTGGTTTTAATTTCAAAATTTTTTGGTCATATATGGTGTTTTAATAAATTATTAAAAGTAAATCCTTTGTATTTAATTAAAAGAAATAAAGGCTCAAACCACCAAACCCTAAAAAGGATTATAATTTGATAATTTAAGAAAAGGAAGTCACAAATTAAATGATAATTGGGTTCGAACGACATGAAACTCGGCAGATTCCGAACTTTAGATTAATATTAAGTTTGATATGACGAATATAGAATGTGCCTCCTATGAACGAAGATGCCTCCTTGGAAATGAGATGCTTCTTTAGAACGGAGATGCCTCCTTAGAATGAAGATGCCTCATTAGAATGAAGATGTCTCCTTGGAAGGAGATGCCTCCTTGGGATGGATAAGGAACCGCGAATGCAGTGGACTTTCCTTTATGTAGAATTGCTTCATATTTCTCTTATTCACTCTCCTATTTACTGCTCCTACTTCAACATTTTATTTACCGCACTTTATTTCAGCAGTTTATTTACAGTACTTTGTTTCGGAATTTTACTTACAATATTTCATTCACAACATTTTATTTATTGTAATTTACAAATGCATTTATTTCCGCACCTTCCATATGGATTTCCCCATATTAAGCGGTTTAACTTAATATAAATATTAGTTAGAGTTAACTTTGAGACGGAACATTCCTCCAAGGGTAACTCTAAATAATGAGCGCACTTGATCGCAATGTTTTTAATTAAAGCTTGTGCGGTACGATCAAGACCCATGGAAAAGTTGCGTGCCCAAATTATTTTATGTCAAGTAGGACCGTCGACCCAGAAAGTGCATGCATGTTTTCTTATTATAATGCTTGTAAATTGATTTGCGGTTAAAGTGGCGGGTCGATCAAGCCCATTAGTCGTTCGTACTGACATGCGAAGGTTGATGACTCTAGGCACTAGAGAGAGTGAACCTCAGAAGCTTGCCTGTTTGTTTTATACCTCGTTGGGTCCCTCCACTAAGCTACTCGGATTCTCATTTCGCCGGAATTTAGAGTTAATCTAGAGACGATGTGTTCCTTCGAGAGGTCAACCCTAAATAGTACTGAACTGTCCGCCACTCCTGAGTAGAGCAGACAAATCGAGTTTTTTTTCTTTTATTTCATATTTGCCTATAATTTAGAGTTGAACTGGTGATGGGGTGTTCCTTCGAGGTCAACCTAAAATAGTATCGAACTGGCCGTCACTCTCAAGTAGAGCAGACAGATCAAGATTTTGGCTTTTATTTCAGATTTGTGTATAATTTTGAGTTGACTTGGAGATGGGTTGTTCATTCGAGGTCAACCATAAATAGTACCAAACTGTCCGCCATTCTCGAGTAGAGCGGACAGATCGAGTATTTGACTTTTCTTTCAGATTTTCCTATAATTTAGAGTTGACGTGGAGATGAGGGTGTTTTTTCAAGGTCAGCCCTAAATAGTATCGAACTGTCCTCCACTCTCAAGTAAAGCAGACAGATCGTGGTTTTGGTTTTTTTAGATTTGCCTATTAATTTAGAGTTGACCTGAAGATAGGGTGTTCCTTCGAGGTTAAACCTAAATAGTCCCGAACTGGCCGCCACCCTCGAGTAGAGTGGAGGGATCGAGGTTTTGGCTTTTATTTCAGATTTGCCTATAAATTTAGAGTTGACCTGGAGATGAGGTGTTCCATTGAGGTCAACCATTAATAGCACCGGACTAGCCACCACTCTTGAGTAGAGAGGAGAGATCGATGTTTTGATTTATGCCTCCGAGATATAATTCCTAAGGGAATGAATTGTGTCTCTGAGAAGTAATTCCTTCAGGAATGAATTGTGCCTCCGAGATGTAATCCCTAAGGGAATGAATTGTGTCTCCGAGAAGTAATTCCTTCAGGAATGAATTGTGCCTCCGAGATGTAATCCCTTCGGGGATGAATTTTGTCTTCGAGATATAATTTCTATGGAAATGAATTGTGCCTATGAGATGTAATTCCTACGAGAATGAATGGTGTCTATGAGATATAATTTCTTCGGGAATGAATTGTGCCTCCGAGATGTAATTCCTTCAGGAATGAATTGTGCCTTCGAGATGTAATCCCTTCGGGCATGAATTGTGCCTCCGTGATATAATTCCTACGGGAATGAATTGTGCCTCCGAGATGTAATTTCTTCGGGAATAAATTGTGCCTCTGAGATGTAATCTCTTCGAGGATGAATTGTGCCTTCGAGATATAATTTCTATGGGAATGAATTATGCCTAAGAGATGTAATTCTTACGAGAATGAATATTGCCTAAGAGATGTAATTCTTTCGGGAATGAATTGTGCCTCTGAGATGTACTCCCTTCGGGGATGAATTGTGCCTCCGATATATAATTTCTACACGAATGAATTGTGCCTCCGAGATTTAATTCCTTCAGGAATGAATTATACCTCCGAGATGTAATTCCTTCGGGAATGAGTTGTGCCTCCGAGATATAATCCCTTCGGGGTTGAATTGTGCCTCCGAGATGTAATTCCTTCTGGAATGAACTGTTCCTCCGAGATGTAGTTCCTTTGAGAATGAATTATGCCTACGAAACATATTTCCTTCGGGAATGAATTGTACCTCCGAGATGTAATTACTTTGGGAATGAATTCTGCCTCCGTGATGTAATCCCTTTGGGGATAAATTGTGTCTACAATATGTAATTCCTTTGAGATTGAATTGTGCCTCTGAGATGTAATTCCATCGGGAATGAATTGTGCCTCCGAGATGTAATTTCTTTGGGGATGAATTGTGCATCCGAGATGAATTTCCTTCGGGAATGAATTGTTCCTCCAAGATGTAGTTCCTTTGGGAATGAATGGTGCCTCCGGGAGTTAATTCCTTCAGATATGAATTGTGCCTACGAGATGAAATTCCTTCGGGAATAAAGTTTGCCTATGAGATGTAATTCCTCCGGGAATGAATTGTTGTTCCCCCATGATATAATTCCCTTGAGAGGGAAATGTGCCTCAAGAATTAAATCATTTGTACCCCGAAGATGAAATTCCTACAAGAATGAAATGTGCCTTAAATGTTCCTTCGATAAGTGTGCCAAGGGGAAATTATCGGATGGCTGACAAGTTATACTATGAGGCAACCCATATGAAGGATGGTATGGAAGGGCAACCTGTGCAAAACTAATAGAACTACGTGGGTTTGAGACTGTATGCAGGTTGATCCGAAGTATGTTGGGAAAAACTCTTTTTGATTTAACTTAACAAATTAATTATAAGTGATTTTACTTCTTAGGATATATTACCCACATTGTATAGTAAGGGTAAATTGGTCATTAGATGTCTTAGGATGTCACACTCACCTTAGAGTGTCAAGGCCAAGTCAAGTCAATCACAAAATAAGTTAAGTTAAGACTTGTGTCGAATGAAAGTCGATGCAACTTCGACTTGATATCGACGTAACTCTGACTACAAGTCGGAGCAACTTATTCAGTCAGTCGAAGTATAAGTCAAGTCGATGCAATGTCAAAAGAAACTCGACGCAGAAGGAAGAGCTTGTCGGAGACATCTCAGAAGTCGATGCAACTTCGACTACAATTCGACGCAGAAGATAGAAGCTAAAGTACAAGGCTTTAACTCGATGGAGACGTCGATAAGGAATCGACGTACGTCAACATCTGAGTTCAGCTAAAGCTAAGAAGGAATTTGAAGCTACATCGATAAGAACTCAGAGGTGCATCGACATGAAGATTGATGAAGTCGACGCAGCATCGAATACAGTCAGAAAAAGGAAGCTTTTTCAGCTGTCCTTTTGAGACCTTTTCATAAGGACCATCAGGCTAGAGACTATTCTTTAACAGCTCGTTTATTGCCAAGAAAGATATGGAGCTTTCCAGGACACAACACATCATCTTTGGAAGGAATTAAAAATGGATTGATGGGTCGAGAACATAAGAAGAAAGTAAATTAGGTGAATTTCTTTTTAGGACAACCCAAAAGAAGAAAGGATTTGAAATCCCAATCATACAGAATAAGTATGCAAAAAGAGGAGAAGAAAGCAAGAAGAGTTATTACATTATTCTATCTGTCGAATAGGGTCTTCATCTTCTTCCTCCTCAAACCCTAAAAGATAGATATACAAAAGGGCTCTCTCTGCACAGGAATACACACAACTGCTTCTTCTTCATCACCACACAACAGTTGAATCACAAGAAGTGCTGAGAGAAAAGGATCAAGTAAAACAACCCTTGCAAATCATCACTATCATAAGCAAGGGTTCATCATTTCAGATCCAATGAAAGAAAGACAGAAGCAACATCAGAGTGAAAGGAGATTAGTTCTTAATATATTTGTTAAAACTCTTGTTTAAGTTTTTCTTCAAAGTAATGATATATATAAGATGTGTTGTATGAGTAATAAAAACAAATAGTTATAGTGCATATAAAACAAAGCACAAATAAGAAATAAAACAAAACAAACAAGCACATCCAGATGACACAAGAAAATATAGCAGTTCCCCTCAACTGGGTACATCTACTCTTCTACCCACTGATAGGAATCCACTAGGAGTTTTGATCAGGTGCCCTCACACCAAGGTGTTTTTGTTCAGGTGTCCACACACCAATGGAGGTTTGATCAGGTGCCCAATTCACCTATAAGCTTTTGATCAGGTGCTTATAAACCAAGATGCAGGTTTTTGCTAAGGTGGCCTGTCACCGGGAGTTAACTTTTGAAGGGAGTTATAACCTTTTACAAGATGAGAGGAATAAAGGAAAACAGAAAAAGGTTTGATGTTCTTCTCTTTTGCTGAGAAGACTCTTGATGAAGATATTGAAGAGAGCTCCTCCTGTCTGATGTAGTTTGATGACAGCTTGTGGAGGCTCCTTCTCTTGGTTGCAAATCCTCTGTTCTTCTTCTTGCAGTTATAGATCCCTGAGCAAATGATCTTGATTGGTTTCTCAGGGTATATGATCTGCAAGAGAAAAGTTAGCGAAAACAGAACAAGATAGAGTAATAGAGTTGTTCTCTGTTTTTGCTGATATTCTTCTTTTTCTCTTCTTCTTCTTCTTTTTTCTGTACAACAATGTTAATATGTTCTGTACTATTTTCCTTCTTTCTCTGTTAGCTATTCTGTATCATATTCTGCTACTTGCTGTTCTTTGATCTTCCTCTGTATATTTAATCTGGAAGCTTTCGGATGATTTGAATCCTTGCCGACCAGATAGGAAGGATATAATATTTCTTTTATTTCCCAGATCCTCGAGCAGAACAATTTCCTTCTTTAGCTTGCTGCAACGGCTACAACATTTATTGCTTTGCTATCAACGGCTATATCATTTAATGCTTGCACGCTGTAAGGTTAAATCAACAATATATATAGCAATATATAAATAGAATAAATAAAATATTGCTTTATAAATAACTCTGTCAGCATATATATAATATTTAATGATATAAAATAATGCTGAAGAAATTCGTCGAGCTGAGCTTCAAGTTCGTCGACCTAATCATTTGATTCGTCGACCTGATCATTAAATTCACTGTTCTGAACTTCTGCTGAAGATTCGTCGAACGCAAACTCGAGTTCGTCGAACGGAAGGATTCGTCGACCGCTGAGACTGGCTGGATCGTCGACCGCTGAATATTGAGCTGTTCGTCGAACGCAGACTTGAGTTCGTCGAACGGAAGATTTTGTCGACCGCTGAGCCTGGATAAATGTGTCGAGCACTGAGCTTAAATAAAGGCGTCGAGTGCTGAGCCGCTGAGACGGGATCGTCGAGCGCTGAGATAGGTGATCTTCGTCGAGCGCTGAGATAGCTGGATTTCGTCGAGCGCAGAATGCACGCCATTCGTCAAGCGCAGAGCGCCGTTCGTCGAATGCAGATGGCCGTTCGTCGAATGCAGAGAACTTATGTTATTTTTATTTTTCTCTTATTTTTCAGCCAATTAAATATATATATTTATATTTCTTAGTATATTATATATATATATATATTTCTTAGTATATTATATATTTTATTGTATATTTCTTATTATATATATATATTATTTATATTATTGTACATTTCTTTTCAGCCTTCTACCTTAATAGGATTTAATCTAAGTTATAATATATGTTATGATTGAAACTTAGATACTAAAGGTGGATCCTAACTCAAATCAAAACTAAGGTTCCAACAATTATGCTAGGTTAAATCATTTAATGCTTGCACGCTGTAAGGTTAAATCAGCAATATATATATATATATATCAATATATAAATAGAATAAATAAAATATTGCTTTATAAATAACTCGTCAGCATATATATAATATTTAATGATATAAAATAATACCGAAGAAATTCATCGAGCTGAGCTTCAAGTTCGCCGACCTCATCATTTGATTCGTCGACCTGATCATTAAATTCACTGTTCTGAACTTCTGCTGAAGATTCGTCGAACGCAAACTCGAGTTCATCGAACGGAAGGATTCGTCGACCGCTGAGACTGGCTGGATCGTCGACCGTTGAATATTGAGCTGTTCGTCAAACGCAGACTTGAGTTCATCAAACGGAAGATTTTGTCGACCGCTGAGCCTGGATAAATGCGTCGAGTGCTGAGCTTGAGTAAAGGCGTCGAGCGCTGAGCCGCTGAGACGGGATCGTCGAGCGCTGAGATAGGTGATCTTCGTCGAGCGCTGAGATAGCTGGATTTCATCGAGCGTAGAATGCACGCCATTCGCCGAGCGCAGAGCGCCGTTTGTCGAACGCAGATAGCCGTTCGTCGAACGCAGAGAACTTATGTTATTTTTATTTTTCTCTTATTTTTCAGCCAATTAAATATATATATTTATATTTCTTAGTATATTATATATATATATATATTTCTTAGTATATTATATATATTATTGTATATTTCTTATTATATATATATTATTTATATTATTGTATATTACTTTTCAGCCTTCTACCTTAATAAGATTTAATCTAAGTTATAATATATGTTATGATTGAAACTTAGATACTAAAGGTGGATCCTAACTCAAATCAAAACTAAGGTTCCAACAATCTTCCCCTATTTGAGTTGGGATCCTAATACAAATTAAGACTAGGTTATAACAATCTCCCCCTATTTGGTTTAGGGTACCTAAGCATAAAAAGTCTTTAAAGCTTTAGGGTCAGAGATTTTAGAAAATTTATTGTTCTGTTTGAAAACATTTAATCATAAAATTATATTGTTTTCTTCTTCTTTTAAAATACATTTGGGCAATTCTGATTCCTAGATTTTGATTTAAGTAGGATTTTTAATAGGTGAATTGCTAGTTGTTATTAAATTCTAGGAATTTTAAAATCAGAAATACAATGCCTGATAGCTTCTTTCTATAGAATCCCCTTAATCAGGAGAGACTCACACTCAGTGCTCTGATCATTTCTGATTTATGCAATTTGAGTAGAATGCTCAACTTGATTTTGGAGAAAAATCTGTAAGAAAGTGAAGTTATCTGATTTTGTCTTTAAGATAGGAAAATTCAAAAGAATTATATAACTGCTATTTTAATTATAATAATTTTTTAAAGAAAATGTTTTATAATTAGATATTTTTGGCCTTTTTACTTCATAAAAATATAAATTTGAAAAATTTCTTTGATTTTGTTGAACATAAAATATTTCTTTTCATTTAAAAGTCTGTTTAAGCTTATCAGCTTTAATAATTTGTTCTGCTGATATTTTAAAATTTTCTTTAGGTTTGTTATAATCAGAAATCAAATTAGTTATTTTTAACTCTTTTATAATTTCCTTTTTAGATTTGTAATTATCAGCAATTATTAAATATGTACATGGTGAGTTGAAAATAGATTTAAAATCAGAGGTTGAAATAAAATGTGAAGTTACCTCTACTACCTTTTCTGATTCAGATTCAGATTCAGATTTGTAGCTTGAGCCATATATTGCCATCATACAGAAATTTTTGGCCTGTTGTTCTTCTTTTTCTTCTTCTTCACTTAGAGTTGAAGATGGTTCTGCATCAAAAATGGTGTTAGTGGAAGAGGAGGAAGATGGTTCATTTACCATCCTTGAGAGGGTGTTCCAGATGCTCCTTGCTGAAGTGCAGTCAACCACTTTAAGAAGAATGTCATTAGACATTGATTTAGCCAATATGTTCATGGCCATGGCATCAACACTTTTCAGCTTTTCTTGATCATCAGATGAAGAGATTGAAGATGGAATTTCTGTCAAAATGGAATTATAAATATCTTCATCTATTGCATTCATATATAATCTGATTCTAACTTGCCATAAATCAAATCTATCCAAATTACATAAAGGTGGATCAGAAAATGAAAAATCTGCAAGTGCCATTTAGAAAAACCTTTTTAAAAACAAAATAAGAACTAAGTGATCTTTGTGATTTCAGGTGTTAGCCTATGTGAAAAAAATCAACCTGCTCTGATACCAATTGAAAGTGAGTTCAATTGAGTATCAGTTGCAAGAAATTGAAGTAATAAAATCAACCACCTCTGATACCAATTGAAAGTGAGGTTAGATCTTAAAATAACTCTAGAGGGGGGGGGGGGGGGGGGGGGGTGAATAGAGTATTAAAACTTTTCCCTTAGTTTTATAGCGGAATTAAAAATAGTGATATATATGTGTATAGAGTGATTTATAAAAACTAAATAACAACAAATAAAGAAATAAGCACAACAACAAAACACAGAAATTCACAGCACAGAAGACAAAAGGAATTTTATAGTAGTTCTCCAATAACCTAGGTACGGCTACTCTTCTACCACACTTGGTAGGATCCACTAGGAGGTTTGATCAGGTGCCCTCACACCAAGGTGATTTTGTTCAGGTGTCCACACACCACAGAGCTTTTGTTCAGGTGCTCAAAACCAACAGGATTTTTTGATCAGGTGTCTTTCCACCAAGGAGGTCAACTTTTGAAGGGAATTTTAACCCTGTACAAGATGGGATAGAGAGGGGTTTAGATGCTCTTCTGTGTCAAGATGCTGAGAGAATACTCTAGTGGAAGTATGTTGAAAAGCTCCCTGTCTGATATGAAGTTGTTTTGACAGTAGATTGGCTGGAGCCTTTTCTTGAAGAAATTATCTTCTTGTAGCTGATAAATCAAAGAAACAAGAATGCTTCTCAGATTGTTTGTTGCTCTTTGGAGATTTGTGCTTGCAACCGATGACTAAGAGATGAAAGCAAATGTTCTTAGAAAATAAATGCTGTTTTGAGGAAGAAGAAGATCTGTGTAAGCTTTTTTTGTTATTCTTTCTTCCTGTAGCTTTTCTTCTTTGTTTTGATCTGATTCTTTGCAGCAAATGACTGAGAGGAGGTGTTGAAAATGTTCTCAGTATGTAAGAGCTTCTAGAGGAGGAAGAAGAAGATCTGTGTGCTATATGTTCTTCTTGTCTCCTTTTTCTTTCTTTCTTTTTCTTCTCTGTATCAAAATTCTGTGATGCAAAACTGTAAAGTATTCTTATTTATGCTGTCGTGTAAAACTGAATATATGATCTGCTGTATATTAATCTACTATATCTTCTTCCTTATTTCTTTTGAATCTCTGACAGAATTAAATGCAAATCCCTTATCTTAAGGAATATAATATATCTGAGAAGATATTCTGGGAACAGTACATCTGCAGCGCCGTTTTCCTTTTCCTTTTCCACGAAATATCCTTTTCTGCTGGATGTCAATGACTATAATCTTGGAATAATAAAAGAAATATATTTTCCTTACTTGATCTCATAGAAAGAGCCGTTGCTGTCGTCGATCTGAGTTCAGAGAATGAAATGAATATAATCCTTCTTAAATTTCTGAGCTTAAATAAGAATTCTTTGATCTGAACAAAATTCGTCGAACGCAGATTCGTCGACCTCAAGATTTTCGTCGAACACAACATTTATTTCGTCGACCTCAACATTTAATTCACTGTTCTGAACATCTGCTGAATATTCGTTGAACGCAGACTTGAGTTCGTCAAACGGAAAGATTCGTCGACCGCTGAGCCTGGATAAATTCGCCGACCGCTGAGCTTGAGTAAAAGCGTCGAGCACTGAGACTGAGTAAAAGCATCGAGCGCTGAGCTTGAGTAAAAGCGTCGAGCGCTGAGCTTGAGTAAAAGCGTCGAGCGCTGAGACTGAGTAAAAGCGTCGAGCGCTGAACCGCTGAGACAGGATCGTCGACCGCTGAGACGAGCTTGAAGCAAACTGTTCGTCGAACACAGAATATTGAGCGCTGCACTTACACAAACTCTTCGACCGCTGAGACTTGAGCTGTTCGTCGAACGCATAATATACGACGATCGTCGAACGCAGAGAGCTTGCCGTTCGTCGAACGCAGATAGCCATTCGTCGAACACAGTGTGGAGTTCATCGAACGCAGAATCTGAATGAATTCTCTAGTTCTAACAGCCAAAACTCTGGACCAATAAACTATACATTGGGGTCAACTTGTCCTTAGTCAACATATAGTGATCCTAGCCCAAATCAGAAATAGGGTTGTTCCAACACAGAGCTTCTGAAGAATTCTGAGAACAAAATTCTTTTCTTCTCCCTCTTATTTTCTTCATACTATTTCCTTCACTTATAATGAGTTTTATAAATCCCTCTTCCAAAGGATTCAGTGGTTCTAAGAGTCTCCTTATCAAAAGACTCAGTGGTTCAAGATCTCCTAATCAAAAGATCTAGATTGGTTATAAGAGTCTCCTTATCAAAAGTCTCAGGCACAAGTTGTGCAATCCTACTAGGGAGGTAAAAGAGAGGACTACTCATATATTGGGGAACCTCTATAAAATTCCTGTGTTTGTGCTCTGCGATTTTCTATGATATCCCATTTACTTATTCCGTGTTTATTTCAGCAAACTTTATTTCATTTATTCTGCCTTCGGTTTTTGCTGATTGCATAATACCTTAGCATTTTTATTGTGTGTGCCTAAAAAGAATAAAAAAATATTTTAAATCTCTATTCACCCCTCTCTAGAGAATTCTCAGAGGCACACTATGCACTTTCAAAGTACGTAGGCGGTGGTCATGGGCAGACTGCCACGACCCAATAGAAGTCCAAATGTTACCCCTTATAAATACTTTACAACACTTGATGCTAATTGGAATTGGATTTTATTCGTGGTTCTAAGGTTTGTTCTGGGCACAGGTGATAGACGCAGTTGAATGTTAACACACAAAGAGCTAAGAAAGCTGCCGAGCAGGCTACCTAAAGTATAACTTAACATAGTTGCATCCTTCTACTTACATATCTCATGGTAATTATAGAACCATGACTGAAATGGTATAATGTGGCATAGAGTTTGATGTTACTCATGCACGTCTTGACTATTGGGTTTTTGTGATATCTAATATTCTGTTAATAATACTATGTCTTCTGCTCATTATTATGAGGTACACTCATTAATGGTCCCTTCCGCTAGAAAACTACTTCCCTACGCTATTGACGTGTAATGATATTCACTTAACATTATCCTCGATGCATGACAATGAAGTATTCAAGGAGAGGGGTTGGAAAAGGATATGCCTTCATCCTTCGTAGACGCTCTAGCATCATGCATTGATAGTGGTGTGCGATAAGATCCTCCAGACGAATTGCTAATTCTGATGGGGAGGGGGGGGGGGGGGGGCTCTTACACAGAAACTGTGGAGTTGGGAAGCGTTTTAAAGCTATGCCGGAGGTAAGGGGAACTTTGAACATCGATGAGCACGACACGTCCGATCCAACGAACGAGAAGGCAGATGATCATCCCAGTTTCTCGGCTACACGGTTGTGCGCCAGAGCGGACAGGTGATCACGCGGTTATATGTTCGTGCAGTCATGTGGCTATACGACCATGCAGTTGCACAGTCGCTAAAAGTGCATAGTGAGTCCTTTGATTATTTTTAGAGGGGGTGAATAGAGTTTAAAAACATTTCCTATTTATTATGCACAACACAATAAAAATACTTCTAATAACTATGCATTCAGCTATCTAATATAGAATTAAACAATCACAGATTATGGAAATAAAGTAAATGGACAACACAGAAAATCACATCACAAATGAGACAAGAGCTATAGTGGTTCCCCAAAACTTATGGGTACAACAATTCTTCTACCACATTGGTAGGAAAACAATATCCAGTGCCTGAGTCTTTTGATAAGGAGACTCTTAGAACCACTGAGTCTTTTGCTAAGGAGACTATTAGAACCAATCACTAAGTATTTTGACAAGGATACTCTTAGAACTACTGAGTATTTGGGTAAGGATACTCTTAGAACCACTGAGTCTTTTGGTAAGGTGACTCTTAAAACCACACTAGATGTTTTGGTAAGGAGATCTTGAACCAACTTAATCCTTTGAAGAGGGATTCTAAGGACTCTTTACTCAGATTACAATAAAGAACAGAAAGAGTAAAAGAGAGAAGAAGGAGATGAAAAAGAATCTTCTGGTTGAATCCTCCTCCAGCAATCACTAAGGATTCAAGCACTTATTGTTGTTGATGGATCTTTATTTCAGTAGATGAGTCCTTGCTAAAAGAGAGATGCAAGGACTGTTCAAGCTTTGATACACTGAACCTCTATATTCCTGTAGGCTTCTTGCTGTAAGAGAAGATGAAGACGAAGCTGTTGGAACAACCCTATTACTGATTTGGGCTAGGATCACTATCTGCTGACTAGGATCAAGTTGACCCTAATGTATAGTCAATTTAGGCTGTTAGAACTCAAGAAATCATTTCAAGTTTTGCGTTCGACGAACGGCATGCTCTCTGCGTTCGACGAACGGCTTGCATTCTGCGTTCGATGAACGGCTTGCTCTCTACGTTTGACGAACGGATTGCATTCTGCGTTCGACGAATAGACCCCGTCTCAGCAGTCGACGAACAAATTGTCTCAGCGGTCGACGAACAGACCCTGTCTCAGCGGTCGATGAACAGATCTCGCCTCAGCGGTCGGCAAAATTTGCTCAGCTCAGCGGTCGATGATTTTGCTCAAGCTCAGCGGTCGACGAATTTATCCAGGCTCAGCGGTCAACGAATCCTTCCGTTCGATGAACTCCAGTCTGCGTTCGACGAATACCTTCAGATCGACGAAAGTTCTCCACCGCTCAACAAAATTAATTCTTCCAGCAAGATTCATTTGAGGTCGACGAACTAAATTTTGTGTTCGACGAAATTTATTGAGATCGACAAATTTTACTCAGATCAAAGAATTCTTATTTAAGTTCAGAAAGTTTCAGATAGATTATAGTATTCCATTCTCTGAACTTAGATCGACTACAGCAACGGATCTATTCTTCCAGATAAGTAAGGATAATATATTTCCTTTCATTATTCCAAGATTATAGTCGTTGACATTCCTCGGAAAAGGACATTTCATGGAAAAGGAAAGAGATATACGGCGCAGCAGATTTACAGTTCCCAGAATATCTATTCAGATATATTTATTCCTTAATATAAGGGATTTGCATTTATTATCTGTCAGAGATTTTCAAAAGAGAATAAAGAAGAAGATACAAAAGATTAACACCCTCAGTCTTCTCAAACAACAAAGAAAAAAATATACAGAACATATTACATACAATTGTACCGAGAAAAAGAAAAGGAGAGAAATACAGGAAGAACAAGAAGAACAAAAAGCTAACAGATCTTCTTCTTCCTCTAGCAACATTCATTTTCTGAGAACATCATCAACACTTCTCTCAGTCATTTGCTGCAAGTTTAGATCTTCAAAAGAGCAACAACAAATTGGAGAACTTGTTCTCTTAGTTTAATCAGCTACAGGAAGATCACTCATTCAAGAAGAAGCTTCCATCCTCATACTGTCAAACTCTCTCATATCAGACAAAGGAAGCCTTTTCTACATCAACATCCACTAGAGTCTTCTCTCAGCATCTTGACAGAGAAGAACATCTAAACCCCTCTCTATCCCTTCTTTTACAGGGTTAAAACTCCCTTCAAAAGTTTACCTCATTGGTGGCAAGACACCTGATCAAAAAATCTAGTTGGTTTTGAGCACCTAATCAAAAGCACTATGGTGTATGGACACCTGAACAAAAACCCCTTGGCGTGAGGGCACCTGATAAAAAATCCTAGTGGATTCCTACCTTGGGTGGTAGAAGAGTAGACGTACCCAGATTTATTGGGGAACTACTATAGCTCCTTGTGTCTTCTGTGTTTGTTTAATTTTCTGTGGTTGTGCTGTGTGCTGTTTTCATTATTCATTTTATTTTAGTTTTATAAACACTCTGCTACACATATACTTATATCAGTATTTTTAATTCCGCAATAAAACTAAGGGAAAAGGTTTTAATACTCTATTCACCCCCCTCTAGAGTTAATTTAAGATCTAACCTCCACTTTTAATTGGCATCCGAGGGTAGTTGATTCTTTACAGGCTAACACATGAATCACAAAGATCAATTAGATCTTAAATTCTTTCAGAGTTTTTATCTTATTTTATTCTATTTATTTTTGTTTTAAAAACTCATGGCACAAAACAAAGAGTATTCAAGCACAAGACCTTCTATGTGCAATCTCAGTAAGTTTGCACTATGGAAAGCAAGTATTAGGTTATATATGAACTCAATTGATGAAGAAATATTTAATATTATTTTGACAGTGCCTCCAACACCTACAGCAGCAGCAAGTGCTGGAACCACAACTACCAACAATGCTGTTCCACCTCCTGAATGGACTGAAGCCCAGAAAAAGCAAAGGAGTGCTGATGCAAAAGCCATGAACATTCTGGCTCAAACAATGTCTGATGACATTTTTGAAAGAGTGGTGGAATGCACCTCAGCAAGAGAAATATGGATTTCTCTCAACAATATGGTTGAGGGATCTGCTGATGAAAGGAAGGATAGAAGGTCCCATCTTATTTCTCAATATGAGAATTTCAAAAAGGGAGAATATGAAACAGTACCTGATATGTACAATTGGCTCAGCCTCATAATAAATGAGCTGAAGACCTTGGATAAAGTGATCTCTATCACTGAGATCAATGACAAGATCCTAATGTGCTTCCCCAGCACATGGGACTCTAGGATCTGACCAATCAAGGAAGCCAGAAGCCTCAATGAGATTACTAGTAAAACATTGTTGGGCAAGCTCAAATCCTATGAGCAGCTCATCAAATCTAGGGAAGCTGAACAATCAACTTCATCTCCAACAATAAAGAGAGAAAAGAACATAGCTTTCAAAGCAGCTAAAGAAGAAGAAAAAGCTCCAAGAGATGAGGAGTTCATGAACCTTCGAGCCAAAAGGTTCTACAAGATGGCCAAGAAGGATTTCAGAAAGAAGGACTCCAGATCAAGGGAAAAGCCAAGGTATGATAAGTCAAATTCTAAAGATATTGTTTGTTATGGCTGCAGGAAACCTAAACATATTCTGCCAGATTGTCCAGAAAATCAGAAGAAGGAGAAGAGAATTGAAAAAGAGGAAAGAAGACACTCCAGCAAGTCTTCCTCCCACAAGCACAAAAAGAAGGGAAGATGATTTGTAGCAGAAACCTGGAGTGAAACAGAATCAGAACAGTCATCCAGTTCTTCAGATGATGAAGAAGAATAAAAAGAAAATGACCAATGCTTGATAGCCATTTATGACTCAGGCAGTGAGTCAGGAAATGCATCATCATCCAGTGATGATGAAGATAATGAAGAAGAGAAGAACTTCTGCATGATGGCAATCAATGCCTCAGCCAACAATTCTGATGAAGAAGAATCAGAATCAGAAGCATAAGATGATGCTGATCAGGTAATATCTAACTTTGATTTCAATTCAGTTGGATTCAAAGATGAATTCAAAGTTCTTTACTTAGACTTAATAAAATCTGAGAAAGAAATAATCTCACTCAGACATAAGCTAGCTGAAATGAATAATTTAAGTGAAGAGAATGCTAATCTTAAGAAAGATTTGGCTGCCTCTAGAGAACAAATTATTCTCATTGAGAATAAACTTTCCGAGGCTAAGAAATTTGAAGAATCCCTAAATGGGAGAAGCATCAAACTGATGGACATTACAAGCACAATAAATGCTAGACTTAATAGCAAACTAGGCTTAGGTGCATCATCAAGTGAGCCACCTCTAATTAGGAAGAACATACTCTCTACACCTATAAAATTCATCTCTGCTAAGAGCAAAGAGGTTGTAGGAATAAATAAAAACATTTCAAGTAAGACTGTCGAGAATAGCAGAATTCATCGAATGGAGCTCGACGAAATGTATCCACTTCGTCGAACAGAGCTCGATGAACTCAGAAGATAGATTTTCAATATAGTCATTATATGAACGACGCTCAACGAAATCTCAGTCATTCGTCGAACGGCGCTCGACGAACTCAGCCCAGTTCGTCGAACAGAAACTATACAGAGAATTTGAACAATTCTTATTCTTCACATACTAAGAATCCTTTCACTGAATGGATAATACCACCAAGGAGATATCATCCACAAGGTTAGAAGGACCAACCTGAAATGTCTTTTATTTCAGATTTTTGTGGAAATACAAATAGACCCAAGGTAGTCTAGGACAGGAACAAATAGATTGTTTTTCTGTTTTTGCAGGTACACAAATGCCCAAGAATAAATGAAAAATGGTATTTGGATAGTGGCTGTTCAAAGCATATGACAGGAAGCAAGGCCAACATGAACAACTACAAGGCAAAGCTTGGACCAAAAGTAATATTTGGAGACTCCAACTGTGGACAAACAAAAGGCTATGGAAAAGTCAAGGTTGGAGAAGTCACCTTCAAAGAGGTAGCTTATGTCAAGGGACTAAAGCACAACCTCATCAGCATAAGTCAATTATGTGATGAAGGGTATCAGGTAACTTTTAATAAATTAAAATGCCTTATTAAATCTTCTGATAATATTATTGTTTTATCAGGTATTGCAAGGTAATATTTATTTAGTAAATTTCAATTCATCTAAACCAGAAATCTGTTTAATTAATGAATTAAGCAAACCTAGTGAACTTTGGCATAAGAGATTAGGACATGTAAACCTTAGGACCATTGCTAAATTATCTAAGGACAATCTTGTTAGAGGTTTACCTTTAGGTTCATACAAGAAAGAAGGTCTTTGCAGAGCATGTCAACTAGGCAAGCAAACTAAAAGTAGTTTTAAATCATTATCTAAAAGTGATTCACCTAGAATCTTATATTTGCTACATATGGACCATTTTGGACCTATAGTAACAAAGAGTTTAGGGGGGAAGTCTTACACTCTAGTTATTGTAGATGACTTCTCTAGATTCACTTGGGTGTTCTTCTTGAGAGTAAAGTTAGATAACTTTAAAGTTCTTACAGACTCTCTTAAGAGCATTCAGATTGAGTACTCTACTGTAGTTGCATTGATCTGAAGTGATCATGACGCTGAGTTTGAGTCTCTTCTCATGCAAGAATTCTGTGAGAAGGAAGGTATCAGGCATTGCTTCTCAGCTCCTAGAACTCCTCAACAAAATGGGGTAGTTGAAAGGAAAAATATAACTCTAATTGAATTAGCAAGAACATTACTTGCAGATGCTAATTTGCCCCTATCTTTTTGGGCAGAGGCTGTTAACACAACAAACTATGTGTTGAATAGAAGTTTGATACACAAACTTAAGGGTAAGACTCCTTACGAGTTACTTAAAGGGAAGAAACCTAAAGTTAACTATTTTAGAATATTTGGTTGTAAATGTTTTGTTCACAATAATGACAAAAAATACCTTAGGAAATTTGAACCAAAATCTGAAGAAGGAATTTTCTTAGGCTATTCATTAATCAGCAAAGCATATAGGATATTTAACAAATCTTCTCTTAAAATTGAAGAATCTATGCAAGTTTCTTTTGATGAAACTAACATGTTTTACAAGGAGAAGAATTCTTCTACCATAGAAAATTTGCAGGTACCTACACTCTGTGAGCAGCTAGATCAATTAGCTCTGCAAAGGGATGGATCACTAAATCCTGTACAGCAGGATAGTGAAGAAAGTGATGAAGAAATCAATGAAACTATGACTGAAAAGGAAGCATTAAGTAACATTCCACAAGAGGAATTAATTACAAATAATGCTGATCCCAGTATGCCTGTTAATTATGTCAATATTAAAGACCTGTTGATTATGTCAATATTATAGATCACCCCAGATCTCAAATAATTGGAGACATATCAACTAGTATCCAAACAAGGCATCAAGCTAATCAGAATCTGATGCACACTTATTTTCTCTCTCAGATTGAACCTCAATCCCTATTAGATGCAGAACAAGATCCCAACTGGATCATTGCTATGCAAGAGGAGCTCAATCAATTTGAGACAAACAAAGTTTGGGAATTGGTTCCTAGACCAAAGAATCATCCAGTCATTGGAACTAAATGGGTCTACAGGAACAAGCTAGATGCAGATGGCAATATTGTGAGAAACAAAGCTAGACTAGTAGCTCAAGGATACTCACAGGAAGAAGGAATAGATTATGATCAGACTTTTGCACCAGTTGCAAGGTTAGAAGCAATCAGGATCTTCCTTGCATTTGCTGCATACAAGAAATTCAAGGTTTATCAAATGGATGTGAAGAGTGCATTTCTTAATGGAGACATCAAAGAAGAAGTCTATATGGAACAACCACTAGGTTTCATCTCTCCAACTCACTCCTCTTTTGTATTTAAGCTTAATAAAGCTCTCTATGGTCTTAAACAAGCTCCCAGAGCATGGTATGAGACCTTAGCTAGTTTTCTTTTAGAGAATAAATTCTGTAGAAGCATAGTAGATAAAATATTATTTTTCAGAATACATACAAATCAAACTCTACTAGTTCAAATATATGTAGATGACATTATCTTTGGCTCTACTGATTCAAACTTATGCAAAAGATTTTTTAATCTAATGCAATCTAAATTTGAAATGAGTAGTATGGGTGAACTATCATACTTCCTTGGTCTTCAAGTGAAGCAAACTCCAAATGGAATCTTCATATCCCAATCTAAGTATGCTAAGGAATTAGTGAAAAGATTTGGTATGTCTGATTCTTCCACCATGAAAACACCCATGCCCTCTAATGCTGTTGTTGATACTGATGAATCAGGGAAACCTGTTGATCAGAAGGTATATAGAGCAATTGTTGGCTGATTACTTTATTAAACAGCAAGTAGGCCTGATATAATGTTTGCTACATGTATTTGTGCTAGGTTTCATGTTAACCCCAAAGAATCTCATCTAATTTTATTAAAAGAATTTTGAGATATATAAAGGGTTGCCCTAATCTAGGACTTTGGTATCCAACAACATTTGAATTTGAATTAACTGGATTCTCAGATTCAGATTATGCTGGATGCAGAGTAGACAGGAAAAGCACATCAGGAACTTGCCAGTTTCTTGGTGATAGGGCTTGTGTCTTGGTTTTGTAAGAAACAAACATCTGTGTCTACATCAACAGCTGAAGCTGAATATATAGTTGCAGGCAGTTGCTGCTCACAGATATTGTGGATACAAAACCAGCTCCTAGACTATGGTGTCAACTTAAATAATTCAATTATATTTTGTGATAATACTAGTGCAATATCTATAGCACAAAATCCAGTTCTCCATAGTAGGACTAAACACATAGAAATTAGGCACCACTTTCTTAGGGATAATGTGGATAAAAACAAAATCTGCCTACAGTTCATCTCTACTGATTTGCAAAGAGCTAATATTTTCACCAAACCCTTGGATGAAAAGAAATATATACTCTTTATAAATCAGCTAGGAAAGATATATGGAGATTCAATCTGATAATAATTAAATCTTCTATTTATCCCCTCATTCCCTTCAATATCAAACTAAGTTTTTCTGATTATATAAATGCCTACAGAATTGTTTCTCTTTCTAGTTCCCTTTGCACTTGATCTCTATTTTATTGTGCAGGAACAATAGCAATGACAATCTTGCATCCTTCCCTACCTCCATCAAATGTCCCTTCTTCAAGGGGACTAGCTTCAGGCCTTCCTGAAACTAGGCAGGGGGAGAAGTTTTTATGAACAAGCTCCATTTGATGCAGTGTTTTGCTCAGGGGGAGTTGTTCTATAAACTAGGCAAGGGGAGAAAGCTGAAGAACCTCCAGTCTCAGGCGGAGACACTCTCAGGGGGAGATGCTTTCAGAAAGGGCGAGATGACTTATGAACAAGCTACACATAATGCAAATTCAGATGCAGTAATTGTTTTAGCTCAAGTTCAGGTTCAGATTTCAGTTATGGCAGATAACATATTCAGATTATAAAGATACAGTTCAGACAATCATGTCAGAAAGCAAGAACTCAGTTAAAAAAATCAGAAATCAGAATTCAAGAATTCATATGTCAGATTTCAGAGAAAGACAAAGGTTCTTTTTATTAGTTTTATTTTCAATGTAATTTCAAACTCAGAGTATCATATTCTTTATATCTGATGAAATATTTAAAATCTAACAGATATATACATGCTCTATTGTTTTTGCTATTTTATTGTTTGTTTATTTTCAATTTTTGTCAAATAGTGTCCTAACCCAAATAGGGGGAGATTGTTGGAACAACCCTATTACTGATTTGGGCTAGGATCACTATCTGCTGACTAGGATCAAGTTGACCCTAATGTATAGTCAATGGGTCAGGAGTTTAGGCTGTTAGAACTCAAGAAATCATTTAAAGTTCTGCGTTCGACGAACTCCACACTGCGTTCGACGAACTGCTCTCTGCGTTCGACGAACTGCTCTCTGCGTTCGACGAACGGCATGCTCTCTGCATTCGACGAACGATTTGCATTCTGCGTTCGACGAACAGCTTGCTCTCTGCGTTCGACGAACAGCTTGCATTCTGCGTTTGACGAACAGACCCCATCTCAGCGGTCGACGAACAGATTGTCTCAGCGGTCGACGAACAGACCCCGTCTCAGCGGTCGACAAACAGATCTCGTCTCAGCGGTCGACGAAATTTGCTCAGCTCAACGGTCGACGATTTTGCTTAAGCTAAGTGGTCGACGAATTTATCCAGGCTCAGCGGTCGACAAATCCTTCCGTTCGATGAACTCCAATCTGCATTCGATGAATACCTTTAGATCGACGAAAGTTCTCCACAGCTCAACAAAATTAATTCTTCCAGCAAGATTCATTTGAGGTCGACGAACTAAATTTTGTGTTCGATGAAATTTATTGAGATCGACAAATTTTACTCAGATCGAAGAATTCTTATTTAAGTTCAGAAAGTTTCAGATAGATTATAGTATTCCATTCTCTGAACTCAGATCGACTACAACAACAGATCAATTCTTCCAGATAAGTAAGGATAATATATTCCCTTTCATTATTCCAAGATTATAGGCGTTGACATTCCTCGGAAAAAGACATTTCATGGAAAAGGAAAGAGATATACGACGCAACAGATTTACAGTTCCCAGAATATCTATTCAGATATATTTATTCCTTAATATAAGAGATTTGCATTTATTATCTGTCAGATATTTTCAAAAGAGAATAAGGAAGAAGATTCAAAAGATTATCACCCTCAGTCTTCTCAAACAACAAAGAAAAAAATATACAGAACATATTACATACAACTGTACAGAGAAAAAGAAAAGGAGAGAAATACAGGAAGAACAAAAAGCTAACATATCTTCTTCTTCCTCTAGCAACATTCATTTTCTGAGAACATCATCAAAACTTCTCTCAGTCATTTGCTGCAAGTTTAGATCTTCAAAAGAGTAACAACAAATTTTAGAACTTGTTCTCTCAGTTTAATCAGCTACAGGAAGATCACTTATTCAAGAAGAAGCTTCCATCCTCATACTGTCAAACTCTCTCATATCAGACAGAGGAAGCCTTTTCTACATCAACATCCACTAGAGTTTTCTCTCAGCATCTTGACATAGAAGAACATCTAAACCCCTCTCTATTCCATCTTATACAGGGTTAAAACTCCCTTCAAAAGTTTACCTCATTGATGGCAAGACACCTGATCAAAAAATATAGTTGGTTTTGAGCACCTGATCAAAAGCTCTGTGGTGTGTGGACACCTGAACAAAAACCCCTTGGTGTGAGGGTACCTGATCAAAAATCCTAGTGGATTCCTACCTTGGGTGGTAGAAGAGTAGACGTACCCAGATTTATTGGGAAACTACTATAGCTCCTTGTGTCTTCTGTGTTTGTTTTATTTTCTGTGATTGTGTTGTGTGTTGTTTTCATTATTCATTTTATTTTAGTTTTATAAAACACTCTGCTACACATATACTTATATCAGTATTTTAAATTCCGCAATAAAACTAAGGGAAAAAGTTTTAATACTCTATTCACCCCCTCTAGAGTTAATTTAAGATCTAACCTCCACTTTCAGAAGCCTCTGAATGTTTTTCTTTACAGAGAGTTGTTCTGTCTATGAGTGAGATGTTCCAGGAAGAAGCAGATGAAGAATAATAGAATTGATTATTTTGTCAATCTTCATGAGTCCCCTTATTCTCCTGTCGAATAGAATTTGAATTCCTTTCCACTTCTGTTGTATCCCAAATAGGAATGTCCCAGGGATAATCATATTCTTCTTCTATTTTTGTTGACTGTCCATTAATCTCTTTTTGAATTTCTTCCAGAAATATCTTTATTATGTCTCTGAAGACTTTCTTTTCATTCTTGGTTATAATCGACCCGTTAGAGATCAAAACAATTTCATGTATAACCTCTGAATCATATTTAGAAAAGAATAAAGAAGATATTCTAATTCTATCTGTATTCGACGTTGCGTTGAATATATTTGCCTTCTTATCGATGCACCTTTGAGTTCTAATAGAAGCTGTGTCGAAATCCTCCTTAGTTTAGAAATGAACTCTGCAGTCGACGTTGCGTCAAATACTTATTGACATATCCATCGAGATGAAATCCTAGACTCAGAGCTTTTCCTTTTGTGTCGAATTTAAGTCTAAGTTGCGTCGACTTCAAATGCTGCTTCGATTGACTTTGTCTTCTACATCGAGTACATCTCGACGTTGCGTCAACTTCAACTTATACATCAACTTCACTCTGAGTTATTCTTACTTCTATTCGAAGTTACTTCGACTTATAGTCGATGTTGTGTCGACTTCTATTCGACGCAATTTTAACTCAACTAAATTTTTGGACCCTTTTTGGATTGGTCGTTGACACCTTAATGAGAGTGTGACATCCTAAGATATCTAATGACCAAGTTACCCTCTCTATACAACATGGGTAATGAATCTTATATAATGAAATAACTTGTATATAATTTGTAAGATAAATTAAAGAGTGTTTTTCCCAACAGTCGCGCAGTTGCACACCTGAGCTGTCATGAGGCCTTGCAGTTGCACGGTTGTGCAGTTGTGCAATTGTGCAGTCGTGCAGTCATGTAGTCATGTGGCTATATGGTCGTGCGGCGGCGTGGTTGGATGTTGAGAGTCCATGAGACTGCGCAGTTGTGGGGTTGTACGGTCATATTTTTGTGTGGTATTATGCGTGTCGTTATGTGCTGAAGCAAATTCGCACGGGCATTTCTATATTGGTGGGGAATCTGTCTTGTTTTAATTTTTCTAGCTCGTCTTCTTGCTTTTTTAGATACCGAGACCTCCCTCATGGTGTACTCTACTTTAGCTATCGGTAGGCACTTCAAATAGGGCCCGTAGAAGGCCAGCTTATAGAGCTACTCTTCGATGATGGAGAATGTCGCAACCCACATACGTAGTCGTCGAGGCGGTCTTCGGGAAGATGTCCGTGCTCGAGGTTGGCTTGGAGGGGATCATCCAGGAAGGCTCTTCCTCGCTGATCGCAGCAATTTCCCATGGTCCTTGGATACTTGGATCATGATCTCTTCGACTCGGAGCCGCCGAGACTAATAATTGGAGGGTGAGGTTGTGAGTTTGGAGAGCGCACAACTATAGAGTTCTGCTCCATATGGATGTTCAGGATTTGGTGCAATGGAATCTTCTGGAGGAGAGATATTATGTGCAAGAGGTACATCGCTAGCTGGTTGTTCCTTTCTTTGTAGCCACCCTCAATTTGCGAGATGACTAGCTGGGAATCAGTGTGGACTATCAGGTTCTCTGCCTTACAGTCGATGGCGAGCCGGAGGCCGGCGATCAGAGCCTTGTACTCAGCAATGTTGTTGGTAGCGAGGAACTTTAACCTGTGGTCGTATTCCAGGGAGACCTTCTTCAAGATCATAAGGATTAATCATGCTCCTGCTCCTTCGGCTCCTGAGGCATCGTCTACATAGAGAGTTCAACCGCCGGTGGTAGTATCTTCAGTAGGAGTCTCTTTTGGAGGAATGGTGTATTCCATGACGAAGTCAGCGAGTACTTGAGACTTCATATCCGGTCGGGGTAAGAAATGGATGTCAAATTTTTTCGAGCTCGACCGCCCATTTTATTAGCCTCCCAGACACCTCTGGTTTCTGGAGGAGTGCTCACAGCAGAAATTGTGTTAGTACTTTCACCGTATGGGCCTAAAAGTAGGTACGAAACTTTCTCGCTGAGAAGATGAGAGCTATGATAGTTTTGTCCACACTGGGTATCTGGTCTCCGTGCTAGTGAGGACCTTGCTGAGGTAGTAAATCAACCTATGAATTCCTCCTTCATCTTTAATGAGTAATGACCTGAGGGTTGTTGGAGACACTGCCTGGTATATGAACAAGACTTCAATGGCGATAGGATTTGAAAGGAGCGGAGGCAAGACCAGTCATATTCGAGGAGTTTGAAGGTCGTCTGGCACTCGTCCGTCCACTGGAATCCGGAGTGGAGAGCTCCTCAGAGATTCTTGTAGAAGGGTGGTACTTGTGTAACACCATGAATATAATAAACAATATAACAGTAGGTCCGGCCGGGACCCCACGCCATATCGAATGCACAAACAAAGAGTTACGTAATAAAAATTAGTAATTATAACTATGCACCAAAGATATAAAAGCCAGAGGAAGCATTTTATTTAATTAACAAGAATGTTCACAATATCACTAGGAATGTACAAACAACCAATATTTTAGGATGAAGGCCTTACATGCTTTTGAACAAAAGTGTATATATTAGTCTACATGATTTACATACTTCGGTACACAGACTGACAATACATGAAAACTACAAAAAAGACTTGGCCTTCGAGGGCTAGCTCAGTATTGGGCTTCAGCCCACTATTTCCTGCTTGGCTTGCCGGTACCTAAACCGTCCACCAATAAGCGGTAAATGAGGGCCAGCTATGAGCTAACCACAAACTATGTAATGATCTCACCCCCCCGACCATTCTAGACAAGTCTAGGGAGGTGGTACCGCACTCCTACAAGCAAGCGATACAAGCAGTATACACACACACACACACACACACACATATATATATATATATATATATATATATCAAATGAAAGTGCAACTACTCTAAACACAGTGAAGTTCCAAGCATATTCAATTCATCAAGGTTGAGCTTCAAAATATATGAACCTAGATATGCACATGATGTTGTTTGGTCTACCCTAAGGTTCCTTCAACCGCCTAAGCATGAGGATAACTAACATCAATCACAAACATTGGTACGGACAACCACACGTTTTTATGCTCTCAAGCCATGTTTAGGTGAACTCTCGCACGAGTAATTCCACCAATCCAAATATTGCCAACTCAGATTCCGTTTGAATATTTTACTGGTTAAGCGTGTCAGATCCAACTTGGTCTCTCTCATGCTAATAACTTTTACAAGGCTTCCCTCAAGCTGACCAACATGGTGCGGGTTCAGATCAGCAATTGCCCATTGTATAAATCACCTTATTTAGTCAAACGTAGTGCGTGTATCGCTTTACTTCAGCCCGCTCATCAACAACATGCTATGCACCTAATCCACTCAAGAGGACATAGGATTCATGATCGCAACAATCGTAGGAGTTCCAAATACACTTCACTACGGATATGTGGAGAAGGTTTGCATTCTACCACCACAACAATGAGTTTTCTAATAAGTGTTTCCCTTAGTCCAACCATTCGCAAAGCAACAATGCATTTCTCGGAGTCTTCTTTGGCACGCAAATCAAGCAACACCAATCCTGACCAACAGTCATTGATGGCTTCACACAGCATGCCTAAATACGCAAACCAATTGGATTTATATATGCAATACTTGTCAGGGACAAGCACATCCTAAGACCAGAGAGAAGGATCGTTGATGACTAGTTTTTAGTCATCATTTTTAGGTTAGTTTAGTATAAATTTCCCTAGTTTTAATTATTTTTTCTTTGCATTTTATGTTCGTTAAGTTTTAATGTTGTTATTTTATGTTTGTTAAGTTTTAATTTCCTTTGTTTTATAATGTTGTTATTTTATGTTTTTATTTACTATTGTTTTATTTTAATTTCTTAACTAATTTTATTTTTTCTATGTTGTAGGATGTACCAAACAACCCGAGCTCAAGACATGCAGCCCTCTTCCTTGGTGCAACCCGAGCTCTCCATTTGGTGCCACCCAAGCCTCCATTTGGTGCCACCCGAGCCTCCCCAAGCAAGCAGTCCGAGCCCCCCTCTTTGGTGCAGCCCGAACCCAAGCAACCCCTCCATTTGATGTGTCCGGCCCCCCTCTCTCTCTCTCCCCCTTTTTAATTTCATCCCCATTTAACTCTCATACATCCGCCCTCTCTCTCTTATTTTTCTTTTTATGTTTCTTTTAAATAACATGCATGCATGAACCCCTCTCTCTCTCCTCCCATTTAATATCATGCATATATTATCCCATGCACATGCCCCCCCCCTTGTGTCCCTCCATCACCTCTTCTCTCTAGAACCTTCCCCCTCATCTATAAAAGGGACCCTTGTCTCAAGCATTTGGAGGTTGGAAGTGGAAGAGCAAATAGAGTGCTAGTAGTATTGGTAGTAATCTTGTCTTTGAGAATTTTCTTTTCCTTGTTGTAGTTCCTTTTCATTATTGTAATCTTTCTTTTTAGTAGTAATCTTGTTCTCTTTCTATTGTTGTATTCCCCTTTTTTTATATAACTAATGAAAATGCATTCTCGTTATTTCGTTGTTATTTCCTTTTTAAATATGCGTAGCTAATTTTTCTTTAGCATTCGATCATGATGATCCATGAAATGAGATGAGATTTCTCTTTACTTCTTAGTTTTATTTTTGTTAAATTATTTCTCGATCCTTCTTTGATTTATCTCGTGTCGACTCCGTATTTCCGGTATACGGTAGTAGGCAATTGATCTCATTTCATAGAAGTCGATATACTCGTTGATTTGAAAGATCATTCAAAGAAGGAAGTAGTTGCACGCAATCCTAGAGATAGGACGACGTAAATCCTCCGGATTGGAGTCAAATCCAATAGTGCGGTTCATTTCGATAATGCGATTTTAGCCCTTTTGATTTGCAAAGAGATTTCGATCAAAACGTCTAATAGTTAGGAGATTTAATGCTCTAGCGAGATTATTTCTTATTTTCGGATTCGCCACGGTCTAGAACGATTTACAATTATAAAACTTAATTTTTATCTCTCTTATCTCTTCTCATGGTGAATCATTGATCGAATGTTAGCTTTTTAATCTGAATCTATCATTTTAATATTATCGTTAGTTTAATCTCAAATTCTCAAAACACCCAAAAGTATTTCGGTAGGATAATAGTTGGAGCGTGAGTAATAGTACTTGACAACCCTGAGTTTAAAGACGACCTTGGTACTACAATTCGATAGGTGCACTTGCCTTTTCGGATTGATCGTAAATTAATCACCAAGTTTTTGGCACCGTTGCCGGGGACATTTGTCAATATTAAGAAAACGCCGTCGCTATTACTTATACAAATTTTTTTTATTATATATTATAATTAACCCACATCATCATTTTTCTACCCCACCTAAATTCCTAGAAAGGACGCTTTGGGCTTGAATTCCCATCACAACCTCTAGTACCGCTGCAAACCCCTCACAGGGTAGATCTCGGGAAGTCCAGGACTAACATAATACGCCTAAAAAGAAAAAAAAATCATTATCATTTTTAATTTTGGTTTTTCACTTTTGGTTATTTTCCCTCTTTCCCTTTTCTTCCTACTAGTGCATGACCCGTAGTAGCTCTTCGAGTAATCATGATATTCATTTTGATCCATAGATCGAGCGCACCCTTCGGCATCGCCTTCGTACTCGTGATCAGGATTTACATATAGATCTCGAAGAGTCGAGCGGAGACACAATCACAGAAAATATGGGTGAGCCCAATCCAGATGAAGTCCAGGAACGGACCATGTCCTATTATGCTCGGCCTAACCTGGAGGGTACAGAATCAAGTATTGTCCGCCCTGCTGTAGCAAACAATAATTTTGAACTTACGCCTAGCATCATTCAAATGGTGCAGCAATATGTGCAGTTCGACGGATTACAAGATGAAGATCCGAACTTGCATATTGCGAGCTTTATTGAAATCTGCGATACTTTTAAGATAAATGGCGTGTGCGATGATGCGATTAGATTAAGACTTTTCCCATTTTCCTTAAGGACTAAAGCTAAACAATGGTTGAGTTCTCTTCCTAGAGGTTCCATCACCACATGGGCTCAATTAACTGAAAAGTTCTTATCCAAATATTTTCCGCCCGCCAAAACTGCAAAATTAAGAACTGATATTTGTTCTTTTAGTCAAATCGATTCTGAGACCCTCTATGACACTTGGGAGAGGTTCAAGAAACTTTTGAGACGCTGCCCTCATCATGCTCTGCCTGTATGGTTACAGGTCCAGACATTTTATAATGGGCTAAATCAAGCAACCCAGCAAATGATAGACGCCACATCTGGTGGTTCTTTGAACCGAAAAACTCTGGAGGGCGCTCTTGAGCTTATCGAGGATATGGCGATGAACACCTATCAGTGGAATACGCCTAGGTCTCGCCCAAATAAACCTGCAGGTATGTACGAAGTGGACTCCGTGTCCCGACTGGCGCTTCAAGTAGTGATGCTGAACAAGAAAGTAACGGAGATGACTGCTGCCTCCGCTATTCAGGTACATGAACATGCAAATGCTGCTGCTGCCGAGCAGGTGGATTATCTGGGGAACATACCCAGGCCTGCTCAAAATAATTTTGCTAATTTTTCTAATTTTTTTTCTCCGCCTGGCTTTAATTTAACTTCGAACTCGTATCACCCCGGATGGTGTAGCCATCCTAATTTTTCGTGGAGTAATCCCGCAAACCCCGCACATCCACCACACGATTTCACTCCACCACCACCACAAAATCAAAATCCAAATTTTCCAAAACCTCCATCTTTGGAGGAAATGTTTTCCAAATATATAAGTTCGAATGAGGCGACCATTAGAAACTTAACAGGGTCGATGAAAAATCTTGAAACCACGGTCTGCCAACTAGCTAAGGTTATCTACGAGAGACCACATGGGACTCTTCCCTCAAATACTGAACCTAACCCAAGGGAGCAAGCGAAAGCAATTTCCCTTCGGAGCGGTAAGGTAATCCACGAGCCCACCACAAGGGAAGAGCCAGAGGTTATTGCCCCTCATGCTGATGATGAACAAATAATCATTAAGGAAACTGATTTAGAAAATGAAAAAGAAAAAATTATTTTTGAAAAAGAAGAAAACAATCTTCAAAGTAATGCTCTTGAGATTTTACAAGAATTTCCGCCTCCTCCCTACCCTGCTAAGCTTAGGAAGGACAAATTAGACGATCAGTATCAACATTTTCTTGAAATCTTTAAACAAATCTACATAAATCTGCCGTTTCATGAAGCAATAAGTCAAATGCCGAAATATGCAAAGTATCTTAAGGATTTGTTAACAAACAAAAAGAAATTAGAAAATTTATCTCAAGTAACGTTAAACGAAGAGTGCTCGGCGATTATAAAAAATTCTAATATTCCGAAAAAGATTAACGATCCGGGTAGCTTTTCTATCCTTTGCGTTTTTGGAAATCTTTTCATGAAACACGCGTTAGCGGATTTAGGTGCGAGCATCAATTTGATGCCATTTTCTCTATTTAAGAAGCTAGAATTGGGCACTCTCAGCCCTACGCGTATGAGCATCCAATTAGCCGATAGATCAATTAAGTATCCATTAGGTATCATTGAGGACGTGTTAGTGAAGGTTGACAAATTCATCTTCCCGGTGGATTTTGTCATTCTCGATATCGAAGAGGACGTCGATGTCCCTCTTATCCTTGGCCGTCCCTTCTTAGCCACCTCTCGAGCGGTTATCGATGTGAGTAATGGGAAACTTCTTCTTCGTGTGGGGGATGATGAGGTCGCTTTTTCCATAAACGAATCAATGAAATATTCCTTAAAAAATGACGACTCTTGTTTTTTCTTAGACGAGATTAATGATGATTTTTCTTTTTACCTTTCAAATGTTTCTTCAAATGAATTTTCCGCATCCTTTTCTGAAAGTTTTCCAAATATTCTCGAAGACACGGTTATGTCCGTGCAAACAAATTTTGAAAATCCGCCAACTTTTAGACAAAAAAATTTTGAAAATCTTATTTTCGAAAAAGAAAAAGTTTTAAAAAATTCTTACGATGAACCACCCAATCTTGAACTCAAAACACTTCCCGATCATCTTAAGTACATTTTTTTAAAAAAAAAATTCGAAATTGCTCGTTATAATCTCGGCCTCTTTTTCTCAATCCGAGAACGATCAACTGATCGAAGTGCTACAAAAGCATCGTCGAGCTATAGCATGACAAATTTCAGACATTTCTGGTATAAGCCCCTTCTTCTGCACCCATAAAATTTTTGTTGAAAATAACTCTAAAACTGTAATCCAACCACAACGTCGCCTTAATCAAAACATGAAAGAGGTCGTGAAAGGAGAGGTTATTAAGTTGTTAGATGCGGGGATAATTTATCCGATTTCTGATAGTAACTGGGTTAGTTCAGTTCAGGTTGTGCCTAGGAAGGGTGGGATCATAGTTGTAGCAAATGAGAACAACGATTTAATTCCGACTAGGACGGTAATGGGATGGAGGATGTGCATCGATTACCATAAACTAAACGATGCCACTCGTAAGGATCACTTCCCCCTCCCCTTTATCGATCAAATTTTAGAACGATTATCCGGGCATAGTTTTTATTGCTTTCTCGACGGTCTCTCGGGGTATTTCCAAATCCCTATCGCACCCGAGGACCAAGAGAAGACAACATTCACTTGCCCTTTAGGAACGTTTGCTTTCCGTAGGATGCCTTTAGGACTTTGCAACGCACCAGCTACCTTTCAGCGGTGTATGTTGGCAATCTTCGATAAATACGTTGAAAATATAATGGAAGTATTTATGGACGATTTTTCTGTTTTTGGTGATTCCTTTTCTTTGTGTTTAGAAAATCTAGCTAAGGTTTTAGAACGATGTGAGGAAACAAACTTAGTGTTAAACTGGGAAAAGTGCCATTTTACGGTGAGAGAAGGCCTAGTTTTAGGACACAAAATTTCTGCTAGGGGAATCGAGTTCGATCGAGCGAAGGTCGAAGTGATTGAGAAACTGCCGCCGCCTACGAACGTTAAAGCGATTAGAAGTTTTCTAGGGCACGCGGGGTTTTATAGTCGCTTCATAAAAGATTTTTCAAAAATCACCAAGCCTCTGACCCAACTTTTAGAAAAAGATACCACTTTCATTTTCGATGATTCATGTTTATCTGCATTTGAATTAATTAAATCAAAACTTATAAATGCCCCTATTATGATCTCTCCTGTCTGGGATTTACCATTCGAAATCATGTGCGATGCGAGTAATTTTGCGGTCGGTGCGGTGCTAGGACAACGAATAGCTAAGATTTTCCATCCTATCTATTACGCTAGCAAAACGCTTAATTCAGCGCAAGAAAACTACACCACAACTGAAAAGGAATTCTTAGCTGTTATTTTTGCTTTTGATAAATTCCGACCATATATTACTCTTTCTAAAGTTATCATTTTCACTGATCATTCCGCATTGAAGTACCTCCTTTCTAAACCGGATGCCAAGTCGCGTCTTCTTCGCTGGATCCTCTTACTTCAAGAATTCGACTTGGAGATCCGGGATAAGAAAGGAGTGGAAAACTTAGCGGCTGATCATCTTTCTCGGCTAGAAAACCCCGAAATAGGTATTTTAAATAAATATTTTCTTAGTGATTCTTTTCCGGATGAGCAACTCTTAAATGTTTCCTCTTCTACCCCCTGGTTTGCCGACCTGGCCAATTATCTTGTGGCCCGCGTCCTCCCAAAAGAGTACTCGTCTCAGCAAAAGAAGAAATTATTTTCTGAGTTGAAGTATTATTTTTGGGTGGACCCCTTTCTATTTCGTATTTGTGCGGATCAGGTGGTAAGAAGATGCGTTTCCCGGGAAGAAGGTTTTAAAATTTTAAAGCATGTTCATGAAGGTCCGACTGGTGGGCACTATCAAGCAAATCGCACTGCTCACAAAGTGCTTTGTGCTGGTTTTTATTGGCCAAGCATATTTAAAGACGCACAACATTTTGTGAGTGGGTGTGATCGATGCCAGCGGACCGGAAACATCTCTAGTAAAAATGAAATGGAACAAAATTATTTTCTCGAATGCGAGGTTTTTGATCTGTGGGGTATTGATTTTGTAGGTCCATTTCCCTCTAGTTTAGGAAATAAGTATATTCTAGTCGCAATAAACTATATTTCTCGGTGGGCAGAGGCCCAAGCATTTCCCACGAACGATTCTCGCGTAGTGATTTCATTTCTTAAAAAATTATTTTCTCATTTTGGTTTTCCTCGGGCGATCGTTAGTGACAGGGGAACTCATTTTTGCAACGCTCAGCTCGCTAAAGTTTTAGCTAAATATAGCGTTACGCATAAACTATCCACTGCTTATCACCCGCAAACTAACGGTCAGGTCGAAGTAGTCAATCGCGAAATTAAAAGAATTTTGGAAAAAACTGTCTCTACTTCTCGTAAAGATTGGTCGTTAAAGTTAGACGATGCTCTTTGGGCTTATCGGACAGCTTACAAAACCGCTATCGGTTGTACTACTTTCCGATTGGTCTATGGAAAATCGTGTCATCTCCCCGTAGAAGTAGAACATCGTGCGTACTGGGCGCTAAAATTTTTTAATTTCAATCCGCACTCGGTCGGTGAGCATAGAAAAAATCAGTTAAATGAACTCGACGAGTGGCGAGCAAACGCTTATGAAAACAACCGAATATTTAAAGAACGCACAAAATATTATCACGACAAGAACCTACGCCACCCTAAGACGTTTAAACCAGGCGATCAGGTTCTTCTTTTTAATTCTCATTTGCGTCTCTTTCCTGGGAAACTCAAGTCCCGATGGTCTGGACCATTTACGGTCAAACAAGTTTTTCCGTATGGTACTGTGCTGTTAACGCACCCGAAAAAGGGTGAATTCAAGGTCAATGGTCATAGATTGAAATTATATATTTCTAATGATGTGGTGTCTTCTGCTACGAAACAATTTTTATTTAACTCTTAATTTTTATTTGGAACTTTCTTTTTATATTGTGGAACTCTTTATTATTGAACTTTTGTTTATTGTCTTCGAACTCAATAATGTTAAATAAAGAACACTCTTGAGAGGCTGCCCAAAGTTTTTCCTTTTATTTTTCTTTTCTGTTCGTATTCTGTTCTTCCTCCCGGTGGCCAATTAAATCCAAGATCATGATCGCCGCTTCAACGTTGTTGATTTCAAGATGGATCAAGTCAAGCCTGCTGTTGATCAAATAAATTAAAGCCCAAGCATGGGGGAGCGACATCAACATTCAGCCTCACAAACCCGGGGAAGTCCTGTTCTTTTATTTTTACTTTACTGCATTTTCTATCCCCCTCTCCTCTTTCTCTTTCCCTTTTCATTGAGGGCAATGAAAAACTTAAGCATGGGGGAGGGTTTTGTTAATTTCTTCTTTTTTTCCGTTCTAAAAAATTTTGAAAACAAAACAAAAAAATCGGAAAAAATTTTTATAGATGTACTATTTTTCTTCTTAGCTTAATCAAAAATCCAAAAAACATAATGAAAAATTTAAAAATCTATTTGAAAATCAAAATAAAAAAGTATCTCCTATCTTTATTTCTATGTGTCTTTTAGTGGTGTGCATGCCCGAGCGGTACTTTAGTTCTAAGTAGAATTTCTTTGAAATGGTTTTCTAAATCTATTATTCTTACATATGTTAGTTTTACTATTTTCTAATTCATAAATATAAGCATCCATTTTTTACGTTCTAAGTTAGCAATTTGTGGTTTTTCTTTTTATTCGGCTTAGTTGCGTACGACTGGTTGCTAGATAATATTATCTATTTCATTAAGGGGTAATTCTTTCTTGGTGTCTAGAACTTGCCCCAAGCGACTCTCGAAGCATTTGCATGGTTCTTCACGAACTTTAGAAATGACTTAGGCCGCCTTTTGACCCGTTTTGAGCTTATTTGCCCACCCAAAAATTTTACCGTTGTTTAAACAATTTTGGGCCTTTTTTCCGTTCCTCTTGTTCACCTCCAGCAAATTTCACCAAGGCTAAAATTCCCTTCCCAGTCGCACTAAATTTTTGAGCTAAAATTTCATTTGTGATAGGATTTTCTTGTGTTTTGGTGACTTGTTTGTCCTGCATATTTTGGTGAAAAGGAAGAGAAAAAAGTATTGAAAAAAAATTTGGAGAAAAATTGAGAATATGTTACAAAGAGAAGAAAATTTCTTGTTGGCCAAGTTCAAAAAATATATATTTATATTGTTGAAAAAATTATTGTGATGGCCTATTCAAAAAGATGAAATCATCTCATTTGCCCCTTTTCCTTTTGTTTGGAAGCATCATGAAGAAAAAAAATCCTATGTTTATCATTTGTTTTAAGCTCATCCTTGGTTTAGTGTGATTTTGACCGCCACGTTTATCTTTTGCTATTCCATATCCTAATCCTTTACCTAAGCCAAGTTAAATTACCTATAAAAGTCCTCTTGATCTTTAGAACGTGTCGCCAACTTGTGTAGTGGAGAGAGTGTGAACGGGCAAGCCTATGGACACCATCATTGATGGATTTCTTTGGAGGTTATCTTGACGTGATTATGGGGTAATTGTTATTTTAGCAACCTAGTAGTTTGTTCAATGCGCCGTTTATTTAGAAACTCTACTATTGTCTTTCATACCTTCTTAATTTTTGGATGCTTTGTTTTAAGAATTTTGAAATGTGAAAACCTTCTTTATGTTCTAGTAATATTTTTAGATTTCCATTTTTAAGTTTTTTTATTTTTGGACTTCTCACCCTACTGGTGGCTAGCATAGAAGTTTGGATAGTTTAATTTTTAATGTTTTGATTTTCTTTTCATTTGAAACTCCATGTTTTTGTCATCTCTCCTTCCAATTATAATTCCATTTGCTTGGGGACAAGCAAACTCTTAAGCATGGGGGGATTTAATGACTAGTTTTTAGTCATCATTTTTAGGTTAGTTTAGTATAAATTTCCCTAGTTTTAAATATATTTTCTTTGCATTTTATGTTCGTTAAGTTTTAATGTTGTTATTTTATGTTTGTTAAGTTTTAATTTCCTTTGTTTTATAATGTTGTTATTTTATGTTTTTATTTACTATTGTTTTATTTTAATTTCTTAACTAATTTTATTTTTTCTATGTTGTAGGAAGTACCAAACAACCCGAGCTCAAGACATGCAGCCCTCTTCCTTGGTGCAACCCGAGCTCTCCATTTGGTGCTACCCGAGCCTCCATTTGGTGCCACCCGAGCCTCCCCAAGCAAGCAGTCTGAGCCCCCCTCTTTGGTGCAGCCCGAACCCAAGCAGCCCCTCCATTTGATGTGGCCGGCCCCCTCTCTCTCTCCCCCTTTTTAATGTTCATCCCCATTTAACTCTCATATCCCCCCTCTCTCTCTTATTTTTCTTTTTATGTTTCTTTTAAAAAACATGCATGCATGAACCCCTCTCTCTCTCCTCCCATTTAATATCATGCATATATTCTCCCATGCACATGGCCGCCCCCCCCCCCCCCTTGTGTCCCTCCATCTCCTCTTCTCTCTAGAACCTTCCCCCTCATCTATAAAAGGGGCCCTTGTCTCAAGATTTTGGAGGTTGGAAGTGGAAGAGCAAATATAGTGCTAGTAGTATTGGTAGTAATCTTGTCTTTGAGAATTTTCTTTTCCTTGTTGTAGTTCCTTTTCATTATTGTAATCTTTCTTTTTAGTAGTAATCTTGTTCTCTTTCTATTGTTGTATTCCCCTTTTTTATATAACTAATGAAAATGCATTCTCATTATTTCGTTGTTATTTCCTTTTTAAATATGCGTAGCTAATTTTTCTTTAGCATTCGATCATGAGGATCCATGAAATGAGATGAGATTTCTCTTTACTTCTTAGTTTTATTTTTGTTAAATTATTTCTCGATCCTTCTTTGATTTATCTCGTGTCGACTCCGTATTTCCGGTATACGGTAGTAGGCAATTGATCTCATTTCATAGAAGTCGAGAGACTCGTTGATTTGAAAGATCATTCAAAGAAGGAAGGAGTTGCATGCAATCCTAGAGATAGGACGACGTAAATCCTCCGGATTAGAGTCAAATCCAATAGTGCAGTTCATTTCGATAATGCGATTTTTGCCCTTTTGATTTGCAAAGAGATTTCGATCAAAACGTCTAATAGTTAGGAGATTTAATGCTCTAGCGAGATTATTTCTTATTTTCGGATCCGCCACGGTCTAGAACGATTTACAATTATAAAACATAATTTTTATCTCTCTTATCTCTTCTCATGGTGAATCATTGATCGAATGTTAGCTTTTTAATCTGAATCTATCATTTTAATATTATCGTTAGTTTAATCTCAAATTCTCAAAACACCAAAAAGTCTTTCGGTAGGATTATAGTAGGAGCGTGAGTAATAGTACATGACAACCCCGAGTTAAAATACGACCTTGGTACTACAATTCGATAGGTGCACTTGCCTTTTCAGATTGATCGTAAATTAATCACCAATCATTACCCTTGACGATCATTTCAGTGCCATGACATAGAAATCTAGCTAGATGGAAATGAACACAACGGACTGACCTCTATGGATCTGAAATCATCTTTCGATTCAGAGCTTCGGAGATCCAACAATGTCAATCTCATGCTCTCCTTCTTCCTCATTCATCTCTTCCAAAAGCTTTCCAAATCTCTAAATTCAAGATAATTACTTAGCTTTTACTGTCAGCCCCATATGTATGAAAGGACGAATTGATCTGTAATGTTTGATCACTTTTCATAAAGGATTGAATTGCCACAATGCAGATTTTGCGAATTTATTTCCGTCACCTACCACCCGGCGATAGCACTACTGCGTCATTATATCCCTGTGATCTTATCTTATCCAGTCCCATCAGCTTATATCGGTTTAATGGCCTATCGTCGGCGGTAGCACTACCACGCGACACTATCCATCTAGGCGACTGTGTTTCATCTTGACATCTAGACGATCACCTTGACCTCTAGTCGATCATGTTGAAGGTCCACTACCGCCAGCAGTAACATCTTATCGCTAGTATTGTTTTGACATCTTGAAGATATGACAAGCTTCTAGTCGATTGACTTGAACTCAGGTTTATCGGCTTGAAGTCCACCGTCATCAGTATCATTCTACCACGCAGTGTTAGCGTCTAGTCGATCGGCTAGACATCTAGCCGACACGAGCCCCATCTCGACGACACAGGAATCTTCAAGACAATTGCTACCACCAATGCTAACACCTACTGCTCGGTGCTAGCTCGCCACTATAATTTTCTTGCTTTTCTTAGCATTGAGAAAATTGGGGTGTTACAACTCCCCTCCCCTAAAAGAAATTTCGTCCCAAAATTCGAGAACTAAGAAAGCAAGAAAAGGTACAAAACATATATGTTGTACCTCAATGGAATAGTTTGGGGAACTCCTCAAGCTTGGTCTGCTCGCGCTTCCAAGAAAGCTCCTCACGCCCGCAATTATCCCAACGAACCTTGACCATCCAGATCGCTTTGTTTTGCAACTGCTTGACTTCAGTGTTTTCAATGCAAATGGGCTTAATTTTGTCATTAGACCACCATCAACCGACACCTTATCATCAACAACAAGTTTAGTAGGCTCTTGCAATGCCTTCCTCAACACTGATATGTGAAACATACCGTGTAAATCACTTAACTCTGTCGAAAGAGCAAGTTGGTAGGCAGCTTCACCAACACGCTCCAAGATCTCAAATGGTCCAAGGTATCTTAGACTTAGTTTTTTCAAGCGTCGAATCCTCGATACACCCTTGAATGGTTTGATCTTCAAGTATACTCAGTCACCAACAACGAACTAGATATTTCGGTGATTGGTGTTGTAGTATTTTGCCTGCTTATCGTGAGAAATCAACAATCGCTCCTGGATCATTCAAATCATCAAATTTGCATCATCGACGTCTTTTCTATTGAACAACTTAGTGTCGCCTGTTTCCACCCAAGCTAAGGGAGTATGACACTTTCTACCATATAGAGACTCGAATGGCGCCATTTTAATACTCATTTGGTAGTTGTTGTTATAAATGAACTCGATTATATAGAGATGGTATTCCCACCTCTTTCTGAAATCTAAGATGCACATTCAAAGCATATCCTCCATGGTTCTATTGGTCCTTTCGGTTTGCCCATCCGTTTGTGGATGGAAGGTCGTGCTAAAATTCAGCTTGGTACCCAATAAATGCTGGATTAGCCTCCAATCATTTGATGTAAAATGCCCATCTCGATCGCTTACGATGCTACGGGGAACGCCGTGTAATCGTACAATGTTGTCGACATAAAGTTTTGCCAACTTTTCGACAGAATCATCTTTTCGGTTCGGAATGAAGCAAGATACTTTAGTCAAACGGTCTACGATCACTAAGATGACATTGTTCCCATGTTGCGATCTCATCAATCCAAGCACAAAATCCATCGATATTTCATCAAACTTCCATTTTGAAATCAACAATGACTTCAGAAATCCACCAGGTTTTTCACATTCGACCTTCGCAAGTGCACAAGTGTGACACTTCGCTATGTAGATGGCTATGTCTTTTTTCAAACCCAGACACCAAAAAAGTTTCTTCATGTCCATAAACTTCTTTGTGCTCCCCGGGTGGATTGAGTAATTGGTAAAATGAGCCTCATACATCAACTTCTCCCGTAATTTCCCAAAATTTAGGATGCACAACTGGTTGTCTTTCCACAAAAGACATTGTCGAAGGAGAAATCAGCATTTGACCCATCCACGGTCTCTATCACATAATGCTTCATGCTTTCATCAAGCTCTAAGGACTGAAGGATCTGATCCGCAAGGTCGCACTGCACCTCAGTCCAGTTGAACTCCACTGGGTCGATTGTGTCCATCCCCAACATTTATTGTATATCGTAATCCGATTGGTTTGTGGATTTATGCATGTTGTGTGAAGCCCATCTACAATTATTAGTCCGGATTGGTGATGCTTGATTTGTGTGTCGGAGAAAACTCAGAGAAATGCATTATTGTGTTGCGAGAGGTTGGACTAAGGGAGCTCTTGAAGCACATAGTTGAAACCCAGTTGTTGTGGTGGTAGAATGCAAACCTTCTCCACATATTTGCAGTGGAATGTACGTGAACCTCCTATGATTGTTGCAATCATGACACCTATATCCTCTCGAGTGGATTAGGTGTGTAGCGCGTTGTTGATGAATGGGTTGAGGTGAAGTGATACCCACACACTGTTTGACTAAATAAGGTGATTTGAACAACGGGCAATTGCTGTTCCGAACCTGCACCATGTTGTTCAGCTTGAGGGAAGCCATGTAGAAGCTGTTAGCATGGGAGAGACTGAGTCAGAGCTGCTGCACTTGACTAGTAAAATGTTCAAATGGAATCAAAGTTTGCAGTATTTGGATTGGTGGAACTGCTCGTGCGAGAGTTCACCTAAACATGCCTTGAGAGTATGAAAATGTGTGGTCGTGCATACCAACATTTGTGATTGATGTTTGTTAGCCTCATGCTTAGGTGGTTGAAGGAACCTTCAGGTAGACTAACCAACATTATGTGCATATCTAGGTTCATTTATTTTGAAGCTCAACCTAGACGAATTGAATGTGCTCAGAACATCACTCTGTTTAGAGTAGTTGCAATATATATATATATATATTGCTTGTACGACTTGCTTGCAGGAGTGTGGTACCTCCGCCCTAGAGTCAGCTAGAATGTGTGGGGGTGGTGGTGGGTGGGATCGTTACACAATTTGTGGTTAGCTCATAGCTTACCCTCACTTACCGCTTATTTGTTGATGGTACATGTTCTGGCGAGCCGAGCAGAAAATAGTGGGATGAAGCTCAGTGCTGAGCTGGCCCTCGAAGGCCAAATTTGTTTTGTAGTTTTTATGTATTATCGGTCTGCGAGATGAAGTATGTAAACCATGTAGACTACTCTATACATTTTTGTTCAAAAGCATGTAAGGCCTTAAGGCCAAAATATTGGTTGTGTACATTCTTAGTTATATTGTGGACATTCTTGTTAATTAAATCAAATGCTTCTGCTAGCTTTTATCTCTGTGGTGCGTAGTTATAATTGTTGATTTTCATTACGTAACTCTTTGTTTGTGCGCTCGATATGGAGTGGGGTCCCACCCGGACCCGTTGTTATATTGTTTGTTACATTTAGGGTGCTACAAATTTGATATCAGCTTATGGGCCAGTTCGTTGTCTTTCAAATTCATAGTTGAATTCTTTTTCGGGGCGGAGAGCACGTGTAGTGTGTCACCTTAAAAGATTTACATACAACGAATGTTCACTTTGGAATGAAACTACAACATGTTTTGCTTGTTGATTGCAGAACATGGGCATTCCTTGTTTGTTGTTTTGTTATGATCTTAGTCCCTAATTTATGTGCGGCATGATTATCGGTGACAAAGAGTGGTGTGGGGCAGTCCCAACCCTGTCACTCTGCAAATAGAAGTGCATCGGCTGAGGTACCTATAACCCCTCCTTCTGCTGATCAAATGATACAGTTGGTTGCTGAAGCCGTGTTTGCAATGATCAATGCAAAACCAGGAAGGCATGTACAACATCTACCCTTGGGGTGGCCCCGGAGTTGGTTGGTGTAGTTGAGTTGGTTGTTGTGGAATGAGAGTTTGAAGAGCCGATAAAGGTGAAATGCGCGGTTGACCAATAATTGAAGCACTTTCTAGTCTTCAATCCACCATAATTCTTGGGGACAAAATCCCCAATTGAACCTGAAGATTGTCTCTCTAGGATGATGAGAACCCTGACAGCTACAAAAATGGAAGAAGCGAAGTAAGTTACCTGTAGAACTTTCATTCTGAACAGGGAATTGAGGCTTTGGTGGCAAGAGGTGGAACTACATAACTTCGCGGGAAAGGAAGTTATTGATATCTCATGGAAAGAGTAGTCGGAGATTTTCCTATAGTGATACATTCCTTCTGCTCAGCGCATCGCGTTGCTATACCGGATCCTGAGTCTGAATTAAGGTAATCGTTCAGTAGATGATTACTTCCATGTGTTTATTAGGCTTGGTCGCTATGATGGAGAGATGCTGGAGGACGAGGACAAGAAAACAAACAAGTTCTATGAAGGTTTGCGAGATGACCTTAGGCCGCTCCTAGCGGGCCCGATGACATTTGGTTTTCTCACTTTGGTCAATACTGTAAGATCTCTGGAACTATATATGAACAGGGTCCAAAGCAAGAAAGACCTAAGTGCAAAGAAACATGAGTTTAAAGTGTCGAGCTCTCCAAAGTCTGGGTACCGAAGGTACATAAAGAAGTCTAGATTTTCAGAGCCAACTCCCTCTTATTTTTCTGGAGTGACGATTGGGCGAAGTCTGATCACTTGCTTCACTTGTGGCAAGGTGGGTCACATTTCCTGATAGTTTTGAAGTGGACCTCCGAAGGTAGACAACAGAGCGTTGAGTATGCCAAAAAGGCGGGTGCTTCTTATGCAGAGAAAGGGAAAGCATCAGAGTCATCTGCATCCCAGAATACTCCAACTCAACCGAGAGTGTTCTCTCTAGATCAACAAGAAGCTATTCGTTAGAGCGATGCCGTGACAAGTATGAGTTAGTAACTTTTGTTGGGAAAAATACCCTTGTGATTTATCTTACAAATTATCTACAAATGATTTCATAATCTAGGGCGTATTACCCATATTGTATAGAAAGGGTAATTTGGTCATTGGATGTCCTAGGATATCACACCCACACTAGAGTATCAAGACCAGTCCAAATAAGTACAAAATTCAGTTGAATTCAACTTGCGTCGAATAGAAGTTGATGCAACTTCGACTGAAAGTCGAAGCAACTTCGAATACAAGTAGAAGTAACTTAGACTGAAGTCCAAGTCAATGCAACGTCGAGATATACTCGACTCAGAAGGCAGAGCCAATCGAAGCAGTATTAGAAGTCGACGCAAATGCAACTTGAAGTCGATGTAGAGGATGAAGTTCAAAGTCCAAGTCTTTAATTCAACGGATACATCAATAAGGACTCGACGCAACATCGATATCTGAGTTTAGTTCAAAGCAAGAGAGGAATTCGAAGCAACTTTTATTAGAATTCGGAGGTGCGTCGACTAGAAAGCAAATATATTCGACGCTACGTCGAATACAGGCACAAAAATAGAATATTTTATGTATTATTTTCTAATGCCTTTTCAGAAGGTATTCAAGGATGAAATTTGATTTCTAATGGTCAGTTTATTGCCAAGAATGAAATGGAGTACTCCAGAGAGACAACAACGACATTCTTGGAAGTTATTTAAATTCAGATTGACGGTTCGTGAACAAGAATAGAAAGAAACATTCATTATCCAATGGACATTCCTTTTGAGTATAGAACAGAAGAGGAAACAAAATCAATCACTATTCGACAGAGAATATGAATATAGGGGAAGAAAGACAACACAACCATTCAAGCCATTCAGTCTTCTTCTTCCTCAAGCTCTCTCTCTCAAGAAGATAGAACAAAAGAAAATCTTTGTACAGGAAAAATACACAGGCTCTGCTTCTTCTTCACTAACACCAGAAAGCCATCAAAAGTACACAGAGATTATCAGGATCACAAGCTCATAACCCTTGCATTCTTTTCTACCTCAAGCAAGGGTTCATTCAAAATAAATCCTGAAGAACACCAACAGAAGAAACATCTCTATAACTTCTTCTTTTCTCCCCGTCACATTCTATAACTTGAGTAAAGAGTTTATAGAATCCCTCTCCAAAGGATTCAGTGGTTCAAGATCTCCTTATCAAAAGATATAGATTGGTTCTAAGAGTCTCCTCATCAAAAGACTCAGTCCTTGGTTCTAAGAGTCTTCTTATCAAAAGACTCAGTAGTTGGTTCTAAGACTCTCCTTACCAAAAGACTTAGTGGTTCTAAGAGTCTCCTTATCAAAAGACTCAGGCACTGTTTAGTGTATTCCTACCAAGGTGGTAGAAGAGTGGATGTACCCATATTTTGGGGAACCACTATAGCTTTTGTCTTGTGCTTTGAATTTCTGTGGTGTCCCTTTACTTGTTTTCAATTCAGTATTCTGTGTTTATTTTATTCTAAGCCGATTTCCTGATTGCATAGTCATTAGAAATTTTTATTGTGTGTGCATATTTAGTGTAAGAGTATCAAATCTTTATTCACCCCCACCCCTCTCTGGAGAATACTCAGAGGTTACACTGTGCACTTTCAATTGATATTAGAGGAAGGTTATCATAAAAAGGCTACACCTTGATCAAAAGATCTCCTCACTCATATTTCTACTTTCCAAACTATTTTCAGAAAAATGAGTTCTAAGGATTATGCATCAACAAGACCACATGTGTGTAATCATAATAAGTTTACACTCTGGAAGGCTAAAATAAAATTGTATATGAACTTTATTGATGAAGACATCTTTGATGTCGTTATTTCAGGTCTCCCAGCACCAATCAGAAAGGATGTCAGTGGATCCGTGACACAACAAAGTGTGCATATAGTTGAATGGTCAGATGCTGAAAAGAAGCAAAAGGCATGTGATGCTAAGGCCATGAACATTCTGGTCTCTACATTGTCCGATGACATTTTCCAGAAGGTTGCAAACTACAACTCAGCCAAAGAAATCTGGGAATCCCTTTCTAGATTAGTTGAGGGATGTTCTGATGAAAGAAAGGACATAAAGTCCATTCTCATATCCCAATATGAGAACTTTTAGAAAAAGGTTGAAGAAAGTGTTGCTGAAATGCATGAGAGATTCAACATTATTGTTAATGAGCTAAAAAGTCTGGATAAGGAGATTTATCTGACAAAAATCAATGATAAGCTTCTCATGTGCTTCCCAAGCTCATGGGACTCAAGGATCTGGGTCATCAAAGAATCCAGATGCCATAGAGAGATCTCCACTGATGCTTTGCTTGGAAAGCTCAAATCCAATGAGCTACTACTGAAGAGCAGGGATGAGATTGAGGCCAAGGAGATAGTCTCAACTCCCAACCAAAGGAGTGTTTCTCTGAAGGCTGTTGAAGGAGAGCATTCCACTCCTGAAGAAGAGATGTTCAGTCTCCTGACCAGAAGATTCAGAAAAATGGGTCAAGACAGAAGACTCTAAAAGAAAGGAGTGAAGCTCAAAGAAAACCCAGGTTTAATAAGACTCCAAAGCAGGAAGTGATCTGCTTTGCATATAGAAAACAAGGGCACATAGCTTCTGAGTGCCATGAAGAGCAAAGGGACAAGAACATCAATAACAAAGAGCAAAAAAAGAAGAAGTCCTTCAAGAAAAAGGATAAGAAGAAGGGAAAGGGTTTCATTGCTGAAACCTGGAGTGACACAGAATCTGACTCAACCTTCTCTTCATCAGAGAGTGATGAAGAAACTGCTCCTGAAGATGCCTACCTGATTGTCTTGGAGGTCTCCTTAGATGATGAAGGAGATCTAGTAAGTCTGTTTGATGTGTTTGATTTTGATTCAGAAGAATTTAAATTTTGTTTAAAGAATTTTGCAATTATTATCTTATAGTACAAAAAGAAATATAAATAGTTAGGGAAGAGTTAGAAGATTTTAAGAAAAATGATTTGTACTCAGTAAACTGTGATTTGAGAAATCAGATCTATAAAAGGGAAACAATAATAACTAATCTAACCAATGAAAACATACAGATAAAAGAAGAGCTTACAAAGGCAAAAGCCTTTGAAGACTCACTCAATGGGAGGAGTCAAAAGATCAAAGAAAATACTCAAAATCTCTCTAGAAGATTTAAGCACCTTGGTTTTGGAGCAGATCCATCTACCAGCACAGAAGTCCCTTGTAGACCTACCTGGAAAAATCCAGTTACCTTTGTTTGACCTAGTGACATTCAACTAACTGAGACCATACCATTAATTAAAACTCTAAACAACAATAACCCTGAAAACTCACTATATTTAATAAAGTAAATTCTTATAGTGAGAAGAGAACTCTAGCGAAAACCACTTTAGAGAATCCAATGTATCTAAATCAAAAGAATAAAGTCAAAAGTAGAATCATTAGACATTCTATGTAAGAACCCCCTCCCAGAATACAAGATACGGCCGAGGGGAGTCCTATGCCCAGGACAGCCGCCTTGCGGAAGCGCCAACACTCGAGCTAGCCTCTTCCACAAGACGCCTATCCTGCCGGCCAAACCAATATCATCGAGCCAACCCATCAATAATACAAAAAACAAGAAGCCTTATATTCACATATAATTAAAGGTGTCACAATTATACAAAAGACAGGTAGCTCCGAGAGCTCCCGCAAGTATCAGAGTATCAAAAGAAATGCCCCAAGGGATACATATCAAAACTATCGCTCACATCTGTCACTGGCGGTAATGATGGTATTGTAGTCTCTGGCCCTGTCATCCTGACCTGGCTATCCGCCTCCAACGTCGTGCGCTGCTGCTCCTGGGTGCGCTCCTAAAAAGAGGGGCGCAACAACCATTAATCATAAAGACTAAGTAGCTTCACATCCTCTCCCCCGGCGACTCCAAGGCACCGGGCGGAAGGGAATGAAGAGAGGCTGCAATATAAACAATAGTGGCAAAAACATATGGCAAGGAAAGATGTAATCACAGCAGTATATCAAATTTATAAAAAGTACATCTAACAAGTAGTATGGTCAGCGACAGAGTATAAGCAAGCATAGTATATAAATATCTGAATTGAACTTAACTTACAAGGATGCCCATATAAGCTTATAAGTTAAGGATCCGAACATAAGGTAACCCATCATATAAAGGTGCCCATACAAGTTTATATGATGAGGATCCAATGTGGTGCAATGCTATGATCATGAAAGGATGAATGCAATGCAATGATTATGATATGATGAATCACCCATGCATATTTTCTATGTCGACATAGACCTGTAGTTCCCGCTTTTTGTGGGTAGCTAACCACTAATGCACCTCACGTCGTGGCCAGACGGAGACAGTGGAATGGGCTCCTCCACTACTAGGCGGGTATGAACACTACCAGACCTAGGCCTATATACACCTCAAAGCTAAGAACACAACAGAGACCCCGCGTATTGCTCGCATCGTGCCGAGTCTTCAAAACATGGAAGTGGTCTTGGGAAGTGAACACCAAGAACACAGCTCAACCGGTCAAGAGTCTAACTATCAACTTCCGTTGGTGTCACGACTAGAAAGCCCGTAGACCCGCCACAAGTAATCCTGCACCCAAGATCATTACACCACCACGTGTAATCCATGCACATTCATGTAATTTCCATGCACACCCGTGCTATCAAGCACCCAAGGACTCACAGATGGAGTCTTATTACCTTTCTCCTACAATCAATGTCAATGATAATTAGCATCCAAGGCCCCCAACCACCTGGTCCTTAATATTGCCCATAAGATACAACCATATCTTATAACCCACATCAAGCCATCAATGCTACCCATACCGTGTGCTTATAACTCTTGTGTAGTGGCGTGCGTATGACACGTAAATTACCCTATGAGACCCTGTAGGACTACTTGTGCGTATAGAGGCATATTCATATCTTACTAAATTAGTAAACCCAACCTATCATCAATATTCAATTCACGTCCTCAATTCTCGGCGTGCTTCAACACCCTTGAAGCCATCACCCATATTGATAGGTTATCACAAATCTAATCATCCGATAGATTATCAAACGATATGAGCATTTATATAATCATATCCTCTCAAATTCTCATTCAATTATGCTTCGCAATGTCCCATTTCATAATCATAACATTCATCTACACCTCACCCAGTTGACATGGGAATCCCGGAACTCCTACCATCCAAAGTGGGGAGAACCTGAAATTCACTGTTTGCTAACGCCAGCGGTAGCGCTACCGTCGGGCGTTAGTAGTCCAGATGACACCTTCCCATCGAGGTGACGGGAAGCTAATCCTTCCTGTCGATTTCGACAGGAAGCTAATCCTTCCCGTCGATGTCGACGGGAAGCTAATCCTTTCCATCGACATTAAGGGTCGACCGGAAGTTACCCCTTCCCGTCGACAAGTCGACCCGCTAATGCCGGAGGTAGCCTTACCGCCGGGCGCTAGCAATTCTACCATCACTCCTTCCCGTGGACTTTAAGGGTCGATGGAAAGTTACCCCTTCCCATCGACAAGTCGACCCGCTAACACCAGCGGTAGCGCTACCGCCGGCGCTAGCTAACAGAGAACCATTTTTCTGTTATACACATCCCCTTTTCTCCAGTGAACTCTCAACTCCAATCAAGTTCCATTCCTCTTTTCCTTAGTTGCTGGAATTTCACTACTAATCATGAGTCTGCTTATTAATCAAGTGAAATATTGTAATTAAAAACCCTCTTTAATAAGGGACTATTCATCATCTTCCCCAAACAAAATTTAGGTCATCTCACCTTCTCTCCTCCAATACTCCCTCATTAGGCCACCAATCTTCACGAAATCAACACCTTTGACATCGTATTGAAGAGAGGAGTTGATAGAAGATACACGTGGCGAACGACGCCCTAGAACATATGCTCTAGCGTGGCCACTTCCTATGAAACACCATTAACCTCACTAAATCAAGCTCTTTTGAGCTCAATGTCTCTCCTAGTTAGATCTAAAGATCTAGCACCAAGGGAGAGGGGTCGGAAGTCACCTGATTTCTGGCCGACGATCGTGGTTGTTTCCTTGGCGGCATGGCGGCGGTCGGCCGAGCTCAAATCCTTCTCCAAGATTGCTCTTTCAAGAATCCTAAGTTAAAACCTTGAGGTGTGAGGAAGAAGATGAAGAAAAAGGAGAAGGAGAAGAAGAAGATGATGAAGAAGATGAATATGGCATCTGATTAAGGGAGTTCAGCCCATTTGAGTTAGGAGAGAATGGAGAGAGAGAGAGAGATAGCATTAATGAGCATTAAATGCAAATTCCACTTCCCAAGCTTTATGTTGAAATTCTCCACCTAAGTACCAGCTGGTTATAAGCTTTTAATTCCACTATTAACTCATTTTTTAGGCAATTTAATCCATCTATCATGGAAAAATCACGTGCACTGATTTGGCCGCTACCACTGGCGTTAGCTCCTTTTTACCAAATCCTTTGCCACTTTGCTCTCTAACTTCAAGAGGGTTATGGTTACACCCACCCTGGAGATCAGGGCACCTCCTTGGCACCATTAGGATCTCAAGACTCCTTCCTAGCCCAAGCACCTCCAAGTGGCCCATGTCACTCGAGTGGTCTAGTTTGAAGTGGGACGTTACAAATCCAATAATAAAAAAATTAATTTCGTCCCCGAAATTTGAGTTTGGGGCTACGGGTATTGAAGCGAAATATGACAAGCTAGTTTAGATTATACCTAAGGAAAACAATCCCGGGTAATGTTGTTGCATAAGGTCCATCGACTCCTAAGTGTATTCCTCTCGTCCGTGGTTGGACCACAAAAATTTCACCAATGGAACACTCTTTCGCCGCAGAACTCTGGTCTCAGTATCCACTATGCCCTCCGAAGGGAGGATACATGGAAGACGTCATGCAAATTCTCCAAATACGATGGCAGCTCCAACCGATAGGCTAAGGGGCCAATCCGCTCCAGAATGGTATAAGGCCCTATGTAGTGAGGACTGAGTTTCTTCCTTCCCCGAAGAAGAGACACTCTGTGCATCGACCTGAACTTCAAGAACACTTTGTCACCAACCTGAAACTCCACTGCCCTGTGCTTCGCGTCATAATATTTGTCACCAACCAGAACTCTGTATCATCAATGAATTTCACCCCAAAGCTTCCAGGTCCTCATCTTGAACCCATGATAAATGTGTCCTGCACCTCCTTCCATAAAGCGCCGCATAAGGAGCCTTGTCGATGCTTGCCTGATAACTGTTATTGTAAGTGAACTCCACCAAGGGTAGAAGTCTCTCCCACGGCTCTCCTCGATCTAGAACACATAGGTGCAACAGATCTTCCAAAGTCCTGATCATCTGCTCTGACTGGCCATACGTCTGAGGGTGGAAGGCCATGCTAATAGTCAAGCGAGATCCCAAATAAGCTTGCACTGCTTTCCACTCCTTGGAGGTGAAATGACCATCACGGTCTGAAATGATAGTCTTGGGAAATCTGTGATATCGAACGAACTGTTCGACGAAGAGTCTTACCAACACATCGACGTGTGTGTCCTTCCTCATTGGTATGAACCTAGCGACCTTCGTCAGACGATCTACAATCACCAACACAGAGTCATTCCTGGAGCGGGAGCGAGATTGACCGTGAACAAAATCCCTGGATATATCTTCAAATTTCCACTCGGGGATGGGTAACGGTTGTAACAACCCAGCGGGACTCCTACACTCTGCCTACATCTTGATGATTCCAGGATGCACCGAATATTTGGTGCAATGAGCCTCTCTCAGTATGTCCTCCTGGACCCCAGCTCTTGCGGGTATGTATAAGCGACCCCGAAAATGAACAAGGTCATCCCGTAATGTATAGTCTCCTGCGCTGCCCCTTCCCAGGCTCCTGAATACCGGCTCCAGTGCTGCATCCTGTCTCTGCTGTGTCTTGATGCAGTCTCGGATGTCACAAGTAATGCTAGTGCAACTAGGTACTCTCTATAGGCCTTAAGCTCGGCCCTGGATACCAATGTGATCTCCATGTCCTCTAACATCTTCACCAGCTCCATAGCCATCACTCGGGGCTCCGGTCCAGACGTACCGGCTCTCCTACTCAAGGCGTCCACCACCGTGTTTGCCTTCCCTGGATGATAGTGCATGGTGTAGTCGTAATCACATAGGAACTCTAGCCACCTCCGCTGGCGTAGGTATAGATCTTTCTGAGTATCTATATACTTGAGGTTCTTGTAATCAGAAAAGATCTCACAATGAACTCCATAAAGATAGTGCCTCCAAATCTTCAAGGAGAAGATCACAGCCCCGAGATCTAAATCATGTACTGGGTAGTTCTGCTTGTGCTTCTTCAGCTGCCTCGATGAATAAGCTATGGCGTGCATGTGCTGCATCAATACTGCACCCATTCCCTGATAGGATGCGTTAGTGTAAATCTGAAATCCCTCCTTCCCAAATGGAAGGGCAAGGATCGGGGCTGCGGAGAGCCTGCCCTTCAGCTTCTAGAATGCTGCCTCACACTGAGCTGTCCAAGTAAATGCGGCATCCTTCTTTGTCAGGGTGGTGAGGGGAAGTGCGATCTTCGATAATCCCTCAATAAACTTGCGGTAGTAGCCAGCAAGCCCTATGAAACTACGCACATCCACTGCTGACTTCAAAGGCGGCCATTCTCTCACTGCTCGAACCTTGGCAGGATCCACTGCTAAACCTGCTCCGCTGATGACATGGCCCATGAAAGCGACTTCCCGGAGCCAGAACTGGCACTTACTAAACTTTGCAAACAAGTTGTGCTCCCTCAGCTTCCCCATAAAAAGTGCTAAATGATGTGCATGATCCTCTCGGTCCTCGAGTAGACCAGAATGTCATCAATAAATACTATCACGAATACATGCAGGTACGGTTCGAAGACTTTATTCATCAAGCTCATGAATGCGGCGGGGGCATTCGTGAGTCTGAATGGCATGACAGTAAACTCATATAGACCATACCTCGAGCTAAAGGCGGTCTTCGGGATATCCTCCTCCTGAATCCTCAATTGATAATAACCCGACCGCAAGTTAAGTTTGGAGAACAAGTGCAATCCCTCCAGCTGATCAAAAAGCTCGTCGACCCTTGGCAATGGATAGGTGTTCCGGACCGTCAATCGGTTGAGATCCTGGTAATCTATACATAGTAGGAGCATACCACCCTTCTTCTTCAAGAATAGAACTGGGCTCCCCAAGGCGATGAACTGGGGCGCACGAACCCCGAATTTACTAACTCTTGAAGTTGTGTCTGAAACTCTACAAGCTCCTTCGGTGCCATCCTATAGGGAGCCCTAGAAATGGGTCTAGCTCTCGGAACCAGTTGTATCCAGAAATCTACCTCTCGATGCGGGGGTAGTCCGGGCAGCTTTTCCGAAAAGACATCAGGAAAGTCTTGAACTATCGGTACTTCAGCAATGCTGATCTTTATCTCCTTCATCTCAAAGCAGATCATATAAACCTCATCGCACTGTTGGTGGGCTTTGACCACCTGAATAGATGATAGTAATAGATGGGAGGTGGGGGGTAATACCTTCGATCATAATCTTGGAATCTTCATGCCTCAATACGATTTTCTTCGCCGGGCAGTCGATCTGGGCATGGTTCTAATGTAGCCAATTCATGCCCAGGATCAGATCAAATTCTATCATTTTCAGAAGTATCGCTGGTGCTTCGAATAACCTTCCCCCAATCTCTATATTCATGTTACACTTTGCGCATGTCAATATCTCCGGCCCGTCTGCAAGTCGCACCTTCCTACAGATGCCTTCAAAGTGCTGCACTTGGTCCAGATCGTTTATGAATTTCTTCGAGACGAATGAGTGCGAGGCACCCGTATCGAACAAGGTGTATGCGGGTTTATCGTAAACAAGTACTATACCTGGGTGATTTTTGTTGTTTGGGTCATAAGATAAACTAAAGCGAAAGTTTGCAAGGTACCAAGTAATCATAAGAAGCACACTAAAGTACCTGTGATGACCTCCTCAGGATTTCGGGGCTCTGCGTGCTCCAATGCATACATCAGCTCCGATCGTTGGCCTCTGTCGTGAGGTCCTCGTCCCGGACCTCATCCTCGGCCTCATCATCGCTGTGCTGCTGGAGGAGCCATGGGATGATTCGAAGCATCATCTTGTAGCTGCGAGCAGTAGATCCGGATATGGCCCGGCTGGTGACAGTGATAGCAAACCCTTTGAAATGCCTCCTAGGCTGCTGAGGTGCATGACCCTGAGCCTGCCGAGGAGGGGGCAATGGTAGCAGTCGTGCTGGCTGCTGCATCTTGAAATCTGGGCGGAAACGCCCACCACCTCTACTCTGGTCTCCTCCTCTTCCCCTGACATTTTGCCTCCTCCTGAAGCTGGGTCCTGCTTCCATCACACCCTCCGCGGGCCTCTTACTCCTAGCCTGGACCCCCCAAGTGGTCCGCCTCCAACTTCTGTGCCATCTCTATGATTTGAGGGAGGCTTGAATCCGCAACGAAGAGAAGAGCCTGCCTAAGGGGATCATGCAGACCCTTGTAGAACTACTTTGTGTAGCTGCGGTCATCCAAGTCGTAGGAGTCTATGAATCTGGCAAGGTGCTGAAACTCCCGCTGGTATTCAACTATAGATCTAGATCCCTGCTTCAGCTGCAGGAACCTATCCTCGAGCTCCTCACGGTCCGTAGAAGAGACGAAGTTCTCCAGGAAAGCATTTGCAAACTCATCCCAGCTTATGTCAAAGTAGTTACGCCCTTCAAAGGTGGAGCCCATAATGGAATTTCACCACCTCTTGACATGCAGATCCAAGGCTGTGACTGCCAACGTGACTGCCATACTGCCAGGGCATCGAATCCCTGCCAGCAACTCCTGCACCATGTCTAACCATTCCTCAATCAGGACCTCCGACTCCGTCCCATGATTGGTGGGAGGAGAGAGAGCTCAGAAGGTGCTCAACCAATTTGAGTCCGGGGCATACTGCTGCACCGGGGTTTGTTGAGAGATGAAGGCATCCAAGATGGCTGTCAAGGTCTGACCCAGCTCAGGCTGCTGGAAAGAAGTAGGTCCTAGAGGTACGGGGGTGCCAGCTGCTGGCTCCGAACTTATCGGGATCTACACGTAAGGTAGATTTTTGGGTTAGCTTGGCTACTTAAAGAAAGGTAATGGACACATTTAATGTGAATCACACATGGGCACACCACCGCTTCCGCTCATTCAGTTTGCCCTCAAACTGAAGAAGTGACAAGGGTGGCACCATGAGGAAATGGACTTCCTTATCTCAGGATCGTTGCAAGCTAAGACCACTTGTAAGACCCCCCTCCCGGAACACAAGACACGGTCGAGGGGAGTCCTATGCCCTGGACAATCGCCTTGCAGAAGCGCCAGCACACGAGCTAGCCTCTTCCACCAGACGCCTATCCTGCCGGCCAAACCAATATCATCGAGCCAACCCATCAATAATACAAAAAAAACAAGAAGCCACATATTCACATATAAGTAAAGTGTCACAATTATACAAAAGATAGGTAGCTCCGAGAGCTCCCGCAAGTATCAAAGTATCAAAAGAAATGCCCCAAGGGCTACATCTCAAAACTATCGCTCACATCTGTCACTGACGGTAATGATGGTATCGTAGTCTCCGGCCCTGTCATCCTGACCTGGCTATCTGCCTCCAACTCCGTGCGCTGCTGTTCCTCGATGTGCTCCTAAAAAGAGGGGCGCAACAACCGTTAGTCATAAAGACTAAGTGGCTTCACATCCTCTCCCCCGGTGACTCCAAGGCACCAGGCGGAAGGGAATCAAGAGAAGCTGCAATATAAACAATAGTGGCAAAAACAGGTGGCAAGGAAAGATGTAATCACATCAGTATATCAAATGTATAAAAAGCACACCTAACAAGTAGTATGGTCAGCGACAGAGTATAAGCCAGCAGAGTATATAGATAACTGAATTGAGCTTAACTTATAAGGATGCCCATACAAGCTTATAAGTTAAGGATACGAACATAAGGTAACCCATCATATAAAGGTGCCATATAAGTTTACATGATGAGGATCCAATGCGGTGCAATGCTATGATCATGAAAGGATGAATGCAATGCAATGATTATGATATGATGACTCACCCATGCATATTTGCTATGTCAACATAGACCTGTGGTTCCCCCTTTTCGAGGGTAGCTAACCAGTCAGGCACCTCACGTCATGGCCAGATGGAGACAGTGGAACGGGCTCCTCCACTACTAGACGGTTATGAACAATACCAGACCTAAGCCTATGCACGCCTCAACGCTAAGAACACACAACGAAGACCCTGTGTACTGCTCGCATCATGTCGAGTCTTCATCACACAGAAGGGGTCTTGGGAAGTGAACACCAAGAACACAGCCCAACCGGTCAAGAGTCTATCTGCCGGCTTCTGTCGGTGTCACGACTAGCAAGCCCATAGACCCGCCACAAGTAATCCTCCTCCCAGGATCATTACACCACTACGTGTAAACCATGAACATTCATGTAATTCCCATGCACACCCGTGCAATCAAGCACCCAAGGACTCACGGAAGGAGTCTTATTACCTTTCTCCTACAATCAGTGTCGAGGCTAATTAGCATCCAAGGCCCCCAACCACTGGGTTCTTAACATTGCCCATAAGATACGACCATATCTTATAACCCACATCAAGCCATCAATGCTACACATACTGTGTGGTTATAACTCTTGTGTAGTGGCGTGTGTATGACACAGAAATTACTCAATTAGACCATGCAGGACTACTTGTGCGTATTGAGACATATGCATATCTTACTAAATTAGTAAACCCAACTTATCATCAATATTCAATTAACGTGCTCAATTCACGGCATGCTTCAACACCCATGAAGCCATCACCCATATTGAGAGGTTATCACAAATATAATCTTCCAATAGATTATCAAACGATGTGAGCATTTATATAATCATATCCTCTCAAATCCTCATTCAATTATGCATCGCAATGTCCCATTTCATAATCATAACATTCATCTACACCTCACCCAATTGACATGGGAATCCGGGAACTCCTACCATCCAAAGGGGGGAGAACCTGAAATTCACTGTTTGCTACCGGTAGCGCTACCGTCGGGCGTTAGTAGTCCAGACGATAACTTCTCTATGATGTCAACGAGAAGATAACCCTTCATGTCGTTGTCGACTGGAAGCTAATCCTTCCCGTCGATGTCGACAGGAAGCTAATCCTTCCCGTCAACATTAAGGGTCGACGGGAAGTTACCCTTTCCCGTCGACAAGTTGGCCCGCTAACGCCGGCTGTAGCCTTACCGCTGGGCGTTAGTGATTCTACCATCACTCCTTCCCGTGGACATTAAGGGTCAACGGGAAGTTACCCCTTCTCGTCGACAAGTCGACCCACTAACGCCGGCGGTAGCGCTACCACCGGCGCTAGCTAGCAGAGAACCATTTCTCTGTTATACACATCCCCTTTTCTCCCGTGAACTCTCAACTCCAATCAAGTTCCATTCCTCTTTTCCTTAGTTGCTGGAATTTCACCACTAATCATGAGTCTCCTTATTAATCAAGTGAAATATTGTAATTAAAAACCCTCTTTATCAAGGGACTATTCATCATCTTCCCCAAACAAAATTTAGGTCATCTCACCTTCTCTCCTCCAATACTCCCTCATTAGGCCACCGATCTTCACGAAATCAACTCCTTTGACTTCGTATTCAAGAGAGGAGTTGATCGAAGACATACACGCGGTGAACGACGCCCTAGAACATATGCTCTAGTGTGGCCACTTCCTACAAAACTCCATTAACCTCATTAAATTAAGCTCTTTTGAGCTCAATTTCTCTCTTAATTAGATCTAAAGATCTAGTACCAATGGAGAGGGGTCGGAAGTCACCTGATTTACGGCCGACGATCGCGGTTGTCTCCTCGGCGGCATGGCGGTGGTCGGCTGAGCTCAAATCCTTCTCCAAGCTTGCTCTTTCAAGAATCCTAAGTTAAAACCTTGATGTGTGAGGAAGAAGATGAAGAAAAAGAAGAAGGAGAAGAAGAAGATGATGAACATGAAGAAGAAGATGAATAGGGCATCTGATTAAGGGAGTTCAGCCCCTTTGAGTTAGGGGAGAATGGAGAGAGATAGAGATAGAATTAATGAGCATTAAATGCAAATTCCACTTCCCAAGCTTTATGTTGAAATTCTCCACCTAAGTGCCAGCTGGTTATAAGCTTTTAATTCCACTATTAACTCATTTTTAGGCAATTTAATCCATCTATCATGGAAAAATCACGTGCACTGATTCGGCCGCTACCGCCGACGTTAGCTCCTTTTTACCAAATCCTTTGCCATTTGCTTTCTAACTTCAAGGGGGTGATGGTTACACCTACCCTGGAGATCAGGGCACCTCCTTGGCACCATTAGGATCTCAAGACTCCTTCCTAGCCCAAGCACCTCCAAGTGACCCATGTCACTCGAGGGGTCTAGTTCGAAGTGGAACGTTACATTCTGATGAGTCCTGATCATATACACTTTTATGGACTCATCTAGGCCTTTATTCAGTCTTTTCACCGCACTTTAGCCTTGTTATAGTTTATATTTGATATTCCATGCTAGGTGCACTCTAGGCCCATTTTGGTGTGATTTCATGCTTTTCTTCATTAGTAGTTTTCATGCTCCGTTAGGTGCCACTTTCAGTGGCTAGATTCGTGGTTGTGCTGGAATAGGAGTCGTGCAGGTGTTCCCGGTGCAATTCTGCACAGGAACACTGCGCACGATCACCGGTTCTATTGCGCACGACCACTGGTCGTGCGCCACTGATTGTGTGCACTTAACCTTTTTTTCATGAGTTCTGTTTGGTGCAGTGCGCACGACCATCTACGATAGTGCGCACGCCCACCGGTCTTGCGCCACTGTTCGTGCGCACTTATCATTAATTTTATGAGTTCTGTCTCGACCAGTGCGCACGACCACCGACGTTAGTGCGCACGACCACCGGTCGTGCGCAACTGGTCGTGCGAACATTATATTTTATAAATTGCTTTTCTTGCAGGTTCTGTCCAGTCGGACGCACGATCACAGGATTCTAGTGCGCACGACCACTGGTCGTGTGCCAATGACCATGCGCACTGTTTAATTCAGCGCCTATATAATGACCTGTTCGCGAATTAGGTTGGGATTACGCCTGGGAACTCCGTTCAGACCGCCGTTTTCGTCATTTCCAGAGGTTTTTCACCCCCTAAGCCTCCTCCATCATCCAAGGGCTTAAAGGAAGGGATTCTACACTCATTTTGATCGCTAAGGAAGAAGTTCTTCGCATTAGACGTGGCCGGATGGTAAATCGCTGGAGAAGACGGGTCCATTGGGAGGGGTGACAGCCCTCCTCTACCCCGGACGCAGTTGGGACCGAGCTAGGGCGCGGATTGACACCCCGGTGCTTCCTACCGTGAATATACAACGAGACTCCGGATTCGGTCATATCTCTTGCCCCTTTTCTTCTACTTGTGTGGTTGTATTTGTTGTAGTCTCTTTATCTAGATGATGAACACTATGAACCATGTTTAGTATTGTTTATTTCATGTTTATGAAATCAATTTGTTCATTTGTGTTAATGAGGTGCGCCCCCATTGATTTTCCGCCCCACCACCGTGTCCGGTGCCGCACTAGCAATTGCTAGTGGCGTGCTTGTCGAAGAGGTGCTTGCGATCCTCATTCCGCTTGCCTGCTCGTTCATCCGCCCTTGCGACGCAGCGCGCTCAAGGCCTGCCTAGTCTCCATCCCGCCAAGCGAAGCATTGCATAGCGGCACTACATAGGAGTAGTTATAATATTTTATTTTATTATTCGCAAACCAAACCAACCCTCCATTCTAACACCGACCAAGGACTTCGATCTCAAGTCCTTCCTCGAAACCTAACTCCACCTTACTGTGTTCCTCAAGAGACCGACACTCGGGGATTTTCCCCATTATTATTACTTGCGCGACCGGTGCACTTGCCGACACGCATCAAGTTTTTGGCGCCGTTGCCGGGGAACACAGTCGTGTGAGTTTTCTGGAGAGGGAGAATTTGAGAGGAAAGCCCTTCCATTTGTAAATTGCATCCTTTATTTATCTCTGTTCTTTTTATTCCTTCTTCTTGTTTTATATTAGGTTGCTTTAGTAATTTCTGTTTGGTATAGTATTTGCACAATAGCATTTTTATTTTGAATCGTATTATTTTTACACTATGTGGGCACATCTCAATTTCCGTTGCCGTTGGTGTGGAGCTACCTCCCACTCTAGTGATGAATGCCCTACGGAGAATAGTAGGCATAATTCTTATAGCCCAGCATATGGAGCACCGACTTCGTCTGGTACTCCATATGGTGCGCGTAAGTCTTATGGCTACTCTGCTGAGCCTTTACCGTCATACTTCTTTTCGGCTCCAGCTCCCGCTGTGCCAAAGAGGCCCGCAAGGCAGTGCCGGTTTTGTTGTAGCACTGATCATGTCTTGAAGGACTGTGCCGAGTATCTTCGCCAATTGGACGAGGATGACGAACCGGATATCCGGATCGTCCCAACTCCTAACTCTGGCGGCACACCTTCAACATCCGGTTATGTGTCTTTGTCACCTTCACATCTTGAAGGGTATGGCATGGACATGGTCACCGGATGTGCGGCTGATCTATGCACCGACACTGCTGAGCCTATTCTCCATGTGCATCCACCACTTCTAGTGGATTCGATTCTTCCCCCTGTTGTGCATACTACTCTCGTCTCCGACGACATTGTTGATGATGTGTCGCAGGATGAGGTGGGTGATCTGAGTGTTGTGCCTATTCCTATGGAGGAGGACAACCTTCTAGGTGAAGAGGAGTTTTCCTCAACACCGGTGGAGGAAGTCCAAATCTTAAGCCTAGCCACCATTGATTCCGCCGAATCTTGTAGCATTGATGACAATGCTAACATTATTTTACTTCCCCAACCTGATGGGAGTGAGACCAGGATCACTCCCCCGATTGACGATGATTTATGTTCTTCGCCTTATTTATTTCTTGATCCCCTTCCTTCATCTGAGTCTGTGCATGTTGAATCTTCACAGGTACTTCAGGAGGACTTGGAGCTGTTTGCTCAAGTCAATGATGCGAGCATCCTCTCATGCGAGGAGGTTTATTCTCCCTCCGTAGAGGAAGCTCCACTCATTGCCTTTTCCTCCTGCCACCTTGCTGTTGACGATACCTTGCTAGGCAAGGATGTGTTTTGTGAGATGAGTGAGGACCAGGCCTCCTCCTTTTCTTACATTCTCTACCCTCCACCTGTGAGGAGCAGGTATCTATATTTAGGTAGAGGGGTGACTGTTCTATCACCGTATCGGTACCCGCAACTGAAACGGATATTGGAGCAGTTACCTGTGCATTTTCTCTTCCATAGGCCCATTAGCTAGAACCTTTATGTTTTCAAATAAGTCGTGCTGGGATGACAGTAACCCCAGTAGTTATCTTTCTTTTTCCTGAACTTTTATTTCGTTTAGTTTAGTTAAGTTATTGTTAAGGCTGTGAATGTCTCGCTGCTTGTACTGATTCCTAGTTGTGCGTAAACTGCACGGTGGATGGAGTTTTTACTAAAATCTTGGCCGCTTGGAAAATTCCTAGGGCGCACGATCATTGGTCGTGCGCACTACTTATCGCGCACGACCACTGGTCGTGCGATCGGCCCAGATTTTTATAAAAAGCCCGTCCGCCCGAGCCTTAGCGCATATTCTAGGGTTCTCGTCTTTCGTCGCCCGTGCGCCGTTTCCGCTGGGTTGCCGCCGATCGTGCGCCCCTCTTCCTTCCGGTGAGCCCACTTCCGATTCTCCTCTTTCCCTTGCCCTCATATCACCATGAGCTCTAGAGATCGCCACAACGTCTACCAACGCTCCGGCCGCCCTTCTGCTTCTCCTGGTCAGATCCTTGCTCGGATGGCTACTTTTTCTAAGGATTCGCACACGCGGCGATTCAACTCTCTCAAGAAGAAGCCATTCCTATCACAGCGTCTAGTGGATTGGAACGAGCTGAATTCCATCGGCGACAATGGAGAGTTGGGGGAGGCCGTCCGCCAACGCTATTCATTCGATCACTGGAGTGGGGTGTTTGAGTGAAATGACCTCGGCTACCGGGAGCTTACCTTGGAGTTTCTTGCAACGTTTGAGTGGGATGTGTTGCCCTCCGGTCAACGTCCAGGAAAGTGCTCTTTCCGAATGATGGGCAAGGTCTTCACTCTATCCTTGCCGGAGTTGGCGGTGCATGCTGGCTTCTACACTGAAGCCGAGGCTGCGGCGATTCCTTTTCTGGATTTGAATGTCTCCTTCCCTGACGGCGTCACCCCGCGTGCTGCGTGGTGTGCTCTCACGGGTCGTGATGAAGAGTATGTTGCCAGGAAAAGCAAATCTACCTGGATCGTCGCGCCTGCTCTCCGATTCCTGCAGCATGTCCTTAGCCACTCCCTTGTCGCCCGTGCCCTCAGTCAGAACGTGGTGGGGTGGCAAGATCTGATCTCCCTATATAGTATGGAATTTCGGCAGCCCTTGCATCTTGGCTACATGCTAGCTTTCTTCTTCCATCACGAAGCCACCTACGGTCTCACTGGTGCCATTGGTGGTGCCTACTATATTACCCGCATTGCAAAAAGCCTGGGGGTTTGGAGTCATCTGCCTCCGATGGTGCAGGTGACTGCGCCCTCCTTCATCACTCGGGCCACCATGGTGAGTTTTCATTTACTGCGGGTCGCGGGGAAGAAGAGTAGTAAACGCTTTGTGGTAGTGATGCCGGGAGATGCGCCTAGGGAGAGGCAAGGCGACGAGGAGCACGGAGAGCCGGCTGAGCCACCGACTACTCGCCGAGAGATAGCCCTTCCGCTGCGGCGGAGTTATTCATTTCAGCAGGAGCGGAGAGCCAAGGAGGAGGGCAGTTCTTCAAGAGCGCCGGAGGTCCCAAGTTTCAATCAGCGCCTCTCCGATTTGGAAGCAAACCAATATTGGCTGACGGATTTTGTTTATCAGCAAGCATTGCGGGGAGGACTAAATATTCCCCCACCTCCTGGTCGGGCCGCATCATCTTCTAGACCTCCACCGTTCGTTGTTGTTCTAGATAGCGACAGCGACGACGAGTGATCTTTCTCCCTTTGTGCGAGCTATTCTAAGCCTTGTTATCTTTTTTTTGCTTTCTTGCTGCTGTTTCGGTCTTTTGTTGAGTCGCTCGAACTTATTCTCTTTTGTTAATTGTAATAATAACATTTTGCTTTTGGATGCTCTTCTGGGCATAGTTTTATGAATTCAGCATAATTTGTTCCCTTTATTTTGTGTGCGAGTGCTTAATTTTAATTGCAGGAACAGGTTCACTTCCATGGGTGATAACCCAGATTTCTTAATTATTAGTGCTTTCACATGTTTAGTTCAGTTTTTACTATTTTTGCTGTTGCTAGTGTGTCACTTTCAGGTGGCCTTTGTTCCTTGTGATGGCGGATGTTGCGGGCTGCTCTTGATCGTAAACGCCAATCGTCTGGTATGCTCAATTCTGAGCATTGGGTAACACTTCCTCCCCTCTTTTAGCTTCCAATTTCTAGATGTATTGTTTAGACTAAGTCTGGGGGAGCGTATGTTGTCATCCACTGTGCACGAGTTGCACTGCATACCAGAAGTTTGTTTCTTTTGTATCCTTGTCATTATCATTGTTTTCATGCTTCACACACCACTTCACCCACTTGAGTGCGCGCTTATTTTTTTGTTGTTGTTCTGGTTAAACTATTTTGGTTGGAATGTGAAATAGGTTGTTAACTTAGAAATTATTATTTGGAGTGCGATGTTGACTCGTGTAGTGTTCTAGTCACTTCGCATGCTATGGTAGAATTTGAGTAGAACTACATTGTCTCTATGCATCTAATTTATGTTTAGTATTTTTGCGTAAATTTAGATTTATTATACTCAAGTGGTGAATTTGAATGAAATTGACGATAACCCTGTGTTGTGTGTGTACGAGTATGAGTCGTGTGTTGCTCGAGTCGGGAGGAAGGTTTACCTTTCTCGTGGGCTAAGAACTTGCCCCAAGCGACTCTTGAAGCATGGGTGAGAGCGACTCGTCGAGTTAAACATGATGTAGGCCATCCTTTGGCTAGTTTGAGCTTTGTTATTCCATGTCCTTTTCGCTCACCTTTGCAAGCCAAATTTGTGCCTACCATTCCTTTGTTCAGCTCCTCTTCATCCACCAAAGCCCGAAGCTTATCCTACACCCGCAACCAAATTGCTCTTTAACTGCGCTCATAATTCTCGACTTGTGTGATGTTTGGAATTGTTGTGATATGAAGGGGAAATAAATCCTATTTGCTGATTTTGAACCAACCGGAGGATACATAATAGAAGCAAAGTATGTTAAAAGAAAAAAATCTAGAAAAAAAAGAGAGTATATTGAAAAGAAATCCTTCCGAGCTAAATAGAAAATCTGTTGGTATTTGTGAAGTAGGCTGTGTGCACACCTGGTTTTCATGATAAGTCTGGGGGTGTGTCACACGAGCATAGTTTGTTGGTCTTGTGTGGTGTAGCATTCCGTTAGCTCACTTGGGTTGCGTAGCCGTCGTGTTTAAATTTGAATATCATACCGTAACCTAAGCCCCAACTTAATCCTATAAGTCCTATTGATTTGACTTGCGATTTTGCTAGCGCCGTGGAGAGAGTGTGACCGGGCGAGCGTATGGTTCACGACGTTGATGGATTTCAGCGGAGTTATGCCTAAGACCCGATCTTGTGCAACGCCCGCCTCAGTGTCTCGTCACTTTCATACCGGGCATGATCGTTCAAATTCTTCATAATTCACCAACCGAGCATAACTAAATCTTTACTTACGCTTTAATATTTATGTAAATTAGTTAGCATAGTTAGAATCTTCTTCTACTAGAATCTCTACTCGCATGCGTATGTTACTTCGCACCGTACTCCTTTGTGTAATTCTCTATGTTAACTCTCGTTTTCACACTCCGCCGGATTCGTTTGCTCGGGACGCGCAAACAGTTAAGTCTGGGGGTGTGATGAGTCCTGATCATATACACTTTTATGGACTCATCTAGGCCTTTATTCAGTCTTTTCACCGCACTTTAGCCTTGTTATAGTTTATATTTGATATTCCATGCTAGGTGCACTTCTAGGCCCATTTTGGTGTGATTTCATGCTTTTCTTCATTAGTAGTTTTCATGCTCCGTTAGGTGCCACTTTCAGTGGCTAGATTCGTGGTTGTGCTGGAATAGGAGTCGTGCAGGTGTTCCCGGTGCAATTCTGCACAGGAACACTGCGCACGATCACCGGTTCTATTGCGCACGACCACTGGTCGTGCGCCACTGATTGTGTGCACTTAACCTTTTTTTCATGAGTTCTGTTTGGTGCAGTGCGCACGACCATCTACGATAGTGCGCACGCCCACCGGTCTTGCGCCACTGTTCGTGCGCACTTATCATTAATTTTATGAGTTCTGTCTCGACCAGTGCGCACGACCACCGACGTTAGTGCGCACGACCACCGGTCGTGCGCAACTGGTCGTGCGAACATTATATTTTATAAATTGCTTTTCTTGCAGGTTCTGTCCAGTCGGACGCACGATCACAGGATTCTAGTGCGCACGACCACTGGTCGTGTGCCAATGACCGTGCGCACTGTTTAATTCAGCGCCTATATAATGACCTGTTCGCGAATTAGGTTGGGATTACGCCTGGGAACTCCGTTCAGACCGCCGTTTTCGTCATTTCCAGAGGTTTTTCACCCCCTAAGCCTCCTCCATCATCCAAGGGCTTAAAGGAAGGGATTCTACACTCATTTTGATCGCTAAGGAAGAAGTTCTTTGCATTAGACGTGGCCGGATGGTAAATCGCTGGAGAAGACGGGTCCATTGGGAGGGGTGACAACCCTCCTCTACCCCGGACGCAGTTGGGACCGAGCTAGGACGCGGATTGACACCCCGGTGCTTCCTACCGTGAATCTACAACGAGACTCCGGATTCGGTCGTATCTCTTGCCCCTTTTCTTCTACTTGTGTGGTTGTATTTGTTGTAGTCTCTTTATCTAGATGATGAACGCTATGAACCATGTTTAGTATTATTTATTTCATGTTTATGAAATCAATTTGTTCATTTGTGTTAATGAGGTGCGCCCCCATTGATTTTCCGCCCCACCACCGTGTCCGGTGCCGTACTAGCAATTGCTAGTGGCGTGCTTGTCGAAGAGGTGCTTGCGATCCTTATTCCGCTTGCCTGCTCGTTCATCCGCCCTTGCGACGCAGCGCGCTCAAGGCCTGCCTAGTCTCCATCCCGCCAAGCGAAGCATTGCATAGCGGCACTGCATAGGAGTAGTTATAATATTTTATTTTATTATTCGCAAACCAAACCAACCCTCCATTGTAACACCGACCAAGGACTTCGATCTCAAGTCCTTCCTCGAAACCTAACTCCACCTTACAGTGTTCCTCAAGAGACCGACACTCGGGGATTTTCCCCATTATTATTACTTGCGCGACCGGTGCACTTGCCGACACGCATCACATTCTAAAAATTTATTATATCAAGACACATTTTATGCCAAGTTCCAGTAACAAGATAATAATTCTAGACCAGATAAACTAACTTCTGCCATCCAAAAGGATATAATAATAGACTAACACATTCCTTTATATCATTCTATAATGGTAAAAGCAAAGGGCCCAAGGTAACCTGGGTACCCTCTAATGTTTGAGCAAATGTGCAGGAAAGCTAAGAGTCCCTTCCTCAGAGACAATGTAGGGAAAGGGAAACCTAACTACTCAACTTGGAACCTAAACTAATCAAATGGAGTGAATCTTTCTCTAACAACTCTTGACGTTACATCCTAATTCACACATATAATCCTATAAATGTTAATTTCAATAAATACTATTGCTGTGAAAAATAGCAAAAATTTTCTAAGGAAACACAACTGTATACTCAGAGTTGCGCCGAATAGATTTCGACGCACCATTGAGTTCTACTCGACGCCAGCTTTGAGAGCTGACTGGAATAGATTATTCAAATAGCATTCGATGCAGCATCGATTACATATCGACGCATGCGTCGATTTAATAGTTGATGTACAAATTTGAAGTCACGTTGATTACAAATCGACGCAATGTCGACATGTCAAGCGCACGCAGCTTTGCTACTAGAACCTGTATCGATATGTTTTGGCGCGACGAATATCAACCCTTTTTGAGTTTGCTTCGAATACAACCCTAAGTTGCGATGAATCTTCTTCTTTTAAGCAACTTAGACGTTGGATTTAATTACGCTTTCAAATTCTCTCTCTCTCTCTCTCTCTCTCTCTCTCTTACTCGTGTGTCTTCTTGTTCTCTAGCTTTCACGTGTTCTTGCTCTTGCTTCTCTCTCTCTTTCTATCTTATCATCTTTTTGCAGGAACTACATCAAGATTCTATGGCACCTCCAAAGATTAATTTTGGATTTGATGTGGATATCAACTCTTTCAATGCGGCATCTACAAATTTCAAGTCCATTCTCGGGCTTTTCCAAACTGCTAGGTTGACAAAGTTAATCTCGACAAGGTGCAGGATCAATGACACCGAGTTAACAGAGTTAAAAGACAACATCCACATTAGAGATGATGGTTCATTCCATGGGAGAATTTCTGGGAATAATATCAACATCACAGAAGAGATGTTATGTCAAACTTTTGATCTACCAGCAGGTACTGATTCGGATGAACAGACAATGGAAGAGATAACTAGGGCATTACAGATTATGAAGTTCAGTAAGGAAAAGGCAATAAATCTGAAGAAGAATGATATGTCTGAAGAATATAGGTTCTTGGCAGACATTGTGGGAATAGTTTTGGTATGCAAAATCTCAGCACATGAAGCTATCTCCAAGCAGCAGCTGCAGATAATGGGAATCCTAGCACTTAACAAGAGAGTAAATTGGGGAAGATGCCTCCTGAAGCTGATTGGCCAGAAGTACTCTCATAAGAAGAATGCCTACATGAGAATAATGGGCCAAGTATTGTACCACCATTATCCAATGGTGTGCAAGCCAAAAAGAGTGTCTATTCCTCATAGTAAAAGAATGAATATAGGCATATTCTCCAAGTGGACCAGGTAGAATCTTAAGCCTGGTCAAGCTCCAACCTCTCCTCCTCCATCTCCAGATGACACAACTGATACTCTAACTCAAGACTTCCAGTCAAGTCTACCTGATACAACAACAGAGCCTACACCTCAGATTCTCACCCCACAACAACAACAACCATCTATCACCCCATCTGCTAAAGATCTCCCTGACATCCATGAAGATAATCAAGGATATTCCCCTACCTACCACACTCTTACAGATATCAATACTAATTCTACAAAAATTCCTCCAATTAACATTTCCACCCCTCCAATTGACACACTGCCTGCTTCTACCTCCCAGTCCATACATCCATTTGATGCTGAACAAGTAATTTCTAAAGCAGTGGGGTTAACCACTGGCACATTTTCCGATCTGATTATGAATCAAGCAAGGAAATTCAATAAAAAGTATTCTCAGATGGTGACTGAGCTACAAGAATCAAAGGAGTCACTCCTGGCACTCAAATCATTTGTGTCCTCCTCCATGGTTATAAAATCTTTCTTAACCTCCCTTGTTAGTAAGGTTCAGAAGGGGGAGAATGTCCATGAGGAGGAAGTGGTTGACCAAGAAAAGGTGAGTGGCCAGGAGAAGGACAAGACTGCGGAAATTCATGTTCCAGAAAAAGAAGTCTCTGCTGACCCCAACAGAATCACAGTATTCCAGATAGGAATATTCTAGGGGTAGCTTCCTGCAGTAACCCAGGGGGAGATGCCTGCATCAAACCAGGGGGGGCATGGGGAGATACTTGCACTAACCCCATCACTAACTCAAGGGGAGCCCTTTGGAGATGTTCATCTCTTAGAAGAGGTTTCAAAGATTGCTAAAGAGGCTGCTCAGACTGCTGAAAAGTAAGCACAAACTCAGGGGCAGCCTCCCAAAGAAGATGGCACTCATCAAGAAGCCAACATGACTGCTGAAGAGGAGGATGAGCCTCTGGTTTTTGCACCAAGAAAGGTGACACCACTGGTGTTCTCAAGAAAGAGCAAAACTCCTCCAAAGGAATAGAACATGTTGAAATTATTGAAGTGAAGTGGAAGGTGGCCTGCGGCTTGTATATTGGTGACCGCAGAGACCGTGCGGTCTCTGTGCTGGTGCTCTGGCGGTCTGTTATAATTGGCCAGTTTGTTCTAGTATGTTCCGATCTCTTTCGGTCTGTTCTACTTGGCTGGTCTATCTGCCTCGTAAGAAGACCGGGCGGTCTATTCTTGAGTTACCGCTGTGACCGGGCGGCTTATGCAGGTCGGTCTGGCGACTTGTCTGAAGTTGGCCAGATGTTATTTGTTTGCTCTAGGAGGTCTAAGGAAGGAGTGATCTGTGTCCGCGCGGCTTGTGCGCGGTCTGCTGCTGATTTGCGGTCTTGGACAGGATGTTGTCCAAGTGGTGTGATCGCGCGGTCTGCTCTGTGAGACCGCCCGCGATCTGACTGGTGGTGACTGTACAACCCCGATATTCGCCAGACAAGGAGGCGCGGTTTGAGAAATAAATACTATGAAGAAAGCAGTAAGGCAGACCGAAGTCCTCGCAGAAGGGCCAGGCGAGAAAGGTGCTGACCAGGAGCTCGCGGTCAGGCGAGCGAGGCTAATAGTTGGTTTGGCGAAGGGTGTTCGACGAACCCTTCTACGCTCGATGAACTCTCCTGTGTTCGTCGAGCTCACCTGTCGAGGGGCGGTCCCACCGAAAGGGGTGATCTCACAGAGAGGGGGGGGGGGGGGGGGGGGGTCTCGCAGAAAGGCTCGCGAGACCGGGCCTTCACGGTCGACGAACTCAACTCTAGGTTCGACGAATTGCCTCCTGCGTTCGACGAATGGCTTGCTTCAAGCCCGTCTCAGCGGTCGACGAACATCTCATCTCAGCGGTCAAGGAACAGTTTAACATTCTGCGTTCGTCGAGCTCGTCTGTGTTCAACAAATTGTGTTATGTGCACGACAAAGTCAAGAGGCGGTCTCGCCGGAAGGCTTTCGAGACCAGACCTCGGCAGATACCGCCAAAAAGGGGTGGGGGGCAGTGAGGTCCTCGCAAGGCGATCGCCTGTGAAAGGCATCGCGAGCAGGACTCGCGGGAGCTTCGGCAGTAGTGCTCTCGCAGCTTCTTGCCCATAGGTTGATGAGGCAAAATTACCTCTTTTACCCTTGGTGGTCTGTCTCTAGCCTCTCCAAACAGCGGAGTTTGGGTATTAGCAGACCAATTTGGGGTGCAGATAGTAAAATCAAAAGGCAGAATCCTGCTATTTGCAGGCCAGATCAGAAAACCTATAAATAAGACCTAAAGGGCACCTTTGGAGAGGACTTCACTTCAGCTTCTCTCTCCTCAGGCTCTCCTTGGCTAGCATTTCCAGAGCTCTCCAAGGTGCCCGAGTCTCAGCTTTGGCTTGGGAGGGGAAGCACTCAACGATCTTCCGGGTTAGTGGAGGGACCTCCTCGCTATGACTAAGGTCTTAGTCATTTTCCTAGTCTTCAGTCTACCTTCTCCGAGGGATCAGTAAGGGCTAGCTGCCCCTCATTTCGGTGAGGGCCCCGAGCTTCACAAGAGGCCGAGAAATTGGTTTCAACATTTTGGTGCGGTGAGCGTGGAGCGTGGCTGGTCCAAGAAAGTTCCAAGGAGCAGATATGGCAGGAGGCGAGGATCAAGCCGAGGAGTTCAGCGAGTCACCGCAGGTGGTGACGCCAAGGATGTTCACAGATTTCAGGAGGGAGGTGCTCGACACCTTCGGACTCACTTTCGCGGCGCTGCGAAGTGAGTTCGTGACCCCAGCACCTCAGGCGACCCCTCCCCCAGCAGCGGTTGGCGAGAATGCCCCGGGGGGAAGGGCCGGAAAGGAAATCGCCGGAGGTTCAGTGCAAGACCTAGAGGGGCGAGTGCTGTTCTCCAGCCCGGCGAGCTATGTGTCGGCGAGCTCTATGCCGGCGAGCGCGGCGCAGGCGAACATGCGCCCAGAGGATGCAGCGACTGTGGGAGTGGTTCAGGCGAGCACCATCCTCGCTAGCACAGTCCCCGCAAGCTCGAGTCTGGCGAGAGAGCTCGGGGGGCGTGTGGACCGAGAAAGGGAGGGAGGAGGGGGAAGTCCCTTCTGCGAGTTGGTACTTTCTGCACCTGTCCCGGTAGGGTTTGGGGAGTGGGACAGGGTGTACTACAATGGCAGGGATGATCCTATCCAGCACCTCCAGTCTTTCGAGGACTAGGTCTCTATCAGGCCGATGTCAGATGCCTTCAAGTGTCGGCTCTTCTCCGTCACCCTTAAAGAGAAGGCCAGGGATTGGTTCCACCAACTCCCTGTTGGGTCAATCTACGCATTTGAGGATTTGCGTAGGAGCTTCTTGTTGCGGTTTTCAACTTCGAAGAAGAGGAAGAAGGACGCCGACTCCCTTTTCAAGGTAAAGTAGGAGCCCAAGGAGTCGTTGGCTCGCTATGCGGATCGGTTCCTGGAAGAAGTGCTACTCACTCAGGAGATGCCTGGGTTTGCACTCCAGCTCGCCTTCACGGTCGGGCTGAGGGAAAGTTTCTTCAAAATGGCTCTGAAGAGGAAGGCCCCCGTCTCCTACGAAGAGTTGATGGAGAGGGTGGCGGAGGAAATCGAGAGTGAGGAGGCCAACCAGGATCTCACCAAGAGGCTAGCAAAGCTCAGATAGCCAGAGGTCCGACAGTAGGAGGTGAGGAGAATGGAAGAGCCCAGGGCCCCGGAGGGGGATTGGAGGCAGCATGGCGGAGGAATGCAGGGCCAAGGAAGGGGTTACGCTCCAGGAAGGGGTAACTTCCATGAGGGTCAAGAAAGGCCCCATCAGTTGGGATGGAGGTTGGGTCCAGGGGAGATGCCTCCTCCCCCCAGCAAGCTATGGCAATCAGGCGGGGAAGAGGAGGAAGAGGAAGGAGAGGGGAGGCGAGAGAAGAAGCAGGGGCAGGAAGGAGAAGGAGGAATAGGATTGCGGATGCCGAGGTGAGGGAGGTGACGTTGCCGTATTGTGACTGATGAATAGTAAATATACGCATTTTTCTATATAATTTTTAGTATAATTTTAATTAGATTTCTAAATAATATATGTAAATTAATGAATAAAATGTTTGTTTTTGTTATTTTTGTTTTTAACTTAGTTTTATTTTCATTTTGTAAAGTTTTTGTAATTTTGTTAAGTCACGCCCTTGGTCACGCCCGTGTCCAAGGGCGTGTTCACTAATCCCTAACATTTTCTTTTCCCTGTTCTTTTTCCAACTCAAACATCAAGTCACGCCCTCGGTCACGCCCGTGACCGAGGCCGTGTACCTCGGTCACGCCCGTGATCGAGGCCGTGTACCATGGTCATGCCCGTGTTGTATGACCAAGCCCAGATTCGAGCCAAGATGTCAATGTCACGCCCAATGTCACGGCCGTGATCGGGTCACGCCCGTGACCGAGGCCGTGACTCAGCAAATTCTTCCGGAAGAACAAGGACACGCAAGGTGTCACGCCCAGCACACTGCCGACATCGAACACGCCCGTGTTACTTGGAACACGCCCGTGTACTTCCGAAGTCGCCGGTCAAGCCTTCCAGATGCCTGCCTGGATCCAGCTGTTCTGGCTATTCGCACCCCAAGCCGTGTCACGCCCTCAGACACGCCCGTGTCCGAGGGCGTGTAATCCTAAAATTTTTTCTATAAATAGCCAGTTTTAAGCTGAGTGCAAGGGTTCAAAATTTTGGGAGCTTCTCTTAAGGTTTTGTTCCATTTTGCTGATTTTTGGTGTTTTGTAATTTTTGTAATTTTGCACTTTCTCTCTCTAGTTTTGTAACCCCTTTTTTGATGGAAATAAATTAAGCTTGTAATTATTGTCTCTCTTTGTTTTAGTGTGTGTGTGTTCTCTTTTTGTTCTTTTTCTTTTTATTTTTAGTTTTATGTAATTTTGTAATTTTTGTTAAGTTGTCATTTTAATTTGGGTGTGTGTGTGTATGAGTGTAATTTTCTTATTTTTAGCTTTGTTGTAATTTTTAGATGATTTTGTTTTAGTGTGTGTGAGTGTAGGAGTTTAAATAGTTTTTTTTTTGTTTTTTTTTTCATTTGTTCTTTTTACTTTCTTTTTGCCTTTTTTGTAAGTGTGTGTGTGTGTGTGTATGAGAGTAGATTTTCTTTTCTTTTTAACTTAGTTTCATTATTGTTGTGTGTGTGAGTGTATGAGTTTAGATTTGTTTTATTTTAATTAGATTTCATTAACGTAGAGTGGGTGTGTGTATGAGTATAAAGTTTGCGCCTTTTTTGTAATCGAATAGTTTCCATTTCCGTCACGCATTTATTTCCCGCCTATTCGTTTGGATAGGACTTGCTCACGCATTTATTTCCCGCCTATCCGTTTGGATAGGACTTGCTCACGCATTTATTTCCCGCCTATCCGCTTGGATAGGACTTGCTCACGCATTTATTTCCCGCCTATCCGTTTGGATAGGACTTGCTCACGCATTTATTTCCCCTCTACCTATTTGGGTAGGGATCGCATTTCTTTAATTTCTGCAATTTACAGCTTTCATTTTAATTCTGTAGAGTGTGTGCGTTTTCAATTAGTGCGTCTTTTATTTTTTATATATTTGCTTTTTGCTTAATTCCGCTACCCGCTCAATCGCTTATTATCGCCGTAGTTATCATTATCGTTTTATAAAACCCTAAAAAATTCTAAGCAAAACTACTTTTTAAATTAACGTTTTCGTTCTTGTTCTTTTCATCGCTTTTCTTGGTTTTTGCTAAACGCACACCAAGCCCGCGATAGTTATCATTTTCGTCACTAGCTTTTCTATAAAATCATAAAAATCAATTTCAAACTCTTTTCGATAAAATAATAGCGCGTTCCTAAGAAGTAGAAATAATCGATACGACCTTGGAAAAATACGACCTTGATATTTCAAAAGAAATATCCTATACTACTATCGATAAGGTCCACTTGCCTTTATTGATTTTAGTCCGGATAATTACATAAACCCAAAAGCTTTCTCTCTAAAGCACTTTTTAAAAAAACTCTCTTTTAAAAACAGTAAAAAATTTGTTGCAACACCTCTTTGGTTGTTGCAACTAGCTCAAGGTAAAAGAAGTTTTAAAACGCTCTTAAAGAATTGTTGCAACTACTCAAAAAATTGTTGCAACAATATTTTCAAAAAGCTTTCAATTTTAATTTCAACATAAAGCCCTTTTTCAATCTTTTCTACTTAGCTTTTGGCGACGCGGCCAAAGAGTAATCTTCGATATTTCGAAAGAGGAAAAGGTCGTTACTTCTATCTTTCGATAGGATAACGGGTAATTCTTCGAAGTAGGATTACTCGCGGGACTCTTCGAAAACGCCGCCGAATTCTAATAAAAGAAGAAAGCAAGGCTTCACACTAAAAAAAAAAAAAATTTTAACGTATCAAGTTTATGGCGCCGTTGCCGGGGACTTGTGTCGTTATTTTGAAATAGGAAACGCTATTAATTTTATCTTATATTTCATCCCTTTTTCTATCTAAAAAACCAAAAAAAAAAATATACTATCTAAGTAAAGAAAAATCAAATAAAAAAAAAAATTATATGCATATATTTTTCAATTTTCCTTTTTTACATATATTTTCGAATATAGCTACATATATTTTCATATAAAAGCCCCACAAAAATCAAACCAAAAAAAAATATATATATATATATATTTATATATTTTACTTAAGTAAAGAAAAACCCAAAAAAATATATTATTCTCTTTTACTTTCTTTCCTTTCTTTTTCATCTTTGTAAAAATATTTCTAAAACAAAAACATCAAAAAAAAATCTATAAAAGAAAAAAAAAACTCTTCAAAACATTAATTAAAAAAATAGTGTATGACCCGAGGCGAATCTTCGGATAATCCAATATTACCTTTTGATCCCGAAATCGAGCGCACGCTTCACGAGCGCCGCCGATCTCATAATCAAAATCTACAAATAGATCCCGAAGAATCCGTCGGCGATATACATATAGGCGTGATGGGCGATCCTAATCTAAATGCGGCCCCACAACGGACCATGGCCTATTATGCTAGGCCAAATTTAGAGGATACAGGATCGAGCGTCACCCGCCCCGCGGTAGCTAATAATAATTTCGAAATCAAATCCAGTATAATCCAAATGGTACAACAGTCGATTCAGTTCGACGGTTTGCCAGATGAGGACCCAAACCAACACCTTAATAATTTTTTGGAAATTTGCGACACCTTCAAGATTAATGGCGTCAGCGATGACGCCATTCGCTTGCGCTTATTTCCCTTTTCCCTGCGGACAAAGGCGAAATCGTGGTTGACTTCTCTTCCGAGAGGGTCCATAACCACGTGGGCCGAATTGACGGAGAATTTTCTAACTAAATATTTTCCTCCGTCAAAAACCGCTAAATTACGCACCGATATCGCATCCTTCATTCAATTCGATTCCGAGTCTCTCTACGAGACTTGGGAACGTTTTAAAGAATATTTGCGTAGGTGTCCTCATCACGCGCTACCAACTTGGCTTCAGGTACAAACGTTCTATAACGGCTTGAATTTCTCAATGAGACAGATGATCGACGCAGCCGCCGGGGGAACGTTAAACAACAAAACCCCGGAGGCCGCTCAAGCTCTGATCGAAGAAATGGCCATGAACGCGTACCAATGGAATGTGCCAAGGTCGCGTCCTCCTAAACCGGCTGGTATTTTCGAAGTGGATGCCACTACTCACTTAGCCTCGCAGGTAGAGCGGCTAAGTAAGCAAGTGGCGGAGATGACTGCTTCCTCCTCCACTCCCGCTTGGGCTAATAATCCTAATAATAATAATAATAATAATTTTAATAATCCAAATAATAATAATAATAATTTTAATAATCTTAATAATAATAATCTTAATAATAATATTAATAATAACAATAATTTAAGCGAGGAATCGGTGGATTACGTGGGCAATCAAGTGCGGGCGCCCTTCAACCCATATAGTAATAACTATAACCCGGGTTGGAGGAGCCACCCGAACTTCTCCTGGAGTAACCCTAATAATGTGCAACGCCCTCCACCTGCGATCCCGCAAGGATTTCCGCATGGATATCCCCAAGGATTTCAGCAGGGTTTTGCGCCTCCTCCTCCAAAACCTTCTCCGCTCGAGGAGATTTTTGCAAAATACATGGCTTCCAACGACGCAAATTTCCGGAATATAACCGGATCGCTAAAAAATTTAGAAATGCAGGTTGGCCAGCTTGCAAAAATGGTCTCCGAGCGGCCACTTGGAGCACTACCGGGGAACTCGGAGCAGAACCCGCGTGAAAATGCCCACGCCATTACCCTTCGCAGCGGCAAGGAGGTCGACTCCCCATTGCGGGTTGAGCATCAGGTAACTGTTTCGCCTCCGACCCCTGCACCCTCGTCTTTTATTTTAGTAGATACGGAAAAAATATTAGCGCCGGGCGTCTCGAGCCCGCAAATTCCGTACCCCGCAAAATTTAATAAAGAGAAGGAGGACGAACATTACAAAAAGTTTTTACAAATATTTAAACAAATTCAAATTAACGTCCCCTTCTGCGAGGCACTCTCTCAGATGCCGAAATACGCGAAATACCTTAAGGAGCTCCTTTCTAATAAAAAGAAGCTCGAGGGTATTTCGCGTGTTTCCTTAAATGCGGAATGCTCGGCGGTCCTACTTAATAAATTGCCGCCAAAACTAAACGACCCGGGAAGGTTTTCCATCCCGTGCCTATTCGGCAATTTATTAATAAAGTACGCCCTAGCGGACCTGGGAGCGAGCATCAATTTGATGCCCTTCTCCCTCTTTAAAAAACTAGATTTGGGTGTTCCCACCCCAACAAAAATGAGCATCCAACTCACGGATCGCTCGATAAAATATCCTATCGGGGTAGTGGAGGACGTTCTGGTCAAGGTTGACAAGTTTATCTTCCCGGTAGACTTCGTCATCCTCGACATTGAGGAGGACGCCGAGGTACCAATTATCCTCGGTCGCCCTTTCCTCGCGACCTCCCGCGCATTAATTGATGTGAGTAACGGTCGCCTCCTCCTTCGGGTAGGGGACGACGAAGTTACCCTTCTTATTAATCCCTCGATGCGAAATTCTTTATCGAACGATGATTCTTGCTTTCACTTAGAATCCGCGTTCGAGGATGAGTGTTCTTCGCTTTATGAATTACTCGCTTTAAATTTAGACGAACCGGATTTGGCGGACCTCGCCCCTTTGGACGAGCTACCGCCAGATTCGCCTTTCGAATCTTTTAATTCTAAAAGTTTAAAAATAACAACTTCTTACGAAGAACCCCCGGTCTTGGAGCTTAAGCCACTCCCCGACCATTTAAAATACGTTTTTCTCGCCGCGGACTTAAAACTCTCGGTTATTATTTCATCTTCTTTATCTGATTCGGAAACTTCCGAATTAGTTAAAGTTTTGTCCACGCATCGCCATGCAATTGCATGGCAGATTTCCGATATTAGGGGGATAAATCCCTCTTTTTGCACGCACAAAAGCTTCTTAGAAGATAATTCCCGCAAAACCATCCAGCCTCAGCGACGATTAAACCCAAATATGCGGGAGGTCGTTAAGGCTGAAGTAATAAAATTAATGGATGCGGGGATTATCTACCCTATATCCGACAGCACGTGGGTTAGTCCCACTCATGTCGTGCCTAAAAAGGGCGGTATAACGGTAGTGGCAAATGAACATAACGAATTAATTCCAACTCGTACTGTTACGGGTTGGAGGGTGTGCATCGATTACCAAAAATTAAATGATGCCACCCGCAAAGACCACTTTCCGTTACCGTTTATCGATCAAATTTTGGAGCGACTATCGGGTCATCCTTATTATTGTTTTCTCGATGGTCTATCGGGATTTTTACAAATTCCTATCTCCCCCGAAGACCAGGAGAAAACAACCTTTACGTGCCCCTTCGGTACCTTCGCGTACCGAAGGATGCCATTCGGCCTCTGCAACGCGCCAGCTACATTTCAACGATGTATGATGGCGATCTTTGGAGAGCTCGTAGAGGATATTATGGAAGTCTTTATGGATGACTTCTCGGTTTTTGGAAGCTCCTTCCAAAACTGCCTCCAAAATTTAGATCGAGTCCTCCAACGATGCGAAGACACGAACCTGGTTTTAAACTGGGAAAAGTGTAATTTTATGGTTCGAGAAGGCTTAGTTCTCGGGCACAAAATTTCTGAAAGAGGGATGGAGGTCGACAAGGCCAAGGTCGAAATAATTGAAAAACTCCCCGCGCCCTCAAATATAAAATCAATCCGTAGTTTTCTTGGCCACGCGGGTTTCTATAGGCGGTTTATTCAAAACTTTTCCAAAATAACAAAACCGCTAACCCACCTCCTGGAGAAGGAATCTCCATTTATTTTTGATAACGCGTGCGTAGAGGCATTCAATGCCATAAAAAATAAACTTATCCATTCTCCCATTCTGGTGGCGCCCGATTGGACCCTTCCGTTTGAGATTATGTGCGACGCGAGTGATATAGCAGTAGGGGCCGTATTAGGTCAACGCGTTAATAAATATTTTCATCCTATCTACTACGCGTCCCTACGCTCACGGCCGCACAGGCTAATTACACGACAACGGAAAAGGAACTCCTTGCCGTCGTCTTCGCCATAGATAAGTTTAGGCCCTACGTCACGCTTTCAAAAATTATTATATTTACCGACCACTCCGCCCTAAAATATTTATTAGAAAAAATGGACGCTAAGCCCCGCCTTCTTCGATGGATCCTCCTATTACAAGAATTTGATTTAGAGATCCGCGATAAGAAGGGGGCCGAAAATTTAGCGGCCGACCACCTTTCTCGTTTAGAGCACCCAATCGCGGAAGCGCTCTTCGAACCGGAAATCGATGATCAATTTCCCGAGGAGCGTCTTTTAGCTTTGAATAATTTAAAAACTTCTCCCTCGCCTTGGTTCGCAGACTACGCCAACTATTTAGTTGCGCGGGTGCTCCCGAAAGACTTTTCAAAACAGCAAAAGAAGAAATTCTTTTCTGATTTGAAAAATTACTTTTGGGAGGACCCTTTCTTATTTCGCGTCTGCGCGGACCAAGTCGTGCGGAGATGCATTTCGAACGAGGAGGGTGCGCAAATTTTGCGGCACTGCCACGAAGGGCCGGCCGGGGGGCATTATCAAGCCAACCGGACCGCGCAGAAGGTGCTGGAGGCGGGCTTTTATTGGCCCGCTCTCTTCAAAGATGCTCACACTTTTGTGAGCGCATGCGATAGCTGTCAACGGTCGGGTAACATCTCTCGTCGCGACGAGATGCCCCAAAATTTTTATTTAGAATGCGAGATTTTCGATTTATGGGGCATAGATTTCATAGGCCCCCTACCTCCTTCATATACAAATCGCTACATTTTAGTGGCGGTCGACTACGTATCTAGGTGGGTGGAAGCGCAAGCTCTCCCCACCAACGATGCGAGAGTCGTCGTCAACTTTCTTAAAAAATTATTTTCTCGCTTCGGTACGCCCCGTGCGATAGTTAGTGATAGGGGTACGCACTTTTGCAACGCCCAGTTTGCAAAAATATTAACCAAATATGGCGTCACGCATAAGCTCGCCACCGCCTATCACCCCCAAACGAGCGGCCAAGTGGAGGTAGTAAATCGGGAAATCAAACGCATATTAGAAAAAACTGTTTCAACTAATAGGAAGGATTGGGCACTTAAATTAGACGACGCGCTGTGGGCATATCGTACAGCGTACAAGACCGCAATCGGTTGTACGCCTTATCGATTAGTCTACGGCAAGGCATGCCATTTGCCCGTAGAATTAGAGCACCGCGCTTTTTGGGCGTTAAAACTCTTAAATCTCGATCATAATTTAACCGCCGAAAACCGGAAATTCCAATTAAACGGACTCGATGAATGGCGTGCGAACGCTTACGAGAGTAATAAATTTTATAAGGAACGCTCAAAATTTTACCACGACCGCAAAATTAAATTTCCAAAATCATTTGCGCCGGGCGATCTCGTCCTCCTATATAACTCACGTCTTCGTCTTTTTCCGGGGAAACTAAAATCCCGTTGGTCCGGCCCCTTTCAAGTGATAGAGGTTTGGCCATACGGGACCGTCCTTATCACCCACCCGGAAAAAGGCGACTTAAAAGTTAACGGTCACCGACTAAAACTCTACCACGCGGGGGATCAACTGGGAGGGAAGTTAAATTCCATACCCCTCCCCCACCTCTAAAAAGATCGTACCCCGCCAACGAGTCAAGCTACGGGACGGTAAACAAAGCGCTCGTGGGAGGCACCCCCATATTTATCCAATTACGCTCCTTTTTTATAAAACCAAAAAAAATGATGAAATAAATTTTCATTTCAAACAAATAAAAACTTAAACAAAAATAATAATAATAAATAATAATAATAAATAATAAATAAAAAAAACAAAACCAAAAAAATAATAATAATAATAAAATTAATAATTATGCATATTTTAAATTATCATTCTTTTTCAAAAAAGAAACATAAAACAAAATAAAATAATGCAAAAACTTTAAAACAAAAATCAAAAAGAATTTTGGGAATTTTAAGATAAGACAATAGGAAGTTTCTCAAAGTAGGATTACTCGACAGACCCGAGAGGGGATTTTTGTCGATATTTCGAAACGAGAAAACCCCGTTGCTTTTACCTTTTTATTTCTCTTCTTTCTTCCTTGGTTTTTATCTTAAAGCCTTTTCTTTATTTTACCTTATTTTATCTTTCTTAAATTTAGATATATTTTAAAACATGCATATTTTAAAATTAAAAAAAAATACCTATAATATAAATAATCACATAAAAAGATGATAAAAATTTATTTTTATCATACCAAAAAATATATGTTTTTTTTTTACTTCTTTTATACGTATTCTATTCGTGTTTTGTAGATTTCGAAAAACTAAAACAAGCAAAAAAAAAAAACAATTTTGTAACTATCGTGGAGTTCCTTTTTTTTGTAACTATCCTTGTATATATTTTTTCTCTATTTTGTAATTAAAATCTTCATCTTTCCTTTTTTGTAAATATTTTCGTTCCTCACACTTACCTTCAACATTGAGGACAATGTTGGTTTTAAGTATGGGGGCGTGTTTTCCCTCTTTTTGTAATTATTTTTGCCCTCCCATATTAGAAAAAATCCAAAAAAAATCTTTAATTAACTTAGAAAAAAATTAAAAAACACACAAAAACAAAAAAATTTTTTATAAATGTTTTATGTTTATGTCTTTTATTTGTATATAAAAATCCTTATTTATAATAATAAATCAAAATCCAAAAAATGATGAAAAATGTACTTAAAAATTTGTTATAACAAAATTCATTTTGTCATAACACCAAAAATGTTTTTCCTTCTCTCTTTCCTTTTCTTTTCCTTTTTTTCTATTAATGTACATATTTTTAACAAAATTAAAAAATCAAAAAAATATATGATGAAAAAAATTTTCTTAAAAAAAAAAAAAAAAAAATCATAAATATTTTGTATATAACTTTTCTTAATTTTCTTCTTCCTCTTTTTTGTATTTATATATGTATTTTGTTATGAAAAATCAAAAATAAAAAAATATATCATATCTTAAAAAACTTCAAAAAATTGCTGAAAAACTTATCAAAAATCCAAAAATAAAATAAAACCCCTACTTAGCTTTTTGTTATTTCCAAGGCTAGGTTAGTTTTATCTTTAAGCGTTTTTCATTATTTATGATTTGCTAAATCAATTTTATTCATTTCATAGTTTGAAAATTTTAAATCGAGGAATTTTTAGTAGTAAAGAAAATCTTGCGATCTTAATTTAATTTGAGAACAGAATTTTTAGCACTACCTCGGGTTTACCCTAAATAGATTCCTTTTTGTATTATATTGGCAAACCATCTTTAGATTCAATTATTCTAACTCTAAACTTGTGAAACTTTAGGAATGTTTTTAATCTACTAAACTTGCTCTCAAAAATCTTTTTTTATTAATCTAGATTTCTCTTGAAACCCCCCTTATAAACACCCTTTAGCTTGGCATAAAAATAATAAAAGTAGGAGTTTTAAAAGAAATCCTATGTCAATTGGGAATAAAGAGATTCCGTAAACACAGGCACCCAATATTGTTAAAAGAAATCCCGTGTCAATGGGAATAAAAAATTAATAATTCCGTAAACACGGGCATTGGGTTAAGTTGAGAATTGATTTCAATTCTCCCGCGTAAACCAACGCTGGGAATCAAAGCAAAGGCCACCAAAAAGGTGGGGTGGGAGGATAAAATCCGTCACCCCTTTATCCAAGCACTCTTCTTTTTGCCAAAGCTACCTTTTTTCCCTACCCCTTAGCCAACAAAATTGTACCTAGATTTTTAATTTAAAAAAGTTTGAGAGAGCATAATTAGTAGACTTTATTTATTCTTAAAAACTTTCTTAAAAAAGGTTATAGTTTTATATAATTCTATTCTAATTAAAAGGTATCAAAGACTGCAATAATCGACGCTATTTAGCTAACTTTAGAAGTCTCGCTAAAAATTTTTCGCTCTTTTTAAATTACTTTCATAGTTTTGGACTTACCTCTTTAAATACCCTAAATTTATTTCGATCTTACTTTTGATTTAATAAAAACTTTAGTAAATTAGAAATTTTATTAAACGTCTTATAGGTATCCCTTACTTTTGCTCTGGAATAGCAAAAGCTTAAGTATGGGGGTGTTTGATGAATAGTAAATATACGCATTTTTCTATATAATTTTTAGTATAACTTTAATTAGATTTCTAAATAATATATGTAAATTAATGAATAAAATGTTTGTTTTTGTTATGTTTGTTTTTAACTTAGTTTTATTTTCATTTTGTAAAGTTTTTGTAATTTTGTTAAGTCACGCCCTTGGTCACGCCCGTGTCCAAGGGCGTGTTCTCTAATCCCTAACATTTTCTTTTCCCTGTTCTTTTTCCAACTCAAACATCAAGTCACGCCCTCGGTCACGCCCGTGACCGAGGCCGTGTACCTCGGTCACGCCCGTGACCGAGGCCGTGTACCATGGTCACGCCCGTGTTGTATGACCAAGCCCAGATTCGAGCCAAGATGTCAATGCCACGCCCAATGTCACGGCCGTGATCGGGTCACGCCCGTGACCGAGGCCGTGACTCAGCAAATTCTTCCAGAAGAACAAGGACACGCAAGGTGTCACGCCCAGCACACTGCCGACATCGAACACGCCCGTGTTACTTGGAACACGCCCGTGTACTTCCGAAGTCGCCGGTCAAGCCTTCCAGATGCCTGCCTGGATCCAGCTGTTCTGGCTATTCGCACCCCAAGCCGTGTCACGCCCTCAGACACGCCCGTGTCCGAGGGCGTGTAATCCTAAAATTTTTTCTATAAATAGCCAGTTTCAGCTGAGTGCAAGGGTTCAAAATTTTGGGAGCTTCTCTTAAGGTTTTGTTCCATTTTGCTGATTTTTGGTGTTTTGTAATTTTTGTAATTTTGCACTTTCTCTCTCTAGTTTTGTAACCCCTTTTTTGATGGAAATAAATTAAGCTTGTAATTATTGTCTCTCTTTGTTTTAGTGTGTGTGTGTTCTCTTTTTGTTCTTTTTATTTTTATTTTTAGTTTTATGTAATTTTGTAATTTTTGTTAAGTTGTCATTTTAATTTGGGTGTGTGTGTGTATGAGTGTAATTTTCTTATTTTTAGCTTTGTTGTAATTTTTAGATGATTTTGTTTTAGTGTGTGTGAGTGTAGGAGTTTAAATAGTTTTTTTTTGTTTTATTTTCATTTGTTCTTTTTACTTTCTTTTTGCCTTTTTTGTAAGTGTGTGTGTGTGTATGAGAGTAGATTTTCTTTTCTTTTTAACTTAGTTTCATTATTGTTGTGTGTGTGAGTGTATGAGTTTAGATTTGTTTTATTTTAATTAGATTTCATTAACGTAGAGTGGGTGTGTGTATGAGTATAAAGTTTGCGCCTTTTTTGTAATCGAATAGTTTCCATTTCCGTCACGCATTTATTTCCCGCCTATCCGTTTGGATAGGACTTGCTCACGCATTTATTTCCCGCCTATCCGTTTGGATAGGACTTGCTCACGCATTTATTTCCCGCCTATCCGTTTGGATAGGACTTGCTCACGCATTTATTTCCCGCCTATCCGTTTGGATAGGACTTGCTCACGCATTTATTTCCCCTCTACCTATTTGGGTAGGGATCGCATTTCTTTAATTTCTGCAATTTACAGCTTTCATTTTAATTCTGTAGAGTGTGTGCGTTTTCAATTAGTGCGTCTTTTATTTTTTATATATTTGCTTTTTGCTTAATTCCGCTACCCGCTCAATCGCTTATTATCGCCGTAGTTATCATTATCGTTTTATAAAACCCTAAAAAATTCTAAGCAAAACTACTTTTTAAATTAACATTTTCGTTCTTGTTCTTTTCATCGCTTTTCTTGGTTTTTGCTAAACGCACACCAAGCCCGCGATAGTTATCATTTTCGTCACTAGCTTTTCTATAAAATCATAAAAATCAATTTCAAACTCTTTTCGATAAAATAATAGCGCGTTCCTAAGAAGTAGAAATAATCGATACGACCTTGGAAAAATACGACCTTGATATTTCAAAAGAAATATCCTATACTACTATCGATAAGGTCCACTTGCCTTTATTGATTTTAGTCCGGATAATTACATAAACCCAAAAGCTTTCTCTCTAAAGCACTTTTTAAAAAAACTCTCTTTTAAAAACACTAAAAAATTTGTTGCAACACCTCTTTGGTTGTTGCAACTAGCTCAAGGTAAAAGAAGTTTTAAAACGCTCTTAAAGAATTATTGCAACTACTCAAAAAATTGTTGCAACAATATTTTCAAAAAGCTTTCAATTTTAATTTCAACATAAAGCCCTTTTTCAATCTTTTCTACTTAGCTTTTGGCGACGCGGCCAAAGAGTAATCTTCGATATTTCGAAAGAGGAAAAGGTCGTTACTTCTATCTTTCGATAGGATAACGGGTAATTCTTCGAAGTAGGATTACTCGCGTGACTCTTCGAAAACGCCGCCGAATTCTAATAAAAGAAGAAAGCAAGGCTTCACACTAAAAAAAAAATAATTTTAACGTATCAGTGACTTTCATGATGAGGAAGGTCACGCGACGGCCACCTGCCTGGAGTTCCTGGATACAATAAGGGCTTGAGTGCCCGCGTCGCGACAGCAACAGCCGGTGAGGATTGAGGAGGTCGAGCCTCGGGAGGAAGAGGAGGAGAGGTGAGAGGACCCGGCCGATTTGGGGTCCCGAGGGTGTGATCCATGGGAGGGGGGGTGGGGATTGAGGCAACCCGGAAGGCAAGCCTCCATACTATCTATCATCGTAGCGTAGCTTCGACGTCCCTAACCCCGCCCCGGCGGAAAAGATTTCTTTCACCCAGAAGGACATGCCGGGTTATGAGGACCCATTCTACGATGCGTTGGTCATTCAGACGGCGATCGAGAACTTCACCGTTTCTCGAATCCTTATGGATAACGGAAGTTCAGTCAATGTTATTTTCAAGAAGGCTTTCGATGGGATGGAGGTGGAGGCGCGAAGGGTGTTGGACTCGGATGGTCCGTTGTTCTGATTCTCTTGGGAGAGAAAGGAAGTGGAGGGAGGAGTAGGACTCCATTTGGTCTTGGGGGGGGGGGGGGGGGGGCAGTCCAGGAACTGACGCTTTGTCATAGTGGATGCTCCCAGTAGCTATAGCGCCATCTTCGGGCGGCCGCTCATTAGCGCGTTCCGCTGTGTCCCCTCCACATTCCAGCAGTGCCTTAAGTTCAATGACGGAAGAGTCCAAGTCCGAATCAGAGGAGATCCGAAGGTCGCAAGGCAATGCTACATGACAGCGGTCAACACCGTCTCCTGGATGGCCGAGGCAGAGAAATGGGACCAGGAGATGGGTGAATCGGCAGGACTTGGAGGAGAAGACCAGAAGGGGGAGTTAGAGGAAAGGCCGGAGGAGCCGATGGAGTAAGAGAAGGAAGAGGTAGAGGGTCGGGTCCAGGAAGAAGGGGCGGAAGAGGTGATGGAGGTCCGGGAAGAAGGACAGGAGCAAGAAGAAAACTAGGGAGAACAGTCCCTGCTGGAGGCCGTAGAGGAGGTCGTGGAGCTCGAAGTCACCACATGAGCCGGGGTGGTGGAGAAAGTCAGGATCAGCGGGGAGCTCGGCCTGGAAGAGCAGAAGTAGATCCTAGTATGCGTTCAGGAGAACGTGGATGTCTTCGCTTGGAGCACCGCGGAGATGCTAGGGATCGATGCAGATGTGGCTTGCCACCGCCTCAACCTCGACCCTGGCACCCGCCCCATCCGTCGAAAGAGGAGGGACATAGCAGACAAGCTGGAAGGACCCATCTGAGAGGAGGTGGGTAAGCTCATTCAGGCAGGGTTTGTATCAGAGATCCAGTATCCAGGCTGGGTCTCTAACGTGGTCATGGTGAAGAAGGGGGGAGGTAAGTGGAGAATGTGTATCGACTTTTCCTTAATAAATCGTGCCCCAAGGATTGCTACACCTTGCCTAGAATCGACGCGCAGGTTGACTCAGCCGTCGGTTTCCCTGTAATGTCTTTCTTAGATGCTTTTTCAGGTTATCATCAGATCTGCATGCACCCCCCAGACATTAAGGATGTCTCCTTCATCACGGGGGATGGATGTTACTGTTATAAGATGATGCCCTTCGGGCTCAAGAACGCAGGTGCCACGTAAAAGAATGATGGACAGGATCTTCCGAGATCAAAAGGGGAGAAACCTGGAGGTCTACGTCGATGATCTCATGGTAAAGAGTCAAGACATTGAAGCCCACCTCCGAGACCTTGAAGAGACCTTCAAGACTTTGCGGAAGTATAAGATGAAGCTCAAACACTTGAAATGTGTCTTCGGGGCTAGCCGAGGGAATTCCTAGGTCACCTGCTCACCCCGGCGGGGGTGGAGCCAAACCCGGACAAGGTCAAGGTAATAATGGAGTTGGGATCGCCCAGAAATTCAAAGGAGGTTCAGAGCCTCACTGGAAAGCTGGCCGGACTCAGTAGGTTCCTCTCCAAGGCGGGAGACAAGTGTGTACCCTTTTTCAAGGTGTTAAGAGGCAACAAAAAATTTGAATGGACCCCGGAGTGCGAGGGAGCCTTTCAGGCTCTGAAAGAACAACTCACCCAAACTCCCCTACTCCAAGGGCCGAGACAGGGAGAGGACCTATCCCTATACCTGGGGGTAGGCTCGGAGGCAGTAAGTTCAATATTGGTCTGGGAGGAGGGGAGAAGGCAATTCCCTATCTACTACGCCAGCCGAGTGATGAGAAAGGTGGAGCTCCGGTACCTGATTCTGGAAAAGTTGGCCTTCGCATTGGTAGTGGCGGCCCGGAGGCTACAACCTTACTTTCAGGCACATTCTATCAAGGTAGTGACTGATCACCCACTTCGTAAAGTCATGGAAGGGGTGGAGCACTCGGGAAGGTTGGCAAAGTGGTCCGTGGAGCTGAGTGAGTTCAATGTTACGTTCGTACCCAGGACGTCGATCAAGGCCCAAGCAGTGGCAGACTTCATGGCTGACTACGCAATCGAAGTGGGGGAGCATGAATCCCCCCCCCAGTGGCATGGAATATGTTGGTGGATGGTGCATCAAGAAAGCACTCCTATGGAGGGGGAATCATCCTGGTGAGCCCCCAAGGGACAAAGATTGAACAAGCTTTGAACATCCACTTCCCGATTACCAACAACCAAGCAGAGTACGAGGCGGTGATAGCAGGCCTGCGGTTAGCTCGAGAACTGGGAGTGCAAGATGTGGAGGTTTCGACGGACTCCATGGTGGTAGCATGCCAAGTCAGGGGAGAGTTTGAGGCAAAGGACCCGACCCTCCTGCGGTACTTGGAGAAGGTCAAGGGGGTCATCGGGCAATTCCGCACTTTCTCCGTCAAGCACGTGCCAAGAGAAGAGAGCACCCCCACGGACCTCTTAGCCAACTTAGGTCCCCGAGCAGGGGGAACGGTTTTGGAACTCTTCTGACCCACCATCGAGGAAGGAGAGCTGATGGAGATAGATCAGCAGGCCTCGTGGATGGATCCCTTCCTCACCTTCCTATCATCAGGAAAGTTCCCTGAAGAAGACATAGACAGACGACGCTTCAGGTATAAGTCGGCTTATTATTCCTTGCATGCGGGAGGGCTATATAGGAAAACTCTCTCGGGACTCCTGGCCCGTTGTGTTTCCGAAGAGGAGGTTCCGAGAGTCCTAGAAGAAATTCACTCCGGGGAGTGTGGCAGCCACTCTGGGAGCCGAACTCTGGAGCGGAGGGTGTTGAGACAAGGCTACTTCTGGCCTACCCTCGACAAAGATGCAGTGGAGTTCGCAAGGAAATGTACAAAGTGCCAGCTCTATGCTCCACTCCAACTCCTCCCAGCTCATAGGCTCCGGACCATCACAGCTCCCTGGCCTTTTACCATATGGGGGTTGGACCTAGTTGGCCCTTTCCCTCAAGCTAGTGGCCAGAGGAGGTTCTTACTAGTCATGATCGATTACTTCTCCAAATGGGTAGAAGTGAAGGCGCTGGCCAAGGTAACATCTCAAGTTGTATAGAATTTTGTGTGGGGAGAAATAATTTTCAGGCACGGCCTCCCTATGGCTATAGTGACAGATAATGGTCCACAATTTGCTAGCAAAGAATTTGTTAACTTCTGCACCCAGCTTGGCATCGACCTCAGGTTCGCATCGGGTCACCATCCGAGAAGTAACGGCCATGTGGAGGCGGCGAACAAGGTAATCGTTAACCTACTGAAGAAAAAGGTGGAGAACCTCCGGGGGAACTGGGTGGAGCAGCTACCCTTTGTCCTTTGGTCCTTGAGGACTACTCCGAACACCGCCACCGGGGAGACTCCGTTCAAGCTTTCTCATGGGTCCGAGGCTGTCCTTCCCATAGAGTTCGTGGTAAAGACCCCCAGGGTGATCGCTACAGGCGAGGGGGATGAAGAGTGGCTAGTGTCTAATGATGCGGAACAAAGGCTATCCTTGGACCTGGTGGAGAAACTCCGGGACCTGGCCATCGTCAGGTAGGAGGAAGTCAAGCGACGAATGGCCCGGTATTTCGACAAGCATATCCGAATAAAGCACTTCCAAAAAGGAGATCTGGTCCTGAAGAAGGTCGACGCGGTCAGAAGAGGAGCCGCGGTGGGTAAGCTTAACCCCAATTGGGAGGGTCCATACATTGTAAGCGAAGAACTCAAGTCGGGTGGGGGGGGGGGGGGGTATCACCTCCGGGATGTGGAAGGGGTACCTCTCGGCCGAGCCAGAAGTGGAGATGATCTGAAGCGATTCTAGCCTTGAAAGTTTCTTACTATGTCGTTTGTTGAATATCTTACTTCTTTGTGCGATGGTTATAACAGCGGTGCGAGGATAACAAAGGTGATAAATATTGGTGCTGGAATGCCCCAGATCGATTCCGCTCCTGGGCTCTCACTAGACGGGGGGTTTCAAGTTGATCTCTAGAGAGGCTGGCAGGGTGATAAGTATTGGTGCTGGAATGCCCCAGATCAATTCCGCTCCCGGGCTCTCACTAGACGGGGGGTTTCAGGTTGATCTCTGGAGAGGCTGGCAGGGTGATAAGTATTGGTGCTGGAATGCCCTAGATCGATTCTGCTCCCGGGCTCTCACTAGAAGGGGATTTCAGGTTGATCTCTAGAGAGGCTGGCAGGGTGATAAGTATTGGTGCTGGAATGCCCTAGATCGATTCCGCTCCCGGGCTCTCACTAGACGGGGGGTTTCAGGTTGATCTCTTGAGAGGCTGGCAGGGTGATAGGTATTGGTGCCGGAATGCCCCAGATCGATTCCGCTCCCGGGCTCTCACTAGACGGGGGGTTTCAGGTTGATCTCTGGAGAGGCTGGCAGGGTGATAAGTATTGGTGCCAGAATGCCCCAGATCGATTACGCTCTCGGGCTCTCACTAGACGGGGGTTTTAGGTTGAACTCTGGAGAGGCTGGCAGGGTGATAAGTATTGGTGCCAGAATGCCCCAGATTGATTCCGCTCCCGGGCTCTCACTAGACGGGGGGTTTCAGGTTGATCTCTGGAGAGGCTGTCAGGGTGATAAATATTGGTGCTGGAATGCCCCAGATCGATTCCGCTCCCGGGCTCTCACTAGACGGGGGGGTTTCAGGTTGATCTCTGGAGAGGCTGGCAGGGTGATAAGTATTGGTGCTGGAATGCCCCAGATCGATTCCGCTCCCTGGCTCTCACTAGATGGGGGATTTCAGGTTGATCTCTGGAGAGGCTGGCAGGGTGACGAGTTTCTCATAAAGGCAGGTCGGAAAGCCTCAGGTTGACAAGCCCTCTGTATTGACCAGTGCCTTCTCGCTCGTCTCACAGAAAGGACCTCGCACCGCAATAAAGGGGCCAGCGAGGTCCTCGCAGGGCGATCACCTAGGAGAGGTATTGCGAGCAGGATCCGCGAGAAGCCCTACAAGAACCCCAAAGGTGAGAGAGGAGTCCTCGCTGGGAGGGAGCATACCGTGCAAGGCCCTAAGGAGAGGGTAGCCCTAAAACACCTAGTCCCAAGGCATGAGAAAAAGCGAGACCAATTGAAAGTGGAGTCTACGCCCGAACTGTCGAAGTACGCGAGAATCAGCATGGCGAGAACGATAAAAATACGCAGGAACATGATGTAAGCATATGAAAATAACAAGACAGAAAAGACGAGCACAGTGAACAAGGCAAAAACTGTATTTATATTTCGCAGTTCGATCACAATTTACGGTGATCTCGCCAGCCAAAAGTTAAACAAAAACAGAAATAAAGATGACTTTCAGGAATCGCTCGCAGACCTCTCCTCGTCATCACCGCTCTCCACTGGCGGGAGAGGAATGAAGAGCTCCGGGATGATGTCTTCCAGAGTCATGTCGCCCGCGTCGGTGGATAGGAGTCCGACCGCCTTCATCGTCTGGAAGATATAGCGAGCCGACTCGGTGGACTCCTCGCGGATTTCCTCGTCACGCGCTCGCCACTCTTCCTTCAGGCGGCGGGGGGAAGGGGGAACGGCGGCACGGGATAGCTCGCGATTAAGAGCTTTCAACCCGGCCACCTCGCCCTCTAGGCCTTGAATGCGAGCGTCGGTTCTTTTGGCAGCTGCGGTGTCCTATAAGCGAAAGACAAGTTCAGAAAGTGAAAGGGTTGAAAGAGAGAAGTGGCGAGGTCTAGGTAACTCACCACACCGCTAGCTGCGGCGAGCAACTTCTCCTTCAGCTGCGCATTCTCGGCGAGGAGCACCTGATAATCCCTCGCGAGCTCCACATTCTGTTACTCTAGTTGCAGGCATCGCCTTCCTGTCATATGGGCGAGCTCACCGGAGCGCAGCTGGGACCTCGCGCTCTCTTAGGCGAAGGTCTTTGAGGTCTCGTCCTTGTAGGACCCGACATCCTCGCGCCCGTAGAGGGCGAAGGAGAAGTCATAGGCATGGCCGCTGACGGTCGGCTTCTCCACCTAGGAAGGAAGGATGGTGGAGATTTCAGCTTTGTTAACCTCCGACTTCCAATACACCGGGAGCTCGCCGGTCTCATCCCTGCGTCTCTGGCCGAGCCCAAAGTCCCAGTGGTTAACTGGAATGGGCGGGTCAGAGGTCTTCGCGGCCTCCTCGCTCTCCTCATCAACCCCCCTCTCCTCGGAGAGGATGGTTAGGTCGATCTCGCCAGGGGCGGCTTCGGAGTGCCCCTTTCCCTTAGAGGGGGTGAGCGAGCTTTGTCTCTTCTTGCCTCTCTTCTTGGGCAGAGACTTTGAGGCTGGGCCCCAGCCGCTGGAGGCCTCCGATCTCTTGCGAGAAGAGAGCTCAGTCGGGGTGGTGGTATCACGACAGGCCTCCGCTCCCATGGTCGCGAGAGCGTGGGTGGAGGAAGACTTCTGGTTGCTTGCGTAGGGGGGGTTGAGTGGTAGATCTCGCTCACCTGAAAAAGTGAAGGTTAGACATGTAGCGCGGAAAATGTTGAAACCATGGAAGTTAGCGGGCGAGATCATTACCTTCCCCGATGAGCACTGGGGGTAGCGAGTCGAGGTTGCGGCGAAGATACACAACCTCGAAGTTCTTCTTGCAGAAGAACTGGTATAAGGCGGCATCGTGGCCGCCGAGAGTAGGAGGACGGTAAGTGGTCTCGCTGTACTAAACAGGCGAGAAAGGGATGTTACCAAAGTTCCCCTTGACGAAGAGTATCTTCTGAGCCCAGTAGTGAGCTTTGTTGACGGTCTCGTCGACCTTGGGACCCGAGCCCACAAAGTAGGCGGTCCCATCGTTATACGCACGGAAAGAGAACAGCTTCCGGAAAACCGGAAGGCTGCACTCGATGCGCTCCTCACGCATATAGTAGGCGAAGGCGACGATGACCGCCATCGTGTTGGGGGTCAGTTGACCCGGTATCACACTGTAGTGTCTTAACACCTGGCGAGCAAGATGGCGAGACTGTTAGTTAAGCGAGGAAGAATCCATTCTCATCTAAGGAAAGGAAGGCGAGCTTAGTAGTTACCTTGCGAACTTCTGGCCACAGAGGTAGCCTCAGACCCACCGCGAAATGGGCGATGGGGATCGCGAGTTCATCAGGCAGGGGGACATTTATTGCATCATCTTTGGTAGGTTGACGAGCGGTAAACTCCGGCGGGATGAAGTCGGCGACGGCAGTGAGATATTCCTCCTCCGTCAAGTTCGCCTGGAAGAAGGAGTGGTCGGTAAAGGCCCATGCACACTTCAATCTGCCCTCATCCTCGCTTTGGTCGCCGACCATCTTGAGGACCTGCGAGGAAGAGAATAGCGCGAGAAAGAGGGAGAAAGGCGAGAGCTCCGGAGTCATAAAAGAAGAAGGCTGATGGTAAATGTGGTAGTTGGCACAGTTATGACGACCTATTTATAGCAGAAGTGAATGGGCGGGAAGAAGCCCAAGCGCTGCTGAGTGTGGTTAGCAAAAACATCACGTCAGAATTGTGGGCGAGAACTACCTGTGAGGTTAGTATAAGCAAATTCTTTGCAAAGGGCTGCATGAGCAAACGGAATAGCGAAGAGAACTCATCGTGAGATAGTTTTAGCGAGAGCAGAAGGGCTCGTTGCGAGAATAGCATAACAAAGAAAGTGCGAATATAGAAATCGCGAGCGAAAGCTAATAAATGACTATCAATAATTACTTTTGAACGGGAACTCACAAATATAAGTTGCAAGTAATTAGGAGATTGTTCAAAGTAGCGACGAGCGTTAACAGACAATAAAAGTTCGCAGAAACGTAGGGGTCAGCGAGGATCGTGGGGTAACCACTTCCATCTGCCGCCACCCTGCGACCCGGACCTCGGCGGTACCCTGGAATTATAGTAATCCTGGGCCGCACGACCCTCTCGATCCATCAGGAAGGCATAATCCCTCATCCTCGCGATGTGCACCTCCGACGACGTGGCCATCTCGTCTTGGGCGCGAGGCACCGCGGCTCGGAGTCTCGCGTACTCCTCCATCATAACAGCTTGCCTATACTCAGCGACCTATCTATCCCGTCTCGCCTGAAGATTAAGGTCCGTCAGCATCCTACCATGTTTTCGAAGCAACTCTGCGGTTTGCCGCTTCATCGTCTCCGGATCTCGCGGGTCACGTAAGAAGTCTTCCACTTGGTCTGGGAGGGGGGACACCTCGTCGTCGCCAAACTCTGAATTGGTAGGTGAATTTTCGGAACCCTCTGCAAAATATTAAGGAAAGGTTAGATAGCGCGTTCAAGTTCGCGCATGGCATGGGGGAGTCGGAATGCTTACCCGAAGGGCGGAGAGAACTCTCAGGGCGGCCCTGGAAGACGTTGCTGTAGTGAGGGTAGAGGGATTCACCTAAGCCGGGAGGGTAGGCTGCGTTGTTAATTGGGGGAATCTTTGGCAGTCGAGAGACGCCCGCGCCCTCGCTCCTCAGGAGATCGAACCTTGGCATGTCCACCATTTTGTCAGGGAAGGACGGAAACGGAAGCCGTGAATCTTCGCGAGCCGGGGTCTTCCGGGGTGAGACTGTGAAAAATAGGGGATAAGAGGTCGATAGTCAACGAAGGGAGAGTCAGTGAGCGAGATTAAGGGCGTACCTTCGGCGTTTTTGCCAGCGAGATGCGTGTCTGCTGGCGAACTTCGGCGAGACCCACCTCTAAGCTCGCCAATGTCCTTGTTCGGCAAAATCTCCTGCGAGTAAGCATGAATCACATGCAAATTTATTGACTTAGCTAGAGGAATAGTCCATACCTTCTCGGAGGGGCGGTTATCCGGGGAAGAGTCCAGCAGTACGGAGTCGTCTCCGGTTCGGCAAGCCGCTTTCTCCTTTTTAGTCTTCGGCGACTGAGCGGGAGGTGGTCTATTCATCCAGGCGGGGACCCTGGTCGTGGAGGGTAGCCCGCCAACTCTCACGGCCTTCAGGAAAGCCTCAGCTTCTTCGGAAAGCGGCATCTCCTGGCAGCGGCAGTACGGGAGAAAAGAAAAAAAGAGTGACGACGTGCGTCACTGAGGCTCGCGACGATATTTATAGCTCCCAGGGTGTGCCCTACCAAAGATTCCTGACAGATCATCAAGAGGCTGGCGAATACCAGGGGTTGGATGTTTCTTCGCAAGCCTGAATAGCCTTGTGAATAGCGGGGATTGTGTACAACCTCGATATTCGCCAGACAAGGAGGCGCGGTTTGAGAAATCAATACTATGAAGAAAGCAGCAGACCGAAGTCCTCGCAGAAGGGCCAAGCGATAAAGGTGCTGACCAGGAGCTCGCGGTCAGGCGAGCGAGGCTAATAGTTGGTTCGGCGAAGGGTGTTCGGTGAACCCTTCTGCGCTCGACGAACTCTCCTGTGTTCGTCGAGCTCACCTGTCAAGGGGCGGTCCCGCTGAAAGGGGTGAACTCGCAGAGAGGGGGGGGGGGGGGGGGTCTCGTAGAAAGGCTCGTGAGACCGGGCCTTCATGCTCGACGAACTCAATTCTAGGTTCGACGAATCGCCTCATGTGTTCGACGAACGGCTTGCTTCAAACCCGTCTCAGCGGTCGACGAACATCCCGTCTCAGCGGTCAACGAACGGTTTAACATTCTACGTTCGTCGAGCTCGTCTGTGTTCAACAAATTATGTTCTGTGCACGACAAAGTCAACAGGCGGTGTCTCCGGAAGGCTCGCGAGACCAGACCTCGGCAGATACAACCAAAAGGGGGGGGGGGGGGACAGCGAGGTCCTCGCAGGGCGATCGCCTAGGAAAGACATCGCGAGCAGGACTCGCGAGAGGGCTCGCGGGAGCTTCGGCAGTAGTGCTCTCGCAGCTTCATGCCCATAGGTTGATGAGGCAAAATTACCTCTTTTACCCTTGGTGGTCTGCCTCTAGCCTCTCCAAACAGCGTAGTTTGGCTGTTAGCAGACCAATTTGGGGTGCGGATAGTAAAATCAAAAGGCGGAATCTTGCTATTTGCAGGCCAGATCAGAAAACCTATAAATAAGACCTAAAGGGCACCTTTGGAGAGGACTTCACTTCAGCTTCTCTCTCCTCAGGCTCTCCTTGGCTAGCATTTCCAGAGCTCTCCAAGGTGCCCGAGTCTCAGATTTGGCTTGGGAGGGGAAGCGCTCAACGATCTTTCGGGTTAGTGGAGGGACCTCCTCGCTGTGACTAAGGTCTTAGTCATTTTCCTAGTCTTCAGTCTACCTTCTCCGAGGGATCGGTAAGGGCTAGCTGCCCCTCATTTCGGTGAGGGCCCTAAGATTCACAAGAGGCCGAGAAATCGGTTTCAACAGTGACTGTATCTCTCTTGCGGCGGTGACGACATCCGTCTCCTCGCCTATAAATAGGGGTGCAGGGCCCGTCATTCATAATGAGAACTATAAGAACTAGAGCCTTGGTTGTTTCGTGCGGTCTCAACTTTGAGGTCAGGCGGTCTCGGAAGCGAGTTGACTATTTGTTGTGTTCGCAGGGTTGCGGTCAGCAGGTTGCGGTCTCCTTCCTTGTTGATTTCTCAGTGGCTTGAATAAATAGTTCGGCAGCATCTTGTCTGCGGACTGGTTTATGTTGTTATTGTGCTGTTCGCAACGAGCTCAGCGATCAGGCGACCTTCTGTGGTTAGGCAATCTGAGTTGCGGTCTGGCGACAGCTTCTGTTCTCTGTTCAGTTCAATAAGCTCCAGTTCGTGCGGTCTTAGGTGGCGGTCTTGCAGTGCAGGTCATCTTGCCTGTATTTTGTTCGTGCGGTCTCCGGACAAGCCGGGCAGTCTCTGGAGTGCAGCGGTTTGTGCGGTCTCTGCTTTGTCAGGTCGCCAGATTTGCGTTTTTTGGTGTGTGTTGTTTTTCTCTCCATCGTGATTCTTATGAATTATGTCTCGCCATGTATGTCTCGAAATATAATAAATTTTTGTGATTCAATAAAGACTATTGTGTTGCTGTATGGCATTGTGGTTGTTTGGCTATAACTCAGTTGATGTAACTCCTGCTTACTCCTAAACGATTCAAATCAAAAATTTAAACATGGTATCAGAGGTAGGTTGTTGGAGTGGATAAGCAGTGATCAACTTGAGTTGCCATCGTCTTTGTGAAGAAGAAACCACATAATTTGCCATGAAATCTGGATACGCAAGAGGGCTTGGTATTGAACTCCTTACATCGACTTGTTGAAAATATTGAAGTGGAAGTTTGTGGAGTTGGCGGTCTGGGAGGGAGACCGCGCGGTCTGGTCTGACCGCACGGTCTTGCGGTCTGGTCTGGCCTCTCTAGTCTAGCCATGGGCTATTCGGCGTGACCGCCGTTCTTCTGTCCAAGGATGCCGAGGTGAGGCCGCGCGGTCTGGTCGTGTGACAGCGTGGCGAGCTATCTTCTATTCGGTGTAACCGCACAGTCTGGTGCTTGTGACCGCATGGTGGGGGCAGCCCAGTCTGGTGGCTATCCAGTTTCTTTGTGGTGCGCGCGGACTAAGGTCTTCTTAGTCGCGCGGTCTCCGGTTTGTGTTCGCATAGCTGGTCCTTCGGCGATCTGCTGGTATATGCGGTCACAGGTGTTTGGTTGATTTGGAGGGCTGTTGTCCTAGTCGGCCTGGTGTGTTCGCGGTCTCTAGAGGAGGTTGGGTGGCGAACACAGGTGGTGAGCATCATGACCGGGCGAGTTGTCGTGATCGCGCGACTTCTGTTGAAGTCGGCGAGCTCACTAAGCAGAAGGTTCTTTTGCTGATTGCGCGGGTTGACCGGTCTGGACGCGCGGTCAAGGGTGGTGACTCTATCTCATAGGGCGGTGACTGGATCAGGTCGACCGCCTATAAATAGGAGTCACTGTAGCAGCAAAATAATCGCACCAAGTGTAAGCTGAGCTCGCGTCCTGTTCTTGTGGTCTCTTTTTTGTGACCGGCCGGTTAGCTGATCAAACTTGTCTTGTGTAGCTTCTTCGGATTATGCGGGTAGCATAGGTCACCTCCTCTTCTGAAGGTGTTCGGGTGGTCTCGCGGCTTGCAGTGCGGGTTGCTGGAGTTTGGGAGGATCAGTGGAGTTTGGGAGTTCGCGGGGTTCTAAGTTGGTGTTGTTCAAGTCGCAGGCAGGCAGTTCGGGTGGTCTTGTTCTCTAGCCGAGCGGACTGTCAGGTCGAGCGGTCAGGCGGTCTCGGTTGGTAGACCGCTGGTTAACCTTTCAGCTTGTTTTTCTCTTCTATTTTTTTGTGTACTGGCGAAATCATGTCTCGCCATGTATACCTCGCCCTGTAACAAAGAATTTTGCTTGATCAATAAAGATTGTGTTTGCTTCATGTGCTTCTGGTTGATTGGCTATAACTTTTAGTTGTACAATTCCTGCTCACTCCTAGATCTACGGAAAATTTCACATGGTATCAGAGCTAGGTTGGAGTGGATAGAGCAGTGAATAACTAAACGTTGCCATCGCCTTTGTGAAGAAGGAACCAGTGGTAGAGCCATGAAAGCAAGGGGTCTTGGAATTGAGATGCTTACATCGACTAACTTGAAGAAGTGGAAGTCGTGTATGCAAAGTTATCTTCTGGGTGAGGACCTCTGGGAGGTGGTTGGAGGAGAAAGTACGGAGGAAGTTGTTCCAGCTGGGGACAATGGTCATGAGGTGAGGAACTGGAGAAGGACTAATGCGAAAGCATAGTTCGCTCTGAAGAGGGCAATATCACCTGACCTATTCGATCACATCTTGGGGTGTGGATCAGCTGCAGAGATCTGGAGAGCCCTGGATGGGCTGTTTAACAAGAAGAATGTAGCGAGACTACAGTTTCTGGAGAACGAGCTGGCTAGGTCGGCTCAGGGTGATCTTTCTATCTCAACGTTCTTCATGAAAATGAAGAACCTGTGCGCCGAGATTTGAGCACTGGATCCTGATGAGCCAATTTCTGAGGCGAAGCTGAAGAGGCACATCATTCGTGGTTTGCGGAAGGAGTATGTGGCCTTTGTGACGTCTGTGCAGGGTTGGGCAAATCAGCCGTCTCTGCTGGAGCTGGAAAATCTGCTTGCATCGCAGGAGAGTCTGGCAAGGCAGATGGCGGGGGTGTCAGTGTCTAGGGGAGATGGCGAAGTTCTCTTCACAGGGAAGAAGAGGAATTGGGATAAGAAGAAGAAGACCGCTGGAGGCAATGGGCCTTCAACTTCGGTACAGCAGGAGAGGGGATATGCTCCTAAGGCTGAAGGGAAGAAGAAGGGAGAAGGACCCAAGTGCTTCAGATGCGGGAAGCTTGGTCACATCAGGAAAGACTGCCGGGTGAATCTTCAGCTGGGGCATGCTGCTGCAGGAAAGGAGGAAGCTGAGGCCAGACAGAATGATGGATGATGGGGAGGAGCCTTCTCGGCTTCTGTTGGAGCTGCGGCTCCTATCAACTATCAGGAGGACTGGATCGTGGACTCGGGGTGTGGTCATCACCTCACTGGGGACAAGTCGAATCTTTTTTTAGCTCAGCCGTACTCAGGTAATGATGCCATCATAACTGCTGATAATACCGTGCATGCTATCGAGAAGGTGGGGGTTATTTCCTTGGGCAGTGATAGGGGGCCGCTAACTTTGAAGAGTGTTTATCATGTGCCTGGAATGAGGAAAAACCTCTTCTCTGTGACCAACGCTGTTGACGCTGGGTATCATATTCTGTTCGGCCCAACAGAAGTGAAGTTTCTATGAAATGTGGAGGTGGTGAAGGCTGAGGTCGTTCATGTCGGGAGGAGGGCAAAAGACTTGTTCGTTTTATCGACAAGTTCTTATGTCGATGAGATGAGGACGAATGATTGTGCCGTGATATGGCACGAGAGGTTGAGGCATGTAGGGATGGATAAGCTGAAGGCTATGGCGGTGAAAGGTCTGGTCAAGGGCCTGCCTAGTCTATCCTCCTACGGAGATGGTCATGTGTGCGCGGGATGTCAGTTCGGCAAGTCTCATCGACTACCGTTTGACAAGTCGCAGACAAGGAGTAGTGTGCCGTTGGAGTGCATCCACGGTGACTTGATGGGACCGACTGCTACCCCAAGCCTCGGAGGCAGCAGATATATGCTGGTGTTGAACGATGACTACACCAGATATGTCTGGGTATATTTCTTGAAGGAGAAGGCGGAGGCATTTGCCAAGTTCGTGGAGTTCAAGGAGCTTGTGGAGGGTCGGCTTGGCCTGCGGGTTAAGAAGATGAGGACTGACAACGGAGGGGAGTTCACCTCTGGTGAGTTCTGTACTTTTTGCAGGAAGGCAGGCATCCGGAGGGAGCTTACTTGTGCGCATACTCCACAACAAAACGGAGTTGTAGAGTGGAAGATCCGTCATCTGACAGAGACCTGCAAGTGTTGGCTGCATGCCAAGAGTATCTCAAAGTCCTTCTGGGTGGAGGGAATGTCCTGTGCTGCCTATGTCATCAACAGGATGCCTCTCAGTCCCATCAACATGTTGACCCCGCATGAGATGATGTTCAAGGAAAAGCCAAGCGTGGCGCACCTTCGGGTGTTTGGGTCCACCTGCTATGTGCACGTTCCAGATGAGCTTCGGACGAAGCTAGATAGCGAAAGCAAGGAAGCTAGTCTTCGTGGGTTATGATGATCGGAAGAAGGGCTGGAAGTGCATGGACCCAGAGACGCGGAGATTTGTTGTATCTCACGAGGTCGTGTTCGACGAGGTGATGTCCTACAAGGGAATCTCTGGTGTTGAGCTACCAGAAAGCAGGGTGGAGGAGCCGGAGAAAGCTGTGGAAAATCTTTAGGTGGAGCTGCCTGTATCACCAGGTGGTCCATCAATATCTAGTTCTGAGGCGGAGGCTTCTGGATCAGGAAGCAGGGGGAGCGATTCTCCGAGTACGTCTGGAAGGGGAGCTAGGGAAGAAGCAGCTGAAGATACTGCGAGTCAGGGAAAGGCGTTGCGGATATCGAAGCAAACAATCATTGACCCTGATCACTATACAGGAGGAAACATGGTGAGCTTTGTCTTGTGTTTCTTTGCTGGTCCCTTGGATGAGAGGGAGTCGTCGAGCTTTGAAAAGGCCAAAGGCGTGGAACAGTGGGATTTAGCTATGCAGGAAGAGATGAGTGCTCTTGAGAAGAATGAGACTTGGTCTCTGGTGCCCAAGCCCAAGGGTATCACCCCTGTGACATGCAAGTGGGTCTATAAGCTCAAGAAGAAGACTGACGGCAGTATCAAGCGATACAATGCTCGCCTTGTGGCTCGGGGATTCTCGCAGCAATACGGTGAAGACTATGAAGAGACATTCAGTCCGGTGGAAAAAATGACTTCAGTTCGGGTTATGATTGCCTTGGAGGCATGTTGGGGGTGGGAGATTTGGCAGCTCGACGTAAAGAATGCGTTCTTGTACGACGAGATTGACAAGGACATCTTCATGGTCCAGCCGCCAGGCTTCGTGTCTAAAGATTTTCCTGACTATGTCTGCAAGTTGAAGAAGGCCCTGTATGGGTTGAAGCAAGCGCCGAGGGCGTGGTATGGAAAGATAGCAGAATATCTCCTATTCTGTGGGTTTGGTGCTTCAGACTCAGACTCAAGCTTGTTCGTCAAAAAGAGCGGGGAGCTTCAAGTCATCGTGCTGCTTTACGTCGACGATATGATCGTGACGGGGAATTCAAAGGAGAAGGTAGCAAAGCTTTGGGCCGATCTATCCATCAGGTTCGAGATGAAGGACTTAGGTGAGCTTCATCATTTCCTTGGACTCGAAGTGCAGAGGAAGGAAAGTGGAGTGCTGGTGTCCCAGGCTGGATATGCAGAGCGAATCGTGGAGCGGTTCAGCATGAAGGAAGGGAAGTGCATTTCCACACCTCTGGAGAAGGCCATGAAACTTCGCAAGGATGAGAGGAGGATTCTGGAAGATCCGCTGGTGTTCCGGGCTCTTGTTGGGAGCTTGATCTATCTGACGATTACCAGGCCGGATATTGCGTATGCAGTTGGCAGGGTGAGCCATTATATGGCGGAACCACTGATGCCTCATCTACTAGTGGCCAAGAATATATTGAAGTATGTCAAGGCGACTTCGGATATGGGTCTCCTTTACAGGAGGGATGCAGGCTTCGAGGTGCATGGGTACATGGATGCTGATTACGGGGGAGATTCGGATGATCGGAAGTCGATGTCTGGATATTGTTAAAATTTATGATTTGAATCGTTTAGGAGTAAGCAGGAGTTGCATCAACTGTGTTATAGCTAAACAACCACAATATGCCACAAAGCAACACAAAGCTTTATTGAATCACAATACTTGATTACAGTGCGAGGTATACATGGCGAGACATGATTCATAAGAATCACGGAGGAGAGAAGAACAAAACACACCAAAAAATAGAACTGGCGGCTTGACAAGCAGAGACCGCACAGACCGATCGACTCCAGAGACCGCCCGACTTGACCTGAGACCGCACGAACAGAAAATAACCAAGATGACTTCAGACCGCCACCTCAAACCACACTGCAAGACGCCACCTCAGACCGCATGAACTGGAGCTTATTGAATTAAACGAAGAACAGCTGTCGCCAGACCGCAACTCAGATCGCCTAACCGCTGAAGGTCGTCTGATCGCTGAGCTCGCTGCGAACAGCACAAGAACACCATACACCAGTTCGTAGACAGACCGCTGCCGAACTGTTTATTCAAGCCGCTGGGAATCACCAAGGAAGGAGACCGCAACCTGATGACCGCAAACCTGCGAACACAATAAACAGTCAACTCGCTTCTGAGACTGCCTGACCTCAAAGTTGAGACCGCACGAATTAACCCAGGCTCTAATTCTTACAGTTCTCATTATGAATGATGGGCCATGCACCCCTATTTATAGGTGACAAGACGGATGTCGTCACCGCCACAAGAGGGATACAATCACCACCCGCCAGATCGCCAGCGGTCTCACAGAGCAAACCACATGATCACACCACTTGGACAACATCCAGTCCAAGACCGCAGATCAGCAGCAGACCGAGCACAAGCCGCGCGAACACAAGACCGCGCACAAGCCGCGCAGGCATAAGAATGCTCCTTCCTTAGATCACCAGGAGCAAACCAAGAACATCTGGCTGACTCCAGACAAGTCGCCAGACCGCCCAACATAAGCCCCCGGTCACAGCAGTTACACATAACAGACCGCCCGGTCTTCTAACAAAGAAGTAAGACCGACCAAGCAGAGCAAACCAGGAAGAGATCGCAATAACCAGGAACAAACCGGCCAACCAGCAGATCGCTAGAATCAACCCAGCAGAGCCAGACCGGCAGAATACTAACCCATACCGCGCGGTCTCTGCGGTCTCCAAAATTCAGACCGCCGGCCACCTTCCACTCCACTTCAACAATTTCAACACTCCCCCTTGAAGTGGGAAGTGGAAACTAGCCCAAGTAAATTCCGCAACCGAGTAAACGGTCCTTTTGCCAGCGGCTTTGTGAAGATGTCTGCAACATTGTCCGCACTCCGAACATGCTCGACCATAAGAGATCCTCCCAACACCTTTTCACGAATGAAATGGTGCTCAATCTCAATATGCTTGGCCCTCGCGTGACAAACTGGATTATTAACCAGCTTGAGAGCACTCTCATTGTCCCCGCGTAGCATTGTGGGATCTCGAACCTCCTCATGAACGTCCTACACCAACCTCCTGAGCCAAACGGCTTCCTGAGCTGCCAAGGCCGAAGCATTGTATTCCGCTTCTGTGGTAGATACGGACACCGAATCCTGCTTTTTGCTGCACCAAGAAATAGCTGTGGGGCCCATCATAAAGACAAAACCAGACGTTGATCTCCGATCATCCACGTCTCCCCCATAGTCAGCATCCATGTATCCAAGCAACTCCAAGCTTGACCCTCTCCTATATAGGAGACCCAAATCAGAGTTCGACTTCACATACTTCAAAATTCCTTTCGCCGCTAGAAGATGAGGCTTCCGTGGCTCCGCCATGTACCGACTCACTTTGCCAACTGCATAAGCAATATCTGGCCTCGTGATGGTCAAGTAAATCAAGCTCCCAACCAGAGCTCGGAACACCAACGGATCAGATAGAACTCTTCCCTCATCCTTCCGAAGTTTATGATGGTGTTCCAGAGGTATAGAGCTGCTCTTCCCTTCCTCCATGCCGAATCGTTAAACGATCCGCTCCGCATATCTAGCCTGAGAAACAAGCACTCCGCTCTCCCGCCTCTGGACCTCGAGTTCAATTAAATGGTTGAGCTCACCCTGATAGCAAGCTCGACTCTCAACCTCGCTACTGCCTCCTTCGAGTTCCCGGTGACAATCATGTCATCCACATACAACAGAACTATAACCCGAAGCGCCCCCTCCTTCTTGACGAACAAGCTAGAATCAGAGTCTGAAGCAAAGAACCCACAGAATAGAAGATACTCCGCGATCTTCCCATACCACGCCCGAGGCGCTTGCTTCAACCCATACAGGGCCTTCTTCAGTTTGCAGACGTGGTCCGGACAATCCTCTGAGATGAAACCAGGCGGCTGGATCATGAAGATATCCTTGTCAATCTCTCCGTATAAGAAAGCATTCTTCTCATCGAGCAGCCAAATCTCCCATCCACTGGATGCCGCCAAAGCAATAACAAATCGAACCGAGGTCATCTTTGCCACTGGACTGAACGTCTCATCATAATCTTCTCCATACTGCTGTGAGAACCTGCGAGCCACAAGGCGAGCCTTGTATCGCTCGATCGTGCCGTCAGCTTTCTTCTTGAGCTTATAAACCCATTTGCATGTCACAGGGGTAATGCCCTTGGCCTGGGCACTAGAGACCAAGTCTCATTCTTCTTGAGAGCATCCATCTCCTTTTGCATAGCAATATCCCACTGCTTCACGCCTTTGGCTTTCTCAAAGCTCGATGACTCCCTATCATCCAAGGGACTGGCAAAGAAACATGAGACAAAGATCACCATGTTTCCTCCTGTGTATCGATCCGGTGGCTTGATAATTCTCTTCGACCTCCTAAGAGGTTGCTCCTGACTAACCACCTCCTCAACTGTTTCTTCTGTGCTAGCTCCTCTTCCAGACGAACTTGGAGCATCGCTCCCCCTGCTTCCAGAACCTGAAGCCTCCATCTCAGAGCTTGACACAACTGGAGCTCCTAGCGAAACAGGTAACTCCACTTGAAGATTTCCCGCAGCCTTCTCTTCTTCATCAATCCTGCTCTCCGGTAGTTCAACTCCTAAACTCCCTGATGGAGCAAAACTATACTTGCAAACGACAAAGGCAAGTGTACCGTGTCGAATGTAGTATAAGTTATAAAAACCAAGGTCGTATTAGAGTCGGGGCGGTTGAGTACTCTTACTTCAAGAAAATCTCTATTATCTTATCAATTAAAACTTAGAGTTGGGTTGCAAAAAGAAAATAAAACAATGAAGAAGGAGAAGAATGAGAAATAAGAGAATAAGAAAAACTATTTTATTGATAAAAGAAAAGAAATTACAAACTATGAAAAGAAAATTACAACTATCGAATTGAAAACTACAAGTTGCATAAAGAAAGAGGATTACAAGAACTACTAAAACATGAAAATAAAACATGAAATGAAAGTTCTAATCCTAAAAATTGGTCTCCAAAATTCCCTCCTCAAACATCCACTGGAGCTGGCTTTTTATAACTGCAAAATTGAGGTTACACGCCCTCGGTCACGCCCGTGACCAAGGGCGTGTAAGGCGCGCGATCTTCTCGGTGCGGAAAGGACGCCGGCTGTCATTAATGCAAGCGATTTTTCCAGTCTTCACTTATAAATAAGACCTAAAGGGCACCTTTGGAGAGGATCTGCACTTCAGCTTCTCTCTCCTCAGGCTTTCTTTGGCGAGCATTCCCAGAGCTCTCTAAGGTGCCCGAGTCTCAGCTTTGGCTTGGGAGGGGAAGCGCTCAACGATCTTTCGGGTTAGTGGAGGGACCTCCTCGCTGTGACTAAGGTCTTAGTCATTTTTCCAGTCTTCAGTCTACCTTCTCCGAGGGATCAGTAAGGGCTAGCCGCCCCTCATTTCGGTGAGGGCCCTGAGCTCCACAAGAGGCCGAGAAATCGGTTTCAACAATAGAAATCTAGAGATGTTTAGCCAATTTACCACAAAGTGAAGCTATTTAAAATTAAACGGAGAAGTAGTGCTAAATTAATTCTCTAATTGAATTAAAAACATAAAGTGTTTCTTAAAACTAAATTACTTCAAATTTTAATTTTAACAAATTTTGATAAAACAAAAAATTAGCTAAATTAAAAATGTAAGAATACTTATAATCAAACCTCAAACTAAATTTCTAGAACAATAAAAACAACAAGGCTAGGCATATTTATTATTATTAATTTTTATATAATATTATTTCTTGGACTTCCCGAGGGCAACCCGGTGAAGGGTTCGCAAGGTACTAGGAGCTGTGATGGGTGTTCAAGCCCAAAGCGCCCTTTCCAAGAAATTAGATTTTTATAATTTTTATATTTTTTTTCAAATAAAAATACTATGAATGCTAAGCTACACCCCCATACTTAAAAGTAAACATTGTCCCCAATGTTTAAAACTAAGTATGAAGAACACTAGAAAAATAAACTTTTAAAAGAAAAATACATAAAATTAAAGATAAGCAAGGGGTGCCTCCCAAGAGCGCTTTCTTTTTCTAGTCTTTAAGCTAGACGGTTAGTGTTAGGAAAAAGGAAAATAAAAAGAGAAGTGGACAGGCAACTCCCTTAATTCGCGCTAAGGCAAAAGTGCCGGCGTCAGTCGCCCGGCTACTCCTCCACTATAGTCTTGATTCTTTTGCTGTCGGTGAGCTTGAAATTGTGAATCCAAATTACCTAAACAAACCGTAGGTGATTTGGAAAGCTGGAGATGAGCGGCAAATGGATCTCTGAAGATGTTTGGTTGCAACGGCTCATCATCTACAAGGAAATTATTAGTATCAAAAGAATCAGAACTAAACGATTCAGATAATTTTTCGCAAGGAGGAGGCGCTTGCGAAAATATATGATTGAGCTCCGGTTGTTCCTTTTCTAAAATAAAAATTTCATTAGGAAAATCTAGTGCATTACCAAGCGGAATAAAATTTCCGGACACAAAATTTTCATCAATTTTTGGTTTGATAGAAGAAATTCGCGAATATTCATGACAAAGAAAATAAAATCCGCGTGGAGTAGGGGAAGAAACTTATTCTTCTTCTATTTCATCCTGGGTGCCCATAACCTTAAGAAATTCTTGGTATAATAAGTTTTCTTCATCTTTGGTAAAAGAAGTTATGGGATTACATGAAATCACATGTTCCTTCATAACTAAATTATCCAAAGATGGAGAAAAAATACTAGAAGAAATAAAATTCTCCTCTAAATTTTGGGGGGAGAGTATCGAATTGATTCGGTGGTGATTCCCCAAAATTAGAGAAAGGAAAATTCGGCGCAAAAGAAGAAGAACAAGAATTCGGATCTAAAGATTTATCTTCATCGCCCCGAAAACTATCCGGGTGACCTTGCCACCAAGAATAATCTACTTCGGGGCTAGAAGAAAAATTATTAAAAGCCGAAAAATTATTCTCGTGAAAATTAGAAAAAACACTAGACGAAATAATATTTTCCTCTAAATTTTGGGGGGAAGTATTTATTTGGATCTGCGAAATTTCCCCCAAATTAGAGAATGAAAACTGCGGTGTATAAGAAGAAAAACAAAAATTCGGATCTAAAGATTTATCTTCATTGCTCCGAGAACTATCCGGGTGAGCTTGCCACGAGAAATAATCTACTTCGGAGCTAGAAGAACAATTATTAAATGCCGAAAAATTATTCTCATTAAAATTAGAAAAATTATTTTCATCAAAGTTTGAAAAATTATTTTCATTAAAAGATGAAAAATTATGATCATAATTATTATCAGAATTATTTGCATAATATTGAGGATAATTATTTTCATAATAATTATTTTGAGAATGTAAATAACATTCCTCACTTTGATGAGGCGCACCACAATAATAATAACTAAACTGGTGCCTTCGTGCGGCTTGCAAGAGTTCAATTTGGTTTCGAAGCACGGTAATTTTATCGACCGCTTCTACTAATTTCATAATAAAAAATAAAAAAAGGAAACAACTTTCACTTAAATGAATGGAATTTTAGAGTATTAAAGAAAAAATATATATTCTTATAATTTTTTTCAAAAAGCGGGTTAAGTTAGTCCCGGACTTCCCAAGGTCAACCCGGTGAAGGGCTCGCAAGGTACTAGAGGTTGTGATGGGAATCAAGCCCAAAGCGTCCTTTCCGAGAATTTAGATTACGCTTTTTAAGATTTTTTTTTAAAAAAAAATTTAAAGAGAAGGGGGAGAAGAAAGAGAACGATAAAATTAATAAATTTTTCTTTTTTCGAAATATCAACCGTGTTCCCCGATAACGACGCCAAAAACTTGATGGAGCAAAACTATGCTTGCAAACGACAACGGCAAGTGTACCGTGTCGAATGTAGTATAGGTTATAAAAACCAACGTCGTATTAGACTCGGGGCGGTTGAGTACTCTTACTTCAAGAAAATCTCTATTATCTTATCAATTAAAACTTAGAGTTGGGTTGCAAAAAGAAAATAAAACAATGAAGAAGGAGAAGAATGAGAAATAAGAGAATAAGAAAAACTATTTTATTGATAAAAGAAAAGAAATTACAAACTATGAAAATGAAATTACAACTATCGAATTGAAAACTACAAATTGCATAAAGAAAGAGGATTACAAGAACTACTAAAACATGAAAATAAAACATGAAATGAAAGTTCTAATCCTAAAAATCGGTCTCCAAAATTCCCTCCTCAAACATCTGCTGGAGCTGGCATTTTATAACTGCAAAATTGAGGTTACACGCCCTCGGTCACGCCCATGACCAAGGGCGTGTAAGGCGCGCGATCTTCTCAGTGCAGAAATAACGCCGGCTGTCATTAATGCATGCGATTCGGGCGCGTCACGCCCTAGGTCACGCCCGTGACCTGGGGCATGTAATCTCAAAATTTGGCTTCTGGTGGGAATCTTCGGCGGGAAGAAGCGCAGGATGAGTCACGCCCGTGATCTGGAAGTCACGCCCCCTGGTCACGCCCGTGACCTGGGGCGTGTACTTGGCGAAACATCACGGAATTGACCCGGGGTGGCGGCAGCAGGTCTGTAACACATCTTTGGAAGTCACGCCCTTGGTCACGCCCGTGACCTTGGGCGTGTACTTGACAATTTTGCTCAAAATACCTAGAAATCCTGAAAAACACAGAAAAGGCTTAAGTTAGTTTATAAAATTAAAAGGGAACATATTAAATAAGAAAATACAAATAAATTAAATAAATTCATATTAAAACTATATTAAAATTATACTAAAAGATGAGTACAAAAAGTACTCATCAAACACACCCATACTTGAGCTTTTGCTATTCCAGAGCAAAAGAGTGAGGAAAGAATTACAAGATATCGATATTATTTTTAATTAACTAAAATTTTATTAATCCAAGAATAAGTCAAAAGCAAATTTTAGGAATTCAAGAATTAAGTCATAAATTATGTTGATAATTTAAAAAGAGAAATTTGTTTAGCTAACTACTTCTCAAGATAACTATTTAGCAATCAAAATTATAGAAATTTTCAAACAAAATTAGATTGAAATTATAAACACTCTAACATAAAAGAAACTTAAGGAAAAGATACCTACCAAAATATTGCTCTCTTAATAATTTAGTTTAGGACTAGAAACAATGAAATTGGCTAGGGATGGGTTTGAACGAAATGACAAATAAAGAGTTTTTGAATAAAGGTGATGAATTTTATTCTCTCACCTCAATTGAATAAGAATTTGTATATGTTTAGGAAAATGATGAATTTTTCCATGCCATATAATCTTTTTGAAATTTCTCTTCAACAAAACCAAAAATGTATGTGTTTAAAAGTAATGAATTTTATCCTCTTACTTTATGACATATAATCTTGTAAATGATTTTGGGTGCATATGTTTAGGGGATAATGAATTTTATCCTCTTATTCCCATGACATATGATCTTTTTCTACATTTTTTTATTTGCCAACAAAGGATAAGGGGGAAGAAATACTTCTAGTTTATAAATTAAACTATTTTGAGAGCAATTTTTTTAGTGGAATGAAATTTCCTAAGATCTTAAAGTTAAAAGAGAATATAATAGATGTAGAACCCCGATATTCGCCAGGCGAGGAAGCGCGGTGTGAGAAGGCAACATGGTGAAGTAATAAGAGAGGGAGGCCTTAGGGCCGAAGACCTCGCGAAAGGGATCTGGGAGAAATCTCTCTCGGAGGGCTCGCTGAGAGGCGAGATAAACACCCGCAGGCAATTTAAGGAAGTTTCCTGAGTTCGATGAAAGTACTGCGTTCGACGAACTCTCCCGAGTTCGTCGAGCCCACCTGTGGTCATCGAGCTCGCCCCTGTTCGTCGAAATCATCAGCAGTCGACAAAATGTTCTATGCTCATTAAAGCCAAAGGGAAGGTCTCGCAAGAGGAGTCGCGAGATCCTGACCTCGGCAGATATCTTCAAAGGACTGGGCCAAGCGAGGCCAAGCAAGCCAATACCTTGCAGGCCGTTGGCAGAAGAGACCCTATGGTCTGTAAAGAGGTGTTCGGCGAAACGTGTTCAGTGCGCGACAAAGTTAGTAGGCGATCTCGCAGGAAGGCTCGCGAGTTTAAAGCCTCAGCGTCCAACGAGCTCAATTCTGCGTTCGACAAATGTCGAACGGAGCTCAGCATTCATCGGACGGCGCCCGGCGAACGAAATATATTATATAGCAGCGGTCGACGAACCGCCCATCTCAGCGGTCAACGAATAACTTGACGTTCCGTATTTCGTCGAGCTCGTTTGTGATCGGCGAAGTGCCCTGCGTTCGACGAAAGGTGTGTTAAGCTCGACGAAGTCAGGAGGCGGTCTCGTAGGAAGGCTCGCGAGACCGGACCTCGGCAGATACCGCCAGAATGGGACAGCAAGGTCCTCGCAGGGTGATCGCCTGGGAGAGGCATCGCGAGCGGGACTCGCAAAAGGGCTCGCGAGAGCTTCGACATTATTGCTCTCGCAGTTTCTTGCTGTTAGCAGACCAATTTGGGGTGCGGATAGTAAAATCAAAAGGCGGAATCCTGCTATCTGCAGGCCAGATCAGAAACCTATAAATAAGACCTAAAGGGCACCTTTGGAGAGGATCTGCACTTCAGCTTCTCTCTCCTCAGGCTTTCTGTTGGGTATTGTATCCACAATTACCTGGATTTGAAGATGTCCCCTAGTGAACTAAATTGAATTGAGTATGTATTTGATGATTTCTGTTTAGATGTGTTATGACAGGTCTTAATGCTAAGTGCACACCAAAGTCAGGTTGCAATGGATCACCAAACACAGTTCTAGACAATGTAATCCCTCATTATGTAGAACAAAGTGTTGGTCCATGTGTAATCTCTCTATTGGGGTGTTCTTCATATACTCATAACTGATGGCTTTCAAGTTTGATGAGTGGAGCAGGTTTTCAGGAGAAAAGAAATTTTTGCTAAGTCAATTCGTCGAGATGTCTCATGAAGTTCGGATGAATCTCAACGAATCCAGACAGAAGCCAAATTTCAAGTTTGAAGAAGAAATTTCTGCAGCTAAGTCTATTCGTCGAATGTTCTCATGAACTCCCGATGAATATCGACGAACGCAGACAGAAGTAAAAAAGGCAGTCTTGTGAAGGAAAATGTGCGACTAAGTCAATTCGTCGTATGTTCTCGAGAACTCCCGACGAATTCCGACGAATGAAAACAGCAGACAGTTTTCAAGCTTTGATCAGTTTTTTCAATGGCCAAGTCAATTCGTCGAATGTTCACGTGAAGTCTTGACGAATGATGGACAGACAGATTTCAAATTTATGTTTTGTTTTTGAAATTTAGGGTTGGCTGCCATGTTCAGTACACGTGGTGATCCCTCCTTGTTTGTCGCCCGAGCCGTTGGAGGTTTCCCTATAAATAATCCTTTATTTTTAGGACAAAACCAAGAAGAAGAAAAAGATAGAACCTGATTGTTAAAAAAGAAGCCAGCCGTTTTCTTCCTCGCTTGCTGAAAAAGTTTCTGAGATCTAAAGTGCGCCGCTCAAGACTCGTTCTTCAGTGTTGCTATATATTTCTTAGATAAGAAGGCCTTTGATCTAGTTGTTGCTCTCTATATTGAAGATCTTTTCAAATTAATCAAAGGGCCTACTCAGATCAGGTTTGCCGATTCTTTATTCTTCCTAATCCTTGAAGATCCAAGCTTTCAGTCTAAAGGAAGAAGAAGATTCAGTTTCTCCAGATCTGAAGTTAATTTTTTATTGAGATTCAAGAGAAGGTTCTTTTCAAACTTTATTTAATTTCTGTAGGAGTTTTTACTCCGAGTTATTTTGTAGGAGTTGTTTACTCCGAGTTGTAGGAGTTGTTTACTTTGAGTTCGTAGGAGAAGTTGTTCTCCGAGTTTGTAGGAGTCGTTGTCTCCGAGTGTAGGATATATTGATAAATCCGAGTTTTAGTGAAGTTGCCGACGCTAGCCCGAAGTGCTAGATAGGCGGAGCGGGAGAGAGGAGTACCCACCCTTGGGGAACCTCTATAAATCTTGTGTCTCTGTGCTGTGATTTCTTTGTTGTATTTGTGCAAAAAATTTTATTCCGCAATCGCAGTAGAGATCACCTATTCACCTCCCTCTAGGTGATTTAGGTAGACAACGATTTCTTTCACTTTCTTTGGTGAGCATTCCCAGAGCTCTCTAAGGTGACCGAGTCTCAGCTTTGGCTTGGGAGGGGAAGCGCTCAACGATCTTCCGGGTTAGTGGAGGGACCTCCTCGCTGTGACTAAGGTCTTAGTCATTTTCCAGTCTTCAGTCTACCTTCTCCAAGGGATCAGTAAGGGCTAGCCGCCCCTAATTTCGGTGAGGGCCCCGAGCTCCACAAGAGGCCAAGAAATCGGTTTCAACATTTTGGTGCGGTGAGCATGGAGCGTGGCTGGTTCAAGAAAGTTCCAAGGAGCGGATATGACAGGAGGCGAGGATCAAGGCGAGGAGTTCAGCGAGTCACCGCAGGTGGTGACGCCGAGAATGTTCGTGGATTTCAGGAGGGAGGTGCTTGACACTTTCGGGTTGACGGTCGCGGCGCTGCGGAGTGAGTTCGCGACCCCAGCATCTCAGGCGACCCTTGCCCCAGCAGCGGTTGGCGAGAACGCCCCGGGGAGGAGGGACGGAAAGAAAATCGTCGGGAGTTCAGTTCAAGACTTGGAGGGGCGAGTGCTGTTCGCCAGCCCGGCGAGCTTCGTGCCGGCGAGCTTTTTGCCGGCGAGCGCTGTGCCGGCGAGCGCGGCGCAGGCGAGCGCGCGCCCGGAGGATGTAGCGACTGTGGTAGTGGTCCAGGCGAATACCGTTCTCGCGAGCGCAGTCCCCGCAAGCCCGAGTCTGGCGAGAGAGCTCGGGGGGCGTGTAGAGCGAGAAAGGGGGGGGGGGGGGGGGGCAGAAGGGGGAAGTCCCTTCTGCGAGTTGGTACTTTCTGCACCTGTCCCGGTAGGGTTCGGAGAGTGGGACAGGGTGTACTACAACGGCAGGGATGACCCTATCCAGCATCTCCAGTCTTTTGAGGACTCGGTCTCTATCAAGCCGATGTCAGATGCTTTCAAGTGTCGGCTCTTCGCTGTCACCCTCAAAGAGAAGGCCAGGGATTAGTTCCACCAACTCCCTGTTGGGTCGATCTACGCCTTTGAAGATTTGCGCCGAAGTTTTCTGTTGAGATTCTCGACTTCGAAGAAAAGGAAGAAGGATGCTGAGTCCCTCTTCAAAGTGAAGCAGGAGCCAAATGAGTCGTTGGCCCGCTACACGGATCGGTTCCAGGAAGAAGTGCTGCACACTCAGGAGATGCATGTTGAAATTTTGAAGTGGAGTGGAGGAGACCGGGCGGTCTGTTTTGGGAGACCGCCAAAACCGCGCGGGTTGTTTTATATCTTGCCGGTCTGTTCTGGCGGACTGCTGACTGGCCGGTTTGTTCTTGTTCGCTGCGGTCTGTTCCCGAGTTGTTCTGCTTGGTTGGCCTGTCTTCTTTGTGGGAAGATCGAGCGGGTTGTTCTTATATGACCGTCTATCCGGGCGGTCAGTCCTGGCGATATGGCGACTTGTCTGAAGTCGGCCAGATGGTTCCTGGTTTGCTCCTGGTGGTCTAAGGAAGGAGTACCTTTGTGATCGCGCGGGTTGTGCGCGGTCTCGTGTTTGCGCAGCTTGTGCGCGAGCTGCTTGCTGTTCTGCGGTCTTGGTAGGATAATCGTCCAAGTGGTCTGATCGCGCGGTCTATCCTTTAAGACCGATGGCGATCTGACGGGTGGTGACTGTATCCCGGTTTGTGCGGTGACGACATCCGCTTACCCACTTATAAATAGGGGTGCATGTCTCGTCATTCATAACGAGAACTGTAAGAACTGAGCCTGGGTTAATTCGTGCGGTCTCACTTTGAGGTCGGGTGGTCTCGGAAGAGAGCGGACAGTTTGTTGTGTTCGCAGGTTAGCGATTAGCAGATTGCGGTCTTCTTCCTTGGTGTTTCCCAGCGGCTTGAATAAACAGCTCGGCAGCGGTCTGTCTGCGAGCTGGTTTATGTTCGTTCTTATGTTGTTCGCAGCGAGCTCAGCGATCAGGCGACCTTCAACGGTTATGCGATCTGAGTTGCGGTCTGGCAACAGTTTCAGTTCTTCGTTCCAATAAAGCTCCAGTTCGTGCGGTCTGAGGTGCGGTCTTGCAGTGCTGGCAGTCTGTCCGGTTTCTGATCGTGCGATCTCAGGTCAAGCCGGGCGACTTCTGGAGTCGAGCGGTCTGTGCGATCTCAGCTTGTCTAGCCACCAGATTTGTATTGGTGTGTTTTGTTCTTCTCGTCTCCGTGATTCTGATGAATCATGTCTCACCATGTATGCCTCGCAATGTAAATGAAGATTATGTTTCAATAAAGTTTCTTGTGTTGCTGTGTGGCATTGTGGTTGTTTGGCTTTAACTCAGTTGATGCAACTCCTGCTTACTCCTAAACGGTCCAAATCAAAAATTTTAACATGGTATCAGAGGGAGGTTGGTTCTTGGAGTGGATAAGCAGTGATCAACTTGAGTTGCCATCGTCTTTGTGAAGAAGAGACCACATAGATTGCCATGGAAGGCAGATTCGCAAGAGGGCTTGGTATTGAACTTCTTACTACGACTAACTATAAGAAATGGAGATCGTGTATGGAGAGCTATTTACTTGGCGAGGATCTATGGGAGATAGTTGGAGGAGAAGACACACAGGAGGTGTTCCTAGCAGGTGATAATATGGCATAGGTGAGACTTTGGAGGAGGATGAATGCTAAGGCAGAGTTCACTCTCAAGAGGGCTATCTCACCGGAGCTGTTTGATCACATCATTGGATGTAAATCTGCTGCTGAGATTTGGACATCCTTGGATGGATTGTTCAATAAGAAGAATGTAGCTCGGCTACAGTTTCTTGAAAATGAGTTAGCGAGAGCCTCTCAAGGTGATCTTTCGATTTCTACTTTCTTTCTCAAGATGAAGAACCTCACAGCAGAGATTTCTGCATTGGACCCTGATGAGCCCATCTCGGTGGCAAAACTGAAGAGGCATATCATTCGCGGGTTGCGGAAGGAGTATCTTGCCTTTGTGACTTCAGTTCAAGGTTGGGCAAATCAACCATCTCTGTTGGAGTTGGAGAACTTACTTGCTTCGCAAGAAAGTTTGGCAAGACAGATGGCGGGGACTTCTATCTCTGGGGGAGATAGTGATGTGCTGTTCTCTGGGAAGAAGAAGAAGAAGTGGGAGAAGAAGAAGCCGGGTTATGATGGACCCTCTACTTCAGGTCTGCAGGATAAGGGTTATGCTCCTAAGTCTGATGGGAAGAAGAATGGAGAGGTACCAAGGTGCTTTAGGTGCAATAAGATCGGTCACTTCAAGAAGGATTGCCGGGTTAATCTTCAGTCGGGACATGTAGCAGAGAAGGAGAAGCCAAAGTCTGATGAAGCTGGATGGGGAGGAGCCTTTGCGGCCAATATAACGGTGATGCCCGTTAAGGCCTTGGCTGCCATCAACTTCGAAGAGGATTGGATTGTTGATTCAGGGTGTGGACATCATCTCACCGGGGATGAATCAAAGTTCTCTTCTTTGGAGCCTTACTTAGGTAACGATGCTATCATTACGGCTGATAATTCTGTTCATGCTGTCGAACAAGAAGGTGTTGTCTCCTTGAGCAGTGATAAGGGTCCACTCACTTTGAGGAGTGTTTATCACGTGCCTGGTATGAAGAAGAATCTCTTCTCTGTGACCAATGCTGTCGATGCCGGTAATCACATTCTGTTTGGCCCAACAGAAGTGAAGTTTCTTAAAACTCAACCGGAGATAAAAGGAGACGTTATCCATGTTGGAAAGAGGGTGAAGGACTTGTTCATGTTATCGACAAGTACCTATGTTGATAAGATGAAGACCAACGATAGCGCGGCTATCTGGCATGAAAGGTTGGGGCATGTTGGCATGGACAAATTGAAGGCTATGGCGGTAAGGGGCCTTGTCAATGGCTTGCCTAGCTTGTCCTCTTATGGAGACGGTCATGTTTGTGCTGGATGTCAGTTTGGTAAGTCTCATCGACTTCCATTTGATAAATCGCAAACGAGATGCAAAGCACCGTTGGAGTAAATTCACGGTGATTTGATGGGACCAACTGCCACCCCAAGCCTTGGAGGCAATAGATACATGCTGGTGTTGATTGACGATTACACCAGATATGTCTGGGTGTATTTCTTAAAAGAGAATTCAGAAGCCTTTGCGGAATTTGTGGAGTTCAAGGAGCTGGTGGAAGGTCGGTTAGGCCTGCGGGTGAAAAAATTGAGAACTGACAATGGTGGGGAGTTCACCTCTGGTGAGTTCTCTAGTTTTTGCAGGAAACACAGCGTTCGGAGAGAGCTCACTTGTGCCCATACTCCACAGCAGAATGGCGTTGCGTAGAGGAAGATCCGTCATCTGACGGAAACCTGCAAATGTTGGCTTCATGCCAAGAGTATCCCAAAGTCCTTTTGGGCGGAGGGATTGTCTTGTGCGGCTTACATCATCAACAGGATGCCTCTAAGTCCTATCAACATGAAGACCCCTCACGAACTGATGTTCAAGGAAAAACCGAGTGTTGCTCACCTTCGGGTGTTCGGATCAACATGCTATGTGCATATTTCTGATGCTCTTCGGACAAAGCTAGATGCGAAAGCAAGGAAGCTAGTCTTTGTTGGGTATGATGAGCGGAAGAAAGGATGGAGGTGCATGGATCCTGATACACTGAGATCAGTGGTATCTCGGGATGTGGTGTTCGATGAAGTGACTTCTTACAAGGGGAGTTCAGGAGTTGAACTACCAGAGAGCAGGGTTGATGAAGCAGGGAAAGCTGCAGGAAGCCTTCAAGTGGAGCTGCCTGTTTCACCAGGAGCTCTAGTTGTGTCAAGCTCTGAGATGGAGGCTTCAGGTTCTGGAAGCAGGGGGAGCGATGCTCCAAGTTCGTCTGGAAGAGAAGCTTGCACAGAAGAAGCAGCTGAGGAGGTGGTTAGTCAGGCGCAACCTCTTAGGAGGTCGAAGAGGACTATCAAGCCACCAGATCGATACCCAGGAGGAAACATGGTGAGCTTCATCTCATGTTTCTTCGCTGGTCCCTTGGATGAGAGGGAGCCGTCGAGCTTTGAGAAAGCCAAAGGCATGAAGCAGTGGGATATTGCTATGCAAGAAGAGATGGATGCACTCAAGAAGAATGAGACTTGGTCTCTAGTGCCCAGGCCTAAGGGCATTACCCCTGTAACATGCAAATGGGTTTACAAGCTCAAGAAGAAAGCTGATGGCACGATCGAGCGATACAAGGCTCGCCTTGTAGCTCGCGGGTTCTCACAGTAGTATGGTGAAGATTATGATGAGACGTTTAGTCCAGTGGCAAAGATGACTTCGGTCCGATTTGTTATTGCCTTGGCGGCATCTTGTGGATGGGAGATTTGGCAGCTTGATGTTAAGAATGCTTTCTTATACTGAGAGATTGACAAGGATATCTTCATGGTCCAGCCGCCGGGTTTCATTTCGGAGGATCGTCCGGACTACGTCTGCAAACTGAAGAAGGCCTTATATGGTTTGAAGCAAGCGCCTCGGGCGTCGTATGGAAAGATCGCGGAGTATCTCTTATTCTGCGGGTTCTTTGCTTCAGACTCTGATTCTAGCTTGTTCGTCAAGAAGGTGGGGGCGCTTCGGGTTATTGTGCTGCTGTATGTGGATGACATGATTGTCACCGGGAACTCGAAGGAGGCGGTTGCAAGGCTGAGAGCTGAACTTGCTATCAGGTTCGAGATGAAGGATCTGGGGGAGCTTCACCATTTCCTTGGACTCGAGGTCCAGAGGCGGGAGAGCGGAGTGCTCATTTCTCAGGAAGGATATGCAGAGCGGATCGTTCATCGATTTGGCATGGAAGAAGGGAAGAGCAGCTCTATACCTCTAGAACAACATCATAAACTTCGGAAGGATGAGGGAAGAGTTCTATCTGATCCGTTGGTGTTCCGAGCTCTGGTTGGGAGCTTGATTTACTTGACCATCACGAGGACTGATATTGCTTATGCAGTTGGCAAAGTGAGTCGGTACATGGCGGAGCCACGGAAGCCTCATCTTCTAGCGGCGAAAGGTATATTGAAATATGTGAAGTCGACCTCTGATTTGGGTCTCCTATTTAGGAGAGGGTCAAGCTTGGAGTTGCTAGGATACATGGATGCTGACTACGGGGGAGACTTGGATGATCGAAGATCAACGTCTAGTTATGTCTTTATGACGGGCCCCACAGCTATCTCTTGGTGCAGCAAAAAGCAGGACTCGGTGTCCGTATCTACCACAGAAGCGGAATACAAGGCTTCGGCCTTGGCAGCTCAGGAAGCCGTTTGGCTCAGGAGGTTGGTGGAGGACGTTCATGAGGAGGTTTGAGGTCCCACTATGCTACGCGGGGACAATGAGAGTGCTCTCAAGCTGGTTAATAATCCAGTCTGTCACGCAAGGACCAAGCATATAGAGATTGAGCACCATTTCATTCGTGAAAAGGTGTTGGGAGGATCTCTTATGGTCGTGCATGTTCGGAGTGCGGACAATGTTGCAGACATCTTCACAAAGCCGTTGGCGAAGGGACCGTTTACACGGTTGCGGAGTTTACTCGGGCTAGTCTCCACTTCCCACTTCAAAGAGGATTGTTGAAATTTGGAAGTGGAGTGGAGGAGACCGGGCGGTCTGTTTTGGGAGACAGCCGAAACCGCGTGGGTTGTTTTATATCTTGCCGGTCTGTTCTGGTGGACTGCTGACTGGCCGGTTTGTTCTTGTTCGCTGCAGTCTGTTCCCAAGTTATTCTGCTTGGTTGGCATGTCTTCTTTGTGGGAAGACCGAGCGGGTTGTTCTTATATGACCGTCTATCCGGGCGGTCTGTCCTGGCGATCTGTTGACTTGTCTGAAGTCGGCCAGATGGTTCCTGGTTTGCTCCTGGTGGTCTAAGGAAGGAGTACCTTTGTGATCGCGCGGGTTGTGCGCGGTCTCGTGTTCGCGCGGCTTGTGCGCGAGGTGCCTGCTGTTCTGCGGTCTTGGTCAGATAATCGTCCAAGTGGTCTGATCGCGCGGTCTGTCCTTTAAGACCGCTGGCGATCTGATGGGTGGTGACTGTATCCCGTTTTGTGCGTTGACGACATCCGTTTACCCGCCGATAAATAGGGGTGCTTGGCCCATCATTCATAACGAGAACTGTAAGAACTGAGCCTGGGTTAATTCGTGCGGTCTCACTTTGAGTTCGGGTGGTCTCGGAAGCGAGCTGACTGTTTGTTGTGTTCGCAGGTTAGCGATCAGCAGATTGCGATCTTCTTCCTTGGTGTTTCCCAGCGGCTTGAATAAACAGCTCGGCAGCGGTCTATCTGCGAGCTGGTTTATGTTTGTTCTTATGCTGTTCGCAGCGAGCTCAGCGATCAGGCGACCTTCAGCGGTTAGGCGATCTGAGTTGCGGTCTGGCGACAGTTTCAGTTCTTCGTTCCAATAAAGCTCCAGTTTGTGCGGTCTGAGGTGCGATCTTGCAGTGCTGGCAGTCTGTCCAGTTTCTGATCGTGCGATCTCAGGTCAAGTCGGGCGACTTCTGGAGTCGAGCCGTCTGTGCGGTCTCAGCTTGTCTAGCTGCCAGATTTGTATTGGTGTGTTTTGTTCTTCTCGTCTCCGTGATTCTGATGAATCATGTCTCACCATGTATGCCTCGCAATGTAAATGAAGATTATGTTTCAATAAAGTTTCTTGTGTTGCTGTGTGGCATTGTGGTTGTTTGGCTTTAACTCAGTTGATGCAACTCCTGCTTACTCCTAAACGGTCCAAATCAAAATTTTTAACAATGCCTAGCTTTGCACTCCAGCTCGCCTTCACGGTCGGGATAAGGGAAAGTTTCTTCAAAATGGCTTTGAAGAGGAAAGCCCCCGTCTCCTACGAGGAGTTGATGGAGAGGGTGGAGGAAGAGATTGAGAGTGAGGAGGCCAACCTGGAGCTTACTAAGAGGCTAGCAAAGCTCAGTGAGCCAGAGGTCAGGCAGCAGGAAGTAAGGAGAAGGGAAGAGCCCAGGGCCCCGGAGGGGGAGTGGAGGCAGCGTGCCGAAGGAATGCAAGGTCTGGGAAGAGGTTACGGTCCGGGAAGGGGTAACTTTTATGGAGGACAAGGAAGACCCCACTAGTTGGGGTGGAGGCAGGGTCCGAGGCAATTGCCTCCCCCACCTCAGCAAGCCATGGCGATCAGGCGGGGTAGAGGAGGAAGAGGAAGAAGAGAAGAGGCTAGGGAAGAAGCAGGGGCAGGGAGAAGGAGAAGGAATAGGATGGCGGAGGGCGAAGCGGGAGAGGTGACGCTGCCGTATTGTGACTTCCATGATGAGGAAGGTCACGCGACGACCACCTGCCCAGAGTTCCTAGAGACAAAAAGGGCCCGAGTGCCCAGGCCGGTACAACAACAACCGGTGAGGATCGAGGAGGTCGAGCCTCGAGGGGAGGAGGAAGAAAGGTGTGAAGACAGAGTTGATGTGGGGAGTAGAGGAGGGATCAGGGTGATCCATGGGGGGGTAGGGGTGGAGGCAACCCGCAAGGCTAGCCTCCATACCATCTATCGGCGGAGCGTGGCCTCAACATCCACTGCTCCACCCCCAGCGGAGAAAATTACTTTCTCCCAGAAGGACATGCCAGGACATGAAGATCCGTTCTGCAATGCGCTGGTCATTCAGACCGCCATCGAGAACTTCACCGTCTCACGGATTTTAGTTGACAACAGGAGTTCGGTCAACGTCGTCTTCAAGAAGGCGTTTGACGAGATGAAGGTGGAGGCCCGGAGGGTGTTGGTCTCGGATGCTCCTCTATTTGGTTTTTCGGGAGAAAGGAAGGAGGTAGAGGGTGGAGTGGGGCTCTATGTGACTCTCGGAGGACAGTCCCGGAACTGCCGCTTTGTGATAGTGGATGCCCCGAGCAGCTACAGCGCCATCTTCGGGCGGCCTCTCATCAGCGCGTTTCGATGCGTCCCTTCCACCTTCCACCAGTGCCTCAAGTTCAACACGGGTGGAATCCAGGTCCGGGTCTGGGGAGAACCCAAATATGCGAGACGGTGCTATGTGACGGCTGTCAACACCATAGCCTGGATGGGAGAAGCGGAGGAATGGGACAAAGTGATGGAGGAAGCGACAGAGGCCAGAGGCGAGGAGGAAGAAGAGGAGAGGATGGAGGAAGAGGAAATTCATGCCCAGGAAGGGGTCGCTGAAGGACCCAGGGTGGAGGGAGTAGGAGAAGAGGAGAAAGAAGAGGGTGCCCAGGAAGGAGGGGTGGAGGAGTTGATGATGGTAGGGGAGGAAGAGACGGAGGAGAGAGCCCAAGCGCTCGCTTGCGTCAGAGAGAAGGAAAATACTTGGGGTGAGCAATTTAGGCTGGAGGCAGTGGAGGAGGTTGTGAAGCTTGAGGTCACCACTCGGCTTGGGGTGGTGGAGAATGTCCGGGTCAGCGGAGAGCTCAGTTCGGAGGAGCAGGCTGAGATCCTAGCCTGCGTGCAGAATAATGTGGATGTCTTCGCTTGGAGAGCCGCGGAGATGCCCGAGATCGATGCGGATGTGGCTTGCCACCGCCTCAACCTCGACGCTGGCACCCGCCCCATCCGTCAAAAGAAGAGGGCCACAGCGGACAAGCTGGAGGGACTGATCCGCGAGGAGGTAAAAAAGTGCCTACAAGCAGGTTTTGTGTCGGAGATCCAGTATCCAGGCTCGGTCTCCAATATAGACATGGTAAAGAAGGGTGGAGGTAAGTGGTGCATGTGTATTGACTTTTCACTACTTAATAAATCATTCCCGAAAGATTGCTACCCCCTACCTAGAATCGATGCGCTGGTTGACTCAGCCGTCGGTTTTTCTGTAATGTCTTTCTTAGATGCTTTTTCAGGTTATCATCAAATCTGCATGCACCCCCCCGAACATCAAAGATGTCTCCTTCATCACGGGGGATGGATGCTACTGTTATAAGATGATGCCTTTCGGGCTCAAGAATGCAGGTGCCACATATCAAAGGATGGTGGATCGGGTCTTTCGCGAACAGAGGGGAAGAAACTTAGAGGTCTATGTTGATGATCTCATGGTAAAAAGCCGGGACCTTGGGTCTCACCTCCGAGACCTTGAAGAGACGTTTGGGACGCTGCAAAAGTATAAGATGAAACTCAACCCCTTAAAGTGTGTCTTCGGGGCTAGCCGAGGGAAATTCCTGGGTCACTTGCTCACTCCGGCGGGGGTGGAGCCTAACCCAGACAAGGTCAAGGAGATAATAGAGTTGGGGTCGCCAAGAAACCCGAAGGAGGTTCAGAGCCTCACGGGGAAGCTAGCCGGACTCAGCAGGTTCCTCTCCAAGGAGGGGGAGAAGTGTGCGCCCTTCTTCAAGGTACTGAGGGGCAATTAAAAATTCGAATGGACCCCGGAGTGTGAGGAATGCTTTCAGGCTTTGAAAGGGCAACTCACCCAAACCCCCCTACTTCAAGGGCCGAGACCGGGAGAAGACCTATCCCTGTACCTGGGAGTAGGTCTGAGGCGGTAAGTTCAGTGCTGATCCGGGAGGAGGGAAGAAAGCAATTCCCGATCTACTATGTCAGCCGAGTACTGAAGAAGGCGGAGCTCCGGTACCCAATTTTGGAGAAGTTGGATTTCGCATTGGTGGTGGCGGCTCGGAGGATCCGTCCCTACTTTCAGGCACATTCAATCAAAGTGGTAACAGATCATCTGCTTCGCAAAGTCATGGAAAGGGTGGAACACTCGGGAAGATTGGCAAAGTTGTCCATGGAGCTGAGTGAGTTCAACATTACGTTCGTCCCTAGGGCGTCAATCAAGGCTCAAGCAGTGGCAGACTTCATGGCTGACTACACATCCGAAGTGGGGGAACATGAACCGCCTCCCCCAGAGGCATGGAAGATGTTGGTGGATGGTGCATCAGGAAGGCACTCCTATGGAGGGGGAATCATCCTGGTAAGCCCTCAAGGTACAAATATCGAACAAGCTCTGAACATCCACTTCCCGATTACCAAAAACCAAGCTGAGTATGAGGCAGTGATAGCGGGCCTCCGGCTGGCCCAGGAACTGGGAGTGCAAGATGTGGAGGTCTCGGCGGACTCCATGGTGGTGGCACGCCAAGTCCGGGGAGAGTTTGAAGCGAAGGATCCGACTCTCCAGCGGTACCTGAAGAAGGTTAAGGGATTCATCGGGCGATTTCGCACTTTCTCCATCAGACACGTGCCGAGGGAGGAGAGCACCCCCGCGAACCTCCTAGCCAAGTTCGGTCCCCGAGCAGGCGGAACGGTTTCAGAACTCTTCCGACCCACCATCGATGAAGGAGAACTGATGGAGATAGATCAGCGGACCTCGTGGATGGATCCTTTCATCACCTTCCTATCATCAGGGGAGTTCCCTAAAGGATACATAGACAGGCGACGCTTCAGGTATAAGTCAGCTTATTATTCCTTGCACGTAGGAGGGCTATATAGGAAAACTCTCTCGGGACTCCTGGCCCTGAGGACTACCCCTAACACCGCCACCGGTGAGTCCCCGTTCAAACTTTATCATGGGTCCGATGCAGTCCTCCCCATAGAGTTTGAAGTAAAGACCCATAGGGTGATCACCGCAGGTGAAGGGAATGAATAGTGGCTAGTGGGCAATGAAGAGGAACAAAGGCTATCCTTGGACCTGGTGGAGGAACTCTGGGACCAGGCCACCATCAGGCAGGAGGAAATCAAGCGACGAATGGCCCAATATTTTGACAAGCACATCCGAGTAAAGCACTTTCATAAAGGAGATTTGGTCTTGAAAAAGGTCGACGCGGCCAGAAGAGGAGCCGCGGTAGGTAAGCTCGACCCCATTGGGAGGGTCCATACATTGTAAGCGAAGTGCTCAAGTCGAGGGGGGGGGGCTATCACCTCCGAGATGTGGAAGGGGTACCTCTCGGCCGAGCCAGAAGTGGAGACGATTTGAAGTGATTTTACCCTTGAAAGTTTCATTATGATATTAGTTGAATACTTTACTTCTTCACTTGTAGTTATAGTTGTTATGCGAAAGCAGGCGAAGTAACAAGTTTTTATGCTGGAATGCCCCAGATCGATTCCGCTCCCGGGCTCTCACTAGACGGGGGGTTTCAGGTTCATCTCTGGAGAGGCTGGCAGGATGACAAGTTTTTATGCTGGAATGCCCCAGATCGATTCCGCTCCTGGGCTCTCACTAGAAGGGGGGTTTCAGGTTGATCTCTGGAGAGGCTGGCAATTTAACAAATATCGATGCTGGAAGGTATCAGGTCCATTCCGCTCCCGGGCTCTAACTGAACAGGAGGTGCAAGTTGATCACTGGGGAAGTTGGCAAGGAGATGAGTCCTTCATAAGGTCAGGATGATATGCCTCAGGTTGGCGAGCCTTCGGCGCTGACCCGGGCCTTCTCGCTCTGCGAGAAGGAATATTTCGCACGATAGTATGCGAGTGACGAGAATCAACCCTAAGCACTCCGGGGTATCGGTGCTCGGTAGAGAAGTCGCCAGCACAGGGTAGGAGGCGAGCTCTCGCCGAAAAGGAAAGTATCTAGCGAAACCTAAAGGAAGATACATACCTAAGGGGTAATGATCCTAAGGCAAACGACGAAAGGCCAGAGCAGCTGGAAACGTCCTATTCCTATCTATTCGATAACATAATATGCGAGAACGAGCATCGCAAGAATAACTTTCGCGAAGACGAATATCGAGGTAAGCGAGAACGAGATATCAACACACGAAAATAACAAAACAGAAAGGGCAAGCACAAGAAACAAAGCAAAATCTGCGTTTACATTCCACAGTTCGGTTACAATTCACGGCGATCTCGCCGATCAAAAGTTACAAAAACGGGAATGGCGGCGAGCTTCAGGAATCACTCGCGAACCCTTGCTCATCATCGCTGCTCTTCACTGGCGGAAGCGGGATAAAGAGCTCCGGGACGATGTCTTCCAGGGTCATGTCGGCCGCGTCGTCGGCTAGGAGGTCGGCCGCCTTCATCGTCTGGAAGATGTAACGAGCTGACTCGGTGGAATCCAAGTGAATTTCCTCGTCTCGCGATCGCCGCTCTTCCTTCAGGCGGCGAGGAGAGGGGGGAACGACGACACGGACGAGCTCACAATTTCGGGCTTTAGCCCGGCCACCTCGCCCTCAAATTCCTGGATGCGAGCGTCGGCTCTTCCGGCGACCTCGACATCCTGCAAGAAAGATAAATTTAGGGAACGAAATGGCCGAAGGAAAGGAGGGTGACGAAGTCTAGGTAACTTACCATACTGCCCTCCACGGCGAGCAGCTTTTCCTTCAGCTGCGCGTTCTCGGCAAGAAGCCTCTGATAGGCCCTCGAGAGCTCCACATTCTGAAGCTCCAGTTGCAAGCCACTGCGAGATCGTCTAGAATAACGACACTCATTAACAAATAATAATAGTTCGCGACAACGTAAAAGTTAGCGAGAATCATGGGGCAACCATTTCCACCTACCCCCACCTCGTGACCCGGAATGCGGTGGTACCCTAGAATAATAATAATCCTCGGCCGCGCGGCCCTCTCGGTCAATGAGGAAGGCGTAATCCCTCATCCTCGCAATATGCACCTCCGACGTCGTAACGTTCTCATCATGATCGCGTTGTCTCGCGGCCCGGAGCCTCGCATATTTTTCCATCAATACGGCATTCCTATCCTCGACGGCTTCTCTGTCCCGTCTCGCCTGCATGTTGAGGTCCATCAGCATCCGACCATATTTTCTCAGCAACTCTGCGGCTCGTTGTTTCATCATCTCTGGGTCTCGCGGATCCCCTAAGAAGTCTTCCACTTGGTCAGGAAGGGGGGACATCTCGTCGTCGCCCAACTCGGAATCGGTTGGTGGATTTTCAAAATTCTCTGCGAAGTATTACGGAAGGGTTAGATAGAGCGCTTGAGTCCGCGCAGGGCAAGGGGCCGTCGGAATGCTTACCGAGAGGGGGGCGAGTGATGCGCAATTTCGGCACTGCTAATTAGCAGGCACGAAATGCGTTACGACAGCAGTGCACCGGTCGCTCAAGTAATAAAAATGGGAAGTTATCCCCAAGTATCGATCTCTCAAGGAATGCAGGATGTGGTGATAAGAAAATAGAGTGAGGTGATTGTTATGACGAGTGAAAGAAAGTACAAAAAAATAAGGGCTTTGTGATGGGTGACCTAGACTATTGCAGAAATAAGAGATGCGGGTCAAAACTCCGCTTCGCAAGGCGGGATGGATGCAACGGCCGCGATGCCGTGCTTTGAAAGGCGCGTGGACTGATGCGATATTCGACAAGTGCACCGGTCGCACAAGTAATAAATGTTGGGAATAGGATCCCCGAGTGTCGGTCTCTTGAGGAATGCATGTTGGGTGAACGAATTGCGTTGTGTGACAATTGTTACACAAGCGGGAACAATCACAGAAAGTGGGGTTTTGATTTGGTTTCCTACCGTTAACAACAATAAAAGAAATGCGGGTCGAAATCACCGCTTCACAAGGTGAGATGGATGCAACGACCGCGATGCCGAGCTTCGTGAGGCGGATGGACGGTGCGCATACGAATGAAGTGATCACTAGTGCGGGGAGTGAGGGTCGCAAACACCTCTTTGCAAATCGCCGTTAGCTCTTGCTAACGCGAATCGAACACGATGAGTGCGTGAGTGAGTGAGTGAAGATGAGACGTATCACAAGCAAATACTGAAGAACGGATAAGAAACAACCATTGCATTTAAACTAAACATCATGATATTCAAGTTTAAATGATTCAAAGAAGTACAACAAAAGGGGGAGGAAGAAATCAACCAATGGGCGAAGACTAGCGGCCGTTCACGGCCAGAATGGTAGTTTGTCAAGCTACCTCCGGACTCGGGCGGACTGTGCTTCCGGCGTTGAGAGACTGTCACGACCTCTCCACGTGCTTCCGTCGTCTTCTACCTCAGGATGACTATTCTTTTCACCGGACCAAACTGGAGATGGCTTGCTTGAGTGCTTGCGGAGGGCGGAGAATGCTCCCGGACGATGGAGGATTGCTTAGAATGGCTGGAGATGACTTCCCCTTGCGGAGAAGATGAGGTGGAGATGGCTGGAAGTGGAAAACGGCGGCGTACGGACGGTAAATCGCGCTCCCAGAACCCCCCGTATCCCTAATCTGCGGATCAGGACTTTATATAGGCGCTGGAATAAATACTGCGCACGGTCATTGGCGCACGACCAGTGGTCGTGCGCGCTGGAATTCTGTGATCGTGCGCCTGCCTGGGTGGAGCCTGCAAAGTAAGAAATTTATAAATACCATGTTCGCACGACCAGAGGCGCACGACCGGTGGTCGTGCACACTATCGTAGGTGGTCGTGCGCACTGGTCGAAACAGAACTCATGAAATTGATGTTAAGTGCGCACGAACAGTGGCGCACGACCGGTGGTCGTGCGCACTATCGCAGGTGGTCGTGCGCACTGTCCGAGACAGAACTCAGAAAAAAGGGTTAAGTGCACACGATCAGCGGCGCACGACCAGTGGTCGTGCGCAATCGAACCAGTGATCGTGCGCAGTGTTCCTGTACAGAATTTTACCAGGAACACCTGCACGACTCCTGTTTCTACAGAAATGCTAATCAGGCCACTGAAAGTGGCACTCAACACAACGATAAGGCTATCAAAAGGGAATAAGCATAAAACACACCAAATTAGGCTAAGAAGTGCACCTAGCATAGAAAGACAAATATGAGCTGAAACAGGGCTAAAGTGCAGTGAAACGACTAGAAAACCGGCCTAGATGAGTCCAAATATGTGTATATGATCAGGACTCATCACACCCACAGACTTACCTGTTTGCACGTCCCGAGCAAACAAAATCTAAGCAGACGGGGAAAAACAACTAGCTGACAGAGAAATTGCGACACCGAGTACCATGCGAAGTCGCGTGCTCGCACGCATAAAAATATAACAGAGGAAATTTCTAAGTATGCATAACAGTTTGTACTTTTCTCAAATGCGTATCAAAAATTTATTACTACTCAAAAATAGAATCACGGCGAATCATCCGGTCACGCGTAGGGAGAAAATAAACTAATCGCAAAGGTGAGCATTGCCAAAGATCGGGGCTCAGGACAACCTCCAAAGGAATCCACCAATGTCGGTGACCATAGGCTTGCCTGTTCGCACTCTCTCCACGGCACTGGTTTGGCTCACTCACGAATCAGTAGGACTTTAGGTGAAGATGGGGCTTGGGTTTCAGTGAGGTAAACAAGGATAAACATGGAGGCTACGCACCAAACCCAAATGAGCTAGCATAAACAAAAAAATAATCTATCCGCTAACCCAAATATATGCGAGTATACCACACCCCCAGACTTAACTTTTTAACAATGGGTGTGTGCACTGCCCATTCCCAAATACAAATCAACAATTATTTTCAATTAAACTTTTTCTTTCTTTATCCATTTTTTTTTCAATTTTCTTTTTCTCTTTTCTATTTTTTTTTCTTTTCTTTTCACAACAAAATCAGCAGATTAAACATTGAAGCACATCCACATTTTCACAAAAATATTCACCACATCAACACCCTGAATGAATATATAAAATACTAAAGCTCGACTTAGGTGCGTGACTAGGATCGACTATGAGGCTTTGGTGAAATAATGGTGGAGCTGAATCAAAAGAAGGGGTAGGCACAACGGGGCTAACGAGGATAAGACATTAGGATTGGTACAAAGCTCAACCGGGCCAAAATGAAGGCCTACATCACGTTCGTGCACTGAACTAACCTATACCCATGCTTCGAGAATAGCTTGGGGCAAGTTCTTAGCCAACGAAAAAGACTATCCGTCCTCCCGACTCGAGCAATGCAAACCTAATGCCCGGCTACACACATCCCTAAGCTACCATTTGATTCACACCGAATTCACCATTTTTGAGTAGAATAAACAGTATTGACGCAAATAGAAAAATATAAAACTATAAGCATACAGAAAAATTAAATCTACTCAAATTTCTACATGAAACGAGAGCACTCGACTAGGACACTGCAGGAGTCAACATTTTACTCCGTTTCACAATCCTAAGTCAGCACGATGATTTGCCCGAATCTTGCTCAAGAAATGAGTTTAACTCGCGGCACACACACAGCTAAGCACGCGCTCAAGTGGTTGCAAGTGGTGTGTGATGCAATGATCTAAACGAAATAAATCAATAAAAGCTTCTAGTATGCATATGCAGTGTGCACGTGCATTGGGTAACACATACTAGCTCTCCCCCAGACTTAACCTAAGAAGTACATCACATGATATTAAAATGAAAATCAGAAAGAGAAAGGGAGAGAGGTTACCCCATGCTCAGCTAGTGAGCATACCAGATGACGCGTGACTGACCGAGGCTGCCCCACCACCATACGAAGAATCACAACCACCACCTTATAAGATGTGCAATGAATACCTGCAAGGTGGGTGAGCTCCGCAAAACAAAAGCAAAAATGTATAAAAACTGAATTGAAACATGTTAGAAAAATAAAAATCAGCAAATCTGGGTTGTCTCCCAGCAGCGCTTTTATTTTATGTCCTTAAGCTGGACCAAATACCTGTATTATAATTGTTTACAGAGCACAGAAATTAAATAAAAAGTGCATGAAACAGAGAGTTTCACAAAATAGGAGATAAAAAGAAAATCAGCTGTAGGCGCTTTTATGGTGCCCGTCTCCCAAAGCTTGAAGGCGGGAGGTGAAGGCTTTAGGGCCAACACTGGTGTCACCCAGTGTTCCCCTAACCTCCGCCCTCTTGCCACGGAGAGCAGCAGAGCGCGCATCGCGCAGATGCTTCTCTTGTTTAATTTTAGCGACAGTCGGAGACTGCCAACGCTGAATGTTTTCAGATTCTCTCAACTTAGTAGTGGGTGACGTCACTTCCGTCGCTGCAGTGACGACCGGATCAGCCCAAGAGATGGAATGCTTAACTAGTTTATTACATGATTCAATGCAAGAGAATAATGGGATGTCATCCCGAATCAAGTTCAGCTCAAATGTTCAGGACTGCCGTCCTCCTCCCTCTTGGAATTATAGTTTCTCCGAGCATCTACTTTTTCCTCTCCGCTTGACTGGTACTCTTCCTTTTTTCCTTCAGATGATCCATCATCTTTCTTATCCCCTGCGCAACTCAGTGATTCATCAAAAATAAAAGCAGGGGCAAATGGATGTTTCAGTTATAGTCTTGGGGCAAGTGGACAAAGGCACCTTATTGGGTAGGAGGACACAACCCACAGAAAAATCAAGGGTGGCACCGCTCTCTTTCAAGAACAGTACACCCAAGATAGGGATGGAGTGATTCTCCCGGGGTCCTAACACTTGAAAATCAGCAACCACCATTGTCCCCTCAACTATAACCTCTACATTTTTAACTTCCCCTTCCGATTGTATGATGGTGCCATTTGCAAGCACAAGAGATTTTCGGTCCTCCGTGTTAATTTCAAGTTGCAATTTATCAACGTCTTGCAAAGCAATGACGCTGCGGGAGGAGCCGGAATCACACAAAGCCTTAGTTTCAATTTTATTAATGGAACAGGAGATTACTAACTCACGCGGCTGACCCACTTCCGCATCGCCAAGACTCTTCCCTTGGTCTATTGGATTTTTTTCGGTGTTACTAGGGAGAGTTCCATGCGACCGCTCGGTGAGCACTTGGGCCAATTGGCCCAGCTGTGTTTCCAAGTTCCGCATGGAGGCGGTTTGGTTAACCATGTTTGAGTTAGCCGCTTGCATAAATTTTTCCATCATCTCCTCCAAGTTACTCTTTTTGGGAGCTGGGGGGCCTTGGTTATATTCCGGGTGAGGTGGCCTTGTTTGGCTCCCGGAGGCGTAGGAATCGTTTTGATGCTGCCCCGGTGCCCATCGTTGGCCAGATGCGTTGGGGTTCCATGAGAAGTTTGGGTGACTTCTCACTCCCGGATGATACGTGTTATTAAACGGCACCCCCTTAGGTTGATTACCAACAAAATTAACAGATTCATTTAAAGAAAAGTGCGAGAAGTCACCTGATAAATCATTGCCCGAACATTCATACGCGTGGTGTCCGCCGCCTCCACATCCTTCACACGTAATGACAGCAGCCGGTGCGGATGTAGGCGGGAGTGAATCGACCACGAAGAGACCACGGGCGCTTCTTGGTGCATTCCTCCCGGCAGTCCAAAATGTGCTGTGGGAGGCGGTGTCTCGCAGAATTCGAAGAGCCTCCTCTGGAGTATGGTTCATTAGAGTACCACCCGCAGCAGCATCAATCATCGCACGGTAGTTGGGCTCGATCGCGAAGTAGAATGTCTCTACCACATTCCAAGTTTGGAGCTCGTGGTTCGGGCAGCGGCGGAGAAGATCATTAAGGCGCTCCCACGCCTCGGCAAGGGTCTCTTGGTCAGCTTGGCGAAAGGTAGCGATCTCCCGCCGCAGGCTCACAATTTTATCAACGGGGTGGAATTTGGCCAGGAACTTGGAGGCGAGAACATCCCAAGTCGCAGTGGTCCCAGGAGGAATGGAATGGAGCCACACCTTGGCCTTGTCGCGAAGTGAGAAGGGGAACAGTCGCAGCTTGACTGTATCGTCAGGAATCCCAGCGTAGCGGAAGGTTCCGCAGATATCAGAAAACTCTGCCAGGTGCAGGTGTGGATCTTCACTGGCCATCCCGGAAAACTGAGCATTGTTCCGGATGATGTTCAAGATCGCAGGTTTGATCTCAAACTGGTTGTTCATAATGTTGGGACCAAACCCAGGATACACACTCCCAGCTATCGGAGTGGTATAATCTCTCATCGTTCGGGGCCGAGGTCTAACTACCTCTTGCTCATCTCCAGGATGGTGCTGCTCCACGTTGGGTACTCTTGGTTCAGCATCATCTGGGTTTATGTTGTCACCCATTACCGCTTGTACGGCTGCTGCGCGCCTTCGTGCGCGAGCGGTCCGTTCGATCTCGGGATCAAAGGGTACAAGTTCCCCCGCGGCTTGTCTCTGCATGCACAATCTCAACCAAAAGAAAACAAAGCAAAGAAAGTCAAAAATAGCTGCTCTTGTAACAGAAGTTCACAACTTAAGACGTTACATGCCTGAACATTCCCCGGCAACGACGCCAAAAACTTGATGCGATATTCGGCAAGTGCACCGGTCGCGCAAGTAATAAATGTTGGGAATAGGATCCTCGAGTGTCGGTCTCTTGAGGAATGCAGGTTGGGTGAACGAATTGCGTTGTGTGACAATTGTTACAAAAGCGGGAACAATCACAGAAAGTGGGGTTTTGATTTGGTTTCCTACCGTTAACAACAATAAAAGAAATGCGGGTCGAAATCACCACTTCACAAGGTGAGATGGATGCAACGGCCGCGATGCCGAGCTTCGTGAGGCGGATGGACGGTGCGCATGCGAATGAAGTGATCACTAGTGCGGGGAGTGAGGGTCGCAAACACCTCTTTGCAAATCGCGGTTAGCTCTTGCTAACGCGAATCGAACACGATGAGTGCGTGAGTGAGTGAGTGAAGGTGAGACGTATCACAAGCAAATACTGAAGAACGGATAAGAAACAACCATTGCATTTAAACTAAACATCATGATATTCAAGTTTAAATGATTCAAAGAAGTACAACAAAAGGGGGAGGAAGAAATCAACCAATGGACGAAGACTAGCGGCCGTTCACGGCCGGAATGGTAGTTTGTCAAGCTACCTCTGGACTCGGGAGGACTGTGCTTACGGCGTTGAGATACTGTCACGACCTCTCCACGTGCTTCCGTCGTCTTCTACCTCAGGATGACTATTCTTTTCACCGGACCGAACTGGAGATGGCTTGCTTGAGTGCTTGCGGAGGGCGGAGAATGCTCCCGGACGATGGAGGATTGCTTAGAATGGCTGGAGATGACTTCCCCTTGCGGAGAAGATGAGGTGGAGGTGGCTGGAAGTGGAAAACGGCGGCGTACGGACGGTAAATTGCGCTCCCGGAACCCCCCGTATCCCTAATCTGCGGATCAGGACTTTATATAGGCGCTGGAATAAATACTGCGCACGGTCATTGGCGCACGATCAGTGGTCGTGCGCGCTAGAATTCTGTGATCGTGCGCCTGCCTGGGTGGAGCCTGCAAAGTAAGAAATTTATAAAATACCATGTTCGCACGACCAGAGGCGCACGAACGGTGGTCGTGCGCACTATCGTAGGTGGTCGTGCGCACTGCTCGAAACAGAACTCATGAAATTGATGTTAAGTGCGCACGAATAGTGGCGCACGACCGGTGGTCATGCGCACTATCGCAGGTGGTCGTGCGCACTGTCCGAGACAGAGCTCAGAAAAAAGGGTTAAGTGCACACGATCAGCGGCGCACGACCAGTGGTGGTGCGCAATCGAACCAGTCATCGTGCGCAGTGTTCCTGTACAGAATTTTACCAGGAACACCTGCACGACTCCTGTTTCTACAGAAATGCTAATCAGGCCACTGAAAGTGGCACTCAACACAACGATAAGGCTATTAAAAGGGAATAAGCATAAAACACACCAACTTAGGCCAAGAAGTGCACCTAGCATAGAAAGACAAATATGAGCTGAAACAGGGCTAAAGTGCAGTGAAACGACTAGAAAACCAGCCTAGATGAGTCCAAATATGGTATATGATCAGGACTCATCATGGACGGAAAGTAACTGTGACGATTGAGGGTCGCACACACTTCTTCGCAAAGTGGGAGTGAGTGCAGCGGCCGCGATGTCGTGCTTCGGTATGTTGGTGAAATGGCTACAGTGCGGGGTTTTGATGAGGGTCGAAAGCACCTCTTCACTCTCACCTCTAGCTTTTGCTAGAGTGAGCTAGCTAGAACGTGTGTGTGGAAGTGGAGTGGAATGGAGGCGGAGCGCATCACAACAAAGCATCAAATAAATAATGAAAGAAGAAAAAGCTTATATTCATAGACAAATAGAGATTAATCAAGTTCATTACAACAATTAAAAGTACATTTCCAAAGAGAGAAAGATGGTAGAGGAAACCACGAGATGAGAATTCTCGCCGTAGATCTTGGTCGGAATGGGGGGTCGTCACGCCTCCTCCGAGCTCAGTCCTTGGTTGCTTCCGGAGTTCAGAGGTTGTCACTACCTTTAAACATCATCCGTCTTCTTCTCAGAGCTGGGTCTCTTCCACCTAGCGCAATGGAGATGCCACACGTTGAAATGCTTGCTGTAGATGGTGGGGAATGCTTGTCGGACACTTGATGGAGCTTAGGATCGATGGATGAAGCTTTCCCAAGGAAGGGGATGGATGGATGGAGCTTGGAGGAGGAAAACGGCGGAGACTTGCGGAAGAATTCGCGCCAAAACTGTCCGAATAACCTAAAAATCGCGGAACAGGTCTTTAAATAAGCGCTGGAATAAACAGTGCACACGAACAGTGGCGCACGACCAGGGGTCGTGCGCACTGGGCCGCTAGTGGTCCTGCGCGCTGTAGACAGAAACCTACAAGGCAAAACTACAGAAAATAATAAATCGCACGACCGTGCGCACGATCGTGCGTAGCAAACGCACGACCAAACTCCGAAGCTATTTTTGGGCAGCAGATGAACGCGCACGACCAGAGGCGCACGATCAACTGATCGTGCGTGAAGGAAACGCACGATCAATGGCATTTCAGGCATAAACTGCTCCTAAACAAACTCTGAACGTCGCACGACCCATGAACCTGCATGAAAACTCAAACATACCCGCTGGGGCATAGAAACAAAGCTCCCCAGCGACATAAAATATGCACCAAAAATAATAAAAGGGGAGCATCCAAGATAACACACAGAATAAGTCTTTGGAAGGTACTATCTACGCAAATGAACTACTAATCTAATATGAGCGATAATCCACCTAATATGCAGTACCTATGCATGATAATAAGCCTAAATGAGTCCTAAAACATGTATATAATGGAGACTCATCACACCCCCAGACTTACTCGTTTGCACGTCTCGGGCAAACACTCGATCCTTTGGTAGAAAAATGAAAGTTAAGGAAGCAACTGTGCAGGTGAAACACGATGGGAAGTAAAGACTAACGAGCGTGAAAATAAAGTAGAAAAGATTTTAAAACAAAGACTATATTTTAAGAACTTCTACAAGTGTAAAATACTAAATACCACTACTCTAAGGTGAATTATTGGTGAATCGTACAGTCACGCCCTAGGTAAAATAGCGTGAGCTGCTGAGGTGAGCGTTGTTCAAATTGGATCTCAAGAAAGAGCTCTCCAAGAAATCCATCAAGGTCGATGGTCATATGCTTGCCCTTTCACACCTTCTACACTGCATGAGACGATCTCATCAAGAATCAGTAGGACTTTTAGGTTATACTTGGGCTTGGGTTAAGGTACGATAATGAAGTAGAAGAACGTAGGCTAAACGCACTCAACCTCCGAAAAATAAACAAAACTCAACCTTAACATCTTCACCTTGAAGCACACTCCCCCAGACTTCATTTAAGCACTATGGTGTGCGCGAGACTTCACACTTGTGGTTCGATTCTTTTTAGAGATCTTTTACTCCTTTTTTAGATCCATAGAGACATAATTTAGGATCAATCAAAATTTTTTTTTCAATCTCATCATCTTTTTTCTGCGCGCACACACCACATCACACAACCACATATTTGTTCTCCGCTTCGCACAATCATCATCAATATGTATAAGTTTCAAAGCTTGACTCTAGTGCATTTTAGGTTAGGATATGGGGCCTTGGTGAACGATTAGTGGAGTTTAACAAATAGGAAGGGTAAGGTTCAATGGGGCTAGCAAAGGATGACGTTAGGTTGGGAAATCAAAGCTCAACCGGACCAAATGATGGCCTACGTCATGATCCCAACAAGATCATTCAACGCACTCGTTTTGAAAATAGCTTGGGGCAAGTTCTTAACCACCGAGCGAGGTCTCCTCTCCTTCCAACTCGAACAACACGAGGCTAACAGCTCTTCTACACTCGACCTAGGGCTACCGCTAGATTCACCAAATTCACCGTTTGAGTAGAGTATTAAGTAATTACACAAATGAAGTAAATAAAACTATAACTTTGTAATTAAATCTATTCTACGTGAATTTTTAAGCTGCGTGAGCGCTCTATTAGTAGCACCGCACGGGTCACATCCTGTTCAGCTACACAATCCTAAACTAACAATCAAACTTCTAAACATATTCATCAAGCATTTACACGATAATTGCGCACGGGTAAAAATAAAACGCATGTTGTGTGCGTTATTCAATGAGACAATAAATATAAATTTCCTAACACATCATTCTAGCATGTATGTGCGTGTAGCGTAAGCACGGGCTCGCTCCCCCCAGACTTGCATTGAAACACAAGAAAATATAATCTTTTGAAGCAAACTAAGAGCTGGGTCAAGAGTACCTATGCTCCTAAGAGCATGCCAGAAGAGCGGTATAATCCTTCTTCAATGATCTCCTCCTCTTCATCCAATCAGGTTCACACCTGCATAGCTAAAAACAAAAGCAAAAACAAACAAAACATGATAGAGATTAAATCAAGCAAACGGAACCGGGTGGTTCCCATGGGTTGTCTCCCAAGAAGCCCTTTTGTTTAACGTCCTTAAAGGTGGACCAAATACCTGTATTAAAGCAGTTTAAAAAGTCTAGGAATGAGCAAAGGTCAATAAATCCTAATTATTATTACAAGCTCAAAACAAATCAGCTATAAGCTGATTTGAAGTAGTAACAGCTGATGAAAGAAAAAGGTCCGGGGACCTGGTAGTAGGGGTGGAAAATAAGTAAGATACTCAGCCTCCAACCCCAAATCTCCTCTTTTTTCGCTCTCTTCTTCTGCTCCAGTATTATATCTTCAAAGAAAAACCACTTGCCCTCTTGTAACCAATCCTCAAGGGGAAGCACCAACAAAGATGAGGAAACAAGATGTTCCTTCGCTGTATCTTCCTCATCCCGCCAGCCTTTCAACTCTTCTATGCATAAGGTCTGATCAACCGGAGGAGGGGCATCCTGCATCCTTATACATAAAGAAAGGGGGTCAGGAAATAAATTGGAAGAAAAACTAAAAGAAATCTCATCTGAGGGGACAATCCCGGCTTCATCCCCCATGGGGTGCGGCAATGAAAAACTGATGATATCATCGAAGATTTCGCTAGACTCCACAGCGCACGCAATGGCCTCCTCTATAACTTGGACTTCTTCGCACTGGACCGAAGCGGTTGCTTCAGCACAATCAAGGCTGTCATCCTCCATGAGAGTGGGCACCACATTGCGCAGGTCCGCAACATCCTGCAAAGTGACCTCAATAAAAACATCAGCAACAGATATAATTTCGTGCGTGGCGGGAGAGGACGTGCTTCGTAAGAGTTCGGGCTCACTCTCCACGCAAGGGCACAAATCCACGCAAAGTGGTACATGAACCGAAGAAGTATGAGGTGTCGCATCAGAAACGGAGTCATGAGGGACACTGACATACATGTCTATTCCAAATCCTTCAAAAGGTGAAGGTGGAAGTGACACGTAATCAGAGGAAGAAGCTGTGCTCGCAGAATTTGAAGATGGGACGATCCGGATATCCGGCTCATCGTCATCCGCCAATTCGCGAAGATAAGCAGCACAGTCCTTCAAGGCGTGCTCTCTACTTTTGCAAAATAGGCACTGCTTTGCCGGCTTTGCCGGCACAAAAGGTGCGGCAGCCGTGTAAAGGTGCGATAACAAAGGTGCAGTAGAGTAGCCAAAAGACTTATGGGCTCCGTACGGTTTCTGAACAACACCATACTCCTTGGGACACCTATCACTAGCGTGGGAAGTGTCCCCACACCAACGACATCGGATATTCAAATGCGCCCACATGATATAGAAGAAGAAAATAGCATGAAAAGGAATAAATTAAAAAGAATAAAAGACTCACTCGAAAATAATCGACTCACAAACAACATCTCATCACGCCTGCATTCCCCGGCAACGACGCCAAACACTTGATGCCCAATTTCGGCACTGCTAATTAGCAGGCACGAAATGCGATACGACGGCAGTGCACCGGTCGCTCAAGTAATAAAAATGGGAAGTTATCCCCAAGTATCGATCTCTCAAAGAATGCAGGATGTGGTGATAAGAAAATAGAGTGAGGCGATTGTTATGACGAGTGAAAGAAAGTAAAAAAAACAAGGGCTTTGTGATGGGTGATCTAGACTATTGTAGAAATAAGAGATGTGGGTCAAAACTCTGCTTCGCAAGACGGGATGGATGCAACGACCGCGATGCCGTGCTTCGGAAGGCGCGTGGACAGAAAGTAACTGTGACGATTGAGGGTCGCACACACCTCTGCACAAAGTGGGGGTGAGTGCAGTGGCCGCGATGCCGTGCTTCGGTATGTGGGTGAAATGGCTATAGTGCGGGGTTTTGATGAGGGTCGAAAGCACCTTTTCACTCTCAACTCTAGCTTTTGCTAGAGTGAGCTAGCTAGAACGTGTGTGTGGAAGTGGAGTGGAATGGAGGCGGAGCGCATCACAACAAAGCATCAAATAAATAATGAAACAAGAAAAATCTTCTATTCATAGACAAATAGATATTAGTCAAGTTCATTACAACAATTAAAAGTACATTTCCAAAGAGAGAAAGAGGGTAGAGGAAACCACGAGATGAGAAGTCTCGCCGTAGATCTTGGTCGGAATGGGGGGTCGCCACGCCTCCTCCGAGCTCAGTCCTTGGTTGCTTCTGGAGTTCAGAGGTTGTCACTACCTCTAAACATCATCCGTCTTCTTCTCAGAGCTGGGTCTCTTCCACCTAGCTCAATGGAGATGCCACACCTTGAAATGCTTGTCGGACCCATGATGGAGCTTAGGATCGATGGATGAAGCTTTCCCAAGGAAGGGGATGGATGGATGGAGCTTGGAGGAGGAAAACGGCGGAGGCTTGCGGAAGAATTCGCGCCGAAACTGTCCGAATAACCTAAAAATCGTGGAACAGGTCAATAAATAAGCGCTGGAATAAACAGTGTGCACGACCAGGGGTCGTGTACACTGGGCCGCTAGTGGTCGTGCGCGCTGTAGCCGGAAACCTGTAAGGCAAAACTACAGAAAATAATAAATCGCACGACCGTGCGCACGATCGTGCGTAGCAAATGCACGACCAAACTCCGAAGCTATTTTTGGGCAACAGATCGATGAACGCGCACGACCAGAGGCGCACGATCAACTGATCGTGCGTGAAGGAAATGCACGATTAGTGGCATTTCAGGCATAAACTGCTCCTAAACAAACTCCGAACGTCGCACGACCCATGAACCTGCATGAAAACTCAAATATACCCGCTGGGGCATAGAAACAAAGCTCCCCAGCGACATAAAATATGCACCAAAAAGAATAAAAGGGGAGCATCCAAGATAACACAAAGAATAAGGCTTTGGAAGGTACTATCTACGCAAATGAACTACTAATCTAATATGAGCGATAATCCACCTAATATGCAGTACCTATGCATGATAATAAGCCTAAATGAGTCCTAAAACATGTATATAATGGAGACTCATCAGCGAGAAGTCCCAGGGCGGCCCTAGAAGACGTTACCATAGTGGGGATAGAGAGATTTACCCAGGCTAGGAGGGTAGGCTGCGCTGTTGGTCGGAGGGATCTTTGGCGGCACAGAGCCGCCGGTCTCCTCGCTCGTCAGGAGTCGGAACCCATGCCTATCTACAGTTTTGTCGGGAGGAGGCGGAAACGGAGGCCGCAATGCCTGCCGAGCCGGGGACTTCCGGGGCGAGACTGTAAGAAGCAGAGAATGAAGGTCAGATAGTTGACAAAAGAAGAAGTCAATATGCGAGATTAAGGGCATATCCGCGGCATTCGTGCCAGCGAGATCCGTGTCCACTGGCGGACTTTTGCGAGACCTACCAGCAGGTTCGCCAGTGTCCTCGTTCGGCAAAGCATCCTGCAAATAGGCATGAGTCACGGGCAAACTTATTGACAAGCTAGAGGGATAGCTCATACCTCGTGGGGACGACTATCCGGGGAGGAGTCCAGCAGCACAGAGACGTCCCCGGTTCGGCAAGCCATCTTCACCTTCTTGGTCTTCTGCGACTGAGCAGGAGGCGGCCGATTCATCCAGGCAGGGAGCTTGGTCGTAGAAGGTAGCCCGCTGGCTCTCACAGCCCTCAGGCGAACCTCGGCTTCTTCGGAAAGCGGCATCTCCTGGCAGCTACAGTATGGGGAAAAAAGAAAGAATAGGAAGTGGCAGCGCACGCCACTAAGGACTCGGGATGATATTTATAGCCCTCGGGGTGGGCCCTACCAAAGATTCCTGACAGATCATCAAGGGGCTGGCGAATACCAGGGGCTGGATGTTTCTTCACGAGCCTAAATAGCCTTGCGAAGAGCGGGGATTGTGTACAACCCCGATATTCGCCAGGGGAGGAAGCGCGGTGTGGGAAGGCAACAGGGTGAAGTAATAAGAGAGGGAGGTCTTAGGGCCGAAGGCCTCGCGAAAGGGATCTGGGAGAAATCTCTCTCGGAGGGCTCGCTGAGAGGCGAGCAGAAGGGTAGGCGAGATAAACATCCGCAGGCAATTTAAGGAAGTTTACTGAGTTCGACGAAAGTACTTCGTTCGACGAACTCTCCCGAGTTCGTCGAGCCCACCTGTGGTCGTCGAGCTCGCCCCTGTTCGGCGAAATCATCAGCAGTCGACGAAATGTTCTATGCTCATTAAAGCCAAAGGGACGGTCTCGCAAGAGGAGTCGCGAGATCCTGACCTCGGCAGATATCTTCAAAGGACTGGGCCAAGCGAGGTCAAGCAAGCCAATACCTCACAAGCCGCTGGCAGAAGAGACCCTATGGTCAGTAAAGAGGTGTTCGGCGAAACGTGTTCAGTGCGGGACAAAGTTAGTAGGCGATCTCGCAGGAAGGCTCGCCAGTTTAAAGCCACAGCGTCCAGCGAGCTCAATTCTGCGCTCGACAATGTCGAACCAAGCTCAGCATTCGTCGGACGGCGCCCGACGAATGAAATATATTCTATAGCAGCGGTCGACGAACCGCCCGTCTCAGCGGTCAACGAATAACTTGACGTTCTGTATTTCGTCGAGCTCGTCTGTGATCGGCGAAGTGCCCTGTGTTCGACGAAAGGTGTGTTAAGCTCGACGAAGTCTAGAGGCGGTCTCGCAGGAAGGTTCGCGAGACCGGACCTCAGCAGATACCTCCAGAATGGGCCAGCGAGGTCCTCGCAGGGTGATCGCCTGGGAGAGGCATCGCGAGCGGGACTCGCGAAAGGGCTCGCGAGAGCTTCGGCAGTAGTGCTCTCGCAGTTTCTTGCCCATAGGTTGATGAGGCAAAATTACATCTTTTACAGTTGGTGGTCTGCCTCTAGCCTCTCCAAACAGCGGAGTTTGGCTGTTAGCAGACTAATTTGGGGTGCGCATAGTAAAATCAAAAGGAGGAATCCTGCTATCTGCAGGCAAGATCAGAAAACTTATAAATAAGACCTAAAGGGCACCTTTGGAGAGGATCTGCACTTCAGCTTCTCTCTCCTCAGGCTTTCTTTGGAGAGCATTCCCAGAGCTCTCTAAGGTGCCCGAGTCTCAGCTTTGGCTTGGGAGGGGAAGCGCTCAACGATCTTTCGGGTTAGTGGAGGGACCTCCTCGCTGTGACTAAGGTCTTAGTCATTTTTCCAGTCTTCAGTCTACCTTCTCTGAGGGATCAGTAAGGGCTAGCCGCCCCTCATTTCGGTGAGGGCCCTGAGCTCCACAAGAGGCCGAGAAATCGGTTTCAACAATAGAAATCTAGAGATGTTTAGCCAATTTACCACAAAGTGAAGCTATTTAAAATTAAACGGAGAAGTAGTGCTAAATTAATTCTATAATTGAATTAAAAACATAAAGTGTTTCTTAAAACTAAATTACTTCAAATTTTAATTTTAACAAATTCTGATAAAACAAAAAATTAGCTAAATTAAAAATGTAAGAATACTTATAATCAAACCTCAAACTAAATTTCTAGAACAATAAAAACAACAAGGCTAGGCATATTTATTATTATTAATTTTTATATAATATTATTTCTTGGACTTCCCGAGGGCTACCCGGTGAAGGGTTCGCAAGGTACTAGGAGCTGTGATGGGTGTTCAAGCCCAAAGCGCCCTTTCCAAGAAATTAGATTTTTATAATTTTTATATATTTTTTTTCAAATAAAAATACTATGAATGCTAAGCTACACCCCCATACTTAAAAGTAAACATTGGCCCCAATGTTTAAAACTAAGTATGAAGAACACTAGATAAATAAACTTTTAAAAGAAAAATACATAAAATTAAAGATAAGCAAGGGGTGCCTCCCAAGAGCGCTTTCTTTTTCTAGTCTTTAAGCTAGACGGTTAGTGTTAGGAAAAAGGAAAATAAAAAGAGAAGTGGACAGTTAACACCCTTAATTCGCGCTAAGGCAAAAGTGTCGGCGTCAGTCGCCCGGCTACTCCTCCACTATAGTCTTGATTCTTTGGCTATCAGTGAGCTTGAAATTGTGAATCCAAATTACCTAAACAAACCGTAGGTGATTTGAAAAGCTGGAGATGAGCGGCAAATGGATCTCTGAAGACGTTTGGTTGCAACGGCTCATCATCTACAAGGAAATTATTAGTATCAAAAGAATCAGAACTAAACGATTCAGATAATTTTTCGCAAGGAGGAGGCGCTTGCGAAAATATATGATTGAGCTTCGGTTGTTCCTTTTCTAAAATAAAATTTTCATTAGGAAAATCTAGTGCATTACCAAGCGGAATAAAATTTTCAGACACAAAATTTTCATCAATTTTTGGTTTGATAGAAGAAATTCGCGAATATTCATGACAAAGAAAATAAAATCCGCGTGGAGTAGGGGAAGAAACTTATTCTTCTTCTATTTCATCATGGGTGCCCATAACCTTAAGAAATTCTTGGTATAATAAGTTTTCTTCATCTTTGGTAAAAGAAGTTATGGGATTACATGAAATCACATGTTCCTTCATAACTAAATTATCCAAAGATGGAGAAAAAATACTAGAAGAAATAAAATTCTCCTCTAAATTTTGGGGGGAGAGTATCGAATTGATTCGGTGGTGATTCCCCAAAATTAGAGAAAGGAAAATTCGGCGCAAAAGAAGAAGAACAAGAATTCAGATCTAAAGATTTATCTTCATCGCCCCGAAAACTATCAGGGTGACCTTGCCACCAAGAATAATCTACTTCGGGGCTAGAAGAAAAATTATTAAAAGCCGAAAAATTATTCTCGTGAAAATTAGAAAAATCACTAGACGAAATAATATTTTCCTCTAAATTTTGGGGGGAAGTAGTTATTTGGATCTGCGAAATTTCCCCCAAATTAGAGAATGAAAACTGCGGTGTATAAGAAGAAAAACAAAAATTCGGATCTAAAGTTTTATCTTCATTGCTCCGAGAACTATCCGGGTGAGCTTGCCACGAGGAATAATCTACTTCGGAGCTAGAAGAACAATTATTAAATGCCGAAAAATTATTCTCATTAAAATTAGAAAAATTATTTTCATCAAAGTTTGAAAAATTATTTTCATTAAAAGATGAAAAATTATGATCATAATTATTATCTGAATTATTTGCATAATATTGAGGATAATTATTTTCATAATAATTATTTTGAGAATGTAAATAACATTCCTCACTTTGATGAGGCGCACCACAATAATAACAACTAAACTGGTGCCTTCGTGCGGCTTGCAAGAGTTCAATTTGGTTTCGAAGCACGGTAATTTTAACGACCGCTTCTACTAATTTCATAATAAAAAATAAAAAAAGGAAACAACTTTCACTTAAATGAATGGAATTTTAGAGTATTAAAGAAAAAATATATATTCTTATAATTTTTTTCAAAAAGTGGGTTAAGTTAGTCCCGGACTTCCCAAGGTCAACCCGGTGAAAGGTACTAGAGGTTGTGATGGGAATCAAGCCCAAAGCGTCCTTTCCGAGAATTTAGATTACGCTTTTTAAGATTTTTTTTTTTTAAAATTTAAAGAGAAGGGGGAGAAGAAAGAGAACGATAAAATTAAGAAATATTTCTTTTTTCGAAATATCAACCGTGTTCCCCGATAACGACGCCAAAAACTTGATGGAGCAAAACTATGCTTGCAAACGACAATGGCAAGTGTAAAGTGTCGAATGTAGTATAGGTTATAAAAACCAACGTCGTATTAGACTCGGGGCGGTTGAGTACTCTTACTTCAAGAAAATCTCTATTATCTTATCAATTAAAACTTAGAGTTGGGTTGCAAAAAGAAAATAAAACAATGAAGAAGGAGAAGAATGAGAAATAAGAGAATAAGAAAAACTATTTTATTGATAAAAGAAAAGAAATTACAAACTATGAAAAGGAAATTACAACTATCGAATTGAAAACTACAAGTTGCATAAAGAAAGAGGATTACAAGAACTACTAAAACATGAAAATAAAACATGAAATGAAAGTTCTAATCCTAAAAATTGGTCTCCAAAATTCCCTCCTCAAACATCTGCTGGAGCTGGCTTTTTATAACTGCAAAATTGAGGTTACACGCCCTCGGTCACGCTCGTGACCAAGGGCGTGTAAGGCGCGCGATCTTCTCGGTGTGGAAAGGACGCCGGCTATCATTAATGCAGGCGATTCGGGCGCGTCACGCCCGTGACCTGGGGCGTGTAATCTTAAAATTTGGCTTCTGGCGGGAATCTTCGGCGGGAAGAAGCGCGGGATGAGTTACGCCCGTGATCTAGAAGTCACGCCCCCTGGTCACGCCCGTGACCTGGGGCGTGTACTTGGCGAAACTTCACGGAATTGACCCGGGGTGGCGGCAGCAGGTCTGGAACACATCTTTGGAAGTCACGCCCTTGGTCACGCTCGTGACCTTGGGCGTGTACTTGACAATTTTGCTCAAAATGCCCAGAAATCCTGAAAAACACAGAAAAAGCTTAAGTTAGTTTATAAAATTAAAAGGGAACATATTAAATAAGAAAACACATATAAATTAAATAAATTCATATTAAAACTATATTAAAATTATACTAAAAGATGAGTACAAAAAGTACTCATCACTCCCTTTGTAGGAAGTCACCTCATCGAACATCACATCCCGAGATACCACTGATCTCCGTGCTCAGGATCCATGCATCTCCATCTCTTCTTCCGTTCATCATATCCAACAAATACTAGCTTCCTTGCTTTCGCATCTAGATTTGTCCGAAGAGCATCAGGAATATGCACATAACAGGTTGACCCGAACAACCGAAGGTGTGCAACACTCGGCTTCTCCTTGAACATCAGTTTGTGAGGGGTCTTCATGTTGATAGGACTTAGAGGCATCCTGTTGATGACGTATGCTGCACAAGACATTCCCTCCGCCCAAAAGGACTTTGGAATACTCTTTGCATGAAGCCAACATTTGCAGGTTTCCATCAGATGACGGATCTTCCTCTCCGCAATGCCATTTTGTTGTGGAGTATGGGCACAAGTGAGATCTCTCCGAACGCCGTACTTCCTGCAAAAACTTGAGAACTCACCAGAGGTGAACTCCCCACCATTGTCAGTTCTCAATTTTTTCACCCGCAGGCCTAACCGACCTTCCACCAGCTCCTTGAACTCCACGAACTTCGCAAAAGCTTCCGACTTCTCTTTCAGAAAATACACCCAGACATATCTGGTGTAATCGTCAATCAACACCAACATATATCTGTTGCCTCCAAGGCTTGGGGTGGCAGTTGGTCCCATCAAATCACCATGAATGCACTTCAACAGCACTTTGCATCTTGTTTGCGATTTATCAAATGGAAGTCGATGGGACTTACCAAACTGATAACCCACACAAACATGACCATCTCCATAGGAGGACAAGCTAGGCAAGCCCTTGACAAGGCCCCTTATCGCCATAGCCTTCAATTTGTCCATGCCTACATGCCCCAACCTTTCATGCCAGATAGCCGCGCTATCGTTGGTCTTCATCTTATCAACATAGGTGCTTGTCGATAAAACGAACAAGTCCTTCACCCTCTTTCCAACATGAATAACATCTCCCTTTTTCTCCGGTTGAGTTTTAAGAAACTTCACTTCTGTTGGGCCAAACAGAACATGATAACCGGCATCGACCGCATTGGTCACAGAGAAGAGATTCTTATTCATACCAGGCATGTGATAAACACTCCTCAATGTGAGTAGACCCTTATCACTGCTCAGAGAGACAACACCTTCTTGTTCTACTGCATGAACAGAATTATCAATCGTAATGATTGCATCGTTACCTGAGTAAGGCGCCAAAGAAGAGAACTTTGATTCATCCCCGGTGAGGTGATGCCCACACCCTGAATCCACGATCCAATCCTCTTCAAAGTTGATGGCAGCCAAGGCCTTAACGGGCATCGCCGTCATGTTAGCCACAAAGGCTCCTCCCCATCCAGCTTCATCAGACTTTGGCTTATCCTTCTCCGCTGCATGTCCCGGCTGAAGATTAACCCGACAATCCTTCTTGAAGTGGCCGGTCTTATTGTACCTGAAGCACCTTGGTCCTTCTCCCTTCTTCTTCCCATCAGACTTAGAGGCATAACCCCTATCCTGCTGACCTGAAGTAGAGGGTCCATCCTGCTTCTTCTTCTCCCACTTCTTCTTCTTCTTCCCAGAGAACAACACATCACTATCTCCCCCAGAGATAGAAGTCTCCGCCATCTATCTTGCCAAACTTTCCTGCGAAGCAAGTAAGTTCTCCATCTCCAATAGAGATGGTTGATTTGCCCAACCCTAAACTGAAGTCACAAAGGCAAGATACTCCTTCCGCAACCCGCGGATGATATGCTTCTTCAGTTTTGCCTTCGAGATGGGCTCATTAGGGTCCAATGCAGAAATCTCTACTGGGAGGTTCTTCATCTTGAGAAAGAAGGTAGAAATAGAAAGATCTCCTAGAGAGGCCTTCGCCAACTCATTTTCAAGAAACTGTAGCCGAGCAACATTCTTCTTATTGAACAGCCCATCCAAAGATGTCCAACTCTTAGCAGCAGATTTAAATCAAATGATGTGATCGAATAGCTCTGGTGAGATATCCCTCTTGAGAGTGAACTCTGCCTTTACATTAGTACTCCTCCAAAGTCTCATTTCTGCCATATTATCTCATGCTAGAAACACTTCTTATGTGTCTTCTCCTCCAACTATCTCCCATAGATCCTCGCCAAGTAAGTAACTCTCCATACTCGACCTCCATTTCTTATAGTTAGTCGATGTGAGGAGTTCAATACCAAGCCCTCTTGCGTATCCAGCTTCCATGGCAAACTATGTGGTCTCTTCTTCACAAAGAGGATGGCAACTCACGCTGATCACTGTTTATCCACTCCAACAACCTCGCTTTGATACCATGTTAAAATTTATGATTTGAATCATTTAGCAGTAAGCAGGAGTTGCATCAACTGAGTTATAGACAAACAACCACAATATGCCACACAATAACATAAAGCTTTATTCAATCACAATACTTGATTACAGTGCGAGGTATACATGGCGAGACATGATTCATAAGAATCACGGAGGAGAGAAGAACAAAACACACCAAAAAACAGAACTGGCGGCTTGATAAGCAGAGACCGCACAGACCGCTCGACTCCAGAGACTGCCCGTCTTGACCTGAGACCGCACGAACAGAAAACAGCGAAGATGACTTCAGATCGCCACCTCAAACCGCACTGCAAGACGCCACCTCAGACCGCACGAACTGGAGCTTATTGAATTGAACGAAGAACAGCTGTCGCCAGACCGCAACTCAGATCGCCTAACCGCTGAAGGTCGCCTGATCGCCGAGCTCGCTGCGAACAGCACAAGAACACCATAAACCAGTTCGCAGACGGACCGCTGCCGAACTGTTTATTCAAGCCGCTGGGAATCACCAAGCAAGGAGACCACAACCTGCTGACCGCAAACCTGCGAACACAATAAATAGTCAACTCGCTTCCGAGACCGCTCGACCTCAAAGTTGAGACCGCACAAATTAACCCAGGCTCTAGTTCTTACAGTTCCCGTTATGAATGACGGGCCATGCACCCCTATTTATAGGCGACAAGACGGATGTTGTCACCGCCACAAGAGGGATACAATCACCACCCGCCCGATCGCCAGCAGTCTCACAGAGCAGACCGCAAGATCACACCACTTGGACAGCATCCAGTCCAAGACCGCAGATCAGCAGCAGATCGCGCACATGCCGCGCGAACACAAGACCGCGCACAAGCCGCGCCGGCACAAGAACGCTCCTTCCTTAGATCACTAGGAGCAAACCAAGAACATCTGGCCGACTCCAGACAAGTCGCCAGACCGCCCAGCATAAGCCGCCCGATCATAGCGGTTACACAGAACAAACCGCCCAGTCTTCTAACAAAGAAGCAAGACCGACCAAGAAGAGCATACAGGGAAGAGACCGCAACAACCAGGAACAAACCGGCCAACCAGCAGATTGCCAGAATCAACCCGACAGAGCCAGACCGGCAGAACACCAACCTAGACCGCGCGGTCTCTGCGGTCTCCAAAATTCAGACCGTCGGCCACCTTCCACTCCACTTCAACAAATTCAACAGATATGTCTTCATGGCGGGCCCCACGACTATATCATGGTGCAGCAAGAAGCAGGATTCCGTGTTTGTCTCAACCACGGAAGCGGAATACAAGGCTTTCGCCTTGGCAGCTCAAGAAGCCATCTGTCTTAGGAGGTTGGTAGGAGACGTCCATAAGGAGGTTCGGGGTCCGACTCTGCTCCACCGTGATAATGAGAGTGCTCTCAAACTGGTTACTAATCCAGTTTGTCACGCGAGGACCAAGCATATAGAGATCGAGCATCATTTCATTCGTGAGAAGGTGCTGGTGTGGTCTCTTTCAGTCGAGCATGTTCGGAGTCAGGACAACATTGCTGACATATTTACAAAGGCGCTGGAGAAGGGGACGTTCACTCGGCTAAGGAGTTTACTTGGGCTATTTTCAACTTCCCACTTCAAGGGGGAGTGTTGAAAATGTTGAAGTGGAAGTTTATGGAGTTGGGGGAGACCGCCCGGTCTGGTCTGACCGCACGGTCTTGCAGTCTCCTCTGGCTGTCTGACCCCTCTGGTCTAGCCGCGGGATATTCAGCGTGACCGCCGTTCTTCTGTCCAAGGGTGCCGAGGTGAGGCCACGCGGTCTGGTCGTGTGACCGCGTGGCGAGCTATCTTCTGTTCGGTGTAACCGTGCGGTCTGGGGCTTATGACCGCGTGGTGGGGGCAGCCTGGTATGGTGGCTATCCGGTTTCTTTGTGGGATGCGCGGACTAAGGTCTTCTTAGTCGCGCGGTCTCCGATTTGTGTTCGCATAGCTGGTCCTTCGACGATATGCTGGTATATGCGGTCACAGGTGTTTGGTCGATTTGGCGGGCTGTTGTCCTAGTCGGCTTGGTGTGTTCGCGGTATCTGGAGGAGGTTGGGTGGCGAACACAGGTGGTGAGCATTATGACCGGGCGAGTTGTCATGATTGCGCGGCTTCTGTTGAGGTCAGCAAGCTCACTAAGCAGAAGGTTCTTGTGCTGATCGCGCAGGTTGACCGGTCTGGATGCACGGTCAAGGGTGGTGACTCTATCTCATAGGGCGGTGACTGGATCAGGTCGCCCGCCTATAAATAGGAGTCACTGTAGCAGCAAAATAATTGCACCAAGTGTAAGCTGAGCTCACGTCCTGTTCTTGCGGTCTCTTTTTTGTGACTGGCCGGTTAGATGATCGAACTTGTCTTGTGCAGCTTTTGCGGATTGTGCGGGTAGCAGCGGTCACCTCCTTTTTTGAAGGTGTTCGGGCGATCTCGCGGCTTGCAGTGCGGGTTGCTGGAGTTCAGGAGGATCAGTGGAGTTCGGGAGTTCGCGAGGTTCTCAGTTGGTGTTGTTCAAGTCGCAGGCAGGCAGTTCGGGCGGTCTTGTTCTCTAGCTGAGCGGGCTGTCAGGTCGAGCGGTCAGGCAGTCTCGGTTGGTTGACCGCTGGTTATCCTTTCAGCTTGTTTTTCTCTTCTATTTTTTGTGTACTGGCGAAATCATGTCTCGCCATGTATACCTCGCCCTGTAATAAAGAATTTTGCTTGATCAATAAAGATTGTGTTTGCTTCATGTGCTTCTGGTTGATTGGCTATAACTTTTAGTTGTACTATTCCTGCTCACTCCTAGATCTACGGAAAATTTCACACGACTAACTTCAAGAAGTGGAAGTCGTGTATGGAGAGTTATTTGCTTGGCGAGGATCTATGGGAGATAGTTGGAGGAGAAGACACACAAGAAGTTCATCTAGCAGGAGATAATATGGCAGAGGTGAGACTTTGGAGGAGGACTAATGCAAAGGCAAAGTTCACACTCAAGAGGGCTATCTCACCAGAGCTATTCGATCACATCATTGGATGTAAATCTGCTGCTGATATTTGGACGTCTTTGGATGGGCTGTTCAATAAGAAGAATGTAGCTCGGCTACAGTTTCTTGAAAATGAGTTGGCGAAGGCCTCTCAAGGTGATCTTTCCATCTCTACTTTCTTTCTCAAGATGAAGAACCTCGCAACGGAGATTTCTGCATTGGACCCTGATGAGCCCATCTCGGAGGAAAAACTGAAGAGGCATATCATCCGCGGGTTGCGGAAGGAGTATCTTGCCTTTGTGACATCAGTTCAGGGTTGGGCAAATCAACCATCTTTGTTGGAGCTCGAAAACTTACTTACTTCGCTGGAAAGTTTGGCAAGACAGATGGTGGGGACTTCTATCTCTGGGGGAGATAGTGATGTGTTGTTCTCTGGGAAGAAGAAGAAGAAGTGGGAGAAGAAGAAGCCAGGTCATGATGGACCCTCTACTTCAGGTCAGCAGGAAAGGGGTTATGCTCCTAAGTCTGATGAGAAGAAGAATGGAGAAGGACCAAGGTGCTTCAGGTGCAATAAGACCGGCCACTTCAAGAAGGATTGCCGGGTTAATCTTCAGCCGGGACATGCAGCGGAGAAGGAGAAGCCAAAGTCCGATGAAGCTGGATGGGGAGGAGCCTTTGCGGCCAATATGACGGCAATGCCCGTTAAGGCCTTGGATGCCATCAACTTCGAAGAGGATTGGATCGTGGATTCTGGCTGTGGGCATCACCTCACCAGGGATGAATCAAAGTTCTCTTCTTTGGCACCTTACTCAGGTAACGATGCAATCATTACGGCTGATAATTCTGTTCAAGCAGTAGAACAAGAAGGTGTTGTCTCTCTGAGCAGTGATAAGGGTCCACTGGCATTAAGGAGTGTTTATCACGTGCCGGGTATGAAGAAGAATCTCTTCTCTGTGACCAATGCGGTCGATGCCGGTTATCACGTTCTATTTGGCCCAACAGAAGTGAAGTTTCTTAAAACTCAACCGGAGATAAAGGGAGATGTAATTCATGTTGGAAAGTAGGTAAAGGACTTGCTCGTTTTATCGACAAGTACCTATGTTGACAAGATGAGGACCAATGATAGCGCGACTATCTGGCATGAAAGGTTGGGGCATGCAGGCATGGACAAATTGAAGGCTATGGTGGTAAAGGGCCTTGTCAAGGGCTTGCCTAGCTTGTCCTCCTATGGAGACGGTCATGTTTGTGCGGGATGTCAGTTTGGTAAGTCTCATCGACTTCCATTTGATAAATCACAAACAAGATGCAAAGCGTCGTTGGTGTGCATTCACGGTGATTTGATGGGACCAACTGCCACCCCAAGCCTTGGAGGCAACAGAAATATGTTGGTGTTGATCGATGATTACACCAGATATGTCTGGGTGTATTTTCTGAAAGAGAAGTCGGAAGCTTTTGCGAAGTTCGTGGAGTTCAAGGAGCTGGTGGAAGGTCGGTTAGGCCCGCGGGTGAAAAAATTGAAAACTGACAATGGTGGGGAGTTCACCTCTGGTGAGTTCTCAAGTTTTTGCAGGAAGCACGGCGTCCAGAGAGTGCTCACTTGTGCCCATAATCCACAGCAAAATGACATTGCAGAGCGAAAGATCCGTCATCTGATGGAAACCTGCAAATGCTGGCTTCATGCCAAGAGTATCCCAAAGTCCTTTTGGGCGGAGGGAATGTCTTGTGCGGCATATGTCATCAACAGGATGCCTCTAAGTCCTATCAACATGAAGACCCCTCATGAACTGATGTTCAAGGAGAAGCCAAGTGTTGCACACCTTCGGGTGTTTGGGTCAACCTGTTATGTGCATATCCCTGATGCTCTTCGGACAAAGCTAGATGCGAAAGCAAGGAGGCTAGTTTTCGTTGGATATGATGAGCAGAAGAAGGGGTGGAGATGCATGGATCCTGAGACACGGAGATCAATGGTATCTCGGGATGTGGTGTTCGATGAGGTGACTTCCTACAAGGGGAGTTCAGGAGTTGAACTACCAGAGAGCAGGGTTGATGAAAAAGGGAAGGCTGCGGAAAATCTTCAAGTGGAGTTGCCTGTTTCACCAGGAGCTCCAGCTGTGTCAAGCTCAGATATGGAGGATTCAGGTTCTTGAAGCAGGGGGAGCGATGCTCCAATTTCGCCTGGAAGAGGAGCTAGCACAGAAGAAGCAGCTGTGGAGGTGGTTAGTCAGGTGCAACCTCTTAGGAGGTCGAAGAAGACTATCAAGCCACCGGATCGATACACAGGAGGAAACATGGTGGGCTTTGTCTCATGTTTCTTTGCTGGTCCCTTGGATGAGCGGGAGCCGTCGAGCTTTGAGAAGCCCAAAGGTGTGAAGCAGTGGGATATTTCTATGTAGACGGAGATGGATGCTCTCAAGAAGAATGAGACTTGGTCTCTAGTGCCCAGGCCCAAGGGCATTACAACTGTGACATGCAAGTGGGTCTATAAGCTCAATAAGAAAGCTGACGGCACGATCGAGCAATACAAGGCTCTCCTTATGGCTCGCGGGTTCTCACAGCAGTATGGAGAAGATTATGATGAGACGTTCAGCCCAGTGGCAAAGATGACTTCGGTTCGATTTGTTATTGCTTTGGCGGCATTTTGTGGATGGGAGATTTGGCAGCTCGACGTGAAGAATGCTTTCTTATACGGAGAGATTGACAAGGATATCTTCATGATCCAACCGCCGGGCTTCATCTCGGAGGATTGTCCGGACTACATCTGCAAACTGAAGAAAGCCCTGTATGGGTTGAAGCAGGTGCCTCGGGCGTGGTATGGGAAGATCGCGGAGTATATTCTATTCTGCGGGTTCTTTGCTTCAGACTCTGATTCTAGGTTGTTCGTCAAGAAGGAGGGGGTGCTTCGGGTTATTTTTCTGCTGTATGTGGATGACATGATCATCACCGGGAACTCGAAGGAGGCAGTATCAAGGCTGAGAGACGAGCTTGCTATCAGATTTGAGATGAAGGATCTGGGTGAACTTCACCATTTCCTTGGACTCGAGGTTCAGAGGCGAGAGAGCGGAGTGCTCATTTCTCAGGCTGGATATGCGGAGCAGATTGTTCAACGATTCGGCATGGAGGAAGGGAAGAGCAGCTATATACCTATGGAATAACATCATAAACTTCGGAAGGATGAGGGGAGAGTTCTATCTGAACCGTTGGTGTTCCGAGATCTGGTTGGGAGCTTGATCTAGTTGACCATCACAAGGCCAGATATTGCTTATGCAGTTGGCAAGGTGAGTCGGTACATGGCGGAACCACGAAAGCCTCATCTTCTGGCGGCAAAAGGAATTTTGAAGTATGTGAAGTCGACCTCTGATCTGGGTCTCCTATATAGGAGAGGGTCAAGCTTGGAGTTGCATGGGTACATGGATGCTGATTATGGGGGAGACGTGGATGATCGGAGATCAACATCTGGTTATGTCTTTATGACAGGCCCCACAGCTATTTCTTGGTGCAGCAAAAAGCTGGACTCAGTGTCTATATCTACCACAGAAGCGGAATACAAGGCTTCGGCCTTGGCAGCTCAGGAAGCCGTTTGGCTCAGGAGATTGGTGGAAGACGTTCATGAGGAGGTTCGAGGTCCCACTATGCTATGTGGGGACAATGAGAGTGCTCTCAAGTTGGATAATAATCATGTCTGTCATGCGAGGACCAAGCATATTGAGATTGATCACCATTTCATTCGTGAGAAGGTGTTGGGAGGATCTCTTATGGTTGAACATGTTCAGAGTGTGAACAATGTTGCCGACATCTTCACAAAGCCGCTGGCAAAAGGACCGTTTACTCGATTGTGGAGTTTACTTGGGCTAGTTTCTACTTTCCACTTCAAGGGGGAGTGTTGAAATTATTGAAGTGAAGTGGAAGGTGGCCGGCGGTCTGTATATTGGTGACCGCAGAGACCGCGCGGTCTCTATGCTGGTGCTCTGGCGGTCTGGCTCTGGCGGTATGTTATAATTGGCAAGTTTGTTCTAGTATGTTACGGTCTCTTTCGGTCTGTTCTACTTGGTTGGTCTATCTGCCTTGTAAGAAGACCGGGCGGTCTGTTCTTGAGTTACCGCTGTGACCGGGCGGCTTATACAGGTCGGTCTGGCGACTTGTCTGAAGTCGTCCAGATGTTCTTGGTTTGCTCTAGGCGGTCTAAGGAAGGAGTGATCTGTGTCCGCGCGGCTTGTGCGTGGTCTGCTGCTGATTTGCGGTCTTGGACAGGATGTTGTCCAAGTGGTGTGATCGCACGGTCTGCTCTGTGAGACCGCTCGCGATCTGACGGGTGGTGACTGTATCTCTCTTGCGGTGGTAACGACATCCGTCTCCTCGCCTATAAATAGGGGTGCAGGGCGCGTCATTCATAACGAGAACTGTAAGAACTAGAGCCTTGGTTGTTTCGTGTGGTCTCAACTTTTAGGTCAGGCGGTCTCGGAAGAGATTTGACTGTTTGTTGTGTTCGCAGGTTTGCAGTCAGCAGGTTGCGGTCTCCTTCCTTGATGATTTCTTAGTGGCTTGAATAAATAGTTCGTCATCGGCTTGTCTGCAGACTAGTTTATGTTGTTCTTGTGTTGTTCGCAGCGAGCTCAGCGATCAGGCGACCTTCTGTGGTTAGGCGATCTGAGTTGCAGTCTGGCGACAGCTTCCGTTCTCTGTTCAGTTCAATAAGCTCCAGTTCGTGCAGTCTGGGGTGGCGGTCTTGCAGTGTAGGTCATCTTGCCTGTATTCTGTTCGTGCGGTCTCAGGAAAAGTCGGGCGGTCTCTGGAGTACATCGGTCAGTGCAGTCTCTGCTTTGTCAGGTCGCCAGATTTGTGTTTTTTGGTGTGTGTTGTTTTTCTCTCCTTCGTGATTCTTATGAATCATGTCTCGCCATGTATGTCTCGAAATGTAATAAAGTTTTGTGATTCAATAAAGACTATTGTGTTGCTGTGTGGCATTGTGGTTGTTTGGTTATAACTCAGTTGATGCAACTCCTGCTTACTCCTAAACGATTCAAATCAAAAATTTTAGCAGAACAACACAGGTAAACAATTTCTATAATAACTTCTCAGTAAACATATTTGAAATTATATAATTATGGAAGACAATCTTGTCAATTGGAAGTTTATAACGTTGATCTATGCATCTGTGCAATGATGTCATTCTGTCTATGTTATATTTTTATGTAACTTGTCTTTATTTAACATGTTTGAAATCACTTAAATTATTTGTAAAATTTGTTAAGATGAATAGGGGAGATTGCTGGGAAAAATACCCTTATAATTTATCTTTCAAATTATCTACAAGTGATTTCATAATCCAGGATATATTACCGATGTTGTATAGAAAAGGGTAATTTGGTCATTAGATGGCCTAGGATATCACATTCACACTAGAGTATCAAGACCAGTCCAAATAAGTATACAATTTATTTGAGTTCAACTTGCGTCGAATAGAAGTCGACGCAACTACGACTGAAAGTTGAAGCAACTTCAAATACAAGTAGAAGTAACTCAGACTGAAGTCCAGGTCGATGCAACGTCGAGATATACTCGAAGAGAAGACAGAGCCAGTCAAAGCAGTATTAGAAGTCGACGCAGCTGCGACTTGAAGTCGACGCAGAAGTGTTGGGTTTTGAAAGTGCACAGTTAACCTCAATAGAATTCTCTAGAGGGGGGGGGGGGGGGGGGGGGGGTGAATAGAGATTAAAAATACTTTGTGCAATTGTATATATATATATGTGTGTAATAATCACAGATTTAAGCTTCCCACACACCAACAAGAATTAAGCAAGTAAAGAAGAAAAATAACAAGAAGAAAATCACAGCACAACACAAGGAAATATAGTGGTTCCCCAAACTTTGGGTAGTCCACTCTTCTACCCCCTTGGCAGGAATTCACTAACTTGCATTGAGTCTTTTGATAAGGAGACTCTTAGAACCAGACTGAGTCTTTTGATAAGGAGACTCTTAGAACCAAACTGACTCTTTTGGTAAGGAGACTCTTAGAACCACTACAACTGAATTTTTTGAAGAGAGATTCTAAAAACTCTTTTACACAGTTTAAAAGTGAAATAAGAAAGAGAAGAAGAAGTAGAACAAGTAGAAGAATAGAAGACAATATATATAAGAAGGAATCTTCTTCCTAGCAAGAAGATTTGAAGCACAAGTATTGTGAATATGATCTCTCTTCTATAGTGAGAAGGAGATTTGTAAGCTTTTCTCTATTTTGTGAGAGCTTTCAGAATTTGCAGCAGAATGGCTTCAAAAGAAGGAGAAGATGAAGGCATTTTCTTTTGCTGCAGCACACTATCTCTTTTCTCAACTTTCTCACTCTTCACTTGGGAGCTCTTCCTCTTTTTCAAATGTATATGGTGGATCACTTCTTGTTATTCTCTGCCGACCTCCTTCTTATTTATAGCTCTGTTTAAAATATATTGCTAAGAGGGAATAATCAATTAGCAGACACAGAAATAGAAAGAGATAAGAGTTTCCATAATTAATATTTCTGTAGAAGGAAATGAATTCATTCTGATTTCAAATAATATCCATAATAGTCTTAATCAAATTAGCCAAGAATCAAATAGAAGGAAAGGCTGATTTAGAACGGCTATAATAGAATAATATCATTCCATACAAAATCTGATCTGCAGAAAGAAGGAAAGAGATCTGGCGTGTTTTTGATTTACTTATAGATATCGACGTGCATCGATTACTATTTGACGTAAACGTCGATTTCATCCTGGCTGGACGTCGAGAGGAGAATAAGGAAGGTGCGTCGACAAATGTGCGTCGACTTTATCAAATGCATCGACTAGAAGTCAGAGGTACGTCGACTATGATTACGTCGAATTCTTCTAAGAGTTACTTCGACTCATTCTGAGAGAAACGTCGACTATATTTCGACGTTGCGTCGAATACTATTCGACGCATATTTACTTAGCCTAATTTTTCATACTTAGATTTTATATTCTTCTTAATTCTAGGGGTTAAGATAAATCATTTCCCCAACAATCTCCCCCTATTTGTCTTAACCCTATATAGAGAGAAATTGTATTAGCTTATAATCAACAAAGCAAAGCATTTATATAGAGAAGAAATATGCTAAGCAATCATAAGCAGATAGAATAAGAAATTATATAAACAAATTTCATGTTCAGTTGACTAATCAACATTTAAGCATAGACAATTGTAGAGTATATCATCATTGTTCAGGGGTAGGAGGAGTTTTCTTTTCCTAGTAAATACTTTTGTGGGTTGCTCCTTCTCAGTAGCAGGTGATTTCCTCAGCTCCCCCCCCCCCCCCCCCCCCCCCCCCCCGAGTCTCAGCAATTTGCTCCCCCTGGGATGGAACTTCTTTTGAGCCTTCTACTTCTTCTCCAGTTTCCTTTTCATTTCTAGTTTCAGGTATAACAGCATTTGGCTCCCCCTGAGTCTCAGCTCCCTTTTCAGCTTCATTCTCTGCTCTACTTGCCTCCCCTTGTAATAGAATCACTTGTTGAGTAGCTTCTCTTGCTATATTGAGTACCTCTGTTAGGTGCTCTTCACTATGTAGCTCAGGTACAACTTCATTCCCAATGGTCTTGAGCAGTGCAATACTATCATTCTTTGAAGTAGGAAGAGACTTGTGAGAGAGAGATTTATGACTGGAGAGCTGCTCTTCATTTAACCTCTCCCCCTTCTTGACCTTCTTAGACAAGGAGGTTAAGAAAGATCTGGTGACCTTAGAGGAAGAGATAGAGGTCTTCAGGCTTTGCACAGAGGCACTGACCCCATCTATTTGGGTCTGCATGTGTAAGATGGAGGAATGAATCTTGGAGCAGTGCCCATCCAGCATTGCTTGGAATCTTTGGGCTGTGGAGTGGATACATTGAGTGATCTGGTTGTCAGTGGATGGAGATGGTTCAAAGTGTGTTGGAGGAGGAGGAGTTAATGGAGGAGGAGGTGTTGTATGTGATGAAGGTGAAGAGGGGACTGTATCATTTTGATGAGGTGCATTGGATGGAGATGGTGGAGGAATAAAGGAGGATTGAGAAGGTGATTGGGTTGGTATTTGTAAAGGTGTGGATGATGGTGGTACAGAAGAGATGTCTGTATGAAGAGGAGGAGGAGGTGAAGATGGATGAGCAGGAGAGTTAGGAGGAGATGGAGTCCTTTCAGGAATGGAACCAGGCTTGGGAATTTGCCTGGTCCATTTTGAGAAGAGGGCTACTGACATCCTTTTTCCTGGAGGGATATGGATTCCTTTTGACCTACATAGGTCAGGGAAGGAGTGGAAGAGTACTTGACTCATGATTCTCATATAGGCATTCTCTTTGTGAGAGTATTTGTAGCCTATCATTTTGAGCAGGAGGCCGGCCCAGTCTACCTTCTTCTTCAGCACAAGGGCCCCCATGATGTTCAGTTGTTGTTTGGGTGCTGCATCATGGGCAGAAATCTTGCATAGTAGAATTTTTCCTACTATATCTGCCAGTAATCTATATTCATCAGAAAAGTCAATTTTCTTCAGGTGGATTTGTCTGTCTTTTGAAAACTTCATGGTGATTAACAGATTCTTGATTTCATCGGGAGTGAGTTCCACAGGTTCATCACCTGATAAGGGAATGATGAAGGAGACTTGTTTAGTTGCTCTTTAGAAACTGATTTTCTTTCCCTATTTGAGTTGAACAAAGATAACATTGGAATGTACCTGATGGAAGATCAAAGGTGGTCCTAATGTGTTCTGCAGATATTGAGACAGGTGTCTCATGGATTGTTCCTTGGATTTCTCCTTGTTCAGATATCTGAACATGAGTCATGAGCTCTGTGAGTTCTATCTCCAGGAGCTTGCATCTTGTGGAGATGAGCTTGTCTAATCCAGCTTCAGTAAACAGAGCTATGATGCTCTTGTAATTTTCTGCGTCAGCTTTGAAAGATTTGAGGTCAATGTCAAAGCCTGAGTTGGTCTTAGGAGCCATTTTAGGTCAGTGAGAGAAAGGAAGAAATGGTTGGACTGAGGAGCAAGAAGGATGAAAGATGCAGAGGTCGTGAAGGTTTCTAACTGAAGAGTTTATTTAAGTCAGGTGAAACGTCGAAATGAGGCACAATTCGAGGCTTAGTCGGTGCAACAGTGGATGTGACCGAAAATATTTTAGTATTGCCGCTCGTTTTCATGAAGTCGACGTTACGTCGAGTGGAATTCGACGTGTGTGTCAATATAGTCTGGTTTGGGATGATAGGGTTTCCTATCGACGTATGCATCGATTGGAGTCGATGCATGCGTCGATTTTATTTATTGAATTGAGTTATCGACGGTACGTCGATTCGAAGTCGACGTGGCTTTATTTGACAGATTCTGGGTTTTCCTGAGGGATTCTTTCTTCCTAATCCTAAAGTTTTCTATGTTATCCTAGGACTAATTTTATGGGCAATTTGATTGATTATGCCAACACTGTTTGGCAGTGTGGCCAATTTTATTGCAAATATAACACCTGATTTTCTTTTGACTAAGAAAATTTGAGTTTAGGGAGGAATAGGGATGTTGATTTGGATAGAAATTTTGATTAGGATAGAAATTTTGCTTAGGATAGAAATTATGATTAGGATAGAAATTATGATCAGGATGAATGGGTCCTCAATGGGGGTTAAGATGGAAGGTTTTTGGAGAATGGAAGTGTTCTGTCTTTTTGTTGCTCTGAGTTTGTATGCGTCGATATCTATTCGACGTATGTTGATAGTTGCGTCGATTTATAATCGGTGCTTTCTCCAGATTGCGTTGATCTGGAATCAATGCATGGAAGAAGTTGCGTCGATTTGAAGTCGACGTACTTTTATTCAAGCGTCGAATTGAGGTCGAAGCATCTGATAGATTGCGTCGAGTAGAATTCGACGCACTATCATTCATGCGTCGATATGAAGTCGACGCAATTGTGTTTTCACAAACTTTATTTTTCCCTTTTTTTGATTTTATTTCTTTATGAGTTGTTTCTCTTGACCTAGTTACCTTCTCAGAAGAAGTTTGAGAGTCATCAGCTGAATAGTATGATGTTTCATCAAATTGGTTTATTTCCTTGAAGTCTTCTCCCTTATTTTGTGAGTCTTCTTCTTGGTTTGTTGATTTGATGGGTTTAGTAAATTTAACAGGGCTCATCCAAGCAGGTTTGTTGGATGGATTAAGACTAGCTGAGGGATCAGCTCCTAGCCCAAGATTTTTATGTCTTCTTATTTGTTTTTCTGTGATTTCTTTAAGTGTTTGGCTTCTCATTTTTATTGATTCTTCAAAAGCTTTTGCTTGGGATACCTTATTCTTAAGTAGCTGGTTTTCTATTTTAGCCCTCTCTATTTCTTTTTCTATGATGTTAGCCCTTAACTCATAATTTTTAGAACAAGTATCCTCTATATTTCTCTGGTTTTTAATGACATTAATTTGTTCTCTTAGATTCTTAATTTCTTGTTTAGCTTTTAGTTGATCTAAACATAATCCTTTAAAATCTTTTTTGAAATCATCACATAGAAAATCTATGTCATCAAAAATGCTTACCTCATCCTTATCCTCGGATTCCTCTATGAGAATAGGGCTATTTTCTTTAACATCTTCAGAAGAGATGCTTCCTTCTGATTCTGTCTCACTCTATGATTTAGCACCATGTTCTTCATTTGAGCTTTCAAAAGCCATTAAGCATAGGTCTTCTTGTTTAGACTCATCATTGTCACTTTTTGATGAAGTGATGTCCTCAGAATCTGTTTCACTCCAAGCTTTTGCAATAAAGCCTCTTTCTTTCTTCTTCCCCTTTTTCTTGAGATCTCTCTTTTTCAGATCTTTCTCTTTCTCATTATTTTCTGGACATTCTGATGCAATGTGTCCAGTTTTCCTGCAGGAATAACAAATGATTTCTTTAGTAAGAGTTTTATCATACCTTGGTTTTGATTCTCTCCTTCTAGACCCATCTGTCCTAACCCATTTCTTGAATCTCCTGGCCAGGAGGCTGAATAATAATTCTTCAGTGACAGGGGTCTCTTCTTCTATTGCTTTCAAGGCAATGTTTTTATCTTTTGAGGAGATTGAAGTGCTTCCTCTTCTTTCCTTCTCTTCTCTGGTTTTCAGCAGTTGCTCATAGGATCTGAGTTTTCCTAAGAGGGCATCTGTTGAGATTTCTCTTTGTCCTCTTGTATCTCTTATTGCCCATATTCTTGAGTCCCATGAACTTGGGAGACTCATTAACAGTTTGTCATTGATCTCTGTGAGAGAGATCTCTCTATCCAGGCTCCTTAATTGATTTATGATCAGACTGAATCTATCATACATCTCAGATATGCTTTCTTCATGCTTCTTTTGAAAATTCTCATATTGGGAGATCAACAGAGCCTTTCTATCTTTCCTTTCATCAACACTTCCTTCTACCATCTTTGTAAGAGCCTCCCATATTTCTTTGGCTGATTCACAGTCAACAACCCTTTGAAAGATTTCATCTGAGAGGGTTGAGACAAGAATGTTTACAGCTTTTGCATCACATGTTCCTGCCTTCTTTTCTTCAGTTGTCCACTCAGCCTTTGGGACAAGTGTTTGAATCACTTCACCACTTGAGTCTCTTCTATAAGGTTTGGGAGGACCTGTCAGAATAACATTAAATAATTCTTCATCAATAGAATTCATATAAATCCTAATTCTTGTTTTCCAAACTGCAAACTTTTCAAGATTGCACATTGGTGGTCTGGTGGAAGCATAATCTTTGATTTGTGCCATGTGAAAAGATATAGTTTTAATATATATATATATATATGAGGTAGGATCTTTTTGATCAAGGAATTAACCTTTTTAGATCAACCTCGCTTTGATACCAATTGAAAGTGCACAGTTAACCTCACTAGAATTCTTTAGAGGGGGGGGGGGGGGGGTGAATGGAGATTAAAAATACTTTGTGCAATTATATATATATATATATATATGTGTAATAATCACAGATTTAAGCTTCCCACACACCAACAAGAATTAAGCAAGTAAAGAATAAAAATAACAAGAAGAAAATCACAGCACAACACAAGGAAATATAGTGGTTCCCCAAACTTTGGGTAGTCCACTCTTCTACCCCCTTGGTAGGAATTCACTAACTTGCACTGAGTCTTTTGATAAGGAGACTCTTAGAACCAGACTGAGTCTTTTGATAAGGAGACTCTTAGAACCAAACTGAGTCTTTTGGTAAGGAGACTCTTAGAACCACTACAACTGAATTTTTTGAAGAGAGATTCTAAAAACTCTTTCACAGTTTAAAAATGAAATAAGAAAGAGAAGAAGTAGTAGAATAAGTAGAAGAATAGAAGACAATATATATAAGAAGGAATCTTCTTCCTAGCAAGAAGATTAGAAGCACAAGTATAGTGAATATGATCTCCTTTCTATAGTGAGAAGGAGATTTGTAAGCTTTTCTCTCTTTTGTGAGAGCTTTCAGAATTTGCAGCAGAATGGCTTCAGAAGAAGGAGAAGATGAAAGCTTTTTCTTTTGCTGCAGCACACTATCTCTTTTCTCAACTTTCTCACTCTTCACTTGGGAGCTCTTCCTCTTTTTCAAATGTATATGGTTGATCACTTCTTGTTATTCTCTGCCGACCTCCTTCTTATTTATAGCTCTGTTTAAAATATATTGCTAAGAGGGAATAATCAATTAGCAGACACAAAAATAGAAAGAGATAAGAGTTTCCATAATTAATATTTCTGTAGAAGGAAATGAATTCATTCTGATTTCAAATAATATCCATAATATTCTTAATCAAATTAGCCAAGAATCAAATAGAAGGAAAGGCTGATTTAGAACGGCTATAAAAGAATAATATCATTCCATAAAAAATTAGATCTACAGAAAGAAGGAAAGAGATCTGGCGTGTTTTTGATTTACTTATAGATATCGACGTGCGTCGATTACTATTCGACGTAAACGTCGATTTCATCCTGGCTGGACATCGAGAGGAGAATAAGAAAGGTGCTTCGACAAATGTGCATCGATTTTATCAAATGCGTCGACTAGAAGTCAGAGGTACGTCGACTATGATTACGTCGAATTCTTCTAAGAGTTACTTCGACTCCTTCTGAGAGAAACGTCGACTATATTTCGACGTTGCGTCGAATACTATTCGACGCATATTTACTTAGCCTAATTTTTCATACTTAGATTTTATATTCTTCTTAATTCTAGGGGTTAAGATAAATGATTTCCCCAACAGGTTTTCTATACATTAAATGTAGATAGCATATCACATATGCGCAGCGGAAATAAAGAACAAGAACAACCCTAAACAGTTCATGGAACTTGCGATTTCATGAATCAAGAAATAGGAGAAGCAACACATTGCAATACCTGAAGGGGACTGAGTCAATACTCAACAAAGATGCTTCACAACGAGATCCCGAAGAACGATCGTTGAGTCCCAAGCGCTGAAATGGATCGACGCCTCTACGGAAGTCCACACGAGCGATGAAGAACCCTAGCTTCTTATCGCACAATAAATAGGTCGGAGAAGAAGAGCCCTCTACGTCTCCCACGAACTGTCAGGTTTGACAACAGGGAGAAGCGGCGACTGCGTCGGGGTGCGAGAACAGACAATCGAAATCCTTTCGTCTCTCTCGTTCTTTCGCAAAAGGAGATCGCTTGTTTAGGTCGTAGATTCGCATTCTATTTATACCAAGGCAAGAGAGATGCTATCCGCATACCCACGACATATATTGGAGTAAAGAGAATTCATCGAGTGAACCTTTCTCTGAAGAAATTCGTTGAGTAACAAACTGAATTCGTCGAGTAAAACAAAATTCGTCGAGTGAACCTTTCACTAAGAAATTCGTCGAGTAACAAATAATTTGTCGAGTGAATCTTTCACTTGAAGAAATTCGTCGAGTCATGAATTCGTCGAGTTCGTTGAGAAATCATGAATTCGTCGAGTCATTATGATTTCGTTGAGTCATTATGATTTCGATCATTCGACGAACTGAAGTAAGAGTCGTCGAGACACTCTCGATGACTCGACTCAAAAACTTGTCAACACGCTCCATACAATATTCACAATTCCTGTGGAGCATTCAGTTGACTTGACCTAACTCCAATAAGTCTTAGGATTGGTCCTTCACTCATATCCAATATGAGTAAGGCCAACACAATTCTTCCTCCAACTTCTCCAAACACTCTTATGTGTGACCCCATAGGCTCATATTGCGTTGGCAGTAAGACCAAATGCCTGATCACTTCCATATCACATTAGAAACATCAACAGTCCCGCACTTGATTTTGAACGTATCAAACAAACGTCTCACAAACAATGAGCGGCATCTAGCAATAAATCATTGCTACACAAGCAATAAGAGTTCATAAATCAACAAGCCTGTCTTGACCAATGTATCAATGTTGTCATGTCCCTTTTTCCCTTACATCTGGATAGAACTAGATGCTTGGACCGTGTCACCCTCATAATTGTTCAATCCTAGTTTCCTGATCTAGAATAGAATGTCTGAAATTGGTGAGCTCAATATCATATATTGGCTCAACCAAGCATGGCCATGCATTTCTCAGTTTCATTCCATCAAGAGGCCCATGGATGTAACTCCTGTCATATAGGAGGACAAATTCCATTTTTGTCCACACACAAATACCCAAATGATTCGTAACATACCTGATAACCACCCTTATCATCAACCTTTCTCAAGGAAGACTTTAGATGGCATCAAAGTACGCTCTTCCTCACTTGATGAATGTTGTGACTTCAGGTCAAAGAACTACAAACACCATTGTCAGTTAAGACCTACTTGTGACACGTTCATATAACAATCCATAAAGTAGTCTCAAGGTGAGTCTGTCCAGTACAACTTGTTCACTAACAAGTACCCAAGTGATGACTTGATATCACAATATCATGACCTGTGAGAACTGGTCATCAGTCAACGCACATGCTAGTCTTAATGTTTCATCATCACCCTTCAACTTCTAAGATGATACGCCGACTAGGGACCTTTTAAGAATGAAGCTTCTAATTCAATAGAGGCCCTCACATTCAAGTCACGCACTTAAATTCCTACGGAAGCAAACATTCTAAGGGCATTTATAATGGTAATTAATCAATCAAATAAAAACAAATGACATAATAATAAGAACTTTCCATAAATGTAAAATAAAATATAAAGGTACTCTATTCATCACATGAATAAACATCAACCGACAAATATATGAATTAACCACAAGACTCCCACTAGAGATGATCATTCAGGTATCTAATACCCATTGATCTAGTATGACCATCATGCTTTCTCTGTTCAAGAGGCTTCGTCAGTGGATCCGCAATATTATCTTCAGTCGGTACTCTGCATATGCTCACATCTCCTCGATCGACAATCTCTCGAATAAGATGGAACCGCCGAAGTATGAGCTTGGAGCACTAATGAGATCTAGGTTCCTTAGCTTGTGCAATAGCACCATTGTTGTCACAGTAGAGAACTATGGGATCAATAATGCTAAGAACTACACCAAGCTCGCTGATGAATTTACTAATCCACACAGACTCCTTCGCCGCATTTGCAGCAGTGATATACTCGGCCTCAGTCATAGAATCAACAACTGTCTCTTGCTTGGAACTCTTCCAGCTTACAACTCCTCTATTTAGGTAAAATACAAAACCTGATTGGGACTTTGAATCATCTCTATCAGTCTAGAAGCTTGCATCCGTGTAACCCTTTACAACGAGCTCTTCCTCTCCATCAAATACCAAGAAAACATCCTTCGTCCTTCTCAAGTACTTTATGATATTCTTGACAGCTATCCAGTGACCATCACCAGGATCAGACTGATACCTGCTCGTCATGCTCAAATCATATGAGACATCGGGTCGAGTACACAACATTGCATACATGATTGATCCAATTGCGGAAGCATATGGAATCAACTTCATGTGGTCCTTATCTTCAAAAGATTTAGGACACTGGTCCTTAAAGAGACTCACACCATGTGACATGGGTAAGAATCCCTTCTTGGACTCAAGCATGTTGATCCATTTCAACACCTTCTCAATGTATGTACTCCGGGTCAAACCCAACAACTTCTTCGATCTATCTCTATAGATCTTAATATCAAGTATATAAGTCGCTTCACCCAAGTCCTTCATAGAAAACAGTCCCCTAGCCTGGTCTTAACAGCTTGCAGGGTCAAAATGTCATTCTCAATCAGCAGTATGTCATCAACATACAATATCAGGAAAACGACAATGCTCCCACTAATCCTCTTGTAAACACAAGGCTCATCCTTATTCTTGATGAAACCAAAATCTTTGATTTTCTCATCAAAACGCAGATTCTAACTTCGAGAGGTTTGTTTCAATCCATAAATGGATCGATTCAACTTGCATATTTTAGTGGCTTCACTTGGAGATACAAAACCCTCGGGTTGTGTTATATACACTTCCTCAAGGAGGTTTCCACTAAGGAAAGCCGTTTTGACATCCATTTTCCAAATCTTGTAGTCATAATACGCAGCAATAGCAAGTAGAATTCTGATGGACTTGACCATGACAACAAGGGAAAAGGTCGCATCATAGTCAACACCATGAATTTGCCTGAAGCCTTTAGCCACCAGCCGGCCTTTGAATGTCTGTACATTCCCATCCATGTCGGTCTTCTTCTTGAAGACCCACTTGCACCTTATGGGTCGTACCCCTTTAGGTGGTTCCACCAAGGTCTAAACTTGGTTTGCATATATGGAGTCCATTTCAGATTTCATGGCCTCAAGCCACTTCTCAGAGTCTGGTCCATTCATAACATCTTAGTAGGTTGCAGGCTCATCATCATGATCCATAAGCAACACATTACCTATTTGAGACACGAGAAATCCATATCTCTCAGGCTCAAATATTGGTCTACCAGATCTACGTAGGACTTGTGTTTCTTGAGCAGGCACTCTAGCTACAACTACTTGTAGTCCTTGCTCAGGTTCCAATCTAGGTTCATTTTCAGTTTGTGGTTCTTGAACTTATTCAAGTTCTACCTTTGCAGTCTTTCTGGATAAGAACTCTTTCTCCAAAAAGATGCCTGTCCTTGCAACAAACACTTTGCCCTCAGACGGCAGGTAGAAGTAGTACCCTTTGGTCTCCCTAGGATACCCCAGTAGATAACATTTATCTGATTTGGGTTCAAGCTTGTCAGGCATTTGACGTCGCACGTATGCCTCACAACCCCAAATCTTAATGAAAGACATACTGGGATGCTTCCCAGTCCACATCTCATATGTTGTCTTTTGAACCATTTTCGTTGGTGCGCGATTTAAAGTGGAAGCAGTAGACTCTAGATCAAATCCTCAAAAGGAAACGGGCAAATCTGCATGACTCATCATTGACCGTACCATGTCCAACAAAGTACAATTTCTCCTCTTTGACACACTGTTATGTTGAGGTGTTCCGGGCAGAGTGAGTTGTGATACAATACCACATTCTCTCAGATGATCATGAAACTCATGACTTAGATATTCGCCACCTCGATCAGATTGGAGTGCTTTTATCTTTTTTTTTTCCAGTTGGTTCTCTACTTCATTCTTAAACTCTTTGAACTTTTCAAAGGTTTCGGATTTGTTCTTCATAAGAAACACATATTTGTATCTACTGAAATCATCAGTGAATGTAACGAAGTAGTAGAACCCACCTCTAGCCATAGAACTCATGGGTCCGCATACATCACTATGTATCACACCCAAGAGATCATCAGCCCTCTCATTATAACTAGTGAAAGGGGTTTTTGTCATCTTGCCTAATAAACATGACTCGCATCTCTCAAAAGATTCATAATCGAATGAGTCCAATAGTCCATCTTTATGGAGCTTGGATATGCGTTTCTCATTTATATGGCATAAACGACAATGTCAAAGATACGAAGGATTCGAGTCATTAGTTTTTAGTCTTGTAGTATTTTCTATGTTATAGATTGGCTGATCTAAGTTCAAAATGTATAAGCCATTAAACAGTTGGGCTACACTATAATAAACATCATTCATAAATATAGAACAACTATTGTTCTTAATAATGAAAGATAGTCCTCTCATGTCTAAACATGACACATATATAATGTTTCGAGTTATGGCTGGAACAAAATAACGGTTATCTAATTCTATTACAAGCCATGTGGGCAAAGAAAGATGATATAATCCTACGACAATGTCAGCAACTCTTGATCCATTTCCAATGCGCAGGTCTACCTCTCCTTTACCCAGCAGTCTTCTCCTTCCCAGTTCCTGCACATTTGTACAAATGTGAGAACCGCATCTGGTATCCAATACCCAAGATGAAGGAGCAGAAAGGTTTATTTCTATAATAAATATACCTAAAGTGGAAGTCATACTTCCTTTCTTCTTTTGCAGATCTTCAAGATAGAGGAGACAGTTCCTCGTCCAATGCCCTGCCTTAGCACAATGGTGGCACTTCCCTTCCTTCGCCAAGCCTTTGTTCTTCAGTGCTGAAGAATTGGGATCAAGATATGACTTAGGTCCTACCTTAGTCTTCTTGAATCCCTTGGTCTTGCCCTTGGTTTTATGCACTATCAATATGGGACTAGCAGACTTGACCTTCTTCATATTGATTTCAGCAGTTCTTTACATGCCTAGGAGCTCGGGCAGTGTCTTTTCAATTTTCATTCATATTGTAATTCAAGACAAACTGCTCGTAACTGTCGGGCAACGATTGAAGGATCAGATCAGTGGCCAACTCTTGGCTCAAAGGAAACCCCAGTCTTTCAAGGATCTTTATATACCCAATCATCTTGAGTACGTGAGTCCCTACTGGGTCTCGGGCTCCCATCTTACACTGAAATAATGCCCTGGATATGTCAAACCTCTCTTGGCGAGCTTGCCCTTAAAACATTTTCTTTAGGTGCTCGACCATCTCGTAACAAGTCATGTTCTCGTATTGCTTTTGAAGCTCAGAGTTCATGGTCGCGATCATAAGACATTCAACTTCCAAGGATTCATCTCCATACTTCTTATAAGCATCTTCATCTGCACGAGGTGCAGTGGCGGCTGGCTCCGCGAGGGGATCTTCTTCCAAGACATAGAACTTACGCTCTTGACTGAGAACAATTCTCAGGTTCCTGAACCAGTCAAGGAAGTTAGTCCCATTGAGCTTGTCCTTCTCAAGGATCGCCCTCAGGGACAAGGTTGAGTAAGAACAACTTGCCATGGATATTCTACAAGTAATTTTGCAAAGTAAAATTTTAGTACTATATTTTAAAATACATTTTATTTTAATAAGGACTTTTATTAAAAGGGCTCCCACTATTTTAATCAAATTGATAACCCTTAATATCAATTCGGAGAGTTTATGCGACCTACTCTCTTAGTGGACAAGATCCATATTTCACCTACACAACGAGTCTGCTTTGGGGTTTCTCTCATAATGCGGTTATTTAGGTAGACAACACTTGCCAACAGCATCATCATGCAACTCTTGTATGGTTGGTGAATAACTCTTTATCCACATCCATCATATGGTGCATGCCAACCATATGCCTCTATGTACTCAACCTTTGAGTCCACCTAGTTAATTTGGACACGATGTCGATAGTGGGATATCACAATTATCCGCTCACACCCTTATCAAGATAGATTAATGCACCTTGCTTTGGCAAGCCCACAATTCATCGATCGAGGCAGGAAGAGTGTCATCCATCGGAAAGCATCCGTATACTTAATATTGGATAAAGGATTTTATTATTCAATCGATGAAGATTTCATCGTGATTACATATAATCACTGTGCACATTCACACAGTTGAAATACAATATTCACAAACCAAATACATCCCCAATGTGCACAAAATAAAATTATCAACATTTTGATAAGAGGGGCAAAATCTGAACACTTAGAACACTTCTAAATTTTTCAGATTTACATGCATTGAATACAGGCAAAACAACTCCACTTATGTAGTAGACAAGCTCGTCTCTCAATGTCAGATTCAAAATCTAAGACATTTGATTTCACAAATCACTTTGAGGGAAAGTTACTGCAAAAGAGAAACAATTTCTGAAATAATGAAATCACAACGCAAACACATGCGTTCGTGGCAGAGCCCCGACCAAATTTTGAAAAACACACCACCATAAACCTCACAAAATACATCAAAACATATAATCCAGGAAGAAATCTACATATTTAGAACTCTTCTAAATTTCTAGATTTGCACGTACAGGATCACCAACCTCGCTCTGATACCACTGTTGGGTTTTCTATACATCAAATGTAGATAATATATCACATATGCGCAGCGGAAATAAAAAACAAGAACAACCCTAAACAATTCAAGGAACTTGCGATTTCATGAATCAAGAAATAGGAGAATCAACACACTGCAATACCTGAAGGGGATTGAGTCAATAATCAACCAAGATGCTCCACAAAGAGATCCCGAAGAACGATCATTGAGTCCCAAGCACTGAAATGGATCAACGCCTCTACGGAAGTCCATACGAGCGATGAAGAACCCTAGCTTCTTGTCGCACAAGAACTAGGTCGGAGAAGAAGAGCCCTCTACGTCTCCCACGATCTGCTAGATCCGACGACAGGGAGAAGCGGCGACGGCGTCAGGGTGCCGGAATAGACGCTCGTGAAAGTCTTTATTTAAGGGTAGCTAATTACCTAGGGGGTGAATAGGTTATTTTAAATTCTTGATGAAATCCTAATTGTATGTGAGTTATAATCAGAGCTTTCAAGAAACAAACACAAACACACAGAATTTTATAGTGGTTCCCCTATCTAGGGTAATCCACTTTCCCCCTTCTCCCCTCTAGCAGTGTGCCAGATAGGGCTTATATCTCCTCCAGATCTCAGACCACAAAAAGGTCTTACGGCTCAGATCTCAACAGATCTTATAGTCTCAGATCTCAACAGATCCTACAGTCTCAGATCTTAACAGGTCCTACAATATCAGATCTCAACAGATCCTACCTCAGATCTCAACAGATCCTACCTCAGCCTATATAACAACAGGCCTACACTCAGATCCACCCTTGGCTCCTACAACTCAGATCACAAAGGATCATACACTCAGATCTTCAAAAGATCCTACAGAAATGGAGAATGAATTGTAATATCACCAGGCTTAAGTTCTTCAATGTATAGAGCCTTTTATTCTATCTGAATGATCAGATAGAGTTCTTCAACAGATCAGCAACAACAAAAATCATTTTCTTGAATCGTATAGGCTGTGATGAATGTTGTTCTTGAGGAAGATAAGTTCTTCCTCCTTGACCTTCTCTCTTCAGAAAGTATCAGCAACAGATTGCTGAATTGATTTCTTCAAAACAAAACGATTCCGAAGGAAGAGAAGATTTCTTCTGATTCTCCTTGCGAGAGCCTTTGATTTGCAGAGTGAAAAATTGTTCTTCTCTTCAATGGTAACCTTTCTTTTGAATCCTTGATTGCAATGACAATATCTCTAGAATAGGAAATGAATGCTAGCCGCAGATCTTGATGAATTTCCTGGATATTCTCCCTTGGATCCTTCCTCAAATTGCGCCTTTAAAGATGGAGAAGATAATTGCTAGAACTGTCTCTCAATTACAGATCTTGCCTTCTATTTATAACCCGCAATCCGTGCCATCTGAGACTCTCCTCCATGTCAGCATGACGTCAGATTCTCAACGGTCTTCAGCTGCTTTAGAATTTGACAGGGCGCCGAGACATGGTCGTCGTCTCGACGTGGCTTAGCTTGCTGTAGATGTACTGTAGCACAATCCTTTACTTATAGCAATTCAGTAATAGAATGTTGATCAGTGTGTAACTCAGTCGATGCTTCTTATTCCATGGTGTCGAGTGATATTCCTTGGTTCGATGCTTTCTTATTCCACGGCGTCGAGTGATGTTCCTTGGTTCGACGCTTTCTTATTCCACGGCGTCGAGTGATGTTCCTTGGTTCGACGCTTTCTTGACTTAATCTCAAATCTTCAGTCAGTGACCTTGTCGTTGAGACAGCAAACATAGGTCGATGTTTTTGGGTCACAGGCGTCGAGCGATGTGTAGTGGCTCGACGCTTGTGGACTTGGATGAACTCATTTAGCTTGACCTGATCTCCTGCACAATGATTCTAGATAATATATCAAATACATTGTGAGGTATATCTTTGATTTAGGAATGGACTTCTCCAAATATAGGACATTGTGGGCAATGATCCCAACAGATCAGAACCCTTCCGTCTCTCTCATTCTTTCGCAAAAGGAGATCGCTTGTTTAGGTCGTAGAATCACATTCTATTTATACCCAGGTGAGAGAGACGTTATTCGCACAACCACGACATATAATGGAGTAAACAGAATTCGTCGAGTGAACCTTTAACTAAAGAAATTCGTCGAGTAACAAACTGAATTCATCGAGTAAAACAGAATTCGTCGAGTGAACCTTTCACTAAGAAATTCGTCGAGTAACAAATAATTCGTCGAGTGAATCTTTCACTTGAAGAAATTCGTCGAGTCAAGAATTCGTCGACTTCGTCGAGAAATCATAAATTCGTCGAGTCATTATGATTTTGATCATTCGACAAACTGAAGTAAGAGTCGTCGAGACACTCTCGATGACTCAACTCGAAAACTTGTCAACATGCTCCATACAATATTCACAATACCTGTGGAGCATTCAGTTGACTCGACCCAACTCCAATAAGTCTTAGGATTGGTCCTTCACTCATATCCAATATGAGTAAGGCCAACACAATTCTTCCCCCAACTTCTCCAAACACTCTTATGTGTGACTCTATAGGCTCATATTGCGTTGGTAGTAATACCAAATGCTTGATCACTTCCAGATCACCTTGGAAACACCAACATGAAGATGGAGTTCAAAATCCAAGTCTTCAATTTGATGGATACGTCGATAAGGACTCGACGCAATGTCGATATCTGAGTTCAGTTCAAAGCAGGAGAGAAATTCAAAGCAGCTTCAATTAGAACTCAAAGGTGCGTCGATTAGAAGGCAAATATATTCGACGCTACGTCGAATACAGGCACAAAAATAGAATACTTTCTGTATTCTTTTCTGATGACTTTTCAGAAGGTATTCAAGGATGAAATTTGATTTCTAACGGTTCGTTTATTGCCAAGAATGGAATGAAGTACCCAGAGAAACAACAAAGGCATTCTTTGAAGTTATTCAAATCAGATTGACGGGTCGTGAACAGGAATAAAAAAAAATATTCATTATCCAATGGACATTTCTTCTGAGTACAGAACAAAAGATGAAACAAAATCAATCACTATACGATAGAGAATAAGAATACAGAGGAAGAAAGACAACACAACCATTCGAGCCATCCAGTCTTCTTCTTCCTCAAGCTCTCTCACTCAAAAAAGATAGAACAGAAGAAAATCTTTGTACAGGTGATGCGCAAATCTCGCACACTGCTATAGGCGGTAGCTAGACTGCGGCACGAAACGGCAGTGTACCGATCGTTCAAGTAATATTAAATGTGGGAGTGAATCCCCAAGTATCGAATCTCGAAGGAACACAGTAAGGTGGAGTTAATTATTGAGGAAGGACTTGAGATTGAAGTCCTCTAGGTCGGGATGGAATGCGGACGAAAGGGGTTTTGGTTGTGGAAAATAAAGAGAAAATACTACAACTACTCCTATGCAATGACGCTATGCAATGCTTCGCTAGGCGGGATGGAGACTACGTAGCCCTTGAGCGCGCTACTTTGAAAGGGCGGATGGACGAGTAGGCAAACGGAATGTCGCACCGGCGGGGTCGAGGTGGATTACACGGGCCGTTAGCACCGTTTAGCTTAGCGGATGGAAGAGTAGTCATACGGAATGGGCGAGTAGGCTAGCGGAATGGAGTGGTGGATGAAAAATGGATGGGGGCGCACCTCATACACACATATGAACAAGATAATTTCAATAAAATGAAATAAGCATTACATAACATGGTTCATAGTGGCATCATCAAAATACGAGAGATCTAACAATTACAACACAAAATACAAAGAAGGGGAAAGTAAGGAATCGACCGAATCCGAAGTCTTGTTAATGGTTCACGGTTGGAATCGCTGGGTTGTCAATCTGCGTCCAAGCTCGGTCCTCAACTGCGTCCGGGGTAGAGAAGGTTGTCACTACCTTCCAATGGCCCGTCTTCTTCGTGTCACGATCCGGCTGCATGACCTAGCTTCCTCCTCCTTGGATATTGGTGGATGTAGGGCTAGATCCCTCTCCTTAGAGCTTGAGGATGATGGAGGCGGCCAAAAGGGACGGAGAACCTGCGGAAAGGGGAGGAAACGGCGGACTGGGTGGAGCCAAAAGTCGATCCGGAATAGGGCAAGAACTGCAACTTTTATACAAAAAGATCAGAAATTTGGTCACGCACGGTCGAACGCATGACCGTGCGTAGACCGTGCGATATTAATAATAAAGAACCGTGCAGGAAGACGACCTGGAGCGCCCGTGCGATTTACTCACGCACGGGCAAATACGCCCTTGCGTCAAAACGCACGGGTAAATTCAGAAAAGCTAAAAACAAGGCTAAACAGGTTAATCGTGTGATTCCTTCACGCATGGGCACTGCCCGTGCGCAGAGACGCACGATCAACGACAGATCATCAATTTCCTCCTCAGCAAAGGGCGCACGACCACAACCGACCGTGCTCCAACATAACGCATGACCGTGCGATATGCACAGATATGAACTCAGGATAAAATTGATGAAACGTCCACCTGCATTAGCCACAACAAAGCTGGGAATACCCTTCCAGCACAGGAAATAAAGCATAAAGAGAATGAGGAGCACACTGTGCTTACCCCCAACACTAACACGTGCAAATGCACACCACAACAGGCCTAAAAGTGCACTTAGCAGGGAATAACAAATATGAATAAAAACATGCCTAAGTGTAGTGCAAAGACTAGAAATACGACCCAGATGAGCCCATAAATGTACATATAAATGAGACTCATCACACCCCAGACTTACCTGTTTGCGCGTCCCGAGCAAACAAATCCGGCGGAGTATGAAAATGGTAGTTGGCGTAGAGAATTGCAAAGAAAGATTAAGATGCGAAGTATCATACCCATGCAAATAAAAATTCTGTAAAAGAAGATTCTAACTATACTAACTAATTTATAATAGTGTAAATGCGTAAATAGAGATTTATTTGTACTCAGATGGTGAATCATGAAGAATTTGTGCGATTGTGCCCTGTGTGATAGTAAACAAGCCACTCAGGAGGGTGTTGCTAAAGACCGGAATTCGGTAATAACTCCGCTGAAATCGATCAACAACGAGAACCATAAGCTTGCCCGGTTACACTCTCTCCACGACGCTAGCAAACTCACAAGTTAAATCAATAGGACTTTCAGGTTATAATGGGGCTTAGGTTACGGTTTGGAATACAAAGATAAACATGATGGCTAAACGCAAACCAAAAGAGCTCACAAAAGTGCTAAATCATAGCAGCCACAATAACACACGTGTAACACACCACCAGACTTGACTTTGAAACTGGGTGTGCACACGACCTACAACAATCAATAATAATAAATGCTTCAATTAAAGCACTAGGGATAAATATACATATTTTTTTATCCCCAAATCAATTAGCACAATTCTCAGCACATAGATATTTTTTTAAAACTTCCACATCAACACTGAAGTTTTGCATCACCGCACCGCATTGGAAAATTACAATTCATAAATGCTTTTAGCTTAATTTTTGGTTGCGACAATAGGATTAGCTTTTAGGCTTTGGTGAAGTATGGTGGAGCTGAACCAACAGATTGGTTAGGCACAAAATAGGCTAGCAATGGTTAGTGCATAGGAAAGGTAGAACAAAGCTCAAGCTTGCCAAAAAGATGGCCTACGTCACGCTCAACTTGCAAATCGTTCTCACCCATGCTTCGAGAGTCGCTTGGGGCAAGTTCTTAGCCCTCGAGAAAGGTAATCCTTCCTCCCGACTCGAGCAACACACAACTAGCGCTCGCTTACACACAACACCGTGCTACCGCAAATTTCATTCACATTCATCAATTGAGTATAATAAATTTAAACCTACGCAAAAACACTAATCGTAAATTAAATGCATAGAAATAATCTAAGTTTACTCAAATTCCTACTAGAGCATGCAGATGCGACTAGAGCACTACAAGAGTCAACATCGCACTCCGATTTGCAATTCCTAAGCTAACATCCTATTTCACATTCCAACCAAAATAAGCATGAACGGAAACACACATACAAGTGAGTGCGCTCTCAAGTGGTTGCTTTGTGTGCAGACAAAATGAACAAAATAATCTAGATAAAAACTTCTAGCATGCTAAATAAATGTGCACGTGAGTGGGTACATACAAAGGTTTCCCCCAGACTTAAACTATGCATTAAGATATTCTAAAACAAAGTTAGGGGAAGAGGGTACCCAATGCTCAGCATGTAAGCATGTCGGAAGCCTGGAGTGAAGCTCTACGATGAATTACAACCACCGCCTTCACAAATAGAAAATACCTGCAAGTGGTTGTCTTCGCAAAAGCAAACTAAAATAAAATCTAACTAACTAGTTAGAGTAGGCTATAAAATAAAAGACAAGAAAAAGTAAGATAACTACTGGGGTTATTGTTATCCCAGCACGACTTATTTAAATTTAAAACAGTTCTAGCTAATGGGTCTATGAAAAAGGAAATGCACAGGTAACTGTTCTAATATGCGTGTCGGTAGCGGGTACCGATACGGCGATAGAACAGTCACGCCTCTACCCAAATATAAATAATACCTGCTCATCACAGATAGAGGGAATTAACACAAATCTCACATAAGAGGATGACAAGAGGAGAAGGCAATGAATGAGGCTTCCTCTATGGAGGAGGGATCAACCTCCTCACATAAGAGGATGCGTTCATCATTGACTTGGGCAGTATACACCAAGTCCTCCTGGGGTACCTGTGAAGACTGAACCCGCACAGGCTCAATAGAGAAAGGGGATCAGGAAATAAACAAGAAGAAGAACATGAATAAAAATCAATCGGGGAGTGGTCCCGGTCTCACTCCCATCAGGTTGGGGAAGTAAAATACTGCTGGCATTTTCATCAATGCTGTAGGATTCGACGGGATCAACAGTGGCCAATCTTAAGATTTGGAATTCCTCCACCGGTGCTGAGGTAAAATCCTCATCACCTAGAAGGTTGTCCTCCTCCATCGGCGCAGGCACAATACTTAGATCGCCAGCCTCATCCTGCGACACATCATCAACAATGTTGTCAGAGACAAATGTAGTAGAATGCACAATAGGGGGAGGAATAGTGCTTGGATAAAAGTCAAGCACCGATTCCTCACAAAGAATCGAATCTATACATGGTGATATATGCACAGGGGAGATGGGCTCAGCCATGTCAGAGCCTAGATAAGCCACACATCTGGTGGCTGTGTCCACATCATCCCCTTCAAAGGTGAAATGGGCACATAACCAGATGTTGAAGGTGTGCTGCCAGAAGTAGGAGTCGGGACGATCCGGATATCCGTCTCGTCATCCTCGTCCATTTGGCGAAGGAATGCAGCACAATCCTTCAAGGCATGCTCCGACAAAACAAGCACTGTTTTGCATTTTTCTTCAGCTCAAATTGAATCGGAGATGAATGCGAAAAGGGCATGTGCGGAGCGGACGAGTAGCCGTAGGACTTACGCACACCATATGGAGTACCAGACGAATTTGGTGCTCCATGTACTGGGCATTGAGTACTAGGGTTACTATCTCCCTTTGGACATCTATCACTAGCATGAGATATATCTCCACAAAAGCGGCAACGAATATTAAACGAAGCCCACATAGTGTGAAGATGAAAAGATTCAAAATAAACACGCTATTGTGCAAAATAATACACCCAACAAAAATTTACTAAGCAACCTAATAAAAACAGGAAAACAGACTAAGAAGAAATAAAGCAAAAGAATGCAATACACAAATGGAAGGGCTTTAATCTCAGATTCTCCCTCTCTAGAGAACTCACATGACCGTGTTCCCCGGCAACGGCGCCAAAAACTTGATGCGCAAATCTCGCACACCACTATAGGCGGTAGCTAGACTGCGGCACGAAACGGCAGTGTGCCGATTGTTCAAGTAATATAAAATGTGGGAGTGAATCCCCAAGTATCGAATCTCGAAGGAACACAGTAAGGTGGAGTTAACTATTGAGGAAGGACTTGAGATTGAAGTCCTCTAGGTCGGGACGGAATGCGGACGAAAGGGGTTTTGGTTGTGGAAAATAAAGAGAAAATACTACAACTACTCCTATGCAATGCCGCTATGCAATGCTTCGCTAGGCGGGATGGAGAATACGTAGGCCTTGAGCGCGCTACTTCGAAAGGGCGGATGGACGAGTAGGCAAACGGAATGGAGTGAGTCGCACCGGCGGGGTCGAGGTGGATTACACGGGCCGTTAACACCGCTTAGCTTGGCGGATGGAAGAGTAGTCTTACAGAATGGGCGAGTAGGCTAGCGGAATGGAGTGGTGGATGAAAAATGGATGGGGGCGCACCGCATACACACATATGAACAAGATAATTTCAATAAAATGAAATAAGCATTACATAACATGGTTCATAGTGCCATCATCAAAATATAAGAGATCTAACAATTACAACACAAAATACAAAGAAGGGTAAAGTAAGGAATCGACTGAATCTGAAGTCTTGTTGAGGGTTCACGGTTGGAATTGCTGGGTTATCAATCCGCGTCCAAGCTCGGTCCTCAACTGCGTCCGGGGTAGAGAAGACTGTCACTACCTTCCAATGGCCCGTCTTCTTCGTGTCACGATCCGGCCGCATGACCTAGCTTCCTCCTCCTTGGATATTGGTGGATGTAGGGCTAGATCCCTCTCCTTGGAGCTTGAGGATGATGGAGGCGGCCAAAAGGGGCGGAGAACCTGCGGAAAGGGGCGGAAACGGTGGACTGTGTGGAGCCAAAAGTCGATCTGGAATAGGGCAAGAACTGCACCTTTTATATAAAAAGATCAGAAATTTGGTCACGCACGATCGAACGCACGAGCGTGCGTAGACCGTGCGATATTAATAATAAAGAACAGTGCAGGAAGACGACCTGGAGAGCCCGTGCGATTTACTCACGCACGGGCAAATCCGCCCGTGCGTCAAAACGCACGGGTAAATTCAGAAAAGCTAAAAACAAGGCTAAACAGGTTGATCGTGCGACTCCTTCACGCACGGGCACGGCCCGTGCACAGAGACGCACGATCAACGACAGATCATCAATTTCCTCCTCAGCAAAAGGCGCACGACCACAACCAACCGTGCGCCAACATAACGCACGACCGTGCGATATGCACAAATATGAACTCAGGATAAAATTGATGAAACGTCCACCTGCATTAGCCACAACAAAGCTGGGAATACCCTTCCAGCACAGGAAATAAAGCATAAAGAGAATGAGGAGCACGCTGTGCTTACCCCCAACACTAACACGTGCAAATGCACACCACAACGGGCCTCAAAGTGCACTTAGCAGGGAATAACAAATATGAATAAAAACATGCCTAAGTGTAGTGCAAAGACTAGAAATACGGCCCAGATGAGCCCATAAATGTACATATAAATGGGACTCATCAACAGGAAAAATACACAGGCTCTGCTTCTTCTTCTTCACTTACACCAGAAAGCCATCAAGAGTACAGAGAGATCATCAGGATGTCAAGCTCATAACCCTGGCATTCCTTTCTACCTTAAGCAAGGGTTCATTCAAAATAGATCCTGAAGAACACCAACAGATGAAACATCTCTACAACTTCTTCTTTTCTCCCTATCACATTTTGTTACTTGTGTAAAGAATTTTTAGAATCCCTCTCCAAAGGATTCAATGGTTAAGATCTCTTTATCAAAAGATCTAGATTGGTTCTAAGAGTCTCCATATTAAAAGACTCAGTCCTTGGTTCTAAGAGTCTCCTTATCAAAAGACTCAGTAGTTGGTTCTAAGAGTCTCCTTATCAAAAGACTCAGTGGTTCTAAGAGTCTCCTTATCAAAAGACTCAGGCACTGTTTAGTGTATTCCTACCAAGGTGGTAGAAGAGTGGATGTACCCATATTTTGGGGAACCACTATAGCTTTCATCTTGTGCTGTGATTTTTTGTGTTGTCCCTATATGTATTTTCATTTCAGTAATTTCTATTTATTTTATACTGAACTGGTATTCTGATTGCATTGTCATTAGAAGTTTTTATTGTGTGTGCATATTTAGTGTAAAACTTTCAATTCTCTATTCACCCCCACCCTCTAGAGAATACTCAAAGGTTATACTGTCCACTTTTAACTTTCATAACTTATTGTACTTTATACCTTGTTTGTGATTACTTGTTTGACTTGTCTGTATTAGGCTTCGTGCTAATACTTAACTATCCAGTGAGTGCTCTCTTTAAAACTGGAGCATCTCACTCCTTTCTATCTAAGGACTTTGTACTGCATATCAGAGACCTTCTTTTTTATTGAAAAATAGATTGGATCAATTCCTGTCTAATTGGTGCAGGATAAGTGCATATATGAGTTGTTATGTGAAGGTATAGATAGGAAGTCATGACTTTGATTTGGAAGCATCAATGCTGCCAATATCTGAGTTTGATGTGATCATTGACATGGACTGGCTCTCAAAACTAGGGCATGCAACGATTGCAGTCTGAAGGAAGTCACACTGGGGAAAACATTAAACACGAGGCTACATTTTCTGGCATACGAGGATCGAGCAAGATACTGATGTGCGCTCTCTAAGTGGTCAAGGCAGTTCAGAAAGGTGTGAAGTTATTCTTCATGTTGTTGGAGGCTTCATACCCCAAGCCCAGTTTGAGTGATGTTCCAATCGTATCAGAGTTTGTGGATGTATTTCAAAAGATCTCCTTGGAGCTATGCCTCAACAAGAGATCGATTTCTCCGTCGAGCTGGTGTCAGGTGCCAAATTTGTGTCACGCTCACCGTACTAAATAGCGCCAAAGGAGATGGCAGAATTGAAAGTTCAGTTGCAAGAGCTACTAGAGCAAGTCTATGCGTGTCAAGTTTATCCCCTTGGAGTGCCCCAATCCAACTGTGAAGAGGAAGGACGAAAGCTTGCATCTATGTATAGACTCTCACGAACTGAATAAGCTAACAGTGAAGAAAAATATCCGATTCTGAGAATCAATGATTTGTTTGATTAGCTAGTTGGATCAACTGTGTATTCAAAGGTGGATCTGAAATCCGGTTACTACCAATTGAGAATCTTGGAATGTAATATTCTAAAAATGGCATTCAGTACCTGTTACGGGCACTACAAGTTGACAGTGATGTTGTTCGGCCTAACAAATGCGCCATCAGTATTCATAGACTTGATGAACAGAATGTTCAGAGAGTACTGGGACCAGTTTGTATTGTCTTCATCGACAATATACTAGTGTACTCTCCGTCAAAGAAAGAGCATGCAGATTATCTGCGAGCAGTGTTGAGCACCCTGAGGAGGAGTCAATTGTATGTCAAGTTCTTTAAATGTGAGTTTTGGCTACCATCAGTGGCATTCCTAGATCATGTGGTAAGTGGAGAGTGTATTGCAGTGGATCCGACGAAGTTTATTGCTATACGAGAGTGGCATGTGTTGACTAATATGGCGGAAGTCCAAAGTTTCTTAGGACTTGCCAGCTACTATAGGTGTTTCGTAGAGAACATTTCGAGGATAACACTACTTCTCACAAGGTTGACTAGGAAGGAGCATAAGTTTGTTTGGCCGCCGCCATGCACATGAGATTTTGAGGAATTAAATGGTCGTCTGACCACGACGCCGATTTGGTGTTCGCCATGTATTGCAGAAGGCTACGAAGACTACAGTGACGCCTCAGGGAGTGTCTTAGGTTGCATTCTTCTTCAGTTTGGAAAGGTTATTGCTTATGGCTCTCGCCAATTGAAAGTGCATGAGTGGAATTATCCGGTCCACAACTTGGAGTTGGCAGCCGTGATATTTGCTCTTAAGCTATGACAACATTACCTATATGGTGTGAAGATTGACATCTTTATGAACCATAAGAGCCTAAAGTATCAGTTAAATAAGAAGGAGCCGAATATGCAATAGAGGAGGTGGATGGAGTTCCTTGGGGACTATACCTTCAATATTCATTATACTCCCGGTATGGGAAATGTTATCGCAGATGCGTTAAGTCAGAGGGCTTCTGCGTAAGCAAACTGGATTCAAATGCACCATGCGCATCTAATTAGTGACTTGGAGTCCCTTTCGATTACTTATATTGATATGAGGACAATCCTTCCGCTAATTAACAGAGGACATGCTTCCATCTGTAAAAATAGAAACATAAAGTAGGACAAGCATGTCCTAAGACCAGAGAGAAGGATCATTACCCTTGAAGATCATTTCGGCACCATGATACAGAAATCTATCCAGATGGAAATGACCGCAACGGTCTGAGTTTTGTGGATCTGAAATTGGCTTTCAATTATGAGCTTCAGAGCTCCAACAATGGCAATCTCAAGCTCTCATTCTTCCTCTTTCTTCTCTTCAAAAATCTCTCCAAATATCTAAAGTCAAGATAATGACTTAGCTTTTACTGTCAGCCCCTTCTGTAAGAAAGGACAGATTGATCTGGAACATTTGATCACTTTTCATAAACGATTGAAAGGTCACGATGCAGATTTTGCGAATCTGTTTTTGTCGCCTACCGCCCGGTGATAGCACTACTGCGCCGCGATATTCCTGTGATCTTATCTTATCCCTCCATGTCAAATTATCTCTGTTTTACGGCCTACCGCCAGTGGTAACACTACTGCACGATGCTAGCCATCTAGGCAACTATGTATTATCTTGATGTCTAGATGATCATCTTGACCTCGCCGATCATCTTGACCATCTAGACAATCATCTTGAAGGTCTACTACCACAAACAGTAACATCTTACCACCACTATCGCTTTGACATCTTGACGATATGACAAGCTTCCAGTCGATCGACTTGAACTCAAGTTTATTAGCTTGAAGGCTACCGCTAGTGGTATCATTCTACCGCTTGGTGTTAGCGTCTAGTCGATCGACTAGACATCTAGCCGACACGAGCCCCATCTCGATGACACAGAAATCTTCAAGACTATTGCTACCGCCAGCAGTAACAACTAACGCTCGGTGCTAGCACTATGCTACATATTTTTTTGCTTTTCCTAGCATTGGAAAGATTTGGGTGTTATAACTTGTCTCTTGTTCGTGCCAAGAAATGAGAGAGTGTGATGATTCACCCATTCAGGCATTGTACTTCCTTGATGGAGCGAGGCGGCTATATATCCTTCCTCGCCTTGATCTTCTCGGGGTTTTTCTCAATCCCCTGATGGGTTACCATGAAACCCATGAACTTCCTTGTCGTCACACCAAATGTGCATTTGTTGGGATTGAGCCTCATCTAGAAGAAGCAATGGTGTTGAAAACACTTCTCTAGGTCTTTAAGGTGGTCATGATGGTGGACGCTCTTCACCAACATGTCGTCCATGTATACCTCCATCTTCTTCCCGATAAGTTCCTTGAACACCTTGTTCATCAACCTTTGGTAGGTAGCTCCAGCATTTTTGAGGCCAAAGGGCATCACCTTGTAGCAGTAGACTCCCTTATTGGTTCGGAAGGCATTGTGCTCTTCGTCGACAGGATTCATCCATATCTAGTTGTACCCTGAGTATGCATCCATGAAGATGAGGAGCTCATGCTGGCTGTTGCGACGACGTGCTAGTTGATCCTCGAGAGGGGAAGTTGTCCTTCACACACGCTTTGTTGAGGTTGTTGTAGTCGACGCACATTCGCCACTTCCCGAAGGCCTTCATTACCATGACTACATCGGTGAGGCATGTCTGGTATTCTGCTTTGCAGATGAATTATGCATCTAGGAGCTTTGTCACTTCCTCTTCGATTGCAAGGAGTCTCTCTGCGGAAAGTTTTGCTTCTTTTGGATCACCAGCCTGCAAGCAGGATTAATATTTACAGAGTGGAGAATAACCTGTGGGTCTACCCCGAGCATGTCTCCTGGGCCCCAAGCAAAGATATCTTCGTTTGCGCGGAGGAAGGTTGTGTATTCCTCTCACTCTTCCTGAGATAAGAGGGACCCGACCTGCACCATCTGGATCGAATCCTACTGGGAGAGTGACACCTCCACCAGACCTTTAATGGGCGCCCCGTGCTGTAGAGTAGCTTCGTATCGCAGATCAAAGTTGTCGATGATGAGGGTAGTTTCCTTTGGCCAGCTTGGCCTACTTTAGATAGCAGGTTTGTGCTGCCTCCTGGTTTCCATGCACGACCCCTATTCCTCCGACGGTCGAGAACTTCATGGCTAGGTGTAGGATGGATGACACTGCTCCGAAGATGGATTGGATAGGCCTCTCGAATATGGCATTTTTGGCGGAACTTGACTCCATGACTACGAACTGGATGTTGTGAGTTGCTTTCCTTGGGAATTCACCCAACCTGACCGGGAGGGTAATCATACCCGAGACCGGAATGGGGCAGTTGTTGCAGATGTAGACGGGCCCTATCGTGGGACTGAGGTGGTCTATGGTAAACTTCATACTATGGAGGGTGGAAAGAAACAAAACGTCGATTGAGCTCCCGTTATCGACTAGTATCATTTTTACATTGAAGCAAGGATCCCCGATCCCTACATTGATCACGAGCAGGTCCTGGGGTGGAAACCGTAACCCCTTTAGGTCGTCCTCCCCAAATGTGATGGCAGTGTCCTGCTTGAGCTTCTTATCTTCATGACCCCTTCTGGGTATGGCGATTGAAAGCATTTGGGCGGCGAGAATGGGAGACCCGACATTTGTCTTGACTTCTCCAACCATTTGCCTGCCTCATGCTACTCCCTAGGGCACGTGAGATTGATCTCTCACATGTCTGGGAAGCGATGGCTGATTAGAAATCTTCCGAGGAGCCCTAGCAGAATAAGACACTCGATCTCCTCCTTCAATCTGGAACACTTAATGATGGTGTGCCCGGTCCCACGGTGGAACTCACTATATTTCGACTAGTCATTCCTGGGGTTTGGGGGAAGTGTTATTAGCCTATGGAATGCTGGATTGTCTTGGATGGCATAAAGCACATTGGTTCTCGACGTGTTCAGTGGAGTGTAAATTCGAGGCAGTCACAGACCTTGATCTCTTTGGGGGTCTCAATGACGCTTGTCATTGCAGTGCTCCTCATTGCATCGCTCTTCCTGCCTTCTGGGCGCCTGCTCCTTCCCCCTCTTCCTTTTCTAACTTCCTTCTAACTACTGACAGTGAGCCTCTGTTGGAACAACCCTATTACTGATTTGGGCTAGGATCACTATGTGTTGACTAGAAACAAGTTGACCCCATTGTATAGTTTAAGGGTCAAGTCTTTAGGCTGATAGATTAGCTAAAACTTAAGGAAAAATTAAGTTCCCAGCGTTCGACAAATGGCTAGCGGAGCTCGACAGATGGATTCCAGGGCTCGACGAATTCTTGCCAGTGCTCGACAATTTTTCCAGCCAGCGCTCGACAGTTCTCCAGCCAGCGCTCGACAGTTTTCCAGCCAGTGTTCGACATTCTCTGAGCAGTGCTCGACGAATTCCTGCCAGCGCTCGACAAATTTCTTATTGAAGCTCAGATCGGCAAATATTAATTCCAGATCATTAATACTTTTATATCAGTTATTTGTCAGTTCTTTGAACACAGATCGACGACTTTAACGGATCTATTCAAATATCTTTGGACGTATTCAAGACAGATAAGTAAGGATATTATACTCAGTTATTATATTCATTTCTTCCCCTTTTCCAAGACAGAAATAGCCGTTGACAATTAATGCAAAGAAATATTACACGGCTAAGGAATTAAAGGACCTGCAAAAGTCGTTTGGTTTTTGTTGTTATTCCAAGAAAGATTTAAAGACTGATTATTCTATTCCAAAAATAGAATATATCAAATACAGACTTTATTGTCTCAACTCTCGATAGAATTCCAATTATTCATACTGAATACAGAGAGAGAACAACAAGAACAGAAAAATGGCAAATTCCAAAATGGCATTCAGTACCTGTTACGGGCACTACAAGTTGACAGTGATGTTGTTCGGCCTAACAAATGCGACATCAGTATTCATATACTTGATGAACAGAATGTTCAGAGAGTATTGGGACCAGTTTGTATTGTCTTCATCGATGATATACTGGTGTACTCTCCGTCAAAGGAAGAGCATGCAGATTATCTGCGAGCAATGTTGAGCACCCTGAGGAGGAGTCAATTGTATGTCAAGTTCTTTAAATGTGAGTTTTGGCTACCATCAGTGGCATTCCTAGATCATGTGGTAAGTGGAGAGGGTATTGCAGTGGATCCGATGAAGTTTATAGCTATACGAGAGTGGCATGTGTTGACTAATATGGCGGAAGTCCAAAGTTTCTTAGGACTTGCCAGCTACTATAGGTGTTTCGTAGAGAACTTTTCGAGGATAACACTACTTCTCACAAGGTTGACTAGGAAGGAGCATAAATTTGTTTGGCCGCCGTCATGCACATGAGATTTTGAGGAATTAAATGGTCGTCTGACCACGACGCCGATTTTGTGTTCGCCATGTATTGCAGAAGGCTACGAAGACTACAATGACGCCTCAGGGAGTTTCTTAGGTTGCATCCTTCTTCAGTTTGGAAAGGTTATTGCTTATGGCTCTCGCCAATTGAAAGTGCATGAGTGGAATTATCCGGTCCACAACTTGGAGTTGGCAGACGTGATATTTGCTCTTAAGCTATGACAACATTACCTATATGGTGTGAAGATTGACAACTTTATAAACCATAAGAGCCTAAAGTATCAGTTAAATAAGAAGGAGCCGAATATGCAATAGAGGAGGTGGATGGTGTTCCTTGGGGACTACACCTTCAATATTCATTATACTCCCAGTATGGGAAATATTATCACAGATACGTTAAGTCAGAGGTCTTCTGCGTAAGCAAACTGGATTCAAATGCACCATGCGCATCTAATTAGTGACTTGGAGTCCCTTTCGATTAATTATATTGATATGAGGACAATCCTTCCACTAATTAACAGAGGAGATGCTTCCATCTGTAAAAATAGAAACATAAAGTAGGACAAGCATGTCCTAAGACCAGAGAGAAGGATCATTACCCTTGAAGATCATTTCGGCACCATGATACAGAAATCTATACAGATGGAAATGACCGCAACGGTCTGAGTTTTGTGGATCTGAAATTGGCTTTCAATTATGAGCTTCAGAGCTCCAACAATGGCAATCTCAAGCTCTCATTCTTCCTCTTTCTTCTCTTCAAAAAGCTCTCCAAATCTCTAAAGTCAAGATAATGACTTAGCTTTTACTGTCAGCCCCTTCTATAAGAAAGGACAGATTGATCTGGAACATTTGATCACTTTTCATAAAGGATTGAAAGGTCACGATGCAGATTTTGCGAATCTATTTTTGTCGCCTACCGCCCGGTGATATCACTACCGCGCCGCGATATTCCTGTGATCTTATCTTATCCCTCCATGTCAAATTATCTCTGTTTTACGGCCTACCGCCAGTGGTAACACTACTGCACGATGCTAGCCAACTAGGCAACTGTGTATTATCTTGACATCTAGATGATCATCTTGACCTCTAGCCGATCATCTTGACCATCTAGACGATCATCTTGAAGGTCTACTACCACCATTAGTAACATCTTACCACCAGTATCGCTTTGACATCTTGACGATATGACAAGCTTCCAGTCGATCGACTTGAACTCAAGTTTATTAGCTTGAAGGCTACCGCTAGTGGTATCATTCTACCGCTTGGTGTTAGCATCTAGTCGATGGACTAGACATCTAGCCGACACGAGCCCCATCTCGATGATACAGAAATCTTCAAGACTATTTCTACCGCCAGCAGTAACAACTAACGCTCGGTGCTAGGACTCTGCTACATATTTTTTTGCTTTTCCTAGCATTGGAAAGATTTAGGTGTCATAACCTGTCTCTTGTTCATGCCAAGAAATGAGAGAGTGTGATGATTCACCCATTCAGGCATTGTACTTCCTTGATGGAGCAAGGCAGCTATATATCCTTCCTTGCCTTGATCTTCTCGAGGTTTTTCTCAATCCCCTGATGGGTTACCATGAAACCCATGAACTTCCTTGTCGTCACACCAAATGTGCATTTGTTGGGATTGAGCCTCATCTAGAAGCGGCAATGGTGTTGAAAACACTTCTCTAGGTCTTTAAGGTGGTCATGAAGGTGGACGCTCTTCACCAACATGTCGTCCATGTATACCTCCTTCTTCTTCCCGATAAGTTCCTTGAACACCTTGTTCATCAACCTTTGGTAGGTAGCTCCAGCATTTTTGAGGCCAAACGGCATCACCTTGTAGGAGTAGACTCCCTTGTTGGTTCGGAAGGCATTGTGCTCTTCGTCGACAGGATTCATCCATATCTATTTGTACCCTGAGTATGCATCCATGAAGATGAGGAGCTCATGCTGGCTGTTGCGACGACGTGCTAGTTGATCCTCGAGAGGGGAAGTTATCCTTCATACACGCTTTGTTGAGGTTGTTGTAGTCGACGCACATTCGCCACTTCTCGAAGGCCTTCATTACCATGACTACATCGGTGAGGCATGTCTGGTATTCTGCTTTGCAGATGAATTGTGCATCTAGGAGCTTTGTCACTTCCTCTTCGATTGCATGGAGTCTCTCTGCGAAAAGTTTTGCTTCTTCTGGATCACCAGCCTGCAAGCAGGATTAATATTTAAAGAGTGAAGAATAACCTGTGGATCTACCCCGAGCATGTCTCCTAGGCCCCAAGGAAAGATATCTTCGTTTGCGCGGAGGAAGGCTGTGTATTCATCTCGCTCTTCCTGAGATAAGAGGGACCCGACCTGCACCATCTGGATCAAATCCTACTGGGAGAGTGACACCTCCACCAGACCTTTAATGGGTGCCCCGCGCTGTAGAGTAGCTTCGTATCGCAGATCAAAGTTGTCGATGATGAGGGTAGTTGCCTTTGGCCAGCTTGGCCTACTTTAGATAGCAGGTTTGTGCTGCCTCCTGGTTTCCATGCACGACCCCTATTCCTCCGACGGACGAGAACTTCATGGCTAGGTGTAGGATGGATGACACTGCTCCGAAGATGGATTGGATCGGCCTCTCGAATATGGCATTTTTTGCGGAACTTGAATCCATGACTACGAACTGGATGTTGTGAGTTGTTATCCTTGGGAATTCACCCAACCTGACCGGGAGGGTAATCATACCCGGGACCGGAATGGGGCAGTTGTCGCAGCTGTAGACGGGACCTATCGTGGGACTGAGGTGGTCTATGGTAAACTTCATACTATGGAGGGTGGAAAGAAACAAAACGTCGATTGAGCTCTCGTTATCGAGTAGTATCATTTTTACATTGAAGCAAGGATCCCCGATCCCTACATTGATCATGAGCAGGTCCTAGGGTGGCAACCATAACCCCTTTAGGTCATCCTCCCCAAAGGTGATGACAGTGTCCTGCTTGAGATTCTTATCTTCATGACCCCTTCTGGGTCTGGCGATTGAAAGCATTTGGGCGGCGAGAATGGGAGACCCGACATTTGTCTCGACTTCTCCAACCATTTTCTTGCCTCATGCTACTCCCTAGGGCACGTGAGATTGATCTCTCACATGTCTGGGAAGCGATGGCTGATTAGAAATCTTCCGAGGAGCCCTAGCAGAATAAGACACTCGATCTCCACCTTCAATCTGGAACACTCAATGATGGTGTGCCCGGTCCCACAGTGGAACTCACTATACTTCGACTAGTCATTCCTGGGGTTTCGGGGAAGCGTTATTAGCCTATGGAATGATGGATTGTCTTGGATGGCATAAAGCACATTGGTTCTCGACGTGTTCATTGGAGTGTAAACTTGAGGCAGTCACAGACCCTGATCTCTTTGGGGGTCTCAATGACACTTGTCATTGTAGTGCTCCTCATTGCATCGCTCTTCCTGCCTTCTGGGCGCCTGCTCCTGCCCCCTCTTCCTTTTCTAACTTCCTTCTAACTACTGATAGTGAGCCTCTGTTGGAACACCCAATTACTGATTTGGGCTAGGATCACTATGTGTTGACTAGGATCAAGTTGACCCCATTGTATAGTTTAAGGGCAAGTCTTTAGGCTGATAGATTAGCTAGAACTTAAGGAAAAAATTAAGTTCCCAGCATTCGACAAATGGATAGCGGCCCTCGACAGATGGTTGCCAGCACTCGACGAATTCTTGCCAGCGCTCGACAGTTTTTCCAGCCAGCGCTCGACAGTTCTCCAGCCAGCGCTCGACAGTTTTCCAGCCAGTGTTCGACATTCTCTGAGCAGCGCTCAACGAATTCCAGCCAGCGCTCTACAAATTTCTTATTGAAGCTCAGATCGACAAATATTGATTCCAGATCATTAATACATTTATATCAGTTATTTGTCAGTTCTCTGAACACAGATCGACGACTTTAATGGATCTATTCAAATATCTTTGGACATATTCAAGACAGATAAGTAAGGATATTATACTCAGTTATTATATTCCTTTCTTCCCTTTTTCCAAGACAGAAATAGCCGTTGACAATTAATGCAAAGGAATATTACACGACTATGGAATTAAAGGACCTGCAAAAGTCTTTTGGTTTTTGTTGTTATTCCAAGAAAGATTTAAAGACTGATTATTCTATTCCAAAAATAGAATATATCAAATACAGACTTTATTGTCTCAGCTCTCGATAGAATTCAAATTATACTTACTGAATATAGAGAGAACAACAAGAACAGAAAAAGAAGAACACTCAGCAAACTATTCTCAGTCTTCTTCTTCCTCCTCAAGCAGCAATCTCTACTTCTCTGAGAACATCCTCTTCAGGATCCATCTCTCAGATATCTGCTGCAAGTTCAAGTCTTCTAAAAGAGCAACAAAGAATCTGAAGAATCTTTTCTTCCAGATCAATCTGCTATAGAAGATTTGTGTCTTCAAGAGAAAGCTTCTCCATCATCTGTCAAATACTTCAATCAGACAGGGGGGGGCTTTACAACAAGTCCACTAGAGTCTTCTCTCAGCATCTTGACAGAGAATAACACTATAACCCTTTTCTCACCTCTCTTGTACAGGGTTAATACTCCCTTCAAAAGTGTACCTCCTTGGTGGCAAGACACCTGATCAAAAAATCCTGTTGGTTTTGAGCACCTGGACAAAAGCTCTGTGGTGTGTGGACACCTGATCAAAATCACCTTGGTGTTAGGGCACCTGATCAACCCTCCTAGTGGACTCCTACCAAGGGTGGTAGAAGAGTGGACTACCCAGATTTATTGGAGAACCAATATAAATTCCTTGTGTCCTCTGTGTTTGCTTATTTCTCTGTGTTGTGCTGTGTGTTTTTATTTTCTCAGTTTTTCTGCTTATATATTTATCTCACACTGCTTACACATATATATAACACTATTTTAATCCGCTATAAAAACTAAGGAAAAGTTTTTAATACTCTATTCACCCCCCTCTAGAGTAACTTAAGATCTAACCTCCACTTTCAATTGGTATCAGAGGTTGGTTGATCTTATTTACAGGCTAACACCTGGATCACAAAGATCAATTAGATCTTTAATTAATTTAGATTTTTTCCTTAGCTATTTTCTGTTAAAAACTCATGGCACAAAACAAGGAGTATTCAATCACAAGACCTCCTATGTGCAATCTTAGTAAGTTTGCACTGTGGAAAGCAAGGATTAGGCTTTATATGAATTCTATTGATGAAGAGATTTTCAATGTTATTCTGACAGGGCCTCCAGCACGTACAACATCAACAAGCACTGAAGCAACAACAGACAACACTGATGTCCCACCTACAGAATGGACAGAAGCACAGAAGAAACAAAGAAGTGCAGATGCTAAAGCCATGAACATTCTGGCTCAAACTATGTCTGATGACATATTTCAAAAAGTGGTTGAATGCACTTCAACTAGAGAGATTTGGATATCTCTCAACAACATGGTTGAGGGATCTGCTGATGAAAGGAAAGACAGGAGATCACATCTCATCTCTCACATTGAGAATTCTAAGAAAGGAGAAAATGAAATAGTAGCTGATATGTACAATAGGCTCAGCCTCATAATAAATGAGCTGAAAACCTTGGATAAAGTGATCACTATCACTGAGGTCAATGACAAGATCTTAATGAGCTTCCCCAGCACATGGGATTATAGAATCTGGCCAATCAAGGAAGCCAGAAGCCTCAATGAGATTACCACTGAAGCATTGTTGGGCAAGCTCAAATCCTATGAGCAGCTCATTAAATCCAGGGAAGCTGAAGCATCCACTTCATCTCCAGCAACAAAGAAAGAAAAGAGCATAGCTTTCAAAGCAGCTGATGCAGAAGAAGAAAAGACTCCAAAAGATGAGGAGTTTATGAGTCTCATAGCCAAGAGATTCTACAAAATGCCTAAGAAGGACTTCAGAAAGAAAGAGTCCAGATCAAGAGAAAAGCAAAGGTATGACAAATAAACTCCTAAAGAGGTTATTTGTTATGGCTGCAGGAAACCTGGACATTACCTGACAGAATGTCCAGAAAATCAAAAGAAAGAGAAGAAAAAGGATAAAGAAGAGAAGAAAAGCTCCAGCAAGTCTTCCTCCCACAAGCACAAAAAGAAGGGAAGAGGATTTATAGCAGAATCCTGGAGTGACACTGAATCTGAATCACCATCCAGCTCATCTGATGATGATGAAGAAAATTCAAAGGAAAGTGACCAATGTCTGATGGCAATATATGACTCAGCCAGTGAGTCAGAAGATGCCTTCTCATCCATATCCAATGATGATGAAGATGAAAGAACTTTCTGCATGATGGCTATCAATGCCTCAGGACATAACTCTGAAGAAAAATCAGAATCTGAAGCAGAAGATGATGCAGATCAGGTATTATCTAATTTTGATTTTACTTCAGTTGAATTCAAAGCTGAATTCAATGTGCTTTGCTTAGACTTACTGAAATCTGAGAAATAAATAATCTCACTTAGAAGTAAGCTAGCTGAAATGAATAATATAAGTGAAGAAAATAAAAATCTTAAGAAAGATTTGGCTGCCTCCAGGGAACATATTGTTCTCATTGAGAGCAAGTTGTCTGAAGCCAAGAAGTTTGAAGAATCCCTAAATGGGAGAAGCATCAAACTGATGGACATAACAAGCACAGTAAATGCTAGGCTTAATAGCAAGCTGGGCTTGGGTGCCTCATCAAGTGAGCCACATCTGATTAAGAAGAATATATTATCTACACCCATAAAATTCATATCTGCTAAGAGCAAAGAGGCTGTAGAAGAAAATAAAGTCATTTCAAACAAGTCTGTTAAGAATAAAAAAATTCAGAAGAATTCGTCGAACGGAGCTCGACAAAAAGATTTCAATCTGTCGAACGGAGATTGACGAAAACTGAAAATAGATTTTAGTATAGTTATTACATGGACGGCGTTCGCCGAAATCATGCACATTCATCGAACGGCGATCGATGAATTTACCCAAATTTATCGAACAGACACTATACACAAAATTTTAGGAATTCTAATTCTAAACACACTAAGAATCCTTTTACTGAATGCACAATACCTCCAAGGAGATATCATCCACAAGGCTATAAGGATCAGCCTAAAATGTCCTTTATTTCTGAGTATTGTCGTAAGACAATAGGACCCTAGATAGTCTGGGTCAAAAACAACTAGTTTATGTTTATGTCTTTGCAGGTACACAGCTGTCCAAGAACAAGTGAAAAATGGTATTTGGACAGTGGATGTTCAAAACATATGACAGGGAACAAGACAAATCTGAACAATTACAAGGCAAAGCTTGGACCAAAAGTCATATTTGGAGACTCCAACTGTGGACAGACCAAAGGCTATGGAAAAGTCAAGGTTGGAGAAGTCACCTTCAAAGAGGTAGCTTATGTAAAGGGACTAAAGCATAACCTTATCAGCATAAGTCAATTATGTGATGAAGGATATCAGGTAACATTTAATAAATTGAATTGCCTTATTAAATCTACTGATGGTATTACTGTTTTATCAGGTATTAGGCAGGGTAATATATATTTAGTGAATTTTAATTCATCTACATCAGAAGTTTGTTTATTTAGTGATGTAAGCAAATCTAGTGAACTTTGGCATAAGAGATTAGGACATGAAATCATTGGGACCATTGCTAAATTATCTAAGGACAATCTTGTTAGAGGTTTACCCTTAGGATCATATAAGAAAGAAGGTCTTTGTAGGGCATGTCAACTAGGAAACAAACTAAAAATAGCTTTAAATCATTATCTAAAAGTGATTCACCTAGAATCTTATATTTGCTACATATGGACCTTTTTGGACCTATAGCAACAAAGAGTTTAGGGGGGAAGTCTTACACTCTAGTTATTGTAGATGACTTCTCTAGATTCACTTGGGTGTTCTTTTTGAGAGAAAAGTCAGATAACTTTACAGTTCTTACAGACTTTCTTAAGAGCATACAGATTGAGTACTCTACTGTAGTTGCATTGATCAGAAGTGATCATGGTACTGAGTTTGAGTCTCTTCTTATGCAAGAATTCTGTGAGATGGAAGGTATCATGCATTGTTTCTCAGCTCCTAGAACTCCTCAACAAAATGGTGTAGTTGAAAGGAAAAATAGAACTCTAATTGAATCAGCAAGAACATTGCTTGCAGATGCCAATTTGCCCCTATCCTTTTGGGTAGAGGCTGTTAGCACATCAAATTATGTTCTAAATAGATGTTTGATACACAAACTTAAGGGAATGACTCCTTATTAATTACTTAAAGGGAAGAAACCTAAAGTTAACTATTTTAGAGCATTTAGTTGTAGATGTTTCATTCACAATAATGATAAGAAATACCTTAGGAAATTTGAACCAAAATCAGATGAAGGAATTTTCTTCGGTTATTCACTTGTCAGTAAAGCATATAGGATCTACAATAAATCTACTCTTAAAATAGAAGAATCTATGCATGTCACTTTTGATGAAACTAACATGTTTTACAAGGAGAAGATTTCTTCTACCATAGAAAATCTGCAGGTACCTATATTATGTGAGCAGCTAGATCAATTAGCTCTACATAAAGAAGGAATTCTGAATCATGAACAGCAGAATGATGAAGAGAGTGAAGAAGAAAACTTCCCAGATTTTGCAGAAAGTTCAGAACAGATAACAACAGATCAGTCTTCACAAAATATAGCAACTGAATAAATTCCCCAAGTGGAAATTATTGCTGAACCAGCTCCAACTGTTGACCACATCACAGTTAGAGATCATCCAATATCACAGGTGATTGGTGATATTTCAGCAGGTGTGCAAACAAGGAATCAAGTAAATCAAAATATGATGCACACATGTTTTTTCTCTCAGATTGAACCTCAATCTCTACAAGATGCAGAACAAGATCCCAACTAGATCAATGCTATGCAAGAGGAACTCAATCAGTTTGAGACAAACAAAGTATGGGATTTGGTTCCTAGACCAAAAGACCATCCAGTGATTGGCACCAAATGGGTCTTCAGGAACAAGCTAGATGAACATGGCAACATTGTGAGAAATAAAGCAAGACGGTAGCCCAAGGATATTCACAGGAAGAAGGTATTGATTATGATCAGACCTTTGCTCCTGTTGCAAGACTTGAAGCAATCAGAATCTTTCTTGCATTTGCTGCATATAAAAAGTTCAAGGTATATCAAATGGATGTAAAGAGTGCTTTCTTAAATGGAGAAATCAAAGAAGAAGTATATGTTGAACAACCACCAGGTTTCATCTCTCCAACTCAACCCTCTTTTGTATTTAAGCTTAAGAAAGCTCTTTATGGTCTCAAACAAGCTCCTAGAGCATGGTATGAGACTTTAGCTAGTTTTCTTTTGGAAAACAATTTCTGTAGGGGCATAGTAGATAAAACCTTATTTTTCAGGATACATAAAAATAAAACTTTCCTAGTTCAAATATATGTAGATGACATTATTTTAGGCTCTACTGATTCAAATTTGTGCAAAATATTTTCTAATCTAATGCAATCTAAATTTGAAATGAGTAGTATGGGTGAGTTATCATACTTCCTTGGTCTTCAAGTGAAGCAAACTCCAAATGGAATCTTCATATCCCAATCTAAGTATGCTAAGGAATTAGTGAAAAGATTTGGTATGTCTGATTCTTCCACCATGAAAACAACCATGCCCTCAAATGTTGTTGTTGGTAATGATGAATCAGGGAAACCTGTTGATTCAAAAGTATATAGTGCAATTGTTGGCTCTTGATGAGTCCCAATTATATACATATTTTCGGACTCATTTGGGCCGATTTACTAGTCTTTGCGCCACACTTTAGGCTTGTTTTCATTTATATTTAATAACCGTCTATTATTCCACTCTTAGTGCACAAGTATGCCCATTCTTGGTGTGATCCCTTATTTTCCTGTAGTCCTGGAGGTTTTCATGCAGGTTCATGGATCGTGCGATGCTCGGAGTCTGTTTGGGGGCAATTTCTGCCTGAAATGCCACTGATCGTGCGTTTCCTTCACGCACGATCAGTTGCTCGTGCGCCTCTGATCGTGCGAGTTCATTTGCTGCCCAAAAACAGCTTCGGATTTTGGTCGTGCGTTTGCAGCGCACGATCGTGCGCACGGTCGTGCGCTTTATATTTTTTTCTGCAGTTTTGTTTTGCAGGTTTCGGGCACAGAGCGCACGATCACCAGCTTTCAGTGCGCACGATCAGTTGATCGTGTGCCACTGATCGTGCGCCCTGTTTTCTATAAATATCCAGCCCGCGAAATTAGGTCGGACGACCATTCTGCTCCGCCGTTTTCGAGTCATGTTCGCCTCTTCCGCCCCCTGCATCATCTTCCACCACCAGGAGGTGCTCCGGGCTTGTTCTTCACTCCAATCTTGAACCGGAGCTTCCTCTCGGCCTCCTCCTTCATCCTAGCGCTTCAAAGGAAGATCTAGCCGCCATCGCCATCAAGCAAGAAGAAGTTTGCAACCTCTACCGGATCGTGAGACGAAGAAGATGGGCTCATTGGAGAGTAGTGACAACTCTCTCTACCCCGGACGTAGTTACGGACCGAGCTTGGACGCGGATTGACAACCCGGCGATTCCAACCGTGAATCTACAACGAGCCTTCGGATTCGGTCGATTTCTTGCCTTGTTCTTCTCTTATTGATGTATATGTAGTTAGATCTAACATTATGATGAAGTAGCACTTAACTTTATTTGCATTTCTATACATTTCATGTCTATGTGAAATACTTTACTGTTTGAGTTGCTTGAGGAGCGCCCCATTCCATCCTCCATCCTGCCGTCACGTTCGTGTGCCGCACTAGCAATTGCTAGTGGCGTTCTTGTCGACGAGGTGCTTGCGACCCTCATCCGTATGCCTACTCTTCCATCCGCCTAGCGAAGCGTGGCATAGCGACCCGTGTAATCCACTCGCCCTACGAAGCAGTGCGCTCAAGGCCTACACAGTTCGATTCCGCTTGCCTACTCGTCCATTCGCCCTTGCGACGCAGTGCGCTCAAGGCCTGCCTAGTCTCCATCCCGCCAAGCGAAGCATTGCATAGCGGCATTGCATAGCGGCATTGCATAGGAGTAGTTGTAGTATTTTCTTTTTATTTTTCACAATCCAAATCCCCCGTTTCCGCATCCATCCGAAGTAAAGGACTTCAATCTCAAGTCCTTCCTCAATAGATAACTCCACCTTACTGTGTTCCTTCGAGATCGATACTTGGGGATTCATTCCCATTTTATATTACTTGAACGATCGGTACACTGCCGTTTCGTGCCGCAGTCTTACTACCGCCTATAGCGGTGTGCTAAGATTTGCGCATCAAGTTTTTGGCGCCGTTGCTGGGGAACACAGTCGTGTGAGTTTTCTAGAGAGGGAGAGCTGTGAGATATAAGTTCTTTTCCATTTGTTTATCGCATTTGTTTTAATTTAGTATTTGTAAATTCCCTTTTTATCTGTTTTTAAGTATTTTAAAAATCAGGTTTCTGTTGATTTAATTTTTCCTTCGTGCATACTGAGTTATTTTTCAGCTTATATTATTTGTGAATCCATCTTTGCACCAATATGTATGCTTATCAACAATGTAGATGGTGTAAATCGTTTAGTCATTCTAGTGATGCTTGTCATTTAGGAAGCCATCATTATAATCCGTATAGTTCATCGTATGGAGAATCTATATCTTCATACAATGAACCTACATATTATAATTATGCGTCTCCATCGCGAGCATCGCCTTCACCGGGTGGTTTGGCCTCTCCATGGTCAAAACCTACTGGGAAGCGCTGCTTGTGTTGTCAGAGTTTTGATCACGCGCTGAAAGACTGTGAGCAATGGAAATTGCAATTGGAAGAGGATGATGAGCCAACACTTATCTCCATTCCACTACCTTCCTATGCCACTGTTCCTTCCATCGCTGATGACACATATGTTAGGCCCCCGGATCATCTTGGGAGCACAACGAATGCGTCGATCAACATCGTTGTTGATCACTACGACGACATTGTGGAGTTTCCTTCCTCTATGGTGCCATCCTTTCCTGTGGATTCTGTATCTGAGGATATTTCTTCCCTCCTATCAGACTCTATCTTGAGCCCTATTTCTACTCAGATATTTTCTTATATCAGTATGCATGTATCTTCTGCTCTTATTGCCGAATTTCTAGATGTGCAGGATGAGCCAATGGAGCCCGAAGCTGCGCCGAGTTGCACTGAGGAGGATATTTTCCTTAGTGAGGAGGTTTCTACCTCATCACTGGAGGAGAAGGTCCATCTCATCATCGAAGTTCCTAGCTGCTCATATTCTGCCTGCAGTGATTCTATTGCATCCGACATTGAGTCTTTTGTAGAACCTGCTAGGAGTGAAACAGGGATCACTCCTCCTTTGTTTGATTCTTTTAGTTCTTCGTCTATTTTATTTCCTAATCCCCCTTCTTTTAATGCTGATCCTAATGAATTCATCCTTCCTGCTTCCCCTCCTGCTTTTATTTCTAATGTTTCATATATCCCCCTGCAGGTGCATGAATATCTAGACCCATTTTTGGGTAATTCTAAGTGGCAGTCTTGGAAGGGAAAGCAGATGGCAATGATGAAATCAATCGTCTATTCCACCTCATCATCATTGCCTGCATTTTCCTTGAAAGACTGGGTGCAGGGTGGAAAACGCTACTTCATCCATGACCGCAGATTGGAGGAGAGGAAGAGGATGAAGAAAGATGAAATTTGGAGATGGAAAGCTCCTGATCCTCTTGACTGCTGCTGTTGGGTCTTCAGACCCATTTCTTTTATTTGCAGTTACTACTTTAAATCAACTTATAGTTGATTATTTTGCTGAGCATGTAATAATAATTAGGATTTATTAACTTTTGCTTTTATGTTTAGACAATCTTTTAAACTGCTTAATACAGGTATTTAGTCCAGCTTAAGGACGGTAAACAAAAGCGCTACTGGGAGACAACCCTGTTTTGGTTGTTATTTTTATTTTTCTAATCCGCTAATGCCTTAATATATTATTTTTGCTATTGCTTGGTGCGTCCTTTTTGTAGGGTGGTGATCTTTTGGTGACGGACTTGGATTTCCATTGCAGTATTATCGCCAATCTTCTGGTATGCTCATTCTGAGCATAGGTAACTTTTCTTCCCCCTAGTCTTTTATTTAATTTTCATGTTTACATCATTTGTGTCTATTGCTTAGATTAAGTCTGGGGGAGAGCCGCTATGTGATACCCACTGCACGGGCACATCTCAGTGCATGCTAGGAGTATTTTATTTCATTTATAGTATTTGTTCATCTTCACCGCACACCACTACACCCACTTTAGCGCGCACTCGCTTGTTTGTATGCTCCTGTATATTCAATTCTTGGATGTGATGTAGGAAGTGCTGTATTAGCCAAAATAATTGCAAGATGGAGTGGAATGTTGACTCTTGTAGTGCTCTAGTTGAGTACTCGTGTCTTGCATAGGGATTTGAGTAGAATTAGTTTTTATTCATGCTTCTAATTTATAATTAGTAGATTTGCGTAGATTTTAGTTTATTTTACTCAAAATGGTGAATGTGGTTGAATCTAGCGGTAGCATGGTATTGTGTGTAGGCGAACGTGAGGTTCGTGTTTCTTGAGCCGGGAGGAAGGATTACCTTTCTCGAGGGCTAAGAACTTGCCCCAAGCGACTCTCGAAGCATGGGTGCGAACGATTTGCAAGTTGAGCGTGACGTAGGCCATCTTTTTTTTGGCAAGCTTGAGCCTTGTTTTACCATTCCTATACGCTAACCGTTGCTAGCCTATTTTGTGCCTACCCGATCTTTTGATTCAGCTCCACCATACTTCACCAAGGCCTAAAAGCTAATCCTATTATCGCAACCAAAAATTAAGCTAAAAGCATTTATGAATTGTAATTTTCCAATGCGGTGCGGTGATGCGAAACTTCAGTGTTGATGTGGAAGTTTAAAAAAAAATGTCTATGTGCTGAGAATTGTGCTAATTAATTTGGGGATAAAAAGAAAAGAAAAAAAAAGGAAAATATATATATATATATTTATCCCTAGCGCTTTAATTGAAGCATATTTTGGTATTGATTGTTGTAGGCCGTGTGCACACCCGGTTTCAAAGTCATGTGTGGGGGTGTGTTACACGTGTATTATTGAGGCTACTATGATTTAGCATTTTTGTGTGCTCAATTGGGTTGCGATTAGCCTTCACATTTATCTTTGCATTCCAAACCGTAACCCAAGCCTCATGTAAACCTAAAGTCCTATCGATTCATCTTGTGAGTTCACTAGCGTCGTGGAGAGAGTGTGACCGGGCGAGCTTATGGTTCTCGACGTTGATGGATTTCAACGGAGATAATTCCGAGTTCCGGTCTTGGGTAACATTCACCTGCGCGTCTTGCTTACTTTCGTACTATACGTGACCACGAGATTCACCAACATTCCATTTTTGAGTAAAAAAAATTCCTTTTTACGCATTTACACTTTTACAAAGTAGCTAGCATATGTAAAAACTTCTTCTAATGAACTTCTATGCACACTAGTATGAAACTTCGCATTCTATTCCATGTTTGCAATTTTTTGGTTAACTATGTTTTTCCTACTCCGCCGGATATGTTTGCTCGGGACGTGCAAACAGGTAAGTCTGGGGGTGTGATGAGTCCCAATTATATACATATTTTCGGACTCATTTGGGCCGATTTACTAGTCTTTGCACCATACTTTAGGCTTGTTTTCATTCATATTTAATAGTCGTCTATTATTCCACTCTTAGTGCACAAGTATGCCCATTCTTGGTGTGATCCCTTGTTTTCCTGTAGTCCTGGAGGTTTTCATGCAGGTTCATGGATCGTGCGATGCTCGGAGTCTATTTGGGGGCAATTTCTGCCTGAAATGCCACTGATCGTGCGTTTCCTTCACGCACGATCAGTTGCTCGTGCGCCTCTGATCGTGCGAGTTCATTTGCTGCCCAAAAACTGCTTCGGATTTTGGTCGTGCGTTTGCTACGCACGGTCGTGCGCTTTATATTTTTTCTGCAGTTTTGTTTTGCAGGTTTCGGGCACAGAGCGCACGATCATCAGCTTTCAGTGCGCACAATCAGTTGATCGTGCGCCACTGATCATGCGCCCTGTTTTCTATAAATATCCATCCCGCAAAATTAGGTCGGACGACCATTCTGCTCCGCCGTTTTCGAGTCATGTTTGCCTCTTCCGCCCCCTGCATCATCTTCCACCACCAGGAGGTGCTCCGGGCTTGTTCTTCACGCCAATCTTCAGCCGGAGCTTCCTCTCGGCCTCCTCCTTCATCCTAGCGCTTCAAAGGAAGATCTAGCCGCCATCGCCATCAAGCAAGAGGAAGTTTGCAACCTCTACCGGATCGTGAGACAAAGAAGACGGGCTCATTGGAGAGTAGTGACAGCTCTCTCTACCCCGGACATAGTTGCGGACCGAGCTTGGACGCGGATTGACAACCCGGCGATTCCAACCGTGAATCTACAACGAGCCTTCGGATTCGGTCGATTTCTTGCCTTGTTCTTCTCTTATTGATGTATATGTAGTTAGATCTAACATTATGATGAAGTAGCACTTAACTTTATTTGCATTTCTATACATTTCATGTCTATGTGAAATACTTTACTGTTTGAGTTGCTTGAGCAGCGCCACATTCCATCCTCCATCCTACCGTCACGTTCGTGTTCCATACTAGCAATTGCTAGTGGCGTGCTTGTCGACGAGGTGCTTGCGACCCTCATCCATATGCCTACTCTTCCATCCGCCTAGCGAAGCATGGCATAGCGGCCCGTATAATCCACTCGCCCTACGAAGCAGTGTGCTCAAGGCCTGCACAGTTCGATTCCGCTTGCCTACTCGTCCATTCGCCCTTGCGACGCAGTGCGCTCAAGGCCTGCCTAGTCTCCATCCCGCCAAGCGAAGCATTGCATAGCGGCATTGCATAGGAGTAGTTGTAGCATTTTCTTTTTATTTTTCACAATCCAAATCCCCCATTTTCGCATCCATCCGAAGTAAAGGACTTCAATCTCAAGTCCTTCCTCAATAGATAACTCCACCTTACTGTGTTCCTTCGAGATCGATACTTGGGGATTCATTCCCATTTTATATTACTTGAACGATCGGTACACTGCCGTTTCGTGCCGCAGTCTTACTACCGCCTATAGCGGTGTGCTAAGATTTGCGCATCAGCTCATTACTTTATTTAACAGCTAGTAGGCCTGACATAATGTTTGTTACCTGTATTTGTGCTAGGTTTAAGTTAACCCCAAAGAATCTCATCTAATTTTACTAAAAAGGATTTTGAGATATATAAAGTGTTGCCCTAATCTAGGTCTCTGGTATCCAACAACATCTGAATTTGAATTAACTAGAATCTCAGATTCAGATTATGCAGGATGCAGAGTAGACAGGAAAAGCACATCAGGAACTTGTCTGTTTCTTGGTGATAGGCTTGTGTCTTGGTTTTGTAAGAAACAGACATCTGTGTCCACATCAACAGCTGAAGCTGAATACATAGCTGCTGGCAGTTGCTGCTCACAGATGTTGTGGATACAAAATCAACTTCTAGATTATGGTGTCAACTTAAATAATTCAACTATATTTTGTGACAATACTAGTGCAATATCTATAGCACAAAATCCAGTTCTCCATAGTAGGACTAAACACATAGAAATTAGGCACCACTTCCTTCAGGATAATGTGGATAAAAATAAAATTTGCCTACAATTTATTTCTACTGATTTACAAAGAGCTGACATTTTTACCAAGCCATTGGATGAAAAGAAGCATATCTTCTTTATAAATCAAATAGGAATGATAGATGGAGACTCAATCTGTTAAAAAAATTAACATTTCTATTTATCCCCAAAAATCGTCGAACGGAGGACGACGAATTTGAATCATTTGTCGAACGGTGGTCGACAAAACCTTTTATCTTCAGAATCGATAAAGAAAATTTCACCTGTCGAACGGTGGTCGACGGAAAAGATATTTTTGTCGAACGGCGTCAGACGGAGACCTAAAGTCTTTTCGACTTCTGCTTTTATTAGGTTTTTGCCGAACGCCGCTCCACAAATGCGCCCCCTTCTCTGGTCTATATAATCTCTATTTTATTTCTTAATAAATCGCGCCTACAGAAATCGTTTCCCTCCAGTTCCCCTCTGCACTTGATCTTTCTCTCTTTCAGGTACGAATGGTGATTTCTCAAGCCGCGCTTTACTCCATGAAGTTCGACGCCGGATTTGACATCGATATGGCATCATTTGCATAGTCCGACCAAGTATTCAAAGATATTCTTCAACTTTTTGAAGAACAACAGCTGAAGAAGTTCATGAGCACCAGGATTAAGTTACATATCGCAGAAATCAAAAAATGGGCTTACACGGCTAAGCCAGAAGATGAGAGCATAACTGGAATAATCTCGGGACATCAGGTCTCTCTTTCCCCAAATATTTTATCTGAAGTTTTTGGTTTTGTGAATGGTGATGATGATATAGAGATAAGTTCTGATGAATATGAGGAAGCTTTGATTAAAATGGGTCATTCCTCTGGAAACCCTAATCATCTGCTTAAGAAAAACTTGTCCTTGGAATACAAGTTTTTATCAGATATTGTTGGAAAGGTGTTGTTAGGCAAAACAATAGGTCATGATTATATCAAAAGGCACCAATTTCTGTTGATGGTGGCCTTGATGGAAAAGAAGAAAGTGAACTGGGGATCACTACTGTTTGAGTTGATTAAGAAGAAAATTTCTAAGGATAGTGTTTGTTTTGGAAGAATTATTGGTATTGTTCTGCAGGAAAAGCATCAAGACCTTCTGGTCTCACCCAAAGTTACCATAAATGCTAGCAAGAAGCTGGCCTCAGCTCTCTTTGCAAAATGGGAAAGGGTATTTCCAAAGAAGAACCCAGGAGCAGTTGCACCAAAGAAAGCTTCTGAAGACACCAGGACTGAAACAGTCACTTCCCCAACCCTTCCAGAAGCTCCTCCTCTTGTTTCTTCTCCTCCTCTCCCATCTCCACCTCAGCATATTTCCCCTGCACAAACTCCACCTCCAAATTCTCCTACACCCATTGATGACATTCCACCTCCTTCATTTACCCTTCTACCTCCTCATACTTCTCCACCTCCATCTCCCATACATGATGACCAACAATCACTCATCCACCACTCTTGTCCTATTCATTCAAACATCCCTCAACAACATGCCAATGTTGCAAACATCTTTGTACCCACTTCCATTCCATCTACTTCTCAATCATCCTTATCTCATCCACCTGAAATGTTATTTCTACATTTCCAATCTGTTGCAGATCAAATTCTTGATTACACTCTCCCTAAGCTAGATCAACTCCTGGATGCAAAACTTGCTCCAGTTCATCATTTTCTTTCAAATCTTGACACCATATTTGATGCAAAACTTGCTCCAATTCCTTTAGCCATTTCTGAATTATCTTTTAAGATATCTTCAACTTCTTCCTCTCTTTCTGTCCCTTCTTCTAGGGGCCTAGATTCAGGTCTCCCTGAAGCTAGGCAGGTGGAGATGTCTCATGAAGAAGCTCCAGAAGCTCAAGTCTCTGAAGCCTTAGTGTTTGAAGAAGATCAAGAAGCCCCACCTTCTGAAATTTCAGTATTTGATTCAGAAATGAGTGACTTATCTACAGTTTCAGCAGTACCAGTTATAGAAGAAATAAATAATATCTATATTCATCCTTCTTTAGATATTATTCATTTGATGTCTAAGTTCAATTCTATTTACTCAATTTTGCCAAAATATCATGAATATTCTAGAGCAATTGTTCCATACACTGCTCCTATAGATAAAGTTCTGTTGAAAAAGATTATCAAAAGTTTTGAAGTTCAGATTGTTGAACCAGTTACTAATTCAGTTCAAGTTCAAGGTCAAGCAGAAGTATCAGTTATTATTCTAGAAGAAAGTTTCAAAGTCTTTGCTGTTCCAATTTTTGTTTTTGATGATTCCCCTATTCCAGACTTTGATGAAATCTGGAAAGCAGGAGATGAAGCTTATTAAGCTGAAGAGCAAAGAATTAAAGCTCTTAATTTGATCAATGACTTATATGATGATCCAATTCAGTCTTCTGATTCTAATGAGGATGATAATGAAAGTGATTCTGATGATACATTATCAAAGAAGAGAAAGAAAAGAAAAGCAAAGTCAAAGGCCGTCCCCAAGCCTCCCAACCCTGATAGTGATATCCCTTACTATATTCTTCATAACATTACTCTTGATAAAGATACACCACACTGGATGAAATTCTCAAGGAATGAAAACAAAAGAAGAAAGAAGATGAGGAAGACTGGTTATTCTGACAAGGCTGTCAAATATAACCATCCTCCTCCTCCTCCTCCAGCCGCAGGCTCAGCAGCACCATTTTCCTCCTCTCAGAAGTACACCCCTCAGCAATCAAGGAAACCAGCTCGCACAAGTGGTCATCAGAGATCTTGGTATTCAGGACATCCTTCAAGCTCTTCCAGAAATATTTCTACAGAATACAAATATCATATATCTGATGGATCCATGCACAAGAAAAGAAATATTCGTTTTGACCAACCTTCAGTGCAGGACACTGATCTTGATGAAATACCTTATTTCCCAATTGATACAGAAGCTGAAGAAATAGCTCAGATGGCTAGATTCAGGGAAAATGTTGCCACAACTCAGATAAATAAAGTTAAAGCTGAAGGAAAGGATTATTCTCAGTATTCAACTATGTCAGAATATAGAAGAAAAGAATTTGAAAAGTATAAATCAAAGAATCTTTTCAATGCTGAAGAATTCTTGATCCAGCACCCACAAGCAGTTGTCATTCAAGGCAAATCTCAAACCATTCTGGGAGCTCAGGATCTCTACTTAAGTAAGAAGAAATCTGAAGATCCTAACAGAAAAATCATTTTCAAGCCTCCCTCTGAAAATCAATGAAAAGGTTCAGACTTTATTGTGTCATTTTAACATTTTTGTTGTAATATTTCTACACTCAGAGCACTATGATTTATTTTATCTACTGAAATGGATTTACATTCTGTCAGATATATATTTTATGCTCTGTTGTTTATTCTCTTGTTGTTTATTATTTTTAATGATTGTAAAATAGTGTCCTAACCCAAATAGGGGGAGATTGTTGGAACAACCCTATTACTGATTTGGGCTAGGATCACTATGTGTTGACTAGGATCAAGTTGACCCCATTGTATAGTTTATGGGTCAAGTCTTTAGGCTGATAGATTAGCTAGAACTTAAGGAAAAATTAAGTTCCCAGCGTTCGACAAATGGCTAGCAGCGCTCGACAGATGTCTGCCAGCGCTTGACGAATTCTTGCCAGCGCTCGACAGTTTTTCCAGCCAGCGCTCGACAGTTCTCCAGCCAACGCTCGACAGTTTTCCAGCCAGTGTTAGACATTCTCTGAGCAGCGTTCGACGAATTCCAGCCAGCGCTCGACAAATTTCTTATTGAAGCTCAGATCGACAAATATTGATTCCAGATCATTAATACTTTTATATCAGTTATTTGTCAGTTCTCTGAACACAGATCGACGACTTTAACGAATCTATTCAAATATCTTTGGACGTATTCAAGACAGATAAGTAAGGATATTATACTCAGTTATTATATTCCTTGCTTCCCTTTTTCCAAGACAGAAATAGTCGTTGACAATTAATGCAAAGGAATATTACATGGCTAAGGAATTAAAGGACCTGCAAAAGTCGTTTGGTTTTTGTTGTTATTCCAAGAAAGATTTAAAGACTGATTATTCTATTCCAAAAATAGAATATATCAAATACATACTTTATTGTCTCAGCTCTCGATAGAATTCAAATTATTCTTACTGAATATAGAGAGAGAACAACAAGAACAGAAAAAGAAAAAGAAGAACACTCAGCAAACTATTCTCAGTCTTCTTCTTCCTCCTCAAGCAGCAATCTCTACTTCTCTGAGAATATCATCTTCAAGATCCATCACCCTGATATCTGCTGCAATTTCAAGTCTTATAAAAGAGCAACAAAGAATCTGAAGAATCTTTTCTTCCAGATCAATCTGCTACAGAAGATTTGTGTCTTCAAGAGAAAGCTTCTCCATCATCTGTCAAATACTTCAATCAGACAGGGGGAGCTTTACAACAAGTCCACTAGAGTCTTCTCTCAGCATCTTGACAGAGAAGAAAACTATAACCCTTTTCTCACCTCTCTTGTACAGGGTTAATACTCCCTTCAAAAGTGTACCTCCTTGGTGGCAAGACACCTGATCAAAAAATCCTGTTGGTTTTGAGCACCTGAACAAAAGCTCTGTGGTGTGTGGACATCTGATCAAAATCACCTTGGTGTTAGGGCACCTGATCAACCCCCCTAGTGGACTCCTGCCAAGGGTGGTAGAAGAGTGGTCTACCCAGATTTATTGGGAACCACTATAAATTCCTTGTGTCCTCTGTGTTTGCTTATTTCTCTGTGTTGTGCTGTGTGCTTTTATTTTTTTAGTTTTTCTGCTTATATATTTATCTCACACTGCTTACACATATATATAACACTATTTTAATTCCGCTATAAAAACTAAGGAAAAGTTTTTAATACTCTATTCACCCCCCCCCCCCCCCACCTCTAGAGTAACTTAAGATCTAACCTCCACTTTCAGCCTCAATAGATTCATTAGCTACTATCTAAGCTTTGACCCAATGCACATAGCTTGGCATCGTTTCCCTCATCAGTGCCGAATAGAAACTGCTTGGGAGGAGTTTTCCTAGGAAAATGCCTCTTAGAAGTTCGGGGTCAACCACTGGGATTTGTCACGCCTCAGTAGTGAAGCAGCAAAAAAGTCCTTGAAGGTCTCTCCCTCGTTCTAGCGGATTCCTGAAATATTAGAGGGGTCTCAGATAATTCTACGGTTGGCAATGAACTGGTCCGTGAATTGTTGTGTCAACTATTCAAAACTATCAATGGCTCCATCCCGCAGAGAATGGAATCAAGTGCGTGCCTGTACCTTTAGTGTTGCCGGAAAAACTTGACATAACAGCTGATCTGGAGTGTTGTAAATCCTCATGATGTTGGTAAAGAGGTTGATATGCTCTAGTGTGTCATCCATCCCATTGAATGTCTTGATGATGTGGGGTTTGAAGACATATGGGATCATATGAACTAGAACCCGTGGTGTTAGTGGGGAGCCGTGGTGCAGAGAGCGAAGGGAAAATGTGGCCCGTCGTCCGACTTGTCCATATTCTTCTACTATCACATCATGTATCTCCTCACAAGTGAGTCTTACTACATCATGCATGACGCCTACTCCTCCCTGGTGGTGATGATGAAGGTCGGCTCTAGGGCCCATGGCCGATTGAGCGAGATGCGTGGAGCTAGCCGCATTGGAAAACTCCTCGAGATGTCTTCCTCTCGAGAGACCTCCTCTGGCAGAGCATGATTAGAGATGGTGGAGGCGGATTAACTAGCATTGGAGGTGGAATGGGAGCTCGAGGAGATCCTAAGTTTCTTAGGAGAGCCAACATCTCGGCCTGCTGCTTTTCTATTTGCCGTATTCGCCCCCAATGTAACTACGAGCACTTTCATTGCCTCTTTCACAAGAGGTGCATTGATGAGTGAGTGGGAGGGAGCTGGATCAACTCACCCTCCTAGGATTGATCCCTCAGTGGTATGAGCACACCTTCTTGCCATATTCGCCAGTCACGAGTATTGCTATGAAGCAAATACTATCTCTAATGAGTCTTTGTCGAGTTTGGTAACACCTTTCCCACAGACAGCGCCAAACTGTTGTGGGTCGCTCGACGCTCTTATGCACTGGTTGACTTGAATTGTCTAAGCTTGAGCACGAGCCGAGCTCACAAACAGTCACATAGAAAACTGACGGCTCACAAAGAATCTTTTGACGTGGAAAAACCCCGAAAAGGGAGAAAACTGAAAGTGCACAGTGTGCCTCTGAGTATTCTGTAGAGGGGGGCGAATAGAGATTATAACAAATTCTTTACACTAAATGTGCAACACAATAAACTACTCTAATAACTATGCATTTAGCAATACCAATTTAGAATAAAGTAGAATAGAAAACAGTAATCAGTAAACAGAAAACAGTAATGGGACGACATAGAAAAGCAATACAGAAGACACAAAAATTTTATAGTGGTTCCCCAAAATATGGGTACTCCACTCTTCTACCACCTTGGTAGGATTGCACTAATAATGCCTGAGTCTTTTGATAAGGAGACTCTCAGAACCAGTCCTGATTCTTTTGATAATGAGACTCTTAGAACCACTGAGTCTTTTGCTAAGGAGACTCTTAAAATCACTAAATCTTTTGCTAAGGAGACTCTTAGAACCACTGAGTCTTTTGCTAAGGAGACTCTAAAACCACTGAATCCTTTGAAGAGAGATTCTTAAAACTCTTTGTTAGTTACAATATGAGAACAGAGGAAAGAAGAAGAAGAAGAATTTGATTTTGTTGTATATATCCTTCAGCAGTTGTGAGCTTTTGATCTTTGCGATTTCTGTACACTTGTATTGCTTGCTGCTGTATGATGAGAAGAAGAAGAAATAACAGCCTTGTATTTCTGTACAGAGAACTTCTTGTCTTTCTGTCTAAGAGAACTTTAAGAGGAGGAAGAAGAAGACAAAATGATTTATTAGTTGGTTCTGTTTTTCTTCCATCTTCTGAATACTTATTCTTTGTCGAGTACTGTTTGATTTTCTTTCAACTTCTGTTCTGTCCTTAGAAGGAATATCCATTGGACATTTAGTGTTTCCTTCTATTTATGTTTCCCGACTCGTCCATCTGATTTGAATAACTTCCATGAATGTTTTTGTTGTACCTCTGAAATACGCCATTCTATTCTTGGCAATAAACAAGCCGTTGTAATTCAAATTTCATCTTTGAAAGACTTTGGAGAAGGATCAGAAAGGACAACAGAAAATATACTATTTCTGTCTGTATTCGACGCTGCTACTTAGTAATATGAAGATTGTCTTTCTTCTAGCAGAGACAACTTTACAAAGCAGAGAGCTTTTTCCTCAATAAAAGAAGTGCATAGAATAGAAAGAGATAGAATAACACTTTATTCCATGTTTTGTATGACTCCCATTTGTTTGGAGCTTTTTTCGTATCTTTTCTTTTTCTTTTTTAGTTTTACTTGTAATAAGTATGACAGTGACTGGGGTTCTATCACCAGCTATCAGTGCGAAGATCTTCTCAGCAGTCAGATACATCAAACATCATATCCATATTCACTCTCGTATCCTTCATTGAAATCATTTATCCTTTTTATATCTTAAGCTTTTTTGCTACTCTACTTCCGGCTATTTACATCAATACTTATAAAATTGCGTGGTTGCAAATGGTAGAAATACTACCTCTGATTTAGGTGAGGGTCGTAAAACCCACTGCGACCACATCTTGCTAGAAGCACTCGCAAATGTGTAGTGGTATCCCAACCTCTTTTCCTCTCTATCTCTTTCTCTATAATAATTGTCATTGATTGCCATGACATCTCGTCGAGATAATCAACTTGCTTTGCTTGAAAACAGATAATTATATCTGATAACAGATTGGTTATGATAAAATGCTAATAACTAATGTTAGGATTGGCATGCATTGGCAAGAAAAACATACTGACTTAGTATGTACTACAACGACTATCAAATAATTATGCAATTATTTGTTGGCTACTAATTTTTCAGGTACCATGGACTTCATATATATATCATGTCGGGATTTTTGGATTTCTGGACTTTTAGATTTCATGATTAATCTATTTATCATTTCTGGATTTCTCAAAATCTTACGCTGATTTGGGCATCAGCTGACCTCAATGAAAATATTACATCAGCAAGTCAGAATAAGCTAGCTATATGGACTTCACACTCACTGTTCTGGAATATGTAAATGTGATGATATAAGAATGTTAGATTTATCTCTCCACAGGCATGAGGACTATCTTTTCTCTTCACACAGATATTATTTCCTCAACATTGAAGTAAAGTGATTGTGAATAAACACTCATATACTCTATATAAATGGGATAATCTCTTTCATACAGCTCAAGTATGAATAAAAAGAAATGGTGCGGTGATATACTTTAGATCTTCAATACCTACTTCTCATACCTTTTGCAGAGATAAAAATAGGTGCTTGCGAGTTCTCTTCAGATACTCGCATACTAAATTTTCTATATACCTGTTCTTATATCCTTTTGCAGATAACAACAGGTGCTTGCGAGTTCTCTTCAGGTATTCGCATACTAAATTTACTATATACCTATTCTTATATCCTTTTGCAGATTTTATAGGTGCTTGCGAGTTCTCTTCAGGTACTCGCATACTAAATTTTCTATATACCTGTTCTTATATCCTTTTGCAGATAACAATAGGTGCTTGCGAGTTCTCTTCAGGTACTCGCATACTAAATTTTCTATATACCTGTTCTTATATCCTTTTGCAGATAACAACAGGTGCTTGAGAGTTCTCTTCAGGTACTCGCACACTAAAATTTTCATATACCTGTTCTTATATCCTTTTGCAGATAACAACAGGTGCTTACGAGTTCTCTTCAGGTACTCGCATACTAAATTTTTCATATACCAGTTCTTATACCTTTTTGAAGTTAGAAGCAAGTGTTCACGAGTACTTATTCAGAAATATGTACGTGTTCACGGGCGAGTTCTCTTCAGGCATTGACAAGTCCTCACAGGTATTCACATTTTTATATACGCATATTCTGTCTTCACAAGAGAGGTGGATCTTGATTTGCATGGGTAGGTATTATTTTTTCAAGCTTCTCAAAACTTAAAAAAATGCGGGGATTATGTTTACCCAAAAATCAGCGATCACCTTAAGCTAGTTTTTGCAGGTAACCGAAGCAATCCACACTCTTTCCCGGCAGTCCAGGTATTTTTCACCGAAGATCCAAGCCCTGGCGTTCCCTCATCGCCCGGGTGGTCTCGCCTTTCGTCTCGTAGAGGTCGCTCTTTGCTCGACCTCTCCTAGAGGTCATGCCCCGCATGATCCCTCCCTCGAGAGGTCGTCACTTTGGGGCGACCTCAGCCTGAGGCAGATCGCCCCAGCTGGGGCGATCTCGGCCTGAGGTCGCCCTCTGGGCGACCTCTCCAGGTCGTCCCTTTGGGGAGACCTCGGCCTGAGGCAGATCGCCCCAACTGGGGGATCTCGGCCTGAGGTCGCCCTATAGGCGACCTCGCCAGGTCATCCCTTTGGGGCGACCTCGGCCTGAGGCAGATCACCCCAGCTGGGGTGATCTCGGCCTGAGTTTGCCCTCTGGGCGACCTCGCCAGGTCGTCCCTTTGGGGCGACCTCGGCCTGAGATAGATCGCCCCAGCTGGGGCGATCTCAGCCTGAGGTCGCCCTCTGGGCGATCTCGCCAGGTCATCCCCTTGGGGCGACCTCGGCCTGAGGCAGATCGCCCCAGCTGGGGTGATCTCGGCCTGAGGTCGCCCTCTGGGCGACCTCACCAGGTCGTCCCCTTGGGGCGACCTCGGCTTGAGGTAGATCGCCCCAGCTGGGGCGATCTCGGCCTGAGGTATCCCTCTGGGCAACCTCGCCAGGTCGTCCCCTTGGGGCGACCTCGGCCTAAGGCTGATCGCCCCTGCTGGGGCGATCTCGGCCTGAGGTCGCCCTCTGGGCGACCTCGCCAGGTTGTCCCTTTAGGGTGACCTCGGCCCGAGGTAGATCGCCCCAGTTGGGGCAATCTCGGCTTGAGGTCGCCCTCTGGGTGACCTCTCCAGGTCGTTCCCCCTAGGGCAACCTCGGCCTGGGAGGTCTCGGCCCTGGGAAGCCCATTCCTTCCTGACCTGCCCGTTTGGGCAGGCCACCTCGCCTATAAATAGAGGGGTAGGGGCTTTGGTTTCGGGATCTTTGGAGAGTTTCCAGCCCTTGTCTTTGACATAAGCGGTCTCATTTTTGAAACCATCGTATCTCTACCCAGCAGCTGGGGCGGTCTTATTTTTGAGATCTTCACTACTTCATTTCAGCAGCTGGAGCTATCTCATTTCTGAGACCTCGTTACCTTTTTTTCGGTAGATTCTATTTTCTCCTCCCAAGAGACTATCGACATCTCTTTTTCTCCTCCCTCTTGTCTTCCATCATAGCTCAAAGTAACCAACCATCTAATAGTTTCCTTCCTCCACCTCTTTTCAGCTTGAGCGAGTGTGGACCTGAGCATTTTTGGCTCGAACAGTCGAATTCATTATTCTTCATATCGACGCGCCTCTGAGTTCTTATAGAAGCAGCTTTGAATTCCTTCTTAGCTCTAACTGAACTAAGACGTTGACGTTGCATCGAGTACTAATCGACGCATCCGTTGAGTGAAGACTTGGACTTGAACTTCATCTTCTGCGTCGAATTGAAGTTGAAGTTACGTCGACTTCTAAGATGGCTTCGATAGGTTCTTCCTTTTGCGTCGAGTTCATTTCGACGTTGCGTCAACTTCACTTGATCCTTCGACAAGCAGTCTGAGTTATCTCGACTTTTAGTCAACGTTGCGTCGACTTCTAGGAAGGCTTCGACAGGCTCTTCCTTCTGCGTCGAGTTCATTTCGACGTTGCATCAACTTCACTTGATCCTTCGACAAACATTCTGAGTTATCTCAACTTTCAGTCAACGTTGCGTCGACTTCTATTCAAAGTTCCGTCGACTTATATTCGACGCAAATTTAGCACAGCTATATTTTGTGCTCATTTTGACCTGGTATTGACACTCTAATGTGATTGTAATATCCTAGGACCTCTAATGACTAGATTACCCTTTCTATACAATGTGGGTAATTCATCATAACTAATGAAATCACTTTTATATAATTTGTTTAGATAAATCAAAGGGTATTTTTCCAACAATCTCCCCCTATTTATCATAACAAAATTTAAAATTTGTGTAAGTGATTTCAAACATACTCAGACATAAAGTTTAATACAAATAACTATACAGAGACAATAAAGACATTATTGATTGGGATCACAGACCATATAATAAATTGTCAAGTAATCATATTATTCTTAACAATTGTGTCCTCCTGATGATACAATGTAAAATGTTCACAATTACTGAATACTTGAACTTTACTATTCTTTGTCAGGAGTTTTCCTCTTCCTTTTGAATACAAGTGGTATCACTTTTCTTAAGGCAAACACCAGAGGCCCATCCTCCTCTTCATCTGTCCTGTTTGCTCCTTGGTGAGTGTCATCTTCATTGAGAAGCTCCCTCTAAGTTTGTGCTTCCTTTTCAGCTAACTGGGCAGCCTCCTTTGCAATCAATGACACTTCATCCAAAACCCGATCATCTTTTAGAAACTCCCCTGGATTAATGCAGGGATTTCTGCCAAAGGCTCATCCTGAGGATTCGCAAAAGGATCCACTTGGATATGTGCATTTGGATGCGAGGCATCATGAACATCTGTAATTGATGTTTGAAATATAGTAAGCTTATTTGGATTATTATGATCAGAAACTTCAGCCATCTTGTCCTTCTCCCGACCCTCCTTTTCTTGACCAAGCATTTTCTCCTAATGGAGATTCTTCCCCTTCTAAACCTTACTGACCAGGGAGGTTAAGAATTCTTTAGGCACCATGGAGGAGGACAAAAATGGTTTGAGAGACATGAGAGACTCTTTTGATTCCTGCAATTATTCTCCATCTGGGAGTACTTCCTATTGAATTTTCTGGCTTGAGTCAGCAATAGATCAACAAATGTTCCAGTAGCCAGTCCTAATGATTTTGAAATTATTTGTTCAATATAAAAAGGAGTAGGATGAGAGGTAGAAGCTAGAGGTGTGTCAAGAGGAGGTGTGGATAGGATAACTAGAGGGACTGTTGTGGAACCCTCATTGAATTTTGAGAAACTTTTGTGGATTGGTTGTTGGGAAAAATACCCTTGCTTTATCTGAACAAATTATATACAAGTGATTTCATGTATTAGGAAACATTACCCATTGTATAGTAAGGCTAATCTGGTCATTAGATGTCTTAGGATATCACACTCAACTTAGAGTGTAAAGTCTAGGTCAGGGCAAGCACAATCTGAGTTGAACTAATACTTGTGTCGAATACACGTCGACGAAACTTCGACTTACTGTCGACGCAACTAAGACTAGAAGTCCAATCAACTGAAACCCTCTGTCAAAGTATATTAAGTCGACGCTACGTCGAATAGGAGTCAACGTAGATAAAGGAGCATGTCAAAGTCATCATAGAAGTCGACGCAAGCTTGACTTCAATTCAACGCAGAAGGAAGTATCTGTCGGAGTCATCTGAAGTCAACTACAATTCGACACAAACAATGAACTTCAGAATAAAGTATTCAACTCGATGGTTACGTCGATAAGTAATCGACATAACGTCGACATCAGAGTTCAACCAGAGCATGAAGGATTTTGAAGCTGCTCTTACAAGAACTCAAAGGTGCGTCGATAAGAAGAAAGAATGAAGTTGACGCAGCGTCGAATACAGTCTGAAAAGGAAACCTCTTCAGCTGTTTCTTTTGCACTCTCTCTGAGGGACCACAACACTGAAAGACCATTCTACAATGACTTGTTTATTGCCTAGAATGGGGAGAGGCATTCAAGAAGAAAGAAAAAAGCTTTATTGGAAAGAGGATTAAAATAGTTGGCAGACAGGTCGTGAACAAAAGAAGGTAGAGAGATTAATTGTCCAGACTTATACCTTTTCAGCACAACCCAAAAGAGGAAAGAAATTCAAATTAAATCATGGACAATATATAAGAATAGAGGAGAAAAAAATGGAAGAGCAATCATCACCATCAGCTGCACTTTTGTCGATTAGGGTTTCTTGTTCTTCTTCTTCCTCCTGGAACCCTAAAAAGACAATGAAAAAGAACTGCTCTCTCTTAGAACAGAAAACTGAAGGCTACTCTTCATCAACATCTCATACCAACCAGAATACAAGGATAATACAGTCAGAAGGATCTGAAGCAATTAACTCTTGTAAATCATCACCATCATAAGCAAGGGTTCATCATTAGCAGATCTAACAAAAGAAAAAACAGAGGCTGAAGGCTTCAATAGAATTCTGAGAACAGAATTCTTCTTCATACTTCTTCCTCTCCCTTCTCCTTTCCTTCATCTGTAAAAGAGTTTTAAGAATCCCTCATCCAAAGGATTCAGTGGTTCAAGATCTCCTTATCAAAATATATGTGGTTCAAGATCTCCTTATCCTAAGATCTGTGGTTCAAGATCTCCTTATCAAAAGATCTTTGGTTCAAGAGTCTCCTTATCAAAAGACTCAGGCACATGTGGTGCATTCTTACCAAGTGGTAGAAGAGAGGACTACCCACATTTTGGGGAACCTCTATAAAATCTTGTGTATTCTGTGTTGTGCTTTTTCTGTGCTGTCCCCTTATTTCTTTTACTGATTTTCTGCTTTACTTAACAACACTTATTTTATTCTGTGTGTGGATTTGTTGAAGCATAATACTTAGTGTTTTATTGTGTTTGCATAAATAGGATAGAAATAATTTTTAAATCTCTATTCACCCCCTCTAGAGAATTCTTAGAGGCACACTGTGCACTTTCAATTGGTATCAGAGGGAGTTAATCATTAAAAGGTTAACACCTTGATCAAAAAGGCCTCCTACTCTTATTTATTTACGATAAAGATATTTCATTAAGAAAATAAGTTCTAAGGATTTTGCCTCAACTAGACCACCAGTGTGTAATCTAAATAAGTTTACACTCTGGAAGGCCAGAATAAAACTTTACAAGAACTCTATTGATGAAGACATCTATGATGTCATAATTTTTGGTCCACCAACTCCATACATGAATGATGCCAGTGAGACTTCAACTCAGGAACCTGTGCCCAGGGTTGAGTGGACTTAAACAGAGAAAAAGCAGAAGGCATGTGATGCCAAAGCTTTGAATATTCTGGTCTCCATAATGTCAGATGACATTTTCCAGAAAGTTGCTAACTGTCTATCGTTTAAAGAAATCTAGGAGTAACTTTCCACACTTGTAGAAGAAAGTGCTGATGAAAGGAAGGATAAGAAGTCACTTCTCATATCCCAGAATGAGAACTTTTAGAAGAAAGCTGAAGAAACAGTTGTTGATATGCATGACAGATTCAACCTTATCATTAATGAGCTCAAAGGTTTGGACAAAGAGATATCCTTGATTGAAATTAATGATAAAATCCTCATGTGCTTCCCAAGCTCATGGGATTCGAGGATCTGGGCCATCAGATAGTCCAGATGCCAAGAGAAATATTTACTGAGGCTTTGCTCAGAAAGCTAAAGTCATATGAGATGCTTCTTAAGAACAGAGTTGAATTAGAGGAAAAGGAGTCAACCCCAGCTCCTATCCAAAGGAGCCATGCTCTGAAAGATACTGAAGGAGAGCCCTCCACTCCTGAAGATGAAATGTTCAGTATCCTAGCAAGGAGATTCAGAAAATGGGCGAAGACAGAAGACTCAAGGAGAAGTGAGAGGAGCTCAAAGCCTAGATATGACAAGACTCCAATGAAGGAGGTGATATGCTACTCCTGCAACATGCCAGGGCATATAGCTCCTGAGTGCCCACAAGAACAAAGGGTCAGGAGCAGCAACAAGGATGAAAAGAAGAAGAAGAAGTCTTTCAAGGGGAAAGACAAGAAGAAAGCTAAGGGTTTCATTGCTTAAACCTGGAGTGGCTCTGAAGCTGAGTTGAGCTCATCCTCATCTGAGAGTGATGAAGAACCTGAAGCAGAAGCAGCTTGCATGATGGCACTGGGAATGTCTTCAATTGATGAAGAGGAGCAAGTATCAATATTTGATGAATTTGATTTTAATTCTCATGATTTTAAGAATTGCTTTAAAGAATTCTGCAATAATTTCCTTAATGCACAAAAAGAAATAGAGACAGTTAGGTTAGAATTAGACAACCTAAAGAAGGATGAACTATATGTAAGAAATCAAGATCTAATAGAAGAAATTAATAATAAAGAATCAGAACTAATTGAAATTAGTAAAGAAAATCTAAAGTTAAAGGAATAGCTAGCAAAGGCAAAAGCCTTTGAGGACTCACTCAATGGGAGGAGTCAAGAGCTCAGAGACATCACACAAAATCTCTCCATGAGATTTAATCACCTAGGGTTAGGAGTAGAGCCATCCACTAGCACAGAAACCCCTAGGAAACCTGCTAGGAAAGATCCAGTTAACTTCATTAGACCTAGTGACTATAAATCCTATGAGGACAGTGCAAAAACTAAGGATCAGGAAACTAATAAACCAAAGAAAACAACTAGAGGTAATGAAGCAAATCTTATCAAAGAAAAGAAATCAAAAGGGAAGAGTAATGCAGAGAAACTAAACAATCAAAATGCTAAAGACAAACCTAGGGTAATAAGACACTCTGCTGATCTTTTATATCTAGATACATTCTATACACATTTTATGTATCAAAATAATAAACATAGGTTTGGGAAACCCATTTCTTATCATCAAAAAGGGTATCATGAAAGACCTTTCTATTCTTTTATTGAACCCTATAATGGTAAAAGCAAAGGGCCCAAGGTAACCTGAGTTCCTTCTAATGTTTAAAATTACTTGTGCAGGGTAAGGTAGGGTCTTACCCAAGAGATAGTGAGAAAGGAAGGAAGAATTAACTTCAATCAAGGGAGTGATTTCTCCTTGAAATTCCCTTGTTATCTTTGTAGTTCATAAAATTAATAGCATAAACCCTATTTTCAATAAATATCATTGCTCGGAAAAACAACACGAATTTTCTAAGAAAATAGAACTATTTATTAAGAGTTGCGTCGAAAAGAATTCAACGTATCGTCGGGTTCTACTCGATGTAAGCGTTAAGAGCCAATCAGAGTGGATGATACGAATGCTATTAGACGCAGCGTCGAGTTCTTATTGACGCATGCGATGACTTAATAGCTTCTTATCAAATTCGTGCTCGCGTCGATTATAAATCGACGCAACGTCGACATCCCTATGTCGATTTAATAATCTCGAAGTCGCGTCGAATGGTAATCGACGCAACGTCGATATAGCCGCGCGTGTAAAACTGCTTCTAGAAGCAGACTCGACGACATATCTTTGCGCGCCAAATATTGATTATTATCGATGGTGCTTCGACTAAAACCCTAAGTTGCGACAGATCATTTTCTCTTAAGCAACTTCAGCGTCGAATCATTTATGCCTTCGAATTTTCCTCTCCTTGCTCTCTTGCTCTTTCCTTCTCCAGTTCTCTCATGCTCTTGTCTCTCTCTCTCTGTCTCTCTCTCTCTCTCTCTTTGTTGTGATGGCAGGTACTTACAATCCAATGGCTCCACCCTAGATCAACTCTGGTTTTAACGTGGATGTGGATTCCTTCAATGCTGCTGCCGAAAGCTTCAAGGCCATTCTAGGCCTTTTCCAATCTGCTGGTCTGACAAAGCTCATCTCTACCAGGTGTAAGATTCTAGATGTAGAACTTACAGAATTAATGGACAGTGTCAATATAACTGATGATGGATCCCTTCAAGGCACAATTTCGGGACAAGATATCAGTATATTTGAAGAAATACTATCTCAAACATGAACTAACATAGGAAGAAATCAAAAAGGTCCTAGAGATAATGCAGTTCAAGAAAGAAAAGGCTATCAATCTGAAGAAGATTGATCTTGGTGAAGAATATAGGTTCCTTGCTGACATAGTAGGGAAGGTGCTGCTATGCAAGATATCAGCTCATGATGTCATTCCAAAGCAGCAACTATAAATCATGGGAATTCTAGTCCTGCAGAAGAAGATAAACTGGGGGAGATGCCTCCTGAGAATGATTGGGCAGAAATATGCTCACAAAGAAAATGCTTACATGAGGATTATGAGTCAGGTGCTCTTCCATCATTATCCAGGGGTGTGCAAATCAAAATGAGTGCCCATTCCTCCAGGCAAAAGGATGAATATAGGTATATTCTCTAAGTGGACCAGGAAAATTCTAAAGCCTGGTCAGTCTGCACCTTCTCCTCCTCTATCTCCAACTCCGCAGAACACTATACCATATCCCCCAAGGGATGTCATTCCAGAACAGGAACCTGCTGCAACATCAAAAGAAGCTATTCCAGATGATACTACAGTCCCAGAGCCAACACCTCAATCTCGCATTCACCAACAACCACAACAACAACCATCCATACCACTTCCAAACAACCAATCTATTCCATCTCCACCACCAACCTATATTTCTTCAGAAACCTATCAATCCCATTCACCTGCCTTTACCTCACAGAATGAGAACCTCACACCTCTGCCTCCACCTGCCTTTACCTCTCATCCTACACCTTTCTTTGACATTGAGCAAGAAATATCCAAAGCTGTAGGGATGGCTTCAAGCACCTTTGCAGACCTACTGGCCAGCCAAGCCAGAAGATTTGAAAAGAAGTACTCATAGATGGAGTCTGAACTACTAGACTCAAAGAGGTATCTTCAAGGTCTCAAAGAGTTCATGTCTTCCTCCTTAGTAACAAAGGATTTCTTAACCTCTCTTTCCAGCAAGGTTAAGAAGGGGGAGAAAATTCAGGAGGAGGAAGGACCTACTCTAGAGATGAGTGTCCATGACAAGGGGAATAATGTTGAAGCCCCTGATAAAATTACTACATTCCAAAATGTTCAGGGGGAGCCTGCTGATCAGGGGGATCTTGTTGAAAAAGATATGGAAGAGGTACATCCATACCTAGCAGATGTTCAGGGGGAGTCCTCACAAAAAGTTGCTGACCTAGCAGATGTTCAGGGGGAGTCCTTACAAAAAGCTGCTGAGAAGGATATAGCAGATCAGGGGGAGCCCTAGCAGGAGGTGATCCAGAAGAACAGCTCCTAGAAGATATTTCCATCATTGCAAAGGAGGTTGTAGAGGTAGTCCAATAAAACATTGCTAAAGAAAATGAGAAAGAGGATGAAATGAATGTTGATAAGGCTGATGGAGACAAGGAAGCTCTCTTGTTGACTGCACCAAGGAAAGAGTCACAGAAAGTCTTCACAAGGAAAAGGAAAACACCAGACAGGAAGTAAAGATTTTCAGGTATTCTGTATACATATATATATGAAACAGTATTCTGTAGATTAACATTTGATACAGAAGTTCAGAACAATATGATCACTTGGAAATATGTTATATGTCCTATATTTATACTGCCATTCATTATTGTCTGTATTGCTTTTATAATCTGAGAAATGTATTTCAATTTTATCTTTGAGTATGCATGAAATCACTTAATCAAATTGTAAAATTTATTAAGATAAATCGGAGGAGATTGTTGGGAATAATACCCTTGATTTATCTGAACAAATTATATACAAGTGATTTCATGTATTAGGAAACATTACCCATTGTATAGTAAGGGTAATCTGGTCATTAGATATCTTAGGATGTCACACTCAACTTAGAGTGTCAAGTCTAGGTCAGGGCAAGCACAATCTGAGTTGAACTAATACTTGCGTCGAATACAAGTCGATGCAACTTCGACTTACTGTCGACGCAACTCAGACTAGAAGTCCAAGCAACTAAAACCCTCTGTCAAAGTATATTAAGTCGACACTATGCCGAATAGGAGTCGACGTAGATAAAGGATCATGTCAAAGTTATCTTAGAAGTCAACGCAACCTCAACTTCAATTCAACGCAGAAGGAAGTATCTGTCAGAGCCATCTGAAGTCGACGAAACGTCGACTACAATTCGACGCAGACAATGAAGTTTGAATGAAGTCTTCAACTCGACGGTTACATCGATAAGTAATCGACGTAACGTCGACATCAGAGTTCAACCAGAGCTTGAAGGATTTTGAAGCTGCTCTTACAAGAACTCAAAGGTGCGTCGATAAGAAGAAAGAATAAATTCTATTGGGAATATTGCCATCCATGTTCCCTTGATTTGAAGAGGCATCACTCACAATGCTAAGTACATATTGTATTTGATAAACCCTACTTTGCATCAGGAATGTGCAGGGTTAAGATATTCCAAACATTGAAATAATTTCAGAGGTTTGCTGTCAAAACCGCTGAGAAGGAGTCATTGTCTCAGCGGAACCGCTAAGACGGGACCACGAGCCGCTGAGAAGTGATCTGCCTCTACTGAGCTGCAGATAGACAAAATCCGCTGAGAAGAGAAACTGTCTTAGCAGATCCGCTGAGACGAAAGAAGTTCAACCTCTGAGATAGAAGGTTGTCTCAGCCCAACCGCTGAGACATATTCAAATCTGGAAGATGACAGTGGCGCAACTTGCTTTTGGCGCAAACAGCTGTAAAGGAAGGATAAAGTATTTTATCCTCCTCCAATGTGTCAGGGGCCTTTCTAAGAGCCGTTGATGACACATGAAGTATAATAGAATATGTTAGGGCACTTTCAAAAGTACCTGTTGATGTGCTGAAAAGAAGGAGGCCATTATCCATATTCCATTGACGGCTTTCAAGCTCTCTCCTCCTCCTGCTTACCAAACCAGCAAGAAAACACAAGGAGAGAAGACAGCTCTTCTACTCAGAAGAGCAAGGTGATCCTTTCTCCTATACTGAAGAGAAGGATCAGATAGATGCAAGGACTAAAGGTTACATTCAACCAAGTTTCAAGGAAGCACCAACTGTGCAGGAACAACAGAAGACTTCATTCCAGTGCTGTCTAATATTTTAAGCTGAACATTTATTCTCTGTAGGAACTGTATTGCTCTGAGCTTGTATGGCACATTGCCTGAGTGTGTAGGGTTGCTGAACCTGAGCAGTAGGGTTGTTAGGCCTGAGGTTGTAGGGTTGTTTAGCCTTAGCTATAGGACAATTTGCCTGAGAAGTAGGGCTTCTTGATAGGCCTGAGGTAGGAGGTCAAGGGGATCTCTGAGCCGTAGGAGTGGGAGCACTCTGAGTGGTATGGCTGGTTGGCCTGAGGTAGGGCTTGGAGATAGCCTGAGAGATCTTGAGGGATCTGAGTTGTAAGCTCTAGGAGTTGAGATTGGAGGAGTTGGCCTTGTCTAACACACAGTTAGAAGGTGTAGAGGGAAAGTGGAATACCCATAGACACACTGTATTGGGGAACCACTTTAAACACTTGTATGTTTTCTATGTGTGCTTGTTATTTTGTTTACTAGCAAAAGTAATTAAGTAGAATTCAAAGAGACCTATTCACCCCCCCCCCCCCCCCTCTAGGTGAATTAGACTACATACCTATAAACTATCAAGTGGTATCAGAGCTAGCTTGGTCAAAAAGGACTTAACAGTCTGACCAGGTCCTACATAGGTATAGTAAGATCTGAATCCAATGGGTACCAATGGAGTTCAGAAGGAGCTTGGGTCTATGAAGCTTCCTATATGCAAAAAGGAAACCTTTGCCATTTGGAAGCAAAGGGTTAGGCTTTTCATGGAGGCCTCAGACCCTCGGATTTATATCACTATTCAGGAGGGCCCCTTTCTTATCACAAAGCCCTCCACCATTGATCCTACTAGGCAGGTAGGCAAGTCATACACTGAAATGACAAGGGATGAGATAACATTGGCAACAATGGACAAAAGAGCTCAAAACATTATAGTCAATGCTATTGATGATTCAACATTCCAGAACTTGGTACACAGTGAGACTTCCAAGGACATGTGGGATACACTGATAGTGTCATGGAATGGATTGAAGAGGTGAGGGTTGATAGGAAATCCCTCCTCAATAAGGAGTATGAAGCCTTTAGGCAACAAAGCTGGGAATGCATAACTGATTGCTATGAAAGATTCTTCAGAATAGTGAATGAGTTGAGGACCTATGAAAGGACCTTCACTCATTATGAGCTGAATGATAAATTCCTAAGATCTCTAACTTGAGACTGGGATACCAAGATCTGTGGAATCAGGGAGGTGGCAAAGCTGGGTAAGACTACTCCCCATACTCTGTTTATAAAGCTGCTCTCCTATGAGATGCAACTATCTACCAGGAAGGAGGAGGACACATCCTCCAGACCTCATGCAAGGGAGAGGATTGTGGCCCTAAAGGCTAAGGGATCCAAGAAGATTAAGGCAAGGATGCCTACACCTCCAAGAAGGGCTGCTGGCTCAGAAAATTCTGAGTACAGCTCATCTGATAGGAGCTCTTCTGATGAGGAGTTTGCTGCCTTCTTGATGCGCAAATCTTAGCACACCGCTATAGGCGGTAGTAAGAATGCGGCACGAAACGGCAGTGTACCGATCGTTCAAGTAATATAAAATGGGAATGAATCCCCAAGTATCGATCTCAAGGGAACACAGTAAGGTGGAGTTTATTATCGAGGAAGACTTGAGATTGAAGTCCTTTCGAGCGGATGGATGCGGAAATGGGGGATTTGGTTTGTGGAAAATAAATGAAAACAACTTAAACTAATCCTATGCAATGCCGCTATGCAATGCTTCGCTTGGCGGGATGGAGACTAGGCAGGCCTTGAGCGCGCTGCGTCGCAAGGGCGGATGGACGAGTAGGCAAGCGGAATCGAACTGTGCAGGCCTTGAGCGCACTGCTTCGTAGGGCGAATGGATTACACGGGTCGCTATGCCACGCTTCGCTAGGCGGATGGAAGAGTAGGCTAACGGAATGAGGGTCGCAAACACCTCGTCGACAAGCACGCCACTAGCAATTGCTAGTGCGGCACCGGACACGGTGGTGGAGTGGAAAATGGATGGCGGCGCACCTCATTAACACATATGAACTAAATAATTCCAAATAAATGAAATAAGCATTGCAAAGCATAGTTCATATCATACATCATCAAAATATAGAGATTACAAACATTACATCAACATAAGGAAGAGAAAAAGGCAAGAGATACGGCCGAATCTGGAGGCTCATTGTAGATTCACGGTAGGAAGAACCGGGTTGTCAATCCGCGTCCTATCTCGGTCCCAACTATCGTCCGGGGTAGAGGAGGGCTGTCACACCTCCCAATGGACCCGTCTTCTCCAGCGTTTTACAATCCGGCCACGTCCGATGTGAAGAAATCCTTCCTTGGCGATGAAGATGAGTGTAGAATCTCCTCCTTGAAGCCCTTGGATGATGGAGGGGGCCTAGGGGGCGAACACCTGCGGAAATGGGCGGAACGGCGGAGCTGGGCGAGAAAAATGGTGAAGGATCCGACCTAATTCGCGAGCAGGAATATTTATAGGCGCTGGAATAAACAGTGCGCACGATCATTGGCGCACGACCAGTGGTCGTGCGCGCTGGAATCCTGTGATCGTGCGCCTGCCTGGGTGGAGCCTGCAATGTAAGAAATTTATAAAATACCATGTTCGCACGACCAGTGGCGCACGACCGGTGGTCGTGCGCACTATCGTAGGTGGTCGTGCGCACTGGTCGAAACAGAACTCATAAAATTGATGTTAAGTGCGCACGAACAGCGGCGCACGACCGGTGGTCGTGCGCAATATCGTTGGTGGTCGTGCGCACTGTCCGAGACAAAACTCAAAAAATAGGGTTAAGTGCACACGATCAGCGTCGCACGACCAGGGGTCGTGCGCAATAGAACCAGTGATCGTGCGCAGTGTTCCTGTACAGAATTGTACCGGGAACACCTGCACGACTCCTGTTCCAGCATACAACGCCAATCTAGCCACTGAAGGTGGCACTTAACAATGCATGAAAACTAATAACGAAGATAAACAAGAAATAACACCAAAACGGGCCTAGAAGTGCACATAGCATGGAATAACAAATATGAGCGAAAACATGCCTAAAATGTAGTGCATAGACTAGAAAATCGGCCCAGATGAGTCCATATATTTGTATATAATTGGGACTCATCACTTCTCAAGGCATTTCAAGAAGATGATGAGGAGGAAGTAGTGGAAGAACAAGACTTCCTCCTCCTTACATCCTAGGAAGGATCTAAACAGATCAGATAAGTAGCACCCCAAAGGGGACATGTATGATACTAAAGATGTTAAACATGTTTCAGCTAATGTGATTGTTATTGTTGTAGTAAGCCTGGTATTGGGTATTGTAGCCCAAAATGTTTTGAAGGTATTTTTGTAGGCTATAGTTGCCATAGTAAGGCATATAGGATTTTCAATAAGAAAACCCTGGTTGTAGAAGAAACTTACAATGTTATTTTTGATGAGACGAGCATGCTTCAAAGTAGTTCTTCAAGTGTATTTGTCGAAGATGCAGGTGCAAAATTCAAAGAACATAACTTGGAAGAAGCTCCAAACGAAGATGCTCCAAAGCCTATAGAAGTAAATGTTCCAATTACTCCTGAGAAAGAAGAATCTCAAGAAGAAGAAGAGGCCCCAGAGGTGGAAGCACCTCCTTGTGGCATGAATGCTGGAAGAAACCTGATGATTAGACACCAAAGATATCATCCGGTTGATCAAATCATCGGAGAGACCAATGTTGGAGTAAGAACAAGAAGAGGTACAGCTAATGAAGCTTTGCACTTATGCTTTTTGTCACAGATTGAGCCAAAGAAGTTCGATGAAGAAAAAAGTGATGATTCATGGATCAATGCAATGCAAGAGGAGCTCAATCAGTTTCAGAGAAGCAAAGTTTGGAAGCTAGTACCAAGACCCAAAGGACAAAATGTCATAGGAAGAAAATGGGTCTTCAGAAACAAGCTTAATGAAGATGGAGTAATCGTCAAGAACAAGGCCAGACTTGTTTCTCAAGGCTATAGATAAGAAGAAGGGATCGACTTCGATCAAACTTTCGCTCCAGTGGCTAGACTCGAAGCGATCAGGTTGTTTCTAGCATATGTTGCTCACAAAGGATTCAAAGTCTACCAAATGGGCGTGAAGTCAGCCTTCATAAATGGTAATCTAAAGGAATAAATATACGTAGCACAACCTCCAAGTTTTGTTGATTCCTCCCTACCTGATCATGATCATTTCTTACATAAAGCATTATATGGTCTCAAACAATCTCCCCGAGCTTGGTATGAGACCCTCTCTAGTTTTCTTCTTGAGAACAAATTCACCAGAGGAAAAATAGATAAGACATTATTTCTTAGGGAAGTAAAAGGCAAGATTTTGCTAGTACAAATCTATGTCGACGACATTATTTTTGGATCTACGGATGATAATCTTTGCAAAAAGTTCTCTAACTTGATGCAAGGAAAATTTGAAATGAGTAGTATGGGTGAGCTGAAGTATTTCTTAGGACTTCAGGTGAAGCAATCTGAAGATGAAATTTTCATATCTCAGTTGAAGTTCACCAAAGAGTTAATTAAGAAATTCGGAATAAAGAATGCAACCTCTATGAGCACTCCAATGGGTTCAGCTATGTCTCTGGACAAGGATGAGAGAGGGAAACCTTATGATGAAACCAAGTACAGAAGCATAATTGGATCCTTGCTCTACCTTACTACTAGTAGACCGAATATAATGTTTTCCACATGCGTTTGTGCTAGATTTTAGGTGAACACTAAGGAATCTCATTATGCCGCTGCAAAGAGGATTCTGAGATGTCTTAAAGGCACACCAAATATTGGCTTATGGTACCCAAGAAGTAATGATTTTGAGCTAACAGGTTTTTCAGATGCTGATTTTGCAGGTAGAAGGGATGTTAGGAAAAGCACTTATGGGACTTGTCAATTCCTAGAAAGAAGGCTTATTTCTTGGAGCAGCAAGAAACAGAATTGTGTAGCAATTTCAAAGGCTGAATCAGAGTACATCTCCGCTGGCAGTTGTTGTGCACAATTGATGTGGATAAGGAATCAATTGGAAGACTATAACTTAAAGCTAAAGAATATTCCAATGTTATGTGATTCGTCGAGTGCCATTGCAATTGCCAACAATCCAGTCTCTCACAGCAGGACAAAACACATAGAAATACATTATCATTTCATCCAGGAGCATGTGGAGCACACGAACATCAATCTCAGTTATGTCCCGACGGATAAGAAGTTGCAGATATCTTCACGAAGCCGCTTGACGAGTCAAAGTTCAATTATTTCAAATTGGAGCTCGGTATGCTAAACAAAGACTCTTGAAGACTAGCTCAAAGGCTAAGTAAAAGAAAATCTCAGAAATTTTCTTCCTTCAAAGAATTAAAAGATTTCAAAGACATATAGGCAAATTCGTCGAAATGGTATTCGTCAAAATGAAATTCGTCAATATGAAATTCGTCGATATCATCTAGCTTTATTTCTTCGAATTGTATATATCGAATTTCAAATCACTTATTTTATTGGATCCGAAAAGTCCTTTCGAATTCCAAGGTACAAGCCTCCACTCTCTTTTATATTTCAACATAAATATATGTATATATATATAAATGTTTACGAATTTCAAAATCACGCCACTCCGTCGACGAAACCTTTCCTCTTCTGACGATTCATTTTCCTCGATTCGTCCTCGTCGATTCGTCTTCCGCGCCGCCTCATTCCGTCGACAACAACAATGTCTCGCAAGAGATCTGGCCTGCTTCATGTAGGGGGAGAGTTGGTTCGCAAGGGATTCGCTAATGCCTTCGATGAGTTTCGTAACATTGTTCTCTGTATAGAAGAAGTCGGTATATCGTTCGTTCTAAAACATCCTTGTCGAGTCCTTGAATCAGACATTCTCGAATTCTACAAGAATGCAAAGGTCAGACGCAGTGGGAAGGTGATCAAATTGTCGGTTAAAGGGAGGATGATCAAGCTGAAGCTATCAAGATTGACAAAACTTCTAAAACTGCCAGTCGTTGAAGAACATGACTGTCTTTTTGAGGATGATCATCAAAGAGCTTTACTGTTTTGTGGTATGTCAAGAGGAAGATCTTCCTTAAGGTAAAAAGAACATGAATGGAGAAGGGAAGCTCATCTCGGATATCCTGGGCAAGGTACTGTTATGCAAGGTAGGTTCTCACGACTACCTTTCTAATGAAATGTTCATGTTGGCAGCAGCTATAATATGCCAGAAAAGAGTGGATTGGGGTCTAGTCCTTTTTGAAAAAATAAAGGAAAGTATTATGGTCCCCAACTTTGGGAGAATCATAAGTCTCTATCTCAATCAATTGGATGGAGACTTGTTCGATATGAGAAATGGCAGCCCTATTCACCATCTCAAGAGAATAGACTCTTCCATCATGGACAGATGGGAAAGAGTGATTGTTAGACCAGGGTTGAAGAGACCAGTTGAGGATGCAGTGACGGAAGAAGATGAAAGGCAGGAACCCTCTCCTGATAGGGTTCCTCCTCAGACAGTAGTATCTCCGGTGCAAGATCCAGTAGTTCCATCAGTTAAGGAGATCTTCAAGTACCCAGAAGTATCATTCCAACAAGAACCTCCTCCAGTCTTATCAGTTCCTCCATGTATTAAAAATCTCTTTGATACTTGTGTGCCAAAAATTGAGAAGAGTTTTAATCTAGTTCCAGGTCACTATTGCGGAGAAGCTTCTTGCCATTTCTACCAAGGAACCAGAAAGGTTGGCTGCTGTGGATGTTGTTGTTGAGGCTGATGCTCAAGTCCACCAGATCAGTGGTGATCAGGATGGTGATGATTTTGCTGATGAAAATGATGGTGCTCCAGTTTCTGCCAGTTCTGAGGGGAAGACTGCAAAAGAGAAAAGTGAGAAGGCAGTTGATCAAGATAAAGATGTTGTGCTTGACCTAGGGGGAGCTCCATCCAATGAATTCATATTCAATGATGAAAGCTTTGGCACCCCTCTCATCAAAGTGTGCATGCTCCTATGCCATCTACCTCAAATAGTGAGCTGCTCCAGACCTTTGAAGCACTGCTCAAGTTCCAAGCTGAACAATTTGATTTCTCCATGAAGCAGGTTTTTCTAAAAGTGAGAGAAGTTGAGACAGACTTGAATAATGGTCTTGCTGAGGTGAAGCATACCTTGTCCAAAATGAAAGGTGATCTAGATAATTATTCACTAATGGTGTTAAAGACGTGAGCCACACTAATGAAGGTATGAAGCATGTTTATAACAATTCAAAAAATCTTCTGGAAGGCCAAAGATCGATTTATGAGCAAGGTAACAATATTCTAGTTGGTATACTTGAAGACCTGCCATATTTCAAGGATGAACTGCTCCACTCCATATCTGAAGAAGTCAAAAAGGGGGAGGAGAAAATTCAATGTCACCTTTTTGATCTTAGCAGTGAGATAGAAAGAAAGTTCTCAGAAGCAAGTGTTGAACATCATCAAGGGTTGAACTGGCTTTATGAATCCTTCATAGGAGTTCCTCATCAAATTCCATCTTCTGAGCAGTTCCAGCCCTCTGAGGGTGTTTTTGAAGATTTTCCTATTATTCCTCCATCTCATTATGACCAGGTATGGTATGATGCTGAAGAGGCTGCTGAGCCATCAGAGCCTGCTCCTAAGAAGAGAAAATTTGATGCAGGAGCATATTCAAGCAAAGCTAACTTTCCTTCAAGAAGAAATCCCGGCATAGTAATTAGAGAGCCAGCAAATGTAAGAAGAGTTGTTCATGAAGTTTGGAGTCCAACTTCTAAGACTATTATCTTGGATAATTACAATCTTTTGGAGATTGGTAACATTAAACCTGAAGAGTATTACAGTCAAGAAGAATTCAACATGTATAAAGTTGCCAAGCTGAAGAGAAAGATCCACTTCAGAAAATATGGTCACAACAATCCTTCTGCACCTCCTCCACCACCAAGATACTATCCAAATCCAAGGGAGTACTTTGACAGGCAGTCACATAAGTACAAGAAAGAAAAGGACAAAATGCCTTAGTTGTGTGCTGTGAAAGTCAATCCTATTCTAAAACTTGCAGTCAAATCGTTGTTTAATCTTACCAATCTCCAAGAGATTGTAATTATCCAAGATAATAGCCTTAGAAGTTGGACTCCAAACTTCATGAACAACTCTTCTTACATTTGTTGGCTCTCTAATTACTATGTCGGGATTTTTTCTTGAAGGAAAGTTAGTTTGCTTAAAGATGCTCCCACATCATATTTTCTCTTCTTAGGAGCAGGCTCTGATGGCTCAGCAGCCTCTTCAACATCAGACCATACTGGTCATAATGAGATAGAGGAATAATAGGAAAATCTACAAAAACAACCTCAGAGGGATGGAACTACTCAGAAGATGGAAATTGCTGAGGAACTCCTATGAAGGATTCATACAGCCAGTTCAACCCTTGATGATGATCAACAGTTGCTTCTGAGAACTTTCTTTCTATCTCACTGCTAAGATCAAAAAGGTGACATTGAATTTTCTCCTCCCCCTTTCTGACTTCTTCAAATAGGGGGAGATCGTTGGGTATTGTAGCCACAATCACCTTGATTTGAAGAAGTGTCCCTTGAACTATGATGAATTGATATTGTATTTGACATAGTCTCTTAGTTGTGTGTTTGTAGGATTGTAATTACTAAGTACTAACCAATGTAGGGTTTCAGTGAGTCATAAACACATGCTTATGCAATGTAATCCTTCATTGTATAGACCAAGGTGTTGACTCAAGTGAAATCTCTCTATTGGGATGTACTTCATATTCAAGCTCTAAGGAAAAGTGAGAAGTCAATGGTTGCTAGAATCAGGGTTGGAAGAAATTCTTTCTAAGTATTTTTGTCGAGTAAAGATTTGCGTTCGTCGAATAAAATCCATTTAACTGACGAACTCAGTAAATCCTCTTAAGAGTTTTTCGTTAAGTAATTCTTCCTTCGTCAAAGAAAATTCTCTTACTCGACGAACACAGAAAATTTCCTTTACAAGTTTTGTGTCGAGTAATTCTTTGCTCTCTCGACGAATGGGTACCTTTTGACGATGGTTGGCAGTGCATGTTTGTCTTCCGTCTGTCGATTTATAGGTTTCGTCCACGTGGTTCTCTCTCCCTAATTTATATTTATAGCCGTTGGAGAAAAGACTATTTATAGTTAAGAGATGTTTTCCCTTAACCCTAATCGTGAAAAATCCAAGAAAAGAATCGAGATTTCTTTCGACATTTTTCTCGCTGGCAAAATACGTTCTTGTCCCGCCGACAAGCTTTGTGCTCGATTCTTCTGCAAGTTTCTATTCCACAAGATCTCTATACTTGGATTGCTTCAACTCTTTCTAGATCTTGTTGGGTAGATAAGTGTTCAGATCAAAGCTTTCAAGAGAAAGAGTTTTCTTCTCCCTCATTCTAGTTTAGGATTTCATCTTTCAAGGTAGAAGAAGACTTATTATTTCAGATCTGAAGAAGAAGAATTTCGTGGAGATTCTTAGAGATTGGATTTTTAATCCAAAGCCTTTGTAATATCTTTTACATATCCTTGTAGGAAGTTTTAGCTTCCGAGTTTTTGTAGATCCTAGTTTAGAGGATCGAGTGTGTAGGAGAGTTTGTTCTCCGAGTTTGTAGGGGACGTGGTCTCCGAGCTTGTTGGAGTTGTGAACTCTGAATTGTAAGATTTGTAAAAACCTGAGATTGGTGAAGTAGCCAAATCTAGCCTCGGAGTGCTAGATAGGCGAGGCGGGAAAGTGGACTACCCACATCGGGGAACCACTATATAATCCTTGTGTTGTGCTGTGCTCGTTTTCTGTGTGCTTGTTTGTTTAAATTTTTAATTCCGTGAAAAGCCATAGAATCCACCTATTCACCCCCCTCTAGGTGATTTAGGTTGCGACTAGATACTTTCACCTGGAAATGTCATGGCCGACTGTCCAGTCAAGAGAAAGGAGAAGGTGATAAGAAAGCTTATCACCAAAAGGGAAGAAAGGGTGAAAAGTCCTACCTAGCCAAGAAGGACAAAAGCTAAGGTGAATCTGAGTTTTCATCCTCAGATGAAGAAGAAGAAGCCTATATTGGGTTGTTTGCAGCTGAGGAAAATGAGGACTTTCCTACTGCAAAGGTGAGCATCAGGGCCCCCATATCACACTCTGACAGTGACATAGAGGAGGATGAAGAAGCTAGAGAACATCAGAGCTTGATGGCCATAACTGATGATGATGAAGACAATTAGGACATTCCTGACAAGGTACCTTTTCTTCCCCCTTCTTCTGAGTATGAGTCAATACCAGACTCGGAAGCATGCTCATCAATTGAAGAAAATGATTCAGAATCTGAAGTGGCTGTCAATCAATTGATTGACCAGTATGATGCTTTATTGGATGCTCTAAAAAGAGCAAGAAGTTGGCCAAGAGGCAAGCTCAAGAAATTGCTTCCCTTAAGATGGCTAAGAAAGATTACACTGAGTCACCTATCCTGGTAGCTCAGATGAGTAAAGAAATAAGCCAACTCAAGGGGATAACAGTTGTCCAATTGAGCACTATATCCCAAAAGAACAAGGTCATCAAGGACCTTGAGGAGAAGCTTCTCAAAGAAAAGAGCCTAGTGGCACAATTCTTGTAACAACCCAGAATAATGATAATAATAATGAAGTTTTTGTAAATTGGGATTTTAGGGTTTTCCCTTCTTTTAAGTCTAAACCGAGCCAGCAGTCGCCCCCCCCCCCCCCCCCCCCCCCCCCCCACTCTTATTATTTCCCGCAAGCCCCAAGTCTAGCCGCTTCTCCCGCTCCAGCCCCGTCTCCCTCAACTCTCCCGTCTCCCGATCGCCTTCTCCAGCGCCTCCTCCATCTCCAGCCATCGATTCCTCTCCCTCCTGCTAACCGCCACTGCTCGCCTCCTCCTGCTCCAGTAACCGACGCCCCTCCTGCTCCTATCGTGGTCGGCGACTCCTCCTCATGGAGTGGCCACATCCTCTGGATCCTCCTCCATCTCAGGCCGTCGTTGGCTGCTTCCCCTCCGGCCGGCGAGTCCTTCCTCCTCCTCTGCGCCCTAGCTGATGCCTCCTCCTCTTCCTCAGGCCATCGACAGTAGCGCCTCCTCATGTGGCCCACAGCAGCCTTCCTCTCTAAGGGCTGGCAACCTGCTTCCTCGTCGTCTTGGCCGAGAGTTTGTGAGAGGGATGCTTAGGGTTCGCTCATTTTCCCCTCTACTTGGATTTTGAGCCCGGATTGGGTCTCCTTGGGTAAGAATTTTTCGTTTCCTCTCTTTATTCAGATTTCCCTAATTTTCTTAGAAAATTTGCTCTCCAAATTTCGGTTATATTTAGAGCAATGTTAAACGCAGGCCAGTTTTGGCTATATGCAGGCCACATTTTCTTAAAAAGAGCGATGTTAAACGCAGGCCAATTTTAGCTATATGCAGGTCACATTTTTTTAAAAAAAGATATCATTTTTCTTTTTAAAACTTCAGGAAAAATGATTGGACTAGTTTAATACTTCATGTATTATGTGTTTTTTTCTTCCATGCAACCGTGTCCCCAAGGAGTTTACTCGTTTGTCCGAGTCCAGTGTCTTTTAAATTACAACTGGAATAAAGCAATTCATGGGTATTTGCTACGGCAATGCGATGATCGTGATGGAGACGATCGCGATGTCGTCGGCGATGGCGGCAATGGCGGCCATAGCGGCGACGGCGGCGATGGCGGTGATGGTTATACTTCGGGTAGTTATGTCGCTAGTGGGGGTTCTTTGGATAACCGCACCCCCATGGATGGGGTGCGGTTAGCGTCTTTAGGGATACTTCATCAATAGCTCTCCCAATTTTACTGACAAAACAGTGACATTCAACGTAACCTTACACACATGATATTTTACTTACTTATTTTATAATGTTATTTTGCTTGGTGATTTATTTAGGAAAATATTAATTTGATTTTTGAATATGTTATGTAAATATGAAATTTTTCAAGCACGAACAATTTTTTGGCCTGCATATATCCGCTGCCTGCATATAGCCAAAACCGGCCTGCATTTAACATCGCTCTATATTTATGATTTCAGATTTTTGCCCTCCTATAATCGTCTAACTGTGATTTGCTTGTGATTTCCGGCATCATTCGTCGAATCTCCCAGCGGAATCTCTCCAAGCCCTCTCCGAGTTAGGGTTTCCCCAAGCCTAAGCGCCGTCAAATCCCCATTTCCGCGTGGTAATCTCATCTCCCCTCACCTTTGAGGGAGGTAAAATTTGCTAAAACCCGTTTTGTTTATTTTCTGCATCATAAAATGCATGTATTAGCGTAATGAATTATGCTATATTTCTTTCGTCATTCTGGAGCAGGTTTGAAACAGGGTTTCTATTTTTGCTTGCGTCGCTTCGCCGCCGCCATCAGTTTCAGCCTCGTTTAAGGCAAGTAGAGATCCCTCTCTCTTGCAAGCATTGGATTTAATTGTCTTGTTTGTTCTTATATTTATATGAATTCACCCTTGGATGCTCGTTTCGTCAAATAAATTTAGACCTCGAATCCCTAAATAGACTTGTTATTAGTTTGAGGTTCATGCGTCCGAATAACACGAATTGTGAACGTGAATGATGGTTACTTGAATATTCACTTACATGAATTGTGTCTCATTGATGATTTTTTTGGACTACTTCCTTTTCTTTTATAACTAAAAGATAACCTTTATATTAAGAGTTTAGAATTGGCGGATGTTTTCGAAGAGTCTCGCAAGTACTCCTACTTTGAGAAATTAACCGTTATCCTATCGAAGGATAGAAGTAACGGTCTTTTTCTTCTTTCGGAATATTGACAATTACGCTTCGGCTACAACGTCGAATTCTATTGAATTGAATGGTAGAAAAGGAGAGTTTTGCACTAAATGAGTTTGGAAAGCTGTGTTTGAATTTTTAGTCCAAATTAATCATTTGATAAAGGCAAGTATACCTTATCGCAAGTAATACAGGATATTTTTAGAAAATATCGGGATCGTATATTTCCGCGGGTCGTGTTGATTATGCTACTTCGAGGAACGAACTATTATCCTATCGGAATAATATTTTTAGTTGATTTAACTAGAGTTCTAAACGATAAAATGCGAAAGATGATAATAAGCGATTAACTAGAGTTCTAAGCGATGAGAAAGATAGCGCGCGACGTCGAATTACCTTGAGACGAAAATAGATTTTTTTCGTAGAATTAAAAGTGATGACTTTTCAAAATATTAAGATGACTTGACCGTGGAGGTTCCATAATTATGAACGCTCCTCTCTCGAGGGTACGCCCACCTGAGATTATGAATATTCGACCGAACTCTCGTTCTACAATCGAATGTTCTTAATACCGCTTTATGTTGTGAACCCCGCTATTGGGTTTTTATTTCCAATTCGGGAGAATTACCTCGTCCTCTCTCGAGGGTAGAGCGCACTTCTCTTTACCCGTGAGCGATCGATCCGTACGCACGAGCCTTTCGGCTAACTAGGTACGAAAACGGAAATGAAAATCACACATCGATTATGTGGCTCCACTCAACGTGATTCTCGGGTAAACCTTAAGCGTTAATTATTTTAGAAAGAGATGTTTTAATTTTATAGAAAATTTATTTTTTTTGTGTCCCAATGCTCTTCGACGTCGTGTGCTAAAGGAAATTAGCCACTCATCGGAATGGAGACGGCATTATCGGTTGAAAAATACATGTTTACTGATTAAAGCAGATATAAGCTGATAAAAAAGACTTATATAAAAAAAACAGTAATTGTATCCGTCCCAACCACCTTAAACAAGCGCTAAAAAGTTCTTAGCCTCTTATTCAAGAAGGGGTGGTATAGAAATGAAAAGACTTATAAAGGTGCAGAAATAATATCCGTCCCAACTGACTTAAATAAATGCTAAAGTTAATTAGCCTCTTATTCAAGATGGGGGTGGTATATAGCAGTTATATGAAGACTGAAATAAAACTAAGTTACAAAAAAAAGAAATATATAATCTCATACACGCACACACTCTAAAAAAAAACTAAAAAGAAAGCGTTTAAAATGAAAGCGATAAAATAAAGCGAAAAAGAAAACGATAAAACTATTGTATGAAAGCTTGTAAATCTAAGCTATGAAAACAGTAAACCTAGATTATGAAAGCAATAAACCTAACTATAAAAGCAATAAAACTAAATTATGAAAGCAATAAACTAAGTTATGAAAGCAATAAAACTATTCTCATACACACACACACTAACATAAATGAAAAGGAAGATGATCCAAATGAGAAAAACAACATTTTATTTCTAAAAGGCGAAAATTACAAACGAACATAACTTAATTGCATAAAGAAAACTCGCATTCACTCAAAGAACTCAGAAAAATATTACAAAGCACTCAAAATTTGGATGAAAAATACTTCAGCCGAGCCCCTCTATTTATAGGGAAAATTTGAGTTTTACACGCCCTAGGTCACGGGCGTGACTTGAATGTCACGGCCGTGACTTAGGGCGTGACATTTGCTCGGCTGTATTCGCCGTCTTCTGGAAGGTCCGGCCGTCAAACATGGCTGCACACGGGCGTGACTTGGTATGTCACGGGCGTGACTTTGTGAGTCACGGGCGTGACTATGGGTGGCTGATGTCGGCAGCATGGGCGCGGCTTCGAGACGTGACGCACTGGCGGCTCACGGGCGTGACTCTGCTGGAACACGGGCGTGACTTGTAGAGTCACGGGCGTGACTTGGTCAACTCTTCGAGATTGCACCTGAAAACGGCTGCCAGCTGGAAATTTGGCTTTTAAAATTACACGCCCTTGGTCACGGGCGTGACCTCGGGCGTGACCTGAGCGATTTGTTGGGATTTGATCTGCATTGAGCCGTCCCGTTGATATTTGATCTTTAAAATTACACGCCCTTGGTCACGGGCGTGTCTGAGGGCGTGACCTGGGAAAATTTTGCAAAAAAATGCAAAAACAAAAATAAAACTAAGTTAGAAACCAGAAATAATAAAGAAGCAATTTATTCATTAATTTACATAGAAAATTCACAATATTAATCAAAACTATACTAATAATTATACTAAAAATACATATATTTTATTACTCATCAAATACCCCCATACTTAAGCTTTTGCTATTCTAGAGCAAAAGTAAGAGCGATCTATACGGGATTAACATAGGTTCTAATTTTTTGGCTATCGTTTTATTTTAATCATAAGAGACTGAAAAATAAAAATTCGGAGTAATAAGAGTTAAGTCCTAAATTATGCAAATGATTTAAGTAGAAAGAAATGTCCTGGCCAAAAGACTTCTTAATTAACCAAATAGCAAACAGAATTGCAATCATTAGTAAACGAGATTAGATTGAAATTATAATAACCTTTGTTTAAAGAAACATGAAGGAAAAAATATAAGTTACTAATTATGCTCTCAAATGATTTTTTGAATTAAAACTAGAAACAATAATTTGGTTAAGGGAAAAGGGGGTAAAAAGCCTTGGCAAATAGAAGAGTACTTGAATTAGGGGTGATGAATTGTATCATCTCACCCCTCTTATATAGTTTCCTTTGACTCCCATCGTTGGTGTACGAGGGAAAATTGACCTTTTAATTAACCCAATGCCTGTGTTTACGGAATTTGCAATTCCCATTGACATAGGATTTCTTTTAACAAATATTGGGCGCCTATGTTTACGGAATTTTTGTATTCCCATTGACATAAGATCATTTTTTTTTCTTCCTTTGTTTGTTTTTGCCATGTTAAATTGGTGTATACAAGGGGTTTTCAAGAGAAATTCTAGAATAATAAAAAAAAGTTTTGAGAGCAACCTTAGTAAGTTGAATATTCTTAGATTCCTGAAGACATAAAGTAGGGATAATTGCAGTCTAAAGTTGTTTTGCCAACATAATACACATATCTCTATTTTAGCTAGTAGAAGTAGTGCTTGATAACAAAGCCTCTATTTAAATTAAAAACATAAGATATTCTTTAAAACTTAACCCCGAACGTTTAAATCTATCGATCTTAGATAAACAAACAAATAGTAAAACTAGCGATTATGAAAATCCACAAACATATACTCTCGAAAATAAATGTTTTAAGAATAAAAGTAAAGTAGGGTATATTTGTTTTGGAACGTTTTTTATTTTATTTTTTATTTTTTATTTTTTTTTTCTTTGGAACATATACTCTCGAAAACCTTTTTTTAAATAAAAACGGTAAATACACCCTCATACTTAAAACCCAACATTGTCCCCAATGTTGTAATGTAAGTATGAAGGAGATAAAATAACATTACAATATACACAAAAGGAAAGAGGAAGCAAAAAGGCTTCCCTGAATTAAAGCTGGCGGGGTCGTAAGAAACCCTGCAAAAAGAGATAAAAAAGCATAATACAAATATTAGATAAATATGGGGTGCCTCCCACAAGCGCTTTGTTTACCGCCGCGTAGCTTGATGCATTTGGCATGGTGAGATTATAAATTGGGGAGGGTTAAAGATTCCATGTGTCCGTCCACTGGATCGCCTGCAAGATATAGTTTTAAACGGTGGCCGTTGACTTTAAAATCGCCTTTTTCGGGGTGAGAGATAAGAACGGTCCCATACGGCCAAACCTCTTTGACTTCAAAGGGGCCGGACCAGCGGGATTTGAGCTTACCCGGAAAAAGACGAAGACGTGAATTATAAAGAAGGACAAGATCGCCCGGCGCGAAAGTTTTTGGAAATTTAATTTTTCGATCGTGGTAGAACTTAGAACGCTACTTATAAAATTTATTACTCTCATAAGCGTTCGCACGCCATTCATCGAGTTCATTTAATTGGAATTTCCTATTCTTAGAGGCTAAGTTCGAATCGAGATTTAAAAATTTTAAGGCCCAAAAAGCGCGGTGTTCTAACTCTACCGGTAAATGGCACGCTTTGTCGTAGACTAATCGATAGGGCGTACAACCGATAGCGGTCTTGTATGCCGTATGATACGCCCACAACGCGTCATCGAGTTTTGAGGACCAATCCTTCCTATTTAAAGAGACGGTTTTTTCCAAAATGCGTTTTATCTCGCGATTCACTACCTCTACTTGGCCACTCGTTTGGGGGTGATAGGAGGTGGCGAGCTTATGCGTGATGCCATACTTAGATAAAATCTTTGAAAACTGGGCATTGCAGAAGTGCGTGCCCCTATCACTAACTATTGCACGGGGCGTGCCGAAGCGAGAAAATAATTTTTTTAGAAAATGGACGATGACTCGCGCATCATTGGTGGGCAGAGCTTGCGCTTCCGCCCACCTAGATACGTAATCGACCGCCACTAAAATATAGCGATTATTAAAAGGAGGTAGGGGGCCTACAAAGTCTATGCCCCACAAATCGAAGATTTCACATTCTAAATAAAAATTTTGGGGCATCTCGTCACGACGAGAGATGTTACCCGACCGCTGGCAGCTATCGCATATACTCACAAAAGTGTGAGCATCCTTAAAGAGAGTGGGCCAATAAAAGCCTGACTTTAACGCTTTCCGCGCGGTCCGGTTTGCTTGATAATGCCCTCCAGCCGGCCCCTCATGGCAGTGTCGCAATATTTGCGCACCCTCCTCGCTTGAAACACATCTTCGTATCACTTGGTCTGCGCAGACGCGAAAGAGAAAGGGGTCCTCCCAAAAGTAGTTTTTCAAGTAAGAGAAGAATTTCTTCTTCTGCTGAGTCGAAAAATCTTTTGGAAGGACCCGCGCGACTAAATAGTTCGCGTAATCTGCGAACCAAGGGGTAGAAGAAGTTTTTGTATTATTTACGATTAAAAGGCGCTCCTCAGAAAACCGATCGTCTATTTCTGGTTCGATGAGCGCTTCTGCGACGGGGTGTTCTAAACGTGAGAGGTGGTCGGCTGCTAAATTTTCAGCCCCTTTCTTATCCCGGATCTCTAAGTCAAATTCCTGTAAAAGGAGGATCCATCGAAGTAAGCGAGGCTTGGCATCAACTTTGGCCAAAAGATATTTTAGGGCGGAGTGATCAGTGAAAACGATTACGTGTGAAAGCGTTACGTAGGGTCGAAATTTATCAAAAGCAAAGATGACGGCGAGAAGTTCCTTTTCCGTCGTGGTGTAGTTAGCCTGTGCGGCATTGAGTGTGCGAGAAGCATAATATATTGGATGAAAATATTTATTTACGCGTTGGCCTAAGACGGCTCCTACCGCGATATCGCTCGCGTCGCACATAATCTCGAACGGAAGGGACCAATCTGGCGCCACCAGAATTGGAGAATTGATAAGTTGCTTTTTTATAAAATCAAATGCCTCTACGCAGGCCGTGTCAAAAATGAATGGGGAATCCTTTTCCAGGAGGTGAGTTAGCGGTTTGGTTATTCTTGAAAAATCTTGAATAAACCGCCGATAAAAACCTGCGTGGCCAAGAAAACTTCTAATTGATTTGACGTTCGAAGGAACAGAAAGTTGTTCAATTATAGCGACTTTGGCCCTATCGACCTCCATCCCCTTGGAAGAAATTTTATGGCCGAGGACTAAGCCCTCTCGGACCATGAAGTTGCATTTCTCCCAGTTCAAGACTAAGTTCGTCTCCTCGCACCGTTGGAGGACTCTATCTAAATTTTTTAAACAATTTTTAAAAGAGTCTCCAAAGACGGAGAAGTCATCCATGAAGACTTCCATTATGTCTTCTACTAGCTCGCCAAATATTGCCAGCATACATCTTTGGAATGTAGCTGGCGCGTTACAGAGGCCAAACGGCATCCTTCGATATGCGAAGGTGCCGAAAGGGCAAGTAAAAGTCATTTTTTCTTGGTCCTCGGGTGAAATATGGATTTGGAAAAATCCCGAGAGACCATCAAGGAAGCAATAAAAAGGATGACCGGAGAGACGCTCTAAGATTTGATCAATAAACGGTAACGGAAAGTGGTCTTTTCTGGTGGCATCATTTAGTTTTCTGTAGTCGATGCACACCCTCCAACCCGTAACAGTACGAGTTGGGATTAATTCGTTATTCGTGTTTGCCACGACCGTTATACCGCCCTTTTTCGGGATGACTTGTACGGGGCTTACCCACGTACTGTCGGAAATAGGATAGATAATCCCCGCATCGAGGAGTTTAATAATTTCAGTCTTAACGACTTCCCGCATGTTCGGGTTAAGTCGCTGTTGAGGCTGAATTGTTTTGCGGGGGTTTTCTTCGAGAAAAATTTTGTGAGAGCAGAATGAGGGGTTAATTCCCCTGATATCGGAAATTTTCCATGCAATTGCACGGCGATGGTTAGATAAAACTTCAACCAATTCGGATGTTTCTGAATCAGTTAAAGTAGAAGATATTATAACCGGAAGTTTTAAGTTTGCGGCTAGAAAAGCATATTTTAAATGGTCGGGGAGTTGCTTAAGCTCCAAGACCGGAGGTTCTTCACAGGAAGTGGAGATTTTTAAATCTTTCGAATCGAAAGGCTCGAAAGGCGAATCTGGCGGTAATTCTTCTAAAGGAGGTTGATTCGCCAGATCCGAATCGTCTATCATTAAAGATAGCAATTCCGAAAAAGAAGAACACTCATCCACAAACGCGGACTCCAAATTGAAACAGGAATCATCATTCGACAGTGAGTTCCGCATGGAGGGGTTGATATGTAAAGTAACTTCGTCGTCTCCAACTCGAAGGAGGAGGCGACCGTTACTGACATCGATTAACGCGCGGGAGGTTGCAAGAAAGGGGCAACCGAGGATGATGGGTACCTCGACGTCCTCCTCTATGTCCAGGATGACAAAGTCTACTGGGAAGATAAACTTGTCAACCTTGACCAGAACATCCTCCGCTACCCCGATTGGGTACTTTACCGAGCGATCCGCGAGTTGGATGCTCATTTTTGTCGGACTCGGGATGCCTAAATTGAGTTTTTTGAAAAGAGAAAAAGGCATCAAATTGATGCTGGCGCCTAAGTCCGCAAGAGCGTACTTTATTAACATATTGCCAAAGAGACACGGGATGGAGAACCGTCCCGGGTCGTTCAGTTTTGGCGGCAATTTGTTAAGGAGAACAGCCGAACACTCCGCATTAAGGGAAACACGCGAAACATCCTCGAGTCGCTTTTTATTAGAAAGCAACTCCTTAAGATATTTCGCGTATTTCGGCATTTGGGAGAGTGCCTCGCAGAAGGGGACGTTTATTTGAATTTGTTTTAAAATACGCAAAAATTTTTGATAATTTTCGTCCTCCTTCTCTTTATTAATTTTAGACGGGTAAGCAATTCGAGGACTCGAAACATTCGGCGCAACCGGAGAATCCGGAGCAATTAGAATCGAGGAAGAGGGTGGAGGGGTCGGAGGCAAAACGCATACCTTAGGCTCAACCCGCAATGGGGAGACGACCTCCTTGCCGCTTCGAAGGGTTATAGCGTTGGCATTTTCCCTGGGGTTCGGCTCCATATTCCCTGGTAGAGCTCCGTATGGCCGCTCGGAGACCAACTTTGCAAGTTGTCCAACCTGGTTTTCCAAGTTTTTAATCGATCCGGTAAGATTCCGGATATTTGAATCGTTGGACGCGATGTATTTAGACAAAACATCTTCGAGCGGCGAAGGTTTTGGAGGAGGAGGCTGGAATCCCAGCGGAAATCCTTGCGGAAATCCTTGAGGATTCATATTTGGGGGCCTCTGAGCATTGTTAGGATTGCTCCAGGAGAAATTAGGGTGGGTCCTCCAACCCGGATTATAATTATTACTATACAGGTTGTTATTAGGGTTGAAGGGGGGCCTAACCGGATTACCGAGGTAATCCACCGATTCTTCGATTATGTTATTATTATTATTATTCCATGCGGGAGTGGAGGAGGAAACAGTCATCTCCGCCACCTGCTTACTTAGCCGCTCTACCTGTGAGGCTAAGAAAGTAGTGGCGTCCACTTCAAAAAGACCAGCCGGTTTATTAGGACGAGACCTTGGCACGTTCCATTGGTACGCGTTCACGGCCATTTCGTCGATCAGAGCTTGAGCGGTCTCCGGGGTTTTGTTGTTTAACGTTCCCCCGGAGGCCGCATCAATCATCTGCCGCGTAGAAAAATTTAAACCGTTATAAAACGTCTGGACCTGTAGCCAAGTTGGTAGTGCGTGATGAGGACACCTACGCAAATATTCTTTAAAACGCTCCCAAGTCTCATAAAGAGACTCGGAATCGAATTGCACAAAGGATGTGATATCCGTGCGTAGTTTTGCGGTTTTTGACGGAGGAAAATACTTAGTTAAGAAAAATTCCGTCAATTGGACCCATGTGGTTATGGACCCTCTCGGAAGAGAAGTCAACCACGATTTGGCTTTTAACCGTAGCGAAAATGGAAATAAGCGTAAACAAATGGCATCATCAGTGACGCCATTAATTTTAAAGGTGTCGCATATTTCTAAAAAGTTTGAAAGGTGCTGATTTGGGTCCTCATCTGGCAAACCGTCGAACTGAATCGACTGTTGTACCATTTGAATTATGCTGGATTTTATTTCGAAATTATTATTATTAACTGTTGGGCGAGTAATACTTGATCCTGTATCGTCCAAATTCGGCCGGGCATAATATGCCATGGTCCGGGCCGGGGCCGCATTTAGAATTGGATCGCCCATATTTGCAGTATCTCCGATTGACTCGTCGGGGGTTTCGAGTAAGTTTTGATCACGAGATCGGATACGCTCACGAAGAGTGCGCTCGCTTTCAGGGTCAAAAGGAATAGTCGAATCGTCGGACGAGCTTCCTCGGGTCATATACTAAAAACAATTTTGTTTTTTTTTTTTTGGAATTTTTTTGTTTTCTTATTATTATTAATTTTTTAAATATAAGTTTTATATATATTTTTTTTTATATTACTTTTTGTATTTTTTTTTGTTTTTTAGTAAAAATATATAGATAAGGAATAAAATTAATAGCAGTTCCTACTTTCAAATAACAACACAAAGCTCCCCGGCAACGGCGCCAAAAACTTGGAGATTTTTTTGGACTACTTCCTTTTGTTTTATAACTAAAAGATAACCTATATATTAAGAGTTTAGAATTGGCGGATGTTTTCGAAGAGTCTCGCAAGTACTCCTACTTTGAGAAATTAACCGTTATCCTATCGAAGGATAGAAGTAACGGTCTTTTTCTTCTTTCGGAATATTGACAATTACGCTTCGGCTACAACGTCGAATTCTATTGAATTGAATGGTAGAAAAGGAGAGTTTTGCACTAAATGAGTTTGGAAAGCTGTGTTTGAATTTTTAGTCCAAATTAATCATTTGATAAAGGAAAGTATACCTTATCGCAAGTAATACAGGATATTTTTAGAAAATATCGGGATCGTATATTTCCGCGGGTCGTGTTGATTATGCTACTTCGAGGAACGAACTATTATCCTATCGGAATAATATTTTTAGTTGATTTAACTAGAGTTCTACAAGATAAAATGCGAAAGATGATAATAAGCGATTAACTAGAGTTCTAAGCGATGAGAAAGATAGCGCGCGACGTCGAATTACCTTGAGACGAAAATAGATTTTTTTCGTAGAATTAAAAGTGATGACTTTTCAAAATATTAAGATGACTTGACCGTGGAGGTTCCATAATTATGAACGCTCCTCTCTCGAGGGTACGCCCACCTGAGATTATGAATATTCGACCGAACTCTCGTTCTACAATCGAATGTTCTTAATACTCGCTTTATGTTGTGAACCCCGCTATTGGGTTTTTATTTCCAATTCGGGAGAATTACCTCGTCCTCTCTCGAGGGTAGAGCGCACTTCTCTTTACCCGTGAGCGATCGATCCGTACGCATGAGCCTTTCGGCTAACTAGGTACGAAAATGGAAATGAAAACCACACATCGATTATGTGGCTCCACTCAACGTGATTCTCGGGTAAACCTTAAGCGTTAATTATTTTAGAAAGAGATGTTTTAATTTTATAGAAAAATTATTTTTTTTGTGTCCCAATGCTCTTCGACGTCGTGTCCTAAAGGAAATTAGCCACTCATCGGAATGGAGACGGCATTATCGGTTGAAAAATACATGTTTACTGATTAAAGCAGATATAAGCGGATAAAAAAGACTTATATAAAAAAAACAGTAATAGTATCCGTCCCAACCACCTTAAACAAGCGCTAAAAAGTTCTTAGCCTCTTATTCAAGAAGGGGGTGGTATAGAAATGAAAAGACTTATAAAGGTGCAGAAATAATATCCGTCCCAACCGACTTAAATAAATGCTAAAGTTAATTAGCCTCTTATTCAAGATGGGGGTGGTATATAGCAGTTATATGAAGACTGAAATAAAACTAAGTTACAAAAAAAAGAAAAATATAATCTCATACACGCACACACTCTAAAAAAAACTAAAAAGAAAGCGTTTAAAATGAAAGCGATAAAATAAAGCGAAAAAGAAAACGATAAAACTATTGTATGAAAGCTTGTAAATCTAAGCTATGAATACAGTAAACCTAGATTATGAAAGCAATAAACCTAACTATAAAGCAATAAAACTAAATTATGAAAGCAATAAACTAAGTTATGAAAGCAATAAAACTATTCTCATACACACACACACACTTACATAAATGAAAAGGAAGATGATCCAAATGAGAAAAACAACATTTTATTTCTAAAAGGCGAAAATTACAAACGAACATAACTTAATTGCATAAAGAAAACTCGCATTCACTCAAAGAACTCAGAAAAACATTACAAAGCACTCAAAATTTGGATGAAAAATACTTCAGCCGAGCCCCTCTATTTATAGGGAAAATTTGAGTTTTACACGCCCTAGGTCACAGGCGTGACTTGAATGTCACGGCCGTGACTTAGGGCATGACATTTGCTCGGCTGTATTCGCCGTCTTCTGGAAGGTCCGGCCGTCAAACATGGCTGCACACGGGCGTGACTTGGTATGTCACGGGCGTGACTTTGTGAGTCACGGGCGTGACTATGGGTGGCTGATGTCGGCAGCATGGGCGCGGCTTCGAGACGTGACGCGCTGGCGGATCACGGGCGTGACTTTGCTGGAACACGGGCGTGACTTGTAGAGTCACGGGAGTGACTTGGTCAACTCTTCGAGATTGCACCTGAAAACGGCTGCCAGCTGGAAATTTGGCTTTTAAAATTACACGCCCTTGGTCACGGGCGTGACCTCGGGCGTGACTTGAGCGATTTGTCGGGATTTGATCTGCATTGAGCCGTCCCGTTGATATTTGATCTTTAAAATTACACGCCCTTGGTCACGGGCGTGTCTGAGGGCGTGACCTGGGAAAATTTTGCAAAAAAATGCAAAAACAAAAATAAAACTAAGTTAGAAACCAGAAATAATAAAGAAGCAATTTATTCATTAATTTACATAGAAAATTCACAATATTAATCAAAACTATACTAATAATTATACTAAAAATACATATATTTTATTACTCATCACTCATTTGTTGGAAGACTAGTTAGTGAACGAAAGTGGTTTTAATTAGATTTTCATTTAAATGAATTGCATCTCATTTGATGGATAAATGTAAGACTAGTAGATCTTTTCGAGCAGGAACATTAATTGTTATAATGATAAATGTTATGATTCCTGCTAGCAACTAGGTGAATTGTGCTTGATATAAAATCTTCGACTCGTACACATGGTTACTTAGAAGATATTCGTGTCTTGAAATGACGTAATCTAAAGGAATACTGGATATCCTAGAAAATGTTGTATAGTAATCTTATTACTCGTGAATACTTGAATCCGCAAGCTTCAAAACTCTTCATCGATTTCTCTGAGTCATCGAATCTTGTTTCTTATGCCTGTATGGTTCTAAGACTTGAGTAAATAACGTTCTATAACTTGATTCCTCCCGTTTCACGTTTGTAAAATATACTCTTGATATGCTAGAATCCATGAAATCCTGCACTAAGTCATTAATAACGTAAGTTAACATTGAAAGATAGGGTTTAATTGATGAGACTCCTTGACCTGGGTTCCCTCTTGAATCCCTAATGGGAACAAAGGACTGGTCATATCGAGCTTAAATTTCTGAATCACTTAGGTCCTGAGTATCATAAGCGAATCTTGGAAACTAGGGTTTAGGTGGTGCATCGTCTTGTTTGCATGGTCTCGGTAAGCAGGAAACACTCTTATTCTAGTAAGACTTACACTTGGACATGAGTGTGAACCATGCGCACCCACTATAAACACCTACGCATTTTATCGATTACAGCTTATGTCGTTGCAAAATAAATGTTTAGGCTATACTCCGGAGTAGGCTAATATTTCCAGATAGTTCTGCTTGTTTCAGTTACTTGCCTGTTTCACTGGCTTGCTTCAGGATTAATTGGTACATTAGAATTTCTAATTTCTTTTGCTCGTACCTAAATTTATAACTTGTTTTCTGTTGATTTTCAATGTTCTGAGGCTTTTCTTTCTTATTTTGAAATTTGCCTTAGCGTTCATGCTTGCGCCGCCTGCTTCCTGAGCCGATCTGCATCAAGCTTCAGGTCTTGTGTTTGTGTTTCATTTCTTTTACTGTCAGATATTTATGTTATGTAGTAATTACGATCAGTCATTTTCTCTTGTTTCATGACAACTGCTAGGCTAAATATTATATGTACTAGAATTTGACATGTTTTGCATGCTCATTCATTTGCGATGTTCACTACTTAAATTTCTGTTCCAAAACTTGTATCTTTAGCTTTTACTAAAATGCATGTGCACCTGTTTCAAGTTATCATATTTTAAAGCTTCCGCAACAAAACAAACCGTTTTTTCTTCAGATTAACTATTTTAAGACTATTTGTAGTATTTCTGTCTCCGCCTTAGCAGGCATGGATTTCTTTTCGCCCATGCCTGTGGCATCACGGCCCGCCCCGAAGTGCACTCTCACTCTTGTCGAGACAGGTCGTGACAATTCTCCAAGCCAAAATTAGTGCTTCCAATTATTGACACCTTTTCTTCTCAAACCAATAGAAGAGGACTAGGGTTCAATAAAATGGAAGTGGGAGAAGGGAGTGGAGAAAAGAGCAAGGCTAAGGCTAAGCCTCAACCACCTTTCAAAAGGTGTTACTTCCCTCTAACCAGTATGACAATGACAGCATGTATGGTCACTGGAAGAATGGGAGCTCCTATAGGAAGGAAACACTCCTTCCCATAGTAGAAGAAAGGTCATGGGGATGAGTGCTATGATGGCTCCCCATGAAGAAATTCAAATGACCCAAGCTGGACCATTTGTGTTTGGTACTTCAGCTCCATCATTCAAGAGTATGGAAGAAAGCTCTTCTATGTTCATTCCAGCAAAGAACTTGGCTGCTGTCAAACCTGTAGACAGGCCTAACAGCTAAGTGTCTGATGCCATCAAATTTTACCTAGCTTCCAAGCCAAGGAAAGCTGATGTCATTAAGATAAAGGCTGCTAAGACTGTCCACAGGTTAACCTTCAACTAGATCATTGCTGAAAGGAATAAGAAGAATATTGTTATCTCCCCTCCTGAACACAAGAATATTAATGCACATTCCACCTCAAGAAATGTTCAGAAGAGGAGATACAACATTCATTAATGTTGGTGCTGTGGTAAGGTGGGACACTTTGCCATATATTCTTGGCACAATCCCAATGTGCCAAGTGCAAAGAAGAGCCTTTCTGCAAAGGTTGCAGTAGGTGTGATGTCATCTTTTCATGCTAACAAGAACCTAGGACCCAAAATTTATTGGGCTCCTAAGGTTAATTAAATTCCTTCTTGCAAGTTAGTTCAAGTACCAGCCTTGGGAAAATATGGTACTTGTACAGTGGGTGCTTAAGGCACATGACATGTACCAAAAGTCTTCTATAGGAATACAAAGCTGTGATGAATGGACCTAAGGCCATCTTTGGTAGATTAGAAAAAGGCATCACCAAAGGTTATGGTATGATTTCAAATGGCATAGTCTCCATCACAAAAGTGGCTTTTGTTGAAGGTTTGCAATACAACCTTATAAGCATAAGTCAACTGTGTGACTTTGGCTATGTCATTGAATTCCGCAATGATAAGTGTTTGATCACAAAGTCACATGACTTAGAGATCATTCTCTAAGGCACTAGGAGTGGGAATGTGTATTACTTAGATTTTATTTGCAATTCTTCTTCTTCTCATGTGTGTCTTGTGTCTAATGAAAATGAGTCTCTTTGTGTTAAATGGCACAAGAGACTTGATCACATTAACTACAAGACAATGTATATGTTGTTTTCTAAAAACGTAGTTAGAAATAGTCCTAATTTGAAATGTGTTAAAAGTGGTCCATGTCATGCTTGCCAAATGACCAAGCAAACAAGGGCCACCTTTAAAAGCATTGGCTCTGAAGACACTGAAAGATGTCTTTATCTATTGCACATGGACTTGTTTGGTCCTTTGCCAATTCAGAGCCTAGGTTGGAAGGTGTATACCTTGGTGATTGTTGATGATCATTCAAAGTATACATGGGTATTCTTCCTTAAGAAGAAATAAGATACTTTAGATGTCTTTATAAACCATATTAAGGCAATCCAGAATGAACTCCAATGTACTGTGGTCAAGACTAGAACTGACCATGGTACAAAATTTCAATCTGGGGCAATGACAAGGTTTTGTCAAGAATTTGGTATCACCCATGAATTCTCCTCCCCAAGGACTCCACAGCAAAATGGTGTGGTTGAGAGGAGGACTAAGACCTTGATAGAGGCTGGGAGAACACTGCTTAGTTACTTCTCACTCCCAGAATATTTCTGGGCTAAGGCAGTCAATACTGTATATTATGTTCTCAATAAAGCATCTATCAATAAGGCCCTAGGAATAACCCCCTATGAAATTCTGAAAGGAAAATAACCAACTATTTCATACTTCAGAATCTTTGGTTGCAAATGCTACATTCTAAATAATGGAAAATCTCAATTAACTAAGTTTGCTGAAAAATGCAATATAGGGGTTCTTGTTGGATATAGCTCACAAAGCAAAGCTTATAGAGTATTCAACAAGAAAACTCATGTTGTAGAAGAGTCTATGCATGTGGTTTTTGATGAGACCAGCCTGCTCAATAAAGGCTGGTCCAGCTCTCCTTATTTGATAGGTAATGAATAGAAAGTACATGACTTGTCTCTCCAATACATACCCAACACAAGCAAGGTCAATTCAGAGGTAGCAATCCCTGAAGTTGAAGACCAGCAAGCTGCTGAAGATGATGGTGCTCAAGAAGAAGAGCTGCAGATAGCTGACAGGTTGCCTGCAACACACAGACACCTAAGGGATCATCCAAGGAGCCAAATAATTGGAGATGTGAACCAAGGAGTGGTAATCAGAACCAGGGCTCACAATGAAGCCCTACTCTTGAGCTTTCTATCACAAATGGAACCCAAGAAATTTGAAGAAGCAAATGAAGACACCTTCTGGATTCAAGCAATACAAGAAGAACTGCTTCAGTTCAAGAGGTGCAAGGTATGGAAACTGGTGCCAAAACCTCAAGGACACAATATCATTGGCACCAAATGGATCTACGGGAATAAGCTTGATGAGAATGGCACCATCATCATGAATAAAGCCAGACTAGTGGCCAAAGGGTACAGACAAGAAGAAGGTATTGACTTTGATCAAACCTTTGCCCCAGTTGGAAGGTTAGAAGCAATAAGGCTATTCCTAGCCTATGCTGCCCACAAAGGGTTCAAAGTGTGCCAGATGGATGTCAAATCAGCATTCCTGAATGGCAATCTAAAGGAAGAGGTATATATGGAGCAGCCCTCAGGTTTTGTTCATCCCACCCTTTCCTCTCATGTTTATTTTCTTAGGAAAGCTCTATATGGTCTAAAGAAAGCCCCTAGGGCTTGGTATGATACCTTGTCTAGCTTTCTCATCAAGAACAAGTTACTGAGGGGAAAGATAGATAACACATTTTTTCTTAGGGAAATAAAGGGCTAGTGACTTCTAGTCAAAATTTATGTTGATGACATAATCTTTGGGTCTACAGATGACAACCTCTGCAAAAGGTTTGCCAACCTTATGTAGGGGGAGTTTGAAATGAGCAGTATGGGAGAGCTCAATCCCTCCCTAGGCTTCCAAGTGAAACAGTCTGATGAGGGAATCTTCATCTCTCAGACCAAGTACACTAAGGAGCTTATTAAGATGTTTGGGATGGAATCAGCCTCCACCATGAAAACTCCCATGGGATCCAACATTTCCCTTGACAAGGATGAAAAGGGCAAGCCCTTTGATGAATCCATGTACAGGTGCATAATTGTGTCCCTGTTGTATCTAACTGCGAGTAGACTAGACATTATGTATGCTACATGTGTTTATGCTAGGTATCAAGCATGCCCTAAGGAATCTCATTACTCAGCTGGAAAGAGGATTTTGAGATAGATTAAGGGCAGCCAACACCTGGCCTTTGGTACCCTAAGAACAATGATTTTGAACTAAGTGGCTTTTCAGATGCAGATTTTGCAGGTTGCAAAGAAGATAGGAAAAGTACAAGTGGAACTTGTCAATTCCTAGGAAGAAGGCTGATCTCATGGAGCAGCAAGAAGCAGACCAGTGTGGCAATATCCATGGCTGAATCTGAGTACATTACTGTAGGAAGTTGTTGTGCATAACTTTTGTGGATACAACATCAGTTAGAGGATTATAACCTCAAGGTGAGTAATTCTCCCCTATATTGTGACTCATCCAGTGCTATCTCTATTGCTAAGGATCCTGTCTCACATAACAGGACTAAGCATATATAGATAAGATATCATTTTATTAGAGAGTATGCTAAGAGTGAAGATATATGCCTTGAATATGTCCCCACTAACAAATAAGTAGCTGATATCTTCACAAAGCCATTGGATGAGGCAAAGCTTACAACCTTTAAAATTGAGCTTAGCATGTTGAATTTAGAATTGATCTTATTCTGCCAATTTATATGTCTTGCTCATGATGTTATTCCCTAGCTTCAATATAACATGTAATCATGTATAACAAGCTTTGATAGGAAAAGTAGCTATCTACATAACTGGTTAAAGCTATTTTAATTTCGCATGCTTAGGATCAATGATAGTAATATCAGCTGAAACTGCTGAGAAGGTATCAGCTGAACTACTGAGATAGATGAGAAGATCTGAGCTAATCCGCTGAGACAACTAGAACTGTCTCAGCGGTTGACAATTCCTTGTCCCAGCGGAAAATAACTCTGTCTCAGCGATTCCGCTGAGACGGGTTGGCTCAATGAAAATATGCCATAATTGACACATCAGCAATGTTAAATCAACCAACTTGATTAGGCCCAATCAACATATATACTTAGGGAAAATCTAAACCTAAATCAAGTCCCTATAAATATCAAAATGATGGTTAATTTAGCACATTTTCAATTAACCTAGCCGATGAGACGAGCTCTTCTCTCTCCTGTCTCAGCGACCTATCCTTCAGAAGAAATGGCGCCAAAGATGGCAATAGATCTCCATGAATGATATGAGATAGTTCGAAATGGATTTCAACATGCTCCTGCAAAAATAAGAGAAGTGATTCAACTTCTAACCAACCAAGGACTGGAATATGTGCTGTCTGAACCTACCTCAATTCTGAGAACTGAAGTTCTGGAATAGTTCTCTAATGCAAAGATGTCCTCTTCAAATTCCTCTATCAAAGGAAGGATTGGAAGCATGAAGATAATAATATCTCCTAAGAAAATGGAGAAGGCCCTGCATTTGACCTCTTGCTGTGAAGAGGAGGAAGAAGAAAATTTTGAGAAAGACAAGGATCAAGCTCTACAATGGTGTGAATATAGTGATGCCAAACTTGGCTCACTTAAGAGGAAGTTCTTTAATCAGAGAGGCAAATTGCTCTTGGCAAGGCCATCTTGTGCAAGCCAGGCTCTCATGACACCATCTCAAAACACATATTTGAGTTGATGTCAAGATTTATTCTGAAATAGAAGACCTCTTTGGCTGAGGTGCTATTTCTAAGGATAAGAGAATGTCTGTTGGCCCCCAACCTAGACAGAATTCTCTCACTCTACCTTCTCAACATCTACCCAGAGGAATTTAACAAGTCCAAAGGAACAAATCTACATTATCTCAAAAGGATGGACATCAAAACCTTGGACAGGTTCACAAGTGTCCTCCCCATGAGCCAACCCTATGAACCCAAGGTGAAGAAGAAGAGCTTGGTCACAGGGCTAAGAAAGTCAAGAATAATCTGCTCTGACTCTAGGTCAGAGGCAGAAGAGGAAGTCCCAGCTATGGACAATCAAGGTCCAGCCAGCAGTCCTCCAAAGGATGACCAAGGAGGAGATCATGACACTAAAGGTCATGAAGGCAATGCTCCTGAGAAAGAGCTTAAATAAGAAACAGGTGACGATGCTGAGAAAGAGCATCAAAAGAATGAGGATGTTGCTGCTGCTGAGGACATGCCAGAAGGACATGAAGAAGATCACACTACTTGTAATTCCTCAAATCCTGCCACTGTTGATAAAAGTGTGTAGGTCATACACTCCACCTTAGAAGAAAATAAGGACGATGAAGACAAAGCTCCTGTTGATCTTCAAGGTGAGATTGACTTATTCATTTTCAATCTAGAGCAAAGTATCAAGCTAATCCCTCCTGAACCAGCAGATTATTGGGGAGATGATCAGGATAATGATGATACTTCATCTGAGGGGGAGCAGCAGAAGAAATCTCCTGCTAAGGAAACTGATTATGCTCCAAGTAAGGGGTAGCAAGAAAGGATTGCTGAGCAAGAAACTGATTATGCTCCCACTGATATTCACACTAACATTAATACTAATGATGATATTAATCTAAATGTAGATGATAAAGAGATAATGCCCCAAGTGAGGGCAAGCATCAGAAGACTACTGAAGAAGCCAAGTAGAATGCTGCCATGGATCAAGATAAAGACCAACCAAGTGCTAATTCAAAAAAGGAGCACTTACCTGATCCAACTGAGGGGGAGCCAATCCCTACTCATGCTATGAGGAAGCTGGAAATTGTATCTGATGTCCCATGCACATCAACAATATCACATGACAAGCTGCTCAGCTACATCAGCTCACTCATTGAAGGTCAAATGCTTTCAACGAAGGATTACATTGACAACTCCATAATGTCCATCAAGAAAGAAGTCATGGCTAATGTCAAGGAGATTAAGGAAGAAACTGCATTACTCAACAAGAAAATGACTAAGTGGTTTGATCTGGCAGAACACACAGTGATTGCTCAAAATATAATCTTGAGATCAATGGACAAACAACTCCAACTGTCTGAGAGGGACATGTCCTATGTCAAGAATTATGTAAGCAAAACATATGAGGTTATAGAAAAAGACTCTAATCATATACAAGAGTATGTCTGGAATACTGCAACCACCATGATCAGTGAGGCTGAGAAAATTATGGAGGAGATGAAGTCTGACATGGAAAATGCCTTTCAGACCATGTCAGGTTCTGTAGCAGTTGTCTCCCAGTCCCTAGAAGTAAGATAGTTGAAGAAGCCAGAAAGGGGGAGGTAGCCAATGCTGAGACCAACTCAGAGTTGGCTCTCAAAGTGTTGCAAGGAACTAGGATTGAAGTGCATTTATTTCAAATTTAGGCACATCAATTTATACACGAGAGGGGAGGGGACTCATCGTGAAGCTAGCACAGAGGTGTCAACGATACTCTAGAACTCCTGTTTTGAAAACCGTGCCAAAAATGTTCTTGATTTAGGAAACCCTCACAATATAGATGAACACATCTGTATTGTATGTATGTGCTTTCTTGTCAAGATGATTTCAGGTACTTGACAGTGCAAGTCTAACATAGGGCTAGACTTAGTGTCATCAAACATAGTTTTGCTAATGTAATCCCTCATTACACAAAACACCATGTCAAACTATGATCTAGACTATATTAGACTTGACACTATCTCTTAATTATAAAGAATTAAAGTCTATCAAGTAAGCTGAAGAAAAGGGTTTGAGTGGAGAAGATCAAAATAAATATAAGGCAGATATCATGTTAGTAAGCTTCAATATCATCGATTGAAGGTATCGATATCATCTTCAAGACTCTAAGCTCCAAGTCGGTATCATCTTGTAAACTCAACATCATTCTTATCGGCTTGCATAAGAAGAATAAGTCGAATATTCAAATATCATCTTAGTAAAATACTTTCCAGGATGATATCGTCTTGACAAGGTTCATATATATACCTCTATATCATCTTAAAAGTATACTACATATAGTTTGAACGGTTTATATAAAGGAAGTATTTTACTAGGTCAATTATCTTCTTGGCCACTCGTAATGTCGTCGAGGAGCTAAGATGACATTTCATGAATAACAAAATTTGTTTACAAGAACTCAAATATCATCTTAAAGAGTATGAAGACCTATCAAGTCGAATGATCTTATAAATTCGACTAGAAGACAGAAGAGACAAAATATCATCTTGAAGACTATGAAGAAAGATTAAGTCGATTCATGGAGAAGAATCGACTAAAAGGCTAAAAAACAAAATATCGTCTTGAAGACTATGAAGAAATATCAAGTAGATTCATGAAGAAGAATCAACTAGAAGGCTGAAGAAATAAAATATCGTCTTGAAGATTATGAAGAAAGATCAAGTCGATTCATGTAGAAGAATTGACTAGAATTCTGAAGGAATGAAATATCGTCTTGTGGAAGAGACAACAAGATGATTCGTGTAGAAAATTCGTATAGAAGAATAAAGAGTGAAATATCATCTTGTAGACAACAAGTCACCAAGATGATTCGTGTAGATGATTCGACCAGAAGAATAGACAATGACAAATTGTTTTGAAGATTGTCAAAGGCATTAAGACGAATCGTGTAGAAGAATTGTAGTAAAGCTTTACACACTACAGATTTGTCCAGAAGAAGTAAAGTCGACTACACATCATACCGATTGGCTGAAATTCGTAAATTCAAATTTAAGAGTGTTTATGGCATCACATCATTTATTGTCGCCGAAGATTAAGCCAATGAATCTTGTTTGCTAAGGAAAGAGATCTCTAATATAATGTCAGTTCTAGAGTCGACCGTTAGACGTTCTTGTCTTACAAAAGGGAATGCGACACTCATGCAAACACTAATCAAAAATCTTCCAATAGACAAATATAAAAAGAAAAGCTTTTCCACCGCAAAAAGCTCGGATCCATTGAAAAGCTTAAGGAAGGAGAAGACTGCAGAAAGCAAATCTATAATCTTCTCCAAGAAGAAAGGTCAATCAAATTTGCTGATTCCGATCATGGATCGTTCAGCTAAAAGAAGAATCTTCATCTGTGTGAAAGAAATTTCACTACTTTATCCACGACACTTGCAGGAAGATTTTAGTCGTAGCACTTGCAAGAAATTTCACTGCGTACTTATTTTGAGTTTTGATGAATTAAATTTTAGAGATTATTCTCCACAGGAAATGCTTTTGTTGATGACGATTGAATTCGGCGGGCGCTTTCGAGGCGTCTCGCGAGTACTCCTACTTCGAGAAACTAACCATTATCCTACTTCGATGAATAGAAGTAACGGTCTTTTCCTTCTTCCTGAATATCGACGATTACGTCGCGGCGGCGGCGCCAAAAACATTATATAAAAAGAGAAAATAAGAAATTGGAGAGGAAAAGCTTCCTGCGGAGTTTTTGTAATTTATCCAAACTACTCATTCGATAAAGTCATGTATACCTTATCGCATACAGTATAGGATATTTTTAAAAAAATATCAAGGTCGTATTTTGATCCGGGTCTGTTGAGTACTTCTACTTGGAGAAAATGCGATATTGTTCTATCGATCGATCGCGTGATTTAAAGAAATGGAAATTACAGAATTGAAAGGCAGAATTTAAAATTACAGAAAATGAAAGACAGAATAATTAAAATAGGAAATGAAATTGCATAATGAAAGACAGAAGTGCAATCTCTACCCGAATGGGTAGAGGGGAAGTAAATGCATGAGCGAGTTATGCCTAAACGGGTAGAAGGGAAATAAATGCATGACAAAAATGGAAATAAAACAAAAAATAAACATAATTAAACGAAAACATAAACTGAAAGAAAACATGAAACGATAAAAACGGAAAATGATGAAAGCGGAAATTGCGAGAACGAAGGTTGCGCTACTACAACAAACTGCACTTATAGTAAGGACCTAATTCGTTACAGTAAGTGCCAAAAATCGTTACAAAACCTCTTTGGTAACGTAAAAACTTTAAGCAACGGCCCTCCTCTAAAGCTCGACGCTAAAAGTTCTTTTAACGAATGTATGCATGTCGTTACAAATAAATTAATTGTAACAAACGAGACATTCTAACCAAAATGAGATTCTTCCTCACAATAAATTGGTCACAGTAAATATTATTTCGTTATGAATGTTTTTGTCTTCCTCACAAAAAATAAACTAACTTCATTACAATAAAGTATAATAAACATTATTTTGTTACAATAGATTAAACAATAGTAACGAAAAAAATCGTTACATTTGTTTTCCATTCTTATTACTACAGCCAATTCATTTATATATCAAAAATATTCCATTTCTATTTTTTGTGTACCTGAGATTTTATTACAAACAATAATCTTGAAAACATACATATATTTAATATTTTGTAACAAGACCAACATGTATTTATTCACACCAAAATGTATTACATAGAGTACAAGTTATTATCATCTCTTCTAAAATAATACAATATTACATTACAAGATCAACATGTTTCTAATAAATCTTCCATCATTTTTCGAAAAATGAATCGTTCATCACTTTCTGACTAATGAATCTTTCATAACTTGCCGGTCAATGCCCGAGCACCCTACAAATAAAAGAGAGCAATTAAGATCACCCTACAAATAAATGAGAGCAGAAACATCCATACATACATAATCCATACACACCCCATTAAACAAGCGTACAATAAAACACACACTTGTCGCCCGTTGTTCAGTTCACACTGTAATCCCTTCCTTACAATGTGAATTCAAGAATTTAGTAGAAATTTTGCCAAAAAAAATTCATCTGTAGAAAACAGTACATCAAAAATATTGTTGTGCAGGTCATATTGGAATACTTGATATATATAAAACAGTACAAAACAGTAGATCTTGGAATAGTTGATCAACAATCTTGCCTCCCAACATTTTTTCCCTAAAGGAAGGGATTACATTAACCTGCATATATTTAACATTAACATGCATATATTTAACATTAACCTACATATATTTAACATTAAACTACAGTTTAATATATAATCTTTAGGTATGCTACATAGCCACCAAGCTCAGGTTCAATCAGACCATAAGAATCTAAATTAGAACATAGAAATCTAAACAGAAATATAAGATATGAAGCTCAGGAAATATAAGATATCAAGCTCAGGAAATATGTTACATAGCCACAAAGCTCAGGAAATATAATACATAGCCACCAATCTAAGGGCAGAGGCGGGGGATCGAAACGGAGCTTTTTGCTCCGCTTCTCATGACGCGGCAGGTGCAAACACGGCAAACACCGCCGCCCGCCATGTGGTTGCGCTCCTTGCGGCGGCATTTGCCACAAACGCAGCCCGCCACCACCGCGCCAAATGCCGCCAAAAAGAGAGCTAAGCTGATTCAAAATAAAGTTTTTTGAGGGTCTTGATTTAATGGCTGGTTGATATTGGATGGTCAGGAATGAAAGTGTTGTTTTTAAAGGGGTACCCTACGTTAGTTCTGTTGTGATCGAGAGGGAGGGGATCGGGAATGAGAGGGGGAGGGGGGAATTTGGGGTATTAATAAAACCCTAGCCCAAGGCTATCCGCAGACCACTCCCTTATCCGCACCCCAACTACTATTCGCACCCCAAACTAATTTTCTTTTGAAATTAAGGCGTTACATTACAAACAGCATCTATATAGAAGAGTCCAATTAAAAGCATGATGGAAAGATTCTATATTAATTAAGAAAAAATGAAAATATTGTGTACTCATGATGGAGTAATATGCAAACTAAACTGAACTTACAAACCAGAAAATAAGCAAACTAAACTGAACTGAAGGAAATTGTAAATCATCATGAACTGCATTTGAAAACACCACTCGATCGCATCGATTCTTAAACATCACCACCAACGCTCCTTCAGTCCGCTAAGTAATCAATTTCATGATATTTCATCAAGGATAAGTGTATAGAAATTATTTTGATTGTTATGCTCCAGAAAAATTAGAATAGAATAGTAAATAAAAGGCTGGATATGTGAAAATGTTTGAGGGTGTAGTTACCTTGGATCTCAATCGCAAATTTGGAGAAGCCGAGTAGGGGGTTTGAAACCTGCAGCAGATTATGGAGATTAGGGAGTTAGAACTTAGAAATAAAAAATAAAAATTAAAGTTAGAAAGTGACAATCTCATATTCCGTCGGATTAGAAATCAAAAATAGAAATCAAACTACAATGACTGAAAATTGAATTAGAAATCAGAAATAGACACTACAAGAAAGAGTCACATTGGCGACGTTTTTTTAAACCTTTAGCGACATTTTTTAAACGTTGTGAAAGCTATAGCGACGTTTTTATTAACGCCGCAAAGGCGTCGCGCTGTGAATTGTCGCAATTATGTTGGCGACATTTGATATACACCCGCCGCAAAAATTAGCCACGTTTTCGCAAAAATTGTGGCCAATGGTTGCCAACATCGGCGACATTCTGCTGCTCCTAATGTAGCAAACATTAGCCATGTTTTTAAGAAAAAACGTGGCCAATGTTTGCCACGTTTGTTCATTAAAACGCCACCAAAAGTACCTTTAACTAAAAAAATATTGTTTAATTTACTGCAATATCTGGCTAAAAGAAAAAAAAACATATGCACATCTTGAGAGCAACTGAGGTTTATATTGCTTGCAGCATGAAGTTATTACTCATAGTATAATTCAAGGAGATTGCTAATATTATTAAGAGGAAATGTCTCAAATTACATTCTATTTGGGGTTTTCTTGATACAAAAAAAAAGACACGAGATGAGAAGAAGAAACTTAAAAATGCTAGATGAAACTAATCAACAATGTTTTGCTAAGGCTTCATCTTCACCAATAAACCCTCCATTAGCTAGATCCTCAGTTACGCAGCACTTGTCAATTTGATCATGCAAGAGAGATTTCACATTCCATTTTCAAATCTGCAAAAATCATATAAATAGCAAACCGATTTTAGCATTTTCAATTTAAGCCACAACAAAAAAGTATTGCATAAAAATTACATTCTATTGAACTAGAATTTGCAATAAGCACACCTGTTACAAGTATTTTCTTTGTATTGTCTACAGGTAGCCTCACAGAAATAATAAACCGGAGAGAAATCGACAATAATTGGATGTCCAGTAACATAGAATTCAGTTAGAAAAATAGATCACATCACTCTATGCACTTCTAGTTCAAGGTAGTAATAAGAAGGGAATTTTAATAGGAAAGTAACGATGAAATATGACTGTGTATAATTTTTTGGAGAGAAAAACATTAAAAAATCAATGGAGTTTCATGATACTTACAATTGTAATCAGTCCAACCAATAACTTGGTACTCATCAAAATTTAATGGTGATTTCTTTGTCTGAGCCTTTGAACTCATCGCTCAAGATATCTCATGCTTGTTTGGCGGAGCTCGCGCTGATAATTCATAGAAAGATAGTCTTGGAGATGGAAGCTTGAAAGAGAGTCTTGGAGATGGAAGCTTGAAAGACCCACAAAAATGTCATTTACCGGAAGAGCGATATAGGGAAAAGCTTTCAGTTCATTTGAAAGGAAAGGCACTCTATTAGCACCAATTTAATATTAAGGCAAGACTCACCAGACAATTACCTACTTGGGAAGAATACATACAAGCATTAAGCAATAGATTTGGAGACAATTTTCGATGATCCAACGAGTGACTTACAAAATTTACGACAACATGGATCAGTCCAGAATTATTTGCATGAGTTTGATCGACTGCTAAATAAAATTCAAGAAAGGTCTTTGTTGTTGAATGCAAAAGAGGGTGGAGAATATTCAAAAGTAGTAGATGGAAGATTTCAAAACTATCAGAATCAACTACACCCAAAATTTAGGAACAATCAACGAAACTTAAACCAATCTGGGAGTAGATTTTATTCTACAGAAATGGATGAAAAGAGGGTTAAAGGGATATGTTTCTGAGGAAACAACAAGTTTACATGCTAGAATTAGTAGAGGAGCAAAAAAATGAGGAAGAAATTATTATTGAAAAACTATATAAAGAAATTGAAGCCACAACTGAAGATCAGATGACACCTATAATATCAATGCACGCACTGTCTTAAATAGTGTATTACATAGGCAATGTCATGCATCCTCCAATTTATAGTATTCCAGTTACATTAATAAAAATACCTAAATGAATAAATACATAAGCAATGGCATGCTGCCTTCAAATTTACAGTATTCTAGTGCAAAAATTCATAACATTAACCTGTCCTAGCAAAGCTCGGTACCAAAGTGGAAAAACAGTAAAGAACAACAATTAAAGGTATAAAATTACCAAAATGCATGAAATGTAGAGTTGATTCAAACCCTTCCAATCGAGAAAGATGGATCCTCAGCAACAATCAATGAAGAACCCATGAATTAGTGGTTATCTATCACGTCTCAATTCATTAGCAGTTGATCAGTAGTTCCACAAACCAAATAAAAGGCAACAAAAGTACACATAATCTTTTATCCAACAAATGGCCTATGCATAATAATAGCATAGAGATGCTTATACCTGCAAAGAAGCTCCAATGGTTATTAGAAACTTCACAGTCCACGCTACCTTAGCCTGCAAAGAAATAAAAATATCATCAAATAGACATAAGAGCATACATTGAAAAAATAATCTGAAAGGGCAAAGAGAACGTGAAGGGCATTTTTGAACTCAAGCTTTGTAACGGCGGCGGCGGACCTCCGTGTTCTGAATCACGACAGGAATGATCGATGCAATGGGATCTGCAACGGTGGCGGGTAAGAGTCAGAAGGTTCGTCGCAGATGGCGTCAAGCCGGCTATGCTTCTTCCGGGTCCTTCGTCTCTTTGTCATCGTTCGAGAACCACCTCACATAAGGAACTTCATCCACTTTTATGTTCAAAACTAGTTTACTTTTCTTGGCGGTGGTCGTATCCATTGTCATGCCAAACATACCTTTTTTTAGGGTTTTTTGGAGGTAGAATGGAGGAGGAAGTGAATAGCAACGTGGAGGTTAGGGCTACGCCTGGGAGCAAATCGGAAGCGAAAGTATGATGGTGAGGGCAGCTGCTTGGTTGTCAAAGGACTCCTGTTTTGATGAGGGTGATGCGGACTGCGACGGGGCAGACTCCGACGGGGCAGACTCCGAAGGTGCTGAGGGGAGGAGAGATAACTTCAGTGGAATAAGGGAAGAGTGGGGTTTGGAGTTGAAGAAAGGAAGTATGTGAGGTTATTTTGACAGGAAGCGCTGACGCCAGTTGAACGGGCAGAACGCGAACATGGAGCGGGGTGAGGGCGCTTGCACCGTGTAGGGGCAGATCGAGAACGGGGAGCGGGATGGAGAGCTTGGAGCAGCCGTAAAAAGCAATGTGTCAGAATAAGTGCGGGAAATATGCCGCCAAAAAATTCAGGAGGGAGAGATAAGTTGATTCAAATTAAAGTTATTTTGAGGGTCTTAATTTCAAGAATGGTTGATATTGGACAGTCAAGAATGAAAGTAATGTTTTTAAAGGAGTGTTGAACTACTTCTTTTTAAAAGAGTATAGACGAATTTTTTTTGGCAAAATTTCTACTAAATTCTTGAATTCACATTGTAAGGAAGGGATTACAACAAGCTTTATGAAATTTTTCTGCCCTTGACACATCGGTTTCTTTCATTAAAAAAAAGATTTTTTAGTGCTGGTAATTTATTGGATGTTTTTTTGAAAAATTTGTTTTGTACTTATAGTTCCAATTACATTATGCTACAGTTTTATCCAATGATATTACATTCGTTGGTTTCAGTAATTCGATCAACAAACTCTACCGGCTGAGCTTCCGCGAACCACACATCCTTTGTTAAATCATTCAAGAGGTATAAAATTTCCAACACATTTCAATTTTTGTTGATCAACAAACTCTACCGGCAGTGAAGATGTTTGTTCTATATAATGCTAGAAGTAATATTTTTAATGTGTTTGGCATTGCTGTGCGATTGTATCAGTCTTCGCATATTTACTATTAATCATCTATTATATTGGTCTTAAAGCAATGTTTAGCTTTTCTGATTATAGTCCACTAAATATTTGAGCTTGGTAGCTATGTAACATATAACTCTACTTGAGGTTTTGTTATTTACAACACCATTTTGACACGTAACACTATTTGAGGTTGTCTTATTTAGGTAACATCATATAGATTTCTCAAATACTTGCAGCTTTTGAGCCCTTTTAACCTATAGTGAAAGATGTCAACTACCGAACAATGAGATGCACGTAACACACGGAGACGCGAGCTTCGTCATATGCGCGAGGATGCTCATCGAGCCCAATGAAACATGGTTGAAGGAAGTCGACATATACCACCTCCGCATGCTTCATCGACAACTACCATATTGAATAGTACTACAAACATCCAACCTATCATATTCCTCCCTAGGGGGAGACGACCAAGACGAACAAGACAACTACCACCTCAAGATAACTCACTAGCTCATAACGTGATCATGTCACCAGATGCACTACCACAACAAACGCAAGCCGATATACAATACCAGTCATTAGATGTCGAACATTCTTCGATAAATGCAGTACAACAACCGGTACATGATTTTGCAGAAAGAACAGGTACTAAGCTACACGTTTAATCTACACTTCTCATCAATACACCTTCAATACCTCTCCGATCGACTAATAGTCTAAGCTACACGTTTAATCCCCCACGACGACTGTGTATTTGGGTTGTGTGTGAGTATTTGTCTGTCATTGCATGTTTGTCTGTGCTTGTGTATGTCTTTGTTTGCGTATATATGTGTGTTAATTGCGTGTCTGTGTCTATGTGTGTTTATGCGTGTTTGTGTCTTTGCTTGAGTGTCTATGCGTGTTTGTGTTTGTGTTTGACAATGTCCGTGTCTATGTTAGTCTGTATCTATGTCTAGGACTGTGTTTGTGTTTGCGTGTCTGTGTTTGTATGTGTCTGTGTCTGTGTGTGTGTGTTTGTGTCCGGTGAGAAAATTAAATTAATATTCAATTATTTTTTTTCAGTTGATCGAGCGCCTACGAGCGGACGAAATTGAGCGGGGTAATTCTTACTTTTAAAAAAATACATAAACGGATAAACCTTATTTAAAAATACATAAATCTTATTTAAAGCTTATGTGCACTGTCGGGCAATGTCGAGGCGGGGGTATTGTCGAGCGGGGAAGATGGGCCTCATGCACACTATCAGTTGATCGAGCTCCTGAGAGCGGACAAAATTGAGCGGGGGTAATTCTTATTTAAAAAAAACATAAATCTTATATAAAAAGTAAACTTTATTGAACAACGCGTTGTATTTATGAATTGATTTGACATATATTTATGAATTTCATTACATATTTATTTTCATTAAAACACGTGTCATCCACAATCAATATATATATATGACATATATTTTCATTAAAACGCTAGCTCCTGAGTAAAAAACGTGCGCGCTGACAAATTTATTTATGCTCTCGAGCAAAAAAGATAGAGCTAGTGCAATGCGCGCGACTGAAAAAAAAAGTGTGCTCGGGAAATAAATCGCGCATCTGAGTGAAAAGCACGTGCTCGAGCGAAAAATGGGCGCTCGAAGGGTACAACAATTTCACCCCTGCGCACAATGAAAAATATGCATGTATGCGCCAGTGCGCGATCGTTATTTTTATTCAAAAATTATATTAATATGTTTTAAATTTTTTGATTTATTTTGTGCAAAATTTTATGGAGGGAAATTTCTCTCCATATATTTCAGTAATGTGAGAGGGAAGGAAATAAACAAAACTTAATAAACTAGAGGATGAGAACGGCGCGTGGCGACGGCCGAGAAAGAGAACGACGATGGCGGCGGCCGTGGAAGAGAGAGGCGACGACGGCGGCGACCGTTGAAGAGAGGCGAGACAACGGCGGCGGCCGTACGTGAAAGACATTGCTATAGCTCGCAAATGGATGTTTGTGTGTTTGGTTTTCCGTGTCTGTGTGTGTGCATGTGTTTGTGTTTGAGCCCCGACACATGCAATACGCGCTAGCTCTCAAGCAAAAAAAGGAAAACTACACGCACGAGAGTGCATTTGCGTGCGCGGGAGAGTGCATTTGCGTTCGCGCAAGAGTGCATTTGCGTGCACGCGAGAGTGCATTTGCGTGCACGCGGGTTCGAGCGTGATTTTATTTTAATTCAAAAATTATATTAAAAAATTAATGTCATATTAATTGGCATTCATTTTTACATTTAATATATTTTAAATTTTTAGCTTTGTCTTGTTCAAAATTTTATGGAGGGAAATTTTCATCTGTATATTTCATTCATTCATGTGAGAGAGAGATAGAGCTGCATCAGAGAGAGGCAGAAAAACTTTTATAAAAAGTTAAAAATTTATAAAAACCCCGTACGTGCAAAACCACATATCTGCGACAGCCGCGCACGGATGTTTGTGAGCCGTAGGAGTACTGTCGTCGCGTTAGAGCACTATCGAGGCGGGATACTGTCGCGCGCATACAATTTTTTTTTTTTTTCAAAAAAAATAATAATTCAAAATTTTGATAATAAAATAGTACAAAAATTGAAAATAAAATATGATATATTTTTTGTAACAAAAGTTTAATAATAAAATATTACTATTAGGAAGGACAATGTCTTTGTCACAAAAAACTTTCATGATGTGGTTACAATTGATACTTATTGTGAGAAAAGTTTTCTATTTGTAACGTAACATTAGTGTTGTTACAAATACTTACAGTTACAGTAACGAATTAATTATTATTGTAACAAAATTTAAAACATTCGTTACAAAAAAATATTTTTTTGTAACAACAAAACAAATTTGTTACTAAATATAATTATTAGTAACAAACTGTGTTTTAGTTATATTTCAGTCCTTACAACAGGTGCAGTTTGTTGTAGCATGCTTTGAAACAAAAATAAATAAAAACATAATATTCGGCTCTAATCCCTACCGCATCAAGGAAGAGAAAGAATGAAAATTATGACGGTGAATAAATTCGAATCAATGCGAAAAAACAATATTAGGGCGATAAATAAGCTTAGTTAAGGAAAGAAAAATGCAGGAATTGAAATTACAGTACATAATTGAAATTACAGGAAATAAAGCTAAGCTAAGAATGAAAATTGCACTACAAAAATGAAATTGCAGAATTGAAATTGCACGAAATGAAAACTAAACTTATTTATTGCCATAATAAAAGAAATAAAATTACATTTAAAAAGAAAAAGAAAAAAATACAAAAAGTGGGGAAATTATGGAAGATCACCCCAAAATGGGCAATTCAAGAGGGAGGATTGATGAGGGGGTCAACCTATATTTATAGGCAAAAATTTGGAAGTACATGCCCTTGGTAACGGGAATGACCTAGGGTGTGTAATCCTGGTGTGCGATTATAGGGGACAACTTGCATCTTCTTGAAGATTTCTGATGCATTTGATGGGAGAGGTTGCTGAATACAGGCGTTACCCAACTATCAAGGGCATGACTGATATCGGTAGCGGTGGGTTCAACTGGGGCGTGACTGCTGGCGTGTACAATTGCTTCTAGAAGGATTTGATGGGTCACGGCCTCTGTCATGGGCGTGACTTTGCAAAATCAACAGGACAGGGAGCTGATCGATGGGATAGGGAGACGATTGACATGACGAGAGGTCAATCGATGGGAGGTGAAGGTCGATCGAGTGGCACCGGCGTGACCATGTACACGGCCTGGCTCACGGGCGTGACCGAGGGCTTGACTTAGCAAAATCGACGGGACACCTTCTGAAATTTGCTGAGTGCTGGAATTTGGCATTTGAGCTGACACGCCCTTGGTCACAGGCGTGACCTAAAAAAATAAAAAATGTTAGAAAAAAGAAATATATAAAAACAAGCATTTTATTCATTAATTTACATATAAAATTCACACATTTTATTAAAACAACACAAAAAACTATATAAAAAATACATATAAATAACTATTTATCAAATACCCTCATACATAAGCTTTTGCTATTCCACAGCAAATGTAAGGGATACCTATAAGACATTAATAAAATTTCTAATTTACATAAATTTTATTTAATCAAAAGTAAGATTGAAATAAATTTTAGGGAATTAAAAAGGTTAGTCTTGTATTATGATAATGATTTAAGAAGAGCGAAATAGTTTTAGCCAACAAGACTTTTAAAGCTTGCTAAATAGCAACCTAATAACTGCAATAACTAGCACCATGATTAGAATAGAATTATAAAAACTTTAACTTTTAAGAGAAATATTTAAGAATGAATAAAACCTACTAATTATGCTCTCCCAAATTTTTTTAATTTATATCTAGGTTTGAATTTTATTGGCTAGGGATAGGGGAAAACTTGGTAAGAGAAGAGATTCTAGATTTGGGTGTGATGAATTTTATCCTCTCACCCCACTCAATTTTTTTCTTTTGAATAACATTAGGGAATGAAAGTCTTATTCCCCAAAATTTTTTCTCTTCAAAAATTAACTAGAAATGTATATGTTTAGGGAACGAAAATCTTATTCCCATGCCATATAATCTTTTAATTTTAATTGGGTGCCTATGTTTACAGAATGAAATCTTATTCCCATTGACATAAGATCTTTTAAAATAAATATACCAAGCAAATGAGATAGGGGTAAGCAAGAAATTCCTATAGTTTATAAATTAAGAAAATTTTGAGAGCAAATTTTAGTAGCTTAGAATATTCGTAAAGTTTCACAAGTTTGAAGTAAGAATAATTAAAATCTAAAAGTGGTTTGCCAATGTAATACAAAAAGAAGCTATTTAGGAAAAGCTTGAGGTAGTGTTAAAAAGTTTGGTCTCAAATTAATTTAAAATCATAACATGTTCTTTACAACTAAAATTCTAAAAATTTAAATCTACAAACCATGATAAAAATAAAAGATGTAGAAAATCAAAAATAATGAAAAAGCTTATAAATTAACTCAACCTACCTTTGAAAATAACAAAACGCTAAGTAGGGGTTTTATTCTATTTTTGAATTTTTGTTTGTTTTTTAAGTAATTTTTTTCATCATTTTTTTGGATTATGATTTTGTTATAAAAAGCACAAAAGGAAACAAAAGAAAAATATATATATAAGTTTATAATTTTTTGGTTCTTTCTAAGTAAAATTTTTCATTATTTTTTTTGAAAATTTTGAAATATTATATTTTTTTGGATTTTGTTATATCAAAATTTTTATTAGTTTTTTCAAATATGCATATTTACATACATATTAATTCTTAAGAAAATAAAAAAACAAACTTAAGATAAAAAATACAAAATTACAAAAAGAAATGCAAAACAACTATTTTTGGGTTTTTCTAAATTTTTTTATTTATTTTTTGGTATTTTCTAAAATAAGAGAGAGGGAGAAAATTTACAAAAGGGGAAAAGACGCCCCAAACTTCAAAGTCAACATTGTCCCCAATGTTGAAATTAACGATGAGGAACATATATATATATACAAAAGCATGGAAAAAAGAGGAAAAATAAGATAAGAACAAAAAAGAAAAAATGAATGGGGAGGGAAAGGATACATCCCTGTTTTATTATTTGTTTTCTTTTAACTTAAAAGTTACAAAACATAATTTCAAAATACAAAGAAAAACAATACAAAAAGCAAAACAAAACAAAAGAGAGAGATGCCCATTTTTATGTTTTATATTTTTGAATTTTTATTTGGTTTTCTTAATTAATAAAACCTAAATCTATATACATAGAAAACTAAAAAAAATAAAAGGAAAATAAGTAAATCCACCTATACAAAACATAAAAATAAACAAATACAAAATAAGAAAAACTAAAGAATGAAAAACTATTTTGTCAATTTTATGAGTTTTGTAAAAAACATTATTTTTTTTGTTTTCTTTTATCTTAAGAAAAGAAATAACACACTTTATTTATATATACAAAAATTAAACAAACTAAAACAAAACAAGTAAATCAAAACAAAAGAAAGAATGACACATTTTTTTGTGTGGGCTTTTTAATATTTTTCCTTTTTTGTTATTTTTTTTGGATTTCTTAAAGTTTATTAAAATAAGGAATGAAATATTTTTTGTGTTTTTGGGGTTTTTTAATTTTTTTTTTGGTTTTTTTAATGGAAAAAAAGATAAGGATAAAATCAATAGTGTTTTCTTTTTTCAAAATATAAACAAAGATCCCCGACAATGGCGCCAAAAACTTGATGAATTAATTAAGTGATTATTCGTCGCAGGAAAAGCTTTTGTTGATGATGATTGAATTCAACGGGCGCTTTCGAGGTGTCTCACGAGTACTCCTACTTTGAGAAACTAACCATTATCCTACTTCGATGAATATAAGTAATGGTATTTCCTTCATTCGGAATATCAATGATTACTCAGCGGCGGTGGCGCCGAAAACTTTATAAAAAAATAGAAAATAAGAAATTGGAGAGGAAAAGCTTCTTGTGGATTTTTTGTATCGTTCATCCAAACTACTCATTCGATAAAAGCAAGTATACCTTATCGCATATAGTATAGGATATTTTTAGAAAATTATAAAGGTCGTATTTAGATCCGGGTCTGTTGAGTACTTCTACTTCAAGAAAATGGGATTTTGTTCTATCGATCGATCACGTGATTTAAATAAATTGAAATTACAGAATTGAAAGACAGAATTTGAAATTATAGAAAATGAAAGACAGAATAATTAAAACAGGAAATGAAATTGCATAATGAAAGACAGAAGTGCAATCTCTACCAGAATAGGTAGAGGGGAAGTAAATGCTTCCGCGAGTTCTACCCAAACAGGTAGACGGGAAATAAATGCGTTACAATAATGGAAATAAAACAAAAACATAAACATAAACTAAATGAAAACATTAAACGATAAAAACGAAAAATGACGAAAGCGGAAATTGCGAGAACGAAAGTTGCTTTGAAACAAAAATAAACGAAAACATAATATTCGGCTCTAATCCCTACAGCGTCAAGGAAGAAAAAGAAGGAAAATTATGACGACGAATAAATTCGAATCAAAGCGAAAAAACAAAATTATGGCGGTAAATAAGCTTAGCTAAGGAAGAAAAATGCAGGAATTGAAATTACAGGGCAGAATTGAAATTGCAGGAAATAAAACAAAGCTATGAATGAAAATTGCACGATAGAAATGAAATTGCAGAATTGAAATTGCACGAAATAAAAACTAAACTTATTTATTGCCATAATAAAAGAGATTACAAGAAATAAAATTACATTTAAAAAGAAAAATACAAAAAGTGGCGAAATGGTGGAAGATCACCCCAAAATGGGCAATCCAAGAGGAAGGATTGATGAGGGGGTCAGTCTCTATTTACAGGCAAAATTTTGGAAGTACACTCCCTTGGTCACAGGCGTAGCCTAGGGCGTGTAATCCTGGTGTGCGATTAGAGGGGACAGCTTGCATCTTCTGGAAGATTCTGGAAGCATTTGATGGGAGAGGTGGCTGAACACCGGCGTGACTCAATTTTCTTGGGCGTGACTAATGTCGGCAGTGGCGGGTTCAACTGGGGCGTGACGGCTGGAGTATACAATTGCTTCTTGAAGGATTTGATGGGCCACGACCTCTATCACGGGCGTGACTGTGCAAAATCGACGGGATAGGTAGCCGATCAACGGGATGGGTTGCCGATCAACATGATGGGAGGTCGATCGACGGGAGGTGAATGTCGATCGAGTGGTACATGGGCATGACCATATACAAGGCCTTAGTCTCGGGCGTGACCGAGGGCGTGACTTTGCAAAATCGACGGGACACCTTCTAAAATTCGCGAAGTGCTGGAATTTGGCAGTTGAGTTGACACGCCCTTGGACACGGGCGTGACCTAACAAAAAAACAAAATCTACAAAAAGTTAGAAAATTTTATTAGGAAAAAGAAATATATAAAAGCATGCATTTTATTCATTAATTTTATATATAAAATTCACAAGTTTTATTAAAACTATACAAAAAAATATTAAAAAAAATACGTAAAAATTACTATTTATCAAATACCCCCCTACTTAAACATTTGTTATTCCAAAGCAAATTTGAATGTGCGCAGTGCGCCTCCGAGTATACTCTAGAGGGGGGGTGAATAGAGATTTAAAAATTATTTTTATCCTATTTGTGCAAACATAATAAAACACTAAGTATTATGCTTCAACAATTCAACACACAAAATAAAATAAGTGTTGTTATGTAAAGTGTTGGAACCTTAGTTTTGATTTGAGTTAGGATCCATCTTTATAATTATAACACATCTTGTATAACTTAGATCAAATCCCATTTAGATAGAAGGCTGAAAATAATATATATATATATATATAAATAAAAGGCTGAGAAAATAAGAGAAGAATAAAAAAAATTATAAAAGTTCTCTGCGTTCGACGAACGACTATCTGCATTCGACGAACGACGCTCTGCGGTCGACAAATTATATTCAATCTGCGTTCGACGAACAACTCAATATCTCTGCTGTCGACAATCCAGCCCATCTCAGCGGTCGACGAAAAGCTGCGTTCGACGAATCTTCAACAGAAGCTCAAGTCGACAAATTAAATGATCAGATCGACGAACTTCAAGCTCAGATTGACGAATTATTATCTGCTATTACATTATCTCATTTCTTAGCTCGGCTAATATTATTATATCTAATATATTTTGATTAAATTATATATTGTTGTCCTTCTTTATCATTAAATATTATAGCCGTTGCCAGAAGCATTAAATGTTATAGCCGTTGCAGAAAAGCTAAAGACGGCAATTAATCTTCTCGAGGAAAATAAAGAGACATTATCTCTTTCATTTGTCAGGCAAGAATTCAAAATAGCCTGAAAGCCCTCTCCAGATTACATATACAGAGAGAAGAGCAGAGAAGAAGAAAAGAGTGAAGGAATAAGGCAGAACCAGAACAGGAAGAAGGAAATATACAGAAATACAGAGAAGCAAGAAGAAGCAGCACATATACAGAGTTCTTGATAAGAATAACATATATTATTTATCTTCTTTTTGTTAACTCTTCTCTGCAGAACATCTTCATCCTGAGACACCAATCAAGATCACTTGCTCAGGATCAAAACTGCAGAAGAAGAAGAAGAGTTATTACAATCAAGTGAAGAAGCTTCCTCAACACTAATCAAATCAGGGAGAGCTCTTCAACATCATCAAGATCCATTCTCAACAACCCATCAGGATCTCTAGAGTCTTCTCAAAAAGAGAAGAACAACATATTATTTTCCCTTCCCATCTTGTATAAAGGGTTATAACTCCCTTCAAAAGTTACAGTCATTGGTGGCAGGGCACCTGATCAAAAACCTGTAGTTGGGTTAGAGCACCTGATCAAAAGCTCCCTTGGTGTGTGGACACCTGATCAAAACTCTCTTGGTGGCAGGGCACCTGATCATCAACCTGTAATGGATTCCTACTAAGTGTGGTAGAAGAGTAGATGTACCCAGGTTGATTGGGGAACTACTATATTTCTTTGTGTCGTCTGTAATGCTTGTCCATTTTTTGTGATGTGCTGATATCTGTGATTTGTATGTGTTTGTTTTTCATAACTCACTTAACTACACATATTTTTATATATCACTATTTTGAAATAACCCAAAAAGTTTTTATTTAAGAACTAACCTCAATTTCAATTGGTATCAAAGCAAAGTTGATTATATCAATCACTTTCAACTGATATTCAATTGACTTTCAATTGGTATCAGAGGGTAGTTGATTTTATTTATACAAGCTAACACCTGAATCATAAAGATCAATTAGTTCTTAATTTGTTTTTTAAAAACTAATGGAACAAGAAGAATATTCAATCACAAGACCACTAATCTGTAATTTGGATAGATTTTCTTTATTGCAAGCTAGAATCAGATTATATATGAATGCAATAGATGAAGAAATTTATAATTCCATTTTGACAGGACCTCCATCTTCACAAACATCAACAGATGCTTAAGAGAAGCTGAAAAGTGCTGATGCAAAGGCTATGGACATATTAGATCAATCAATATCAAATGACATTCTTCAAAGAGTTGATGACTGCACTTCAGCAAGAGGCATCTGGAACTCCCTCACAAGGATGGTAATTGAACCTCCTTCCACTGAATGTATTTTTGATGCAGAACCATCATCTACTACAAGTGAAGAAGAAGAAGAAGAAGAACAAAAGGCCAGAAGATTCTGCATTTTGGCCATATATGGCTCAAACCACCACTCAGATGCAGAATCTGAATCTAACGAAGATGAGGTGACTAAGGTAACTTCAAATCTAAATTTTACTTCAGAACAATACAAATCAGATTTTAAATTAACATATACAGATTTAATAAAATCTGACAAAGAAATAAAGGAGTTAACAAAAATAAATAATTTTATTCCTGAAAATAATAAACTTAAAGAAAATTTGAAAAACTCAGAAGAACAAATTATTTCTTTAAAAATTAAGTTAATTAAGCCTGAAAAGTTTAAACAATCTTTTAAGGAAAAAGAAATTATTTATGTTCAACAAAATCAGAAAAAGTTTTCAAATTTATATTTTAATGAAGTAAAAAGGCTAATATATTTCAAATGCTTAACCATTTTAAATCTTTAAACTCAAATAAGTAGTTATATGATTCACTGAATTTTCTATCTTAAAAACAAAGTCAGATAACTTCATGTTCTTACAGACCTTCTCCAAAATCATGTTTGAGCATTCTACTCAGTTTGCATAAATCAGAAATGATAAGGGCACTGAGTGTGAGTCTCTTCTAATAAGGGGATTCTATAGAAGGAAGGTATCATACAATGTTTTTCTGATCTTAAAATTCCTTAGAATCCATTAACAGCTGTAGCAATTCATCATTTTATTAAAATCCTATTAAAACAAAATCTAGGAATCAGAATTGCTTAAATGTATTTTAAAAGAAGAAGAAATAATATAATATATGATTTTAAAAGGAACAATAAATTTTTCTATCTATTTTTTATTTTGCACATCTCCTCTAAGCTTTATATTTCTAATTGTTATGCTTGCAGTTATTCTGTTTATCTTATGCTTAGGTATCCTAAACCAAATAGGGGGAGATTGTTAGAATCTAGTCTTGATTTGGATTAGGATCCCAACTCAGATAGGGGGAGATTGTTGGAACCTTAGTTTTGATTTGAGTTAGGATCAATCTTTATGGTCATAACACATCTTATATAACTTAGATCATATCCCATTTAGATAGAAGGCTGAAAATAATATATATATATATATAAATAATAGGCTGAGAAAATAAGAGAAGGATAAAAAAAAATTATACAAGTTATCTGCGTTCGATGAACGGCTATCTGCGTTCGACGAACGACGCTCTATGGTCGACAAATTATATTCAATCTGCGTTCGACGAATAGCTCAATATCTCTGCGGTAGACGATCTAGCCCGTCTCAGCGGTCGACGAAAAGATGCGTTCGACGAATCTTCAACAGAAGCTCAGGTCGACGAATTAAATGATCAGATTGACGAACTTCAAGCTCAAATCGACAAATTATTATCTGCTATTATAATATATCATTTCTTAGCTCGGCTAATATTATTATATCTAATATATTTTGATTAAATTATATATTGCTGTCCTTCTGTAGCATTAAATATTATATTCGTTTGCAGAAGCATTAAATGTTATAGCTGTTGCAGAAAAGCTAAAGACGACAATTTATCTTCTCAAGGAAATTAAAGAGACATTATCTCTTTCCTTTGTCAGGCAAGAATTAAAAATATCCTGAAAGCCCTCTCCAGATTACATATACAGAGAGAAGAGCAGAGAAGAAGAAAAGAGAGAAGGAATAAGGCAGAACCAGAACAGGAAGAAGGAAATATACAGAAATACAGAGAAGCAATAAGAAGCAGCACATATACAGTGTTCTTAATTAGAACAACATATATTATTTATCTTCTTTTTGCTAACTCTTCTCTGCAGAACATCTTCATCCTGAGACACCAATCAAGATCACTTGCTCAGGATCAAAACTCTAGAAGAAGAAGAGTTATTACAATCAAGTGAAGTAGCTTCCTCAACTCTAATCAAATCAGGGGGAGCTCTTCAACATCATCAAGATCCATTCTCAACAACCCATCAGGATCTCTAGAGTCTTCTCAGAAAGAGAAGAACAACATATTCTTTTACCTTCCCATCTTGTATAAAAGGTTATAACTCCCTTCAAAAGTTACAGCCATTGGTGGCAGGGCACCTGATCAAAAACCTGTAGTTAGGTTAGAGCACCAGATCAAAATCTCCCTTGGTGTGTGGACACCTGATCAAAACTCACTTGGTGGCAGGGTACCTGATCAACAACATGTAGTGGATTCCTACCAAAAGTGGTAGAAGAGTAGATGTACCCAGGTTGATTGGAGAACTACTATATTTCTTTGTGTCATCTGTAATGCTTGTCTATTTTCTGTGATGTGCTGATATCTATGATTTGTTTGTGTTTGTTTTTCATAACTCACTTAACTACACATATTTTTATATATCACTATTTTGAAATAACCCAAAAAGTTTTAATTTAAGGACTAACCTCAATTTCAATTGGTATCAAAGAAAAGTTGATTATATCAATCACTTTCAACTGATATTCAATTGACTTTCATAAAGTATGAAATTAGTAAAAGAAATGGGACATCACAGAAAAATGACACACAAAGAAGACACAAGATTTTATAGAGGTTCCCCAAAATGTGGGTTGTCCTCTCTTCTACCACTTAGTAGGAATGCACAACCTGTGCCTGAGTCTATTGATAAGGAGACTCTAAGAACCAAAGATCTTTTGATATGGAGATATTGAACCACTCAGATCTTTTGATAAGGATATCTTGAACCACTCAGATCTTTTGATAACGTGATCTTGAACCACTAAATCCTTTGGAAGTGGGATTCTAAGAAATCTGTATAGTTAAGGAGAATGAGAGAAGAAGGATGATGGAGAAGAAGAATTTTGTATATCAAAATTCTATAGAAGCTTTCAGCTTCTATTTTTCATTTTAAAGGATCTGCATATGATGAACCCATGCTTAAGATGATTTGCAAGGGTTATGTTCTTCAGATCCTTCTGAATGTCTTCTGCTTGCTATATGGATGTTATGTGGTGTTGATGAAAGAGCAGCCTTCTATATCTCTATTCTCAGATAGCACTTGTTGTTCTTTTGTCTTTTAGGCTTCCAGGAGGAGGAAGAAGAAGAAGAATCCCTAATCGACAAGTTGAATGATTAATGTGTTATGTCTTCTACCATTTTTTTCTCCTCTATTCTTATTTATTGTCCATGATATAATTTTGAATTCCTTTCCTCTTTTGGGTTGTACTGAAAAGGTATTAGCTTGGACAATTTATCTCTCTTCCTTCATTTGTTCACGACCCATCTGCGAACTGTTTGAATCCTTTCCAATAAAGCTTTTCCTGTCTTCTTGAATGCTCCTCTCCATTCTAGGCAATAAGCAAGCCGTTGCAGAATGGTCTTTAGTATTGTGGATCCTCAGAGAGAGAGGGTACAAAAGGAGTAGCTGAAAAGGTTTCCTTTTTAGACTGTATTCGACGCTGCGTCGACTTCAATCTTTCTTCTTATTGATGCACCTTTGAGTTCTTGTAAGATCAGCTTCGAATTTCTTCAAGCTCTGGTTGAACTCTGATGCCGATGTTACGTCGATTACTTATCAACGTAAACGTTGTGTTGAATACTTCATTCTGACCCTCATTGTATGCATCAAATTGTAGTCCACGTTGCGTTGACTTCAGATGGCTCCGACAGATACTTCTTTCTATGTTGAATTGAAGTCGAGGTTGTGTCGACTTCTAAGATAACTTCGACATGCTCCTTTATCTACGTCAACTCCTATTCGACATATCGTCGACTTGATGTACTTTGACAGAAACCTATAGTTGCTTGGACTTCTAGTCTGAGTTGCGTCGATAGTAAGTCGAAGTTGGGTTGACTTGTATTCGACACAAATATTAGTTCAACACAGTTTGTGCTTGTCCTGACGTAGTCTTGACACTCTAAGATGAGTGAGACATCCTAAGACATCTAATAACCAAATTACCCTTACTATACAATGGGTAATGAGCCTAAGAAGTAAAATCACTTATATTTAATTTGTTAAGATAAATAAAAAGTGGTTTTTCCCAACAATCTCCCCATATTTATCTTAACAAATTTTACATATTGTTTTGGAGTATTTTTACACATTCTTCTCACATAAAACTTAAAAGAAACAACTTATACATAAGACAAGAAGAACATTATAAAATGGGCTGGTAAATAGAAAAGCATCCAATTTAGATAAGTGTTTATCAGAGTTTACCCAAGAAACAGTCTACTTTCTTCCCGTAAGAAAAGTAGCTAAGGCATCATTGACCTTCCTGAGTTTCCTCTCCACATACTTAAAATTTGTTGGAGTAGCTTTCTCTTGGTTCTTCTAAATCCTCTCATGTCCCTTGAATAACTTTTCCAGATCAGTTTCAGTCTCATGAAGAACATCTTTTATATTGAAGCCCAGATTAGGAACTTTAGTTGTCATCAAGTTTATGACCTCCAAGTCTAACTCATCTGACTTAGGGTCTACATCTGGATTTGGTACCACAAAGGTTGATTGTGGCTTACCAAAGGTTGAACATCTCTTGAACATAATCTTTTTCTTCTTCACAGTCAACTATTCTCCTTTCTTTTTTCTTCAGGGAAGGCTACACTGCATCCTCTGGATTGCATCCAATGCCCCCTCTGTGAAGTTGCCCTATTTCCTCCAATATTTTGGCTTGAGGATTTCTTGCAGTATATTCAGTGGGGTCAAACAAGGTGGTTTTGATGGGGATTGCTTTTGTCAATTCTTCTTGTTCAACAACCTCTTTTCCTCTCTTCAAAATATGAATAAACCTGTTTCTCTATTCTTTAATTTCCTTTTGACCAGTCTCATACTCATATTTGTCTCTATCTCCAATCTCCTCTAAAGCTTTGTAGAAATTTGGATCAGTGTATGTTTTCATTCTGTTCTCTGGGATTTCAATCCTCTCATATGTCTTATAATAGGACTTGTCCTTTCTAAATTACTTCCTTTGATCTTTTGTATACCTTTCCCAGATAGGTATTTTTCTTCCAAATTTTCCTCTAAAGATTTGTCCATGGCCTCTCCCCTTGTAAGGAGGTCTTCCTCTGTATGAAGGTGTTGATAAAATTGGCATAACTACTGGATCTGAATCATATTGAGCATTCATAGGGTTCAGATCAGCCACCCTGACTGGAGAAGGTGTTGTTTTGGATTCTTCAGAAGAAACCCTGAATGTTAGTGCATCGGGAATGACTAGCTCATTATCTTCATGGAAATCTTGCAAACTCTTCAGACAGATTTGATCATCTGAGATTTGAGGAATCTCCCCCTGAGTTATAGAATCTATAGGCTGCAGCTTGGAGGTAATGGTTGTCTCCCCTTCAGAGATAAAGGAGAGTGGGATTGCTTTGGTGTACACTGATTCTTGAGGAGGCCTACTGACATACATCTCCCCATGGTGTATTTCTTTAAAGAAAGATATACAAGAATCAGCAGGTAGATCATCAATCTTACTTTCTCATCAAGTTCTTTGATTTGAGCAGTATGGTGCTGCAACTTTCTATGTTGAGCACAAATCTTTCTATAAAAGGCTTGTAAAAGTCAAGATAAGGGACACTGAAGTGAGAGAGCAAGGTATCTAGGGCTTGATCAATTGCTTTGACAATTTCTTGAGGGGACGCCATTGGTGTCCTGCGAGTACCTGCAAGAAAACAGAGAGAAAGATGAAGAAAGAATAGTTGGGAGAGAAAGAGGGAGAGAGATTCGAAAATCACAATAAAATCAAATGTCCATGTTGCTTTGAGTAGATGAATCATCGCAACTTTGGGTTATATTCGAAGCGACATTGAAAAGAAAGCTGAGCTCAGCGCGCCAAAATATGTCCTGGGCGCACGTTTTGTCAAGTTGACGGTACATCGAGATGAAGTGGACTTGGCTCCGAAATATAACCATCAATTATGATGTCGATGTAAACATCGATATGTATTGGACATTACGTCGAGTGCTATTCGACTAAAATGTCCCATGATGCTCTCGAAGCTGATGTCGAGTAGAAGTCGACGGTACGTCGATTTGAATTCGACGTAGCTCTGATTAAATATGTATATTTTTCGTCAAAATCTTTATTGTTTTTCCCAGAAATAACTTTCTATTAAAAATAGATCATTATACATAATAAGTGTGACCTATAATGCTCCATCAAACATTCTTAGTGCATTGATGAAGAACTTGTGCTTACTTTCATCAAGTGGCTTAGCGAAGATGTCAGCCCTTTGAGTATCAGTAGATATGTATTGAAGGTTGATCTTACCTTTCTCTACATTATCCCTGAGAAAGTGGTGTCTTATCTCTATGTGCTTGGTTCTGATGTGGAGAACAGGATTGGAAGCTATTGAAATAGCACTAGAGCTGTCACAATATATTGTGGAATTGTCAAGGAAAAAGTTGTAATCCAATAACTAATTTTACATCCACAATATTTTTGAGCAACAACTTCCTGCAGCAATGTACTTAGCTTTAGCTGTAGAAGCGGAGACTGTGGTTTGCTTCTTGCTAAACCATGAAATCATTCTAGCACCCAGGAATAGACATGTTCCTGAAGTGCTTTTTTTTATCCAGACAGCATCCAACATAGTCTGCATCTGAATAACCAATTAATTCAAATACAAATTCAGCTGGATACCACAAGCCAAGTTCAGGTGTTCCCTTTAGATACCTGCGTATTATTTTTACAGAACTCATGTGTGATTCCTTTGGGTCAACCTAAAACCTAGCACATATACAGGTAGCAAACATTATATCAGGTCTACTAGTTGTTAAGTAAAGAAGAGAGCCAATGGCTACTCTGTAAGTCTTCTGATCAAAGGACTTACACTTTTCATCTCTATCCAAAACAACATTAGTATCCATGGGGTTTTTCATAAAAGAGGCATTTTCCATCCCAAACATCTTGATAAGTTATCTGATATACTTGGATTGGGTTATGAAAATTCCCTCTGCATTTTGTCTTACTTGAAGACCAAGGAAATTGGACAATTCCTCCATGCTACTCATTTCAAATCTTGATTGCATTAGGTAAGCAAACCTTTTGTAGAGAGATTGATTTGTTGACCCGAATATAATGTCATCTTCTTGAAGCTCTTGGATGAAGGAGATGGCCGAGAGGAAGCTCCGGCGAAGATTTGGCGTTGAAAGCTTGCCCGGAGATCCTCCCTAAGGTGGACGGCGCTGGAGGAGTCGGAACCCCCCGAAATAGGCGGAAAACGGCGGTCTGGCAGTGATCCTCGACCTAAAATCGCGTCTTTCTATTTATAGACGGAGCAGAAATAAACAACGCGCACGGTCAACGGCGCACGACCAATGGTCGTGCGCGAAGAAATGCCTCTGATCGTGCGCGAAGAACCTGTAGCATAGCCAGATTTGCACAAAATCGCACGGTCAGTGGCGCACGACCAGTGGTCGTGCGCGAAGAAGGCCAATGATCGTGCGTTGTCGCTCAATCAGGGCTCAATCAGGGACGGGAATTAACGCACGACCAATGGTCGTGCGCCTGGTCGTGCGAGAAGGAAAACGCACGACCAGTGGCTTTTTCGACCGAAAATCCCCCAGAACCCATCCCGAGTGTCGCACAACCCTTGGACCTGCATGAAAATATACTAGACCATAGAAATACATGAAATCACACCAAGATGGGCATAAATGTGCACTAAGAAATGAAATGGGCAACGTGATCAAATAGAATTGAATATAGGCCTAAAGTGAAGTGCATGTGCATGAAAACTAGCCCAGATGAGTCCGGAATTCACTATATAAACTGGACTCATCACACCCCCAGACTTACCTGTTTGCACGTCCCGAGCAATCACATCCTAAGCAGGCGGGGAAAAATAAATAGCTAGCTTAAAATTACATCGAGGAGTACCATGCGAAGTCGCATGCTCAAGTGCATAGAGAAATAGTAGATAGGGTTTCTAATTATTCACATAGTTTATATATTTCTAATGGAGTAAATAAATATTACTACTACTCATAAAGGTGAATCACGGTGAGTCAATCGGTCACGCATACGGAGAAAGTAAAATACACGCTGAGATAAGCATTGCTCAAGCTGGGGTTTGGGACAAACTCCACCGAAATCCATCGGTGTCGGAGACCATACGCTCGCCCGGTCACATTCTCTCCACAGCACTAGATTAGTTCAGAGCGTGAGTCGGTAGGACTTCAGGTTTTTCATGGGGCTTGGGTTACGGTGGGGTAAATAATGATAAACAGGACGGCTTAAAGCACCTAACCCAAATGAGCTTAAACAATAACTTTATCCCCGCAGCAACAAAAATACGCGGATGCACCACACCCCCAGACTTGGATTTGAACGCATGGGTATGTGCACCGCCTACTCCAAAATACATATCTCAAAGAGATTTTCAATTAAACTCCTTCTCATTTTTTTTCTTTTTTTTTTCATTTCTTTTTCTAATTATATATTTTTTTAAATTCAGCAAATGTTCAAGGGAGTACAACCACATCTCCAAGTTTAACATCACCACAGCAACATTCCAAAATACAAATTTGAAAATAGCTAAAGCTCAGCTTTGGGTATGTGACTAGGATCGGCTTTTTGGTTTTGGGTGGAATAAAATGTGGGGCTGAATCAAAGGGATGGGGTAGGCACAAATGGGCTAACGAGAATAAGATATCAGGATTGGCACAAAAGCTCAACCGGGCCAAAATGATGGCCTACGTCATTCTTGCGCAACAGAATTATCCAATGCCAATGTTTCAAGAATTGCTTGGGGCGAGTTCTTAGTCACCGAGAAAGGTTATCCTTCCTCCCGACACAAGCAATACATGTCTAGCGATAATTTACACACACCCATATACTACCTTTTGATTCCAACCGGATTCACCATTTGAGTAGAGCAAACATTATTTACACTATTAGAAATGTATAAGACTAATAGTATAAAAAGGAATCTAATCTACACAAATCTCCATGCTCACAAAAGCATTAGACTAGGAACACCGGAGTCAACATATTACTTCACTATATAATTTAAAGGCCAGCACAATGATTTTCCCGAACCTTACTCACGAAGTGAGTTTAACTTGCTGCACGCAAACAGCTAAGCATACGCTCAAGTGGGTGCAAGTGGTGTGTGTTGCAATGATCTGAACAAAATAAATAAATAAAAGCTTCGAGTATGCATATGTAGTGTGCACGTGAGCGGGTAAACACAACTACTCTCCCCCGGACTTAAACTATGCATTAAGATATTCTAAAACAAAGTTAGGGGAAGAGGGTACCCAATGCTTAGCAAGTGAGCATAGCAGAAGACGCGTATGACCAGGACGCACCTCCTCCATACGAAGAATCACGACCACCGCCTTCCATAGGAATGTCCTGCAGGGGTAAGCTCCGCAAAAACAAAAAGAAAATAGAAAAGCTAAACCTGAATTGAAATTTAACTAACTATTCTACTTAACAAAAAATACAATGCAAGAAAATTAAGATAAGTACTGGGGTTATTGTCTTCCCAGAACGACTTATTTGGCATTTGTACAGTTCTATCTTATAGGCCTATGGAATAAAAAGTGCACAGGTAACTGTTCCATTATCCGTTTCGGTGGCCGGTATCGATACGGCGATAAAATAGTTACCCCTTTACCTGTATAATAATACCTGCGCAGCACAGGTAGAGGAAATAGGAAATAAGAAGAGGAGGAGGCCTGGTCCTCACTCATCTCACCACAAAATAAATCCTTGCCTAGCAAGGTATCGTCTTTAGGGCGAAAGCAGGAGGAAAAGGCAATGAATGAGGCTTCCTCTATGGAGGGGGGGTCAACCTCCTCACATGAGAGGATACACTCATCATTGACTTGAGCAGAATGCTCCAAGTCCTCCTGAAGTACCTACGAAAACTCAACCTGCACAGGCTCAGATATAGAAGAAAGGGGGTCAAGAAATAAAAGAGAAGAAGAACATAGATAACAATCAAGCGCAGGAGTGGTCCCGGACTCACTCCCAATTGGTTGGGAAAGTAAAATAATGTTTGCATTGTCATCAATGCTACAAGGCTCGGCGGGATCAACAAGGGCCATGCCTGGGATTTGGACTTCCTCCACCCGTGCTGAGGAAAGTTCCTCTTCACCTAGAAGGTTGTCCTCCTCCATAGGAGTAGGCACAATACATAGATCACCAGCCTCATCTTGCGACACATCATCAACAATGTCATCGGAGACGAGCATAGTAGAATGCACAACAGGGGAAGGAATGGTGCTTGGATGAAAGTCAAGCACTGATTCCTCACAAAGAATCAAATCTACGCTAGATGATGGATGCACGGGGGAGATTGGCTCGGCCATGTCAGAGCCTAGATCAGCCACGCATCTGGTGACTATGTCCACATCATACCCTTCACAAGATGAATGTGACATTGACACATAACCGGATGTTGAAGGTGTGCTGCCGGAAGTAGGACTCGGGACGATCCGGATATCCGGCTCATCATCCTCGTCCAATTGGCGAAGATACTCGGCACAGTCCTTCAGGGCGTGATCCATGCTTTGACAGAACAAGCACCGTTTTATATTACTCCTTGGTCCTTGAGGGGCCGGGGAGGAATATAAAAATGGTGTATGCGGCGAGCACGAGTGGCCATAAGACTTGGGCACAGGGCATGAAGAACCATAGGAAAATGGTGCTCCGTACACCAGGCCACGAGAATTATGCCCACCATCTTCCGTAGGGCATCTATCACTAGCGTGAGAATTATCTCCACATAAATGGCAACGAATATTAAATGCAGCCCACATTATATGGAGATAGCAAGCTTCACAATAAAGACACTATCGTGCAAACTGTTACACCTAATAGTAATTTACTAAACAACCTATTTAAAAACAGGAAAATAGAATAAAAAGAACTGAAATAAAAATAAACGACGCAATTTACAAATTGGAGGGCTTCTACCTCTCGTCTCCCTCTACAGAAAACTCACACGTCTGTGTTCCCCGGCAACGGCGCCAAAAACTTGATGCACAAATCTCGCACACCGCTATAGGCGGTAGCTCGACTGCGGCACGAAACAGCAGTGTACCGATCGCTCAAGTAATATAAAATGGGAATGAATCCCCAAGTATCGATCTCGGAAGGAACACAGTAAGGTGGGGTTGACTAATGAGGAGGACTTGAGATTGAAATCCTTAAGGTCGGATGGATTGCGGGAGGCTTGGTTTGGATTGCGGAAAACAAAATAAAATAGCTACGACTACTCCTATGCAGGCCTTGAGCGCACTGCTTCGCCAGGCAGGATGGAAGGCTACACGGGCCGCAATGCACCAAATCGCTAGGCGGATGGACGAGTAGGCTAGCGGATGGGGTGGAGAGAGCGGCGGAATGAGGGTCGCAAGCACCTCTTCGCAAAGCACACAACTAACAATTGTTAGGGCGGCACAACACAATAAACAATCCACACCACAGGGCACACCTCAAATGAAAATATAACAAGATTACTCAATCACATAGACATGATTTCATACTAATGTTAACAAATAAAAGTATACTTCATCAAACATATAAGAAATCCAACTAAACTATCAACTACAAGAGGAGGTGAGTGTGCGAAATCGACTGACTCCGAAGTCTTGTTGAGGATTCACGGAAGGAATCGTCGGGCTGTCAATCCGCATCCAAGCTCGGTCCTCAACTGCGTCCGGGGTAGAGAAGGTTGTCACTACCTTCCAGTGGACCCGTCTTCTTCGTGTCACGAACCGAAGGAATGATCACAAGCTGCTCCAATCTTGAAGAAGAAGGCTAGGTTGACTCCCTTCTTGAAGCTCTTGGATGAAGGAGATGGCCGAGAGGAAGCTCCGGCGAAGATTTGGCGTTGAAAGCTTGCCCGGAGATCCTCCCTAAGGTGGACGGCGCTGGAGGAGTCGGAACCCCCCGAAATAGGCGGAAAACGGCGGTCTGGCAGTGATCCTCGACCTAAAATCGCGTCTTTCTATTTATAGACGGAGCAGAAATAAACAACGCGCACGGTCAACGACGTACGACCAATGGTTGTGCGCGAAGAAATGCCTCTGATCGTGCGCGAAGAACATGTAGCATAGCCAGATCTGCACAAAATCGCACGGTCAGTGGCGCACGACCAGTGGTCGTGCACGAATAAGGCCAATGATCGTGCGCTGTCGCTCAATCAGGGATCAATCAGGGACGGGAATTAACGCACGACCAATGGTCGTGCGCCTGGTCGTGCGAGAAGGAAAACGCACGACCAGTGGCTTTTTCGACCGAAAATCCCCCAGAACCCATCCCGAGTGTCGCACAACCCTTGGACCTGCATGAAAATATACTAGACCACAGAAATACATGAAATCACACCAAGATGGGCATAAATGTGCACTAAGCAATGAAATGGGCAACGTGATCAAATAGAATTGAATATAGGCCTAAAGTGATTTGCATGTGCATGAAAACTAGCCCAGATGAGTCCGGAATTCACTATATAAACTGGACTCATCAAGGATACCGCCCGGCGGTAGCACTACCGCTGGCGCTACGATTTAATCCTATTTAAAGCGCGGTCTGCCTCAGTTTTTTAGTTGTCGATTCAATGAGACATTGAAGCCACAACTCCTGTATTTGTGACTGCTTCCTATTTGCAACCAGGAGAACTTCGTCAACGTTCGTGAATGCTAAAGTACTTGAAGAAAGATCAATATCGCATACTTCATCATCAAGTTTCAACCTTTGAGGGAGTTTCTTATATGTTTTAGTTATTTTGTAATTTGTAACTCTTTTTGTCAATAGAGAATTCACCGCGTGGTTGACGACTAAGGTCTTACGAGGACTAGGGAGAATTCGTCGCGTGGTTGGCGACTAGGTCTTGGGATTAGATCTAGGGGTTGCTCGAGGCCTTTTTGGGGATAGAGAGGCAAGAGTGTCTTGAGGCCGTATCTAGGTATAGATCGGCTAATGCCAACCGGTTCTTAGGGAGGAGTCGGTATAGAAAACTAAAAGGTTTTTTACACATTCGCCTCAATCCCAAGTGTCATTGGGATAAGTTTTTGTAATCATTTCTAAATCAATACTTCTATTTGTTTTCTCTAAATATTGCTGTGCAATCTCTGATATTTGAAAGCTAAATGAAAAGCCATTCTCTGTCACTAACGCTGAGCGGTAACTCTACCACTGGCAGTAATAATAGAGTTCATATCTGTTATGTCAAATACATCCCACTTTCATAAGAAGCCCACTACAGTGTTCAAACCACGATATTTTTATAAATACTATAAACATATTTGAATAAACCCAATTAAGTTTAAATTTTTTTAAAACCCTTATTCACCCACCACCTAAGGGCGCCTACAGATCGAACACTTCTCAGTTAATTCCCTGTCATTTTGGAGTTGGAGAGGTGACAATTGGCATCAAGGAGGAGCAAACATGGCTTGGACAAACCATGCATTAATTGATGGCCAAGTTAGAGCCCTCCTCATGCCGAACCAACTTCACCACCAGCATCAGAGGTCTGTAAGGAGTCAAGCTACTAGTTTGGCTCAGAGCATTCAGTGGAGAATTGAGAAATTAGGCAATCTCACCGGAGATGCAAAAAACCATGGTCGACCGGAGAAATACCCAACGACAAGCCCCATTAAGAATTCATTTCCCCTTCCCTCCCTTTGTGCTAGCATCCTAGATCAATTAGGAGAAAAATCTGACTTAATGAAGCCTGATTCCTTGTGAGATTTTCATGATATTGTCGAACTCTTTTCCTTTTTTGTTATCGTCGAAGAGGTGGCTTCCGACCGCCTTGTCGCCGCCAATCGACATCCATCATCTCAATGGAGGTGGTGGTGGTGGTCGTCTGTGAAGGCTAGTGGATGGCTGTGAAACATGCATAGAAGCCAACCCAAGATAGGGTAATCCCAGCCATTGGCTGGAGGTAGGGGATGAACAGATCACGTCCATCTTGCTTTAGGATTCCTCCAGGATCTGTTATCTGCAAACCATATCATTTAAATAAATGTACATTCTTTCACACTTAAATGCAGTGATGTTTGGGGTAAAATTAAGGACCTTAGAGGCAGATCTAGGTTAAGTGTTGAGTATTAACGTTGTAGCCAATGGTCTTATCATTAAAAGGAATTTTAAATCACTTAATTTGGTGCCCTACAACTCCCAGAATCTCCATTTTTCTGGGATATGTCCTAAAGTTACGTAAGGTCTACGTTTGGTAGTGTGCATACCGCTTAGGAGTGGAAGACCCGATACACTGCTTCCGTAGACATGATGGCAGTACCTGAGATACTGGCTACCTTGGAAAAGAGGGAACAAAAGGTATGTGTGCACAAATTCGTGTGGGTGAATTGCAATTGCATTAACAACACCATAATACATTACATTACATTGCATAACATTCATACAAGATACATATTTGCAAATCCTCGTCATATAAATTAGCATGAGATCTTTTATATTATAAGTTTGTATGGGCCTTCATGTAAGTTAAGGTACGCTTCTGTGATGGTAGTGTAGTTGTTCCCTACATTCATACTTTACTTTACATACTGTGGCTTTACAATTCTTTCCAAGGTGCTTAACCTCATAGTGCTCATTAAGTCTTATCAGGAGGGTGAGTAGTGCATAGTGGAGTTATCTTTGGCATTTTATTTCATATTGTTGTAATTTTTGGCCAAAGGTCTCTGATTTCACTTGCTGTTGCAAACCCTTATAATTTTGAAATAACACTTCCATGTGTGCAAGAAATTTATTGTTTGAATGATGGTGTAGGTAATTTAGACATAGAATTTAATTTGTTAAAATTATTACACTACATAATCATGCAAGACTAAGATTATGAGCACATGTAGATTACCAAAATAGTGAGTGAATGAATCATTGATTAACAGAAAATATTACTCATACTTAGAGGCATGCCAGACAATCATACACAATTTTCAATAGACTATTTCATTGCACATAATCAGATTAAGGTCAAGGTATGAAGATAAAACAATGATAAGGAAATTTGAAATTAAAATTAGACATTGAAGACAATCTTTATGTGTATGCCTAATCAATTTTGACCATTTGAAATAAAATAACTAAGAAGTTTGCTCTTAATAGGGGAATCCTATCAGATAAGAAGGATATATCCCGATCTCAATAGGAATCCTATCAGATAAGAAGGTGAAGTCTTATAGTCAAACCATAGTTTTGTAAATATTTAAAGCAAAAAAAATAACAAAAACATATTTTTGATTATTTTGAATTATTTGAATTTTGGAATAAAATAACCAAATTAATAACAAAATAATTTCAAAACTGAGAAAAGAAACAGAGAGAAATCATTATAAAAATACTAGAAATAATGTAGAGTAAACATAATTTCAATTTGGCAAAAAGGGCTAACGCCTGACGTTAACTACTCAATGCCCAAATAGAACTGTTTTTTGAGATTTTTGAATTTTGTTTTCTTTGGAATAGGGAGTATGTATATAGATCTTCTCAGTGTAGAAATTTCAGAGAATTCAGAGATGATTAGAAGGCTATTTAAGCATGTTTTATTTGAAAAAAAAATGGCTTTTATATTTTTATTTGGTTTTCAAATTTTTGTGTTTTACAATATCAGTAAAACTCAAAAATGATAAAATATGCAAAACACAAGAGAAGTATGTTCAATCAACCCAAGAAGTTATGAATAATATGATCATAAAGAGTGCATGCAAAAATATGATATAGGTATGTCCTAGATTATAATACCCTAACTATATGCCTACACACTAGCCCCATACTAAGTGACGGATAGGCAAGTGGAGCTGCACGCATGCCATAGGTTGGGGTGTTAATCCCATATGTACACACTAGAGAATGCTCAACCAAGCACTCTTTTCCCCCAGTGCCTCGCAAGGCCTCACTAAAACCCTCCCTGGTTAAGGACAAGACGTGACTTAGAGGTTATGTCATCTAATGCATACAATCCTACGCACTCGCTATTGTGAGACACATAATGTGGGTGAATGACCATGGACCTCCTAAGCATTTTGTACCATGGAAATAATTTGTAAACTTTGGCTTTTTTTGAGAGATTGATTTCAAATTATACTTTAAGGAAACATAGTTATTATGAGTTATAAATTTTAATTGTTCTACTTTAAGATGGATTCATTATGGCATTATTAGATAAATAGCATGAATTATAATATTTATTAGCTTATAATGCTAGAATGATGAGTTTGAATGTAATGTTACGTCATAAGATTAATAGAGTTAATGTTGCATGTATTTAAAAATAGTATTTCAATTTTTAAACATAGAATAAAGTGATGATTCTATTTGATTTGCTATTGTTAGTATAAAGATGATTGTAGGGTTTACATATAGGTGTGATACATGCACACACAAAACATATTTCATTCACATTATCATGATCGCAAAACATATGTTGAAAGCAAAGGATCTTTTGTAGTTATGTTTTATATTTGAATTAAAAGATCTTTTGATTTGCATGATTATTATAAGTGATCATTAGTTTTACACAGAGAAATTTAGGTACTCATATTTTTATTTATAATGATGTAAGTATTTAAAATAAAATAATTAATATTCATCCATTTCAATATATTAAGGAGAAAGATTGTAAAGTGAATAATGAATATATTTAGAGAATAATTTTTTGTTATTTTTGAATGGTTTTATAAATTTTCTATTTGATTTTTGCATATTAAACAAAACATATATATATATATAATTTTCATGACTTTCAAATTTCATTGTTCTATTTTTCTTTAACATAACATCCCATGGTATAATTAGCATAGTCATTGATTGTTAGATGAAAAGTTATGATAACAAAGTGCAATGTTATGTAAATATAACAAGCATATAATTTGTTGGAAGGGGATACAGGAGCCTGTGACATAATATCGGTAGACACAAAAATTGCCAAAGAAGAAAAAAACTGAGATAACTTCTAAACGGAGTTGAATTTTGGCAATTTTGAGGGTCGAAATGAACTCAAACGAGCAAAGTTGGTTTGCCATTTCATAGAGCTTCTCGACCACATTCCGAAAAGCTATTATGAAAAGTTATGGTCATTTGATGTTTGGGTCGAAATCTCGCATATTTTATTTATTAATTATTTTTTATTTTTAGAAAAAGTTAACAAAGGCCTATATTATTTTTCTGAAAGTGCAAGATAATGATAATTTTCTTTTTCGGTCATTGCAAGAGTATGCATGGGTCTATAATCAATTTGATCATTGCTAGACTTTGGTTGGACTTAACAAGCTAGAGTGGATCTTAGACTTCTCGAGGTCAACCCTATAAGGGGTTCGCACCGGTACTAGGAGATATGATGGGGTGACATCCCAAATCTTCCTTCCTCAAGATATTTAAGTGTTATTGGTTGCTACCCAAACTATTTAAAATTTATTGACTCTAAATTTTCGAAAGAGAAAAAGTGAAGTTCATGATTTCATAAATCTAGATAAATATCTCATTGCAAATTTTGAATTCGATTTATATGGATAATATAAATATATATAGGCAATTAATTAGGGAAGATAGATAGGTCATCAAAATAAAATTTGACTTTGAATTTTGATCAATTTGATTTATAAGCTTATTAAATTTTAAGAGATAAAATCGTATTTCCAATAATATATAAGATGACCATAATCATGATAGCTTAAAAATAAGAAAATAAAAAGAAAAAAGAAAATGACATTGAAGCATATCATGAAGTAGAGATTTGTATATTTCATTTTGAAAGGATTCTACTTCATGCATTTGATGATACCTAATGAATAACAGTTTTATGTATCCAAAGGGGACCAAGTGCGGTGGTTGCTTTGGGTACCCTAATATAACGTGTAGGTTTGTGGGTAGATAGTGATGAATGGGTCTGATATAAATTTTTTTGGATTTGTTTAGCGAAGGGTTAAAGTTGTTTTCCAAAATAATATGTGATGAAGGAAAGTGTACCTTATTGTCTATAGTATAGGATATTTAGAAATACCAAGGTCGTATTTGTACAACCATGGTATTCGCCAGGAGGTGAGTGGAGATGAAGGGATCAACAGGCAAAAAGAGCAAGAAGGAGGGCGAGTCAGAGTCTCAAAGGCTGCTCGCAAGAAGGCGGGCGAGCTGGGCTCTCGCCGGCCGCTCGCAGGGAGGCAGGCGAGCTGGGTTCTCGCGGGCCGCTCGCAGGAAGGCGAGCGAGCCAGGTTCTCGTGGGTCGTGAGAGGAGCCCCTATGGTTGCCTCGCCTAGTAGGGTTCCAGGAGTGTTTTTACCTAGAAGACCTTGGTGGTCTGTAGTTAGCCTCTCCAAGCAGCGGAGTTTGGCTATTGGTAGACCATTTTTGGTTGCTTATAGCAAAAGTGTAAGGCGGAGTCACGTTATTAGCATACCGTAAGTAAAAGTATATATATAGACCTTGAAGGGCACCTTTGGAGAGGATTGGAATCTCAGTACTATGAGCTTCTTCCTCCCTAGGTTATCTTAGCTTAGCTCTCAGGCTCTCCAAGGTGCCCAGTCTCAGCTTTGGCTTGGGAGGGGAAGCGCTCTAAGATCTTTTGGGTGTGTGGTGGGACCTCCTCGCTGTGACCAAAGGTCTGTGTCTAGTTCTGAGTCTTCGGTCTATTCCTCCCATGGAATCAGTAAGTGTTAGTTGCCCCTCATCTTTGATGGCCCGAGCTCCACATGAGACAAAGTTCCGGTTTCAACATTTTTGATGCAGTGAGTGTGGAGTGCAGATAGTACAGGAAAGTTCGAAGGAAGAGACATGGCGGGAGATGACGAGCGAGAGGCGGGCTTCGGTGGCTCGCCACCACCCAGTGCGCCAACAATGGTGGATATGCTGGCAGGCCTTAAGGGGGACCTGCTCGGGGCTTTCTAGTGCACTTTCACCACAGCACTTGGAGGTCTCATAACCCCTGCGCCCTAGGAAGCCCCTCCAGCTCGAGTTGGCGAGAGCGACCCGGGGCAGAGGCCACGAAAGATGTACCAGGTGTCGGAGCGAGACCTCATGGAGCGGGAGCTTTTCCCCAGCCCAGTGATTGCGAGCGGGGTCCAGGCGAGCGCTGTCCATGCAGGCGGGATCCTAGCCATTGGGGTTTCGGCGAGTGGCCCCTCAGCGAGCACAAGGCCGATTGGAGTTGGGTCGCCCCGGGAGCTCGCGGGGCGAGTGTAGCAGGTCAGGGTAGTGAAGGGAGGGAACCCATTCTGTGAGTTGGTGCTCTTGGCACCACTCCCCGAGGGGTTCAGAGAGCCATCCATGATGCTGTATACCGACAAGGATGACCCCATTCAGAACCTACAGTGGTTCAAAGACATGGTCTCTATCAGGCCAATGTCGGACGCTTTCAAGTGCCGACTCTTCACCACCACCCTAAAAGAGAAAGAAACGGACTGGTTCCACCAGTTACCCTCAGGGTCGGTATATGCTTTCGAGGATCTGCGTCGCGGCTTCCTTGTTGAAAAGAAGGACCCCGAGGTGCTCTTTAATATCAAGCAGAGATAGGTGGAGTTGCTAGCTCATTATGTGGATCGATTCTAGGAGGAAGTCCTCCTCATCCAGGAGGTGCCAGGGTACACCCTTCAGCTTGCCTTCATAGTGGGGCTGCGGGAGGGGTTTTTTCAAGATGGACCTCAAGAGGAGGGCTCCCTTCTCCTTTGAGGAGCTGATGGAGAGAGCGACAAAAGAGATAGAGGAGGAGGCTGCGAACCCCGAGTTCTAGAAGAGGCTGGCATGACTGAGCGATTCGGAGATTAGACAGCCAGAGGCAAGGAGAAGAGAAGAGGCGAGCGCCCTGTACTCTGGGTGGAGGCAGCAAGGAGGGGGATGCAGGGCCAAGGAAGGGTTTTCCACTAGGGTGGGGGCAACTTGCAAGGAGGTCAAGCAAGACCCCACCAGCTAAGGTGGAGGCAGGGCCCGAGGACACATCCTCCCCCGCCTCACCAGGCAATGATGGTCGGGCGAGGAAGAGCAGGAAGAGGAAGGGGAGCAGGAGCTGGAGGAGCCGGTCCTAGGAGGAGGAATAGAGGGGCGGAGGCTGAGAGGATGCGGCAGCGTTGCCCTACTGTGACTTCAACTAGGAGGATGGTAACGCAACGACCACCTGCCCGGAGTTCTTGGAGGTGAGGGGAGCCAGAGCACCGATACCGTGAGAGTAGCGTCCGGTGAGGATTGAGGAGGTCCTGCCTCAGGATGAGGAGGATGAAAGGTGTGAGGATAGAGTTGACGTGGGGACCCGAGGAGGGACCGAAGTGATCCAGGGGGGTAGGGATCGAGGCGACCTAGAAGGAAAGCCTCATTACAATCTATCGTCGGAGCATGGCTTCGACATCCCAAGCCCCACCCCCTGCAGAGATGATCACATTCACACAGAAGGATATGTCAGTCCGTGTGGACCCGTTCTGCGATGCGCTGGTCATCGAGAACCTCACCGTATCCTGGATCCTGGTGGATAACGGGAGCTCGGTCATTGTCATCTTCAAGAAGGTGTTCGACGAGATGCGGGTGGAGGCCCGGAGGGTGTTGGCTTCGCATGGCCCATTATTTGGGTTCTCAGGAGAGAGGAGTAAAGTAGAAGGAGGAGTGGGCCTCGATGTAGTCTTGGGGGGGGGGGGGGGCAGTCCCGGAACTGCCGCTTTGTCATAGTGGACACCCCCAACAGCTATAGAGTCATCTTTGGACGGCCACTTATTAGTGCGTTCTGCTGCGTCCCCTCCACCTTTCACCAATTCCTCAAGTTCAATGCAAGAGGAGTCCAGGTCCGAGTGAGGGGGTACATAAGGGTTGCAAAGCAGTGCTATGTGATTGTCGTGAACACCAACCCTTAGATGGAAGAAATGGAGGAATGGGGCAGGGATATGGGGGAGACGGTAAGGCTGGAAGAGGAAGGAGAAGAGGAAGGGGGAGTAGGTAAGAAAGATCAGGCCTAGGAAGGAGGGGTAGAGGAGATGATGGTGATCGGTGGGAGAAGGAGGAAGGGGTCGAAGTGCTTGCTTGCGGCGAGAGGATGGAGAATGACTGGGCAGAGCAGTTGAAGCTGCAGGCCGTGGACGAGGTGGTGCAGCTGGAGGTCATCACCAGGGCAGGGGTGGTCAAGAAGGTAAAGATCAGTGGGGAGCTCAGCCCCGAGGACCAGAGGAAGATCTTGGCTTGCGTCCAAGAGAACGTGGATGTCTTCGCCTGGTACGCCGCGGAGATGCCTGGGATCGATGTGGATGTGGCATGTCATCGCCTCAACCTCGACCCTGGCACTCGCCCCATCCGCCAGAAGAAGAGGACCATTGTGCACAAGCTAGAGGCACCCATCTGGGAGGAGGTGAGCAAGCTCCTCAAGGCCATCTTTGTATCAGAGATCCAGTATCCAGGCTGGGTCTCCAACGTGGTCATGGTAAAAAGGGACATGGTAGATGGAGTATGTATGTTGATTTATCCTTATTGAATAAATCATGCCCTAAGTATTGTTACCCTCTTCCTCGAATCGACGCGCTGGTTGATTCAGCCGTCCATTTTTCTCTAATGAGTTTCTTAGATGCTTTTTCAGATTATCACCAGATCCGTATGCACCCCCCCCCCCACTCCCCCCCCCCCCACCCACTCTCCCACCCCCCCCCCCCCCCAACATCAAGGATGTCTCCTTCATCATAAGGGATGGGTGCTACTGCTACAAAATGATGCCTTTTGGGTTAAAGAACGTAGGGGTGACTTACCACCGTTTGATGGACAGTGTCTTCAGAGAGCAAAAGGGAAGGAACATGGAGGTCTATGTGGATGACCACATGGTAAAAAGTTAGGACCTCGAGTCCCACCTCCGTGACCTTGAAGAAACCTTTGGGACTTTGAGAAAGTTCAAGATGAAGCTCAATCACCAGAAGTGTGTCTTTGGGGCCAGCCGAGGAAAGTTCCTAGGTAACCTGCTCACCCCGGCTGGGGTTGAGCCTAACCCGGACAAGGTTAGGGAAATCATGGAGATGGGGTCTCCGAGGAGTATGAAGGAGGTCCAGCGTCTCACAGGGAAGTTGGCTGGGCTAAGCAGGTTTCTCTCCAGGGGAGGGGAGAAGTGCTGCGGGGGAACCAAAAGTTTGAGTGGACCCTCGACTGTGAAAGGGCTTTTCTGGCACTGAAGGAATAGTTGACCCAAGCCCCGTTGCTGCAAGGTATGAGATAGGGAGAGGAGTTGTCCCTATACCTAGGGGTAGGACCCGAGGCGGTAAGCTCCGTGCTGGTCTGGGAAGAAGGAAAAAAGCAACTCCCGATTTACTATGTTAGTCGGGTGTTGAGGAATGCTGAGATCAGATACCCCATCTTGGAGAAGCTCGCCTTCGCCTTGGTGGTGTCAGCCGAGATGCTCCAGCCCTACTTCCAGACACACTTGATCAAGGTGGTGACCGATCACCCCCTTCGCAACATCATGGAGGGGGTGAAGCACTCCGAAAGGATGGCCAAGTGGTCAGTGGAGTTGAGCGAGTTTGATATCTCGTATGTTCCCAGGTTGTCCACAAAAGCCCAAGCGGTGGCAAACTTTTTGGCAGACTATCTGACCGAGGTAGAAGAGTTTGAGCTGCCCGACTTGGTGGCCTAGAGAATGCTGGTTGATGGGGCCCCAGGGAAGAATTCCTTTCAGGGAGGGGTGGGTTTGGAAAGCCCCCAAGGGACAAGGATCGAGTAGGCGATCAATATTCATTTTCCCCTCACCAACAATCAGGCCGAGTACGAAGCCGTGATAGTAGGTCTCCGCCTAGCCCAGGAATTGGGAGTGCAAGATGTGGATGTTTCGATGGACTTCATGGTGGTGGCTTGCCAGGTCAGGGGGGAGTTCGAGGTGAAGGAGTCGACTCTTCAGCGATACATGGAAAAGGTCAAGGGGCTCATAGGGCAGTTCCGGAACTTCTCGATCCGTCATGTGCCAAGGGAGGAGAGTTTCACGATGGACCTCCTGGCCAAGTTTGGTCCCAGGGCAGGGGGAACGGTGTTAGACCTCTTCTGACCGTCCATCAAGGAGGGGGAACTGATGGATGTAGACCAGCAGGCATCATGGATGGACCCCTTCATCACCTTCCTGACGTCGGGGAAGTTCCCAGAGGGGGATGTGGATAAACGACAGTTTAGGTATAAGTCAGCATATTACTCTTTGCTTGCAGGAGGATTACACCAGAAGATGCTCTTGGGGCTCCTAGCCCATTGTGTAGCGGAGGAGGAGGTCCCAAGGGTCCTGGAAGAGATCACTCAGGAGAATGTGGCAGTCACTCCGGTAGCCGAACCTTGGAGGGGAGAGTGCTGAGGCAAGGCTACGTTTGGCCTACCCTCAGCAAGGATGCAGCGGAGTTCGCAAGGAAGTGCTCAAAGTGTCAGTTGTTCGCCAATCTTCAGCTCCTGCCAGCATAAAGACTCCGAGCCATCACAGCTCCCTGGCCCTTTCTAATATTGGATTTGGACCTGGTGGGTCCTTTCCCCCAAGAGAGTGGTCAAACAAAGTTCTTGCTAGTGATGATCAATTATTTCTCCAAGTGGCTAGAGGTGAAGGCACTGACCAAGGTAACATACCAAGTAGTGAGAAATTTTATATGGGGTGAAAACATTTGCAGGCACGTACTCCCGCTAGCCATAGTTACAGACAACGGGCCGCAGTTTTCCAGCGATGAGGTCGTCAGCTTCTACACCCAACTCGGCATAGATCTTCGATTCACGTCGGTCCACCACCCGTGGAGCAACGGGCAAGTGGTGGCGGCCAATAAGATAATTGTGAATTTGATGAAGAAGAAGGTCGAGAACCTCAGGGGCAACTTGGTAGAGCAGTTACCCTCGGTCCTGGGCCTTGAGGACCACTACAAACACGGCCACGGGGGAAACTCTGTTCAAACTCTCTCACGGGTCCGAGGTCGTCCTCCCAATGGAGTTCGAGGTGAAATCCCCCAGGGTTTTCGCCACGGTAGAAGGGGATGAAGAATGGATAGTGGAGAATGGGGCAGAGCAAAGGCTATCCTTAGACCTGGTGGAAGAGCTCCGGGACTCAGCCACCATCCGGCAGGAGGAAGTCAAGCGGCGGATGGCTCGATACTTCGACAAACATATCCGAGTAAAACAGTTCGAGAAAGGAGATCTGGTACTGAAGAAGGTTGACGCGGCCGGGAGAGGGGCCGCGGTAGGAAAGCTCAATCCCAACTGGGTGGGGTCGTATATTGTAGATGAGGTGCTCAGGTCAGGAGGGTATCACCTCCAAGATGTAGAAGGGGTACCCCTCATCCTGGCCAGGAGCGGGGATGACCTGAAGCGGTTCCACCCTTAAACTATTTATATTGATTGGTTGCGTATTTGACTCATCACATGTTGGTTTCAATGTTTCTTCTAGGCATGGGTCCTCAAGGTGGTTATGCTGGAATGCCCCGAACGATCTCGCTGTTGGGCTCTAATTAGATTGTGTGTCAGGTTGATCTTGCGGAGAGGCTGGCAAGGTATCAAGATGTTTATGATGGAATACCCCGGATGATTCTGTTGTCGGGCTCTAACTAGCCGGTGGGTCAGGTTGATCTCGCAGAGAGGCTAGCAAGGTATCAAGTTGTTTGTGCTAGAATGCCCTGGATGATTCCGCCGCTGGGCTCTTACTAGCCGGTGGGTCAGGTTGATCTCGTGGAGAGGCTAGCAAGGTATTCAGTATTTTATGTTGGAATTCCCCGGACGATCCCGCTTTTGGGCTCTCGCTAGCTGGTGGGACAGGTTGATCTCGCGGAGAGGCTGGAATGGTATTAAGTTGTTTATGCTCGAATACCGTGGACGATCCCGCTGATGTGCTCTTACTAGCCAGTGGGTTAGGTTAATCTCGCGAAGAGGCTGACAAGGTATCAAGTTGCTTATGCTGGAATGCCCTAGATGATCCCACTGTCGGGCTCGTACTAGCCGATGGGTCAGGTTGATCTCACAGAGAGGCTGGCAAGATATCATGTTGTTTGTGCTGGAATGCCCCAGATGATTCCGTTGCAGGGCTCTTACTAGCAGGTGGGTCAGGTTGATCTCGCGGAGAGGCTGGCAAGGTATAAAGTATTTTATGTTGGAATGCCCCGGACGATACCGTTGTCGGGCTCTCGCTAGCCGGTGGGATAGGTTGATCTCGCAGAGAGGCTGGCAAGGTATCAAGTTGTTTGTGCTGGAATGCCCCGGATGATCTCGCTGTCGGGCTCTTTCTATCCAGTGAGTCAGGTTGATCTCGCGGAGAGGCTAGCAAGGTATCAAGTTGTCTGTGCTGGAATGCCCCGGATGATTCCAATGCCGGGCTCTTACTAGCCGTGGGTCAGGTTGATCTCGCAGAGAGGCTGGCAAGGTATCAAGTTGTTTGTGCTGGAATGCCCCGGATGATTCTGCCACCGGGCTCTTACTAGCTGGTGGGTCAGATTGATCTCGCAGCGAGGATGGCAAGTAAGTTATTTGTGTTGATGGGCTCGATTTGCAAACTCTCTCAAAGCAAGGTTTAGACTGGGCGAGCCCCGGGGCTCGCTCGCGCGAAAATCAAAGGCAACATTGGAGGAAATATGCCTAAGTCCAATGGTCACAGCGAGGAGGTTGAATACGACAACAATTAAGCTCTTCAGGTCAGACCCTGCCTCGCAAAACGTTCAGGGAATCTCTATGCAACACCTAAAATAAGCGAGTCTGGGGGCCACCGGCGTGGTAATTAATATGCAACACTGTTCGCACGCAGGGGTTGGGCGAGCGAGGTAGGTTAATCTCGACCCCGCTCACAAGGGTCCCTACGGGGCGAGCCAGAGGTGTAGAGCAAATCGCATTCTACCCAGGAGCGGAAGCAAGAAAAAAGTTTATCTAACGAAACATCCACGCGAGGGAAGCTACGCAAGCGCCTTATGGGTTGAGTACGAGTGTGTTGTTGCGAGACAAAAAAAGTGAAATTCAATAAAGCAGTGACAGTCGCATTCATTACAAAGGGAAAAAGTGAGAGCGCGAGGATGAAAAAAATATATTAGCGCGAGCATATAAATATATTGGTGTGAGCATGACAAAATGTACTAAAGAGCAAAAGCAACCTTTTATTTCTTGAAAAATATTAATTACAAGTAATGGCGAACTCGCCAATCAAAATGGGTGTACATTAAAAAAATAAAAAGCGAGTCAAGAAAGATCATCTGACAGCTCCTCCTCACTCCTACGGCCTTCGGGTCCGGGAATTGGCGCGAACAAGTCGGGGACGACGTCCTTGGCCGTAAGCTCTATCGCATCTAGAGAAACCAGGCTCGCCCCCTTGAGGGTGTTGAAGACGAGGTTGGCGACGCCCATTGAGTTCTTGCGGGTCGCCTCCTTCTGATCTCACGATTGGTTGCGAGCCCCAGCTCGCGGAGGGGGCAAGGGAAGCACAGCTCTGGTCAACTGGCAGACTTGTGCCTTTAGGAAAGTGTTCTCCGTCTCCAGGTCGGCGTTCCGTGCGAGGAGCTGACAAGCTGTTTCAGCATCCTTCAAAAGAAAGAGATGAGTCGAATGAAACCACATGCACCGAGCAAGATATACAATTTGAGTGTAACTTACAATCTCTCCTTTGAGGCTGGCGAGGGGACACTAAGATAAGGCCTCTTTCCCCTTAAGGAGCGCAACCTCGTCCGAGGCCTCCTAGAGCTCACTCTTGAGCTCCTTAGTTTCATGGTCTGAGGTAAGGTACCGCCGACCCACCATGTGGGTGAGCTCCATAGCCCGGAACTGGGCTCGCATGGCCTCATAGACGAGTAGCCTGGATCTTAGGGCGCCGAAGTGGGCGGCGTCCTCACAGCCATACAACCCAAAGGCAAGGGAGAACGCCTCGCCCCAACCATGTCACTCCCAACCCAGGAGGGGAGGAGCGAATAACATGATATCCTGTTGTGATCAGGATCCCACGCGAGTACTGGCTCACCGACTGCATCCGGGAGCTTCGCGCTAAGGACAAAGTTCTTATGGCCCGCTGGTTTGGGCTCGTTCGGAGCATCCCCGGCCCCACGGCTCCCCTCGGCAGCCTTCTGGCTCGCGGGTGGTGAGAGTGGAGTCTTGGCCTCGCTCAGGTTCACCCCATCTTTCCCCTTAGTGGTGGTAGGGGCCTTCTTAGTCTTCTTTCTCGGCGAGGCTAGTGCGGCAGATTGGCTCGCGTTCGGCGGTCGATTCTTCCCGGAGGACGAGCCGGGGGTTCTCGGCACGCGTTGGCGGACACCATAGCATGCGAGCCGGAGGAGAGGGTTGTAACCCTGGCGTGTGGGGGATGGAGTGGAAGGTCCCGCTCTTCTGTAAAGGCAACGATGGTAAGAATTAGTTACCAGAGTTAAAAAAGTACATGAGGTGAGGCAGGGAGGAGGTAGGCCGCCTCATCTCGCTGGACGGGTGAGAAAGGAATGTTGTCTAAGGGTCCTTTGACTAGGACATTCTTCTGATGCCAGAAGTTGCTCTTATTCACCATCTCGCAGAGAGTGACGTGCTGGCTCGCAAAGTGAGTGGTCCTATCTTTTTAGGCGCGGAAGGAGAAGATCTTGTGGAAGATGAGCAGGTTGAATTCAATTATCCCCTCCTGCTGATAGCTGACGAATGTGACTACTACAATAATCGCGTTCATGGTCAGCTGGCTCGGCCGGACGTCGTAGTACATTAGTATCTAATAAATTCACCAATGAAATATTAGTGCGCTCTTCGCGACGCGACCAAGAAATGCAAGGGTTGAGTAGAGTACCTGGCGCACTTTCATCCATAGTGGGAGTCGCAACCCATTCTCAAAATGAGCGATGGGGATGTCTAGCTCATCGGGGGATGAATCGTTTATGGAGACGGTCGTCGCCAGGCGGCGAGCTACAAACCCCAAGGGGATGTATTTGTCCAACGTGGTGAGGAACTCCTCGTTGGTGAGCGAGGAGCTGAAGAAAGTGTGATCACGATAGGTCGCGGCACACCTATCCTACCCCTCAAATTCTCTATAAGCGACCATGATTAAAATAGCAGCGAACCGGAGGAAGCGCGAGTGCAAGCCAGAAATTGCGAGAATGCCTGGAAGAGAGGGAGAGGGTTGAACAGTTAATGCGGTGGTTGAAAATGAAAAACCGGCGAATATTTATAGGAATGAAAAGAGCGGGAAGATTTTGAAGTGCCTGGGGGTGCGGATAGCAGAACAACCTGGTGACGTTTCAGCTTCTTGGACCTTATCTGCTCCAGGTGGGTTTGCGTCCTAGTGACATCCTCCAGCTCGCCATAGGCGAGCCAAGCAGCTGAGAAAGAAATACAAATCGCGAAGGTGAGGCAGTAACTCGCGAGCCTAAAGCGAGGCAGGCATATAAAATACAAAATAGCAACATGCGAGCACAATTAACATAGCGGTAGAAGCAATGAAAAGCGAAAATAATAGCTCACGAGCAAGCAATAATGTCCATATTACACATTCATAAATTGTTCAAAACCCCTAGATGAAGTAATAGGGGCGAGCGAGAAGGAAACATTTAACATTGATCTGTAGTTAATCCACTTCCAACGACCACGACCTTGCACCCCCGAACGCAGATGGACTCCCAGGTAGTGGTACTCGCGGACCAACTGGACCTCACGCTGCATCAGCTGCATTTGATCCTCAATTCGTGCGAGGTGCACCCTAGGTGAGGTGACCTCGTTGTGAGCGACCTGCCGCATCTCGTCAAGGATGCGCGCATTCTCATGCTCCATAGCGGCGAACCTCTCCTCGTAAATGTTCCTGTCCACCTGGTTCTGGTCGTACAGCTCTCGCAGCATGACGCCATATTTCTGGAACAGCTCGGTGACCTGCCTTTTCATCTGCTCCGGGGTGCTGTCGTCCACCAAGAAATCTGCGACCTAGTTCTGCGATGGCGGTGGTGATATCTCCACTTCTTCATGCTCTGACTCGGTGGGCGGGGTCTTAGGAGCGCCTGCGAGGAAGAAGTCAGCATAAGGGACAAGAAAGAGGCAATCGGCAGAAATTAGCCAACCTTGCGAGATCAGGACGGTACGGGTTTGCGGGAGAGAGGAGCTTGGCTTGCCTTTGAAGGATTCAGTGAAGTCCAGGGTAATGGATTTTCTCAGGCCAGGGCAGTGCGTAGTTTCGTCTGCGACTCAGGGTTCGGCAAGTAGCGACCCGCCCGGGCTCCGTTGTCCCAAAACACCAAACCCCGGAGTAATGACGGTATAGTTCAGTGGGGGAGGAGAGTCCACCAGTATGGAAGTTCGCCTCTCCGGGGTCGCGAGTGGGGACACTACGCATGAATAATGCAGGTTCACCAATCAAAGAAGAACAAGAGAAAGCGAGATGAATAGCTCACCCTGTCGCGAGGGTGGGTCCCGTAGGTCGGTGATCCTCACATCCGGGGGGGAATTAGTCCTCCCGGGAGATGCGGGGCGAGACCCCGTTGGCGATGGCCTGATAAGATTTTCCTCGACAGGAGGGTTCTGCGAGCCAAGAAACAAAATTAGGTGAATACTATTGGGATTATCGAACCTTTTATTGCATCACTTGCGACGCAAGCTCGTTGCGAGGGGACGGAGATATTGGCGATGAACCATCCTCCCCTGGAATTCGCCAGACAATCTTCGCCTTTTTATTCTGAGGCGGAGGTGGAGCAGGTTGCGGAGAGATCCAGGGAGCGAGCTCGGCAGCTTTGGCCTTTTGAACCGCCTGCGAGGCCTTGAGGCGAGCCAGTATCTCTTCCTTTTTAGACATCGCGATTGAGATTGTGACGTGCAGTGAAGGAGAGGAGAGGGAGATAAAGTTTATGCACCGGCCAGGAAGAATGGTATTTATAACATTGGGCATGGGGCCCACCAAAAGATTCTCACCACGTCATCAAAGTGCCGGCGAACACCAGGGGTTCGATGTTTCTTCGTGAGCCTAAGTTAGTCGCACGAAGAGCGGGGATTATGTACAATCCCGGTATTCGCTAAGAGGTAAGCGGATACTAAGGGATCAATAGGTGAAAAGAGCAAGAAGGAGGGCGAGCCAGAGTCTCAAAGGCTGCTCGAAGGAAGGCGGGCAAGTCGGGCTCTCGCCAGCCGCTCGCAGGGAGGCGGGCGAGCCGATTTCCCGCGGGCCACTCTCATGAAGGCTGGCGAGCTAGGTTCTCGCTGGTCGCGAGAGGAGCCCCTGTGGGTGGCTCGCCCAGTAGGGGTCCACGAGTGTTTTTACCGAGAAGCCCTTGGTGGTCTGCAGTTAGCCACTCCATACAGTGGAATTTGGTTGTTGGCAGACCATTTTGGGCTGCGTATAGCAAAAGTGTAAGGAGGAGTCACGCTATTATCTCACCGTAAGTAAAAAACTATATATAGACCTTGAAGGGCACCTTTGGAGAGGATTGGAATCTCAGTACTCTAAGCTTCTTCCTCCCTAAGTTATCCTGGCTTAGCTCTTAGGCTCTCCAAGGTGCCCAGTCTCAGCTTTGGCTTGGTTGGAGAAGCGCTCTAAGATCTTCTGAGTGTGTGGTGGGACCTCCTCACTATGACCAAAGGTCTGTGTCTAGTTCTGAGTCTTCGCTCTGATCCTCTTGAGGAATCTGTAAGTACTAGTTGCCCCTCATCTTTGTGAGCCCGAGCTCCACAAGGGACCAAGTTCTGGTTTCAACAGTATTCCACGGGGCGCGTTAATTACATCTACTTCGGGGAAAATCGATATTATCTTATCTAATAGAGGAGAAAATTTCCAAACTAAGAGTAGGGTTTATACGATGGTAAAAAGAATAGTGCTTAATCAAAAGTCACCTTGGAGTGAGAATAATTAAGTGAAAGAGAAATAAATCTAATTCTGTTTAATTAAACTACTTGACCGTGGAGGTTCCCAAAGCTTGAACATGCCTCTCTCTAGGTTAATGCCCAATTAAGTTTAGGAAAAATCAATCGGACTCTCGTCCTATAACTGATTACCTAAAACTTGCTTTACGCTGTGAACCACACTATTGGATTTGACTCCAATCTGGGAGATTTACGTCATTCTCTCTCGAGGGGTGAGTGCAACTCTCTTTACCCATGAGTGATCGATTCATACTTTGAGCCTCTCGGCTAACTAAGTATGAAAACCTAAGCGAAAACCATACATCAAAAATATGGTCTCAGTAGTTAAAAATCAAGGGTAATTCAAGTGTTTACAAAAACGGAAAAAGAGAGCTTAGAAAATCATAACTTGATTATCTCATCCTCGAATCATTTCGATCGAGCACTAATGAGAATTAGTGAATCATGGTGGAGGTGAAAGAAAAAGAAAAATAAAATTGCATAAAAGAAAAATTAACTAAGGTAGAAGGAGACAAATAAAGAGAGCAAATTATTTTTAATTGATACCAAAAATGATTACAAGTTTGAAGGAAAATTACAACATAAGCAAGAAAAGATTACAAGATCACTAAACTATTGCATTGAAAGAAAACTAGTACATTGCATGAAAGGAAAAGATAGAGAGAGCATGTAAGGGAAAACATGAAAGAAACATGAAAAAGCTCACTAACAGCTCAAGCAGCACCTCCCCCTCTCCAAAATTCTGAACCATGGACTCAAGGAGAAATATTGAATTTATAGGAAAAAAATTCATGTTACACGCCCTCGGTCACTAGCGTGACCAAGGGCGTGTAACCCCTATTCAGCTCAATTTCGACAGCAGTGTGGGTCTTGTGGGACGGAGCGGCCAAAAGTGATATGTCACATCCGTGACATTTGGGTCACGGGCGTGACCTTGGACGACTTTATTTAATGCGGCATGAGTTTGATTTCGGCGTGGCAGTGTGCAGGGATCACGCGGGCAAGTCACTACCATGATATCTGGGTCACGGGGGTTTGACTTAGATTGACTTCTCGACGACATCTCCACGTCTCGACGGCAGCTAGCTGGGAAGATTCTAAGTTTACACGCCCTTGGTCACAGACGTGACATTGGGTCACGGGCGTGACCGAGGGCGTGACTTGTTGTGGACTGGCTCAAACAGCGCGGCATCGAATCTGGTTTGATCTTCAGGTTACACGCCCTTGGTCACGAGCGTGATCGAGGGCGTGACTTGTAAATTTCACCAATTTCTCCCAAATTCTGTAAAAATTGAAATTAAGCTAAGTTAGAATCAAAATTACAAAAGAACTACTTATAACCTAAAATTGACATGAAAAAGAAAAATTCATATTAAATAATTACAAAAAATTCAATTAAAAAGTTATATAAATACTACTTATCAAATACCCCCATACTTGAGGTTTTGCTATTCAGAAAAAAAAAGTTTGAGACATAATTTATAAGACATCCATAAAATTTTTAATTATAAACTAAAATTTCCCTTAAACTAAAAGTTAAGTTAAGAATAAATTCTAGGAGAAGTTAAGTCCTAAATTATGATGATGATTTGAAAAGAGGAGTGTTTTGGCATTGACTTCTCAAGATAATTATTTAGCTAAGAAAATTGTAGAAATTATAAAACTAGATTAAATTAAAATTATAAGAACTCTATCTTAAAAGAAACTTAAGGAAAAGTAACTTACTAAATATTGCTTTCTCCTTAATTTAAACTAAATCGAGATCAATGATAATTGGCTAAGGGGGATTTCACAAAATTTGGCATAAGAAGAGATTTTTGAATGGAGGTGATGAATTTTATCCTCTCACCTCTATTTTTTTCTATATTTTTTTTGTATATCTTTAGGGGTAATGAATTTTATCCACTTACTCCATGTCATATAATCTTTTAAATGATTTTGGGTGCATATGTTTTAGGGAATAATGAATTTTAAAATTCTAAATAAATTCTCTATAAAAAGAAGTCATGCTAATTATATTCCAATGACAAATTATAAAAAGAAGTCATGCTAAATGAAGTTATGATTTTGGTTGCATATGTTTTAGGGAATAATTCCAATGACATATTATCTTTTAAAATTCTTTTTTTTAATGCCAACAAAGGGGTAGGGAAGGAAAAATTTCTACCTTATAATTTAAATTATATTGAGAGCAAATTCTAGTAAATTTATATTTCCTAAGATCTAAAAAGCTAGAAGAATATATAATTGAAATCTAAAGAGGTTTAACAAATTTACTACAAAATGAAGCCATTTAAAAATAAAAAGAAGTCATGCTAAATAAATTCTCTATTCAAGTTAAAATCATAAGATGATTCTTAAAACAAAGTTACCTAAAATTTAAAATTAACAAACTATGATAAACAAAAGTTTAGCCAATTAAAAACCTAAAAATGCTTAGAAACATTATCAACTAGATTTCTAAGAAATCACAAAAACAACAAGTAGGAGGGGTATGAGAATTTTTTGTTTTTTGATCTAAGATTTTCATATTTTTATGGAAATTTTGATATTATCTTTTTTTTTTTGAATTTTTGGTAATAAAAGATAAAAAACTACCTTTAAACCTTTTTTTGTTAACTCTTGGACTTCCAGAGGTATACCCCATAAAGGTTTCTCAACGGTACTAGGAGGTGAGATGGGATGATAACCAAAACGTCCCTTTCCAAGATTTAAATTTTTAATTTTCTAATTTTTTTTTGAATTTTTGGGTTTTACAAGCTTAAATAAAAGAAAACATAAGAAAATAGCTTGATTTTTTTGAAGATTTTCTAAATTATGAACTACATTTTTAAGAGCTATTTACACCCCATACTTAAAGTTAAACATTGTCCCCAATGTTTAAAACTAAGTATGAAGTTAAAAGAAAAAAGAAAAAGTAATTAAATTGCAACACAAAACAAAAAGAAATGCAAGACAAAAAAAGAAGGAAGAAGTAGGAAAAAGGGCTTCCCTGATTTTTGAGGATGCGGGGGGAAGCGGCGGTTTCCTACAAAAACATGTTAAAGAAAAAACAAAAACAACAATAAAAATATAACTTTGGGGTGCCTCCCAAAAGGGCTTTGTTTAAGGTCGCGTAGCTTGACCCAATTGGTGCTCACGATATTGGGGGAAGAATAAAAGAATCACTTTTTTTGTTCGAAAGATCTCCAGGAAGATATTACTTAAGACGATGCCCGTTAACTTTGAAGGAACCTTTTTTCGGGCGGGAAATTAAAATTGTCCTATAGGACAAAACCTCTTTAACAATAAAGGGTCCGGACCATTGAGATTTTTGCTTTCTCGGAAAAAGGCGAAGACAAGAATTATAAAGGAGGACGAGATCGCCCAGCAAAAAAGTTTTAGGAACTTTTATATTTTTATCGTGATAAAACTTTGTTCACTCCGCATATAATTTGTTGCTTTCATACGCATTAGCGCGCCACTCGTCTAATTCGTTCATTTGGAATTTTCTTTGCTCGCCCGCTAACGTAGAATCGAGGATTAAAAATTTAAGCGCCCAAAACGCACGGTGTTCAAATTCGACCAGAAGGTGGCAAGCCTTGCCATAAACCATTCGATATGGTGTACAACTGATAGCGTTCTTATACGCCATTCGATAGGCCCATAACGCATCATCGAGTTTAAGTACCCAATCCATCCGATTAATAGAAATAGTTTTTTCTAAAATCTGCTTTAATTCTCGATTTACGACTTCGACTTTTCCGCTCATTTGTGCGTGATAAGTACTAGATAGTTTGTTCGTGACACCATATTTTGCTAAAATATTTATGAATTGGCTATTGCAAAAATGGGTTCCCCGATCACTAACTATGGCGCGCGGCGTACCAAATCGAGTAAATAATTTTTTAAGAAGCTAACGACGACTCGCGCATCGTTGGTTGGGAGAGCTAGCACTTCCGCCCACCTCGACACATAGTCTACCGCAACTAGAATATACTTGTTTGCAAAAGAGGGAGGGAGAGGACCAACAAAATCAATAGCCCAAAGATCAAAAATTTCGCACTTTAAGAAAATATTTTGGGTCATCTCATCTCGGCGGAAGATGTTCCCCGACAGCTGGCAGCTGGCGCAAGTACTCATAAGGGTGTGAGCATCTTTAAAGAGCATGGGCGAATAAAAGCCAGCCTCCAACGCCTTCCTTGTGGTTGGGTTTGCCTGGTAGTGACCACCGGTTGGTCCCTCATGACAATGCCGAAAAAATTTTAGACCTTCCTCACTCGAGACGCATCATCTCACAACCTGGTCTGCGCAAACACGGAATAAAAAGGGATCCTCCCAAAAATAATACTTTAAATCAGAAAAGAATTTCTTCTTTTGCTTACTCAAGAATTCTTTTGGTAGGACCCGGGCTACTAGATAGTTAGCGAAATCCGCAAACCATGGGGTGGAAGATGAATTTATATTTTTGATAGCAAGGAGGCTCTCTTCGGGGAATTTATCATTACTCTTGGCTTCTATTAATGTTTCCGAAGCAGGATTTTCTAATCAGGAAAGTTTATCGGCCGCCAAGTTTTCGGCTCCCCTATTGTCCCGGATCTCTAAATCAAACTCCTGCAAGAGGAGGATCCATCGCAAAAGACGAGGCTTGGCGTCCGATTTACTTAAAAGATATCTAAGAGCGGAGTGATCTGTGAAGACGATAACTTTCGAGAGAGTGATGTATGACCTAAGCTTATCAAAAGCAAATACGATGGCTAGAAGCTCCTTCTGGGTAGTGGTGTAGTTTGTTTATGCCGACGTGATTGTCTTGCTCGCATAATAAATTGGGTGGAAATACTTAATCACTCGTTAACCTAATACGGTGCCTGCCACAATATCACTCGCGTCACACATAATTTCGAAGGTTAGCGACCAATCCAGCGCAACTAGAATCGGAGAATTTATAACTTGTCTTTGATAAGTTGAAAGGCCAAGTGTCAGTCATCATTAAAAAGGAAGGGAGATTCTTTCTCGAGAAGATGGGTTAACGGCTTCGTGATTTTGGAAAAATCTTGTATAAAGCACCGATAAAACCCTGCATGCCATAGGAAACTTCTAATAGCTTTTACATTCGTTGGAGGGGGAGCTTTTCGATTACTTCGATCTTGGCCCTATCGACTACGATCCCCTTGCCCGATATTTTATGGCCAATGACTAATCCTTCCTTGACCATAAAATGGCATTTCTCCCAATTGAGGGCTAAATTTGTTTCCTCACAATGTTGTAATGCGCGCTCGAGATTTTTAAACAATTTTGAAATGAGTTTCTGAAAATGGAAAAGTCGTCCATAAAGACTTCCATCACTTCCTCTACTAACTCGTCGAATATCGCCATCATACATATTTGGAATGTAGCCGACGCGTTACAATGACCAGATGGAATCCTTTGATAAGCGAAGGTGCCAAAGGGACAAGTGAATGTTGTTTTCTCTTGGTCGTTGGGCGAAATAGGGATTTGAAAATATCCAGGCAAACCATCGAGAAAATAGTAGTAGGAGTGACCTGAAAGGTGCTAAAAATTTTGATCGATAAAAGGTAACGGGAAGTGATCCTTACGGGTGGCATCATTTAGTTTTTGATAATCGATGCACATCCGCCAACCCGTAATGGTACGGGTTGGGATCATTTCATTATTTTCATTCACTACAACCGTTACGCTGCCTTTCTTCGGCACCACTTATACTGGCTAACCCAAGTACTATCTGATATCGGGAAGATGATTCCCACGTCTAGATGTTTGATAACATCAGCCTTAATGACTTCTTTCATAATTGGGTTTAGTCGTCGTTGAGGCTAGACCGTGTTGCGTGAATTATCTTCAAGGAAGATTTTGTGAATATAGAAGGAAGGGTTAATACACTTTATATCTGATATTTGCCACGCAATTGTGTGGCGGTGCTTGCTTAAGACTATAGTCAATTCAGAAATTTTTGAATCGCTAAGTTTGGATGAAACGATAACAGGTAGCTTAGACTCTTTTTCTAAAAATATATATTTTAGGTGAGGAGGGAGTTGTTTCAATTCTAAAACGGGTGGCTCTTCATAAGTAGTTTTGATTTTTAATTTTTCTAAAAATAGTGGTTCGGGTGGTGTGGAGCGGGAGACTTCTTCTTCTAAACAAAAGTGCTCAGCGAGCTTGAAATCGTGACTCGATGTGGAGTCTAAATCTGGAAGTGAATAAAAATCGTTCTCAAAGCATTCTTCTAAATAGAAGCATGAATCATCATTTTCTAAGGTGTTTCGCAACGAGGGATTTATACTAAAGTAACTTCATCATCTCAAACCCGTAGGAGGAGCTTTCTGTTACTTACATTAATAATTGCGTGGGAGGTGGCAAGGAAGGGGAGACCGAGTATGAGGGGTACATCGGCATCCTCTTCGATGTCAAGAATGACAAAGTCCACCGGGAAGATGAACTTTTCAGCCATAACGAGCACATCCTCCACTATCCCAACTAGATATTTTAATGAATGATACGCTAATTGAATACTCATTCGAGTGAGGCTAGGATTTCCTAGACCTAACTTTTTGAATAGTGAAAAAGGCACGAGATTGAAGCTTGCTCCAAGATCTTCTAAGGCGTGTATTACTAATGAATTGCCAAAAAGACACGGGATGGAGTACCGTCCCGGGTCATTTGCTTTTTGAGGTAATTTGTTATGTATAACTGCGGAGCATTCTGCGTTTAAGGAAATATGTGAAATATCTTCTAATTTCTTCTTATTGGAGAGCAACTCCTTAAGATATTTCGCATACTTCGGCATTTGAGAGATAGCCTCGCAGAAGGGTACATTAATATGAATTTGTTTTAAATCTCTAAAAAAAATTGTAATTTTTCTCGGTGCACTCAATCCTAAATTTAGACGAAAATAGAATATTAGAACTAGAAGCGTGCGGAGCAAACATAGCGGGCAAATTTGAAGATAAAATAGGAGCAGGAGGAGGAGAACAAGTTACCTTGGGTTCGTCCTATTTTGAAACCACCTCCTTCCTGCTTCAGAGTGTGATCACTTTTGCGCTCTCCCTTGGATTTATCTCTGTATTTCCCGATAATGCTACTTGCTGACTCAGAGAACATCTTTGCAAGCTGGCCCACTTGATTCTCTAAATTTTTTGGATGTTCATTTCATTTCTAGCAACATATTTTGCAAAAACCTCATCAAGTGGAGAGAGTTTTTACTGTTGCGGTTGAAAACCGGGCGGATTAAAATTTGGATGGGAGTTAAGTTAAGATGTTGATTAGGAGGTTGATTCTAATTTATAGGACGCTGAGCATTTCCTTGGTTGCTCCATACGAAATTCAGGTGGTTCCTATAACCCACATTGTAGGTTTGGTTGTAAGGAGCGATGTTCGGGTTATAGGAAGGCCGAGGTGGATTTCCCATGTAGTCAACATGCTCTTCAATTAAAACATTATTAGCCCAAGGAGGAGTGGCGGAGGAAGCAAACATCTCCGCCACTTGCTTTGTTAAGCGCTCAACTTGTAAAGCTAAGCTAGAAGTAGCATCTATTTCAAAAATTCTGGCTGGTTTGCTAGGTCTAGCTCGGGGCATATTCCATTGGTACGCATTCATATCCATTTCCTCAAAAAGCTCTTGAACGGCCTTCGGAATTTTCCTATTTAAAGTACCCCTGACGACCGCATCAATCATTTGCCTTGTTTGGAAATTCAAGCCATTATAAAAAATTTGCACGTGTTGCCAAGCGAGAAGTGCGTGGTGAGGGCATCTACGCAAAAGCTCCTTGAAGCACTCTAATGTATCATTGAGAGTCTCTGAGTTTATTTGCATAAATGACGCAATATCCGTTCGCATTTTGGTGGTCTTTGTAGGCGGGAAATATTTAGTGATAAATTTTCCGCCAAATCGGCCCATTTAGTGATGGACTCCTTAGGAAGCGAGCTCAACCACTGCTTGGCCTTAGACTGCAAAGAAAAAGGAAAAAGATGTAACCGAATGGCATCATCGGTGACGCCATTGATTTTAAACGTGTTGTTGGGAAAATGATTTCTCTTAACCCCTTTAATTAAGATTCTAAGAAAGAAAAACAAGGTTAAGTAAATATGCGTCGAATAGTATTCGACGCAACGTCGAGCTGTAGTCGATGTTCCCTTCAGATTAAGTCGAAGTAACTTTAGGACGATTTCGACGTATGTGTTATCGACGCTACTCTGATTTCTAGTCGTTGCATATAGAGAAGTAGACGCACCTTAGTCGACGCACCTTCCTTATTCTTCTCTCGACGTCCAGCCAGGATGAATTCGACGCTTACGTCGAATGGTAATCGACGCACGTCGATTTATATGACAGATTTAAATATGCGCCAGATCTCTTTCCTTCTTTCAGTAGATCTAATTTATATGGAATAATGTTAATATTTTATAGCCGTTCTGAATCATTCTTTCCTTCTATTTGATTCTTGGCTAATCTGATAAAACTCATTATGGATATTATTCGAATTTGGAATGAATTCTTTCCTTCTATTGGTATGCTAATTATGGAAATATTTCTATTCTTCCAATTCTCTGACTGCTAATTAATTATCCTCCTATAGCATTATTTTGAATACACAGAGCTATAAATAAAGAGGAGGTCGGCAGAAAATAAGAAGTTGAGTGATCCACCACATACATTTGAAATAGAGGAAAAGCTCCCAAGAGAATAGAAAAAAAACTGAGAAAAGAGAGAGTGTGCTGCAGAGAAAAAGCCTTCATCTTCTCCTTCTTCTTCAGAAGCCATTCTACTGCAAACTCTGAAAGTTCTCTCAAAAGAGAGAAAAGTTTTTACAATCTCCTTCTCACTATAGAAGAGAGATTTTCATTCACTACTTCTTGTGCTTCCAATCTTCTTGCTAGGAAGAAGATTCATTCTTTTTCTTATTTCTTTCTTTCTTTCTTTCTTACTTATAACATTGTAAAAGAGTTTTTAGAATCTCTCTTCAAAAAATTCAGTGTACTGGTTCTAAGAGTCTCCTTGTCAAAAGACTCAGTTGGTTCTAAGAGTCTCCTTGTCAAAAGACTCAGGGTGGTTCTAAGAGTCTCCTTATCAAAAGACTCAGTACAAGATAGTGAATTCCTACCAAGGGGGTAGAAGAGTGGACTACCCAAAGTTTGGGGAACCACTATATTTTCTTGTGTTGTGCTGTGATTTCTTTTCTTGCATTTACTTTCTTTACTTGTTTAATTCTTTTTGATGTGTGGGAAGCTATAATCTGTGATCATACACATATATATATATATATATTAACTTTGCACAAAATAATTTTTAATCTCTATTCACCCCCCCCCCCCCCCCCCTCTAGAGAATTCTAGTGAGGTAAACTGTGCACTTTCAATTGGTATCAGAGCCAGGTTGATCTAAAAAGGATAACTCCTTGATCAAAAAGATCTTACCTCTCATATATATATATATTTCAAAACTATTTTATCATATGGCACAAATCAAATATTATGCTTCCACCAGACCTCCAATGTGCAATCTTGAAAAGTTTGCAATTTGGAAAACAAGAATTAGAATTTATATGAATTCCATTGATGCTGACTTGTTTGATATTACTATGACAGGTCCCCCAAAGCCTTATAGAAAGGATGCAAATGGCAATGTCACACAAACACTTGTTCCAAGATCTGAGTGGACAGAAGATGAAAAGAAGGCAAGAACATATGATCTAAAGGCCATGAACATACTTGTCTCAACTCTCTCAGATGACATTTTTCAAAAGGTTGTTGACTGTGAATCATCCAAAGAAATTTGGGATGCTCTCACAAAGATGGTGGAAGGAAGTGCTGATGAAAAGAAAGATAAAAAGGCTCTATTGATCTCTCAATATAAGAACTTCCAAAAGAAGGCTGAAGAAAGCATCTCTGAAATGTATGACAGATTCAGTCTGATCATCAATCAACTAAGAGACTTGGATAGAGAAATCTCTCTCACTGAGATTAATGACAAATTGCTAATGAGTCTCCCTAGTTCATGGGACTCAAGAATTTGGGCAATAAGAGACACAAGAGGACAAAAAGAGATCTCAACAGATGCTCTCTTAGGAAAACTCAGATCCTATGAGCAGTTGCTGAAAACTAGAGAGGAGAAGGAAAGAAGAGAAAACACTCCAACTTCCTCAAAAAGCAGGAACATTGCTCTAAAGGCAACAAAAGAAGGAACCCCTGTCACTGAAGAAGAATTATTCAGTTTCTTGGCCAGAAGATTTAAGAAATGGGTCAAGACAGATGGATCAAAAAGGAGGGAGTCAAAACCAAGGTATGACAAAACCCCCACTAAAGAAATTATTTGCTATTCTTGCAGGAAACCTGGACACATTGCCCCAGAATGTCCAGAGAATGCTGAAACAGAAAAGGATCTGAAAAAGAAAGATCTGAAGAAAAAGGGGAAGAAGAAAGAAAGAGGCTTCATTGCAGAAGTCTGGAGTGAAACAAACTCTGAGGATAGTTCATCCTCTAAGAGTGACAATGAAGAATCTAGGCAAGAAGACCTATGCTTGATGGCCTTTGAAGACTCAAAGAATGATGATAAATCATGGAGTGAAACAGGATCAGAAGAAAGCATATCTTCTGATGATGAAAAAGAAAAGAACCTCATTCTCATTGAGGAATCTGAGGATGAGGATGAGGTAAGCATGTTTGATGAAATAGATTTTCAAAGTGATAATTTTAGAAATGATTTTATGGGAATGTACCTAGATCAACTAACAACAAAACAAGAAATTAAAGATCTAAAAGAACAAATCAATGTAGCTAAAAACCAGAGAAACACAAAAATTAAATCCTCTAAAGATTATGAATCAATAGCTAGCAGAATAGAAAAGGAAATAGAAAGGGCTAGAATAGAAAATTAGTTCCTTAAGGATAAAGTAACCCAGGCAAAAGCCTTTGAAGAATCAATAAAAATGAGAAGCCAAACACTTAAGGAAATCACTGAAAAACAAACAATAAGACACAACCATCTTGGGTTAGGGGCTGATCCCTCAATCAGCCTAATTCCATCCAACAAACCTGCTTGGATGAGCCCTGTAAAATTCACTAAACCTGTCAAAATGACAAACCAAGAAAAAGACCCAAAAGATAAGGAAGAAAACTCCTTCAAAGAAATAAAGGAATTTGATGAAACATCTTATTATTCAGCTGATGACTCACAAACTTCATCTGAAGAAACAATCAAACCAAGAAAAACAAGACATAAAGGAGTAAAAATAGAGAAGGGCAAAATGAAAATTTATGAAGATACAGTTGCGTCGACTTCATATCGACGCATGCACGAAAGTGCGTCGACTTCTACTCAACGCAATCTCTCAGATGCTTCGACCTCTTCTAGATGGATGAACAAAAGCATGTCGACTTCCAATCGACGCAACTTTTTCTATGCGTCGAAATCAGATCGACACCATCTAGAGAAAGCGCCGAATACAAATCAACGTGACTATCAACATGCGTCGAATGGATATCGACGCACAAAAATTCAGAACAATTTAAACATCTTTCCTCCAAAAGTCTATCATCCTAACCCTTATTCAGGTCCCATTCATCCTGATCATAATTTCTATCCTAATCAACATTCTAACCAAAATTTTTACCCAAAACTTGGTAACCAAACTTCCCATCCTAATGAAACATTCTATCCTAATCAACACTGGTATCCTAGTCAACATTTCTATTCACCTTTAAACTCAAACTCTCACAAAAGTAAGATGCTCAAGTGTTACATATGCAACAAAAATGGCCACCTTGCCAAAAAGTGTTGGTATAATCAATCAAATTGGTCTTAAAACCCAGTCCTAGGCTACCTTAGAAACCTTTAGGATTAAGAAGAGATAAAAAGAAATAATCACCCAGAACTTTTCAGGAAAATTAAAGGTCACGTCGACCTCTAATCGACGCAACGTCGATAACTCAGATCAATAAGCACAATCGACGCATGCGTCGACTGCTATCGACGCATACGTCGATAAGAAACCCTTGCATCCCAAAGCAGACTAAATCGACGCTCACGTTGAATTCCACTCGACGTAACGTCGACCTCATAAAAACGAGCAGCAATGCTAAATTATTTTCGGTCACATCCACTGAAGTACCGAATAAACCTCGAATTGAGTCCAGTTTCGACGCTTCACCTGACTTAAAAAGACTCTTCAGTTAGAAACCTTCACGACACTGCCTCTTTCATTCTTCGTGCTCCTCAGACCAGCTAATCTCTTCCTCTCTCCTTCACTAACCTAAAATGGCTCCCAAGACCAACTCAGGCTTCGACATTGACCTTGAGTCCTTCCAAGATGCCGCAGAAAACTACATGAGCATCATTGCTCTCTTTACTGAAGGAGGACTGGACAAACTCATCTCCATTAGGTGCAAGCTCCTGGAATCAGAGCTCACAAAGCTAATAACTCATGTTCAGATATCTGAACAAGGAGAAATCCAGGGAACACTATATGAGACACCAGTCTCAATCTCAGCAGAACATATTAGGGCCACCTTTGATCTTCCATCAGGTATATCCTACTATCATCTTAGTTTAAAAGAAATAAGGAAAGACAATGAGCCTCTAAAAGAATGACTAAATAAGTCTTGATTATTCCCCTAATAGGTGATGAATCCATTGAACTCACACCTGATGAAATCAAGCATTTGCTCACCACCATGAAATTCTCAAAAGATAGACCAATCCATCTGAAAAGGGTAGACTTTTCTGATGAATATAGGCTGCTGGCTGATATAGTAGGGAAAGTTCTACTGTGCAAGATCTCAGCACATGATGCAGTACCAAAACAACAACTGAACATCATGGGGGCCCTTGTGTTGAAGAAGAAGGTAGACTGGGACAAATGGCTACTCAAGATGATAGGCTCTAAATACTCTCACAAAGAGAATGCCTACATGAGAATCATGAGTCAAGTCCTCTTCCATTCCTTTCCTGACCTATGTAGGTCAAAAGGAATCCCCATTCCTCCAGGAAAGAGGATGTCAATTGCTCTCTTTTCTAAATGGACCAGGCAAATCCCTAAGCCTGGTTCCATCCCTGAAAGATCTCCCTCTCCCTCTAACTCTCCTGCTCATCCTCCTCCTCCTCCTCCTTCAACAAAACTCTCATCTGTACCTTCATCATCCACACAATCACAAATACCACCTCAATCACATGCCCAAGTCTCATCTATTCCTCCACCTCCTCCATCAAATATACCTCCTCAAGATAATAGAATCCCCTCTCCACATCCATTATCTCCTCCTCCTCCTCTATCACCTCTTCCTCCACCATCACCTCCTCATCAACTCTCACACCATGAACCATCTGAATCCACTGAGGCTCTCATCACCCAGTGCATACAATCCACAGCTCAAAGATTCCAAGCAATGCTAGATGAACATTGCTCCCAGATTCATTCCTCCATCCTTCACATGCACACCCAAATAGATGGGGTCAATGCCTCTGTGCAAGATCTGAAATCTTCTCTCTCTTCCTCTAGAGTGACTAGGTCTTTCATAACCTCCTTGGCCAAGAAGGTCAAGAAGGGGGAGAATCTAGATGAAGAACAACCCTCCAATCCTAAATCTCTCTCTCACAAGTCCCCTCCTCCAAAATCTGACAAAATCCTTGGGAATGAGACAGTACCTGAGCTACATAATGATGAACAAACAATAGAGGTACTCAACATAGCAAGGGATGCTGCAAATCAAATGGAACTACTACAAGGGAAGGGAAGCAGAGCAGAAAATGAGGCTGCAAAGGAAGATGGTGAGAAAGATAAAGAAACTGAACTTCAGGGGGAGATGGAAGCTGTGTTTATAAATGAAGCTGAGACTCAGGGGGAGCAAATGGCTGAGACCCAGGGGGAGCTAGGAGAACTTCCTACAAATGAGAAAGAGAAACTCTCCTCTCCTAAAACAGTAGTATTCAAGAGAAAGAGAAAGACCCCTCCTACCCCTCCTGAGTAATATTTGAAAACAATGCTGATATATTTTTGAGTACTAATTGGAATGAACATGACATATATTTATATGATTCTGGAACATTTGATCTCTTCTTCTAAATTTCACTTTTTGATTATTTGATATATTTCTTTTCTATACAAATGCTGTGCTGGATTGATTTTATGCTAGTACAATTTCCCTCTAAATAAGGTTAAGACAAATAGGGGGAGATTGTTGGGAAAATGATTTCTCTTAACCCCTTGAATTAAGATTCTAAGAAAGAAAAACAAGGTTAAGTAAATATGCGTCGAATAGTATTCGACGCAACGTCGAGCTGTAGTCGACGTTCCCTTCAGATTAAGTCGAAGTAACTTTAGGAAGATTTTGACGTATGTGTTGTCGACGCTACTCTGATTTCTAGTCGACGCATATAGAGAAGTCGACGCACCTTAGTCGACGCACCTTCCTTATTCTTCTCTCGACGTCCAGCCAGGATGAATTCGACGCTTACGTCGAATGGTAATCGACGCACGTCGATTTATATGACAGATTTAAATATGCGCCAGATCTCTTTCCTTCTTTCAGTAGATCTAATTTATATGGAATAATGTTAATATTTTATAGCCGTTCTGAATCATTCTTTCCTTCTATTTGATTCTTGGCTAATCTGATAAAACTCATTATGGATATTATTCGAATTTCGAATGAATTCTTTCCTTCTATTGGTATGCTAATTATGGAAATATTTCAATTCTTCCAATTCTCTGACTGCTAATTAATTATCCTCCTATAGCATTATTTTGAATACACAGAGCTATAAATAAAGAGGAGGTCGGCAGAAAATAAGAAGTTGAGTGATCCACCACATACATTTGAAATAGAGGAAAAGCTCCCAAGAGAATAGAAAAAAAACTGAGAAAAGAGATAGTGTGCTGCAGAGAAAAAGCCTTCATCTTCTCCTTCTTCTTCAGAAGCCATTCTACTGCAAACTCTGAAAGTTCTCTCAAAAGAGAGAAAAGTTTTTACAATCTCCTTCTCACTATAGAAGAGAGATTTTCATTCACTACTTCTTGTGCTTCCAATCTTCTTGCTAGGAAGAAGATTCATTCTTGTTCTTATTTCTTTCTTTCTTTCTTTCTTACTTATAACATTGTAAAAGAGTTTTTAGAATCTCTCTTCAAAAAATTCAGTGTACTGGTTCTAAGAGTCTCCTTGTCAAAAGACTCAGTTGGTTCTAAGAGTCTCCTTGTCAAAAGACTCAGGGTGGTTCTAAGAGTCTCCTTATAAAAAGACTCAGTACAAGATAGTGAATTCCTACCAAGGGGGTAGAAGAGTGGACTACCCAAAGTTTGGGGAACCAATATATTTTCTTGTGTTGTGCTGTGATTTCTTTTCTTGCATTTACTTTCTTTACTTGTTTAATTCTTGTTGATGTGTGGGAAGCTATAATCTGTGATCATACACATATATATATATATATATATTAACTTTGCACAAAATAATTTTTAATCTCTATTCACCCCCCCTCTAGAGAATTCTAGTGAGGTAAGCTGTGCACTTTCACGTGTCGCAAATTTTGAGAAAAATAGAAATATGACAATTTGGATCCTCGTCCGGCTGACCATCAAAGGTCACTAATTGCTGCACAATTTATATGATGATGGACTTGATCTCAAAGTTATTGCTCGCCATCGCGGGGCGAACAATACTTGACTGTGTGCCTTCCAGATTCGGCCACGCAAAATAGGACATGGTCCGTTGTGCGGCATCATTAGGATTGAGTGCGTTAGGATTAGGAGATTGAGATTAGGATCCATATTTGCTGCGTTAGTGTCCCCGATCGACTCTTCGAATAATAATTGTATTTCATGATCACGAGAGCAGCGGCGCCATAAAAGGGTTTGCTCGATCTTTGGATCAAAATGAATATTCGAAGTGCTACCTCTTGTCATACACTAAAAAGGGAAAAGGGAACGAAGAAAGAGCAAAATAGAAAAGAGAGAAAAATAAAACTAAAAATAAAGAAAGAGGGAAAACTTAATAATTATATATTTTTTATTTAGGAGGATTAAGATAGTCTTGGATTTCCCGACGTATGCCCTGTTAGGGTTTCTCACCGGTACTAGGAGGTGCGATGGGATGATAGCCCAAACATCCCTTTCCAAGATTTTGATTACACCTTCAAGATTTTTTTTAATTTAGTAAAAGTAAAATAAAATAAAAAAGAAACATGATAAAATTTATAGCTATCCTCTTTTCAAAATATCTACGCCAAGTACCTGGCAACAACGCCAAAAACTTGATATAAAAAATTTCGAATTTGTTTAGCGAAGGGTTAAAGATGTTTTCCAAAACTATATGCGATGAAGGCAAGTGTACCTTAACGTCTATAGTATAGGATATTTAGAAATACCAAAGTCGTATTCCACGGGGCGTGTTGATTACTTCTACTTCGAGGAAAATCACTATTATCTTATCTAATAGATTTTTGAGGTTTTGTTTTACTTGGTTAAAAGATAACATTTGCAAACTAAGAGTAGGGTTTAAACGATGGTAAAAAGATTAGTGCTCAATCAAAAGTCACCTTGGAGTGAGAATAATCAAGTGAAATTGAAATAAATCTAAGTCCGTTTAATTAAACTACTTGACCGTGGATGTTCCCAAAGCTTGAACATGCCTCTCTCGTGGTTAATGGACAACTATGTTTAGGAAAAATCAACTGGACTCTCATCCTATAATTCATTACCTAAAACTTGCTTTACACTGTGAACCCCACTATTGGATTTGACTCCAATCCAGGAGATTTACGTTATCCTCTCTAGAGGGGTGCGAGCAACTCTCTTTACCCATGAGTGATCGATTCATACTTTGAGCCTCTCGGCTACCTAAGTATGAAAACCTAAGCGAAAACCATACATCGAAAATATGGTCTCACTAGTTAAAAATCAAGGGTAATTCAAGTGTTTACAAAAACGGAAAAAGAGAGCTTAGAAAATCATAATTTGATTATCTCATCCTCGGATCATTTCGATCGAGCACTAAGGAGAATTAGTTAATCATGGTGGAGGGGAAAGAGAAAGAAAAATAAAATTGCATAAAGCAAAAATTAACTAAGGTAGAAGGAGACAAATAAAGAGAGCAAACTAAATTTTATTGATACCAAAAATGATTACAAGTTTGAAGGAAAATTACAACATTAGCAAGAAAAGATTACAAGATCACTAAACAATTGCATTGAAAGAAAACTAGTACATTGCATGAAAGGAAAAGAGAGAGAGAACATGTAAGGGAAAACATGAATGAAACACTAAAAAGCTCACTAACAGCTCTAACAACACCTCCCTCTATCCAAAAATCTGAACTTTGAACTCAAGGAGAACCTCTGAATTTATAGGAAAAAATTTCATGTTGCACGCCCTCGGTCACGGGCGTGACCAAGGGCGTGTAACCCCTATTAAGCTCAGTTCCGACAGCGGCGTGGGTCTTGCGCGACGGCGCGGCAAAAAGTGACATGTCATGACCATGACATTTGGGTCATGGGCGTGACCTTGGACGACTTAATTTAATGCGGCGTTGGTTTGATTTCAGTGCGGCGGTGTGCAGGGATCACTCGGGCAAGTCACGGTCGTGACATCTGGGTCACGAGCGTGACTTAGGATGACATCTCGATGACATCTCCACGTCTCGACGGCAGCTAGTTGGGAAGATTCTATGTTTACACGCCCTTGGTCACGGGCGTGATATTGGGTCATGGGCATGACCGAGGGTGTGACTTGCTATGGACTGGCTCAAACCGCGCGGCATCGAATATGGTTTGATCATCAGGTTACACGCCTTTGGTCACGGGCGTGACCGAGGGCGTGACTTGTAAATTTCACCAATTTCCCCCAAAATTCTACAAAAATTGAAATTAAGCTATGTTAGAATCAAAATTGCAAAAGAACTACTTATAACCTAAAATTGACCTGAAAAAGAAAAATTCATATTAAATAATTACAAAATTTTCAATTAAAAAGTTATATAAATAATACTTATGAGGGTCCTTTTTGTGAAGTTAATGTTTCATTTTTAATTTTGGGCCTCCATTCAAACCTTGCTTTAATGTTATTCTTATGCATCAAATTTCCATTGTGATTATCTTTATTTCAAAATTTATAATTGGAAGTACCGTTCATAGGAAATTTGTGTAGTTTTAATTTTATGTTGGGAGAAACATGATTTTGTAAATAATGGTGATTTTGATTTTGATTTACAAATACTTTATGTTTCTTACTCCCATTATTAGGCTTAGTTAAGATATTCATATTCATATTCAACTTGCTTTTAGAAATTGCTTGATATTGTAAATTTGTGTGTTGAGAATTTTTATTCATAATTTTCATAAGCAAGTTGATTTTTAATTTTAATTCATCATTTTTTAATCATAAGATTATGTCTAGCTTTATTATAAGTATTTGTGCTATTTTTAAGATTGGAAACAATAGAGTCAATATGAGTTTGATAATTATTTCTAAATTACTCAAATATTTCATCCATCTCTTTGATTTCCATTTTATAACTTTGGCATCTAGCACAATCACTTTTCAAAGTTAAATTTTCTAATGACAATTTTTCATTATGTTCTTTTACAAAAAAGAAGTTCCTTTTCAAGTTCCTTGTATTTTTCTTTTAAATCATTAAATTCTATACAAGGTGTAATATTTTCATTTAAAAAGATATGAGTAAAACTAGATTGTTGGTTAAATGATTTATCTTAACCCCTAGAATTAAGAAGAATATAAATTCTAAGTATGAAAAATTAGGCTAAGTAAATATGCGTTGAATGGTATTCGACGCAACGTCGAAATATAGTCGACGTTTCTCTCAGGAAGAGTCGAAGTAACTCTTAGAAGAATTCGACGTACCTCTGACTTCCAGTCGACGCATGTGATAAAGTCGACGCATCCTAGTCGACGCACCTTCCTTATTCTCCTCTTGACGTCCAGCCAGGATGAATTCGACGCTTACGTCGAATAGTAATCGACGTACGTCGATATCTACAAGAAATTCAAAAACACGCCAGATCTCTTTCCTTCTTTCTGTAGATCTGATTTGTATGGAATAATATTATTCTTTTATAGCCGTTCTGAATCAGCCTTTCCTTATATTTGATTCTTGGCTTATTTGATTCAGATTATTATGGATATTATTTGAAATCAGAAAGAATTCTTTTCCTTCTACAGAGATATTAATTATGGAAACCCTTACCTCTTTCTAATTCTGTGTCTGCTAATTGATTATTCTCCTTTAGCATTATCTCAAACAGAGCTATAAATAAGAAGGAGGTCGGCAAAGAATAATAACAAGTGTACCACCATATTCATTTTCAAAAGAGGAAGAGCTCCCAAGTGAAAAGAGAGACAATTGAGAAATAGTGCTGCAGCAAAGATCAAGCTTTCTTCTCCTCATTCTGAAGTCGTACTGCTGCAAACTCTGATAGCTCTCATAAAAGAGAGAAAAGCTTACAATCTCCTTCTCACTATAGAAGAGAGATCCTATTCACTATACTTGTGCTTCTAATCTTCTTGCTAGGAAGAAGATTCCTTCTTACATATATTGTTTCTTGTTCTTCTACCTGTTCTACTTCTTCTTTTCTTTCTTACTTCATTTTCAAACTGTGTAAAAGAGTTTTTAGAATCTCTCTTCAAAAAATTCAGTTGTACTGGTTCTAAGAGTCTCCTTATCAAAAGACTCAGGCTGGTTCTAAGAGTCTCCTTATCAAAAGACTCAGGGTGGTTCTAAGAGTCTCCTTATCAAAAGACTCAGTGCAAGTTAGTGAATTCCTACCAAGGCGGTAGAAGAGTGGACTACCCAAAGTTTGGGGAACCACTATATTTTCTTGTGTTGTGCTGTGATTTTCTTGTTGTCATATTTCTTCTTTACTTGCTTAATTCTTGTTGGTCTGTGGGAAGCTTAAATCTGTGATTATTACACACATATATATATATATAATTAATAACTTTGCACAAAGTATTTTTAAATCTCTATTCACCCCCCCCCCCCCCCCCCCCCCCTCTAGAGAATTCTAGTGAGGTCAACTGTGCACTTTTAATTGGTATCAAAGCGAGGTTAATCTAAAAAGGTTAACTCCTTGATCAAAAAGATCCTACCTCTTAATATATATATATATATATATATATATATATATATATATATATATGAAAACTATATCTTTTCACATGACACAAATCAAAGATTATGCTTCCACCAGACCACCAATGTGCAATCTTGAAAAGTTTGCAGTTTGGAAAACAAGAATTAGGATTTATATGAATTCCATTGATGAAGAATTATTTAATGTTATCTTGACAGGTCCTCCCAAGCCTTATAGAAGAGACTCAAGTGGTGAGGTGACTCAAACACTTGTCCCAAAGGCTGAGTGGGCAGCTGAAGAGAAGAAGGAAGGAACATGTGATGCAAAGGCTGTGAACATTCTGGTCTCAACCCTCTCAGATGAAATCTTTCAAAAGGTTGTTGAATGTGAATCAGCTAAAGAAATCTGGGAAGCTCTTACAAAGATGGTAGAAGGGAGTGCTGATGAAAGAATAGATAGAAAGGCTCTATTGATCTCCCAATATGAGAACTTTCAAAAGAAGCAGGAAGAAAGCATATCTGAGATGTATGATAGATTCAGTCTGATCATCAATCAATTAAGAAGCCTGGATAGAGAGATCTCTCTCACAGAGATCAATGACAAACTGTTAATGAGTCTCCCATGTTCTTGGGACTCAAGAATATGGGCAATAAGAGATACAAGAGGACAAAGGGAAATCTCAACAGATGCTCTCTTAGGAAAACTCAAATCCTATGAGCAACTGCTGAAAACCAGAGAAGAGAAGGAAAGAAGAGGAAGCACTTCATCCTCCTCAAAAGATAGAAACATTGCTTTGAAAGCAACAGAAGAAGAGACCCCTGTCACTGAAGAAGAATTGTTCAGCCTCCTGGCCAGAAGATTCAAGAAATGGGTCAAGAAAGATGGGTCTAGAAGGAGAGAATCAAAATCAAGGTATGATAAAACTCCTACTAAAGAAATCAATTGTTATTCCTGCAAGAAATCTGGACACATAGCACCAGAATGTCCAGAAAATACTGAGAAAAAGAAAGATCTGAAAAAGAAAGATCTTAAGAAAAAGGGGAAGAAGAAAGAAAGAGGCTTCATTGCAGAAGCTTGGAGTGAAACAGATTCTGAGGACAGCACCTCATCCAAAAGTGACAATGAAGAGTCTAAGCAAGAAGACCTATGCCTAATGGCTTTTGAAAGCTCAAAAGAAGAACATGATGCCAAATCATGGAGTGAGACAGAATCAGAAGGAAGCATCTTTTCTGAAGATGGTAAAGAAAATAGCCTTATTCTCATAAAGGAATCTGAGGATAAGGATGAGGTAAGCATTTTTGATGACATAGATTTTCTGTGTGATGACTTCAAAAAGGATTTTAGGGAATTATGTTTAGATCAACTAAAAGCTAAACAAGAAATTAATAATCTAAAAAAACAAATTAATGTCATCAAAAACCAGAGAAAGATAGAAGACACTTGCTCTAAAAATCATGAGTTAAAGGCTAATATCATAGAAAAGGAAATAGAGAGGGCTAAAATAGAAAACCAGCTTCTTAAGAATAAGGTGTCCCAAGCAAAAGCCTTTGAAGAATCTATAAAAATGAGAAGCCAAACACTTAAAGAAATCACAGAAAAACAAACAAAAAGACTTAAAAATCTTGGGCTAGGAGCTGATCCCTCAGCTAGTCCAATTCCATCCAACAAACCTGCTTGGATGAGCCCTGTTAAATTCACTCAACCCACTAAATCAATAAACCAAGAAAAAGACTCACAAAATAAGGAAGAAGACTCCCTCAATGAGATAAACCATTTTGATGAAACATCATACTATATAGATGAAGACTCTCAAACTACTTCTAAGAAGGCAACTAAGCCAAAAGAAACAAGTTATAAAGAAACAAAACTCCAATCAGATAAAGGGAAAAATAAAATCTGTGAAGACACAATTGCATCGACTTCATATTGACGCATGAATGATAGTGCGTCGAATTCTACTCGACGCAATCTCTCAGATGCCTCGACCTCAACTCGACGCTTGAATAAAAGTACGTCGACATCCAATCGACGCAACTTCTTCCATGCATCAATTCCAAATCAATGCAATCTAGACAAAGCGCCGAATGTAATTCAACGCAACTCTCAACATACGTCGAATGGATATCGACGTATAAATCCTCAGAGCAACTTAAATACACGACATTGTTATTCTTCAAAAACCTTCCATCTTCTTAACCCCCATTCAGGACCCTTTTATCCTAACCAAAACTTCTATTCTAATCAAAAATCCTTTCATAATCAAAATTACTATCCTGACTATAACTTTTATCCTAACCAAAATTTTTATCCTAATCAAAATGTTTATTCTAATCAACACCACTATCCCTCTATAAACTCAAATTCTCATAATCTTAAGATAATCAAGTGCTATATATGTAACAAAACTGGCCACATTGCCAAATAGTGTTGGCACAATCAATCAAACTATCTGTAAAAATTAAGCCCAAGGCTGACTTAGAAAACTTTAGGAATAGGAAGAAATAATTTCTCAAGGAAAACCCAGAACTTGTCAAATAAAGTCACGTCGACTTATAATCGATGCATCGTCGATAACTCAGTTCAATAAATTAACTCGACACATGTGTCGAATCCACTCGCGCATACGTTGATAGGAAACCCTATCATCCCAATCCAGACTATATCGACGCTCACGTCGAATTCCACTCGACGCAACGTCGACTTCTTGAAAACGAGCGACAATACTAAAAATAGTTTCGGTCACATCCACTGTTGTAACGAATAAGCCTCGAATTGTGTCTCATTTCCACGTTTCACCTAACTTAAATAGACCCTTCAGTTAGAAACCTTCACGACGTCTGCATCCTTCTTGCTCTTCAGCCCAAACCATTTCCTCTTCTCTTTCACTAACCTAAAAATGGCTCCCAAGACCAACTCTGGCTTCGACATTGACCTAGAATCCTTCCAAGCCGTAGCCAAAAACTATAAGAGCATCATAGCTCTGTTCTCTGAGGCTGGATTAGACAAGCTCATCTCCACTAGATGCAAGCTTCTGGAGACAGAACTCACAGAGCTCATGACTCATGTTCAGATATTTGAACAAGGAGAAATCCAAGGAACAGTCTATGAGACACCTGTCTCAATCTCTGCAGAACACATTAGGACCACCTTTGATCTTCCATCAGGTACATTCTATCTTTGTTTAAACTCAAATAGAGAAAGAAAATAAGGTTCTAAAGAAGTAGCTAAATAGGACTTCTTCATCACTCCCTCATAAGGTGATGAACCTGTGGAACTGAACCCTGAAGAAATCAAGAATCTGCTAATCACCATGAAGTTTTCAAAAGATAGACCAATCCACCTAAAGAAGATTGACTTTTCTGATGAATATAGATTACTGGCAGATATAGTAGGAAAAATCCTACTATGCAAGATCTCCGCCCATGATGCAGTACCCAAACAGCAACTGAACATCATAGGGGCCCTGGTGCTGAAGAAGAAGATAGACTGGGCCAGCCTCCTGCTCAAACTGATAGGCTACAAATACTCCTGCCAAGAAAATGCCTATATGAGAATCATGAGTCAAGTACTCTTCCACTCCTTCCCTGACCTATGTAGGTCAAAAGGAATCCCTATCCCTCCAGGAAAAAGGATGTCAATAGCCCTCTTCTCAAAATGGACCAGGCAAATTCCTAAGCCTGGTTCCATTTCTGAAAGAACTCCATCTCCTCCTAATTCTCCTGTTCATCAATCTTCACCTCTTCCTCCTCCTCATACAGACATCTCTTCTGTACCACCATTATCCACACCTTCACAAATACCAACTCAGTCACCTGCTCAACCCTCCTCTATTCCTCCACCTCCTCCATCAAATACACCTCATCAACTTGAGACAGTCCCCTCTCCACCTTCCTCACATTCACCTCGACCATTATCTCCTCCTCCACCATTATCTCCTCCTCCATCACCACATTCTGAACCATCCACTGAAAACCTCATCACCCAGTGTATCCAGTTAGCAGCCCAAAAGTTTCAGGACTTGCTGGATGGACACTGCTCTCAAATTCACTCTTCCATCATGCACATGCAAAACCAAATAGATGGGGTCAATGCCTCTGTGCAAAACCTGAAATCCTCTATCTCTTCATCTAGGGTCACCAAGTCTTTCTTCACCTCCTTGGCTAAGAAGCTCAAGAAGGGGGAGAAGTTAGATGGAGAGCAGCTCTCCAGCCACAAAACTCCCTCTCACAAAACCCCTCATCCTTCAAAATCTGACAGTTTAGCTCTACTCAAGACCATTGGGAATGAAGTAGTACCAGAGCTACATACTGAAGAGCAGATATCAAATGTACTGATTATAGTAAGAGAAGCTGCACAATAAGTGGATCTATTGTAAGGGGAGGCAAGTAGAGCAGAAGATGTAGCTGAAGAGGAAGCTAAAGCTCAGGGGGAGCCAGATGCTGGTATACCTGAAATTGGAGATGAAAGAGAGACTGAAGAAGAAGCAAAAAGCTCAAAGGAAGGTCCATCCCAGGGGGAGCAAACTACTTTAACTCAGGGGGAGCAAATTGCTGAGACTCAGGGGGAGCTGAGGGAATCACCTGCTGCTGAGAAGGAGCAACGCACAAAAGTATTCACTAGAAAAAGAAAAACTCCTCCTACCCCTGAACAATGATGATATACTCTATTTAAACATTTGTCTATGCTTAAATGTTGATTACCCAACTGAACATAAAAGTTGTTTATATAATTTCTTATTCTATTTTCTTCTGATTGCTGAGCATATTTCTTCTCTATATAAATGCTTTATTGAGATGATTAAATACTGACACAATTTCTCTCTAAATAGGGTTAAGACAAATAGGGGGAGATTGTTAGGGAAATGATTTATCTTAACCCCTAGAATTAAGAAGAATATAAATTCTAAGTATTAAAAATTAGGCTAAGTAAATATGCGTCGAATGGTATTTGACGCAACGTCGAAATATAGTCGACGTTTCTCTCAGGAAGATTCGAAGTAACTCTTAGAAGAATTCGACGTAATCCTAGTCGACGTACCTCTGACTTCTAGTCGACGCATGTGATAAAGTCGACTCATCCTAGTCGACGCACCTTCCTTATTCTCCTCTCGACGTCCAGCCAGGATGAATTCGACGCTTACGTGGAATAGTAATCGACGTACGTCGATATCTACAAGAAATTCGAAAACACGCCAGATCTCTTTCCTTCTTTCTGTAGATCTGATTTTTATGGAATAATATTATTCTTTTATAGCCGTTCTGAATCAGCCTTTCCTTTTATTTGATTCTTGGCTTATTTGATTCAGATTATTATGGATATTATTTGAAATCAGAATGAATTCTTTTCCTTCTACAGAGATATTAATTATGGAAACCCTTAACTCTTTCTAATTTTTTGTCTGCTAATTGATTATTCTCTTTTAGCATTATATTTCAAACAGAGCTATAAATAAGAAGGAGGTCGGCAAAGAATAATAACAAGTGTACCACCATATTCATTTTCAAAAGAGGAAGAGCTTCCAAGTGAAAGAGAGACAATTGAGAAATAGTGCTGCAGCAAAGATCAAGCTTTCTTCTCCTCATTCTGAAGCTATACTGCTGCAAACTCTGATAGCTCTCATAAAAGAGAGAAAAGCTTACAATCTCCTTCTCACTATAGAAGAGAGATCCTATTCACTATACTTGTGCTTCTAATCTTCTTGCTAGGAAGAAGATTCCTTCTTACATATATTGTTTCTTGTTCTTCTACCTGTTCTACTTCTTCTTTTCTTTCTTACTTCATTTTCAAACTGTGTAAAAGAGTTTTTAAAATCTCTCTTCAAAAAATTCAGTTGTACTGGTTCTAAGAGTCTCCTTATCAAAAGACTCAGGCTGGTTCTAAGAGTCTCCTTATCAAAAGACTCAGGGTGGTTCTAAGAGTCTCCTTATCAAAAGACTTAGTGCAAGTTAGTGAATTCCTACCAAGGGGGTAGAAGAGTGGACTACCCAAAGTTTGGAGAACCACTATATTTTCTTGTGTTGTGCTGTGATTTTCTTGTTGTCATTTTTCTTCTTTACTTGCTTAATTCTTGTTGGTGTGTGGGAAGCTTAAATCTGTGATTATTACACACATATATATATAATTATTAACTTTGCACAAAGTATTTTTAAATCTCTATTCACCCCCCCTCTAGAGAATTCTAGTGAGGTCAACTGTGCACTTTCATAGATGAATTAGAATTTGATTCTACATTAATTTTTGCTTGTAAACCTTTATTTTCTAAGCGCAATTTTGAAATTTGTGTTTTTCAATTTTTTAATTTTGAGCTTTGTATATTGTAGCAATTGTAACGTCGAAATAGAATTACAAAAGATGGAATTTGATTTCATTACATCCCTTTTGGATGCGATGAGATTTGAGCATAGATTTTCTTTGTTATCTTCATCTTTTTGGCACTCCTCTTCCAAAGATAAAATTTCTTCTTCTCTTCCACTTGATGTGCACTCCATTGATCCAACGTGAGAGGAGCTTTCTTGTATGTTCTCCACTTCTTGTGTTTGTTTCATAGAAAACTTTAATCTTGTATAGAAAACTTTAGATATTTTATTAGAAGTGAGTTAGAAATGAAATCAATTTTATTAAACAAGAAAAGACATAATTATCAGTTATAAAATTGATTACAAAATCTGATTTCTATGACACTAGAAATCAAATGCGAAATATGAAATACTCTTTTCTTTTTATATACCGACTCTTCTCACTAAGAACCAGTTGGCTTTAGCCGGTCTCTCCCCAGAAACGGCCTCAAGCCGCTCTAGCCCCTCTATCCCCAGAAAGGCCTCGAGCACCCCAAAATCTACTCCCTAGACCTAGTCGCCATCACGAGGCGAATTCCTCACTAAGTCCTACCCAGACCTATTTGCCAACACGAGGCAAATTCACGAACCGATTACAAAGATAAATATAAAAGACAAATATACAAACTCCCTATGAGGTAATCTGAATGAGACGACGAAGAATTGCTAAAGATCGTTGAAGTCCAAGTGTGCGTTCTTCGCATTAATTTAGCATGTTGATCCAAGCCTACTTTAATTCCTCCTTTTGAAATTGAGTGGGAGATCCTTTCTGGTCTGGAAATACGGCCCTCACAAATAATTCATTGTGCTGGAAAAGGGCCCCTTAGCATTAGTTGTTGAAGAATATGAAATCCACCTATTTATACGATTCGAAGCTAACGCTGGCGTTAAGGATAACGCCTGGCATTGACCTAGTATAGAAATGTTTTAATGGCTCGAATCTTCAAAATAAGGAGGAGATTCTTCATCTTTAGAACATTCATTTTAGGCAACCTTAACGTTGGCGTTGAGTCTAACGCCTAGCGTTAGGTCAGATCATTCCTAAAGTTCTCCTGCAATCTAGTGTTATATCTGTTCAAACCTGTATGCTAAAAACACAATAACAAACAAGATCAAATACAAGTAGTATTTATTATTCTCAAATCAAAGGGATGCGGAAAACCATGTTCCAACAAGAGGATGCTTCCCAGTGGTATGCTTTCAGTGCAACCAGCTCAGGCACATTTGGTCCCAATCCCCCAGAGATTCCCTCCACCTCCTCCTCCCTCTCCAGCAGCCCTGCCTGCACAACAGGGCCGAGGCTGAGGACGGGGTCAATGTAGAGGACATCACGGTAGATGCCAAAGGAAGGAGCATATATTTGCTTTGGACTTGTCTCAAGAAAGTAACCATGAGGAGGTCATCACAGGTACATTATTGATTTATTGTATAATTACTTAGTACCTTAAAAAAAACCTTAGTTTTTGTTTAAAACATATAACCCGAACAGCAAAAACCACCCCAAGTGTAGTGATTATCTGCGGCAAACCCACACACACCTTATTTGACTTGGGTGCCTCGCACTCATTTGTCTCAAAGAAATTCATAGAAGATATAGACCATATTCAACATTTCAAAGGCATCCACAGGAGGGTGCGACTCCCGGATGGGTTAGAGATAGTCATCCGCCTAGTGAAGCATGGAAGTGGAGATTAAGGGGAAGTTATTTGATACACAGGCAATGATTCTGAAGATTTCAGACTTTGATCTAATATTGGGCATGATTGGCTCCATTGGCACCATGCCTGGATCGATTACTCAGCGAAGAGGATTACACTAAGGTATAAGGACTCTAAAGTGGTGATCGAAGGTATTAGACCCATTTTCTGTCTTCTATTATCATCTATTCAGGCTGTCAAGGCCCACAAACAGGGCGACAAGGTATAACTGGTTTGCTTTTGGATGATGGAGGCAGATGTCTCCATTTATAATATTTCGGTGGATCCGGACATTCCCGATGTCTTTCCGGAGAAGTTGCCCAGACTACCTCCGCATTGAGACAGGGATTTCCAGATTTAATTAGTGTCGTGATCTTAGCTTATGTCTCAGGCATCGTACAGGTTGGAACCAAAGGAGTTGGCTGAATTTCCTATGGAACTCCAGGAGCAAGTAGATTCTGGATTCATCAGGCTGAGCTTGTTGCCATGGGGAGCCCCGGTGCTATTTGTGTAACAATCCCAAAACAACTAGATCCCTAAGATGCATTTTTTCATGACAAGGCATGACTCTGCTCTAAAAGACCAAAATGACCCAAAGAACCAAGGTGAATAGGTGAAGATCACTTTGGTGTTCAAATAGTCAAACATGATTCCAAGGCTTAAGGCTTGATATCTAAACTTCAAAATGAAATTGACCACCCCACATCCTTCCTAAATACTAGGGTGGACTAATGAGACAAAATGAACCTATTGGAATTAACAATTTTGGGGAAATTGGCCAATTACCAAAAATCCCCCAATTTAACCAAAATGAACTAATTCCACCAATTTGGCATTCAATTGGCTATAAGTGGTCAAATTGATCATCCCTAACGCTCCAAGATCACTAAGGAAGTCTAATGGCTCCATATTGGACCCATGGGAAAAACCAATTTTTGGAAATTAGGCAAAATTACCGAATTGCACCAAATTACAAATTAGCCTAGAACAATCCTTCTTAAACCCTAATGGGAGTATATGAGAACTAAATGAACCAAGGTGTACATTCAATTTTGGAGGATTAGGGCAAAATCACCAAAATGCCCAAATTGCCCCAATAAGCAATAATTTGCAAATAAGCCCAATATGACCCCACCATGACTTAATTCCCCTTGGAATAGGTCCATAGGGACTAAGACACCAATGTAGGTCAGGCACATTGGTTGGGGTGAGCTTGGGTTAAGCCCAAACTCAAAATCCCCAATTTGCTCAATTTAGGTTAATTGAGCTCAAAGCCCAATCCAACTTTGGTTAGCCCAAATGCATGGGCCCAAGAACAAGCCCATAATGCCTAATATCATATGGTCCCTAAAATTGGGAGGTTAGAGAAGTTATTAGGGCTAATTTGGGATTAGCCCCAAATCAAATAGACAAAAATGAGGGATTTGGGGCATGAGTGCCAAAAGGCCCTCAATTTCTCTTCTCAAGCCCCACTCTGAACTCAGGGAGTAATTCCCAGTAGTTCCTAGGACATCCAGCTGCCAAGTGGAGCAAAGGAGGATCTTCCAAGGCTTGGCCGACCCCTCCCCCAATGGAAGCCCCATATACACACCCCCTCAGCATATTTTGACGAGAGCATTAACTTCCTGGAGTGGAGAGGAGAAGAAGCCCCAACATTGGAGAAGAAATCGGGCTCAAAAAGCTGGGATCACCATTGGAGCTCCACAAGATCGGACATGGAGAAATCTGGGATTATTGTGCACGAAGCTCAAAATCGAGGCCTGTAATCCTTATCTCCTCCCCCTGTGCAAGATATCCCTTCTATCCATTTGCAAATTCATGGGTAAATGGTGGATTCACCATTTTCCATTTTCTTGCTCCTAACCGCAAAAATGAAAATGACGGAAGTGCTTTTCCGGCCACCTTCGACCGAACTCTCGCCGCCATTCGCTAGCCGTACCTCAGTCGGAGGTCATGTCTTGGGGGATTCTACGGCATTGGACGAAGTTCTCCGGAATCTGGAGGCAAAGTGGATCCAGGATTTGTTAATCCTGGCCCTCAGCTAGCTGGGGAAGATGATGTCGAGCCGTTCGATCATGCACGATTGGATAGCCGCAGGCCAATTTCATTAAATTCATGTATTTATTTAAATGTTGAAATAATCTAAATTTTACTGAACTTGGAATTAATTATAGAAAAATTATAGCTATGATTTACGAAAATTCACCTAAATGAAAAATGTAGTCCCTGGTCTGGACAAAATTTAAAAATTTATTTCACTGGATTTGGAGCTCTGTAGCATCCTGGGCACCCATTTTAGTGTAGCATATATATAGGTTGCTCTAAATCTTTGGGAAATTATTTATGGAGTTCTAAAACTCCAAATAGTTTGAATTTTTGGTCATGCATGAGTCATGCCCTAATACACCTCTGGAAAAAATTGAGAATTTTTAGAATTAATTTTCAGAAAGTTTATTTGAGAATTCAATTAAGCTTGCATGTGATATTTATGGGGGCTAATGACTCCTAATCACCTCAAATTTGGGCTGAGGTCATATCCTTATCATGTAGAGGATCTGGTAAAAATTTTAGACCAAATTGACATGTGCATGTTTGGGAATTTCCATATGCATGTAGGTGTACTGTATGGGAAATGGTGTGCATATAACACCCAAGTTAAATTTATTGAATTTTGGAGTTCTACAACTCCAAATGGGATGAAATTTTCGACATGCATGAGTCATGCCCTAACTCATCCCCTGCCCATGTTTGGGAATTTTTGGGGTATGTTTTTCTAAAGTTTTTGTAGAAACTAAATTAATCAGGTATGGTGCATATTATAGGTTATTCTGACTCAAACCACTCCAAATCTCCTTTGGGTTGGTTATGAGTATATTAGCTTCTGGTAAAAAAATTTACGCCATTGGATCCTTGCATATGAGTAGATCTATGTCTTAAAAAACCATTGAAAACCTTATTTAGGTCACACCAATGTTGTTTGTGCCATAATGAAATAGATCTTTTTCACTCAAAAATGGAGGTCCTTAGAGGCCTTAAAAATGAAAAGTAGGCAGAGACAACTTTTGTAGGCATTTGAGTCTACTATCTGTAGGAACTGAGATCACCTCATTTGGTGCCCTACAACTCTCTGTAGGGCAAATTTAGCAAGGCTGGTCCTATAGAAGGATAGATCATGTAGTGTAAATAAATTTTATATAGTAGATGCTATGAGGTTGAAAATGTACCCATGTGTGCATGCAACATAGATCTATCATCTGCCCAAAAATCAGAATTTTGGGGGTATATTTTTCTAAAGTTTTAGTAGAAATTTAATAAATCATATATGGTGTATAATATGGGTGATTAAAACTCAAATCACTCCAAATCTCCTTTGGAAGGTTGGCTATGTATATAATAGCCTCTGGTTAAAATTGTAGGTCATTGAGACTCCTTCACGTTAGTTTATTTCAAATGCAAGTGCAAGGAAAATTTTGTGTGCATATAGCATAACCATGTAGTATTAGATTTACATGTGTAAATCAACTCAAATGGACCAAAATTTGAGTAGCATCTCAAATAGATCTAATTTATTCCATGGTAAAAATTAAGGCCATTTGGATCCTTGCATGTTGGTCTATTCTATACGCTAGTGTGAGGGAAATTTGGTGTGCATATAACATTACCATGTAGCATTAGAGCTACATGAGAATTTAAAGGTTTTCCCTTGGTCAACTTTCATGAAATTTAAAACATGTACATAGGACCGTAGGACAATACTCTATAGTGAAAATCATCAACCTTTGGGTTAATTTCCCGACGAAACATGATTTCATGTGATTTGGTCATATAGACCCCAAGTGAGTAATTATAGGATCAAAGCTTACTGAAATACTAAGAAATTTTATACATAGACTTTTCATATCAGTAGGAAGCTCTGGGAATTTTATTAGAATTAATCATTGAGTAAATGACATACTTTCTTCACAAAGTAGAATTTGAGCTTATAATTTGAGAAATTCATACCATGGATTATATTTACTGGATTGTTATAGAATTTTGTATACAGACTATTCATATCAGTACGAAGCTCTGGTAATTTTGTTAGAATTAATAATTATGTAAATGACATACTTCGTTCACAAAGTAGAATTTGAGCTTATAACTTGAGAAATTCATACCATGGATTATAGTTGCTAGATTGTTAGATAATTTTGTATATAGATTATCCATATCTACAGAATGCTCAGGGAATTTTGTTAGAATTAATCATTGAGTAAATGACATACTTCCTTCACAAAGTAGACTTTGGAATTATATTTTAGAATATCCATATCATGAATTATTGACACTGGTATATTCTAGGAATCTGAATATAAGATTATGATAACATTATGAACCACTTATAATTTTCCTGGAATTTATGATTACATATATTTGGTACTTCATTCACAATGTAGACTTTGGAATTATATTTAAGAATCTACATATCATGAATTATTGACACTGGAACTTTCTTAGAATCAGAATATAAGCTTGTGATAGCATTATGAACCTTTGGTAATTTTCATGGAATTTATGATTACATATATTTGGTACTTCATTCACAGTGTAGACTTTGTGTTGGAAATTGCATTCACAATTACCTTGATTTGTGAGAAGTCACCCTTAAACTAAGATTGAATTGCTTTTGTATTTGATATGCTTTTCTAGTATTGTCTTGCAGATTATCATGGCTAAGTGTAAGCCAATGTCAGGTCACAATGGGTCTGCAAACACAGTTTCATAAAATGTAATCCCTCATTATATGAAACATGGTGATGACTCATGTGTGATCTCACTATTGGGGTACACTTTTTTTCAATACTATTGAAGACTTTGGAGTGCGGCTGCAGCATGTGTTCAAGAGAAGAAAAGAAATTTTTGTAAAACAAATTTTTCCTAAGGATATGTCTCGAGAGATCAGACATGTCTCGAGAGATCGTGGTTGTCTCGAGAGATCTTATGTCTGAAATCTTTGCAATGTCTCGAGAGATCATCGAGTTCTCGAGATATCCCTTTCCTGCTCTCTCTGTTTCATGTCTCGAGAGATCCCTTATGTCTCGAGAGATCCCTTATGTCTCGAGACTTCTGTCCGTAAATTTCTGTTTCGTTTTCTCTGTTCTAGACGGATCGTAAACACTCCTGCTCATTTCTAACGGCTATATGGAGCGCTTTTAAGGCTGATTAATCCTTTAATTGCTCCTCTCCATATATATAGGATTGTTTTTGGATTATTTAAATAAGTTCCAGAATCGTTCTAACCCTAATCTCTCTCCCGATCAAAAAGAACGAGAAAAGCGCCGCTCGCCGTCGTCTACGTTTGGAGATCGTTCTACTCTTTGGAGTTGCCGATTTCTATCAAGAAGGATTCGATTGATCCATGCTCAGGTTCTGCAATCTCTATTGGATCGTTTCGAATTGCCAAAGACAGATTTGAAGGATCGTTGTTCTTCCTCATCGTTCTCAAAAGCCATTCAAGAAGAAGGAAGAAAACGCCTCTGTTATTCAGATCTGGTTTAGTTTTGTTCAAACCCTTTTCAATCTATTGTAGGAGTTGTTATCTCCGAGTTGTAGGAGAGGTTGTTCTCCGAGTTGTAGGAGAAATTTTTCTCCGAGTTGTAAGAGAGGTTCTCTCTGAGTTTGTAGGAGTTTGACTCCGAGACTGTAGGATCTTTCTGATCCGAGATTTAGTGAGTAGTCAAGTCTAGCTGTGGTGCTAGATTGGCGAGGCCGGCAGTGGAGTACCCAAGTACGGGGAACCACTATAAATTCCTGGTGTTATCTGTGGCTGTGATTAATTTTGTGTGCTGTGCTTTACGCTTATTTTTTAATTCCGCAAAAGACGTAGAGATCACCTATTCACCCCCCTCTAGGTGATTTAGGTAGGCAACTAGATACTTCAATTGGTATCAGAGGGTCGCTGTTCGTTGCTAGGTTAACACCTTGAACAGGATTCATCCTTCTAGTTGCTAGCAAGCCATGGATAGAGTCAAGGAATCCTCTCTGAAATTGCCCATCTGCACCAAGGCCAACTTTCCTATGTGGAAGGAAAGAGTCCGTTTTTATATGGAAGCTGCAGATCCCAGAATCTTCCAAGTTGTGGAAGAAGGCCCCATGTGCCAATGACCGCTTCGTCAACAAATCCTACTGTTCAGATACCTAAGAAAATGATGGATTTGACTAAGGATAAGATAGCTCTTGTTGCTCTTGACAAGAAGGCTAAAAACATAATTGCAAGTGCAGTGGACGATTCCATGTTGCAAAACTTAATTCACTGCAAATCAGCCAAAGACATGTGGACATCCTTAATTGTTCTAATGGAAGGTACTGACGAGGTAAGAGAAGATAGAAGGTCTCTACTTAATCAAGAGTAAGAGGCGTTTAAGCAGAATAAGAAGGAGTGCATTGCTGATGCGTACGAAAGATTCTTCAAGATAGTCAATGGTTTGAGGAACTATGACAGGGAGTTCACAAACGGTGAACTAAATGACAAATTCTTGCGCTCCCTGACGAAAGACTGGGATAGCAAGATTGTTGCTATTAGAGAGTTTGGAAAACTGCCAAGTCTAGAACCTCAAAATCTGTTCGGGAAGCTGTTGTCTCATGAATTACAAATGAACATCCGAAAGTCTGAAGAGGATGTAAATCGAGCTTCAAGCAAAGAAAGAACCTTAGCTTTGAAGGCAGAGAATTCAAAGAAGAGCAAAGCTGTGATACCGATCAGAGAAAAGGAATCTGATAATGAAGAAGAATCAGAAGCCAGCTCCTCCTGTTCCGAACTGTCTGATGGGGAGTTCTCTTTAATTTCCCGTCAGTTTAAGAAACTGCTGAACAAGCGAAGGCACATGAACAACAAGCCGTCTTCCTCGGATCATAAATATTCTCGTCGTGATTGGGAATATCACAGGAAGGGCTCAAGCAATAATGACAGGTATAAATCCAAACAGAACAAACACATTTCTTCTGACATTATTTGCTACTGTTGTAATAAGCCAGGGCACATGATTGCTGAGTGTCCCTATAAGAAGAAAGAAGGTGGAAGGAAAGAAGACAAGAAATCCATCCACGGAAAGAAGAAATCGGATAGAAGCTTCGTCGCTAAGAAAGCCAAAACTCTGAGCGACAGTGACTCCGATGAGTCGAGTGATGAAGAAGAAGCTTACTTCGGTCTGATGGCTATGTCTGATGATGAAGAAGCACCCCCGTACACCGGAAAGGTAAATGATCACACTATCCTATCTGATTCTGATTATGCTTCGGCTGAACAAAAGGATAACCTCTCAGACGATGAATCTGAGCTCATGTCTCAATATACCAAAATGCTCCAAAGCTTTGACAAGTGCCAAAAGGTTGTCAAAACTCAGGGTAAGGAGATCATGGCTCTCAAGGAGGTGGAATCTAACTTGAGAAAAGAAGTTGAAGAACTTTCTTCTCTCAAAGAGGAAGTCCAAGCCTTGAAAGACAAGATCAAACGCTCGGAAGAGACTCTTGCCATGAGAGATCATTCGATAAATGTCTTGGAGGAACAGCTTGCGGCTGAGAAGAAGTTGGTTGAAGCATTCTCTCAACCCAAAACTGTTCTGCCTATAATTGGCACCTTTACCACTAAGGCAAAAGGAAGCGGTATAGGACATGAAGCTAGTTCTAGCAATTCTTCAAAAAATACAATTGCTAAGAAGAATGGTCTGGTTGCTAAGAAAGCTACTACCAAAGAAAAAGGGAAAGCTCATCAAGAGCCTGTAGCATTCAAGAGAGTCATATTCCCTACGAATGCTTATGATTTGGAGAGTTCCTATGGTCATTTCACACGACCAATTCCTTTTTCACCTGTGAATGATCATAAGGAATGGGCTCCTCCCCGAAACTTTGGTGATAGTGCTTTTCAAGCACCCCATCAAGAGATTAATCGGAAAGGGTACGGTCCATTTGTTCATGGTCCGAGTACTAAGAAAGCACCAAAAGTGAATGCTGTTGCACCAAAGCCGAAGAAGACAATACCACCTTGTGTGTGTTGCACCCATGAGGCATCCTCATCTAAAAGGGCTGCTCCTGCAAGAGCTAACGTTCAAAAAGTTAAGCAGGAGAGTGTAAAGAGAAGGTATAACAAATTCGACTGTTGGTGCTGCGGTAAAATTGGTCACTTTGCCGTTGATTGTTGGTTTAATACAACGTATACTAGGAGACCACAAGTGAACGTTGCAAGGCAGACCACTCGCAATGTTAACATTTATCGTGGTGCTCAACTGACACGGGACCAAGGACCCAAATCTGTTTGGGCTCCTAAGGCGAAATGATTTGTTTTTGCAGGTATGTCCAAAGGCCAATAAAAATCCTATCTGGTACTTGGACAGTGGATGCTCTCGGCATATGACCGGGACAAGAAGCCTTTTGCAAAACTACATTCCAGTTGCGAACGGTCCAAAAGTTATTTTTGGCGGCTCAGACAGAGGAATAACTAAAGGCTATGGTATGATTTCTAATGGAAATGTATCGTTTTCTGATGTAGCTTATGTGGAAGGATTACAACATAATCTGATAAGCATAAGTCAACTTTGTGATAAAGGATACATTGTCGATTTTCATAAAGATAAGTGTTTGATAAAGTCGGCTGAAAATCATGAAACGATTTTATCAGGCATTCGCTGTAGAAACATATTTTGTTTAAATTTTCTTTGTATATCATCTTCTACACCAGTATGTCTTTTGGCAAAAGATAGTGCATCTCTTGTTGACCAATGGCACAAGAGATTAGCACATATAAATCTCAAAACTATTAATAAATTGTTTTCTCAAAACTTAGTGCGAGATGCACCGGATGTTAAGTGCATTAAAGATAGACCTTGTCATGCATGTGTAAAAGGCAAGCAAACAAGAGCTACCTTTAAGAGCGTTATTGGCAAAGATTCAACGAGGTGTTTATACCTGCTCCATATGGATTTGTTTGGTCCTTTGCAAATTAGAAGTTTAGGAGGAAAATCTTACACATTGGTTATTGTAGATGATTACTCTCATTTTTTCTGGGTATTCTTTCTGAAACATAAGTCAGATACCTTTGACACTTTCACTAGTTTTGTCAGACAAGTCCAGAATGAATTTAACTGTTCGGTGGTCAAAATCAGAAGTGACCATGGTACAGAATTTGAATCTGGAGCCATGACAGAATTCTGTGAAAGCCTCGGTATCTTTCATGAGTTTTCCTCTCCTCGAACTCCACAACAAAATGGAGTAGCTGAGAGAAAGAATAGAACACTTATTGAGGCTTGCAGAACCATGTTGAGTGACTCTTCACTACCTGAATATTTCTGGGCTGAAGCTGTCAATACTGCATGCCATGTACAAAACAGAGCACTCATAAACAAAAACCATGAAAAGACTCCTTATGAACTTCTAAAAGGCAAGAAACCGACCATTTCTTATTTTCGAATCTTTGGTAGTAAATGCTTTGTGCTAAACAATGGAAAGCATTACAAAACTAAGTTTAGTGAAAAGAGCTTTGAAGGTATTTTTGTAGGTTATAGTAGTCATAGTAGGGCATATAGAGTTTTTAATAAGAAAACCCTGGTGGTAGAAGAATCTATTAATGTTTTATTTGATGAGACGAGCATGCTACAAGGCAGCTCCTCTAGCATTTCTTCTGCAGACACAGGTTCAAAGCTGCAGGACTTAAGCTTGGATCAGCCAGTTGAAGAAAATTCTCAACACTTCATCAAGATTCCCCCAATAACCACCTATGAAGAAGATCATCCTGATGAAGAGACAATCCAAGTGGAGGAAGATACTCCAACAGCAGAAGAAACTTCTATTGGTCCAAATCATGCAAGAAACCTCGGGCTACGACACATGAGGGATCATCCAGTTGATCAAATCATAGGAGATCCTCATGAAGGAATAAGAACAAGACGAGGTACCATTAATGAAAATATGCATTTAAGTTTTCTTTCGTAGGTCGAACCAAAGAAATTCCAAGAGGCAAATGAAGATCCATCCTGGATAATTGCTATGGAAGAAGAATTAAATCAGTTCAAACGATGTAAAGTATGGACACTTGTTCCAAAACCCAAAGACAAAAATGTCATTGGAACAAAGTGGGTGTATAGAAACAAGCTGGATGAAGAAGGAACAATCATAAAGAACAAAGCCAGACTTGTAGCTAAAGGGTACAGACAAGAGGAAGGCATCGACTTCGATCAGACGTACGCTCCAGTAGCAAGACTCAAAGCGATCAGACTCTTCCTTGCTTATGCTGCTTTCAAGGGTTTCACCGTATATCAAATGGATGTCAAATCCGCGTTCCTAAACGGAGACATTAAAGAGGAAGTATACGTTGAACAACCCCCAGGTTTTGTTAATCCTGAACATCCCAATCATGTTTATTTATTACAAAAAGCTTTATATGGTTTGAAACAAGCTCCTCGAGCTTGGTATGAGACGCTGTCTAACTTTCTTCTTGAGAACAAGTTCACAAGAGGAAAGATAGATAAGACATTATTTCTTAGGGAAGTAAAAGGCAAGATTTTGCTAGTGCAAATCTATGTCGATGACATCATATTTGGCTCTACGGATGATAACCTCTGCAAAAAGTTTTCTAAACTTATGCAAGGGAAATTTGAAATGAGCAGTATGGTTGAGCTGAAATATTTCTTAGGACTTCAAGTGAAACAGTCTGAAGATGGAATCTTCATTTCTCAGACAAAGTTCACTAAGGAGTTGATTAAGAAATTTGGAATGGAGAATGCAACCTCTATGAGGACTCCAATGAGCTCAGCTACGTCTCTGGACAAGGATGAGAAAGGGAAACCTTTTGATGAAACCAAGTACAGAAGCATAATTGGCTCTTTGCTCTACCTTACTGCCAGTAGACCTGATATAATGTTCTCTACATGTGTTTGTGCTAGATATCAGGTGAACTCTAAGGAATCTCACTACACTGCTGCAAAGCGAATTTTGAGATATCTTAAAGGCACACCAAATCTTGGCTTATGGTACCCAAGAAGTAATGATAGTGAACTAATTGGTTTTTCAGATGCAGACTTTGCAGGTAGCAAAGATGACAGAAAAAGCACTTCCGGGACGTGTCAATTCCTCGGAAGGAGACTTATTTCCTGGAATAGCAAGAAGCAGAATTGTGTTGCAATATCAACCGCTGAGTCAGAATACATTTCTGCTGGCAGTTGTTGCGCACAACTTCTCTGGATAAGAAATCAACTTCAAGACTACAACATGAAGTTCAAAGACGTTCCTATGTTTTGCGACTCTTCCAGTGCAATTGCTATCGCAAATAATCCAGTCTCTCACAGTCGGACAAAGCACATCGAGATATGATATCACTTTATCCGGGAGCATGTGGAGAAGGGTGACATAAATCTGAGTTATGTCCCCACGGATAAGCAAGTTGCAGACATCTTCACGAAGCCACTGGATGAGACCAAGTTCTCTTTCTTCAAGACGGTACTTGGAATGCTCAACATGGAGTAATGATCAAGTCAATCAAAACCTTGGCGACAGGAAGTTTTCTTATGACAAGTCATGTCTCAGGACCTGGCAGGATTTCTCGAGACAAGAAGAAGATTTCGAGATAAGGTGATGTCTCGAGACACGGGTAATCTCTCGAGACATCAATGAAGAAAATATCTCCTGAGCTCTCGAGACATAACCGATGTCTCGAGACATAAGTTTTTTTTTAAAGGAATCCCAAACGTCAGGTACGCGCTAATTCCTCCTTCTAATTTTCTATTTTTCGTAAAATCAAAATATATATATATATAAATACGAAATCGGAAACTTGATGTTCACGCGAATCATCTCCCGAGACCTCCTCGACCTTTCGTCTCCCTCTCGAGCAGTGATCGTCCGCGACTCGACTCAGCGTTTCGGCGGTTTTCGGTGGTTCTCGGTGGCTCTTAGTGCTTCATCTCTCTCCGTCGGCATCTCTCCCTCCCTCTTGCTGCTATGGCTCCCTCTCCTCATCCGAAAATTGGAGTCGGCAACGAGGTTATTCGGTCAGGTCTTGCGAGCTTATCCGATGATTTCAAGTCTCTGTTTCGCTTACTTGATGCCGCCGGTCTCACTTTCGTTCTTGAGCATCCTTGCCGGATTTTGTTTGATGAGGTTGAAGAATTCTTCATCAATGTGAAGCCAATCAAGGAAGTAAGTATGTTGATCTCTTTCGTTAAGGGTATCAAAATCAAAGTCTCTCCAGAGACTCTTGCTAAGTATTTGCAGTTGTCTGAAGTGGAAGCTGAAGAAGAGCTAGTTGACAATGATTGGTTGACTACAACAAGGTTCTGTGGCCTTGATTCAGATTTTTCTACAGTTAAAAGGAATAAGTTGAATGTTGTGGGGAAGCTCCTGCTGGACATTATCTCAAAGGCACTTTTCTGCAAGACTGGCTCTCAAGGACATGTGTCTGAAGAGATGTTTCTGTTGATGATTGGCATTGTTACTGGAAAGAAGAGAGATTGGGCCTCAATCTTATTCTCAAATATCAAAGCTTGCATAAATTCTCCTAACTTTGCCCGGATCATCTCACTGTTTCTAAATCAGTTTAACCCTGCCATTTTTAACATGTCCAAAGGTACAGTTATCCATCACCTTAAGAAGATCGATGTCAACTCCTTGCAGAGATGGGACATTCGAATCAAGAAGCCGGAAATGGCTGGTGCTCCTTCTGAGGGGGAGACTCTTAAATCTGCAGTTGCAAGAGAAGCAGAAACTCCAGCTCCTTCTTCTGAAGATCAAGCACCCTTCGTAACATCATTTCCACTTTCATCTCGGACTCGCTCTAAAGCTTCAAGTCGTGCCAAGCTGCCAATCTGTTCTAAAGCAAAAGGTCAATCCTCATCAGCTCCAACAGAATCCATTCCAGTAACTGAAGAGCACAGTCCCAGTGGCCAACAGGCAGGGTCTGGTGCTGATTATGTTTTTGAAGATGATGATGTTATGTCAGTTCATGAATTGTCACCTCCCCTAGTACATGTTGAGGGGGAGTCAGAGTTTGACACAACCAAGAATGCTCCAGATGAGCTAGGTTGTGCAGAAGATTCTCTTCTAGGAAAGATTGAAGCACCGCTCAAGAAGCAGAGTGCACAGTTTGAAAATTCTTTGACAACTGTTCACAGGAAGATTGCCTCAGTTGAAAGTTCAAAGATGATACTCTCCAAACCCTATCTGTAGAAGTCAGAAAGGGGGAGGACATTATCATGGATAGAATGACAGATCTAGTGGAAAGCTCTGTGTCAGCTATTCAAAGTTCTTGGAAATCTCAGTTTGATCAGTTCTCCTCTCGTGTACAGAAGCAAATTGCTGACGTTAATGCTTATTCTTTCAAAACAGCAACGTGGCTTCATAATCAAATATTTCTTGAATTGGAAGTTGATCCAGATGTTCCTGTTCCTCATTTTTCTCCAAGGCCAGAAGAACTACTTGGGAAGGCTCCTATAGTTGAAGATCAATCAGATAGGGCTGGGACCAAAAGAAAAAGAAAATTTGGTGAAGGTTCTTCTGCCAGTCGATCAGTTCCTAGTTCTAGCTCAGCAGATCATAGCAAAGCTAAGGCTGAGAAAAGTTTTCCAGAAATCTGGAGCCCAGTCTCAAAAGACATTATTCTTGAAACCTATAAGTTAGTTCATGAAGGTAAAATGAATAGATCTGAATGCTACAGCTCTCAAGAATGGGAAAAACATGAGACAGCTCAAAGGAAGCGAAGGATTCATTTCAGAGCTTTTGGTTATAATAATGCTGATGCTCCGGAACCCCCTCCGTTTTACCATCCCAAGCCTCATGCCTTTTTCTCCAGACAAGAAGAAAAGAGGAAAAGGAGGTCTTGAAGGATGATGATGATGATGCTGACAAGACATATTTTGTTTTCATTCTGATTTAGTGAACATCAAGTCTTCTGAACAATTCAATTTAGATATATATATATTTGATGTTTTGATGTTCTTTACTTTTTCATTTCTATATCTTTGTGTAGTGTAGCATATTTATTCTTTAACTGGTGTAATTCAACTTAGTGTACAGGGTTCTGACTTCTACAAATAGGGGGAGATTGTTGGAAATTGCATTCACAATTACCTTGATTTGTGAGAAGTCACCCTTAAACTAAGATTGAATTGCTTTTGTATTTGATATGCTTTTCTAGTATTGTCTTGCAGATTATCATGGCTAAGTGTAAGCCAATGTCAGGTCACAATGGGTCTGCAAACACAGTTTCATAAAATGTAATCCCTCATTATATGAAACATGGTGATGACTCATGTGTGATCTCACTATTGGGGTACACTTTTTTTTCAAGACTATTGAAGACTTTGGAGTGCGGCTGCAGCATGTGTTCAAGAGAAGAAAAGAAATTTTTGTAAAACAAATTTTTCCTAAGGATATGTCTCGAGAGATCAGACATGTCTCGAGAGATCGTGGTTGTCTCGAGAGATCTTACGTCTGAAATCTTTGCAATGTCTCGAGAGATCATCGAGTTCTCGAGACATCCCTTTCCTGCTCTCTCTGTTTCATGTCTCGAGAGATCCCTTATGTCTCGAGAGATCCCTTATGTCTCGAGACTTCTGTCCGTAAATTTCTGTTTCGTTTTCTCTGTTCTGGATGGATCGTAAACACTCCTTCTCATTTCTAACGGCTATATGGAGCGCTTTTAAGGCTGATTAATCCTTTAATTGCTCCTCTCCATATATATAGGATTGTTTTTGGATTATTTAAATAAGTTCCAGAATCGTTCTAACCCTAATCTCTCTCCCGATCAAAAAGAACGAGAAAAGCGCCGCTCGCCGTCGTCTACGTTTGGAGATCGCTCTACTCTTTGGAGTTGCCGATTTCTATCAAGAAGGATTCGATTGATCCATGCTCAGGTTCTGCAATCTCTATTGGATCATTTTGAATTGCCAAAGACAGATTTGAAGGATCGTTGTTCTTCCTCATCGTTCTCAAAAGCCATTCAAGAAGAAGGAAGAAAACGCCTCTGTTATTCAGATCTGGTTTAGTTTTGTTCAAACCCTTTTCAATCTGTTGTAGGAGTTGTTATCTCCAAGTTGTAGGAGAGGTTGTTCTCCGAGTTGTAGGAGAAATTTTTCTCCGAGTTGTAAGAGAGGTTCTCTCTGAGTTTGTAGGAGTTTGACTCCGAGACTGTAGGATCTTTCTGATCCGAGATTTAGTGAGTAGTCAAGTCTAGCTGTGGTGCTAGATTGGCGAGGCCGGCAGTGGAGTACCCAAGTACGGGGAACCACTATAAATTCCTGGTGTTATCTGTGGCTGTGATTAATTTTGTGTGCTGTGCTTTACGCTTATTTTTTAATTCCGCAAAAGACGTAGAGATCACCTATTCACCCCCCTCTAGGTGATTTAGGTAGGCAACTAGATACTTCACTTTGAATTTTTATTTTAGAATATCCATATCTTGAATTATTGACACTGGAATATTCTAGGAATCTGAATATAAGCTTGTGATAACATTATGAACCACTGGTAATTTTCCTGGAATTTATGATTACATATATTTGGCACTTCACCAACAATGTAAACTTTGGAGTTATATTTTAGAAAATTCATATCTTGAATTATTGGCACTAAAATACTTTAGGAATCTGGACATAAGCTTATTATATCATTACGAAAATATGTAACTATAATTGACTCATCCTAATTTAGGATACATATAGTCACACCTTTAGGACATGAGGATTCGATTAAAGGTCTCTGGTCTGCGAATAGTAAAAACTGAAAACTTATATTTAGACCTCTCGCTTATGGTTACCACCCATAGACTTATTAACTCTCAGAGATTTACACATGCCTAGTTAGGTTGGAAGGTTAATTACCATGGGCAGTCATCAGAAGTAAAGACCAGGGTGCGTTTAGTAAAACATTCAGTTCAGTAATTGACAATAGCCTCTTGAGAGAGGTGATGTGTGACCTATCAGGAGGTTCAAGTTTTGATTGAGGGATAACACAAAGAAATAGCCGGTCACGTGGAGAGGTAAGGTTCGATGTTCAATCGAACATCGACACTCGTCTGCCCGACCTATATGAAATCCTCCTTAGGTCTTTAGAGTAACTAGAGAGGAAACGGGTATAAAAGAATGGGTAGCCACCAATAAGAGTAAATATCTTGGAAAAAGGGTAATTGGGATTCAGCCCATTGTATTCCCGAGTACCGCTACGAGCCCTTCCCCGTGTAACCCTCCAAAAGTCATAGGATCAACCCCAAACTCCTAAGTATAACTAATCGGTAGACAAGAATAATTTAAATGGGAGAACTTGATAGGATAAAACCTGTCCCAAATTTGGGACGGATCGGTATATTAGAAGGATGGGTTAAGCCCTGCAAGCGGTAGGCTCGATATATAAGAAGGATGGGTTAAGTCCAAAGAGCGGTAAGCTCGGTATATTAGAAGGATGGGTTAAGTCCTAAGAGGGTTAGGCTCGGTATATTAGAAGGACAGGTTAAGTCCTGCGAGCGGTACACTCGGTATATTAGAAGGATGGGTTAAGTCCTAAGAGCGGTAGAATTGGTATATTAGAAGGACGGGTTAAGTCATGCGAGCGGTAGGCTTGGTATATTAGAAGGACTGGTCAAGTCTTGTAATCAGAGAGCTTGATGTCCCACTTAGAGGCATAATTGTATCAAGTACTATACTGATACCCTATGTGTTCTTAGGGGCGTACGTAATATCTAGGCTGGGAGGTGTCATACTGTCCTAGGAGTGGAGGATCTGATCCAATGCCCCTGTTTGCCTCAACATGGTGTACCTGAGCGGAGACTCAAAAAGCGGGATTGAGGTGGTGCTTACTAGATGGTACGCGGATACCTTGTGTGTTCTTAGGGGCGTACGTAAGGTTTAGGGTGGGAGATGTGTGACATAAGCTAGAAGTGGACAAGCCCGATCCACTGCCCCATTTGCCTCAACCAGGTACCTAAGTTGACACACTAGAACAGAGGGAACTAAGAAAAGGCATGTATGTACAGAGTCGAGTGTGTGTGTTGCATCATTGCATTACATAACATAGCATACATCATTCGTAATAAGACCACATCGTATAAATTAGTATGTTCACTTCTATACGATGGGTTTAGCGTAGTGCCAGATCCCTTTACTTATATGTTTGTATGGGCATCCGTATAAGTTAGGGTTACTTTCTTATCTGCTCTAGTTATTTCTTTACTTGCTCTAGTTTACATTATAACTGCTCTAGTTTACTTTTCTAGCTACTTAGTTCTTTTATAACCGTGTGCATATACTCACTTTGATGCTCGTTTGTATACTGCTCGGTTCCATAGCAGCACTTCTTTTATTCATGGTAGAACTGCTAGCTATATTCACTATCATCTGCTTGAAATATGTTACCCCTTGTTGTCCTCCGCTTCTTCCTCCTGCCCGGTGCTTAGGAGTCACCGGGGGAGGGGATGGGGAATTGGGCTTAGTCTTTTGACTAACGGTTGGTGGATCATATCATTTATGGAGTCCTTATGTCGGAGCAACAGGACCCCATACAGTAGATGTGAGCAGGACAAAAGAGCATGACAGGATGGAGCAACCCTTACCAGCAGTAGTCACAGTAGATGTGAGTGTAGATTCTCTTGAGACTTCCACATGAGCATGAGAGACTTGTAGTGAGGAATTGATGTACTGGGCATAAGCCCTTATCTATTTTAGCACTTTCTTATCGTGGACTGTGGACTATTGAATTATCATATATTTATATATATATAGTGTGATTTGTGGATTTGTTTCCTTTAACTCTTCTGTTACTATGAATTGTGGTTGGTCTGGATGATGTTGATTATCCGGCAAAATTGGCTTATTGTGGTGGCGACCAATTCGTGAGTTGGTGCCACCGCAAGACGATGGTTCTGGGCGGTAAGACCCGGAAGTGAATGTAAAAAAGTGGGGGTCTTACAATTTGTAAAGAAGAAGGATGGGTCACTTAGACTGTGCATTGATTACCGAGAGCTCAACCGGTTGGTAGTGCATAACACATACCTGTTGACGAGGATTGGCCAGTTATTTGATCAGCTGGAAGGAGCTCATTGGTTCTCCAAGCTCGACCTGAGATCGGGATACTATCAGTTGAGGGTGCAGAAGGAGGACATTTTCAAAATGATGTTCAACTCACGTTATGGTGTGTACGAGTTCACGATGATGCATTTCAGGCTCATTAATTCCCCTTCCGCATTCATGCGCTTGATGAATCGCCTCTTCGAGCCATATTTGGACGTCTTCGTGATTGTGTTTATAGATGATATTTTGTTATACTCCAAGACCGAGGAGGATTACACCCAACATTTGGCATTAGTTCTGGGAAAGTTGAGGGAGCATCAGATGTTTACGAAGTTCTCGAAGTGCCAGTTTTGGCTACAAGAGGTGGCATTCCTTGGGCATATTTCTATCGGTGGAGCAGGGTTGGCTATGGACCCAGTGCAGGCAGTCTGGGAGTGGATGATGTTATGAGTAGGAGAGCAGGAACTTCTAGTTCAGAGCCCCGACTGATGTCCATGGAGCTGGTGAAGCTGCTCGAAGAAATGAAGATCACAGTAGTATCCAGAGCCAAGCCTGAGATTTATGCGAAGTACTTGGATTCCCTGAACATTATTTGTGACATCAGGGACTACATCAGGATTGAGCAAAGGCAAGATTTAGCACTAGGGATAGTGTTCAGAGCCCTGTAAGGGGCACTTCAGAGGACTACATGATGCTTGAATACCTCATTCATTTTCGGGGATGCATTTATATACCTGTAAAAAGGTAGGATCTGGGAGGACAAACTGCGAGAGGCACATTACACCAAATATTCAGTGCACCCTGATATCACCAAGATGACAACGGACCTGTAGAAGGATATGTATTGGACTAGATTGAATAGGGATATCGTCTGCTATGTGACACACTGCGAGACCTACCAGTGGGTGAAGGTCGGCTGTAAGAGCTCTAGATGACTATTGCAGCCACTAGCGATGCTGGAGTGGAAGTTCAAAGATATTGCTATGGATTTTGTGCACGTTTTGCCTCGATCCCACTCCAGGCACGATTCTATCTGGGTGATAGTGGACAAACAGACAAAGGTAGCTAGATTCATTCCAGTCCGAAGGACGCTCCGGTTCATGTATTGGTGAGGCTGTTCCTAGAATTGTTTGTTAGGTACCAAAGTATACCTAAGATGATCGTTTCAGATTGGGTTGGTCAGTTCACTTCGAAGGAATGGAGGGAGGTGAAGGCATACTTGGGTTATCGGCTAACATTCAACACCGCCTTCCATCCACAGAACTATGGATAGACAGAGCGTACAACATGACCATGGAGGATTTGCAATGCTTGAGTATATTGGATAAAGGAAATCCCTGGGAGAGACTGTTGTCGTTGATCGTGTTTTCCTACAACAATAGTCACCAGAAAAGCATTAGCATGACATCTTATGAGGCCTTATATATGGCGAAGTGCCAAATAGCTATCTTGGGCCCAGGATGAGGACCCAATGGTACTAGCGTCATATTACATTGAGGATACAGATGCTCTCATTCAGATGATTTGTGATCAGATGTTGGAGGCTCAGAGCAGACATGCCAAGTATTATGTTGCCAAGCATTGGAAGGTGAAGTTTCGAGGAAGGACCAGGTTTTCTTGAAGATACATCCTGTATATGGTGTCTAGCGGGTGTGGGGACAGAGGAAGCTCATTCCTTGATTTTTGGGGCCTAATACAATCAAAAAGCAGATTGTCCCCTTTGTTGAGAATATTGCCCCTCAATGTTCCCTATATTTGAAGATGCATCACACTCAATGCTAAGTACATATTGTATTTGATAAGCCCTTTTCTATATCATGTTTATGTAGGCTTAAGTCATTCCAAATATTGGAATCGATCTCTAGTTTTCAATGTCAAAACCGCTGCGAAAATAGTCTGGTCTCAGCTGAACCGCTGAGATGCAGCTGTAGTGCCGCTGAGAAGGAGTCTCTCTCAACTGAGCTGCATATAGAGGAAAACCGCTGAGAAACTATGTGTCTCAGCGGATCCGCTGAGACAAAGTTTATTCTGTCGCTGAGACTGGAGCCTATCTCAGCCCAACCGCTGAGAAAATTTCAAGTATGAATGTCTCTCTGGAGGGATCTATTTTTGGCGCAAGAGACAATAAAGCAAGATAATGTTTTCTATTATTGTACATGTAGTGACTAAGCATGTCTTAGATTCGTTGCAAATTACAGGGACTATAAAAGAAGATGTTAGGTCAAAAGAAGAACTTCAAAGTGCACAGTGTGCCTCTGAGTATTCTCTAGAGAGGGGGGGGTGAATAGAGTTGTAAAAACTTTTACTCTAATTGTGCACACATAATAAAACCACTCTAACAATTACACATTCAGCAATACCAATCACAGAATAATATATTCACAAAAATAAGAAAACTGTAAATAGTAGAGGGACAACATATCAAAGCAATGCAGAAGACACGGGAATTTTATAGTGGTTCCCCAAAATGTGGTTAGTCCACTATTCTACCACTTTGGTAGGTGATATAGAAATTTTGTGTTTTGAAATTAAGCGAAGGTTTGAAGATTTTCTCCAAAACTATATCCGATTAAGGCAAGTGTACCTTATCGTCTATAGTATAGGATATTTAGAAATACCAAGGTTGTATTCCACGGGGCACGTTGATTACTTCTACTTCGAGAAAAATCACCATTATCTTATCGAACAATTTTTTAGGGTTGTTTTACTAAACTAAAAAAACAAATTGTAAGAAGGAAAATCACTATGAAGAAAGAGAGGTGAAGAAAACTGTGCCAACTTTCATTGAAATGAAAAGCTATTACAACTCTTTAAACAAGATCACAAAGCTAGGAAAATTAAGGCTACAAGCTTTAACTAACTATTGCATAGAAATAGGAACTAGCACATTACATGAATTGAAAAGGAAAAGAACATGAAATTGAAAGACATGAAAAAGCATTCAAAAAGTTAACTAACAGCTCTAACAGTAACTCCTCTCTCCAAATTTTTGAACTCTAGACTCAAGGAGAGCCTCTGAATTTATAGCAAAAATTTTCAAGTTATACGCCCTCGGTCACGGGCGTGACCTAGGGCGTGTAAACATTACTGACATCAGATCTGACAGTGGCGTGGACTTTGCGTGACGGCGGGAGACATTCAGACATTACACGCCTGTGTAACTTTGGTCACGGGCGTGTACTTGGGCGGCTTCATTAAATGCAGCATGGGCTGGAATTTCAGCCCGGCAGAGCAGGGATCACGCGGGAAAGTCACGGGCATGACATTTTGGGTCACGCCCGTGACATTTCGGGTCACGGGCGTGTTCCTGGGCGGCTTCAATTAATGCAGTGTGGGATAGAATTCGGCGCGGCAGAGCGCGTTCGTCGAACTCAGCTCAGGCTTCGTCGAACGCAGGGGCGGAGAGCGTTCGTTGAACGGAGCTCCAATTTCGTCGAATGCAGGGGCATAGATCTTTCGTCGAACGCAGCGGCAGAGAACTTTCGTCGAGCGCAGCGGCAGAGAACTTTCGTCGAACGCAGCTCCAATTTCGTCGAACGCAGGTGCAGAGATCTTTTGTCGAACGCAGCGGCAGAGAACTTTCATCGAACGCAGCTCCAATTTCGTCGAACGCAGATCTTTAGGTTACACGCCCTTGGTCACGGGCGTGACTGAGGGCGTGACTTGTGATTTTCTCAACTTTTTCCCAAAATTCTGCAAAAATAAAAGTAAAACAACATTTAGAATAGAAATTATAAAAGAAGTGATTTTAAACTAAAATATAAATAATATTTGCCATTTTAAATTAAACTAGACTAAATACTATAATTAAAATACGCATAAATACTACTCATCAAATACCCCCATACTTGAGGTTTTGTTATTCCAGAGCAAAAGTGTGAGACATAATTTATAAGACATCCTTAAAAAATTTTAATTTCAAACTAAAATTTCATTTAAACCAAAAGTTAAGTTAAAAGTAAATTCAAGGAGGAGTTAAGTCCTAAATTATGATGACGATTTGAAAAGAGGGGAAAATGTTTAGGCAAGGGCTTCTCAAGAAAATTAATTGGTTTAACAATATTGTAGAAATTATAAAATGAGATTAAATTAAAATTATAAGAACTCTATCTTAAAAGAAACTTAAGGAAAAGTAACTTACTAAATATTGCTCTCTCCATAATCTTAAACTAAATCTAGAACAATGATAATTGGCTAAGGGGGATTTCATAAAATTTGGCAAAAGAAGAGAATCTTTTGAATGGAGGTAATGGAATTTATCCTCATCATGAATATTTTTTTTCTTTTAATAAAAACCCAAAATGTATATGTTTAGGAGTAATGAATTTTATCCTCTTACTCCATGCCATATAATCTTTTAAATGATTTTGGGTGCATATGTTTAGGGAATAATGAATTTTATCCTCTTATTCCCATGACATATGATCTTTTAAACTTCATTTTTTTATGCCAACAAAGGGGTTAGGGAAGGAAATTAAATCTAGCTAGCTTTAAATTATATTGAGAGCAAATTCTAGTAAAATTAAATTTCCTAAGATCTAAAAAGTTAGAAGAAAATATAATTGAAATCTAAAGAGGTTTAGTAAATTCACTACAAAATGAAGCCATTTAGAATTAAAAAGAGAAGTCATGCTAAAAAAAATTCTCTAATCAAGTTAAAATCATAAGATGATTCTTAAAGCACAATTACCTCAAATTTAAAATTAACAAACTATGATAAGCAAAATTTTAGCTAATTAAAAACCTAAACATGCTTATAAACATCCTCAACTAGATTTCTAAGAACTCACAAAAACAACAAATAGGAGAGGTATAAGATTTTTATATATTTTTTTTGTATTTTAAGTTTTTCATATTTTTGAATTTTGATATTATCTTTTTTTTATATTATCTTTTTTTTATAAGAAATAAACAATAAAAACATATACTAAAAAGCTTAAATTTTTTTCGTTAATTCTTGGACTTCCCGAGGTATACCCCGTGAAGGGTTCTCACGGTACTAGGAGGTGAGATGGGGTGAGGTCCCAAACGTCCCTTTCCAAGATTTAATTTTTTCGATTTTCTAATTTTTTTTGAGTTTTTGGGTTTTACAAGTGCTTAAAAAGAAGAAAACATAAGAATTGTTTTTTTTGAAAATTTTCTAATTTAAAAAGAACTATTTACAAAGAACAATTTACACCCCCATACTTAAAGTTAAACATTGTCCCCAATGTTTAAAACTAAGTATGAAGTAAAAGAAAATAAAGTGTAAGACAAAACAAAAATAATAGAAACGAAGGAGAGGTTAAGAGGGCTTCCCTGGTTATGAAGATGCGGGGGAAGCGGCGGTTACCTACAAAACATGTTAAAATAAAAAAGAAAAACAATAAAAAGATAACTTTGGGGTGCCTCCCAAAAACATTTTGTTTAAGGTCGCGTAGCTTGACCTACTTGCCGATAAGACTAACTCGGGGGGTGAATAGAACTCACAACACTCTTCCAGGTAAAAACACGAATCATCATTTTCTAATGTATTCCGCATCGAGGAATTTATGCTGAAAATAACTTCATCATCTCCAACCCGTAGGAGGAGCTTTCCGTTACTTACGTCTATAATAGCGCGGGAGGTTGCAAGGAAGGGGCAGCCGAGTATGAGGGGTACTTCGACATCTTCTTCGATGTCAAGAATGACAAGATCCACCGGGAAGATGAATTTGTCAACCTTGACGAGCACGTCCTCCACTATTCCCACCGGATATTTTAAAGAACGATCCGCTAATTGAATACTCATTCGACTGGTGCTAGGATTTCCTAGTCCTAGCTTTTTGAATAATGAAAACGGCATGAGATTGATGCTTGCTCCAAGATCTGCTAAGGCGTGTCTTACTAACGAATTGCCAAATAAACACGGGATGGATAACCGTCCTGGGTCATTTGCTTTTTGAGGCAATTTGTTGAGTACAACCGCGGAGCATTCTGCGTTTACAGGAATATGCGAAATATCTTCTTTTTTTTATTGGAGAGCAACTCCTTAAGATATTTCGCATATTTAGGCATTTGAGAGATAGCCTCGCAGAAGGGTACATTAATATGAATTTGTTTTAAAATGTCTAAAAACTTTTTATAATTTTTTTCGGCGCACTCGCTTTTAAACTTAGACGGATACGAAATATTAGAAGTAGAAGTGCACGGAGCTAACGTAGCGGGCAAATTCAAAGATAAATCAAGAGTAGGAGGAGGAGGAGGAGGAGAGGAAGTTACCTTGGGTTCGTCCTATTTTGAAACCACATCCTTCCCGCTTCGGAGTGTAATCGCGTACGCGCTCTCGTTTGGATTTTGCTCTGTATTCCCCGGTAGTGCTCCTTGCTGACACTCAAAATTATCTTTGCGAGCTGGCCCACTTGATTTTCTAAATTTTTTATTGACCCGGTGAGGTTCCGGATGTTTGATTCATTTGTAGCAACATACTTTGCAAAGACCTCTTCAAGCGAAGTGGGCTTGTCCTGTTGCGGTGGAAAACCGGGAGGATTAAAATTTTGAGAAATTAAATTTAGAGGCGGAGTTAAGTTAAGAAGTTGATAAGGGGGGTTGATTTAGATTCATCGGACGCTGAGCGTTTCCTTGGTTGCTCCAAGAGAAATTCGGATGATTCCTATAACCCGCATTGTATGTGTTATTATACGGAGCGGTGTTAGGGTTATAGGAAGGCCGAGGCAGATTTCCCATGTAGTCAACATGTTCTTCAATTAAAACGTTATTAGCCCAAGGAGGAGTGGCGGAGGAAGCAGACTTCTCTGCCACTTGCTTTGTTAAGCGCTCAACTTGTAAAGCCAAATTCGCATTTTCGTCTATTTCAAAAATTCCGGCTGGCTTGTTAGGCCGCACTCGGGGCATGTTCCATTGGTACGCATTCATGGCCATCTCTTCGAAAAGCTCTTGAGCGGCGTTCGGGGTTTTGTTATTTAATGTCCCCCAGGCGGCCGCATCAATCATTTGTCTCGTTGAGAGATTTAAGCCATTATAAAAAATTTACACTTGTTGCCAAGTGGGAAGTGCGTGGTGAGGGCATCTACGCAAAAGCTCCTTGAAGCGCTCCCATGTGTCATAGAGATTCTCCGAGTCGATTTGCATGAACGACGCAATATCCGTGCGCAATTTAGCGGTCTTTGAAGGCGGGAAATATTTATTTAGAAATTTTTCCGCCATTTCGGACCATGTAGTGATGGATCCCCTAGGTAGGGAGCCCAGCCACTGCTTGGCCTTAGACCGCAAAGAAAAAGGAAAAAGACGCAATCGAATGGCGTCATCGGTGACACCATTGATTTTAAAAGTATCGCAAATTTCAAGGAAGTAAGAAATATGTGAATTTGGATCCTCGTCCGGTTGACCATCGAAGGTCACTGATTGTTGCACCATTTGTATGATGCTGGACTTGATCTCAAAATTATTATTCGCCACCATGGGGTGAACAATACTCGATTGTGTGCCTTCCAAATTCGGTCGCGCATATTAGGACATGGTCCGTTGCGCGTCCTCATTAGGATTTGGCTCGTTAAGATTAGGAGGATTAAGATTATGATCCATATTCGCTGTGTTAGTGTCCCCGGTCGACTCTTCGAAATCTACTTGATTTTCCTGATCACGAGAACGGCGGTGCCTCAAAAAGGTTCGCTCGATCTCTGGATCAAAATGAATAATCGAAGTGCTACCTCGGGTCATACACTAAAAAATAGAAGAAAGGAAGAGGAAAAACTATTTTTTTTTCTTTTTGAAAGTTAGAAAAAGCAAAAAAAAAAGCATGATAAAATTAATAGCTATCCTCTTTTCAAAATATCTACGCAAGATACCCGGCAACGACGCCAAAAACTTGATAAAGAAATTCCGTGTTTTGAAATTATGCGAAGGTTTGAAGATTTTCTCCAAAACTATATCCGATTAAGGCAAGTACCTTATCGTCTATAGTATAGGATATTTAGAAAGACCAAGGTGGTATTCCACGTGGCACGTTGATTACTTCTACTTCGAGGAAAATCACCATTATCTTATCGAACGATTTTTGAGGGTTGTTTTACTAAACTAAAAAAAACAAATTGTAAGAAGGAAAGTCACTATGAAGAAAGAGAGTGAAGAAAACTATGCCAACTTTTATTGAAATGAAAAGCTATTACAACTCTTTAAACAAGATCACAAAGCTAGGAAAATTAAGGCTACAAGCTTTAACTAACTATTGCATAGAAATATGAACTAGCACATTACATGAATTGAAAAGGAAAAGAACATGAAATTGAAAGACGTGAAAAAGTTAACTAACAGCTCTAACAGTAACTCCTCTCTCCAAATTTCTGAACTCTGGACTCAAGGAGAGCCTCTGAATTTATAGCAAAAAATTTCATGTTAAACGCCCTTGGTCACGGGCGTGACCTAGGGCGTGTAAACATTACTGACATCAGATCTGACAGTGGCGTGGACTTGCGTGATGGCGGGAAACATTCGGACATTACACGCCTGTGTAACGTTGGTCACGGGCGTGTACTTGGGCGGCTTCATTAAATGCAGCATGGGCTGGAATTTCGGCGTGGCAGAGCAGGGATCACGCGGGAAAGTCACTGGCATGACATTTCGGGTCACGGGCGTGACATTTCGGGTCACGGTCGTGTTCCTGGGTGGCTTCAATTAATGCAGCGTGGGATAGAATTCGGCGCGGCAGAGCGCGTTCGTCGAACTCAGCTCAGGCTTCGTCGAACGCAGGGGCGGAGAGCGTTCGTCGAATGGAGCTCCGATTTTGTCGAACGCAAGGGTAGAGATCTTTCGTCGAACGCAGTGGCAGAGAACTTTCGTCGAACGCAGCGGCAGAGAACTTTCGTCGAACGCAACTCCAGTTTCGTCGAACGCAGGGGCAGAGATCTTTCGTCGAACGCATCAGCAGAGAACTTTCATCGAACGCAGCTCCAATTTCGTCGAACGCAGATCTTTAGGTTACACGCCCTTGGTCACGGGCGTGACTGAGGGCGTGACTTGTGATTTTCTCCAATTTTTCCCAAAATTCTGCAAAAATAAAAGTAAAACTACATTTAGAACAGAAATTATAAAAGAAGTGATTTTAAACTAAAATATAAATAATATTTGCAATTTTAAATTAAAACTAGACTAAATACTATAATTAAAATACGCATAAATACTACTCATCAGTAGGATTGCACTAACAGTGCCTATGTATTTTGATAAGGAGACTCTCAAAACCACTAAATCTTTTGATAAGGAGACTCTTTGAACCACTTTGTCTTTTGCTAAGGAGACCCTTAAAACCACTGAGTTTATTGCTAAGGAGACTCTTAAAACCACTGAATCCTTTGAAGAGGGATTCGTAAAACTCTTTTATTGTTGCAGAATAAGAATAGTAGAAGTGGAGGAAGAAGAGAATAGGATTCTTCAGTTAGAATCCTTCAACCACTATCTCTTTGGATGTTGTTGCTTCTATATACTTCAGGATCTGAAGATAATGAACTCTTGCTTAAGATAGTGATGATTCCAAGGGATATGAGCTTTGATCCCGATCCTCTCTGCACTTTTGTTGGCTTACTGCTATATGATGTATAAGAGGAAGTAGCAGTCTTCTTGTGTTGTTTTCCTGTGCAGAGAAGTTATTCATCTATTCTGTCTTAGGGCTGGAGGAGGAAGAAGAAGACAGGAGGACTTCGACAAAGAGAATAATGGTTATGTTTTCTTTCTTCCTCAGCAAAGATATTCTCTATTGATTTGTGTTTGAATTTCTTTCTTCTTTTGGACCGTCCTTAGAAGGAATGCCAATTGGATAATAAATATTTCCGTCGATTTCTATTGTTGTCCCGTCAAGACTGATTTGAATATCTTCAATGAATGTCGTTGTTGTTTCTCTCGAATACTCCATTCCATTCTTGGCATTAAATGAGCCGTTAGAAAACACTTTTCAGCTTTGTAGACCTTCTAAAAGGTATTAGAAAAGACAGCAGAAAACATACTTTTTCTGTCTGTATTCGACACTGCGTCGACTTTATTATTCGTCATATCGACGCACCTCTGAGTTCTTAAAGAAGCATCTTTAAATTCCTTCTTAGCTCTGGCTGAAATCAGATGTCAACGTTGGGTCGAGTACTTATCGACATATTCGTCGAGTTGAAGACTTGGATTTGAACTTCATTTTCTGCGTTGAATTGAAGTCGAAGTTACATCGACTTCTAAGATGGCTTCGACAGACTCTTCCTTTTGCATCGAGTTCATTTCGATGTTACATTGACTTTACTTGATACTTCGACAGTCAGTTTGAGTTGCTTCGACTTTCAGTCAGGGTTGCGTCGACTTCTAGTCGAAGTTGCGTCGACTACTATTAGACACAAGTTTTAACACAACTAAATTTGTGCTTATCATGACGTGGTCTTGACACTCTAAGGTGGGTGTGACATCCTAGGACATCTAATGACCATTTCACCCTTTCTATACAATGTGGGTAATACAACCTAACTGATGAAATCACTTTAATAATTTGTTAGATAAATCATAAGGTTTTTTCCCAGCAATCTCCCCCTATTTATCTTAAAAAAAATTACAATTTGATTAAGTGATTTCAAACATACTTTGACATAAAATTAAATATAAACACATATGCACAGAACAATAATGTAATTATAAATACACATACATTATGATAAACTTTCAAGAAATCATATTTTTCTTCATAGTCATGATAACTATATCCACTAGATGATATAATATAATTTGTTTACCTGTACAGTACTATTCTTTTTCTAGAATTCCTATTCCTTGAGATCACTTGTGGTGTCACCTTTATTAAAGCAAATACAAGAGGCTCATTTTCTTTTTCAGTAGTCCTGTCAGCTTCTTGGTGAGTGTGAGCTTCTTTGGGAGGCTTCCCTTGAGATTATGCATTCTTTTTAATAGCTAGAGCAGCCTCCTTAGCAATCTTTGATATTTCATCCAAGAGTTGATCATCTTCTAGGAGACCCCCTCCCCCGAGTTGATGGAAGCATCTCCTCCTGAGTTTGTGTAGGAATCTCCCCCTGGGTTACTTAAGGGATTTCTGCAATTGGCTCCCCCTGAACGTGCATCCTCTAATAGAACATCTTGAATTGCTCTTTGAAATCCAGTAAGTTTATTAGGATTATCAGGGTTAGAAACTTAAGCAGTCTTATCCTTCTATTGACCACTCTTATCAGGGTTAGAAACTTCATTAGTCGTATACTTCTCTTGACCACTCTTTCCTTGATTAAGCATCTCCACCTCTTGGATCTTCTCCCCCTTTCCTTGATTAAGCATCTCCTCCTTATGGATCTTCTCCCCCTTCTGAACATTACATACAAGGGTGGTTAAGAATTCTTTAGTTATCATGGAGGAGGATACAACTGATTTTAGTGTTAGGAGGGACTCAATTGATTCTTGCAACTCTATCTCCATCTAGGAGTACTTCTTATTGTACTTTCTGGCATGAGCAACCGTGTTTTGGTCTCACCGTAAGGCGGCAGTTCTGGGCATAAGATCCGAAAGCTCTCTTGAAAGGAGGAGAGGGATCTTACAGGTTGTATATTCGATCAGAGGCTTTGAAGTAGATCTTGAGTTACAATCATCAACTGCAGAATAAGAGAGCTTGATGACTCTAGATCGAATTACAAGAATACTTTTACTTCAGCTCGAAATAAAAAAGGGCAATATCAAAGATAGCTATTAGTTTCACGCTAGACCACCTTATCTCATAATATAATTCACAGGTGCTGATGCCAAATACTCAAGACCTACACTTCATAAAAGTGCATGTGGTCTTGATGACAATTTCAATGAAAATTTCCCATAAATGGCGATCTCAGATACTTGAGGCCTTTTATAAAAAATGATTTTAAAGCCTCAGGTGACGGTCTCAGATTCTCCAGACCATCCCTCACCCATTTCTTGTATTAGAAACAATGTGCGATGGTCTCAGATGCTCCTGACCATCCGGTAACAAAATATTTGGTACCAAAACTACAAGTGACAATCTCAGATGCTCCAGACCATCCTTTAATAAAATTTTTGTATCAGGAAAACATAGGAGACGGACTCAGGTGCTACAGAGCATCCCTTTATAAAATACTTGATACCAAAACCACAGGCGACGGTCTTAGATGCTCCAGACCATCCCTTAATAAAATACTTGCCAACCCAAGGAAACAAACCAAGAAGAATCGGGATTTACAGGCTATGATGACCAGTTGGGCGGGTGGGTACTACAGAGTTGTCCCATTGCTTTCCACACAAAGGTCATCAAAGATGTAGACAATCCCCTTAACAAAACATTTCCAACTCAAGGAAACAACCTAACGAAAATTGAGAGTTACAATCTATGATGACTAGTTGAGTAGGTGGGTACTAAAGAGTTGTCTCATTGCTTTCCTCAGAAAGGTCATCAAAGCTGTAAAAAATATATGAAAACACGATAGAGCTAGACTTTCACCTAAGCCTCCCTTGATGCAGAGGTGTGTCAGGTGTCGGCATAGATCGGGAATCCTAAAGATCCTCCGCACGAGCTTGTCGACGCCACTGCTACACAGATGTGAAATCTCCCTGCTTTTCGTGGTCATTATATGTTGTATAACTCAAGCTTCAAGTCATGGGGATGCAAGTAGGATCCGGTGATATCTCACTTGGTGTGAGTTGGCCTCACAAATAATCTATCTCAATACTTACCTCACAAAATGTAGAGAAAAGTGTTAGTAATTGCATTGATATAATGTTTATCAAAAAGATATAACGAAAGAACTATCAAGAGAAAAAATATTTTAGGTCATCTCCACTCCAAGTGTTAGAGATCACTCCTCCATCATAGGTTTGGAGGTGATAAGCACCATTCTTTAGTGCTTCATTTACGACAAAAGGTTCTACCCAGTTTGGATTCAATTTTCCCACTGAGTTATAACTGGTAGCTGCATCTACTTTTTTCGGGATCAAATCTCCAATAGCAAATATTTTTATTCTGAAATTTTTATCAAAATGTTTTGCCTCTTCTTGCCTAATTACAGCCTTATCCCTTAACACCTCGATGAGATCAAGCCTACACTTCATGTCGTCATCATTGGTTTCTATCCAATCATCATCTCCATGCTTAACCAACAAGACTCTTGGGCTCTTTACCTCAAATTCCATTAGGATATGAGCTTTTGCCCCTTGAGATAACTTGAAGGGTGTTTCTCTAGTAGCCCTTGTTGGAGTAGTTCTCAATGTCCATAAAATTGATGATAATTGCTCTGCCTAATTTGCGTGAAGATTCTTTACTTTCTTTTTCAAGAGGTTCAAGATGGACTTATTTGCAGCCTCCACCTGCCCATTACTTCTCGGATGATGCACTGAGGCAAATTTCCGCTCAGTCCCTATTTGATCACAAAAATTTATCAAATATGAATTATTGAATTGAGGCCCATTATCGGTGATAATGGCCATTGGAATACCATGCCTGGATACAATTTCACCCCAGATGAAACTCTTCACCACTTGAGTGGTGGTCATAGCTAATGCCTTAGCTTCAATCCACTTGCTGAAATAATCTATCATGACTATAATGAAACATCGTTGTCCACTTGCCATAGGAAATGACATAACTAGGTTTAGACCAAAAACTGCAAAAGGCCAAGGTGTTGCTATGGTACTCAATTGTTCTGCGGGTCGATGCTGAAGAGGAGCAAAATTTTGACATTGAACACACTTTTTAGCATATTTTTCAGCATCTTTCCTGATCTTAGGACAAAAATACCCATGCCTAGGGTTCCTATTCCTGAATGACTTCCACACACCAGAATGTACTTCTACAAGCACTGCTGGATTTCTTCTTTAGATAGACACATGCCAAAAGATGAAAGAAAAGTTTTCCTATATAAAATTCTAGCAAGAGGATAATAATGAGATGTCTTAAGCTTAAATCTCTTTTTATCCTTTATAAATTGATGAAATTCTCCACTCGAGAGATATAGAACGAAAGGATCCATCCAAGACTGATGCTGATCTATTTGCATTACTTCTCTGCTCTTTATAGCTGGATGAAAAAGTTCTGAGGTAGTTCCTCCAGAAAGAAGCCCAAACTTGGCCAGCTGATCTGCCTCTGGTTGTCTGTTCTGGGTATATGTTGTATAGTGAAACTCTTAAATTTGTCAATCACATTTTTCACCAATAGCTTATACTATTTAAAAATTAGCTCTCGAGATTTCAAAGGTCTCATTTACTTGAGAAGCCATAAGTAAAGAATCAATCTTAACTTCAACATCTTCGATGCCTAATTCTCGTGCAAACCGAAGACCTGCCAACAAAGCTTGAAATTCTGCTTGATTGTTAGTAGTAGGAAAATGAAAATTCAAAGCCTGATCTAATCAAACTCCATTAGGATTAAATAAAACAACTCATGCTCCTGAGGAGTTTCTACCTGAAGTCCCATCAACATAAATTGTCCAAGCTAGAGGTTCTCTAACCTCTTTTTCTGAACTACTTTCTACTGTATCGACCATAAATCTTCCAACACTTGAGTTTTGATTGCCATCCTAGGCACATTAGAGATGTCGAATTCACTAAGCTCTATTGCCCACTTTGCCAACCTGGCTGAATGTTTTGGTTTTTCTAGCACATTTTTTGTGGAAGATTTGTCACCACCTGAATAGTGTGAGCTTAAAAGTATGGCCTGAGTCTTCTAGCTAAGATGATGAGTGCCAATGCTAATTTTTCCTGAATTGGATGTTTAGTTTCAACATTTTCATGATTTTGCTAACATAATATACTGGAAACTATTTGTTTGTGCCGTCCTAACAAGGACTGAGCTAACTGCATCTGAGCCAACTCAAAGATAAAGAAAAATATCCTCACCCTCTCAAGGACTTTGAAGTAAAGGAGTTGACGTTAACCACTTTTTATTTAATCGAATGCAACATCACACTCTTTTGTTCACTCAAACTTGGAAGCCTTTCGCAAAAGTTTGAAGAAAGGAGCACTTTTATCTCCTAAATAAGATATGAACCTGCTCAATCCTGCCATCCTTCCTCCTAACTATTGCACTTCTTTGGGAGACCTCGGAGGTGCCATTTCTAAGGTAGCTTTCACCTTATATGGATTCGGTTCAAGTCCTTCTGGAGTCAATTGATGACCAAGAAACTTCCATTTACTTGCTCCAAAGACATTTAGAGGGTTCAATTTTATGCTAAAGGCTCGAAGAGTAGCGAACGACTCTCTGAAATTGCTTAAATAAGTTGAAAATGCTTTACTTTTTATTAGAAGAACATCCACATACACCTCTAAATTTCTTCCTTTTTGGCTTTTAAAAAACAAGTCCAACATTCTTTGATAGGTTGCACCTGCATTTTTTAGCACGAAAGGCATTACGCGATAATGAAAACAACCATCACTCGTAATGAACAACATATTAGATACGTCAGGCTTATGCATTCTTATTTGGTGGTAGCCAGAGAATGCATCTAGAAAGCTCGTAAAGGTATACCAAGCCACATAATCAACTAAAGAATATATTTTAGGTAAAGGGTAGTAATCTTTCGGGCACGTTTTACTGAGTTTTGTGAAATCAACACACATTGTCAACTTACCCACATGCTTATTTACTATTACAACATTTGATATCCATTCAGCGTATTGCTCATCTTGAATGAATTTAGCCTTTTGAAGCTTTAGCACTTCTTCCCTGATTGGCTGCGTGAGAGTTAGAGCTACTGCTCGCTTTTTTTGCTTGATGGGCCTGAAAGCTTGATCAATATTGAGATGGTGGCATGCCTCATCAAGGTCAACTCCTGGCATGTCTTCTGCCGACCAAGCAAATACAACTACGTTCTTTAGCATGCAGGAGATCAACTCAACTTTCTCCTCTTTGGAAAGCTCTTTATTGACTGAGAGCACCCCTTTTGCATTTTCAGCAGCAACAGGAACATTTTGGACTCCTTAGGCAGGTTCCAGGCGTAACACCCTCCTTTTTACATAGAATATAGCAGCAGGTCCGACTGGGACCCCACGCCATATGAAACGAACAGGAAAGAGAGTCACGTATTAGTTTATAAATAGTTTAAAGAAACCATCTCAGCATACAAAGAGTTATACAATGGAAGCATTTATTTATTACGTTCAAACCAAAATACATGTCCACTTCCATACACTAGGAATGAAAACACAACTACAAATACTTTCTTGTAATGTTTATAATGACATGTGATTTACTAACATTGGCACGCAGGCCGGCCACACATGAAAACTAGTAAAAAAACACTTGGGCCTTCGAGGGCCAACACAGTACATCATCTGGGACTCCAACCCGCTATGTCCTGCTTGGCTCACCAGCACCTGGAAAAGCACATTCCACAAAAATGTGGCAAACAACTAACCGGTCAGAGTTAGCTAAACAAGATTTATAACGACCCCATCCCATTCCCGGGGCGACTATTCTCCTTCCCTGCCAACAAGCAAAAATAGCATATATCTCAAAAGTGCGTCTAAGCACTACATATATATGCAATCAACATCAACGTAGGCACTCATTACCACATGTTTCGTGCTCTCACGACACTCTTTAGGTGTACTCCCCAAGTTACACCACCATCCTAAGGCCTGCTTAACGTAAATGGTTATGAGCTTTACCGTCAAGGTCACAATACATTATGGTTGCTTTCCCAAAATTCTTGTAGTGCGCCGAGGGGAGACCTTTTCACTAACCAGCTAAGGGACGGGTTCAGTTCGGCTATGCCCGTACTCATATCGTCGGGATCAACTCTGCCTGATGTAGGTACAGCTTCCCCTTATTCACGATGTTGGCACACAAGGCCAACAAAGCTAGACACCTGGCCCATCCACTAATCAATTTGCTCACTAGAGCAATCGACAGAACACATATCTTCCCTCAGCTATGCTTTGCAATTGTAGGCTTATAGCTTACTAGTGTTACACACCCAGTCCTCAGGACCTAGGATTCATACCCACCACAAATGGCTCACTAGTTGCGACCAGGAGCTTCCGCCAGTGGTAGCACTAACACTGGGCGGTAGAAGACCAAATAATGATTCTGTCCCATTGTTTGGGTATTTTATGGAGGTTGGCTCCAGAACTCCCTACAGTACACCACACTACCCAGAACCTTACAATAGAGCACAAATACATGGAGTATTCTCCACTACACAATAAACAATATATGCATAACCAATCCATACCAACTTGTCCGAGTGGGTTTCACACATCATGCTTATGTCCGTATAATGATCCGGACTCAATATTAAATTTTCTATAGCTGAAATTACATATCGACCCACCGGAATAATCCTCTGCACTAATTAGTGAAAGTCTTCCTACTATGATGCCAATCAAAGGACTAGCATGCCCAGATATTCAGTATGAGAGACGTTACCCTTGAAGCTCACTTCAGTTCCATAGAATTGCAGTTGAGCCAGATGGAAGCTTTCAAAGAACCTTCCTCTCCGCGGATCTAACCTTGGCACAAGGCTTCAAGAGCTCTCACAAGTCCAAAGGCTGATTTCAATTCATCATTCTCCTTCCTCCATCTTCCTTTATCATTTCCTTAGCCTTCTTTTTGAAGAGAGGGAGAGTGAGAAAGATAATGAGCTATCTCCAAAAGCCTCTCTGACCTTATTGAATTCGAGACTAACCTCAGCCATAGGATCTCCAAGCCAAACCCAAGGAATGGCAATGATATCCAAGATAATGAGCTATCTCCAAAAGCCTATCTTATCACAGTAGTGGCTTAGACGATGGAGCTAATCTTCTCACCGCTTAACTACTGTTTATCGATTGCATACAGATTTGAACCTACCGCCAGTGTTAGCTCTACCTCGTGGCATTACCGTCTAGTCGATACAGAGATCATCTCGACGATACAGGACTCATCCTGTCGATACAGGTCTCATCCCGTCGATCCATGTAGCACTACCTCCTGTGTTAGCTTGGCAATCATCGAGGCCTCTTGACGATAATAGGAACTTCATGTCGATAAGAAACACCATCAAGTCGATATCAACCTAGCACCAACATTAGTACTAACGCCCGACTTTAGCTTCTATTACTAGAATGCTTTTCTTTATACAATGGGTAAACCTGGGGATTTACAAACCACCTCCCCTTACAGAAATTTTGTCCCAAAATTCTAGATTTAAGAAAAGTATGATAAGATACACAAACATAACTTGTTCCTTCACAAAAATGCTTGGGGAACTCCTCTAACATGGTTTGCTCTCGCTCCCACGTAAGCTCCTCACGACCGCAATTGTTCCACCATACTTTGACCATTCAGAAAACTTATTTCGCAACTGCTTGACATCAGTATCCTCGATGCAAATAGGCTTGACCTTCATCTTTAGCTCATCATCGACCGACACTTGATTAACCACAAGCACTTGAGTTGGCTCTTACAAAACCTTCCTCGGCACTGATATTTGAAACACATCATGCAAACCCCTCAACTCTGTTGAAAGAGCGAGCCGATATGCAGCTTCACCAACACGCTCCACTATCTCAAATGGTCCAAGGTATCACATACTCACCTTTTTCAAGCGTCGAATCCTTGATACGCCCATGAAAGGTTTGATTTTGAGATAAACACAGTCACCCATGGCGAACTCGACTTTTTTATGCTTTGTGTTGTAGTACTTCGCCTTCCTATCTTGTGTAGACAACAACAGCTCCCGGATTGTTCGAATAGTCAAAGTAGCATCTTCGTCTTCCTTTTTCATAAACAACTTAGTCTTGCACATCTCTATTGGAACATGGTTTTCCGCATCCCTTTGATTTGAGGATAACAAATCCTACTTATATTTGATCTTGTTTGCCATTGTGTTTTTTGCATGCATGTTTGAACAGATATGACACTATGTTGCAGCAGTATTGGTCTAGAACTGTCCACAAGCAAAAATAATGATTGTGGTGTAACGCCAGGCGTTAAGACTTAACGCTGGGCATTGGTGATCGACGAGATGGCGTGGCGATCGACGAGATGGCCTATCGATCGACGAGATGGCCTGCCGATCGACGAGATGGCCTGTCGATCAATGAGATGGACAGTCAATCAATGAGATAGCTTGCTGTTGAGAAAATGACAGAGTTTTAATGTCAGGCATTAGGACTTAGCGATGGGCGTTGACTCTCATTCCCATCATGTTGATTTTGGAAGGTGGGAAGCAGCCGTGATTGCAAGAGCACTTTAGGAATGATCTAACCTAACGCCAGCGTTAGACTCAATGCAAGCATAAGGGTTGCCTAAAATAAAAGTTTCCTAAAGTATGAAATCTCCTTCCCGTTTTGAAGATCCGAGCAATCAAAACAATTCCAAATTGGGTCAACGCCAGGCGTTAGCCTTCAGTCCTATAAATTGATGGACTTCGTCTTCTCCAACTATTGATTAAAGAGAGCCCTATTCCAGCACTACAGAAACTTTGAGAGGGTCGTATTTTCCAGACCATCATCTCCCACACAAATTCGAGAGAAGAATTCTAGGAGGACTGGATCAACGCTTACTCAATGCGAAGAACGCACGCTTCGACTTCAATAATATTCAGCGACCCTTCGCCATCTCCAAAATTCTTCATATGGAGTTTTGATTTGTGTTTGTGTTTTATTTGTAACCTTTTTATTATAATCGTGAATTAAATTCGCCTCGTGTCGGCGAGTAGGTCTGGGTAGGACTTAGGAAGGAATTCACCTCGTGTTGGCGACTGGGTCTAGGGAGTAGATCTAGAGGGTACTCGAGGCCTTTTCTGGGGATAGAAGGGCTAGAGCGGCTTGAGGTCGTATCTAGGAAGGGTGGGCTAAAGCCAACCGATTCTTGGTGAGAAGAGTCGGTATATAAAACAAAAAGAATATTTTACTATATCGCATACGATTTTTAGCGTCATAAGAAATCAAATTTTGTAATCTTATATTTCAAGTTAATAAAATCATGTTTTTCATTTATACTACTTGTTCTCTTTTTGTGTGGTTTTATTGCTAGTTAATCTCTTATCTTTTCAAGTATTTTAAAATATAATAAAAGTTTTAAAACACTTATTCACCCCCCCCCCCCCCTAAGGGCGCCTCAATATCCAACAAGTGGAGGTAGGTTAATCCAAATCGGCTTAACAACCAGGAATAATGGCTTCTCTTGATCATGATCTCGCTTCTACTAGTGTGGAAAATTTTAATATAAATGAAAATGTATTATCACCACCTTTATTTATAGGCAAAAATTATAAAGGGTGGAAAGTATTAATGAAAAATTTTCTTAAAGCTTTAGATAAACAAGTTTGGAATATTACTATAGAAAAACCACATAGCATACTAACTAGAAACGAAATTGTTTTAAATGCAAAATCTATAAATATTCTATTTTTCGCGTTAGATCAAAATATTTTCAAACTTATTTATAATTTAACTACCGCATATGAAATTTGGAATTTTCTTGAAAGAACTTATGATTCTCCTTCTGTAGGTATGTAATAATCACAAGAACCGGAGATATGCAAGCCTACACAAGTATTCAAGAAAGCTTCTCACATGATGAATCCATGGAATGCACATCGAGCAGAAGGGATGATGACACCACATTATTGGAAAAGGAACATGAAGTTTTCAAAGGAACTTTATGTTTAAACCTTTCCTCATCCAAAAGCAAAGTAAGGAAATCAAATTCCCTTGTTGTTTGCAATTCTTTTTCTACATTACAATTGCTACAAATTACAATGCGCAAAATTAAGAAATTGAAAATTGTGAATTGCAAATTACGCTTAGAAAATAAAAGTTTATAAGCAAACGTTAAAGTAGAATCAAATTTTGATTTATCTTGTTCTACCCATGTCTCTTCAATTGAAACTACAAAACCTTGTTTTGATTGTAATATTCTAAATGAAAAACTCATGGTATATGAAAAAGACCATCATAAAGAACACAATGAAAAATTATCTTTAGAAAAGTCATCTATTACAAATAATTTTGCTATATGTGAAAGATATAAAATTGAAATTAAAGAGATGGATGAAACATTTGAGGAATATAGAAATAACTATCAAACTCATATTGACTCTATTGTTTCCACTCTTAAAAATAGTACAATTGCTTATAATAAAGCTAGACATAATCTTAAGATCTAAAATGAGGATTTAAAATCAAAAATCAACTTGCTTATGAAAATGATGAATAACAATTCATAACACATGCATTCACAATCAAAAGGAATATGTATAAGAAAGCTGAATATGAATATGAAGATCTTGAATAAACCTAATAATGGGAGTAAGGAACACAAAGCTTTTGAAAATCAAAATCCGAGTCACTATCATTTACAAAATCCATTTTCTCCCAACAAAACACTTTTGAAAATCCTTATGGAAATTTGAAATATAAGAATATGAAACTAAAGTATGAATGGAGACCCAAAATTAAAAAATAAACATTAACTCCACTTGAAAGGGTTCATTCATACTCATCTCCCCAAAAATCATCTCGTTATATTTGGGTACCTAAAGGAACCGTTACATATGGTTCCCTTTGGATACCTAAATCTCAAATTCATTAGGTATCATCATATGCATGAAGTAGAATCCGTTCAAAATAGAATATACAAATTTATACTTCATGATATGCTTTAACTTTTATTTTGTTTTTATTTTTAGCCATCATGCCATGGTCATCTAATATAATATTTGAAATTTGACTTTGTCCACTTAATCCTAAATGAAGTTTACAAATTAAATTAAATCAAAAGTAAAAGGCAAGTTTTCATTTATAAATGACCAATCTATTATCAATATAATCAAGGATATATGTCTTGGTCAATCATGTTTTTCTTTTCTGGCACATCCTATAATATTAAGGTTAAATGATTCTGCAAAACTCAAGAATTAAGGTTGTTGTTGGAGACAATGATCTAAAATTTTAACTTCCGCAAATTTTTGCGATTTCTTCTCGTTTTTCACTTCATTAAGCAGGTCTTACATTGCACAAACATAATTGAGCAAAATCGGAAGTGAAATCAAAGAAAATCTAGGCTATATGAGTAAAATATGCACTCTCTGTGAGTTAACGCAGGCGCTTAGACCTAACGCGAGCGTTAGCTCGAATGTCCAATATTCTGTGTTGTTTAAAATTTTGAAAATCTCTAAAATATTTGTTTATATACTACATATCTTTATCTGTATGCCTTTGTGTGATCTTTGAAAAATCAAATACAAAATTATAAAACAATAAACTTATCAAAAATTATTTTTTAAACATAATTTTTCTATTTACATGTATCTTGCGAAAGGGATATTTAGGATGTCACCCCATTATATCTCCTAGTACCGGGCAAACCCCTCTCATGGTACACCTCGGGAAGTCCAAGAACCACTCTAAATTGCTAAGTCCAACTAATGCCTAGCAATGATCAAATTAATTATAGACTCACGTGTATTCGTGCAATGACTGGAAAAGAAAATTATCAGTATATTGTGATCTCACAAAATTATGAGTTAAAAGAAAATCACAAAAGACATATTGAAGGAACTCATTGTCATAACTCAAAAGAATGAATATTGAATTCACACTCGCCAACATGATATTGTGATATCCCATGATAAAATTCTCTATAATCATAATTCATGATCTATCAAAAACAATCTTAAATCAACTACTTTTATCATACTTAGGAATTATGATTTATATGTTGGATATTATAACTTCATATCATGGTAGGAGTATTATGAAAGGAGGCTCACAATTTTTTAATCTTATTATATCTAGACCTTAGAATCACCTTGACATCAATAAATCAAATCATCACTTAATTCTAAGTCTACAAATTAAATCTCTATCAATTAAAGAAACATGCATTATTCTTATGGCATAATACTAACTCATCATACTAACAATGTCACCTAATTAATGTTATTAGTTATCATGCTAATCTCATGCATTGTTAGTTTTGATATTCTTGCCAAAATATAAAAATATAAAATTTGGAACATAAAATTCATGATAACTATGAGTTTTTATATTATCATTCTAAAATTCAAGCATTAAATATAACTAAAAAGGACCTTTTTTGCTTTTAACATATGATTTATGATCATGATAATTATAAGAATGAAATATGTTTTGTGTGTGCATGTATCTCACCTATTTGTAAACCCTTGAATCATCATTATATTAATAAGAACAAATCAAATAGAATCGTCACTTTATACTAGGTCTAAAAATTGAAATACTATTTTTGAATGCATGCAACATTAACTCTATTAATCTTATGGCGTAATATTACATTCAAACTCATCATTCTACCATTATCAACTAATAAATATTATCCTTCATGCTAGTTGTCTAATAATGCCATAATGAATCCATCTTCAAGTAGAACAATTAAAAGTTAAAACTCATAATAACTATGTTGCTTTAAAATATAATTAGAAATCAATCTCACATAAAAAGCCATAATGTACAAATTGTTTCCATTGTACAAAATTCTTAGGATGTCCTTGATCATTCGTCCACATTATGTGTCCCACAATAGCGAGGGGGTAGGATTATGTGCATTAGAAGACCAAACCTCTAAGTCATGTCTTATCCTTAACCGGGGAGGGTTCCAGTAGGGCCTTGCGAGGCACTAGGGGGAAAGAGTGCTAGGTTGAGCGTTATCTAGTGTGTGCATATGGGATTAACACCCCAACCTATGGCATGTGTGTAGCTCATCATGCCCATCCGTGACTTAGTACGGGGCTAGTGTGTAGGCATATAGTTAGGGTATTATAATCTAGGACATACCTATATCATATTTTTGCATGCACTCTTTATGATCATATTATTCATGCATTCTAGGGTTTATTGAACATACCTCTCCTGTGTTTTGCACATTTTATCATTTTTGAACCTTAATGAAATCGTAAAAGACAAACATTTGAAAACCAAATAAAAATATAAAAACCTTCTTTTAACAAATAAAACATGCTTAAATAGCCTTCTAATCATCTCAAAATTTTCTGAAATTTCTACACTAAGAAGGTCTATATACATACTATCTATTTCAAAGATTTTTTTTAATCTTTAAAAAAAACATGTTCTGTTTGTGCGTTAAGTAGTTAACGTCAGGCGTTTGCTCTTTTGGCCAAATTGAAATTCTGATTTTTCTAAAATCCTTCTAGTATTTTTCTAATGACTTTTCTCAATTTATTTCCTCTGATTTCAAATTATTTTTGTTCTTAATTTGTTAATTTTCTAAAATACAAAAAAATATAAATACATCAAAATGCTCAAAAATATGTTTTTGTCATTTGTTTTTTCTTAAATATTTACAAAATTATGGTTTGACTGCATGACTTCACAAGAGCAAACATCTTAGTTATTTTGTTCAAATGGTCAATATTGATTAGGCATACAATTAAAGATTGTCTTCAATGTCAAATTTCCTAAACATTGTTTTATCTTCATGCCTTGACCTTAATCTGATTATGTGCAATGAAATAGTCTATAGAAAATTGTGTATGTTTGCCTAGCATGCCTCTATGCATGAGTAATGTTTTATGCTAATCAATGATACATTCACTCACTATTTTGGTAATCTACATGTGCTCATAATCTTAGTCTTGCATGATTGTGTAGTGTAATAGTTTTAACACATTAAGTTGTATATCTAAATTACCTACACCATCTTTCAAACAATAAATTTCTTGCACACATAGAAGTATTATTTCAAAATTGCTAATGTTTGCATCGACAAGTGAATTCGGAGACCTTTGGCCCAAACTTAAATAAAATTATTATAATGAAATAAAAAGCCAAAGATAACTCCACCAAGCACTACTCACCCTCCTGATAAGTATTAATGAGCATTGTGAGGTTGAGCACCTTGGAAAGAATTGTAAAGTGTTTTGTGCAAACGTACTCTTTTTATCACTTCTATTTGTACACCGGATCACTAAAAATAAAAAAAATTATAAAAATGCTTATGTGATCCCCCAAGAAATACTTCGCTCCCTAATAAGTCTTAATGAGCATTGTGTGGGTGAAGCACCTTGGTAGTTGTACCCTTTTATGTGCTTTGAAATTTTATTTTATATTTGATGTGTGAAAGTAATTATAAGATTACAATCTTAATGTTGTGGTTACTATTTCATTACATATGTCATGTGTTTTGATTATTTCACTTGTATACTTTTATCAAAACACCTTATGCACACATAATTATTTTTAATAAAACTTCCACTCATGACAATTGGATCCTAATGCAGCATTACATAATTCTCTAAAAGCTTAAGTAAAAGCACTAGACTGCAATGCATGATTTCTACTATGTTTTCTATACTTGAAATACAAATTGGTCATATTGTAGCCATTATCTTTTTGAATATGTTGAATCATGCTTGCCTATTAGTTATGGAAACTTTCAATGAAAAATACTCAAATGTGAAGAGTCTAGACATATTGTTGGAATGGTCAAACTATAACAAAAATACTACTCTTAATTGTTTTGTATTTGTTTTTTGCATTACTATTTTGATCATGAATTTCGTTTACCATGGCTTATCATGCTTACTTCTAAGGTTTTTCTTCACTTGTGCTTGTCAAACAATATTGCATCTCTTTCAACAAGTAATATTCTTCTTTAAAATTAATTTGCAAAGCAAGTGGTAGAATTCCTTTGGTAAAATCATAGAATGTTGTTCTTTCATGCTTACCTTATCTTTTTCCGTTGTGCTACTTTCTCCCTTACCTCGATCACGACTTACCTTATTCTTAAACAAAACTCTTAATCATCTCTTAGTTATGCCCTAACTTTTGTCTTCTCTCTTCTAGTTTTGTTTCAACTCCACCCACTTTTTCTAATAACAAAAGGGGGAGAATAAAATGATAAATCTTAATGATTAAAGGAGTAGGATTCACTATATTAAGGGGGAGCATAAATCTAGTCTATGGGTGCATACACTAAGGGGAGCACTTAAGTATGGGGAGCACAACTTAAATGCTCTATAATTCTTATTATTGTCTCTACATTGCTTAGTGTCATATATTCTTCTAAAAACACACCTCTCTTATATATGAATCTGATTTATCTATATTGGATTTGTTATTATCAAAAGGGGGAGATTGTTGGAACATGGTTTTCCGCATCCCTTCGATTTGAGAATAATAAATCCTACTTGTATTTGATATTGTTTGCCATTGTGTTTTTAGCATGCAGGTTTGAGCAGATATGACACTAGGTTGCTGCATTATTGGTATGGAACTGTCCACAAGCAGAAATTATGATTGTGGTCTAACGTCAGGCATTAAGAATTAACGATGGGCATTGGTGATCGACGAGATGGCCTGCCGATTGATGAGATGGCCTGCCGATCGATGAGATAGCTTATCGCTGAGAAAATGACAGAGGTTTAACGTCAGACGTTAAGACTTAATGCTGAGCATTGACTCTAGTTCCCATCATCTGATTTTGCAAGGTAGGATGCAGTCGTGATTGCAGGAGCACTATAGGAATGATATCACCTAATGCCAACGTTAGACTCAACGCTAGTGTTAGGGTTGCATAAAATAAAAGTTTCCTAATGTATGAAATCTCCTTCACGTTTTGAAGATCCGAGCCATCAAAATAATTTCAAATTGGGTCAATGCCAGGTGTTAGCCTTAACGCCGATGTTAGCCTTCATTCCTATAAATTGGTGGACTTCATCTTCTCCAACTACTGATTAATGAGAGACCTATTCCAGCACTACATAAACATAGAGAGGGCCGTATTTTCCAAACCATCATCTCCCACACAAATTTGAGAGAAGAATTCAAGGAGTACCTGATCAATGCTTACTCAACACAAAGAACGTGTAACATCCTCCCTGTTAAATAGAATATAGCAGTAGTTCCGGCCAGGACCCCACGTCATATTAAATGAACAAAAGAGCGTGTTACTTAATAGTAAAAATAGTTTATAAGGAAAACCATTCCAACACACAGAGTCACACAATGGAAGCATTTATTAATTTTAAGATAAAACCAGTTCTCAGAACCACCTCTTCGGGTCCTCAGAACAGCCTTTGGGGCTATTGTCCAACACACCACATGATATCCAATATCACTGGAACTTAACGCTGGGCGCTAGCCAACAGAACACAGATTTGCTAGTTCTTTTGGGTATTTCCTAGAGGTACCCTCTAGAACTCCCTACAACACATCACAGCACCCAGAAACCCAAAAACTAGCATACATACTTGGAGCCTTCTCCAGAGTGCAATATAGCATATCAACATCACCAATCTAGACCCACTTTTCCATATGGGCTTCTCACAGCATGCATACGTCCGTACTTCGATTCCGGACTCTATATGCAATTCCTGTAGTGATAAACCATATCGACCCGTCGGAAGAAACCTATCCACTAATTAGTGGAAATCTTGCTGCTACTATGCAAATCAAAGGACGCACATGTCCAAATATTAGGGAGGAGAATCGTTACCCTCGGTGCTCATTTCGATGCCATCATACCAGGATTCCTCTCCGCGGATTCGAAGATGGCACAAACACGCAAAAGAACTTCTTCCTCGGATTTGCCTAACCAAACGGAACCTTCCTCTGCTCTCCGACTTCTGCCCTTGCTTTAGGAGAAAGAACCAGAGAGAATACTAAGGAAAAATCACTGGTTTGAGGGAATATATATTAAATCGCTATAGCTGGCGCTAGCCACTGGCCCTTAGCACTAGCCCAGCGGCGGTACGGCCGACCTTATCCAAAGTCGCTTAAGGAATCGATGGGAGAGCTACCGCTGGTGCAAACACTAGCGCCTGGCGCCATCACCCGTAGATTAGGTTACGGTCCCATCGTATGGGTTGTAGTCCCATCGACACGTCAATCAACAACAAGAGACCTACTGCCAGTGCTAGCCCTAGCGCCTGGCGCTATCTCCCATTGATCAGGCCCTGATCCCGTCGATCGACTCCTGATCCCGTAGACTCATCAATGACACGCATAAGTCCTCTCGAGTTACCGAAGGTGCTATCCCTAGCGCCTGGCGATAGTTCCAAGACATCAAAACATTTTGAATTCAGTGCACTTGAAAACTGGGGTCTTACAATTCTCTCCCCCTTAAAGAAATTTTGTCCAAAAATTTGCACAGTGCTAAGAACCATAAAGATACAAAACATAACATGTACCTCAGAGGAACAGCTTGGGAACTCTTCACGCAAGGTTTGCTCACGCTCCCATGTAAGCTCCTCACGACCGTTGTTGTTCCAGTGGACATTGACCATCTTGATCAGTTTATTCCACAGTTGTTTAACATCAGTATCATCGATGCAAATAGGCGTGACCAACGCATTCAGCCCATCATCGACCGTCACTTGATTTGCCACCAGCACCTGTCTAGGATCTGGCACAGCTTTCCTCAGTACATAGATGGGAAACACATTGTGTAAACCGCTCAGCTCTGTCGAAAGAGCGAGCCAATAGGCAGCTTCACCAACACGCTCTAGTATCTCAAACGGGCCAAGGTATCATGAACTCAGATTTTTCAAGCGTCGAATCCTTGACACTCCCATGAAAGGATTGATCTTGAGATACACACAGTCGCCCACGACGAACTCATTGTTTCTGTGCTTGGCATTGTAGTACTTTGTCTGCCTATCTTGCGCCACCAACAATCGCTCCCAGATTATTCGGATAGTTGAATTCGCATCTTCGACTTCCTTCCGCTTAAATAGCTTCGTCTCGCCTGTCTCTGCCTAAGCCAAGGGAGTATGACAAGCTCTACCAAAGAGGGCCTCGAAGGGTGCCATCTTTATACTTGCTTGATAGATGTTATTATAAGCGAATTCGATCATGTACAAATGATCTTCCCACTTTTTATCGAAGTCCAGGACGCAAATGCGGAGCATATACTCCAAGCTTCTGTTAGTACGTTCAGTCTATCCATCTGTTTGAGGGTGGAAGGCGGTGCTAAACTTCAACTTTGTACCCAATAACTGGTGGATTAGTCTCTAATCTATCGAAGTGAAGCGCCCGTCTCGGTCACTTACGATGCTACGGCGCACACAGTGCAAACGTACAATGCTATCAACATATAGCTTTGCTAATTTCTCCATTGAATCGTCCTTCCGGTTTGGAATAAAGTGTGCTACCTTTGTCAAGCGATCCACGATCACCCAAACATCATCATTCCCACCCTGCGATCTCGGCAAACCGTGCACGAAATCCATAGAAATGTCATCAAATTTCCATTCTGGAATAGGCAACAACTTCAGCAACCCACCAGGTTTCTGACATTCGGCCTTCACAAGTGCGCAAGTTTTACACTTTGCTACGTAAAGGTTGATGTCCTTCTTCAAACCTGGCACCAAAATAGCCTTTTCATATCTTGGTACATTTTTGTGCTCCCCGGGTGAATTGAGTACTTTGTAAAATGTGCCTCGTACATCAATTCCTCCCGCAATTTGCCCACATTTGGGACGCACAACCGCCCATCTTCCCACATAAGACTGTCGTCCAATACAAACTCTGCAGCTGACCCAACCCTAGTCTCTGTCGTGTAGCGATGCATGCTCAAATCTATCTCCAGGGCCTGTCGTATCCTGTCTACTGGTCGTATTGCACCTCCGTCCAGTTCAAGAACGCACTCACACTAGAACTCCTCTCCACACAGGAGATCTCTAAGGTTTCAAAGTCATTGATCAGACGCGAATTATACATTTGAATCCAGTTGTCCTGCGCAGAAGCTCTCCGGCTCAAAGCATCTGCGAAGACATTTCCCTTCCCGGGAGTATAGTGTATCTCAAAAGTGTAGTCCCCCAGGAACTCCATCTACCATCGTTGTCGCATATTTTGTTCTTTCTGATTTAGCTGATACTTTAGGCTCTTTTGGTCTGTAAAGATATCAACCTTCACTCCATACAAGTAGTGCCACCACAATTTCAGAGCAAAAATCATGGCCGCCAACTACAAGTAGTGGACCGGATAATTCCGCTCATACACATTCAACTGGCAAGTGCCATAAGCTATCACTTGACCATTCTAAAGAAGTACATAGCCCAAGCCGCTTGTTGAATCCGAAATTGTCCCCAAGTCCTCGACGCTCGATCCCGGAGGAAGGAGAGGGGGTAATGGTCGAGCAGCTGGTTACTCGGGTCGCAAATGAAGAGCTGAGTGAGAGAGAAGAAGAGAGGGCCGCTAGCTTGCGGCGAGGCCAGACTTCGCCCGCCGCGGCAAATGCCACTCCTACGGCGGGCTTTCCCTTTATTTAATAATCTGTATTACAGCTTGTTGTGTTTAGTACAAGGAAACAGAATGAATACAAGAGAGTTGCGGGTAAGAAAAGGGAGCACCTAGGCTGTTCGCTGAGACCGCCCGGACTGCTTGCTGAGACCGCCCGGACTGCTTCCTGAGACAGCCCGGGCAACTTGCTGAGACCGCCCGGGCTATTTGCCGAGGCCGCCCGTACTGTTCGCCGAGGCAGCGCGGTCTGGTAGTTTCTAGCCGCCAATTTTGCCCCCAACATGCCTCTCCAACTGTTCATGCTGAGGGTCCTATTTATAGGCTCTGGGTCGATGTCGTCACCACCGGTGAGCCGGTGACTGGAGTTCTACCTGCGCGGTCTGAAGGAGGAGGACGCCTACTCGTGCGGTCTGAAGGAGGAGGCCGCCTACCCGCGCGGTCTGAAGGAGGAGGCTGCCTACCGCACAGTCTGAAGGATGAGGCCGCTACCCGTGCGGACTGAAGGAGGAGGCCGCCTACCCGTGCGGTCTGAAGGAGGAGGCTGCCTACCCGTGCGGTCTGAAGGAGGAGGCCGCCTACCCACACGGTATGAAGGAGGAGGCCGCCTACCCGCGCGGTCTAAAGGATGAGGCCACCTACCCGCACGGTCTGAAGGAGGAGACCACCTACCCGCGCGGTCTGAAGGAGGAGACCGCCCCTGCTGGGTGGACAGGAGGTTCCTAGCTGGATGACCTACAAGAGAAACGTTGAAAAACCTCCTCGGAGAGGATCGCCGATTTCTGGGTAAACACCGCTCCCTGACGCATCGCTGTATATTTCGTAGCCTTTTGTACCACATGGCAAACACATGATTGGTGTCGTGGTCAGATGACTCTTTAACTCCTCAAAAGCTCGTGCACACGCGAGTGACCAAACAAACTTCTGATCCTTCCTTGTTAAGGTCGTGAGAGGAAGAACAATCCGCGAAAAGTTCACCATGCACCGATAGTAGCCGGCAAGTCCAAGGAAATTCCTGACTTCTGCTACTGTTGTCAAAATGGGCCACTCCTGGATAATAACTATCATGGTTGGATCCACTGTGATACCCTCACCACTAACCACATGACCAAGGAATGCCACTGAGGCTAACCAAAACTCATATTTGGAGAACTTGGCATACAGCTGACTCTGTCGCAGGGTCTCCAAATCTACGCGTAAATGAATCGCATTTTCTTATTTAGATTGAGAGTATACCTAAATATTGTAAATTAAGACGATCACAAACTGGTCAAGGCACTCTCTAAAGGTCCTATTCATCAGATCCATGAACACTGATGGCGCATTCATCAGTCCAAACGGCATCATAGTAAACTCGTAGTGCCCGTAGGGGGTACTAAATGCCGTCTTGGGAATGTCACAATCCCGAATCTGCAACTGGTAGAAGCCAGACTTAAGATCCAACTTCGAATACACGGTTGATCCGACTAGCTGATCAAATAAGTCATCGATTCAAGGAATCAGATAATTGTTCTTCTCGGTCAGCTTGTTCAATTCATGGTAGATATGCATAGACGCAGACTTCCGTCCTTTTTTATAAAGAGGACCGGAGTACCCTAATTATGGGGATGATCTTGGGCGTATATAGCCTTGCTCTAGCAACTCCTGTAACTGAACCTTCAATTCTGCCATCTCCTGTTGCGCAATCATGTACAGAGAGCGTGACACAAGCTTGTGATGATTGGTATTTTAGTCATCATTTTAGGCTAATATCTTATTAGATATTAAAATAAATTATCGCATTTTGTTCGATATTTTTATAAATTTTCGTAAAAATAATATTATACGTTATAACTAATATAATTTCTATATTTTTGTAGGGATTCGGCAGGCCTGGGGGAATTTATGTGCGAAGTCCCGCTGTCGCGTCCAAGACTCGCAAGTTGTCATACATATTTACATATGTATATGTTTATATATATATATAAGTTTATATATATATTTATATATATATACGTTTATAGATATATATGTTTATACAAATATATATATATACGTTTATAGATATATATGTTTATATATATATATATATATATATGAGCAGTCGTGCACGGGGGATATTGGTCGTCTTGGAGACATTGGTCATCGGGGAGACATTGGTCGTCTGGGAGACATTGGTCGTATGGGAGACATTGGTAGTCAGGGAGACATTGGTCGTCTGGGAGACATTGGTCGTGGGGGCGACAATAGTCGTCAGGGGGCGACATTGGCATTCAGGGAGACATTGGTCGAGTGGCAACACTGGTCGTCAGGGGGCAACATTGGTCTTCCGGGAGACATTGGTCGGGGGGCGACAATGTTCATGGCGGCGACATTGGTCGGGGCAGCGACAATGGTCGCGGCGGGAACAATGGTCGGGGCAAAACAAAACCTGCATGTAACAAACATACATGCGAAGTTCATACTTGCAATGAAAAATTAGAATACAGTTCACACTTATAATGAATAAATCTCAGAAGAAAATGCATATCAAAATATATCATAGGAGCGTTTCGCATTAAAAAATTCATTCACAGCAAGATATATATAATAGTAGCATAGATTACAAACAGTCATTCCAAAAATTAAAACATGCCCACATTTACCCCAAAAATTAAAATCTGCAAACACGCAAAAAAATCCTACATAAACCGGAAGTTTAAACCATATCAAAATATTGCGGTCCCCTTCTGATGCAGTAATAGATTTCATTCAGTGTCCTTGGGATCTCCCTCTCGCTTTCTCCATTCCGCGGAGGGAGGGCGGGTACAAATGCTTATCCAAACGGAGTCTAAATCTAATCCAGTAAGTTAGAACTAATCTATGCAATTAAGAAAATAAATGGTCAATACTAAGAATAATATGTACTCCTCAGTAAATAAGAGTTTAAAAAACACCGGCAGGAACTAAAAATTAACAGCCCAAGGCTAAATATTGCTAAATATTGTTGGTCTCTGGCCATGACTCTTCAATAAAATGTGCAAAAAATCAACAGCCCAAGGTTTGATTAAAAGTGGTGATTTCAAAACATCAACAACTAAAAATTTGTTCACTCTCCATCAATGATATTTAGTATACTCCTCAATAAATCAAATTTAAAACATAAGCAAAAGGATATTGTGAGACTATCAAACCAAATGATATTTGTAGTGTGTATATTTTTAGTAAAATCAAATAATATCAAATAAAGTGGTTTAACAAAGTGTAAACTATAAGTTCTCACAACAATATATGGAAAATTACTTAGTGTTTATTACCAAATTATGTAAAGCATCAACTACAACAAAAGATGATCACATAAATGAGATCTCCAATGAGCCTATTAAAAATCTGTTAATCTATCAATGAATGTGGAAGCTTAAAATTTGTGGTTTGGCTCATTTTAGCAAACACAAAAAAAAAATTTATCTCCAATGCGCAAAAACACACATAATTAAAAGGATTTTTCTATAATAAGTCAAAAACAAAAATATGTTATATCTCTACACTGAGTTTTCACATAAAATATGTTATATCAAAATCACAAATGGAGGGCATGATTATAGGCATCTTAAGAGAAATTGTAACATACAGAGGTTTGATTAAAAGTGGTGATTTCAAAACAACAACATCTATAAAAGAGACAAATCATCGCTGAGCTAAGCTAGTAAATTAAGGATGATTAGTCAAAACCTAATTGTGGGCAATCATCGCTGAGATAATAAATTAGAGAGATCAGACCACACACTAAGACACATTGCTGAGGAAAGTGAGACAAATCAAAGGGTTGACAATCATTCATAGACGCTGCCCTTCAATTTCTGCATGAAATAGCTTGATTGCTCTAAGAATGCCTGATCAAGCTATGCTCATCTCAAAATTATGATTTTCAAATTAAAATAAAAAACTTGCCATGCAAAAAATAAACATCAGCTTTCAAACACCACATACAATGACATTCCATCCCATTATACATAAACGGCAACTTGACCCCACAACTTAAAAAAAAACTGATGTTTGCACCTTAGCAAAAAAACATGTGTAAGCAAAAAAACTAATGTTTGTGCTAAAAAAAATACTCAAATTATATTAAAATCAGCTTTCACCTTAGCTTTATGGAACACCTTAACCAAAAAAATATTTAGGAGAATTGCATAGCACATAAATTGTTTGCAAATTAATTGTAGGAGAACTGCATTGCGCATACAAATTGCATGAGTAAAAACTCATGAGGATTAGCCATTAAAAACTTATGACTGTGTTTAATTGTTTGCATGAAATAGCTCCATTGACTTCCTAAATTAATTGCAATCAATCTTAACCACCAAAGTGCAAAAACGCTCTGTTGTTCGGACAGGAGCTGGCATTACGGTCGCCTTCTTTCCGCCTCCCGTGGGAGAAGACTCCAGTGCTAACTTATTGTTAAAAAAATTGGTTATAAAATAGGGCATAATTTTTCAGTTAATTACAAAGTTTGAGTAACTTTTAAAGTGGCTGCATTTGAATTAACTTTTATTCATAGCTACATTTAAAACTATCTAAACTCTAACAAAAAAACTAAACTTGGTAATGTCGAGTCAGAGATATATATATTCATAGCACATTAGATATATGTATATATATATATATATATATGAAGAGTGAGAGAGAGAAGGAGAGAGAGAGACAGATGTAGCCATTTCATCCAGTTCCTCTACCGTATGAGAAATTATAAGGAACCATGTTAATGTTCCTCACTAAAACTGATAACAAAAATAATTAAATAAAGGGGGGAATGTCAGCAAATGCTCAAGTTCCAACCGGAAACAAAGGAGGAGTTGTAAGACCCCATTTTTTTCTTTTACAAACCTGGGTATTATGCACAGAATATCCGCCTTGCGGTGACACACTCACTCAGGATGGTCACCACTACAAAGCGCTGATCCTGCCGGCCTTATCGTTCACAGAAAAACTAAGTATAACAAACTTTAGAGAAGACAAGTCCACATCACATAAATAGTAAATCATCATAAAGAGATGTCCACATGAAGTAACTGAAATAAAAGATAGAAATAATAAGGGCTCCTTCCCGATACATCAATTCCTCGCTACATTTTCTCTCACGGAAGCATAAAATACTAAAGCTAAACGATGCACACGGATCCTGCCAAGGGTGCTCCCGTGCTAGATTGCCCCGTCTAAAACTGCACCATCCTCTAGTGCTGCAGTAACTCCTCAGTCCCCTATAATGATAAGGTCCACCGACCGTTAGTCAAAAGACTAAGCCAATCCCCCACCCCTCCCTCGGTGACCCCTAGGCACCGAGCGGAAGGAATGAAGCGGTGGAGAATCAAAGGGTGTAAATAATAGCAGGTGACGGGGGTAGAATCTACAGGGAATGTCTACCACAATGCAATATATATCATAACTGAAGCAGTAAGCAAAGTAAAGTAAGAACAGGTAAAGTAAACAAGTAGGGTAAACATATAAAGGTAAGTAAGGAAAAATAACCGTTGATTTATAGGGATGCCCACACAAACCTATAGACCAAGGGGTCGTTTAGCAAGACCTATCGTATAAGAAGTCCCATAACAAACTTATACGATAGGGGTAGGGGTTGAAATGCAATGTTGATGCTATGACATGCAAGGTATGCAGTTAAATATTATGTTCACACAAGTGCAGCTCACACACTACGACTCTATGCGCACAGACCTTTAGTTCCCCCTTTTTGGAGCTAGCAAAACTCCCAGGATACTTCCGTAGTGGCAAACAAAAGCGTTGAGTTGGGCCTCGCCCACCTCTAGGTTGGTATTTGCACTACCTAACCCAGACCTATCATACGCCTCAATGCTAAGAACACAACAGCGGAGTCCCTACGTACTCTTGCTGGTTAGACTACCAGACTTGTCTTGGTAAAGGGTTATCCTCACTTACCGAGCCCAAGTATTAATGTCGGTGCAACGACCATCAACACTAAGGACCCACCACCTTATGCACATCCAAACATGTTTACATCTTTCTCCGAGCCATAAGCTCCCCGGGCTAACCCGTATGGCACAACAAATATGGTTGAGTCACAACTCATCAGACTAATAAGTCTATTGCTACAACCACCGATTCTACCGCTCATAAGACCAAACCGACTAAAGCACCCATGACAATGGAGTGTGAGTGAGTATATTACTTAGTTAATTTTGTATAACAACTTAACCCTACAGTTTATGGTCAACCTTGGACTTCCCGAGGATTACCGTATAAGGGGCTCGCTATGGTACTAGGAACTATACTGGGATGACACCCCAAGGCTCCCTTGATCAAGGCATTTATTGTTATGGGTATCTACCCATATGCCTAAGCCTCTTACCATTTCACTTGTATTTACCCTAGGTGGTTTATGGCCCGCTAGGGGAAAGATGATCTTTCTTCAATCCCAAGCACGACCTTACCCTCAGCTCACCCAGCACTCTTATCTCCTAAACTCCTTTTTGATGATCTCATCCTCTTCATCCTGACCATGTACACCAACTACATGTCAATTCCACTTGGTAGGCCCCTAAATACCCAAGTTTCCCATTTTTACTATACGCAGCCCAAACTAACTATATGAAGCTAATAAGTAGAAGTACTCTAAATATTCATCCACATGACACAAGATTTTTACTGGAGGACAATGTTGGATCCTGTGGCGCCCTTAGAGGGGGGGGGGGGGTGAATAAGGGTGTGTTTAAATTTGTAATTTTTACTTAATAATTTTAAGACAATTTTACTTTAATAAAAAGTTTCTTAAAAATTAATTTTAAAAACAAAGCAATTTTTGTATAACACCAAGCACAAATTTCTAAGATAAAAATTTAAGCAAACCAATTTGCGATTAGTGAGAAGATCATCATTTTATTTATCATGAAATTTGCATACAAATAAAAATGATCTTAACAATGCTTAAGATCAAGGCACAATGATAATATGTAAATACAATATTTTTGATTTACCAATCCTTCTCACAAGGATCGGAAGGCTATCGCTTGTCTTTCCCAAGACAAAGCCCAAGCCTATCCTCTAGATCTTCCCAAGATCTAGACGTAGCACACAAGGCCACGATTTCCCACCAAGCCACGCAAGGACTTGGACGCTCCGCACAAGGAAGCGCTTTTCCCCTAAGTCGCGCAAGGACTTAGACGCCGCACGCAAGACGACGATTTCTTCCCCAATACAAAATGAAATATGAGTAAATGAAATACAATATGAAAAAGTAAACTCCCTAGAAATTCAGATCTCTGAATGGATTGTTGAAGCCTTGAGATGATCGTTGATGGAGTAGCGCGCCCGATCTCGTCTTCAATCTTCAATCCTTCTTTGCACAATTAGGAGTTGAGGAGGTTCTGGAGCTCTCTGGTTTGTATGCACTCAGGTAGGGACTGGAAATCTCCAAAACTTGGAATGCACGAACCAAAGGCACCATTTTATAGACTTTCACTGTCGCCTGGGCGACAGTCACTGTCGGAAATTTCCGACAGCGCCAAACTGCCTCGGTCGTGCCGTCGAGCCGTCGTGTGGGCAGTTGCTGGAATCGTGGAGCTGTCGCTGGGGCGACATCGATGTCGGAATTCCGATAGCGCAAAACCGTCGGTCGTGGGTGAAGTCGTGGGCAGTTGATGTAACCGCTGAGCTGTCGCCTGGGCGACATCGCTGTCGGATTTCCGACAGCTCAATACTGCCGATTGCTGTTCTAACCGCTGAGCTGTCGCCTGGGCGACAGTGGGTGTCGGAATTTTCCGACAGTGAAAATTTCCCACAATCAATTTTTGCTCCAAGAGAATTGTGAACATTGCATACCTGTTATCTGCACACCATTAACAAAAATAGGATCAAATACAAACGGGACTTTGTTATTATCAAACCGGAGGAGTGCGAAACGCATGCTCCAACAATCTCCCCCTTTTGATAATAACAAATCCGTATAAAAAGTAAATCATGTCTATTTAGATTGTTGATTTTAACCTTTGGTGTGTACACAAAATTAACATTATATATATTCCTTGAAAAATAAATAATCTATCTCGAGATGAAAGCTCCTTCTAATTGAATGCTCCCCCTACATATATGCTCCCCCTAAAGATATGCTCCCCCTAAGTATATGATGTATTGTGTAGGTGGAATAGATGGTTGATTTTTCTTTTTATACTTGTGAATTCTCCCCCTTTTGGTATTAGCAAAAGTGAATATTAGAGTAGATAATAGTTCGAAAGGGAAGATACATAGGTTATAGAAAGATAGAGTAAGCGGAAGCAATTTTTGGGAAGGATAGAAGTCCTTTAAATAATAGGAATATGCCATAGTATGAACAAGCTCATGAAGGGACGGTATAGCCATATGAAGTAATGAAAGAAAATAACTTGAACATGAGTAAGATCATTAGAAAGTATCATAGAAAGACACAATAGTGTATAGATATATGGAATATTTTCGGTCCAATTCTCATGAGAGGAATGTTTATATAACATAATGATGTGTACATGTGATACTTAGATCAAACATATGAAGTCATTTAATTTACATGATCATTAAAATGTTGAACATAATAAAAGCTTATAAAGGCAACTTCGACTTTGAAGATATAGCACAAGCTGAATAGAAAAAACCATTTTCTTTTGCTCAAGTTACTTTGCAATTCTTTCCAAGGTGCTTAACCTCACAATGCTCATTAAGACTTATCAGGAGGGTAAGTAGTGCTTGGTGGAGTATCCTTGTCTTTATTTTATAATTTTTTTGAGATCACAGATGTGATATCGTAATTTTGATATATTGATAATATTTTTGTTTTTTGAGGATCTCCGAATTCACTTGAATCGCAAAAGATGGTGTATATTTTGTTGTGCTAACAAATCAAGGGTGAAAGTTGTTTTTAAGAAGTGCTATTTGATTATGTTAAAGCAAATATGATCCATGTATATATTAAATAAAATCAGTGTATTGATCAAAAGAGGTGAACGTGATGGCTCATTATGATAGATAAACAATTTCTCATACTTAGAGGCATGCGAAAACAATTTCCAATGGTCTAAACAAGTTAGTAGAAATGTCAATACGATGATAGCTTGAAAATGAAATCATATAAACATGTAAGTCATTTTATTTAAAATAAATATCACATGGTTTGTCATCAAGTCATGAGATGAAGCATTAATAATGACATATAACTATTGTAGATCATAAAAGAGGCCTAAAATTGGAGTTTTGTGAAAATTGTAGCTGTCGGAAATTTCCGACAGCCACTGTCGCCTGGGCGACAGTGAAAAATTTAAATAGGGCTCAGGACCGAGTCAAAACATATTGTGCATCATTTCCTGGAGTGAAAAACAAGAGGAAGGCTGTCGGAAGTCGGCGACAACCCTAGATCCAAGGTATGGGTTTTTGATTTTGATGTTTTTAACTCCAAATTTTTTAGGGCTTTGTTATTTTGATAGTAGAGAAGAAGGAAAATGAAGTTTTCATGTTGATTGTAGATGAATGGTGTAGGTTTTGAAAGTTTTGATTTGAAAAAATGTAGATCTAGTTTGAAAACAAGATGATCTTGGTGGATCTTTGCCAAAAATATAATTTTTTTGTTAAATTTCTTTGTGATTTGGTGATGAAGGTTTCATTTGTTCATTTTCTTAAATATTTGTGTAGATTTAGGTTAGGGAAGAGGGTTGAAGATGATGAATAGTAAAGGATTTTGAGAATATTGTGATTTGAAAAATATGTTAAATTTTTTTTGTATAAACTTGATGTTGAAATAATAGTTATTTTGAGTAGATCTGGAAGTGAAAGTAAAAATTTTCGAGAAAAATTCACTTGGAGGGCTGTCGGAAATTTCCGACAGCCACTGTCGCCTGGGCGACAGTGTTCCAGTGCACAATGAGAAAATCTGTTTTAATCAAAAATTTTTGTATTTTATTTGCAGAATGGCTTCCAGCTCTAAAGCCCGAAAGAGTACGTCGGAGGACGCACATACTTCATATCAAGTTTATTCTGGAGTGGAGAAGGCTATTGTTGGGGTGGCCAAATACATCGAATTTGATTTGCCAAAACATGATCATATTTATGATCGTCTTGCGAAGGCAGGTATTCTCTCAATAATCTCACCAGAGGGGTTTTCATCCTTTTTAATTCGTGAATTTTATAACCATTTGGAAGACCCAAATGTTACGGAATTGGATGGAGGTGTGAGATCAAGGATCCAAGGTCAACATGTGGAAATAACACATGTTGATCTACGAGAGGAATTTGGACTAGTGATGAGTGAGAATATGCCTGATATAGTGGAGAATTATCGGAAGGATAGAGATTGGACCCTAGTAAACATGAGTTTACATGGGAATCAGAAGAAAACTCTTACCACTGAAGTTACCTCACTTACACCGGATGCTTACTTAGTCCAAGATATATTAAGGAATTCGGTGATGTTGAAGAGTGGAGACACAAGAAGCATTACTGCGCAGTTGACCCTCTTTACGTACTATATTATGGAGGATGAGCCTTTTGATATGGCAGACTTCATACTATCCCAGATTAGGTATACGTACAGATTGAAACATCCAAGATGGGTGAAGGTGCATACGCTGCCAATGGGGTTGGTAATTCAGTGTGTACTTTATAAGAAGTATGGATGGATTGTGCAAGACTCGTATTTTGATGATTGTTATCCGGAAATTTATTTCACGGGTTCAATGAAAGGGAAGAAGCCGCTTAGAAAAGCTCAACCGGGAATCGAGATTAGAGAGCCGAGTATTTCTAGGGCAGGATCACTAAGGGAATCCATTGATGATTTGCGTGATTCGTTAGAGGATCACAAAAAGGAAGTGAAAAAGGATCGTAGTCGAATGCAGAAATTTATGAAGTTTCTTGTCAAAGGTCTGAAGTTGAAGCCAACGCCGGAGGAGGAGGCAGAATGGCAAGTTCCGGACGAGGAGCCGCCACGCCAATCGGTGAGGCAGACTCGCCGTGGCAAAGCCGTGAGACGAGGACCTCCAGAAGATTGTCCAGAGAGCAGCGGGGCTGGTTATGAAGACTCAGAGTAGGTTTGTGTTGCTGCTGCTGCTGGGAGATGTCGGAAAATTCCGACATCCACTGTCGCCTGGGCGACAGTGAACTTCTTTAAATTTCTGTGGTTTTTAATTTTTTTTTTTTTTGTTTAAAGAACTTGATCCTTAAGTTTGTGCTACTGTTTTGATGTGAACACTATTGATGTAATGTTAGTGATGTTGAATTTTGTTAAGGTTTTTGAAATTTGATGTTTTGGTTTTTTTTTTTATAATTTTGGCATTTTTGTATTTACATTGTTTATGTTTTGTGATAATAAATTTTTTGTTATAGGCTTTAAAAAGTGATATATTCATTGTGAAATGTCTAGAATTCCCAATTCTAGCCTAAGCATAGAAAAACGGGATTCCGGTAAAGGTTTAGTGAATATATCCGCTAGTTGATTATCCGTGCCTATAAATGAAATTTTTATGTGGTTATTTTTAATATGATCTCTAATAAAATGATGTCTCACATCAATATGCTTAGACCTTGAATGATGGACCGGGTTGTGTGTTAAATCAATTGCACTTTTATTATCACACCATAATTCAATAGTTTGTTGTTTAATATTAAAGTCTTCTAAGGTTTGTTTCATCCAAAGGGCTTGTGCACAACAACTACCTAGTGCGATGTATTCGGCTTCGGTGGTTGAAAGGGCAACAGAATTCTGTTTCCTACTCGACCATGAAATGAGTGAAGGGCCTAAAAAGTGACAAGTGCCACTAGTGCTTTTCCTATCTAGTGAACAACCGGCGTAATCAGAATCAGAATAACCAAAAAGTGTAAAATCATCGCTATGAGGATACCACAAACCAAGTTTAGATGTGCCAATTAAATATCTAAAAATTCTTTTTACCGCTTTTAAATGTGATTCTTTGGGATCGGCTTGAAATCTAGCACATAAACAAACTGAAAACATAATATCCAGTCTAGAAGCAGTCAAATATAAAAGTGAACCTATCATGCCTCTATATAAAGTTTGATCTATTGATATTCCAGTTTCATCTTTTCCTAATTTTAAAGATGCACTCATAGGAGTATTTGCTTGTTTGAGATTTTCAAATCCAAATCGTTTTAAGACATCATGAATATATTTTGATTGGTTAATAAAAACTCCATCATGATTTTGAACAATTTGAAATCCTAAGAAATATTTTAATTCCCCTACCATACTCATCTCAAATTCACTTTCCATCATTTTTACAACATAGTTACACAACTCTTCATTAGTGGCTCCAAAAATAATATCATCAACATAAATTTGTAAAACAATTAAATCATCATTTACTTGCTTAATGAAGAGTGTACAATCAACACCACCCATTTTAAAACCATTTTGTAATAAATATATGGTCAATCTATCATACCATGCTCGTGGTGCTTGTTTTAAACCATACAAAGCTTTTAGCAATCTATATACGCGATTAGGAAATTTTTCATTTATAAATCCTGGGGGTTGTTCAACATAAACTTCTTCTTTAATCAACCCATTTAAAAATGCAGTTTTAATATCCATTTGCAATAATTTAAATCTTTTATGGCTAGCAAATGCAACAAAAATTCTAACTGCTTCCAATCGTGCTACGGGTGCAAAAGTTTCATCAAAATCTACCCCTTCAATTTGATTATATCCTTTCGCTACAAGCCTAGCTTTGTTTCTAGTGACCCTAGAGTCACTATCTAATTTGTTTTTGAAAATCCATTTGACTCCTACCACTGGATGATCACTAGGTCTATCAACAAGAATCCAAACTTTATTTCTTTCAAATTGATTAAGTTCTTCATTCATAGCTAGAAACCAAGATTCATCATTTAAAGCGGTGGCAACATCTTTTGGTTCGATATTTGAGACAAAACATAAATTTGAAAAGGTTTCATGTAAACTAGAACGCGTACGTACCCCACATAATGGTTCTCCAATAACAAGTTCTTGCGGATGATCTTTTGAGAATTGTAGTTCGGTTGGAGGTACATACCCTTCTCTTTCTTCTTCTTCTCTATCTTCTTCTCCTCTTTCTTCTTCTCTTTCTTCTCCTTTTTCTTCTTCATTTTCTCCAAGTTCTTCTTCATCATTCTCCACCGTGGGAAGGAGTTCATCTTCTTTTCCTACTACTCCAATGCCTTTGACTTTACCCTTTCCATTATCTCCAAATGTCACTGTTCCACCTTTCTTCATCTCCAGGCTAAGGAACTTTGATTTATCGCCCGTCATGTGTTTTGAACATCCAGAGTCCAAATACCACACGTCTTCTTTGTTCCTAGCCTGCACGCATACCTAAAAAGATGATGAGAGTAAAGATCTGGTTACCCAAGTGGTCGATCCCATTGTATAGGTGGACGCCTTAGGTACCCAGATTTGTTTAACAATAGCTTTTCCCTTCTTCCAACATGAGCTCGAGATGTCACCAAATCGATGACATTTGGCACACACAATGAATGGTGAGGAACCATTTTTCAATGGTTTCTCTGGACTCTTGCTGGTGGAAGCATCTTTATGTATGGACTTAGAAAAGATTGTATTTTTAGAAATAAGATTTCTGAACCTGGAGCTGTCGCCGGTTCCGACAGTAGCTGTCGGAAATTTCCGACAGCCTCCAGAGCTTCCAGAAATGTATCCTAGTCCATATTTTGCTGTACCATGGCATTGGTTGGCTAATAGCATATCCAGTGATTTTTTTCCAACACCAAATTTTCCAATTGCCATGTTCAACTCATTTACTTTGGATTTTAGAATTGAATTTTCTTTTACTATCATGCCACATCTATTTGCAAAATTTTTCTTATAATTATCTAATTGAGAATGAGAAGTTTTAACAACTTTTTCTAAGTCCCTTTTTTTCTTTTACAAGTAGATCAAATTTTTGATCGGACTTAGAAATAGTAGTTTCAAGTTCTTTTATCCTTGTCGAAGAATGATCACACTCTTGACAAAATATCTTCTCTTTCCTAATAGATTCCAACTCTTTTGATAGTTTTTTATTTGCTTTTGAAAGACCTTTATTTTCAGATTTTAGAAAATCAATTTCCTTTAAGCTTTTATCTAAAACCTTGCATGTTTTCATAAATTCAGAATATAACTCATCAAAAGATGGAGGCGTTACCTCAGTGTCGCTTTGGACACTGCAGTCGTCTTCAGATGTAATGCTGTTTTTTGCCATCAAGCATAGATTAGCCTCCTCTTCTTCCTGTGTTGAGGGATCACTTTCTTCACCAGACGAAGAATCATCCCAAGTCTCTGCCTTTAACACTTTCTTCTTTTTATCGTGCCTCTTTGCTTTTTGCTCTTTCAGATACTTTGGGCACTTGCTTCTGATATGACCAATCTTCTTGCAATGGTAACACTCCGGTGGCGGACGCTCCTCTTCATTCTCCATTTTTCCTTTGCCTTTTTGGTAGGCAAAATCCTTCTTTTTGAAAAACTTTTTAAATGAGTTTCTCCTCTCTGGATTTCTCATAAACTTCTTAAAATTTCTTACAAACAATCCTTCTTCATCTTCATCACTTTCTTCAGTCTCACTCTCAAATTCCTTTTTAGATTTCAACGCCAAGCTCTTCTTTTTGGGCTCCAAATTATATTCTTGGCTTTGAATCTTCAACTCCACTTCATGGGTTTTTAGATTCCCAATGAGACTCTCCAATTTTAATGTCTTAAGATCATGTGACTCAGAAATTGCAGTCACTTTTGGATTGAACTTCGGGGGAAGTGATCTTAAGATTTTTCTAACTAAATCTCCATTTGAAAAGACCTTACCCAACACCTTTGAATCGTTCACGATTTTAGTGAATCGTGTGTACATTGTGTCAATTTCTTCATCCACCTCCATTTTGAATCTTTCGAACTCTGACTCCAATTGAAATAGCTTTGAATCCTTTACCTGCGAAGTACCTTCATGAGTAATTTCCAAAAGATTCCAAATATCAAAAGCAGTATCGCAAGCACAGACTCTATTAAACTCGGTGCGATCTAGTGCGCAAAATAAGGCATTCATGGCCTTTGCATTGTTTTTGCATTTTAATTTATCATTTTCATCCCACTTGTCTTTGGGTTTTTCCATAGTTACATCTCCTACAACAAATGTTGGAGAAGTGTAACTAGTTTCTACCATATTCCAGACTTCTATATCTAAAGCAATTAGAAAACAACGCATACGTGTTTTCCAATAATTATAGTCCGTGCCCGTGAAAAGTGGTGGCCTACTAATTCCTTGTCCCTCAACGAACGTGTGATCGTTGTGCGCCATTACTCCCGGTGGTAAAACCGTTTTGGAGTAACCTCCCTCTGATACCACTTGTTGGATCCTGTGGCGCCCTTAGAGGGGGGGGTGAATAAGGGTGTGTTTAAATTTGTAATTTTTACTTAATAATTTTAAGACAATTTTACTTTAATAAAAAGTTTCTTAAAAATTAATTTTAAAAACAAAGCAATTTTTGTATAACACCAAGCACAAATTTCTAAGATAAAAATTTAAGCAAACCAATTTGCGATTAGTGAGAAGATCATCATTTTATTTATCATGAAATTTGCATACAAATAAAAATGATCTTAACAATGCTTAAGATCAAGGCACAATGATAATATGTAAATACAATATTTTTGATTTACCAATCCTTCTCACAAGGATCGGAAGGCTATCGCTTGTCTTTCCCAAGACAAAGCCCAAGCCTATCCTCTAGATCTTCCCAAGATCTAGACGTAGCACACAAGGCCACGATTTCCCACCAAGCCACGCAAGGACTTGGACGCTCCGCACAAGGAAGCGCTTTTCCCCTAAGTCGCGCAAGGACTTAGACGCCGCACGCAAGACGACGATTTCTTCCCCAATACAAAATGAAATATGAGTAAATGAAATACAATATGAAAAAGTCAACTCCCTAGAAATTCAGATCTCTGAATGGATTGTTGAAGCCTTGAGATGATCGTTGATGGAGTAGCGCGCCCGATCTCGTCTTCAATCTTCAATCCTTCTTTGCACAATTAGGAGTTGAGGAGGTTCTGGAGCTCTCTGGTTTGTATGCACTCAGGTAGGGACTGGAAATCTCCAAAACTTGGAATGCACGAACCAAAGGCACCATTTTATAGACTTTCACTGTCGCCTGGGCGACAGTCACTGTCGGAAATTTCCGACAGCGCCAAACTGCCTCGGTCGTGCCGTCGAGCCGTCGTGTGGGCAGTTGCTGGAATCGTGGAGCTGTCGCTGGGGCGACATCGATGTCGGAATTCCGATAGCGCAAAACCGTCGGTCGTGGGTGAAGTCGTGGGCAGTTGATGTAACCGCTGAGCTGTCGCCTGGGCGACATCGCTGTCGGATTTCCGACAGCTCAATACTGCCGATTGCTGTTCTAACCGCTGAGTTGTCGCCTGGGCGACAGTGGGTGTCGGAATTTTCCGACAGTGAAAATTTCCCACAATCAATTTTTGCTCCAAGAGAATTGTGAACATTGCATACCTGTTATCTGCACACCATTAACAAAAATAGGATCAAATACAAACGGGACTTTGTTATTATCAAACCGGAGGAGTGCGAAACACATGCTCCAACAGACAATCATGTCATTATAAGACTAAATCTAAAGACTCATACTTTTCCTCAACATTTTAGCATTTATTTAAATTTCTTCAATATTTGCCAAGTATGAATTTGATCAAGAAGTGTAAGGTATTCTTATGATTTGACTCTCATAAAATTAAGATAAATCTATCATGTCAAAATAACAGTAAATAAAGAGTGTCACAATTTTACAATCAGGAATTGTCCTCTAATTTTAATATTTAGCATTTTTCCAAAGTTGGAGGTTAATGAAGGAACCATCAAAATTACTTATCCAAAAATTATGGAAAAATTACTAGACCTTCTTATTTGTCACAAAAGTTCTCAGGCCAAATTTCAAAATTTATAAATGCAAATTAATAACATTAATGAATATTCCAAGGAAACCCCGTCTAAGGAAAATTGTGAAGGAACCTACTGTTAAATAATTCCAAAAATTATGAAAGAAATACTAGATCTCCAATATGTTCATAAAGGCTTGCTGACTGAGTTTCACAATTTATGGAAATCATTTTCACACCTAAATAAATATTCCAAATAAATTCTAATATGAGCATGTTGTGAAGTAGCCTACTGATAATAATCTCCAAAAATTATATAAATATTTACAAAGCTTTCTAGTGCTCTGAAATGTCCAATAACCAAGTTGTACATTTTTCCAAAGAATTTTGGACCCAAAATTATATTTCTTAAGATTAAAATGAAAAAAGTGCCTTGTGAATGAAGTGCTGATTAAATCACCTAATTAATTACATAAAAAATACCAGACGTCCATCATAGGCATATAAAGGCACTAACAAAGTTTCATCACCAACCAAGACCATTTGAATGAGTAAGTTTCTGGAATAAAGAAAAGCCTAAATGGGTTATAACCTAATTTAGGGGAAATAAATACTCCTAAAATACTATCAAAATTCCCTAGGGCATTATTACACCCCATGAACATATCTACCAAGTCCCATGACCATTCTAGGACTTTTGACCACATGACCTTCACAAGGATCTATGTGCACCCCTATGGATAAAGATAGGGTCCTAGGGCATATCCACCTCCACACCACCCCAAATCACTCATGGGGGTCTTTTAGGTGATCCTAAACCAGTGGCCAAGGTTTCAACTTATGTTGACAAGTTTTGACCACCATACCCCAAAATAAACACCACACCCCAATTTTGACCCAATTTGACCCAACTTGGGTAAACCAATTACCTATCTAAATCAGTCCCAATTTCGCTAGATTTTTTACCAAGGTCATATAATAACCCTAAGGAGAACCCACCAAAATTTGGAGGGGATTGGGGGTCATTAGACCCATTAATTAATTAATATTCAATTCATGAAATTATTACAAAAACCTTAGAAAAATGTTCTCCTAAAATTCCCATCTTTTGAAATGATGAGGGGGTTGATATAAATAGCCTAGGTTTAACTTTTCAAGTCAATCCCATGACCCAATTAAAAGTTTACAAGGAATGGTGGCTCCCCTACCCTAGGGACCAGTCCCACCAAAATGGCTGTATAGGGAGCTACATTGCCCCTATTGGGCTGAAGCAAATTTTCACTCAATCTACACACCAAGGTCTACCAAGTTTATGTTGGGCACTTTTTCATCAGAGGTGGTCTAGTATTTTTAATAAATAAAAGAATATACTACAAATTGTGTGAAATAAATGCACATAATAATATAGCAAATTCAAATGATCTTGCACAGATCTTGACGCGCATGAGACGATCCCTGGTCATCTTCTACCTTCAGCCAAGGGCCGAGATTTAACCATCCTGGGCCTTCTTCCTCCTCACTTTCCCGGCCACCTAAGCGCCGCACCAACCGACCAATGCCACCACCACCTTCGTGGAGGTGGTGGACGGTGATTAAAGGTGGTTGGCCGATTGGAGGTGTCCGAAGTGAGGTGATTTTGTGGGGGAAAGAGGGCTCGAAACATGCCCTCTCGGAAGCGCGATCCGAGCCCTATTGAGCTCAGATAAAGCCCCAAAATATCAGAAGATCTAGCACTAGAGGAGAGGAAGCGGATCAGACCTATGTGGGGGCTTGGTGGCACGTATTTTGGCGAGTCGCCATTGCCGATGGGGGAGATTTCGGCGCCATGTCAATCCTAGCTTCTGGTGCTCGATTTCTTTGGGGAAGAGGGGGGTTTCACTCCTTTCCGACCTCTGAAGATGTTAAAGGGGTCAATTGAGGCTATAGGGGAGGAGTTACTCGAATTGCCATTAATGGCCATGAATGGAGATTTCGGTTATACTTGGGGGGGATGAATTGGCGATCAATTATGCCGGGAAGAAGTTGGAAACTTCTCCTCTCCCCATGGGGAGATGAAAGGAGCCATCAATTGCTCAGATTGGGGGTTTCTTCTTCCTCCCCAATAACTCCCCTCTCTTTCTCTCTCTTCCATATTGGGCTCTCTCTCTCTCCTGGCCGACTCTCTTCAAATTGGATCGCCAACTCAGCAGCATTCAATCCCCATGAGGTGGTGGACCACATCAATTTTGTCTAGCTCAAGTGGATTGGGCTCAATTTGGGTAAAGTAGGTCATTTTGACCTAAACTTAGGCTAAGGTTGACTTTGGCCAAATTGACCAGTTGGGTTGACCACAATGGGTGGATAGTGATCCCTTGGACTCCCTTAAGGGATAGGAAGGTCTAGGTAGGGTTAATTTGGCAAGGTAAGGGTGAATTGCCCCTTTATAGGGCACTTTGACCAAAATTAGGGCTAGGGATGGCTTAGGGTAAATTGGCCAAATTAGAGGTCCCATGATGGGACTTTTTGGTCCATTAGGTCCCTAGTGACCCTATGAGGGTGGGGCAGCGTCAATTTGGTATGGTGGAGGCCAATTGGCCCTAATTGAGCTAGTTTGACCAATTTAGGGTTAGGGTTGACTTTGGTTAATTTGGCACCTTTTGTTGACCCCAATGGGTCCCTGGTGCTCCAAGGAGGCCCCTAGTGGGTTATGGATACTATGGTGGGGTCAAGGTTCAAGGTGAGGCCCTAAAGTCCAACCCTAGGCTTGGTATTTGCAAATTGCTATATGCAGACCACTTAGGTTTTCTCCTTCTTGCCTAGGTTCACACGACCTTAAATTCTTCCTCTGGTTTTGTCATGACCTAGTTATGACAAAACCAACTTAGGGGTCTAGTTGTTTGGGGGATGTTACAAATCCCAATACATAAAAATAAAAATTTCATCCTCGAAATTCAGGTTAAGCCTGTGAGGTTTCTACTACAAGTAAGAAAATGTAACATTCCAGAAAAAATTAAATTATACCTATCGTAAAGAGCTCCGGGTAGTTTTGCTGCATAAGGTCCAGTGGTTCCTAGGTGTGCTCATCTTGTCCATGGTTCCTACATAGGACCTTGACTAGAGGGTCCTTCTTGCGCCGCAAGACTCACAACTCCATGTCGTCTATTTGAACCGGCTCCGGGAGAACCGATCGATCAGTAGCTACCGGCCCTTCTGCAGTAGATATCTGCTGCTCTGGCCATAGTACAGCCCTCCTAAGTGAGGAGACGTAGAAAATGTCGTGCAGTCCCTCTAACTCCGGCGGTAGCTCAAGACTATAAGACAAGGGGCCGATCCGCTCCAAGATCTTGTAAGGCCCCATGTATCTCGGACTGAGCTTATTTCGCCCGCGAAACCGTGAGACTCCATGCATCAGATGTATTTTCAAGAAAACTTAATCTCCCACCTGGAACTCTACCATACGATGTCGTGCATCGTAGTACTTAGCCAGCCTGCTCTGGGCCTCTAACATCCTGTCTCAAATAAGTCGCACCTGAGCCTCGGTGTCATCCACGAACTCAGAGCCGAGTGCCTTGGGATCCTCATCCTGAATCCAAGACAATGGAGTCCGGCACCTCCATCCGTATAATGCCTCATAGGGTGTCGTGCCTATACTAGCCTGGTGACTGTTGTTGTATGAGAACTCGACTAATGGCAACAATCTCTCCCATGGCTCCCCGCGGTCCAGAATGCAAAGGCGTAGAAGATCCTCCGGGGTCTGGTTGGTACGCTCCATTTGTCCGTCTATCAGAGGGTGGAAAGCCGTACTAATAGTCAACCAGGTACCTAGGTAGGCCTGCACTGCTCTCCATCCCTCGACGTAAATCGTCCATCTCAATCCGACACGATCGTCCTCACCACGCCATGATATTAAACAAACTGCTCTACGAACCTTCGTACCAAAACACCGACCAGATCGTCATTCCTGACTGGAATGAACCTAGCCACCTTCATGAATCTGTTGACGATCACCCAAATCGAGTCATTTCCCGCACAAGATCAGGGAAGACCATTGTATAAAGTCCATAGCGATGTCGTCGAACTTCCACTCCGGTACCGGGAGCGGCTATAATAACTCGGCTGGGTTCCGGCACTCCGCCTTCACGAGTTGGCAAGACTCGCAGTGGGTCACAAAATAGGTGATGTCCTTCTTCATACCCGGCAAGTACATAGTCCTCTTCAGATCCGCTGTCATCTTGGTGAAACCGGGTGCATGAAATATCTACTGCAATGAGCCTCTGTCATAATATCCTCCCGAATCTGGCTCCCTGCCAGTATATACACTCGGCCTTTAAAACTCAACTGGCCATCCTTCATCGAACAGTCTCCGGCTGAGCCCGCCTCTAAGGCTCTGAAAATTGGCTCTAGCTTGGCATCCTGCCTCTTCCCATCCCTGATGCGGTCTCGAATGTCATAAGTGGTACTCATCGCCGCTAAATACTCCTCGTATAGCTCCGGATCGTCCTCAGATACTAAGGAGATCTGCATGTCCTCAAACATCCATAATAGCTCCATGGACATCAACTTGGGCTCCGCTCCTGACGTGGTAGCTCTCCTGCTCAGAGCATCCGCTACTATATTCGCCTTCCCTGGATGGTAATGCATCGTGTACTAATAATCTGATAAGAACTCCACCCATCATCTTTGCCGGATGTTCAGCTCCTTCTGCGTATCTAAGTACTTCAGGTTCTTGTGATCTAAGAATATGTCGCAGTGGACACCGTGTAACACCCCAGGTTTCGCTGAGTTGACTTCGTTCGTCGAACGGAGTTCGACGAAGGGAGTTCATCAAACGGAGTTCGGCGAAGAGAGTTCGACGAAGAGAGTTCGGAATTGTCGGGTCGCTAAGTTGGCTTTGTTCGTCGAACGGAGTTCGACGAAGGGAGTTTGTCGAATGGAGTTTAGCGAAGAGAGTTCGGAATCGTCGGGCCGCTGAGTTGGCTTCGTTCCTCGAATGGAGTTCGACGAAGGGAGTTTGTCGAATGGAGTTCGGCGAAGAGATTTCGATGAAGAGAGTTCGGAATCGTCGGGTCGCTGAGTTGGCTTCGTTCGTCGAACGGAGTTTGACGAAGGGAGTTCATCGAACCGAGTTCGACGAAGAGAGTTCGACGAAGAGGGTTCGGAACCGCTGGGTCATTGAATTGGCTTCGTTCGTCGAAGGAAGTTTCGTCGAAGGGAGTTTGTCGAACGGAGTTCGACAAAGATATTTCGACGAAGAGCTAGCGCGGGCGTTGGCTGACGGAACCTATTCTGTAAGTAGCATTTCCTAGACATCCGATCTATTTGGATCTTGATCTTACGGTCTAGATAAGTGCGTCCTAAGGTTTTATTTATGACAGAGAAGTTCAATTCTCTTTGCGGGAAGTCCTTTGTGCTTTTGAGGTGTAGAAGAGAGGCAGGGTTTGGAGGAAGAAGAAGGCTAGATCTGCCAATGTTGGAGCACCGGAGCTCCGTTTGCCGATTCGAGACCAGATCCGTGGAGAGCACTAGAAGGCGCTTCTTTCTATCTGTGCCTTTCAACCGATCCATGGCGAGGAAGAGTATTCTTAGGGTAACAACATCTCTCCTCCCGATTTTAGGATGCGTGCATGGCATCTATGCTTTTACTTTCTCTTTCCTGAAAATTTATGGCACCGGATCTCTCAAATGAGAGTGGTTTGGGTCGCCTTCGTTCAAGAAGAACCATCGGGTTGATTGAGTCCGTCGACATGATTTTGCACTAGAGATCCGCCCTGTTAGTGGATTAGGCATTTTGGGAGAAGCCAAAATCGTGACCGTTGGTCCGATTCTGTGATGTTGCTTAACGTGCATTTTAGGGATTTTGCTAGAAATCCGATGACGGCGAAAACGTCGTATGTGTTGCCCATTTGTTCGTGCCAGAATGAACGTTGGTTTGGAAAGGGTAATTTTGATCTGTTTGTGAAGGCGTGGTTTGTCTTTGTGGTCGGCTGGCTAGCCCGTGAATGCTTGGATTCATGTGGGGAGAGTGTCCCGGCAAGACAAGTTCCCTTATGGGCTAACTGACAAGAACAAGTATGCTGGTGCGCCCGTTGGAAAGATGAGCCATGTAAGGGGTGAGGTCCCAGTGAGTTATTGGCTTTTGGTTTAGTGATTGTGGCGAGAACAAGTATGCTGATGCGCCCATTGGCAAGATGAGTCATGTAAGGGTTGAGGTCTCAGTGGAGTTCTTGGCCTTGGGCTTGTACGCCCGTGGGGGAATGATAAGTACCCTTGGTTTGTTATGAAATGTTGATGTGTGTTGTTATGTTAGAAGCATACGCGCCATAGGGTTCCTTGGATGAAACCCAGGTTTGCATACATGCTGCATTGCTAGATCCCCTTACTTTTATTGCTCAACATAGAAACGTGGATGATTATTGTGACACTCATGCATGTCGTGTTTATGTTAATATTGTTTATTACATTTGCATACAAAGTGTTGACTTGCAGGGTGATGTAGTTCCCCGGGGTCCGCTAGGACGGCCGGGTGGAGGGGTGTTGTTACACCGTTGTTGGTCAACCAAAGCTCACCCTCGTTATACCATTCTTTGTGATTTGGATGCAGGGCACTGATCGCAGGCTGGACCTAGATCGCCGGCCAGAAAGGCCTAAGCTTCATGAAGTACACTTTTCACGCTTTCTTGTTTGATTTGATGTCTTTACCTATTCCAGCTTGCATGCCGAGGTAGCTTAGGATTGTCATGATCTGTTGGACATTTATATGAAATGTTTTGTATTGAGTATGAGTTTTGTAAGGCCTTAGGGCCGTAGTACTCTTATGTAGATGTGGACAACTTTTGTGGTTTATTTAATGTTTCCGCAATGTTGGTTCTGAGTATTTAGATGGTTAGATCTATATTACTTTTTAATACTAAAGCTGTGGCGATTATATGTTGTGGGGTCCCGGCCGGACCAATATTATATAGTCATTGCTGGGGAGGTGTTATAATTTGGTATCAGAGGTTGGTTAAAGTTATTGTTGAGGTTTAGCGTGCTCGGATCGCGTTAGGAGGTTGTCCACATAGAAGTACTTTGCGGGACCATGAATGTCCTTGCGTTCGAATCTTGCGAATAGAGTTTGATTCGTGTTTCCTTGCTAATGCTTAAGCGGGAGAGACCCTAGAGGACAAGCAGCCCCAGTTCGCAGTGTTTATGTTAGAAGGCGACGCCAAACTATGGTTGGTGAATCATAGCAGCCGTCATTTCCCTGGACGTGCCCCGTCAATGGAAGAGTTTGGGAATGCCTTCCTGAAGCGCTATATCCCCTCTTCGACGAGGTTAGCCTTTCAGCGGCAGATCTTGCACTTGGTGCAGCGTGAGAAGATGGTAGACGAGTACTTACAGGAGTTTACTCGGTTGGGTCGTTACGCCGGAACGACCATGGCAGACGATGAGAAGAGGGATAATCTATTCAATCAGGGTCTGAGAGAGAATTTAAGGCAACCTCTGATAGCCTTAAAGCATGCGGGGTTCAATGAGTTAGTTGAAGCTGCTCGAACTTTGGAGAACGATATGGAGCAAACCTAGCGCCGCAAGGGCTTGGAGGCAAAGCAGGGAGAAAGTAAGCCATCTCAGTCTCAAGGGAAGTCTGAGAAAAGTTGGTGGAAGAAAAATCCCCATCCTTTTAGGAATGGCGAGAGGAGCAGTGCGGCTTTTGGATAGTTCCATTCCATGGGGCCAGTGACATGCTACAAGTGTGGCAAAGTGGGCCACATAGCTCGGGTCTACTTCAAGAGTGGTGTTGAGCCAGAGCAGAGGCAGGAGCAGTCGGTGCATTCTGGTCCTAGTGTTGGGGAGAAAGGGAAGGGGGTAGAGTCGAGTGCTTCCCGTTTCCCTCCTGTGCAGCCTATAGCGTACAACCTTGGACAGCAAGAAGCGATTCGTCAACCTGACGTGGTGACAGGCTTCATGCTAGTGTCTGGCTACCCCTCTAGAGTGTTGTTCGACACGGGAGCGTCACACTCTTTTCTCGCGGAAAGCTTTATCCGGAGGATCGGTTTTGAGACTGTAGAAGCAGAGGCGGAGCTTAGTGTGTGCATGTCGAATGGGTCTTTCATGACCACTCGAAGGAAAGGACGCATTATGCTGAGGATTTGCGAGTGTGATATCGAGTTGGTAGCAGCAATTCTACCACTAGCCGAATTTGACATCATCCTGGGAATGGACTGGCTTGCAGAGCCACGAGCTAGTATTGACTGCCTGTTGAAGGTGGTGACCTTACGGAGGGAAGGAAGAGCGGAGGTCAAGTTCGAGGGCCTATGCGGAGTGGCCTGCTCCCTGATTTCTGCCGTGCAAATGGTGCGTGCGGTGAATCAAGGAGGTGAGGCATTTGTCACTTTGTTGGAGACTCACTCCACAAAGTTGGTGATGGAGAAGTGCCAGTGGTGGAGGAATTCGAGGATGTGTTCCCTGAGGAGCTTCCGGGAGTGCCTACTCAGTGTGAAATCAACTTTTTAATTGAGTTGGTGTCGGATGCGAGGTCGGTGTCGCGTCCTACGCTTAGGATGGCACCGAAGGAACTGGCCAAGCTAAAGGTGCAGTTTCAAGAGTTGCTCAAGCAGGGTACATTAGGCCCACCTCCTCACCTTGGAGTGCGCCGGTGTTGTTCGTTCAGAAGAAGGATAGTAGTATGCGGCTGTGCATAGACTATCGTGAGTTGGATAAATTGACCTTCAAGAATAAGTGCCCAATTCTGCGAATCGATGATTTGTTCGATCAGCTGGTGGGGTCGACGGTTTTCTCCAAGTTGGACTTGAAGTCGGGTTACTATCAGTTAAGGATCCGAGAAGAGGATATTCCCAAGACGGCGTTTGGGATGAGATATGGTCACTTTGAGTTCTCGGTGATGCCGTTCGGTTTGACGAACGCGCCATCATTGTTCATGGATTTAATGAACCGAGTGTTTCGACAATACCTGGATTCATTCGTGGTGGTGTTCATTGACGACATCTTAGTGTATTCGAAGTTGAAGGCGGAGCATGAGTCTCATCTGAGAATAGTGTTGCAGACATTGAGGGAGAACCAGCTTTATGCGAAGTTCTCGAAGTGTGAGTTCTGGATCGGGAAAGTGGCATTCTTTGGCCACGTGATTAGTGGAGATGGGGTGGTGGTGGATCCTGCGAAGATTGAAGTCATTAGAGATTGGCCTGTACTGAGAACCGTGGCGGAAGTCCGGAGGTTCCTTGGACTAGCCGGTTATTACAGACGGTTCGTTGAGAACTTTTTGCGGATGGCATTGCCCCTCACCACTTTTACCCGAAAGGACCAGAAGTTAGTGTGGATGCCGGAGTGTGCCCGTGCGTTCAAGACCTTGAAGGAAAGATTGAGGTCTCCTCCAATCCTAAGTCTTCATAGTGGGACCGAGGGATTACAAATTTTCAGGGACGCGTCAGGGTGAGGTTCGGGTTGCGTGCTTGTGGAGCATGGCAACGTGATAGCTTATGGGTCGAGGCAGCTAAAGCCTCATGAGATAAATTACCCCGTCCACAACTTGGAGTTGGCGGAGGTAATTTTTGCGTTGAAGTTGGGGCGGCACTACGTGTATGATGCGAAGGTTGAAATCTTCGCGGATGACAAAAGCTTCAGGTATCTTTTAGATTAGAAGGATCTTAATATGAGGCAGCGTAGGTGGGTCGAGTTCCTTGGGGACTACGACGTAGCGATTCAGTATACGCCAGGCAAGGCCAATGTGGTGGCTGACGCCTTGAGTATGAAGTACTCTGGGCAAGGAAATTGGATTGAAGCGCATGATGAGCATTTGGTGTGAGAGTTTGACTCTCTTGGCATTGTGTGTGTGGCTAAGGGTGAGTCCAGCATAGCTCTGCTAAACTGGATCAAGATGCAGTGTGATCTAGTAGATCGAATTCGAGAAGCAATCAGTGTAGATGAAGAGTGTCAGCGATTGGCATTGGAAGCTCAGCAAAGCGAAGGCAGTGCGTTGGAGATGGTCAGTGGACTTTTAAAGAGAAATGGAAGAGTGTTTGTCCCTCGTTTTGGCATGCTCCGTGAGGAGTTGATGTTTGAGGCTCACTTCACGAAGTACTCCATTCATCCAGGAAGTACGAAGATGTACTTGGATTTGAAGAAATCCTTTTGGTGGCCTGGGATGAAGCGTGATGTAGCTTTGTATGTAAGCCGGTGTCAGATGTGCGCCTTAGTGAAGGCGGAATGCCAAAGGCCGGGGGTAATCTTGAAACCTCTTCCTATCCCCGAGTGGAAATTCGACGACATCTCCATGGATTTTGTGCATGGTTTACCTCAATCGCGGCAAGGTAACGATGCGATTTGAGTGATTGTGGATCGCCTGACCAAGGTAGCCCACTTCAATCAAAATCGGAAGGACGATAGCGTGGAGAAGCTCGTGGAGCTTTATATTCGAAACATTGTGCGGTTGCACGGAATTCCAAAGAGCATCATTTGTCATTGCGATGGACGATTCACGTCCAAGGACTGGAGGTTAGTGCAGCGAAGTTTGGGCACAAAATTGAAGTTTAGTACCGCGTTCCATCCGCAGACCGATGGCCAAACGGAGAAAACGAATCGTACGATCGAGGACATGTTGAGAATGTGTGCTCTCGATTTTGGTAAAAGTTGGGAAGACCACCTCTTCATGGTGGAGTTTGCCTACAACAATAGTTTTCAGGCGAGCATCAAAATGGCGCCATACGAGGCTTTGTATGGAAGGCGGTGCCGAACGCCGATGTCTTAGATAGAGGCGGGAGACACCCAGTTGTTAGGAAAAGAAGTGGTGGCAGACGCTTGTGAGTTGGTGCGAACAATCCAGGAGCGCATGAAGGTTGCTCAGGATCAGTAGGCAAAGTATTCTAATGCGCGCCACAGAAATGTGGAGTTTGCGGTGGGCGACATGGCCTGCTTGAAGATCAAGCCGTTCAAAGGCGTTTCGCGAATTCGACGACTCAATAAATTGAGTTCGAGATACTTGGGTCAGTTTAAGGTTACAGAGCGCATAGGCAAAGCGGCCTATCGGTTGGCGTTGCCCGTAGAGCTAAGCGGATTACATGATGTATTTCATGTTTCGGTGCTGAGGAAAGCATTAGTGGAGCTGGAGGATGTGGTTGAGTCTTCGACCGTTCCTGTAACCGAAGATCTGAGGACGATAGATCGTCCGGTTTGCGTGGAGGATTCTGAATTCCGGCGGTTGCGGAACAAAGAGGTCAAGCTGGTGAAAGTGCGTTGGGATAATTGCGGACGAGACGAGTTCTCGTGGGAGAGAGAGCAAACAATGCGGGATAACTTTCCGGAGCTATTCGTTTCAGGTACGGGTGTTATTTGTGCTTTCGTTAACGTTTTTAAATTTCGAGGATGAAATTCTTTTAAGGGGGTGGATTTGTAACACCCCGGGTTTCGGTGAGTTGACTTCGTTCGTCAAACGGAGTTCGACGAAGGGAGTTCGTCGAATGGAGTTTGGCAAAGAGAGTTTGACGAAGAGAGTTCGGAATCGTCAGGCCACTGAGTTGGCTTCATTCGTCGAATGAAGTTCGACGAAGTGAGTTTGTTGAACGGAGTTCGGCGAAGATAGTTCGACGAAGAGAGATCGGAATCGTCGGGCCGCTGAGTTGGCTTCGTTCGTCGAACGAAGTATGACGAAGGGAGTTCGTCCAACGGAGTTCACCGAAGAGAGTTCGACGAAGAGAGTTCGGAATCGTCATGCCGCTGAGTTGGCTTCGTTCATCGAACAGAGTTCGACGAAGGGAGCTTGTCAAACGGAGTTCATCGAACGGAGTTCGACGAAGAGAGTTCGACGAAGAGCGTTCGGAACCGCTGGGTCATTGAGTTGGCTTCGTTCATCGAAGGAAGTTTCGTCGAAGGGAGTTTGACAAAGGGAGTTCGTCGAACGTAGTTCGATGAAGAGAGTTCGACGAAGAGCTAGCGCGGGCGTTGGCTGACGAAACTGTTCTATAAGTAGCGTTTCCTGGATGTTCGATCTGTTTGGATCTTGATCTTAAGGTCTAGATAAGTGCGTCCTAAGGTTTTATTTAGGGCAGAGAAGTTCTATTGTCTTTGCGGGAAGTTCTTTGTGCTTTTGGAGGCGTAGAAGAGAGGTAGGGTTTAGAGGAAGAAGAAGGCTAGATCCACCATTGATAGAGCACCGGAGCTCCGTTCGCCGATCCGAGACCAGATCCGTGGAGAGGACTAGAAGGCACTTATTTCTATCCGTGCCTTTCAACCGATCCATGGCGAGGAAGAGAACTCATAGGGTAACGACATCTCTCCTCCCGGTTTTAGGATGCGTGCATGGCATCTATGCTTTTACTTTTCTTTTCTGAAATACTATGGCACCGGATCTCTCAAATGAGAGGGGTTTGGGTCGCCTTGGTTCAAGAAGAACAGTCGGGTTGATTGAGACCGTCCCCGAAATGATTTTGCACTAGAGATCCGCTCCGTTAGTGGATTAGGCATTTTGGGTGAAGCCGAAATCGTGACCGGTGGTCCGATTCAGTGATGTTGCTTAACGTGCATTTTAGGGATTTTGCTAGAAATTTGATGACGGCGAAAATGTCGTATGTGTTACCCTTATGTTCGTGTGAGAATGAACGTTGGTTTGGAAAGGGTAATTTTGATGTGTATGTGAAGGCGTGGTTTGTCTTTGTGGTCGGCTGGCTAGCCCGTGAATGCTTGGATTCATGTGGGGAGAGTGTCCCGACAAGATAAGTCCCCTTCTAGGCTAACTGACAAGAACAAGTATGCTGGTGCGCCCGTTAGCAAGATAAGCCATGTAAGGGGTGAGGTCCCAGTCGAGTTCTTGGCTTTTGGTTTAGTGATTGTGGCGAGAACAAGTATGCTTATGCGCCCGTAGGAAAGATGAGCCATGTAAGGGGTGAGGTCTCAGTGGAGTTCTTGGCCTTGGGCTTGTACGCCCGTGGGGGAATGATAAGTATCCTTGGTTTGTTATGAAATGTTGATGTGTCTTGTTATGTTAGAAGCATATGCGTCATAGGGTGCCTTGGGTGAAACCCAGGTTTGCATACATGCTGCTTTGCTAGATCCTCTTACTTTTATTGCTCAACATAGAAACGTGGATGATGATTGTGACACTCATGTCTGTCGTGTTTATGTTAATATTGTTTATTACATTTGCATACGAAGTGCTGATGATAAGTAGTTTTTATAAAACTTTTTAATAGAAAATTTTGTAAATATTTAATATATATTTTTCTTTTTCATGTCAATTTTAGGTCATAAGTAGTTATTTTGTAATTTTGTTTCTAACTTAGCTTAATTTCAATTTTTTCAGAATTTTGGGAAAAATTAGAGAAAATCACAAGTCGCGCCCGTGACCAAGGGCGTGTGACCTTAAGATCTGCATTTGATGAAACTCGAGCTGCGTTCGACGAACGCTCTCTGCCCAGGCGTTCGACGAAAACCGAGCAGCGTTCGACGAAACTCGAGTTGCGTTCGACGAACGCTCTCTGCCCAGGCGTTCGATGAAAACTGAGCTGTGTTTGATGAAACTCGAGCTGCGTTCGATGAATGCTCTCTTCCCAGGCGTTCTACGAAAATCGAGCTGCGTTCGACGAAATCTCTCTGCCTAGGCGTTCGACGAAACCCGAGCTGCGTTCGATGAAATCTCTCTGCCTTCGACGAAACCCGAGCTGCATTCGACGAACTCTCTATCCAGGCGGGCGTGTAATCTTAGAATCATCCCAGCGGGCGGCCGTCGAGACGTGGAGAAGCCGTCGAGAAGTCAACATGATTCACGCCCGTGACTCATATGTCACGCCCGTGACTCATATGTCACGCCCGTGACTTTCGCGCGTGATCCCTGCTTTCTGTCGCGCCAAATTCAAGCCAATGGTGCATTGATTGAAGCCGCCCAGGTACACGCCCATGACCAAAGTTACACGGGCGTGTAAAGTCCTTTTTCGCCGCACCGTCACACAAGACCCACGCCGATATCGCAGCCGTGCAGAACAAGCATTACACGCCCAAGGTTACGCCCGTGACGAAGGGCGTGTAACCTGGAAAATTTTCCTATAAATTCAGAGGCTCCACTACAACATTCATCTCCCATCCCCCTGCCCATTTGGTTGTTCTTGTATAGATTTTCTTATTTTCCATGTTTTAGTTAGTTTTTAATTTTATGTAATTTCTTTCCATACAAGCTAGTTTAGATTTATTTTCATTCCATGCAAGTAGCTTAGATTTACTTTCATGCAATGAAATGTAGTTTCAATTTCATGTAATCTGTTTTTATTATGAAATGTAAGTTTTGTTTTCCTTACTTTTTTTGTTCTCTTTTTAGTTAGTTTTAATTACCTCTCTCTAATTTATTTTCCGATAAAATAATAGTTAGTTTTCCCGAAGTAGAAGTACTCGACAGACCCGAGTTTAATAAGACCTTGATATTTTCTATAAAATATCTGATACTATACGTGATAAGGAATACTTGCCTTTTCGAATGAGTAGTTTGGATATATAATTACAAAAACTTGCAAAACTTTCTCCTTTTCTATTTAAAAATTAATAAAAGAATTCGGCGCCGGCGCCGCGGCGTAATTTTCGTCGATATTCCGAAAGAAGGAAAGAACATTACTTCTATTCATCGAAGTAGGATAATGGTTAGTTTCTCGAAGTAGGAGTACTCGCGAGACGCCTCAAACGCGCCCGTCGAATTCTAATTGCATCGCAGAAAGGTTTTTGCAAAACTAAAATTTCTCTCATCAGCTGACATGCAGGGTGATGTAGTTCCCCGGGGTCCGCTAGGACGGCCGGGAGGATGGGTGTTGTTACACCGTTGTTGGTCATCCAAAGCTGACCCTCATTGAAAGAATATAAGGTTTGTAGTCTAAATCACCTAGAGGGGGGGTGAATAGGTCTTTTGAATTTTACTTTATTAGCTTTAGCTGTTTTCAGAATTAGTTCAAGAAAATCAGCAAACACAGAAAGCACACAATAATTTATAGTGGTTCCCCAAGACAGTGTGTCTATGGGTAGTCCACTTTCCCCCTCCACCATTCCAACAGTGTGTTAGACATGGCCAACTTCTCCAATCTCGGCTCAAAGAGCTTACAACACAAGTTCCTCAGAACTTCTCATATCAAGAATGATCCTACCTCAGGACACAAGTCCCTACAACTCAGAGCAATCACCAGCTCCTACCTCAGGCACAGCTTCCCTACAAACTCAGAGGATAACACCTCCTACATCTCAGACAATAATGTCCTACAACTCAGGCTGTTAAGCCCTACCTCAGATCTGCTTTAGATCTTACAGCTCAGACCTTTCCCAGGTCCTACTACTCAGCGGACTCCTCCGCCTACTTCTCAGACCACCTCGTGGTCCTACCTCAGGCAGTTAAGCCCTACCTCAGATCTGCTCCAGATCCTACACTCAGGCCATCAGCCCTACAACTCAGAACCCTCAGGTTGCTACAATCTCAGACCAAAAGGACTTACAGCTCAGGCAAAATGCCCTACGGAAAAATGATTTAGTAATATTCTACAGTAGAGGTACTCTCCTGTAGATCCTGCACCGTCTGTGCTTCCTGTAGCTGAAGATGTCGATGCCAGCTACTAACTTGATCTTCCTCTTCGACAGAGTGATGGAAGATCACCTTGCTCCTTCTTGCAAAGGAGCTAACTTTCTTTCTCTGTTTTCTTCTTCTTGTTCAGTGAGCAGGAGGAAGAAGACGAGAGCTTCAGTCGTCAATGTAACGGTTTTTCTCTTTTGCACGCAACCGGGTGTTTCAAATGTGCCCTAACTCTTCCTTTTATACATCTCTGATCTTCAACGGCTCTTAGCTGATCTGCTGAGAAGTATGGGAGAATCTGGTGGACCCCACACAGCTTTTCTGCAACTAGTCCTAGCCGCAGGTCTCGCCGCCCTTCTTTTCTATAGAGAGGGACTGTGCTCGACGAACGCGGAACATTCTGCGTTCGACGAACCAGCTGTCCCCTGCGTTCGACGATCTTGCCAGCTCAGCGTTCGACAAACTTGCCTTGTGTGTCTTCTCAGCAGCTCCTGCTTTGATCTCGTCTCAGCGGTCGACGAACGGCATTCAGCGTTTGACGAACTTGCCTTGTGTGTCTTCTCAGCGGCTCCTGCTTTGATCTCATCTCAGCGGTCGACGAACGGCGTTCAGCGTTCGACAAACGGCTGTCTTCGTTTGACAAACACGCTGATTCTCAGCGTATAATGAACTTATCAGCGGGGGCACTTCTTCTCAGCTGATACGCTGAGTCGGCTCCTCGTCTCAGCGGTTCAGCTGAGACAAAACTTCATCTTTTGGGAGATGATTTATCCACATCTAAGGGCATGTTTGGCCCTTCCTTTTGAATCACCTGCACCTGTATATCTTACACAAGTATAGCTCATCAAATACAATATGTCCTTAGCATTGAGAGTGATGCCTCTTCAAATCAAGGTACTATTGAGGGCAATATACCCAATAATCTCCCCCTATTTGAAGAAGGCAGAACATCCCCAATGCTAAGGTATATTAACAATAAAAACCATATCAAAAAAATAATCTGTGTAGCATATGCCCTATCTCCCTCTTTCTAACATCATAAGCATAGGTTCTTACTTAGCATTGGCCCTTTTATTGGGTCCACCGTTCCTTCACTTAACCCGTATCGCCTTTCCGTTGATATAAAGATCAAGTTGCGCCTTCACCAACAGACCGGTCTTTTGGTCGAGTTGGTTGCGCTGGGTCCTCTCAATTGGTATCAGAAGAGGTTGCGGGTTCGCGACCGGGGGGGCGCTGATAATTCCTGAAATTCTCTCTACCTGTGTGGGTCCTGGTGGGTCAGGCGGCCGGAGCCATGTGTCAAGCCACCTCTGAGCTTGCGGGCCATGTGGAGCACCTCTGAGCTTGCGGGTCCTGCTGGATGCTGGGGGGGATTGTTGGGTCCAGCGTTCCTTCACTTGACCCGTAGCGCCTTTCCGTTGATATAAAGATCAAGTTGCGCCTTCACCAACAGACTGGTATTTTGGTCGAGTTGGTTGCGCTGGGTCCTCTCACCTTTCTCCCCCTTTCTGGTTTCTTCAACTATTTATCCCATTAGGGATTGGGAGGCAACATCTATAGATCTCATTGGATCAACTTGTAGGTCAACCTATACATTATTGGCATTTGCCATCTCCCCCTCTACCTGAGTAGGGAATTTGCTCCCCCCTAATTGGAGAGTGATAGAGAGATTTGTGTTCTCCAATCTATACTCGATTAAGGCAAGTGTACCTATCGAAATATAGCATAGGATATAAAATATATCAAGGTCGTATAAAAACTCGGGTCTGGCAAGTACTATTACTCACAACGACTCTATTATCCCACCGAACGATTGATTGGGTTTTGAAAATAAAAATAAACTAAGCTTAATTAAAAGAGAAATAAACTATTACGAAAAGAGTGCTCGATCGACGATTCACTTTGAAATAAAATAACGGAATAAATTAGTTTGACATTTGCAATTTTATAAAGACTGTGGCGGATCCGAAAATGAGAAATAATCTCGCTAGAGCATTAAATCTACTAACTTCTAGACGTTTTGACCGAAATCTCTTTGCAAATCAAAAAGGCCTAAAGTTGCATTATCGAAGTGACCCGCACTATTGGATTTGACTCCAATCCGGAGGATTTACGTCATCCTATCTCTAGGGTTGCGTGCAACTCCTTCCTTCCTTGAGTGATCTTTCACATTCACGAGCCTCTCGGCTACTCAAATATGAGATCGGAATCTACTACCGTATACATGAAATACGGAGTCGATACGATAAAAATCAAGGTTGGATCAAAAATAAAAATACAAAAGTGAAACATAAAATAAAAGATGCATTATTTTATCGCAAAGATTATCGCGATCGGGCACCAACAAAATTAGCTACGCATTATTTAGAAAATGAACAAACAACGAAATAAAGAGAAAATATTTTCATTGATTATATAAAAAAGGGAACTACAACGATAGAAAGAGAACAAGATTACTACTAAAAAAAGATTACAACAATGGAAAGAAATTACAACAAGGAAAAAACAAGATTACCAATAGCACTATATTTCCTCTCTAACTTCTAACCTCCCTCATGCTTGAGATAGGGGTTCCTTTTATAGATGAGGGGGAAGATTCTAGATGGGGGAGAAGATGCATGAATGGGGAGATGCATGAATAATATGATGCATGAATAATATTTAATGGGAGGAGAGAGGGAGAGGCTCATGCATGCATGAAAATTAATGGGAGGAGAGAGAGGGGATGGGACATGCATGAACATGCAAGGTGGCGGCAAGGCTTTGAAAGAGTGCATGCATGGTGGATTTAAATGTGGCTCACGGGTTAATGATGATAGGGGGGCTGCTATTGTGGGGGCTGGCTGCATGAATTAAAGAGAAGGTGGGCCTGCTGTTTGTGATTATTGAAGTGGAGGAGGAGTTCGGCTGTTTGAATGGAAGTTGGCTGGATGAATGGAAGCGGGCTGGAGTGGTTTTGAATTAAATGAAGTAGTGGGCTGCATGGAATAATGAAGGGCTGCTTGGACTGGACAAAGGCTGCAAGGTGAGATGCTTCACTTCTTCAAAGGTGGCCGGGCTGCAATACTTGGACAGCACAAAGGAGGCTCGACTGCACATGTTGGAGTGTCATCAAAGGAGGCTACACAAGTGGCGGGCTGCTACATGTGCTTGAACGGATGCGGCGATGGAGTTGCGGCGTAAATATTGACGGCGCGGCGATGGCGGCATGGACGGGCACACAACGGCGAATGCGACGACTTCTTTGAACCTACAACATAAAAAAAATAAAATTAGTTTTATAAGAAAAACAAAACAAAGTAACAACATAAAATAACATAAAATAACATAACATAATTAAATATAACAGACATTAGATAGCCAACATAAAAATAACAACATTATAAAACAAGAGAAATTAAACATAACAAACAACATAAAAACATAAAAACTTTTAATAACAACATTAGAACTTAACAAGCATAAAATACAAGGAAAATATAATTAAAACTAGGGAAATTCATATTAAACTAACCTAAAATATTATGACTAAAAACTACTTATCAAACTCCCTCATGCTTAAGTGTTTGCTTGCCCTCAAGCAAAATAGAAATTAAAATATAGGAGGCTATACTACCTAATTTTTAGTTGCGAAACCCAAACAAAAATTAAGCTATCAAAACTAATATGCTACCAATGAGTGCGGCGAGAAATCAATGTAGAGGAGGATAAAGAAGAGTTTAATAACATTACTTGGGCATAAACCTAGATTGCAAATTTCCTACTAACATAACAAAAAGGCATCAAAATGTTTAAGCTAACAAACATGACAAGAGTAGTAATTCAACCGAAATAAGTGCATTGAGCAAGCAACAAGTTGCTGAGACTACGATTATTCTACAAACACTCCAAGGTAACCTCCAAAGAAATCCATCAATGATGGTGTCCATAGGCTTGCCCGGTCACACCCTCTCCACTACACGAGTACATTGTCATGGCTTAAAGATCAATAGGACTTTCATTAGGTATAAAGACTTGGCTTAGGTAAATAATAAGGATTTGGAAATCAAAGATAAACACGGTGGTTAAAATATCACACTAAACCAAGGGGAGAGTTTTAAATAAATTTCAAAATAAAGCACACCAGAATGAGAAATGAAAAGAGACGTACATCAAATTTCTCAAAATTTAAGAAATATAAGGCCATGGATATTTTTCCTTTTTCATACTTGGCCAACAATAACTTTTCAATTAATTTTTTTTTTTGGATAATAATTTTTCATGATTTTTTTTTCCATTTTTTTTAACTCATTGCACATAAGAGCTCCAAAATAAGCTTGAAATAAATTCCTCCTCATTTTTCAAAATAACATCCCAACACAAAATGATATTTAAATAAAACTCAATAGTTTAGTGTGATAATAGGAAGGGCATTTGGCTTTGGTGAAAAATGAGAGGTGGAGCTAACAAAGAAAATAAGAAGAAGACCCAAAATTGTTTTAGCAAAGTAAATGTTTTAGGTGGGCAAAAGGCACAAACTATCCAAAAGATGGCCTTAATTATTTCTAAAAACCATGACAAACTTATGCAAATGCTTCGAGGATCGCTAGAGGCAAGTTCTAGCCGCCAAGAAAGACTACAATGTGAGTGAGTGTCTAATAATATCATCTAACAACAAATACACGCTACTACACTTAGATGAGATGAAAAATTACAACATCGTTATGATGATAAAATAAAATTATGATGCCAAAAGTTATGAAAGAGAAAATGCAAAACTAACGTATGCAAAAGTAATATAGTTAAACGAAACTCTATCCTAACATACTACCAAAGATTAAAATACTACATAAGCCTACACAACACTCAAAGAAACATACTAAAGAAATGATAGAAAATAATTTTTGATGGTTTTATCATTTTTTGTTTTTTTTTATTTTTTTTTCGTTTGTTATATTTTATCATTTTTTTGGGTTTTGAATTTTAAATATTTTTTTTTTGGATTTTTGATAAGGCTAAAGAAACAAAATAGTACTATAATAATTTTTTTGATTTTATTTTGTTTTCAAAATTTTTGTGTTTTTTTTTGAAAGACTTAAAAAGAAAGGGAAAACACTCCCCCAGCTTAATGTTGACAACATTGACCTCAATGTTGAATAGTAAGTATGAGGAAAAAAAAGAAGAAAAGAAGAGGGGGGTGCAATAGAGTAAATAAAAAAAACAACTTCCCCGGATTCGTGAGGCCGAATGCTGATGTCGCTCCCCCATGCTTGAGCTGGAAACCGACTCAGGCCTAAGGAAGAGAAGATGGAGCCAAACGAACCGCCGAAGGTTTTATTCCTGCAAAACAAAATAAAAAGAAAAAGAAAGAACAAAAATGGTAAGCAAGGGGTGCCTCCCAAGAGCGCTCTTTGTTTACCATCGTCTGAGCCCGACGTTATTGGTTAGCTAAATGGAAAATAAAAACTAAGATGAAGAGGTAACTCCCTTAGTATGCGCTTAGGAGAGTAAATAAGAAAAAAAAAGAAATGAAGAATCGCACCAACATGCGGTGGAATCTTCAAAGGAATGACGCCAACAATGTACGGACGGAGTTATAGAAGAACTCCGCCGTTTGTAAAAGGGGAAAGAATGGGTCGTCAAAAGAAGGAGAAATAAAAGAGGAAGAAATAGAAAGAGGGATAAAAGAAGTAGAAAAAGGAATTCCATTAACGAAAATTTCACAAGGAGAAAGTGAATCTTGTGAAATTTCGGGAGAAGAAGGGGTAGAAAGAACTAAAGAGGAATTATCTAAAATAAAAGAAGAAGATGAAAAAGACTCTCTAAAACTAGAAACAGTTGGAACAATTGAAATTAAACTTGACATAGAATCACATACGTCTTCAGAGAAAGAAGGAAAATTTTGAGACGGCTCGTCATCCTCAAAAGGTAAGAAGCACGCCGGAGTATCCATATGTGTGTCATCCAAAGGAGGAAGGAAACAATCCGGAATATCCGAATAGTTATCCTCCTCGAGAGGAATAAGATAAGCCGGGATATCCGGTGACTCATTACAAGAAATTGGAGGAGACGGAGAAGAAGACGAAGAAAAAGACGCGGCCTCACAAGAAAAATAATCAATAATGGTCTTAAAATGCGAATTAATATTATTTAAAGAAGTTTGCATTTCAAGATAACAATTATCGATAGAATTAAAAATTGGAGGCGCGGCGCTTTGCGGGGCAAAATCATGCAAAAAATAAGACAGGTTCCCCACCTCCCATGCAGGATAAAAATTGGAGTAAGAGTCAAATTGGCCACTTTGACCTACTCCAGAAAAATTGAAATCATATGAGGGAGGGGTTCCCGAAAAACATTCAAAATTAAAATGATCGGGAGACCCGCAAAGAGCGCAAAAAGAAGATGATTCCATGATAAAAAAAACTGTTACAAAAAAAAGAGAAAATTTAATTTTTTTTTCTTAGGCGGATTATGTTAGTCCTGGACTTCCTGAGATCTGCCCTGTGAGGGGTTTGCAGCGGTACTAGAGGCTGTGTTGGAAATTCAAGCCCAAAGCGTCCGTTCCAGGAATTTAGGTGGGGTAGAAAAATGATGATGTGGGTTAATTATAATTTATAATAATAATAATAATAATAATAATAATAATAATAATAATATTTTTTGAATTTTAGTAGAAGTAATAAACTCGATTCTTTCGTAATATTGCCAAAAAATATCCCCGGCAACGGCGCCAAACACTTGATAGAGAAATTTGTGTTCTCCAATCTATACTCGATTAAGGCAAGTGTACCTATCGAAATATAGCATAGGATATAAAATATATCAAGGTCGTATAAAAACTCGGGTCTGGCAAGTACTATTACTCACAACGACTCTATTATCCTACCGAACGATTGATTGGGTTTTGAAAATAAAAATAAACTAAGCTTAATTAAAAGAGAAATAAACTATTACGAAAAGAGTGCTCGATCGACGATTCACTTTGAAATAAAATAACGGAATAAATTAGTTTAACATCTGCAATTTTATAAAGACCGTGGCGGATCCGAAAATGAGAAATAATCTCGCTAGAGCATTAAATCTCCTAACTTCTAGACGTTTTGACCGAAATCTCTTTGCAAATCAAAAAGGCCTAAAGTTGCATTATCGAAGTGACCCGCACTATTGGATTTGACTCTAATCCAGAGGATTTACGTCATCCTATCTCTAGGGTTGCGTGCAACTCCTTCCTTCCTTGAGTGATCTTTCACATTCACGAGCCTCTCGGCTACTCAAATATGAGATCGGAATCTACTACCGTATACATGAAATAAGGAGTCGATACGATAAAAATCAAGGTTGGATCAAAAATAAAAATACAAAAGTGAAACATAAAATAAAAGATGCGTTATTTTATCGCAAAGATTATCGCGATCGGGCACCAACAAAATTAGCTACGCATTTTTTAGAAAAGGAACAAACAATGAAATAAAGAGAAAATATTTTCATTGATTATATAAAAAAGGGAAGTACAACGATAGAAAGAGAACAAGATTACTACTAAAAAAAGATTACAACAATGGAAAGAAATTACAACAAGGAAAAAACAAGATTACCAATAGCACTATATTTCCTCTCTAACTTCTAACCTCCCTCATGCTTGAGATAGGGGTTCCTTTTATAGATGAGGGGGAAGATTCTAGATGGGGGAGAAGATGCATGAATGGGGAGATGCATGAATAATATGATGCATGAATAATATTTAATGGGAGGAGAGAGGGAGAGGCTCATGCATGCATGAAAATTAATGGGAGGAGAGAGAGGGGATGGGACATGCATGAACATGCAAGGTGGCGGCAAGGCTTTGAAAGAGTGCATGCATGGTGGATTTAAATGTGGCTCACGGGTTAATGATGATAGGGGGGCTGCTATTGTGGGGGCTGGCTGCATGAATTAAAGAGAAGGTGGGCCTGCTGTTTGTGATTATTGAAGTGGAGGAGGAGTTCGGCTGTTTGAATGGAAGTGTGCTGGATGAATGGAAGTGGGCTGGAGTGGTTTTGAATTAAATGAAGTAGTGGGCTGCATGGAATAATGAAGGGCTGTTTGGGCTGGACAAAGGCTGCAAGGTGAGCTGCGTCACTTCTTCAAAGGTGGCCGAGCTGCAATACTTGGACAGCACAAAGGAGGCTCGACTGCACATGTTGGAGTGTCATCAAGGAGGCTACACAAGTGGCGGGCTGCTACATGTGCTTGAACGGATGCGGTGATGGCATTGCGGCGTAAATATTGACGGCACGTCGATGGCGGCATGGACGGGCACACAACGGCGAATGCGACGACTTCATTGAACCTACAACATAAAAAAATAAAATTAGTTTTATAAGAAAAACAAAACAAAGTAACAACATAAAATAACATAACATAACATAACATAATTAAAAATAACAGACATTAGATAGCCAACATAAAAATAACAACATTATAAAACAAGAGAAATTAAACATAACAAACAACATAAAAACATAAAAACATTTAATAGCAACATTAGAACTTAACAAGCATAAAATACAAGGAAAATATAATTAAAACTAGGGAAATTCATATTAAACTAACCTAAAATATTATGACTAAAAACTACTTATCAGAGAGCAATTTTCTGTAATAGTTAAACCTGTTCAAATTGAACATCCCATTCTAGATCCTGAATGCTAAAGATAAAAGTACGGAGTACATATACCAATAGTAACATACACAACATTATGATCAGAATATGAAATATCATTTCAATTTAAATGTTCAGTACAGATATTTCAATCAATTCAATTGATGATTGTACATTGAGAGAAAAAAAAATTCAAGGCAGGTTCTTCTTAGATGGACTCTGGGAAGAGCATTCTCCATCTTTGGACTTTCTCTTCCTGGCTTCAGCAGCAGCCTTGATCTTCTCCTTTACTTTGTAGTATAGAAGTGGCTTGGGAAGTTATCTTGTGGGAATCCTTACAGGAGTTTCCCTTCTCACCATGTTTTCTTTGAGAATCCTTTCCCTTAAGGATTCCCTCTCAAGGTGCTTAATCCATTCAGCAGTTGAATAGACATGGTCAATGTCCTTCATTTGATTGTCATGGCTTACCCAGGTATTGACAACAATTATGTCCAACTCCAGATTGTCATATTCATGGAGTGGATTCTCTAATCTTTCCATTCTTTTCTGGGCCATATATTCTTCAGCAGTTTGAATGCCCTCTGCCCTTCTCCTCTTTGCTCCTCTCTCATCTTCAATCATATTTGATTGACTTTGGAAATCAAAGTCTTCATTTCTGCTTGGGTTCAAGATTGGAAGATTCAAAGCAATTCTTGTTCCTTGCAGTACTTTTAAGCTTGAGTCCCACTGATTATCAGTAACCTTTTTTACCATGGTTAGGATATTTTCTTTAATAGCATTGGAAGCATTGTTGACCACTTCCACCACTTGCTTGCTGGCTTCTGCTTGATTGGAGAGTATCAGCTTGTGGGCAGACTCCATGTTGTTATACAGCTTTATGTAAGCTCCTTTCAGCTTAGTATGTATATTGGTAACCTTCTCCTCCCCCTCTTTGCCATTTTCCATTATCTTCTTCTCTATTTCAGAGTGTTGATATATTATGGATTGGGAGAGAGTTTGAAAAGTGTTATCCACATCATCCAAAATACTTTCCTTGACCTTGTTAATGTGGGTCATGACATGGCTGCTAGATGTGTTAGCCACTTGTGCCATCCTTGCAACTGCATTCTCCCAGACATTTTGGTTTTTGTAAAGATGATTCTTTACATATGTGATGTCTTTGGTGGAGATCCCTTGATGATCAGCAATTTGCTTCAGTACAATGTGCTGAGCAGCAATTGTTATTTTGGCCATTTCAAACCATCTTATCATTTGCAGGAGTATATGATCTGATGCAGTTTTGACATCATTAACCTGGGTATTCAGCTCAGTACTCACTGCAGCCACTCTAGACTCCATTCTTTGCTCACTGGGCTGGATCTCCTGAGTCAATGCAGCTCTTGTTGCATACAACTCATCCCTTATCTGAGCAGAGACATCATGGACCTTTCCAGCAACTATCTCTTTCATAGACAACATTTATCCCTCAATGAGAGATTTAATTGAGTCCAACAGATCAGATGTGTCTAGCATAGTAGCTGGCCTTTCCTGGGCCACTTCTTTCTCCATTCCAGGTTCTGGTCTATGCAGATCTTCAGCACTTGGGTTGTGCTCCCCCTCACTAGCACCCCCACCAATTTCACCAAAGAGTGGGCTATGCTCCCCCTCACTTGGAGCATCCCTATATGGAGACTGCTTGGCATTTGCAAAGAACTCTAGCACTTCTTGCTTGAATATCTGAGAGGGTTCAGACAGCAAGAAGTCTAGTCCAGCATCAGAAATCAACGATATAACACTCAAAATCTCTGGTGAGGCATGGAGAAACCCATCCCTCACCAACTCACAACCTTCTTGCAATTCCTTCGCAATCTTGGGCGCCATCTTGGTCGAATGAGAGAAACGAAGATGCTGGGATGGAAGAGTAGAGGTTTCATCTCGGCGGCTGGTGTGGTGCATGAGAATGTGAAGGGTCATTTAATGCCGTCGAGGGTTTAAATAGTGGGCCAGAGTGTTGACCTAATCGACTCAGCGGTTCAGCTGAGACGGTTCAACTAATGCTTCAACCTAGGGTTGAATTTGTCGATCATAGCTAATGTTTTAAGGAGTAAGTTCGTCGAACTGAGCTCGACATTTGTCGAACCCAGACTTTACCCATATTTTAGGCGAAATTTGAAGCGTAGATAATGCAGATTGTACTGGTTAATTCTATCATCCTATTTTAACACTATTATAGATAGTATTTGATGATAAGTTCACAATAGAGATACTAACCTTGAGGATTTAGTCTTCTACTGATGTTGACTTTATGAAGTCAACTTCCTTCCTTTCATGTGCCATGGGCACTCACTGTCCAAGTACCACTTATGTATGAGGCTGGTACTTGAACTATCCTGCAAAATATAGTTTAATATCCCTTAGGAACCCAAAGTGACTTGGGTCCTAGGTTCTTGTTAGCATGATCAAATGACCTAACTCTAGCTGCTCCCTTTACCGGAAGGCTCTTCTTTGCATTAGGTACATTGAGGTTGTACCAACAATCTATGGCAAAGTGTCCCACTTTACCGCAGCACCAACATTCATGAATGTTGTATCTTCTCTTCTGAGCATTTCTTGAGGATTGTGCAGCACAGTCCTCATGTTCAGGAATAGATACAGCAGCATTCTTCCTGTTCCTCTCATCAATTATTTGACTGAATGTCATTCTGTGTGCTGTCTTGATGCTCTTTGTCCTGATGGCATCAGCTTGCAATGACTTGGCAGCCATACAAGATTTGATGGCATCTAACACTGAGCACTCAGACATGTTTACAGAATTGGCACCACCATGTTCTTGACAGATCCAACCTTAGAGGGGCTTGCCTTCTCATTCTTGAATGAAGTGGTTGAAGTACCAAAAAAAATGATCCATGTTGGGCCATTTGAATTTCCACATGGGGAGCCTTCATGGCACTCAATCTCATTCCCTTTCTTCCACTATATGAAGGAGCATTTTCCTTCCTATAGTACCTCTCATTCTTCCAGTGACCATAAATGCTTTCATGGTCATACCTGTTGGAGGGAAGTATCACCTTTTGAAAGGTGGGTTGAGGCTTAGCCTTCTCCTTTCTCTTAACTCCACTCCCTTCTCCTACTTCCATTTTCTTGAATCCTAGTCCTCTCCTATTATTTTGAGAGGAGAAGGTGACAATGATAAGAAGCACAGATCTGGGCTTGGAGAATTGAGCCACCGGGCTCTTCTCCTTCTCAAGCTATTCCTCAAGGTCCTTGATGACCGTGTTCTTCAAGGAAATAATGCTTAATTGCACAATAGTTAACCCCTATAAATGACTAATTTGTCTGCTCATCTGAGCCACCAGGGTGGTAGGTTCAGCGTTGACATCCTTAGTCACTTTGAGAGCAACAATTTCCTGGGCTTGCCTCTTGGCAAGCTTCTTGCTCTTCTTCAGAGCCTCCAAAAGAACACCATATTTATCAATCAATTGATTGAGTTCTTCCTCAGCTTCCATGCCCCCCCCCCCCATCAATTGATGAAGGTGCAACAGATTCTGGTCTAGTCTCACAATCAAAAAATGAAGTGGAATGAGATTGTACCTGAACCTTGTCAGAAGCATTCTGACTCCCTTCCTTATCAGTGAAGGCCATAAGGCCTAGCTGAATAGTGTCTTCTTCATCCTCCTCTTCATCACTATCTAAGTGTGATAGAGGGGCCCTGATTCCAACCTTTGCAGCTAGATTGTCTTCATCCTCTTCTGCTGCATATTGCCCAATGTTGGCTTCTTCTTCAATGTCTGAACCTGATGTTGAAGGATCAGACTCACTCCAGCTTCTTTCTTTCTTTTCTAGTAGTGAATTTTCTCCCTTCCTATCCTTGTGGTGATGATGCTTCGTTTCACCACTATCCTTTCTTTTGACTGGACAGTCAGCTATGACATGTGCAGGCTTGCTGCAGCTATGACAGATTATATTATTAGTAGAATGTTTACTGGCTTTTGATTCATACCTGTCACCCTTTGGGTGCAGTCTTTCAGACTTGCTGCTATTCTTTTTGTAGTGTGATGATGAGGAGGGCATGTTCCTCCATGGCTTCCTCTTCATCATCTTCTTGAACTGCCTAGAGAAGGCAGCAAATTCTTCATCAGAGGAAGAGCCTCCTGAGGTGCTGACTTCAGGTTCAGCTCTTCTCCTTGGAGGAGACACTATCCTCCCCTTGCTTCTCTTGGAGCTGTCAGCTTTGAGAGCTACAGAATTCTCCATTGCTTTTGCCTTTGAAGAGGTGTCCTCTTCCTTCCTTGCAGACAACTGCATCTCATAGGAAAGCAGCTTCCCAAACAGAGTGTGAGTTGGGGTCTCACCAAGCTTGGCCACTTCCCTGATGGCACATATCTTTGTGTCCCAGTCTCTTGTGAGAGATCTAAGGAACTTGTCATTCAGCTCATAGTTGGTGAAAGCCCTCTCATATGTTCTCAGCTCATTGACTATTCTGAAGAACCTCTCATAGCACATGGACATGCTTTCCTGGCTCTGCTGCCTGAAGGCTTCGTACTCTTGATTTAGGAGTGACTTCCTGTCATCCATAACTTCAGCTGTCCCTTCCATATATACTATCACAGTATCCCACATTTCCTTGGCAAAAGTGCAGTGTACCAAGTTTTGAAAGGTGGAATCATCAATAGCATTGACAATGATGTTCTGGGCCCTCTTGTCCATGGTGAACAACTCAAGTTCATCCTTGGCCAGATCTTTGAATGGTTTGGCTACTCTTCTTGTTGGATCAATAGTGGATGCAGTGTGAAAGGTGAAAGGTCCTTCTTCAACTGTAATGAAGATCCTTGGATCAGATGCTTCCATAAACAACCTGATCCTTTTCTTCCATATGCCAAAATTCTCTTTGTTGCATATGGGCAACTTCATGGAACTCATTTCCTTTTGCACTCCAGAGGAGGCCATTGGGATTTGATTTGACTAAACCTTTTAGGATCTGGTCAGACTGTTAAATACTTTTTGACCAACCTCCCTTTGATACCACTTGAAAGAATATAAGGTTTGTAGTCTAAATCACCTAAAGGGTGGGTGAATAGGTCTTTTGAATTTTACTTTATTAGCTTTAGCTATTTTCAGAATTAGTTCAAGCAAATCAACAAACACAGAAAGCACACGATAATTTATAGTGGTTCCCCAAAGACAGTGTGTCTATGGGTAGTCCACTTTCCCCCTCCACCCTTCTAATAGTGTGTTAGACAGGGCCAACTTCTCCAATCTCGTCTCAAAGAGCTTACAGCACAAGTTCCTCAGAACTTCTCAGATCAAGAATGATCCTACCTCAGGACACAAGTCCCTACAACTCAGAGCAATCACTAGCTCCTACCTCAGGCACAACTGCCCTACAAACTCAGAGGATAACACCTCCTACAGCTCAGACAATAATGTCCTACAACTCAGGCTGTTAAGCCCTACCTCAGATCTGCTCCAGATCCTACAGCTCAGACCTCTCCCAGGTCCTACTACTCAGAGGACTCCTCCTCCTACTTCTCAGACCACCTCCTGGTTCTACCTCAGGCAGTTAAGCCCTACCTCAAATCTGCTCTAGATCCTACACTCAGGCGTTCAGCCCTACAACTCAGAACCCTCAGGTTCCTACAATCTCAGACCAAAAGGTCTTACAGCTCAGGCAAAATTCCCTACAGAAAAATGATTTAGTAATATTCTACAGTAGAGGTACTCTCCTGTAGATCCTGCACTGTATGTGCTTCCTGTAGCTGAAGATGTCGATGCCAGCTACTAACTTGATCTTCCTCTTCGACAGAGTGATGGAAGATCACCTTGCTCCTTCTTGCAAAGGAGCTAACTTTCTTTCTCTGTTTTCTTCTTCTTGTTCAGTGAGGAGGAGGAAGAAGACGAGAGCTTCAGCCATCAATGTAACAGTTTTTCTCTTTTGCACGCAACCAGGTGTTTCAAATGTGCCATAACTCTTCCTTTTATACATCTCTGATCTTCAACGGCTCATAGTTGATCTGCTGAGAAGTATGGGAGAAGCTGGTGGACCCCACACAGCTTTTCTGCATTTAGTCCTAGCCGCAGGTCCAGCCGCCCTTCTTTTCCGTAGAGAGGGACTGCGCTTGACGAACGCGGAACATTCTGCGTTCGACGAACCAGCTGTCCCCTGCGTTCGACGATCTTGCCAGCTCAGCGTTCGACAAACTTGCCTTGTGTGTCTTCTCAGCGGCTCCTGCTTTGATCTCGTCTCAGCGGTTGACAAACGGCGTTCAGTGTTCGACGAACTTGCCTTGTGTGTCTTCTCAGCATCTCTTGCTTTAATCTCATCTTAGCGGTCGACGAACGGCGTTCAGCGTTCGACAAACGGCTGTCTTCGTTCGACAAACATGCTGATTCTCAGCGTATAATGAACTTATCAGCGGGGGCACCTTCTTTTCAGTGAATACGCTGAGATGGCTCCTCGTCTCAACAGTTTCGACCCCTCGTCTCAGCGGTTCAGCTGAGACAAAACTTCATCTTTTGGGAGATGATTTCTCCACATTTAAGGGCATCTTTGGCCCTTCCTTTTGAATCACCTGCACCTGTATATCTTACACAAGTATAGCTCATCAAATACAATATGTCCATAGCATTGAGAGTGATGCCTCTTCAAATCAAGGTACTATTGAGGGCAATATACCCAACACTCATTATACCATTCTTTGTGTTGTTTATTGGGGTGTCTACTTAATCAACTAGAGGGGGGTGAATAGGATTTTTAGTTTTAATTCTTCCCCTTTATGATGTTGTTGGTTTCTGATTAATGAATCGATAAAATAAAGAGCAAACCACAAAAAAGCACACAACGATCTATAGAGGTTCCTCAAGACCGGGTGTCTTCAGTAGTCCTCTCTCCCTCTGCGCCTACCTAGCAGTGTGCTAGGCTCGGCAAACGCCGCCAAAAACTTCAGGCCCTCAAGCCTTACACCATGGACCCGTAAGTCTCAACTGCCTAGGCCCTCAAGCCCCTACTGCCCCCGAGCCCGCAAGCTCGACACTCAGGCCCTCAAGCCCTACAACTTGGACCCGCAAGTCCCAACAGCCTAGGCCCTCAAGCCCGGGTGTATAGCATAACCTACATAACCTGCATCTGATTTCTAGTGTATACCTATGTATTATATTTTGCTAGCTAAGCATACAAAGTGCAGGGCACGTTGTCAGCAGGCAATAGCAGTAATTGCATTTTATGAATACCATGCTGCAATAACATCACATGCATATGCCTTATAAGCATTCATAGATAAATGTTCTCATATTAGAATTGTTCATATATGAGACTAGTCATATAACTGGACTAATTGTTCTTAACATAAAATGAACTTAAGAGAAATAAATGTTTTTCAGTCGTTGATAAGCAGGGTGTCTTTGCTGGAGCTGGCAATCGTTGCTTCCTTCTTCATCTTTCGCCTATAGAAGTCCAGTGGCTTTGGAATCTTCTTTGGAGGAGGAGGGGGACCATGGGGAAAAGCCGTCTTATGTCTTGCTCTTTCTTCCATATTTTTTATGTGACGACTCCATTCGATGGAGGAGTACACTCTTTCATGGTCCTTCTGACCATGTCCAAACGCTATCCACGATTCTGTGATGATCTCTCTTGAACGAGGACTCCATCTTCCAGCTTCTGGGTCCTGCTCAACCTCACTTAGCCTCTTCTTCCGGTACTCCGCGCTGGATGTTCTCCTTCTCTTCCTAGTTGTTGCGGATTCACCCGAATCTGTTTCAGAGTCGGAGCTGGAGGAGGGTTCAGTGGGTATGTATTCGGAGGGGGGACTTGAAGCGCTTGATATACCTGATTACTTTCCCACTTCGCTTGATGCGAGCAAGCAGCTATGCTTCCTTTGATCTCTTCCTGGATGTCTTCTTCAATTCTTCTTTCCCCATCTTGGAGTACTTCTTTCACATACTCCTTTAGTTCAAATATCTGTTCAAGAGTTTCTTGATCCCCGACATCAATAAAGTTTCTTAGTTCCATGAGACGAGCGTCTAGGGTTTGCTCGTGGTTGGTGAGTCTGTTCATAATGAGGTTCGTGGACTCCGCATGTTAAGTTTGCAGTTGAGTGATGTCCTCCTTTATTGACTTTATTTCCTCCTTCATCTCATCCCTGATTTTGTTTACTGCTTTTTCTATAAGAACTTCCATCCGCTCCCATAGAAACTCGCCGGTTCCTTTTTCGGCTGACATTGCTCTTGGGAAGACGACAGGTCGGAGACGAAGAGGTGGTTTGTCGAGGAATGTATTAGGGCAAATGAGATCCAACCTTGGCATTCACTCTACTTATAGGGGGAGTAGGTGAAGGGGTGCGCACACATTTTTGAGTTTATCGAGGCATCAATGTATGCTGCATCGAGCGGCTCTGATTTATCTAATTTAAAATTATTTATGTTATTAAGATGCAGTTCCGACGGTACTATTTTGTCATTGAAATACGTCTAGGATACCCATTCTTCCTAACGCCTCTTCCTAAGGCATTCTCACGCCCTGCTTGGGTGTTGTCATTTGGTACCAAACCTGCACTAAGATTGTTAGTGAGCTAATTTTGCTGTTCTGTCGAAGGGTCAGAACATCTACCTTGCCCAAGGCCCAGATTTGCTTCTGGTGGGCACTTGGGCTACCTGCTATACAAGATTACAATCCCTTAGGAACCCAATTGAATTTGGGTCCTTGGAATTTGTAAGCATTAATAGTCATACTGGATTCAATTACTCCAGGGTGTATATAGTTGTAATGAATAAAGCGTTTTGCAGGCTTAGCATTCGTTGCCTTTGGAGCAGTTAGATTGTGCCAACAATCGATTGCAAAGTGGCCTATTTTGCCACAGCACCAACATTCAAACTTGTTGAATCGCCTTTTCAGACTGACTTTGTGAACTGGGGTTCTTTGTGTGTGAACAAATGAATGAGGCAAAGAATCACTCATCTTTGTTGATCTCTTCTCTATTCTGAACTTAGCTAGTTCACTTGTGGATCTCCATTTTTTTAGATTCCCAAGATCGGGTTGCTCAGCCTTCCAGATGGAGGGTGAATTTACCTTCCTCTAGCTAGTCTGCATCCTGCAGGGTCTATCTGATCTATCTTTCTTAAAGCATTCCAGCTCCCTACTTTGAGTGGAGCACCGACCATCAACCAGTGGAGGAGAGGTCTTTGGTTTGAAGGAGCTTGCTACTGAATTTCCTTTAATGAAGGATTTGTTCTCCATTCTTCTGACTTTATTAGCCCTCGTCTTCATTAAACTAGCCTGATTTCTATCCCTCTTTAGAAGCATGATCTCTTTGCTGAGAGAGTCGCATGCTTCCCTGCTATCTACCAGCGCCTTCATGGTTTTTCCAAACTTGCACATTAGGTCAAGGGTTGAGTTTGCATTGTAGTCTCTCATGAGCTGGCAGAAATCTGCGTTCTCTAGAGTCAGCCTTTCAGCCTTTTCCGAGAGGTCAGAGTTTCTGTCCTGGAGAATTGAGATCTCATCGGCTTGCTTCCTACAGAGTTCCTTGCTCCTTTTAAGTTCTTCTAGAAGATCCTCATAATTTTTGGAGAGACATATTTCGGAATCTGAATCAGTATGAGATAATGGAGCCCTTATTCCTACCTGTTCTGGTGTTGTCTCATCCTGAATTTCTTCCTCTGATTCAGATAGGATAGTTAGTCCAAACTGAGCTTCATCCTCTGCATCTGAGTTGCTTGATTCACTATCACTCAGGGTTTTATTCTTCCTCTCAGCTACAATACCTTCAGTTTATGAGAATCCTTCCATGAGGACTGTCAGTGAATCCCACATCTCATTAGCTGTTGTGCAGTGGATTAACTTCTGGAGTACAAAAGTATCAACTGCAGCAGCTATGATGTCTCTAACTCGTTTGTCCAAGTTAACCAGAATCATCTCATCCTCAGTCATTGTCTTGGATGTGTTCTTGGGATCATATGGCCCTTCTTGAGTAACTTGAAACATCCAGGGATCCAAAGCTTCCATGAATATCCTGGCTCTAACTTTCCATAGGGGAAAGTTTTCTCTACAGCACCTAGCTATTCTTAACTCATAGTTATGATCCTTAGACACCCTCTGGCAGATCTGTTCAAGCTGTTAAGCTTTTCTTTGAACAACCTCTCTCTGATACCACTTGTTGTTTTAGTTTTAATTCTTCCCCTTTATGATGTTGTTGGTTTCTGATTAATGAATCTATAAAATAAAGAGCAAACCACAGAAAAGCACACAACGATCTATAGAGGTTCCTCAAGACCGGGTGTCTCGAGTAGTCCTCTCTCCCTCTGCGCCTACCCAGCAATGTGTCAGGCTCGGCAAACGCCGCCAAAAACTTCAGGCCCTCAAGCCTTACACCACGGACCCGCAAGTCCCAACATCCTAGGCCCTCAAGCCCCTACTACCCCCGAGCCCGCAAGCTCGACACTCAGGACCTCAAGCCCTACAACTTGGACCCGTAAGTCCCAACAGCCTATGCCCTCAAGCCCTTACTGCCCCCGAGCCCGCAAGCTCAACACTCAGGACCTCAAGCCCAACAACTTGGACCCGCAAGTCCCAACAGCCTAGGCCCTCAAGCCCCTGCTGCCCCCGAGCCCGCAAGCTCGACAAAATCGCACCCGCAAGCACACTGTCCTGGCCCTCAAGCCTCACAGCTCTCAAGCCCTCAACCTAGACAATTTGGGCCGCAAGCCTTACAGGAAAATACAGTAATAAAACAAACTGTTTCTTCAGCCAGATGAATCCGGCAAGTTAGCCTTGATGAAGATCGGCTTCTTAAGGATGAAGAAGATGCTTCTTGATTTTGAATTTCAGCTCTGGATCTTCTTCAGCCTCTTCTTCTTTTGCCTGATGTTGAACGGCAACTTCTCAGTCAATGGAGATGACTGATTCTTATCAGAACTCTTGAATCTTGTTACCTTTCTTCTCCACTAAAAAATACTGTTATATTGAATAGCGGCGGGATTCTTTTTCACGTTCTTTTTCATGCACAGCAAGCACTCTCTTCTAGGGCAACACTATTTCCTTTTAAAGGACAGATGAGCCGTATAACGGTAACATCTGTTGTCCTTTAATGTCAGACGCCCATTCCATAAGAGCACGCGCTGATTGGACAATCAGGCGGCGGCATTAATTGCTGACATCACGTCCGTGAGATTTGAATTCTATCTTCAAGATATTTGCATCATTACGACGGCAAGCTGTCTCTGACTTTGTCATCGCGATCTTCCTTCTGCCTCAGATGGTGGTATCTCGACGATACAAGATATCCAGGCGATTCTGTATATACGACGATCTTCTTTCTCTGACAGTGTCGTTGGGAGATTTCTTCTTGCATCATGTCGTCGTAATCATATGTTCTCTCGACGACATGTGTTCTACATGACGATGTCCTATGTCATCTCTGCGTTCGACGAACAGCATCCTGCGATCGACGAACTTGCCATCCTTCATTCGACGATCGCCATTCTTCGTTCGACGATCTCGCCACGTCTCAACGGTCGACGAATACTTTGCTTCTCAGCGGCTACTGATCTACCCATCATTACAACGACAAGCACGCATTGTCGATGATATCGCCCGTTGTAATCGCCACAGCTTTAGTATTAAAAAGTAATATAGATCTAACCATCTAAATACTCAGAACCAACATTGCGGAAACATTAAATAAACCACAAAAGTTGTCCACATCTACATAAGAGTACTACGGCCCTAAGGCCTTACAAAACTCATACTCAATACAAAACATTTCATATAAATGTCCAACAGATCATGACAATCCTAAGCTACCTCGGCATGCAAGCTGGAATAGGTAAAGACATCAAATCAAACAAGAAAGCGTGAAAAGTGTACTTCATGAAGCTTAGGCCTTTCTGGCCGGCGATCTAGGTCCAGCCTGCGATCAGTGCCCTGCATCCAAATCACAAAGAATGGTATAACGAGGGTGAGCTTTGGTTGACCAACAACGGTGTAACAACACCCCTCCACCCGGCCGTCCTAGCGGACCCCGGGGAACTACATCACCCTGCAAGTCAACACTTTGTATGCAAATGTAATAAACAATATTAACATAAACATGACATGCATGAGTGTCACAATCATCATCCACGTTTCTATGTTGAGCAATAAAAGTAAGGGGATCTAGCAATGCAGCATGTATGCAAACCTGGGTTTCATCCAAGGAACCCTATGGCGCGTATGCTTCTAACATAACAACACACATCAACATTTCATAACAAACCAAGGGTACTTATCATTCCCCCACGGGCGTACAATCCCAAGGCCAAGAACTCCACTGAGACCTCAACCCTTACATGACTCATCTTGCCAATGGGCGCATCAGCATACTTGTTCTCGCCACAATCACTAAACCAAAAGCCAATAACTCACTGGGACCTCACCCCTTACATGGCTCATCTTTCCAACGGGCGCACCAGCATACTTGTTCTTGTCAGTTAGCCCATAAGGGAACTTGTCTTGCCGGGACACTCTCCCCACATGAATCCAAGCATTCACGGGCTAGCCAGCCGACCACAAAGACAAACCACGCCTTCACATACAGATCAAAATTACCCTTTCCAAACCAACGTTCATTCTGGCACGAACAAATGGGCAACACATACGACGTTTTCGCCGTCATCGGATTTCTAGCAAAATCCCTAAAATGCACGTTAAGCAACATCACAGAATCGGACCAACGGTCACGATTTTGGCTTCTCCCAAAATGCCTAATCCACTAACAGGGCGGATCTCTAGTGCAAAATCATGTCGACGGACTCAATCAACCCGATGGTTCTTCTTGAACGAAGGCGACCCAAACCACTCTCATTTGAGAGATCCGGTGCCATAAATTTTCAGGAAAGAGAAAGTAAAAGCATAGATGCCATGCACGCATCCTAAAATCGGGAGGAGAGATGTTGTTACCCTAAGAATACTCTTCCTCGCCATGGATCGGTTGAAAGGCACAGATAGAAAGAAGCGCCTTCTAGTGCTCTCCACGGATCTGGTCTCGAATCGGCAAACGGAGCTCCGGTGCTCCAACATTGGCAGATCTAGCCTTCTTCTTCCTCCAAACCCTGCCTCTCTTCTACACCTCAAAAGCACAAAGGACTTCCCGCAAAGAGAATTGAACTTCTCTGTCATAAATAAAACCTTAGGACGCACTTATCTAGACCGTAAGATCAAGATCCAAATAGATCGGATGTCTAGGAAATGCTACTTACAGAATAGGTTCCGTCAGCCAACGCCCGCGCTAGCTCTTCGTCGAAATATCTTTGTTGAACTCCGTTCGACAAACTCCCTTCGACGAAACTTCCTTCGACGAACGAAGCCAATTCAATGACCCAGCAGTTCCGAACCCTCTTCGTCGAACTCTCTTCGTCGAACTCGGTTCGATGAACTCCCTTCGTCAAACTCCGTTCGACGAACGAAGCCAACTCAGCGACCTGACGATTCCGAACTCTCTTCATCGAAATCTCTTCGCCGAACTCCATTCGACAAACTCCGTTCGTCGAACTCCATTCGAGGAACGAAGCCAACTCAGCGGCCCGACGATTCCGAACTCTCTTCATCTACACTGATTGCTTCTCGAATTCGATCTACTAGATCACACTGCATCTTGATCCAGTTTAGCAGAGCTATGCTGGACTCACCCTTAGCCACACACACAATGCCAAGAGAGTCAAACTCTCACACCAAATGCTCATCATGCGCTTCAATCCAATTTCCTTGCCCAGAGTACTTCATACTCAAGGCGTCAGCCACCACATTGGCCTTGCCTGGCGTATACTGAATCGCTACGTCGTAGTCCCCAAGGAACTCGACCCACCTACGCTGCCTCATATTAAGATCCTTCTAATCTAAAAGATACCTGAAGCTTTTGTCGTCCGCGAAGATTTCAACCTTCGCATCATACACGTAGTGCCGCCCCAACTTCAACGCAAAAATTACCTCCGCCAACTCCAAGTTGTGGACGGGGTAATTTATCTCATGAGGCTTTAGCTGCCTCGACCCATAAGCTATCACGTTGCCATGCTCCACAAGCACGCAACCCGAACCTCACCCTGACGCGTCCCTGAAAATTTGTAATCCCTCGGTCCCACTAGGAAGACTTAGGATTGGAGGAGACCTCAATCTTTCCTTCAAGGTCTTGAACGCACGGGCACACTCCGGCATCCACACTAACTTCTGGTCCTTTCGGGTAAAAGTAGTGAGGGGCAATGCCATCCGCAAAAAGTTCTCAACGAACCGTCTGTAATAACCGGCTAGTCCAAGGAACCTCCGGACTTCCGCCACGGTTCTCAGTACAGGCCAATCTCTAATGACTTCAATCTTCGCAGGATCCACCACCACCCCATCTCCACTAATCACGTGGCCAAAGAATGCCACTTTCCCGATCCAGAACTCACACTTCGAGAACTTCGCATAAAGCTGGTTCTCCCTCAATGTCTGCAACACTATTCTCAGATGAGACTCATGCTCCGCCTTCAACTTCGAATACACTAAAATGTCGTCAATGAACACCACCACGAATGAATCCAGGTATTGTCGAAACACTCGGTTCATTAAATCCATGAACAATGATGGCGCGTTCGTCAAACCGAACAGCATCACCGAGAACTCAAAGTGACCATATCTCATCCCAAACGCCGTCTTGGGAATATCCTCTTCTCGGATCCTTAACTGATAGTAACCCGACTTCAAGTCCAACTTGGAGAAAACCGTCGACCCCACCAGCTGATCGAACAAATCATCGATTCGCAGAATTGGGCACTTATTCTTGAAGGTCAATTTATCCAACTCACGATAGTCTATGCACAGCCGCATACTACTATCCTTCTTCTGAACGAACAACACCGGCGCACTCCAAGGTGAGGAGGTGGGCCTAATGTACCCTGCTTGAGCAACTCTTGAAACTGCACCTTTAGCTTGGCCAGTTCCTTCGGTGCCATCCTAAACGTAGGACGCGACACCGACCTCGCATCCGACACCAACTCAATTAAAAAGTTGATTTCACACTGAGTAGGCACTCCCGGAAGCTCCTCAGGGAACACATCCTCGAATTCCTCCACCACTGGCACTTCTCCATCACCAACTTTGTGGAGTGAGTCTCCAACAAAGTGACAAATGCCTCACCTCCTTGATTCACCGCACGCACCATTTGCACGGCAGAAATCAGGGAGCAGGCCACTCCGCATAGGCCCTCGAACTTGACCTCCGCTCTTCCTTCCCTCCGTAAGGTCACCACCTTCAACAGGCAGTCAATACTAGCTCGTGGCTCTGCAAGCCAGTCCATTCCCAGGATGATGTCAAATTCGGCTAGTGGTAGAATTGCTGCTACCAACTCGATATCACACTCGCAAATCCTCAGCATAATGCGTCCTTTCCTTCGAGTGGTCATGAAAGACCCATTCGACATGCACACACTAAGCTCCACCTCTGCTTCTACAGTCTCAAAACCGATCCTCCGGATAAAGCTTTCCGCGAGAAAAGAGTGTGACGCTCCCGTGTCGAACAACACTCTAGAGGGGTAGCCAGACACTAGCATGAAGCCTGTCACCACGTCAGGTTGACGAATCGCTTCTTGCTGTCCAAGGTTGTACGCTATAGGCTGCACAGGAGGGAAACGGGAAGCACTCGACGCTACCCCCTTCCCTTTCTCCCCAACACTAGGACCAGAATGCACCGACTGCTCCTGCCTCTGCTCTGGCTCAACACCACTCTTGAAGTAGACCCGAGCTATGTGGCCCACTTTGCCACACTTGTAGCATGTCACTGGCCCCATGGAATGGAACTATCCAAAAGCCGCACTGCTCCTCTCGCCATTCCTAAAAGGATGGGGATTTTTCTTCCACCAACTTTTCTCAGACTTCCCTTGAGACTGAGATGGCTTACTTTCTCCCTGCTTTGCCTCCAAGCCCTTGCGGCGCTAGGTTTGCTCCATATCGTTCTCCAAAGTTCGAGCAGCTTCAACTAACTCATTGAACCCCGCATGCTTTAAGGCTATCAGAGGTTGCCTTAAATTCTCTCTCAGACCCTGATAGAATAGATTATCCCTCTTCTCATCGTCTGCCATGGTCGTTCCGGCGTAACGACCCAACCGAGTAAACTCCTGTAAGTACTCGTCTACCATCTTCTCACGCTGCACCAAGTGCAAGATCTACCGCTGAAGGGCTAACCTCGTCGAAGAGGGGATATAGCGCTTCAGGAAGGCATTCCCAAACTCTTCCATTGACGGGGCACGTCCAGGGAAATGACGGCTGCTATGATTCACCAACCATAGTTTGGCGTCGCCTTCTAACATAAACACTGCGAACTGGGGCTGCTTGTCCTCTAGGGTCTCTCCCGCTTAAGCATTAGCAAGGAAACACGAATCAAACTCTATTCGCAAGATTCGAACGCAAGGACATTCATGGTCCCGCAAAGTACTTCTATGTGGACAACCTCCTAACGCGATCCGAGCACGCTAAACCTCAACAATAACTTTAACCAACCTCTGATACCAAATTATAACACCTCCCCAGCAATGACTATATAATATTGGTCCGGCCGGGACCCCACAACATATAATCGCCACAGCTTTAGTATTAAAAAGTAATATAGATCTAACCATCTAAATACTCAGAACCAACATTGCGGAAACATTAAATAAACCACAAAAGTTGTCCACATCTACATAAGAGTACTACGGCCCTAAGGCCTTACAAAACTCATACTCAATACAAAACATTTCATATAAATGTCCAACAGATCATGACAATCCTAAGCTACCTCGGCATGCAAGCTGGAATAGGTAAAGACATCAAATCAAACAAGAAAGCGTGAAAAGTGTACTTCATGAAGCTTAGGCCTTTCTGGCCGGCGATCTAGGTCCAGCCTGCGATCAGTGCCCTGCATCCAAATCACAAAGAATGGTATAACGAGGGTGAGCTTTGGTTGACCAACAACGGTGTAACAACACCCCTCCACCCGGCCGTCCTAGCGGACCCCGGGGAACTACATCACCCTGCAAGTCAACACTTTGTATGCAAATGTAATAAACAATATTAACATAAACACGACATGCATGAGTGTCACAATCATCATCCACGTTTCTATGTTGAGCAATAAAAGTAAGGGGATCTAGCAATGCAGCATGTATGCAAACCTGGGTTTCATCCAAGGAACCCTATGGCGCGTATGCTTCTAACATAACAACACACATCAACATTTCATAACAAACTAAGGGTACTTATCATTCCCCCACGGGCGTACAAGCCCAAGGCCAAGAACTCCACTGAGACCTCAACCCTTACATGACTCATCTTGCCAATGGGCGCATCAGCATACTTGTTCTCGCCACAATCACTAAACCAAAAGCCAATAACTCACTGGGACCTCACCCCTTACATGGCTCATCTTTCCAACGGGCGCACCAGCATACTTGTTCTTGTCAGTTAGCCCATAAGGGAACTTGTCTTGCCGGGACACTCTCCCCACATGAATCCAAGCATTCACGGGCTAGCCAGCCGACCACAAAGACAAACCACGCCTTCACATACAGATCAAAATTACCCTTTCCAAACCAACGTTCATTCTGGCACGAACAAATGGGCAACACATACGACGTTTTCGCCGTCATCGGATTTCTAGCAAAATCCCTAAAATGCACGTTAAGCAACATCACAGAATCGGACCAACGGTCACGATTTTGGCTTCTCCCAAAATGCCTAATCCACTAACAGGGCGGATCTCTAGTGCAAAATCATGTCGACGGACTCAATCAACCCGATGGTTCTTCTTGAACGAAGGCGACCCAAACCACTCTCATTTGAGAGATCCGGTGCCATAAATTTTCAGGAAAGAGAAAGTAAAAGCATAGATGCCATGCACGCATCCTAAAATCGGGAGGAGAGATGTTGTTACCCTAAGAATACTCTTCCTCGCCATGGATCGGTTGAAAGGCACAGATAGAAAGAAGCGCCTTCTAGTGCTCTCCACGGATCTGGTCTCGAATCGGCAAACGGAGCTCCGGTGCCCCAACATTGGCAGATCTAGCCTTCTTCTTCCTCCAAACCCTGCCTCTCTTCTACACCTCAAAAGCACAAAGGACTTCCCGCAAAGAGAATTGAACTTCTCTGTCATAAATAAAACCTTAGGACGCACTTATCTAGACCGTAAGATCAAGATCCAAATAGATCGGATGTCTAGGAAATGCTACTTACAGAATAGGTTCCGTCAGCCAACGCCCGCGCTAGCTCTTCGTCGAAATATCTTTGTCGAACTCCGTTCGACAAACTCCCTTTGACGAAACTTCCTTCGACGAACGAAGCCAATTCAATGACCCAGCGGTTCCGAACCCTCTTCGTCGAACTCTCTTCGTCGAACTCGGTTCGATGAACTCCCTTCGTCAAACTCCATTCGACGAACGAAGCCAACTCAGCGACCCGACGATTCCGAACTCTCTTCATCGAAATCTCTTCGCCGAACTCCATTCGACAAACTCCCTTCGTCGAACTCCATTCGAGGAACGAAGCCAACTCAGCGGCCCGACGATTCCGAACTCTCTTCGCTAAACTCAGGAATCATGTGGGCAGGATTCCCAACACTTTGTGATTTGGATGCAGGGCAAGGATCGCAGGCTGGACTTAGCTCGCCGGCCAGAAAGGCCTAAGCTTCATGAAGTGCACTTTTCATGCTTTCTTGTTTGATTTGATGTCTTTACCTGTTTTGGCTTGCATGTCGAGGTAGCTTAGGATTGTGATGATCTGTTGGACATTTATATGCCCTGTTTTGTCTTGAGTATGAGTTTTGTAAGGCCTTAGGGCCGTAGTACTCTTATGTAGATATGGACAACTTCTATGGTTTATTTAATGTTTCCGCTGTGTTGGTTCTGAGTTTTGAGATGGTTAGATCTATATCACTTTTTAATACTAAAGCTGTGGCAATTATATGTTGTGGGGTCCCTGCAGGTGGGCCTTGATAGCCTGAACTGATGATAAAAAGATACGAGAGGTGGGTTTAGTACCTTCGATTACTACTTCACCATCTTCATGCTTTAGAACGATCCTCCTTGTCGGACAGTCAATCTTTGCATGGTTCCAGTGCAGCCAGGTCATGCCTAATATCAGATCAAAGTCCTTCATCTTCAAGCGTGTCATCGGCGCTTCGAACAGTTTCCCTCCAATCTCCACATTCATGTTGCAATTTGTATTTGTTAGAATTTCTGATCCATCCGGGAATCGTACTCTCCTGTAGATGCCTTCGAAGTGCTGGACTTGGCACAGATCATCTATGAATTCTTCCGAGATGAACGAGTGAGAGGCACCCGTATCAAATAAAGTGTATGCGGGCTTGCCGCAGACGAGTATTATACCTGTAATGACCCTTGCGGGGTCCCGGGATTGTGCAAGGACTAGGGCATACATTTGTTCCCTGTTCTGTCTCTGGTCTCTGCCCTGAAATCCACGGCCTCGTCCACGTCCCCGGCCCCCGAAATGCTGGGCCTGAGGGGCAGCCTATAGTGCTGGTGGTGCATGATGAGTCCCATTTATATACACATTTATGGACTCATCTGGGCCGTATTTCTAGTCGATGCACTACACTTTAGGCATGTTTTCGATCATATTTGTTATTCCTTGCTAGGTTCACTCTTAGGCCCGTTTCGGTGTGCATTTGCACTCCTTGTTATTGGGGGTAAGCACATGGTGCGCCCCAATCCTTTTTCTGTGTTTATTTGGTGCTGGAGGTGTTTTCCTAGCTGTTTTGTCTTGTGCGCAGGCGGTTGGATCATCCAGTTTTCCCCCAAAATTCATGATTGTGTACAACACACGGTCGTGCGTTTCCTTGACGCACGGACGGTTGCGGTTGTGCATTCTCATCTGGGCAGAAAACGGGCGATCTGAGTTTAGTCGTGCATTTTTACGCACGGGCGGATTTACTCGTGCGTGAGTAAAATGCATGGTCGCCTGTTTCTTCTTGTTTTAGCCTTTCCGAATTTACCCATGCATTTTACGCACGGGCGGGTTTGCCCGTGCGTGAGTAAATCGCACGGGCGGCGCAGCTTCGTCTTCAAGTCAGTTTTTATCATTAAATAATGCACGGGCAGCGCACGATCGTGCGTTCGCCCGTGCGTGACCAAAACTCTGCTTGTTTAGTATTTAAAGCAGGAAAAGCTGCAGTCAAGGAGGCCTCCATTCCCCTCGCGGGAAAAGCTAAGAATCTCGCTATTTTCGTCCCTTCCACCGGAGGAGACGAGAGGAGACCATTTCCGGCGATCTCCTTCACCATTCTTGCATCCGGGAGCATTTGCAAGTATTCTACGCCACTAGTTCAAGCATTCTTCATCATGGAGGCCATAGAAATGTTGTAGATCATTGGAGCGGTGACAGCCTCCTTCGAATCCGCACACCATCTGAGGGCCGAGCCCGGAGAGAGCCCGACAACCTCTCATTCCGGCCGAGAACCCAAGATGCGGTGACATCCTCTTTTTGGTCCTTTCTAAACTTTGATGCTTGTGCTTTCTCTTTGTGTTGTGGTAATGAACGCTCGTTAGATTAATGTTATAGATCCTTGCTTGTTGTTCATGTGCAATGATGCTGTGGTGGTGAGAATAGATTTCCTTGTTGTTGTGATATTATAAGTTGTTTGTGTGTGAAGCCATCTAGCAATAGCTAGTGATGATGTTGGCGAAGAGGTGAATACGACCCTCATAAAACCTCGCTCTGTGGCCATTCCACCCGCTTACCGAAGCGCGGCATCACGGCCGCTGCACTCACCCACACCTTGCGAAGCGGTGCTTTTTGACCCGCATTTCTCTCATTTCCGCAATAGCTTAGGACACCAATCACAACGCCCCTGTTTTATTTTATTCGCTCGTGTAACAATCGACTCACCACACGTTTCGTTCACCAGAACCTGCATTCCTCAAGAGATCGACATTCGAGGAAGCTATTCCCAAATTTATTACTTGATAGCGACCAGTGCACTTGCTGAACGCGCATCAAGTTTTGGCGTCATTGCCGGGGAATGCAGGCGTGATGAGATTTTGGTTGTGAATCGATTGTTTTCGATTGAGTCTTTTATTCTTCTCAATTTATTCTTTATTATGCTATTTTCTTCTTCAGTATCATGTGGGCGCATTTGAATATCCGATGTCGTTGGTGTGGGGACACATCCCACGCTAGTGATTGGTGTCCCAAAGAGTATGGTGTCGTTCAGAAACCGTACGGAGCCCAAAAATCTTTTGGCAACTCTACTGCGCCTCTGTTGTCGCACTTTTACACGGATGCCGCACCTTGGGTGCCGACGAAGCCGGTGAAGCAGTGTTTATTTTGCAAAAGTAGAGAGCATGCCTTGAAGGACTGTGCTGATTATCTTTGCCAACTGGAGGATGACGATGAGCCGGATATCCGGATCGTCCCATCTTCGAATTCTGCGAGCACAGTCCCTTCCTCTGGTTACGTATCCCTTCCACCTTCAATTCTTAAAGTCTCTGGAATTGATACGTGTGTCAGTGTCCCTCATAACTCTGTTTCTGATGCGCCCCCATACCTCTTCAGTTAATGTACCACTTTGCATGGATTTATGCCCTTGTGTGGAGAGTGAGCCCGAACTCCTAAGAAGCACGTCTTCTCCCACTACACACGACACTAAATCTATTTCTGATGTTATCATTGACGTCAATTTGCTGGATGTTGCAGACCTGCGCAGTGTCGTGCCCACTCTCATGGAGGAGGACAGTCTCGAGTGTGCTGAAGCAACCGTTTCTGTCCAGTGCGAGGAAGTCCAAGTTATAGAGGAGGCCATTGCGTGCACTGTTGAGTCTAGTGAAGTTTTCGATGATATCATCAGTTTGTCATTGCCGCACCCTATGGGGGATGAAGCCGGGATTATCCCCTCAGATGAGATTTCTTTTAGTTTTTCTTCCAATTTATTTCCTGTCCCCCTTTCTTTATGTACAAGGATGCAGGATGCCCCTCCTCCGGTTGATCAGACCTTATGCATGGAGGAGCCGAAAGCCTGGCGGGATGAGGAAGGTACAGTGAAGGAACATCTTGTTTCCTCATCATCATTGGTGCTTCCCCTTGAGGATTGGTTACAGGGGGCAAGCCGTTTTTCTTTGAAAACATAATACTGGAGGAGAAGAAGAGAGCGAAAAAGGAGGAGATTTGGGGTTGGAGGCTGAGCATCCTACTTAATTTCCTCCCCTACTACCAGGTCCCCGGACCTTTTTCTTTCATCAGTTGTTACTACTTCAAATAAGCTTATAGCTGATTTGTTTTGAGCTTGTAATAATAATGAAGATTTATTAGCTTTTGCTTATTCCTAGACTTTATGAACTATGCTTTAATACAGGTATTTAGTCCACCTTAAGGACAGTTAACAAAAGGGCTTCTTGGGAGACAACCCATGGGAACCAACCGGTTCCGTTTGCCTTTTAATATCTTTAATGTTCTGTTATTTCCTTTTTGCTAACATCGTAGGCTAAAGCTCTCGCGTGGTGGATGAGGAAAGAGAAAATTTAAAGATGGAATTACGGCACTTCCGGCATGCTCATTCGTGAGCATAGGTCCACTCTACCCCTCTTTTCCTTATGTTTGAATTTTTATTTTATTTGGTTTTGATCAAGCCTGGGGAAGAGAGCGAGCTGTGCACGTGCACACACTTTGCATGGCATGTTAGAATGTGCTGAGTAAGGAATTTTCAATTTTATTGTGCACATTGCATACACTTGCACCTAGTTCACGCGCACTTGATTACCCGCGCTTATTGGGTATTGCTGCGAGGTTCCCCGCTCGTAAGAATTGGATTGTTAGTGTAGGAGTGAGGAGTAGAGAAAAATGTCGAGTCGAGTATGTACAACCCTCATATTTTCCGAGTCGGTGTGAACCGACACAGGTAAGGTCATGGCCGGATAGATAACCGTGACACAGCAAAATGAACAAACCAGGAGCCGTTAAGGATCGAGAAAGAGAAAGCCTGGGGGGCAAATGTTCTTGGGCGAGCGGACCTTGGGTCCACTCGCCCAAGAGGGGGGCGAGTGGACCTCTTGTCCACTCGCCCAAGGTGGAGGGCGAGTGGACCCAAGGTCCACTCGCCCCAAGCCAATAGGCGAGTGGACTTGTAGTCCACTCGCCCGGGGCGGGTGGATCGTGGGTCCACTCGCTCAGGACCACTCGCCCCGTTCAGGTGGCGGACCTTGGTCCACCTATCTTATCCCCCCATCCTTTCTGTTTCGGTCGTTCAGGTTAGTTTTTGGGCTGCGAATAGTCGATTTTCGGCTATTCGCAGTCCAATTTTTTGGAAATCTATAAATAGACCCCCATGGGCACCTTGGGAAGGGTTGTTGGTTGGTACCCCCCTCTCCCTCGTGTGTGTTGAGAGCAATCACTACCCCTCCCCTCCTCCTGTCATTGAAGGTGGACGGTGAGGTGATCTTTAGTGCCCTCCAAGGTGCCTAGGTTCAGCATTGGCTTAGGAGGGGAAGTTCCTTGAGAGCTTCTGGGTATGCGGTGGGACCTCCACGCTGCAGCTTACTGGGTCAGTTGGTAGACTTAGCGACTTTCCAAGGGTTGGGTTCCGTAGTTCCTAGTGACCAGTCAAGGGTCTCGCTCGGGTCAAGTAAGGATTAGTTGCATATCCCTTTCGAATGTCGAGACCAGTTCTCTGGTTTCAGCATTCTGGTGCGGTGAGCGTGGAAGTAGCTAGTTCGGAAAGCCCTAGGCAAGCCTCATGGCTGGGAGCGACGAGCAGGGAAACTCGCCCCCTACCAGTGAGTGCGTGAAGAAGAGCGATTTTGATGAGTTCAGGAAGACGATCTTAGAGCTCTTCAGGGTCGCAGCCCCCCCCCCAAGGTGGATGTTCAACACCACCAGCATCAATGCTCGTCTCGCCACCTCCGATAGAGGCGGAGAAGGCGCATCGGCAATGGAAGGAGCTGTCCGCGGGAGAAAATTCAAGTCTTCAAGCTAGAGTACTCTTTAACAGCTCTCCCGGTGCCGGTTACCCCGTAGAAGAGGTGGAGAGAGAACCTCCGACTTGCCAGGGAGAAGGGGTGAGCCCTTTCTGCGAGCTGATCATCTCGGCCTCGGTTCCCGATGGGTTCAACGAGCCCGACATGTCATACTACGCGGGGAAGGATGAACCTGTTCAGCACCTCCAGTGGTTCGAGGACATGACCTCGATCAGGAAGATGTCAGACGCCTTCAAATGCAGGCTCTTCGTCGTCACGTTCAGGGGAAAGGTAAGGGACTGGTTCCACCAGCTCCCGGGAGGAACCATCTACAGCTTCGGGGACCTGCGTCGGATTTTCCTGCTAAGGTTCTCCACCTCGAAGATGAGAAGAAAAGGGGAGGAAGCGCTGTTCCTGATCCGGCAGAGGCCAGGAGAGGCGCTGGGAAGTTATGTGGACAGGTTCCAGGAGGAAGTCCTCCAAGTCGTCGAGATGCCCGGGCACACCTTGCAGTTGGCTTTCACCCTCGGGTTGCAGCAAGGCCTATTCAGAATGAGTTTGACCCGGGACCCCCCCCCCCCCCCGGTATCTTTCGAAGAGCTGATGGAGCGCGCTGCCCGGGAGATTGAGTGCGATACTACCAATCAGGAGTTCATGGCAAGTTTGGCCAAGAGTTCGGAAGGAGGGATAAGGAGAGAGCAAGTGAAGATCCAAGGACACCAGGGACCCCCCGCTGGGTCGGAGCAAGGTTGTAGGCCTCAACCGCCAACCGCCCGACCAGCCTGGAGGCCGCCTAGGGGACCCTCTCAGGTCCAGGGAAGAGGCCACTTCCAAGGAGGAGGAAACTATAAAGGGAGGCAGGGACGGTACAACCCAGCGGGCTGGCAGCACGACGCAAGGCCACTGCAAGCACAACCCCTGCAGTCCATGGCGATCGGAAGGAAGAAGGGATGGAAAAAGAGGAATCGCTTGGGAAATGGAGCGAGCGAGTTGGCACTACTGTAGTGTGACTTCCACCAGCAGAAAGGTCACGCGACCGCGGCCTGCCCAGAGTTCCTCGAGATGAGAGGAGGAGGAGGAGGAGCCCCGACGGGGGGAAAGCAGCTCTGCTTGGAGGGGCCAGGCGAAAGAGGAGAAGGAAAGAAGAAGGAGGAGGATCCGTGTGAGGAAAGGACGGACCTAGGGGCCTTGGGTGGGATCGGCGTGATCCACGGAGGGGCAGGTATCGAGGCCACCCGGAAGGGGAGCCTCCATGCCATATACCGTCGGAGCATCGCTTCGACCTCTCGATCCCCACCCCCCAGCGAGATGATCACCTTCTCAGCCCTGGACATGCCGGTCCACGAGGATCCTTTCTGCGACGCACTCGTCATCAAGGCCGCAATCGAAAACTTCATGGTCTCCCGAATCCTGGTCGACAATGGGAGTTCGGTGAATGTGGTGTTCAAAAAGGCCTTCGACCAGATGAAGGTCGAGGCGAAGCGGGTGATGGCGTCAGATCGGCCGCTCTTCGGGTTCTCCGGAGAAAGTAAGGAGGTGGAGGGAGGAGTTGAGCTCCTCGTCACCCTGGGGGGCACATCCAAAAACTGCCAGTTCGTCATCGTGGATGCGCCGAGCAGTTACAACGCCATCTCCGGGCGTCCCCTTATCAGCGCATACCTGTGCATGCCATCATCATACCATCAATGTTTGAAATACAACACTGGAGGGGTGCAGGTCAGGGTCCGGGGAGATCCCAGAGAGGCGCTCTAGTGCTATGTCACAGTGGTCAACACAGTCGAGTGGGCGAGGAAGGCGGAGGAAATGGAGGAGATGATGAAGAGGAGGGCCGGGGAGAATGTGGCCGAGTAGGCGCGGGGAGGCGCGATGTAACTAACTTGTATCCCTTAAATTATGAATGAAAATGTTCTTCCTTTCTTTTTCAGGTAAAGCCTATGGTAAAATCCCCAACTAGAGACCATTCTCCGGGCTCAGTCATGCTGGCAGATGGGAGACTCATTGGGTCGACTGATTGGTAAAATCCCCAACTAGAGACCATTCTCCGGGCTCATTCATGCCGGCAGAGAGACTCATTGGGTCGACTGATTGGTGAAATCGCCAACTAGAGACCATTCTCCGGGCTCAGTCATGCCGACAGATGGGAGACTCATTGGGTCGACTGATTGGTAAAATCCCCAACTAGAGACCATTCTCCGGGCTCAGTCATGCTGGCAGATGGGAGACTCATTGGGTCGACTGATTGGTAAAATCCCCAACTAGAGACCATTCTCCGGGCTCAGTCATGCCGGCAGATGGGAGACTCATTGGGTCGACTGATTGGTGAAATACCCAACTAGAGACCATCCTCCGGGCTCAGTCATGCCGGCAGATGGGAGACTCATTGGGTCAACTCGCCACTTAACCTAGTGAACTAGAGAGAGGATGAGAACCTCCAGCTCTGGATAAGCAAGGCTCCTAGGACATGGATGAACCTCCCACCCTCGGTTGGTTTGGAAGAATGTTGAGTCCCTCCGCCCGTAGGTATGCTGGGCCCCTAGGACGCGGAAGGATACTCTGCCCCAAAGTGGATTGGGAAGGTATGGGTTTCCTCCGCCTCCAGGAAAGCTGAGCTCCTAGGGCATGGATGGGCACTCCACCCCAAGTGGTTGGGAAGGATGTTGAATTCGTCCACCTCCAGGTAAGCTATGCCCCTAAGACATGGACTGGCTCTCTTCTCCTGGTTGTTCTGGCAAGGTAGTCCAAGGTATGACGGTATAGTAAGCTTTCTTCATCATAGGGAGAGATCTCAAGCCAAACGAGTTTATTATGATTGAATAGCGAATGGTCAAGTAAGCCATAATGTCGCCAAAATAGTTATATATTCAGCAGTAATACGTATTACATAAGTAGGCGCTTTACCCTGAGTAGCTAACATGCGATTGAAAATACAAAGCTATCCTGTCTTGCAGGGAATAGAAAATAGAGGAGGTTGCTAGTAACTCCAGCATTCAGGGAGAGTAGCCGCCGCTGGAAGGAGGCGAGCTGGGATGCACAGGTGAGGGGTATAAGTCAAAGAGGATATCGCTAGCAGCGACCCCCTCCAACCATCACGAACAGTGTCCGCCCTGCGAAGGGAAACCATCAAGGCATCAGCCATCGTCTTCGTGATCTCCCTCTTGATGCCCTCGGCCATAACGGGAGGAGGAGGACGGGCGCCGCCGTCCGCGAGGGTCCACCTCTCTCCCCATCCCGCAACTGCCTCTGGGATTCAGCAAGCTGAGCTCTCAGATCCTAAACCTCCCGATCTGACTCCTCGCATCGCCTTTTGAGTGAGTCGGCAGCCTCCGGCCCCTACAGGTGAAAAAAGTAAAAGGGTTACGGATGGTGAAGAAGAGAGAGGTGAGGAAGAAAAGGGGAGTCCTCAATGCTAGTACGAACTAGGCCCCCAGATGACTGTTCCAAGAGCCTCTCAGAGGTAACTAGGTGCGTGGTGAGGTCAGCAACCTTCTCTTCGGCCGCCCGATTCAACGCATCGGCCTGCCTCAGCCTCTTCGAGAGACTAAGACCTCGGCGGGCTATCATGTGCGAGAGTTCGGCTGCACGGAGCATGGCTTGCGAACTCATACAAGCAAGGTCGCGCGTAGATTTTTTCTTATAGGCGGCCGCATCCTACCAGCCATAGAGGTCGAATGAGAGGTTATACGCAGCATCCCCGAGTGGCTCACTCTCTATCCATGATGGTTGGTGGGAGGTGATCGAGACCCAGTTTATGGCCTCGTCCCAATGGAGGACAGGGTCACCAAAGGGGTCTGTGGCGTTCCTCCCCATCTCAAAGTTGGGGTGGTTCGCTAACGCGTCAGGATCGCTTGGTTGCCCTTTATCCCTTGGTGCTACCACCGGGCCCTCCCTATGGACCGCTCTCCCTCGCCGCATTGTTGGCCCTTTAGGCGGGGAAGGAGGCGAGTCCTCCTCCAACACCTGTTCCTTCTCCTTCCATTGCCTTGACGCAGGGACCCTAGGGGCGGAGGCACACGCAGCGGCAGCCTCCTTCACGAACCAGCGAGCGGATGAAGAGATCCCCATTATGAAGGGAGGGTGCTGTGGACGGGTACGGTCACCTGAGTGAACCAAGAATAATGTAAGTACCAGTGTATGCAAGGGGGCAGGAAGAATAGGGGGAACACCAGAGAGGAGGGGATACCTGTCCCAGGCTCGACGTAGGCGAGTCGGCCGATGTCCTTCCTGAGGTGCCCGACCTCAAAGCTCGCACCCTCCAGATAGCTGTGAAGGGAAACCGCCTCACCGCTTAAGCGAGGGGCCTTGAATATCTTCTCGGGCTTCTGGATGGGCGAGATGGGGATGTCACCAAAGTAACCCTGGATGAACACAAATGTGTCGCTCCAATGATGGACTTTGTTGGAGGTCTCGCACACCTTCACGTGCGTACCAGTGAGGAAGCACAGCTTCTCGGAGGTCGCTCGGAAGACAAAGACCTTGCGAAACACGTTGAGGTTGAATTCAACCCGCTCCTCTCACAGATAGCAAGCATAGGCCGTCATGGGAGCCATATCACAGGGCAAGGTAGAGGGAATAGAGTTGACCTCAAGGAGAAGGCCAAGCAAGGGAAGAAGACAAGTGAGATCGTGAAGAAGAAGGCAAAGGGAGGGGGGATATGTATAGGGGGAGCCCAAGAGGGGTGAGTGGACCATGAGGTACACCCACCTCTGATGTGGGCGAGTGGACCCAGTGGTCCACTCGCCCGGGGCGTGGACGAGTGGACCTTGGGGTCCACTCGCCCAGGGCACGGGCGAGTGGACCTTGAGGTCCACTCGCCCAGGGCACAGGCGAGTCGACCGTGGGATCCACTCGCCTGGGGCAAGGGTGAGTGGACCTTCGGGTCCACTCGCCCGGTGCACGTAAGTGGTCCTCGCGGACCATCCGCCCGGCAAAGGGGTGCAGACCCCGTGGTCCGTTCACTCGGTTCAGGAACGAGGACCCCGAAGTCAGTTCTCCCATGCTCCTCCCTAACCCAACTCCCCCATCTTCTCTGTATGACACCTACATAAGGCTTATGCCTCCCGTCCTCAGATGAACCACCTCGATGTCCTGTCGCTGACGCTGGCATTTAATCATTCAATGCTTAACAACCTGCGAATCATGGGTGAGCGGAAGCAACAATGCTTTATGACAGAAGCAGAGTAGGATTAAAACGTTCGGTCGCAGGATGGTTGGAACCACCATGCAGGGCCAGTTCTTATTATTACATGATAAATCAAAAAGCGAGAATAAAAGCCGTTCAGCGCGGCATCCACTTCCAAAAACACTGATCCTGCGTGCATGACGGCACCCCTTGCATGGATCCGATGCACTCCTTCGTGGCGGCAATCTCCTCGCCCGCGGTACGAACGCTGGCCTCAACCCGGCATATGTGGTCTGCGAGTGGAGCAGTTATGCCTCCGGACGCAAGCCGAACCTCCCCCCTTATCAGATTAAGCTCGTTTTCTAACCTCTCCATCCGCCGCTCCAACGCGCAAATGAGGACGAAAGGGTCAGGTCCGGCGGACCATCTCCTGTCACGTAGCTCGATAAGAAAGGCCACTTGCCTCCGCACCATATCGGCTAGAAGATTCAAATGCTCGAGGATGCTGGGCTGGTCCTCAGCAGGTTCCTCCACCACAGCAGGGGATCGGATTGGTAGAGAGACCTCCCTCCGGCTCGACTAATCCGTCGAGGTCTTGTCACCTCCTGTAAAAGGCATGACTTTAGATACCGAAGCACTCGTCTCAATAGAAGCACTCGCAATAACGTTACCGTGCGAATCATCAATCCCTTGACTCTTCGAGGGAGGGTTTGCCGGAGCCGTGGAGAGAGCAATGAGATCCCAAACAAGAGGGGTGGGATTCACCCGAACGTCCACATCCGACGTTTCCATCACGCTCCGCACCCTCTCGGGGCGGGGAGGAAAAAGCTGTTGGCATGAAAAAAAAGCATGCCTTCGTTGGTATGATATGACCACAAAAGGGTGGTAAAGACAAAAATCGAGTTGGTACCGAGTCTAGCTCCAGGTCCTGGACATAGTCAGTCACCCCATGAGAGGATGACGACGACACCTCTTTCACTAAGTCAAGACGGAGTTTCTTCCACGGCGATCACACCGTTGGCCGAGTAGGGGAGGACGGAAGGCCACTAACTATGGCACGGAGATTCACCAGATCATCCCGATCCCTCCCAGCAAGAGCTTTGAAATGGGCTCTAAAGTCTCGAGGAGGATCCATCCCGCTCAAAGGAAAGGGGGAAGGGAGACTCTCAGGAAGGGTGCTCTCCTCACCTTCCCCTCTGGAGGCTATTTATAGCCTTCCTGTGGGACCCGCGAGAGATTCCCACAGAACCCCACCTGACTCGTCAAATAGGTGGGTTGGACTTTCTTTCCGAGCTTAAGGCAAGCTTGGAAAGAGCGGGGATTATGTACAACCCTCATATTTTCCGAGTCCGTTTGACCCGACACAGGTAAGGTCATGGCCGGATAGATAACCGTGACGCAGCAAAATGAACAAACCAGGAGCCGTTAAGGATTGAGAAAGAGAAAGCCTGAGGGGCAAATGCTCTTGGGCGAGCGGACCTTGGGTCCACTCGCCCAAGGCCCCGGGCGAGTGGACCACTGGTCCACTCGCCCAAGAGGGGGGGGAGTGGACCTCGGGTCCACTCGCCCAAGGTGGAGGGCGAGTGGACCCAAGGTCCACTCGCCCCCAAGCCTACACGCGAGTGGACTTGTAGTCCACTCGCCCGGGGCGGGTGGATCGTGGGTCCACTCTCCCGGACAGCTGGGCGAGTGGTCCTGAGGACAACTCACCCCGTTCAGGTGGCGGACCTTGGTCCACCTATCCTATCCCCCCATCCTTACTGTTTCGGTCATTCAGGTTAGTTTTTGGACTGCGAATAGTAGATTGTCGGCTATTTGCAGTCCAATTTTTGGGAAATCTATAAATAGACCCCCATGGGCACCTTGGGAAGGGTTGTTGGTTGTTACCCCCCTCTCCCTCGCGTGTGTTGAGAGCAAGCACTACCCCTCGCCTCCTCCTGTCATTGAAGGTGGACGGTGAGGTGATCTTTAGTTCCCTCCTAGGTGCCTAGGCTCAGCATTGGCTTAGGAGGGGAAGTTCCTTGAGAGCTTCTGGGTACGCGGTGGGACCTCCACGCTACAGCTTACTGGGTCAGTTCGTAGACTTAGCGACTTTCCAAGGGTTGGGTTCCGTAGTTCCTAGTGACAAGTCAAGGGTCTCGCTCGGGTCAAGTAAGGATTAGTTGCATATCCCTTTCGAACGTCGAGACCAGTTCTCTGGTTTCAACAGAGTAGTGCTCTAGTCGAGTGCTCCCGTCACGGCTAGAAATTCAATTAGAGTGGAATAAAATCCAATGTTATAATTTAATTATTTCTATTATAGTAGCTGCAATTTATTTTACTTTAGTGGTGAATCCGGTGAATTCAACGGTAGCATAGGGTCGAGTGTAGCTGGACTAGTAGTAGCTTATTACTAGGGTCGGAAGGAAGGACAACCTTTCTCGGTGGCTAGAACTTGCATTAGGCGACTATTGAAACGATTGCGTTGAAGTACTCGTTATAAAGTGTGATATAGGTCATTTCTTGATCCGTTTGTGCTTTTGAAATCCTTGCCAATGTAATCACCGTTGCAAGCCCACTTGAGCCTACCTGGCCTCCTTGTTTAGCTCCACTAAAATCTCACCAAAGCCATACGGCCAAACCTATTTTCGCACCAACAAATGAGCTGAAAGGAATTTAGTTATCTATCACCTTTGGTGTTATCTCTGTGGTGTATGGTAGCCTTGAAAAAGCTGAAGGAAAAGTTTTTATTGTGCATACAAAAGATATTCTGTCGAGAAGAGAAGGAAAGAAAAGAAAAAAAATTATTGTTCAAAAAGAACTTTCAATTACTTTCTCTCGACAAAAACAAAGTATGATTGGCTTAGCACGCACCTAGTGTTCAGTTGAAGTCTGGGGGTGTTGTGTAGTTCTTGAAAATGTTGTATTGGTGATTTTTATTCTCTTAAGTGCTCAGGTTATGTTGAGTGCGATTCTCATCGTCCTTCTACTTATCTATCCTAAACTCAACCTAAGCCAAATCTTAACCTATAAGTCCTATTTATTTTAGATACGAGTCATCTCATGCAGTAGAGAGAGTGCGAACGTGCAAGCCTATGGACGCCGACTTTGATGGATTTCTTAGGAGATTGTCCCGAGCTTTGATTCGAGTAATACTCTACTCATTAGTCACGCCCTTTTAGTCCACATCACATAAATAGAAAATCATCATAAAGAGATGTCCACATGAAGTAACTGAAATAAAAGATAGAAATAACAAGGGCTCCTGCCCTATACATTAATTCCTCACTACATTTTGTCTCGCGGAAGCATAAAATACTAAAGCTAAATGATGCCCACGGATCCTGCCAAGGGTGCTGCAGCATCTTCTCGGTCCCCTAAAATGATAAGGTCCACCGACTGTTAGCCAAAAGACTAAGCCAATCCCCCACCCCTCCCCCAGTGAATCCTAGGCACCGAGCGGAAGGAATGAAGCGGAGGACAATCAAAGGGTGTAAATAATAGCAGGTGATGGGGGTAGAATCTACAGGGAACGTCTACCACTACGCAATATATATCATAACCGAAGCAGTAAGCAAAGTAAAGTAAGAACAGGTAAAGTAAACAAGTAGAGCAAACATATAAAGGTAAGTAAGGAAAAGTAACCGTTGATTTATTGGGATGCCCACACAAACCTATAGACCAAGTGGTCGTTTAGCAAGACCTATCGTATAAGAAGTTCCATAACCAACTTATACGATAATGGTAGGAGTTGAAATGCAATGTTGATGTTATGACATGCAAGGTATGCAGTGAAATGTTATGCTCACACAAGTGCAACTCACACACTACGACTCTATGCACACAGACATTTAGTTCCCCCTTTTTGGAGCTAGCAAAACTCCCAGGATACTTCCGTAGTGGAAAACGGAAGCGGTGGGTTGGGCCTCGCCCACCTCTAGGTTGGTATTTGCACTACCTAACCTAGACCTATCGTACGCCTCAACGCTAAGAACACAATAGCGGAGTCCCTACGTACTCTTGCTAGTTAGACCACTAGAATTGTCATGGTAAAGGGTTATCCTCACTTACCGAGCCCAAGTATTAATGTCGGTGCAATGACCATCAACACTAAGGACCCACCACCTTATGCACATGCAAACATGTTTACATCTATCTCTGATCCATAAGCTCCGCGGGCTAACCCGTCTGGCACAACAAACATGGTTGAGTCCCAACTCACCAGACTAATAAGTCTTTTGCTACAACCACCGAGCCTAACAATCATAAGACCAAACCGACTAAAACACTCATGACATTAGAGTGTGAGTGAGTATATTACTCAGTTAATCTTGTATAACAACTTAACCCTACAGTTTTTGGTTAACCTTGGACTTCCCGAGGATTACAATGTTAGGGGCTCGCTACGGTACTAAGAACTATACTGGGATGACACCCCAAGGCTCCCTTTCTCAAGGCATTTAATGTTATGGGTATCTACCCATATGCCTAAGCCTCTTACCATTTCACTTGTATTAACCCTAGGTGGTTTATGACACACTAGGGGAAAGACGATCTTTCGTCAATCACAAGCACGACCTTACCCTTAGCTCACCCAACACTCTTATCTCCTAAACTCCTTTTTGATGACCTCATCCTCTTCATCCTGACCATATACACCAACTACATGCCACTTCCACTTGGTAGGCCCCTAAATACCCAAGTTTCCCATTTTTACTATACGCAGACCAAACTAACTATATGAAGCTAATAAGTAGAAGTACTCCAAATATTCATCCACATGACACAAGATTTTTATTGGAGGACTATCATGTCATTATAAGAGTAAATCCAAAGACTCATATGTTTCCTCAACATTTTAGCATTTTTTTAAATTTCTCCAATATTTGCCAAGTATGAATATGATCATGAAGTGTAAGGTATTCTTATGATATGACTCTCATAAAATTAAGATAAATCTATCATGACAAAATAACAATAAATACAGAGTGTCACAATTTTACAATTAGGAATTGTCCTCTAATTATAATATTTAGCATTTTTCTAAAGTTGGAGGTTAATGAAGGAACCATCAAAATTACTTATCCAAAAATTATGGGAAAATTACTAGACCTTCTTATTAGTCAGAAAAGTTCTCAGGCCAAATTTCAGAATGTATAAAGGCAAATTAGTCACATAATGGAATATTCCAAAGAAACCCTATCTAGGGAAAATTGTGAAGGAACCTACTGTTAAATAATTCCAAAAATTATGAAAGAAATACTAGATCTCCAATATGTTCATAAAGACTTGCTGACTGAGTTTCACAATTTATGGAAATTATTTTCTTACCTAAAGAAATATTCCAAATAAATCCTAATATGAGCATGTTGTGCAGTAGCCTACTGATAAAAATCTCCAAAAATTATATAAAAATTTGCAGAGCTTCTTAGTGCTCTGAAATGTCCTATCATTAAGTTGTACATTTTTCCAGAGAGTTTTAGACCCTTAATTATATTTCTTATGATTAAGGTAAAATAAGTGTCTTGTGAATGAAGTGCTTGTTAAATCACCTAATTAGTTACACAAAAATTACCAGATGTCCATCATATGAATATAAAGGCACTACCAAAGTTTCATCACCATCCAAGGTCATTTGAATGAGTAAGTCTCTCCAATAAAGAAAAGCCCTAAAAGGGTTATAACCTAATTTAGTGGAAATAAATACTCCTAAAATTCTCTCAAAATTCCCTAGGGCATTATTACAACCCATGAACATATCTACCAAGTCCCATGACAATTCTAGGACTTTTGACAACATGACCTTCACAAGGTTCTATGTGCACCCCTAGGGATAAAGCTAAGATCCTAGGGTATATCCACCTCCACACCACCCCAAATCACTCATGGGGGTGTTTTAGGTGATCCTAAACTAGTGGCCAAGGTTTCAACTCATGTTGATGAGTTTTGACCACCATACTCCAAAATAAACACCACACCCCAATTTTGACCCAATTTGACCCAACTAGGGTAAAGCAATTACCTATCTAAATCAGTCCCAATTGGGCTGAAATTTTTACCAAGGTCGTATAATAACCCTAAGGAGCACCCAACAAAATTTGGAGGGGATTGGTGGTCATTAGACACATTAATTAATTAATATTTGATTTATGAAATTATTACAAAAACCTTAGAAAACTCTTCTCCTAAAATTCCCATCTTTTGGCAGAATGAGGGTGTTGATATAAATAGCCTAGGTTTCAATTTTCAAGTCAATCCCATCACCCAATCAAAAGTTATACAAGGAATAGTGGCTGCCCTACCCTAGGGACAAGTCCCACCAAGATGGCTCTACAGGGATCTACAGTGCCCCAAGTGGGCTGAAACAAATTTTCACTTAATCTACACACCAAGGGCTACAAAGTTTTTATTGGGCACTTTTTCATCAGAGGTGGTCTAGTATTTGTAATAATTAAAAGAAGGTACTGCAAATTGTGACATAAATGCACATAATAATATAGAATATTCAAATGATCTTGCACAGATCTTGGCGCGCATCAGACTGTTGGAAATTGTATTCACAATTACCTTGATTTGTGAGAAGTCACCCTTAAACTAAGATTGAATTGCTTTTGTATTTGATATGCTTTTCTAGTATTGTCTTGCAGATTATCATTGCTAAGTGTAAATCAATGTCAGGTCACAATGGGTCTGCAAACACAGTTTCATACAATGTAATTCCTCATTATATGAAACATGGTGATGACTCATGTGTGATCTCTCTATTGGGGTACACTTTATTTTCAAGACTATTGAAGACTTTGGAGTGCGGTTGCAGCAAGTGATCAAGAGAAGAAAAGAAAATTGTTGAAAACAATTTCTCTAAGGATATGTCTCGAGAAATCATGCATGTCTCGAGAGTTCTGACATGTCTCGAGAGGCAAGTTCCTTTGATTCTCGGTATTTCTGTTCTTGATATCTCGCGAGATCAAGCATGTCTCGAAAGTCCTTTTACCGAAATCTTTGTAATGTCTCGAGAGATCATCAAGTTCTCGAGACATCTCTTTCCTGCTCTCTTTGCTTCATATTTCGAGATATCCGTCAGTTCTCGATACATTAACCTTTTGTTCTTTTATCCTCAGTTCTCGAGAGATCCCTTATGTCTCGAGAGAACCATTATGTCTCAAGAATTCTGTCCGTTTTTCTCTAATTTGTTCTCTCGGTTCTTGTCGGTTTGTAAACATTCCTTCCCGATCCTAACGGCTATATGGAGTGCATTTAAGGCCGATTTAACCCTTAATTGGTTCCCTCTATATATAGGATCGCTCTTGGATTGTTTACAAAAAGTTTTTCGAATCTTTAAAAACCCTAGTCTCTCTCCCGATCAAAAAGAACGAGAAAAGCGCCGCCTCGTCGTCGCTTATGATTGGAGATCGATCTACTCATTTGAGTTGCTGATTTCTATCAAAGAAGGATTCGATCGATCCGTGTTCTGGTTCTACAATCTCTATTGGATCGTTTCGGATTGTCAAAGATAGATTTGAAAGATCGTTGTTCTTCCTCTTTGTTCTCAAAAGTCATTCAAGAAGAAGGAAGAAAACGCCTCTGTTATTCAGATCTGGTATCATTTTATTCAAAACCTTTTATCATCTTTGTAGGAGTTGTTATCTCCGAGCTGTAGGAGAGGTTGTTCTCCGAGTTGTAGGAGAAGTTTTTCTCCGAGTTGTAAGAGAGGTTCTCTCTGAGTTTGTAGGAGTTTGACTCCGAGTTTGTAGGATCATTCTGATCCGAGATTTAGTGAGTAGTCAAGTCTAGCTGTGGTGCTAGATTGGCGAGGCCGGCAGTGGAGTACCCAAGTACGGGGAACCACTATAAATTCCTGGTGTTATCTGTGGCTGTGATCTATTTTGTGTGATGTGCTTTACGTTTAATTTTTAATTCCGCAAAAGACGTAGAGATCACCTATTCACCCCCCCCCCCCCCATCTAGGTGATTTAGGTAGGCAACTAGATACTTCAATTGGTATCAGAGGGTCGCTGTTCGTTGCTAGGTTAACACCTTGAACAGGGTCCATCCTTCTAGTTGCTAGCAGGCCATGGATAGAGTCAAGGAATCCTCTCTGAAACTGCCCATCTGCACTAAGGCCAACTTTCCTATGTGGAAGGAAAGAGTCCGTTTTTATATGGAAGCTGCAGATCCCAGAATCTTCCAAGTCGTGGAAGAAGGTCCCCATGTGCCAATGACCGCTTCATCAACAAATCCTACTGTTCAGATACCTAAGAAAATGATGGACTTGACTAAGGATGAGATAGCTCTTGTTGCTCTTGACAAGAAGGCTAAGAACATAATTGCTAGTGCAGTAGACGACTCCATGTTGCAAAACTTAATCCTCTGCAAATCAGCCAAAGAGATGTGGACATCCTTAATTGTTCTAATGGAAGGTACTGACGAGGTAAGAGAAGATAGAAGGTCTCTACTTAATCAAGAGTACGAGGCGTTTAAGCAGAATAAGAAGGAGTGCATTGCTGATGCGTACGAGCGATTCTTCAAAATAGTCAATGGTCTGAGGAACTATGACAGGGAGTTCACAAACGGTGAACTAAATGACAAATTCTTGCGTTCCCTAACGAAAGACTGGGATAGCAAAATTGTTGCCATAAGAGAGTTTGGAAAACTGCCAAGTCTAGAACCTCAGAATCTGTTCGGGAAGCTGCTGTCTCACGAATTACAAATGAACATCTGAAAGTCTGAAGAGGATGTCAATCGAGCTTCAAGCAAAGAAAGAACATTAGCTTTGAAGGCAGAGAGTTCAAAGAAGAGCAAAGCAGTGACACCGATCAGAGAAAAGGAATCTGATAATGAAGAAGAATCGGAAGCCAGCTCCTCCTGTTCTGAACTGTCTAATGGGGAGTTTTCTTTGATTTCTCGTCAGTTTAAGAAACTGCTGAACAAACGAAGGCACATGAACAACAAGCCGTCTTCCTCGGATCATAAACATTCTCGTCGTGATGGCGACTATCACAGGAAGGGCTCAAGCAATAATGACAGGTACAAATCGAAACAGAACAAACATTTTTCTTCTGACATTATTTGCTACTATTGTAATAAGCCAGGGCACATAATTGCTGAGTGTCCCTACAAAAAGAAAGAAGGTGGAAGAAAAGAAGACAAGAAATCCACTCACGGAAAGAAGAAATCAGATAGAAGTTTCGTCGCTAAGAAAGCCAAAACTCTGAGCGACAGTGACTCCGATGAGTCGAGTGATGAAGAAGAAGCTTACTTCGGACTGATGGCCATGTCTGATGATGAAGAAGCACCCCCGTACACCGGAAAGGTAAATGATCACACTATCCTATCTGATTCTGATTATGCTTCGGCTGAACAAAAGGATAACCCCATAGACGATGAATCTGAGCTCATGTCTCAATATACCAAAATGCTCCAGAGCTTTGACAAGTGCCGAAAGGTTGTCAAAACTCAGGGTAAGGAGATCATGGCTCTCAAGGAGGTGGAATCTAACTTGAGAAAAGAAGTTGAAGAACTTTCTTCTCTCAAAGAGGAAGTCCAAGCCTTGAAAGACAAGATCAAAAGCTCGGAAGAGACTCTTGCCTTGAGAGATCATTCGATAAATGTCTTGGAGGAACAGCTTGCGGCTGAGAAGAAGTTGGTTGAAGCATTCTCTCAACCTAAAACTGTTCTGCCAATTATTGGTACTTTTACCACTAAGGCAAAAGGTAGCGGTATAGGGCATGAAGCTAGTACTAGCAATTCTTCTAAAAACACAATTGCTAAGAAGAATGGTTTGGCTGCTAAGAAAGCTACCACCAAAGAAAAAAGAAAAGCTCATCAAGAGCCTGTAGCATTCAAGAGAGTTATATTCCCTACGAATGCTTATGATATGGAGAGTTCCTATGGTCATTTCACACGACCAATCCCTTTTAAGCCTGTGAATGATCATAAGGAATGGGCTCCTCCCCGAAACTTTGGTGATAGTGCTTTCCAAGCACCTTATCAAGAGATTAATCGGAAAGGGTACGGTCCGTTTGTTCATGGTCCGAGTGCTAAGAAAGCACCAGAAGTAAAGGTTGTTGCACCAAAGCCGAAGAAGACAGTACCACCTTGTGTGTGCTGCCCCCATGAGGCGTCCTCATCTAGAAGGACTGCTCCTGCAAGAGCTAACGTTCAAAAAGTTAAGCAGGAAAGTGTAAAAAGAAGGTACAACAGATTCGACTGTTGGTGCTGCGGCAAAATTGGTCACTTTGCCGTTGATTGTTGGTTCAACACAACGTATACTAGGAGACCACAAGTGAACGTTGCAAGGCAGACCACTCGCAATGTTAACATTCATCGTGGTGCTCAACTGACAAGGGACCAAGGACCCAAATCTGTTTGGGCTCCTAAGGCAAAATAATCTGTTTTTGCAGGTATGTCCAAAGGCCAATAAAAATCCTATCTGGTACTTGGACAGTGGATGCTCTCGGCATATGACCGGGACAAGAAGCCTTTTGCAAAACTATATTCCAGTTGCGAACGGTCCAAAAGTTATTTTTGGCGGTTCAGACAAAGGAATAACTAAAGGCTATGGTATGATTTCTAATGGTAATGTATCGTTTTCCGATGTAGCTTATGTGGAAGGATTACAACATAATCTGATAAGCATAAGTCAACTTTGTGATAAAGGATACATTGTTGATTTTCATAAAGATAAGTGTTTGATAAAGTCGGCTGAAAGTCATGAAACGATTTTATCAGGCACTCGCAGTAGAAACATATTTTGTTTAAATTTTCTTTGTATATCATCTTTTACACCCGTGTGTCTTTTAGCTAAAGATAGTGCATCTCTTATTGATCAATGGCATAAGAGATTAGCACATATAAATCTCAAAACTATTAATAAATTGTTTTCTCAAAACTTAGTGCGCGATGCACCAGATGTTAAGTGCGTTAAAGACAGACATTGTCATGCATGTGTAAAAGGCAAGCAAACAAGGGCTACCTTTAAGAGCATTATTGGCAAAGATTCAACCAGGTGTTTGTACCTGCTCCATGTGGATTTGTTTGGTCCTTTGCAAATTAGGAGTTTAGGAGGAAAGTCTTACACATTGGTTATTGTGGATGATTACTCTCGTTTTGCCTGGGTATTCTTTCTGAAACACAAGTCAGATACCTTTGACACTTTTACTAGCTTTGTCAGGCAAGTCCAGAATGAATTTAACTGTTCGGTGGTCAAAATCAGAAGTGACCATGGTACAGAATTTGAATCTGGAGCCATGACAGAATTTTGTGAAAGCCTTGGTATCTTTCATGAGTTTTCCTCTCCTCGAACCCCACAACAAAATGGAGTAGCTGAGAGAAAGAATAGAACACTTATTGAGGCTTGCAGAACCATGTTGAGTGACTCTTCACTACCTGAATATTTCTGGGCGGAAGCTGTCAATACTGCAAGCCATGTGCAAAACAGAGCACTCATAAACAAAAACCATGAAAAGACTCCTTATGAACTTCTAAAAGGCAAGAAACCGACCATTTCTTACTTTCGAATCTTTGGTAGTAAATGCTTTGTGCTAAACAATGGAAAGCATTACAAAACTAAGTTCAGTGAAAAGAGTTTTGAAGGTACTTTTGTAGGTTATAGTAGCCATAGTAGGGCATATAGAGTTTTTAACAAGAAAACCCTAGTGGTAGAAGAATCTATTAATGTTGTATTTGATGAGACGAGCATGCTTCAAGGCAGCTCCTCTAGAATTTCTTCTGTAGACACAGGTTCAAAGCTGCAGGACTTAAGCTTGGATCAGCCAGTTGAAGAAAATTCTCAACACTTCATCAAGATTCCCCCAATAACTACCTATGAAGAAGATCATCCTGATGAAGAGCCAATCCAAGTGGAGGAAGATACTCCAACAGTAGAAGAAACTCCTATTGGTTCAAATCATGCAAGGAACCTCGGGCTACGACACATGAGGGATCATCCAGTTGATCAAATCATAGGAGATCCTTATGAAGGAATAAGAACAAGACGAGGTACCATTAACGAGAATATGCATTTGAGTTTTCTTTCGCAGGTCGAACCAAAGAAATTCCAAGAGGCAAATGAAGATCCATTTTGGATAATTGCTATGGAAGAAGAATTAAATCAATTCAAACGATGTAAGGTATGGACACTTGTTCCAAAACCCAAAGACAAAAATGTCATTGGAACAAAGTGGGTGTATAGAAACAAGCTGGATGAAGAAGGAACAATCATAAAGAACAAAGCCAGACTTGTAGCTAAAGGATACAGACAAGAGGAAGGTATCGACTTCGATCAGACGTACGCTCCAGTAGCAAGGCTCGAAGCGATCAGACTCTTCCTTGCTTATGCTGCTTTCAGGGTTTCACCGTATATCAAATGGATGTCAAATCCGCTTTCCTAAACGGAGACATTAAAGAGGAAGTATACGTTGAACAACCCCCAGGTTTTGTTAATCCTGATCACCCCAATCATGTTTATTTATTACAAAAAGCTTTATATGGTTTGAAACAAGCTCCTCGAGCTTGGTATGAGACGCTATCTAACTTTCTTCTTGAGAACAAATTCACAAGAGGGAAGATAGATAAAACATTATTTCTTAGGGAAGTAAAAGGCAAGATTTTACTAGTGCAAATCTATGTCGATGACATCATATTTGGTTCTACGGACAATAACCTCTGCAAAAAGTTTTCTAAACTTATGCAAGGGAAATTTGAAATGAGCAGTATGGGTGAGCTGAAATATTTCTTAGGACTTCAAGTGAAACAGTCTGAAGATGGAATCTTCATTTCTCAGACAAAGTTCACTAAGGAGTTGATCAAGAAATTTGGAATGGAGAATGCAACCTCTATGAGAACTCCAATGAGCTCAGCTACGTCTCTGGACAAGGATGAGAAAGGGAAACCTTTTGATGAAACCAAGTACAGAAGCATAATTGGCTCTTTGCTATACCTTACTGCCAGTAGACCTGATATAATGTTCTCTACATGTGTATGTGCTAGATATCAGGTGAACTCTAAGGAATCTCATTACACTACTGCAAAGCGAATTTTAAGATACCTTAAAGGCACACCAAATCTTGGCTTATGGTACCCAAGAAGTAATGATAGCGAACTAATTGGTTTTTCAGATGCAGACTTTGCAGGTAGCAAAGACGACAGGAAAAGCACTTCCGGGACGTGTCAATTCCTCGGAAGGAGACTTATTTCCTGGAGTAGCAAGAAGCAGAATTGTGTTGCAATATCAACCGCCGAGTCAGAATACATTTCTGCTGGCAGTTGTTGCGCACAACTTCTATGGATAAGGAATCAACTTCAAGACTACAACATGAAGATCAAAGACATTCCTATATTTTGCGACTCTTCCAGTGCAATTGCTATCGCAAATAATCCAGTCTCTCACAGTCGGACAAAGCACATCGAGCTACGATATCACTTTATCCGGGAGCATGTGGAGATGGGTGACATAAATCTGAGTTATGTTCCCACAGATAAGCAAGTTGCAGACATTTTCACGAAGCCACTGGATGAGACTAAGTTCTCTTTCTTCAAGACGGAACTTGGAATGCTCAACATGGAGCAATGATCACATCAACCAAAACCATGAAGACCTGAAGACTTTACAAATCCAGAAAATCTCCAGGGAAGTTCAAGTTTTCAAATGATTTTCTCAAAGATCAGATATATATCTCGAGAATCACATGTTGTCTCGGGAACTTTCTCTTTTCTCGGAAACATAAATCACTTTAAGTCTCGACAACATCCAAAGAACTTCTGGGATTTCTCGAGACAGGTTAGTTTTCTCGAGACATGATCAAGATCTCGAGATATGGTGATGTCTCGAGATATGGGTTATCACTCGAGACATCAATGAAGGAAATAACTTGCTGAAACTCCTGAGTTCTCGAGACATAACCGATGTCTCGAGACATAGTTTTCTTTTAACTCCAAACGCCAGGTACGCGCTGTTTCCTTTTGCATTTTTCTTCAAAATGTCACGTTAACGTCAAATCAAAATCATATATATATATACGAAATCGAAAACTTGATGTTCACGAAATCCATTTCCGAGACCTCCCCGACCTTTCGACTTTCTCTCGAGCGGCGACAGTTCGCGACAGATCTCTGTGCTTCGGTGGTTCTCGGTGGCTCTCGATTCTTCATCTTCTCCGTTTGACAGTTCTCTACCTTGTGCTTCAATGGCACCTTCTTCTCTCCCAAAAATTGGAGTCGGCAATGAAGTTGTTCGGTCAGGAATCGCCGGTTTATCCGATGACTTCAAGAATCTTTTCTGTTTGCTTGATGCCGCTGGTCTCTCATTCGTTCTTGAACATCCTTGCCGCGTGCTGTTTGATGAGGTGGAAGAATTCTTTATCAATGTGAAGCCTATCAAGGAAGGGAGGATGTTGGTCTCATTCGTCAAGGGCATTAAGATAAAAATCTCACCTAAGACCCTCGTGAAGTACTTGCATCTATCTGAACTTGATACTGAAGAGGTGCTTGATGACAATGACTGGTTGAGAACAGCGAGGTATTGTGGTCTGGATTCAGATTTTTCTGCAGTGAAGAGGCACAAGATGAATGATGTGGGGAAGCTCCTGGTGGACATTGTCTTAAAAGTTTTATTCTGCAAGACAGGCACACAAGGGCATGTGTCTGAAGAGACTTTTCTCTTGATGGTTGGAATTGTGTCAGGGAAAAAGAGAGATTGGGGCAAAATCTTATTCTCCAATATCAAGGTTTGCATTAATTCTCCTAAATTTGCCCGGATCATCACATTGTTTCTGAATCAGTTCAACCCAGCTATCTTTGACATGTCCAAAGGTACAGTTCTCCATCATCTCAAGAAGATCAATGTCCTCTCCATGCAGAGATGGGACATTCGAATCAAGAAGCCGGGAATGGCCAGTGTTGCTTCTGAGGGGGAGACTCATCAGTCTGCAGTTGCAAGTGAAGCCGAAATTCCAATTCCATCTTCGGAAGGTCAGGTTCCCAAAGTTACTTCTTCTCCTCCTCCTCCTCGGATTCGCTTTAAAGCCTCAGGTCGAGCCAAGCTACCAATCCGTTCCAAACCCAAAGGTCAGCCCTCATCAGCTCCATCAGAACTCATTCCATTAGTGACACAGTCAAATCCTTCAGATTCTATTCCATCACCCTCTCATGTTCACACTCAAGATTCAGTTCCATCACCACCACCTCCTTCTCCATCAGTTATTGAAGCAGAAACTTCGTTAGCAAATGAGATAGTTTCAGCTGTACTAAAGAATATTCAACAAGAAATATCTGAAGTGCACAGTCCCAGTGGCCAAAGGGCGGGGTCTGGTGCTGATTTTGTTTTTGAAGACGATGATGATGATTCCGTTCATGAATTATCACCTCACCTAGTACATGTTGAGGGGGAGTCAGAGTTAGATACAACCAAGAATGCTCCAGATGATCTAGGTTGTGAAGAAGAAAATGTGATTCATTCTCTTGAGATTGAAGAGCTCCCTGATGTTGCTCCTGCTGTTGCCCCTGCTGTTACTCTTCCTTCCTCTCATCTTTCCCCTCCAATCTTTGATGCAGATTCTCTTCTGGGAAAGATTGAAGCTATGCTCAAAAAGCAGAGTGAACAGTTTGAGAACTCTTTGACAACTGTTCACAGGAAGATTGCCTCAGTTGAAAGTGATCTTGGTAGAGAGTTAGCTAAAATCAAATCCAATTATGAAAATCTCTCTGATCTGATGAGCCTAGGGAGCAAGCAAATTGAACATGCAACTGAAGGTATAGGCACAGTGTTAGCTCAGACTGTTGCAATGACAAAGCTTCAAGACTCAATGTCAGACAAGGCTGAAATAAATACATTCAGGATTGTTGATGAAGTCGGAAACTTCAAAGATGATACTCTCCAAACCCTATCTGTAGAAGTCAGAAAGGGGGAGGACATTATAATGGAAAGAATGACAGATTTAGTGGAAAGCTCTGTGTCTGCCATTCAAAGCTCCTGGAAATCTCAGTTTGATCAGTTCTCTTCCAAGGTGCTGAAGCAAATTGCTGATATTAATGCTTATTCCTTCAAAACAGCAACGTGGCTTCATAATCAGATTTTTCCTGAGCTAGAAATTGATCCAGATGTTCCTGTTCCTCAGTTTTCTCCAAGGCCAGAAGAACTACTTGGGAAGGCTCCTTTAATTGTAGATCAATCAGATAGGGCTAGGACCAAAAGAAAAAGAAACCATGGTGAAGGTTCCTCTGCGAGTAGATCTGTTCCGAGTTCTAGCTCTGCAGGCCATAGCAAAGCTCAGGTTGAGAAGGTTCTACCAGAAATCTGGAGCCCAGTCTCAAAAGACATTATTCTTGAATCCTATAAGTTAGTCCATGAAGGCAAAATGAATAGATCTGAATGCTACAGCTCATCTGAATGGGAAAAACATGAGACAGCTCAAAGGAAGAGAAGAATTCATTTCAGGGCTTTTGGTTATAATAATTCTGATGCTCCGGATCCACCTCCGTTTTACCATCCCAAGCCTTATGCTTATTTCTCCAGGCAAGAAGAAAAGAGGAAAAGGAGTTCTTGAAGGATAATGTTGTTGCTGACAAGACATATTTTGTTTTGGTTCTGATTTTGTTGAACATCAAGTCTTCTTAACAATTCAATTTAGACATATATATATAATTGTTGATTTGATGTTCTCTACTTGTTCATTTTCATATCATTGTGTAGTGTAGCATATTTATTCTATATTGCTGTAATTCAACTTAGTGTATAGGGTTCTGACTTCTACAAATAGGGGGAGATTGTTGGAAATTGTATTCACAATTACCTTGATTTGTGAGAAGTCACCCTTAAACTAAGATTGAATTGCTTTTGTATTTGATATGCCTTTCTAGTATTGTCTTGCAGATTATCATTGCTAAGTGTAAATCAATGTCAGGTCACAATGGGTCTGCAAACACAGTTTCATACAATATAATTCCTCATTACATGAAACATGGTGATGACTCATGTGTGATCTCTCTATTGGGGTACACTTTATTTTCAAAACTATTGAAGACTTTGGAGTGCGGTTGCAGCAAGTGATCAAGAGAAGAAAAGAAAATTGTTGAAAATAATTTCTCTAAGGATATGTCTCGAGAAATCATGCATGTCTCGAGAGTTCTGACATGTCTCGAGAGGCAAGTTCCTTTGATTCTCGGTATTTCTGTTCTTGATATCTCGAGAGATCAAGCATGTCTCGAAAGTCCTTTTACCGAAATCTTTGTAATCTCTCGAGAGATCATCAAGTTCTCGAGACATCTCTTTCCTGCTCTCTTTGCTTCATATTTCGAGATATCCGTCAGTTCTCGATACATTAACCTTTTGTTCTTTTATCCTCAGTTCTCGAGAGATCCCTTATGTCTCTAGAGAACCATTATGTCTCGAGAATTCTGTCTGTTTTTCTCTAATTTGTTCTCTCGGTTCTTGTCGGTTTGTAAACGTTCCTTCCCGATCCTAACGGCTATATGGAGTGCATTTAAGGCCGATTTAACCCTTAATTGGTTCCCTCTATATATAGGATCGCTCATGGATTGTTTACAAAAAGTTTTTCGAATCTTTAAAAACCCTAGTCTCTCTCCCGATCAAAAAGAACGAGAAAAGCGCCGCCTCGCCGTCGCCTATGATTGGAGATCGATCTACTCATTTGAGTTGTTGATTTCTATCAAAGAAGGATTCGATCGATCCGTGTTCTGGTTCTACAATCTCTATTGGATCGTTTCGGATTGTCAAAGACAGATTTGAAGGATCGTTGTTCTTCCTCTTTGTTCTCAAAAGCCATTCAAGAAGAAGGAAGAAAACGTCTCTGTTATTCAGATCTGGTATCATTTTATTCAAAACCTTTTATCATCTTTGTAGGAGTTGTTATCTCCGAGCTGTAGGAGAGGTTGTTCTCCGAGTTGTAGGAGAAGTTTTTCTCCGAGTTGTAAGAGAGGTTCTCTCTGAGTTTGTAAGAGTTTGACTCCGAGTTTGTAGGATCATTCTGATCCGAGATTTAGTGAGTAGTCAAGTCTAGCTGTGGTGCTAGATTGGCGAGGCCGGCAGTGGAGTACCCAAGTACGGGGAACCACTATAAATTCCTGGTGTTATCTGTGGCTGTGATCTATTTTGTGTGATGTGCTTTACGTTTAATTTTTAATTCCGCAAAAGACGTAGAGATCACCTATTCACCCCCCCCCCCCCCCCCCTCTAGGTGATTTAGGTAGGCAACTAGATACTTCACAGACGATCCCTGGTCATCTTCTACCTTCAGCCAAGGGCCGAGAATTAACCATCCTAGGCCTTCTTCCTCCTCACTTTCCTGGCCACTTGAGCGCCGCCCCCACCGACCAATGCCACCACCACCTTCGTGGAGGTGGTGGCCGGCGATTAGAGGTGGTTGGTCGGCCGGAAGTGGCCGGAGTGAGGGGATTTTGCAGGGGAAAGTGGGCTCGAAACGAGCCCCTTTAGAAGCATGATCTGAGCCAAATTGATCTCGGGTCAAACCCCGAAATATCAGAAGATCTAGCACTAGAGGAGAGGAAGCGGATCAGACCTGTGTGGGGGCTTGGTTGCGCGTATTCTGGCGAGTCGCCATTGCTGGTGGGGGAGATTTCAGCGCCATGTCAATCCTAGCTTCTGGTGCGCGATTTATTTGTGGACGAGGGGGGTTTCACACCTTTCTGACCTCTGAAGATGTTAAAGGGGTCAATTGAGGCTATAGAGGAGGAGTTACTCGAATTGCCATTAATGGCCATGAATGGAGATTTCGGTTATACTTGGGGGGGGGGGGGATGAATTGGCCATCAATCAGGCTGGGAAGAAGCTGGAAACTTCTCCTCTCCCCAAGGGGAGATGAAAGGAGCCATCAATTGCTCAGATTGGTGGTTTCTTCCTCCCCAATAACTCCCCTCTCTTTCTCTCTCTTCGATATTGGGCTCTATCTTTCTCCTGGCCGACTCTCTTCAAATTTGATTGCCAACTCAGCAGCATTCAATCCCCATGAGTTGGTGGACCGCATCAATTGGGTCTTGCTCAAGTGAATTGGGCTCAATTTGGGTAAAGTAGGTTATTCTGACCTAAACTTAGGCTATGGTTGACTTTTGTCAAATTGACCACTTGGGTTGACCGCAATGGGTGGATAGTGACCCCTTCGACTCCCTTAAGGGTTAGGAAGGTCTAGGTAGGGTCAATTTAGCAAAGTGAGGGTGAATTGCCCCTTTATAGGGCACTTTGACCAAAATTAGGGCTAGGGTTGACTTAGAGTAAATTGGCCAATTTAAAGGTCCCATGATGGGGATTTTTGGTCCATTAGGTCCCTAGTGTCCATATGAGGGTAGGGGCAGGGTCAATTTGTCATGGTGGAGGCCAATTGGCCATAATTGAGATAGTTTGATCAATTTAGGGTAAGGGTTGACTTTGGTCAATTTGTCCCCTTTTGTTGACCGGTGCTCCAAGGAGGCCCCTAGTGGGATAGGGATACTATGGTGGGGTCAAGGTTCAAGGTGAGACCCTAAAGTCCAACCCTAGGCTTGGTATCTGCAAATTGCTATATGCAGACCACTTAGGTTTTCTCCTTCTTGCCTAGGTTCCCATGACCTTAAATTCTTCCTCTGATTTTGTCATGACCTAGTTTTGACAAAACCAACTTAGGGGTCTAGTTGTTTGGTGGATATTACGGGAGTAATGATCTAAATGTAGAATTTTGCAAAGTAGGTTCATACTAAATTTAAAATCGAAAACTTATTTACCATTTCAAGAACTTCTCTTAAAATAAATTGAACTCAAAGCAACAAAAATGACTTTGTCGGTGGAGAATAAGATGTCGAGTAGGACCTCTGTAAAAGAAAGATGGTTGGAAGAGCATAAATACCTAGATGGAAGGCTCGAAGAGCATATAAATAGGTTGCACGTGAAGGAAGCTTTAGAGATGGTGGAGGAGCTTGCCCTGAAGGAAGCTTCAGAATCACAACAATGGCGAAGGATGAGCTTTCGGCGAGGGGAAGGAGGAGACTTGCAAGAGGCTCTCTCGAGGAAGCTGCTGCTTTCGGCGAGGGGAGGGAGGAGACTTGCAAGAGGCTCTCTCGAGGAAGCTGCTGCTTTCGGCGAGGGGAGCTGCTGCTTTCGGAGAGGAAGCTGTTGCCTTCGGCGAGGGGAGGGAGCTGCTGCTTTCGGGAGCAAATGAACAGAGGTGGAGGTGGAGACTTGCGTTTGGGAGGAGACGTGTTAGACATGCTGAGTGGATGAAAGCAGCAGGAAAATGGAGGAGACATGTCAGGCTTTCGGCGGGGGCTTTTCATGAATGTAGCAGGAAACGTGGATGGAGATGTGGATGGTCAAATCCTGGCGGGAGGAGCCCTGTAGGAAATAGCTAAAGACAAAAGCAAAATGGGATTTATTTCCACTGTATCAAAAGTTTGCAGGTTCTTTTCTAAAGCAAAGAGCAGCTCCCTCCCCTTCAAAAGCAGCAGAAAAATGATGGCATAGCTTACTCACAAAGAGACAAAAATGGCCAGTCAAAAGTTGGTAGGAAATTTTGGTTGGTGAGAACACACGTAAAGTACCGAAAAAACAAAGATATAGGATGACTAGAAAAATTCACTGAGGGTATTTTGGACCACAAAATGTTACACCAAACTCAATTTCATCTTTGCTTATATAATAAAGATATATGTTTATATATATATATATATATGTTTATATATATACGAGTGATAGTGCACGGGGGGGCCCCGTGCCCCGCGCGACAGTACCCGGCCCACGGAGGCGGGCTTCACCCGCCCCTGACTGGCGGTGTAGCCAGCCCCATATCGAGCCCCAGATCGGTGAGCGTGATATCCCCTTCTAGACCCCTACGACCAAGCGCGACAGGACCCGGCCGGCGACGACGGGTTTTGCCCACTCCCGACGTGATGCTGTCGGGCGGCCTTCAGCCGCATCCAGGCGGGCTTCACCCACCTCTGCACGGGCTGCGCCCATAACATATACATATGAGTACTCCAAATGACCGTAAAAAATATACAGAAATATTACAATATTTATTTTGTAAAAAAATATATGTATATATTTAAAAAGATTATTTTTTCCTCTCTCCCTCTCTTAAAAAGTTTATTTTCTTCTCACTCTCTCTCCCTCCTGCATCTCTCTCTATCTCTCTCTACTCCATCTCTCTTTATCTCTCTCTGCTCTCTCACTCTCTCACGCTCCCAGCCGACTCTCTCCCCTCCCTCCTCACTCTCTCTCTCTGTCTCTCTCTCTCTCCCTCTCTAGGAGCCCTACTATGATATAGCTTTAGGAACTCTACTCTTTTTATTTTATTTTAATGATAAAACGATATGACGGCTAATGAATTACGCATCCAAATCCAAAGGCGTGAATTAAAACTTTGTCTCATTTTAGTATTTCCTTATAGTAGTTAATATATATATATATATTTATATATTTATATATATATATATATATCTTTAACTACTAAATGCAAGAAATTGTCTTTGGTGCAACATTCAAAATTTCCCAAATATAACCTCATTTTTTTAGTCCAACGACTTAACATATGTACAACCCCGTATTCGCCGAGAGGTCCCATCCCACACTCATGGTATTTTGCCCAAAGAGTGCAAGGAAGCACCCGCTGACGAGAACGGGCGAATGATGGTCGGAGCCCTGCTCGCTTGGGGAATCAAGAAGAGGCGAGTAGAGTCCCCGCGGACCATTCGCCCGTAAGTAAACGAATGGAAACTTCACGGACCACTCGCCTAGGGAGGCGAGTGGTGCCCTCAGGGACTACTCGCACAAGGGGATCTGGGGGCAAAATGACCTGGATACCCTCCGTGGATTGCTAATAGTCCTTCAGAACAGCGGAGTTAGGCTGTTAGCAGACCATTTTGGGGTGCGTTTAGTAAAACCAAATAGCGGATTCACGCTATTCGCAGTCCAAGATTAGAAAATCTATAAATAGACCCTTTAGGGCACCTTGGAGGAGATCAGATCTTTTGAGCTCTCTCCTCCAGGAAATTTCCGGGGTTGGCTGCTAGTGCCCTCCAAGGTGCCCGGCTAAGCGATTGGTTTGGGAGGGGAAGCTCTCTAAGATCTTCCGGGTGTGAGGCAGGACCTCCTCGCTGCGGCCTTGGGTCTATTCCAGATTTTCCATCCTCTGTCTGAAGAGCTTAGTGAAGGAGAAGTAGGCGCAGGCTACACCCCCCAGTGGGTCCGAACTCGGAGACCGGTTGACAGTTTCAACATTATGGTGTGGTGAGCGTGGACCATAGCCAGTGCAAGAAAGTCCCAAGTTGAGTTCGATGACAGGAGATGGAGAAAATGGTTCTGACCCAGGCCACTCGCAGCCACCGACAACAATAGAGTGGCTGGAGATGTTCGAGAAGTTCAAGCGAGAGGTCATGCAGACCATGCAAATAGCTATCGCCAGCAGAAGCGAGTGTGAGACACCCGCGGTCCCCGTGGTTCCGCCCCAGCAGATCGGCGAGAATGCTCCGGGCCAGCGGCTGGGAAAGGAGGTCGAGGCGGAAGCAAGCGCGCGGGTTCTCCTCGGGCGGCAGCTGTTCAGCCGTCCGGCGAGTGCGGAGGTGTGTGAACTGGCTCCGCGCGAGAGAACCACTCGCCGAGCAGGTGATGGGAGTCCCTTCTGTGAGTTGATCCTCTCAGCCCCGGTGCCAGAAGGGTTCTGAGGCCCGGAGATGTCTTACTACACCGGCAGAGACGACCCAGTCCTGCATCTGCAGTGGTTTGAGGACATGGTTTCGATCCTTCCAATGACAGATGCCTTCCAGTGCCGGCTCTTTGCCACCACTCTGAAGAAGAATGCGAGGGACTGGTTCCACCAGCTTCCCGTGGGTTCCATCTACTCTTTTGAGGACTTGCGGCGGAGCTTCAGGTTGCGCTTTTCAACGTCGAAGAAGAGGAAGAAGGATGCGGAGGCGCTCTTTAAGATCAAGCAAGGGTCGGGGGAGTCGTTGGCCCATTACGTGGATAGGTTCCAGGAGGAGGTCCTCCTCATGCAAGAGGTGTCGGGGTTCACCCTCCAGATGGCATTCATAGTGAGGCTGCGAGACGGGTTCTTTAAAATGGATCTGAAGCGGAAGGCCCCCCTATCCTTCAAGGAACTAATGGAGCGGGCAGCAGAAGAGATAGAAGGAGAGGCCGCCAACCCGGAGTTCTATAAGAGATTGGCAAAGATGAGCGAGCCGGAAGTGAGACACCAGGAGGGAAGGAGGAAGGAAGAACCCAGAGGTCAGGGGTTTCGGAGACAACAGCGGGATTGGGGTCGTCAGGAGCCTAATAACCGGCTGGCTTGGAGGCCCCAGGAGGGTTCAGGGAGAGCTCAGGAAAGAGATCACCAACGAAGGGGGGAAGGAAGGGTTCCGGGGTGGAGGCAAGATCCCAGGCCACCTCACCCCCTCGAGAGCAAGCCATGGCGGTGGGCCGAGGAAGAGGAGTAAGAGGAGGAAGAAGAGGAGGTGGAAGGGAGGCAGGGTGGCATTGCCTTACTGTGACTTTCATCAGGAAGAAGGTCATGCAACGGCTACCTGCCCGGAATTTCTGGAGATGAGGGGAAGAGGCCAGCAGCAGCAGCGGCCTGCGAGGATCGAAGAGGTGCTACACAGAGATGAAGAGGACAGATGCGAAGACAGGACGGACGTGGGAGCTAGGGGAGGGGTCGGAGTGATCCATGGTGGGGTGGGAATAGAAGCGACTCGTAAGAGAAGCTTCCAGCCGATGTTCAAGAGAAGCGTCGCGTCGACCTCCCAAACCCCACCCCCCTCGGAGAAGCTCACCTTCTCGGCGAAGGATATGTCAGACTTCGAAGACCCGTTCTGTGATGCCTTGGTGATCCAGGCGGCGATTGAAAACTTCACCGTCACCCGAATTTTGGTGGACAACGGGAGCTCGGTGAATGTTATCTTCAAGAAGGCCTTCGACACACTAGAGGTGGAAACAAAGAGAGTGCAAGCCTCAGATGGACCCTTGTTTGGATTCTCAGGGGAGAGGAAGGAAGTCGAGGGAGGAGTGGGCCTCCAAGTGACGTTGGGAGGAGTCCCCAGGAACTGTCGGTTCGTCATTGTTGACGCTCCGAGCAGTTACAATGCCATATTCAGACGCCCTCTCATCAGCATCTTTCGGTGCGTTCCCTCGTCCTTCCATCAATGCTTAAAGTTCCGCAGCGGAGGGGTTCAGGTCCGGATCCGGGGGGATGCGAAAGTGGCGAGGCAGTGTTATGTGACTGCCGTCAACACTATCTCCTGAATAGTGGAGGCCGAGAAGATGGATAGGGAGATGCAGGGGCCAAGGGGGCGAGGTGAAGACAGAGGTGAAGAAGAAGAAGAGGACAACATCCCTGGAGGGGAAGAGGAAGTGGCTCCGGGGGAGCGAGTCGAACCGATGGAAGAGGAAGATATGGAGAAAGAGAAGACCCTACCCGAAGGGAGGGAAGAGAAGAGTAAATGGCAAGGGTCGGCCCGTCTTGAGGCGGCTGAAGAAGTGGTCGAGATGGAGGTCACCGCCCAAGGAGGAAGGGTGGAGAAGGTGCGGATCAGTGGGGGCCTCGGCCCAGAAGACCAAAGAAGGATGCTGGAATGCATTCAAAGGAGTGTGGACATCTTCGCGTGGAGCGCGGCGGGCATGCCAGGCATCGATGCAGACGTGGCCTGCCACCGGCTCAACCTTGAGCTGGGAACCCGCCCCATCCGATAGAAGAGAAGGACCATAGCCGACAAGCACGTCAGAATCAAACAGTTCGAGAAGGGTGATCTAGTGTTGAAGAAGGTCGACGCGGCCGGAAGATCTGCCGCAGTAGGCAAGCTCAACCCAAATTGGGAAGGCCCCTATGTTGTAGAAGAAGCCTTGAAATCAGGGGGGTACCGCCTCCAAAATGTGGAGGGCGAGTCCCTCAATCACACTTGGAGCGGTGATGATCTCAAACGTTTCTATCCCAAAGTCCATGTAATAAAATACTTTGCTTTACAACTTGATTTTATATATATGTGTGCGGTATAATGGCCTGCGTGGTGATGATAAAAGTTCCAAAGTTTGGCCCCGAGCAGACCCGCTGTCCAGGCTCTCACCTAGCTGGCAGGTCTGAAGGCTCACTCGGGGGCAGGTTCTCAAAATTCCCAAAGTTTGGCCCCGAGCAGACCCGCTGTCCAGGCTCTCACCTAGCTGGCAGGTCCGAAGGCTCACTCGGCGGCAAGTTCTAAAAAGGTTGGCCCTGAGCAGACCCACTGTCCAGGCTCTCACCTAGCTGGCAGGTCCGAAGGGTCACTCGGTGGTAGGTTCTCAAAGTTCCAAAGGTTGGCCCCGAGCAGACCCGCTGTCCAGGCTCTCACCTAGCTGGCAGGTCCGAAGGCTCACTCAGCGGTAGGTACTAAAAAGGTTGGCCCCGAGCAGACCCGCTGCCCAGGCTCTCACCTAGCTGGCAGGTCCGAAGGCTCACTCGGTGGCAGGTTCTCAAATTTCCAATGGTTGGCCCTGAGCAGACCCGCTGCCCAGGCTCTCACCTAGCTGTCAGGTCCGAAGGCTCACTCGGTGGCAGATTCTCAAAGTTCCAAAGGTTGGCCCAGAGCAGACATGCTGTCCAGGCTCTCACCAAGCTGGCAGGTCCGAAGGCTCACTCGGCGGCAGGATCTAAAAAGGTTGGCCCCGAGCAGACCCGCTGCCCAGGCTCTCACCTAGCTGGCAGGTCCGAAGGCTCACTCGGTGGCAGGTTCTCAAAGTTCCAAAGGTTGGCCCGGAGCAGACCCGCTGTCCAGGCTCTCACCTAGATGGCAGGTCCGAAGGCTCACTCGGCGGCAGGTTCTAAAAAGGTTGGCCCCGAGCAGACCCGCTGTCCAGGCTCTCACCTATCTGGCAGGTCCGAAGGCTCACTCGGCGGCAGGTTCTAAAAAGGTTGGCCCAGAGCAGACCCGCTGCCCAGGCTCTCACCTAGCTGGCAGGTCCGAAGGCTCACTCCGTGGCAGGTTCTCAAAGTTCCAAAGGTTGGCCCCGAGCAGACCCGCTGTCCAGGCTCTCACCTAGCTGGCAGGTCCGAAGGCTCACTCGACGGCAGGTTCTAAAAAGGTTGGCCCCGAGCAGACCCACTGCCCAGGCTCTCACCTAGCTGGCAGGTCCGAAGGCTCACTCGGTGGCAGGTTCTCAAAGTTCCAAAGGATGGCCCCGAGCAGACCCGCTGTCCAGGCTCTCACCTAGCTGGCATGTCCGAAGGCTCACTCGACGGCAGGTTCTAAAAAGGTTGGCCCCGAGCAGACCGGCTATCCATGCTCTCACCTAGCTGGCAGGTCCGAAGGCTCACTCGGTGGCAGGTTCTCAAAATTCCCAAAGGTTGGCCCTGAGCAGACCCGCTGCCCAGGCTCTCACCAAGCTGGCAGGTCAGAAGGCTCACTCGGCGGCAGGTTCTAAAGTTCCAAAGGTTGGCCCCGAGCAGACCCGCTGTCCAGGCTCTCACCTAGCTGGCAGGTCCGAAGGCTCACTCGGCGGCAGATTCTAAAAAGGTTGGCCCCGAGCAGACCCGTTGTCCAGGCTCTCACCTAGTTTGCAGGTCCGAAGGCTCACTCGGAGGCAGGTCCTAAAGTTCCAAATGTTGGCCCCGAGCAGACCCGCTGTCCAGGCTCTCACCTAGCTGGCAGGTCTGAAGGCTCACTCGGCGGCAGGTTCGAAAGTTTCAAGGGTTGGCCCCGAGCAGATCTGCTGTCCAGGCTCTCACCTAGCTGACAGGTCCGAAGGCTCACTCGGCGGCAGGTTCTAAAGTTCCAAAGGTTGGCCCCGAGAAGACCCGCTGTCCAGGCTCTCACCTAGCTGGCAGGTCCGAAGGCTCACTCGGCGGCAGGTTCGAAAGTTTCAAGGGTTGGCCCCGAGCAGATCCGCCGTCCATGCGCTCACCTAGCTGGCAGGTTCGAAGACTCGCTCGGCGGCAGACTCAAGAGGCTCCCAAGATTGAATGGGTAAGAGAGGTAAGTTAAAGGCAAAATATAAACAGGAGCAAGACAGGACATAAGATCGGCGAATGGTGTCCTTACCAAAAGCACTCGCCGGCGAGTGGTATAGACATGCGTCGCCACTCGTCAAGCGAAGCGAATGGCGAAACTTCGACCGATCCGAGGGTTGCGAGACGCCCCGCGATGAGCGGGCAAGAACTCCGCCGAACCGAGTGATCTGCCTCTCTCCTGATGACTACTCACGCAAAGCGATCTCCCCCGGCGAGTGACCAGGTGAAAGGAGGGTGAAACGTCCCGCGGTTAACCTACATCGTTGAAATAGGGCGAGCCCCCCCCCCCCCCCCCCCCACCCCCCCATAATTCGTTGGGCGGCGGCGACAATCGTACAAATAACACAACGTCTTAAATAGCCTAGCGAGACGCAAAAACTTGGTAGAAAAGCATTCGTAAAAGAGGGCTAGCGTTATCAAAAAAGAGAGGGGGGTTCCGCCCCCGCTATATTCAAAAATACGAACGTGGGATAAAAGTTCATCACACAATACGTTCAGAAATTCCTAGGGCTATCGGCTCTCGTCTGAGTCGACGAAGATGGTCCCATATTTCTGCAGAGGATCCTCGTCCTCGGAGACGGGAACTGGCACGAAGATGTCCGGCACGACCTGACGGGCAGAGAGGGCCTCGATGCCTTCCTTCAGGTGCCCGACATCACGAAGTACCTGCATCGTATGCTCCGCGGCATCCTGCGCGCTCTTCTGCAGCAGATCCTCAAATTCATAATCGGAGTAAAAATGCTTCTTCCTCTCTTCCTCGAGGTTTAAGGTCGCAACATCTCGCAGGCGCTGGATCTCGGCTTTCGACTCCTGAACCTCGTCCTCCATCCCGGCCACCCGCACGCGAAGCATGGCGGTGCTGGTAGTATCCTGCGAGGAGGGAGATAGTAAGACGGAGGGCAGAGGAACGAAAATACCAACGCTTTCGGGAAATTGCGTACCTCCCGAACGGGGCGATTGGCAAGAAGGGTCTCGGCAGCCTCCAATTTGAGCTTCAACTCCAAGACCTCGGCGGAAGCAAAGGATCGAGTAGCCTCCACCTCGCTAAGGTTCCGCGCGAGGTTGACGCTGCGGCGCGAAGACATGTGGGCGAGTTCGAAGGCTCGGAGGAAAGCCCGCGAGGTCTCGTGAGCAAGCAATTTTAAAATAGCAAAGGAGAGTTTTGCACTAAATTGGTTTGGAAAGCTTTTGTTTAATTTTTTTAATGCAAATTAATCATATAATAAAGGCAAGTATACCTTATCATGAGTAATACAGGATATTTTGTTTTAGAAAATATCGAGGTCGTATATTTTCGCGGGACGTGTTGATTATACTACTTTGAGGAAAGAACTATTATTTTATCGGAATAATATTTTTGGTTAAGTTAACTAGAGTTCTAAATGATAAAATGAGTATAGCTAGAGTTAATAAAACGATAATAAGCGAATAACTAGAGTTCTAAATGATGATAATAAATAGCGCCCGATGTCGAATTACCTTGAGACGAAAATAGTCTTTTTTAGAAGTAAAAGAGATGACTTTTTAAAACATTAAAATGACTTGGTCGTGGAGGTTCCATATTTATGAACGCTCCTCTCTCAAGGGTACGTCCACCTGAGATTATGAATATTCGACCGAACTCTCGTTCTATAATCGAATCTTCTTAATACTCGCTTTATGTTGTGAACCCCTCTATTGGGTTTTTACTTCCAATTCGGGAGACTTACCTCATCCTCTCTCGAGGGTAGAGCGCACTTCTCTTTACCCGTGAGCGATCAGTCCGTACGCACGAGCCTCTCGGCTAACTAGTGTATGGAGACGGAAATGAAAACCACTCATCGATTATGTGGCTCCACTCAACGTTATTCTCGGGTAAACCTTAAGCGTTAATTATTTTAGAAAGAGATATTTTAATTTTTATAAAAACTATTTTTGTGTCCCAATGCTCTTCGACATCGTGTGCTAAAGGGAATTAGTCACTCATCGGAATGGAGACGACATTAATAGTTAGAAAATACATGTTTAATAATTTACGCGGATATAAGCGAATAAAAAGGGAAATTAAAAGACTTATATAAAAGCAGTAATAGTATCCGTCCCAACCGTCTTAATCAAGCGCTAAAGAAACTTAGCCTCTCATCCGGGATGGGGGTGGTATATAGCAGTTATATAAAGACTGAAAATTAAAACTAAGTTACAAAAAAGAAAAATACTATCTCATAAACTAACGCACTCTACTTGTAATAAAAAGACTGAATCCAAAGAAAGCGTTTAAACGAAAGCGATAAATAAAGCGTTAAAGAAAGCGATAAACTATTTTTATGAAAGCAATAAACCTAAATTATGAAAGCAATAAACTAAGTTATAAAAGCAATAAACTATTCTCATACACACACACACTAATATAAATAAAAAGAAGATGATCCAAATGAGAAAACAACATTTTATTTCTAAAAGGCGAAAATTACAAACGAACATAAACTTAATTGCATAAAGAAAACTCACAATCACTCAAAAGAACTCAAAATAACATTACAACACTCAAACTTTGGATGATATTTCCTTCAGCCGAGCCCCTCTATTTATAGGAAAAATTTCATTTTTACACGCCCTAGGCCACAGGCGTGACTTGGATGTCACGGCCGTGACTTAGGGCGTGACATTTGCTCGGCTGTATTCGCTGACTTCTCGAAGGTTCCGCCGTCAAATAAGGCTGCACAAGGGTGTAACTTGGTGTGTCACGGGCGTGACCATGGGCAGTAGACGTTGGCAGCATGGGCGCGACTTGGGTCGTGATGCGCTGGCGGCTCACGGGCGTGACTCTGCTGGATCACGGGCGTGACTTGTAGAGTCACTGGCGTGACTTGGTGAAAATCCGGCGAGACGCTGGGACGGCGCACTTATCCGTTGAGACGCTAGGACGGTCTCAGCGGTTCTGGGCTGGGTCTCAGCGGTTCGGGCTGAGTCTCAGCGGTTCGGTCTGGTCGTCTCAGCGGTTCGGGGTCTTGTCTCAGTGGTTCTAGGCTGGTCTCAGTGGTTCTGGGCTGGTCTCAGCGGTTCTGGGCCTTTAAATTTACACGCCCTTGGTCACAGGCGTGACCGAGGGCGTGACCTAAAAAAAGGTGCCAAAATTTGCAAAAACAAAAATAAAACTAAGTTAGTAAGGAAATAATGAAAAGAAGCAATTTATTTATTAATTTACATAGAAAATTCACAATATTAAATAAAACTATACTAATAATTATACAAAAAATACATATATTTTACTACTCATCAAATACCCCCATACTTAAGCTTTTGCTATTCCAGAGCAAAAGTGAGAGAGATCTATACGGGATTAACATAAGTTCTAATTTTTAGCTATCATTTTATTTTAATCATAAGAGACTGAAAAATAAAGATTCGGAGTAATAAGAGTTAAGTCCTAAATTATGCAAATGATTTAAGTAGAAAGAAATGTCCTAGCCAAAAGACTTCTTAATTAACCAAATAGCAAACAAAATTGCAATCATTAGTAAACGAGATTAGATCGAAATTATAATAACCTTTGTTTAAAGAAATGTGAAGGAAATGTGCAATTAACTAATTATACTCTCACAAGATTTTTTGAATTAAGTCCAGAAACAATAAATCGGCCAAGGGAAAAGGGGGGTAAAAAGCTATGGAAAAAAGAAGAGTACTTGAATTAGGAGTGGTGGTTTGTCTCTTTCCACCTTTCCTTTTTAGTTTTCATTGGTGCTCACCGTGATATACGGGGGAAAACTATTTTTTTTCTTTTACTTTAATAACCCAATGCTTATGTTTACGGAACGAAATCTTATTCCCATTGACACAAGATCATTTAAATTTTTTTTCGGATGCCTATGTTTACGGAATGAAGTCTTATTCCCATTGACATAAGATCTTTTTCTTCTTTTATTTTTCTTGCCATGCATACAAGGGGGTTTGCGAGAAAAAATTCTTAGAAATAATAAAAAAAAGGTTTGAGAGCAACCTTGGTAATTTGAAAATTCCTAGATTCCTAGAGACATAAAGTAGGGATAATTGCAGTCTAAAGTTGTTTTGCCAACATAATACACATATCTCTATTTTAGCTAGTAGAAGTAGTGCTTGAAAATAAAGACTCTATTTAAATTAAAAACACAAGATATTCTTTAAAACTTAACCCCGAACGTTTAAATCTATCGATCTTAGATAAACGAATGAATAGTAAAACTAGCGATTATGAAAATCCACAAACATTTACTCTCGAAACTAAATGCTTTTTAAGAATAAAAATAAAGTTAGGTTTTATTATTTTTTTGGATTTTTTTTCAACTACTATATAGTTATATATATTCTTTTTGGAAAAGTTTTGGGGTTTTGCTAAATTTTTTTTTTTGGATTTTTGTAATTTTTTGTATTATGACAAAGTTAAAAAAAAGAAAAACATGTTTTTTTTTATTTTTGTGGTTTTAAACATTTTTTTGATTTTTTTGTATTATGACAAAGTTAAAAAAAAAAAGAAAAACATGTTTTTTTGTGGTTTTAAACATTTTTTCTTTTTCAAGCTTATATTTACAAAAGTACACAAGATGAAATAAAACATTTTTTTTTGAAAAAAAATTGTTTGTTTAAATGAAAATGGTAAAATACCCCCATACTTAAAACCCAACATTGTCCCCAATGTTGTAATGTAAGTATGAAGAAGAGAAATAAGAAAAGATGCAGTATGTATAAAAAGATAGAGAGAGCAAAAAGCTTCCCTGAACTAAAACTGGCGGGGCCGTAAGAAACCCTGCAAAAACATATAAAAAGAACAAAGCATAATAAAATATTAGATAAATATGGAGTGCCTCCCATGAGCGCTTTGTTTACCGTCGCGTAGCTTGATGCATTTGGCGTGGTGAGATTATAAGTTGGGGAGGGTTAAGGATTCGGTATTTTCATCCACTGGATCGCCCGCAAGGTAAAGTGTTAAACGATGCCCGTTTACTTTAAATTCGCCTATTTCGGGGTGAGAGTTAAGAACGGTCCCATACGGCCAAACCTCTTTAACCTTAAAGGGGCCAGACCATCAGGATTTCAACTTACCCGGAAAAAGACGAAGGCGTGAATTATAAAGAAGGACAAGATCGCCTAGCACAAATGTTTTGGGAAATTTTATTTTGCGATCATGGTAGAACTTAGAATGCTCCTTATAAAATTTATTACCCTCATATGCGTTCGCACGCCATTCATCGAGTTCATTTAGTTGGAATTTCCTATTCTCGGAGGCTAAGTTCGAATCGAGATTTAAAAATTTTAAGGCCCAAAAAGCGCGGTGCTCTAACTCTACAGGTAAATGTCACACTTTGCCGTAGACTAATCGATAGGGCATACAACCGATAGCAGTCTTGTATGTCGTACGATATGCCCACAACGCGTCGTCGAGTTTGACGGACCAATCTTTCCTATTTAAAGAAACGGTTTTCTCCAAAATGCGTTTAATCTCGCGATTTACTACCTCTACTTGGCCGCTCGTTTGGGGGTGATAGGCGGTGGCGAGCTTATGCGTGGCGCCTTACTTAGATAAATTTTTTGAAAACTGGGCGTTGCAGAAGTGCGTACCCCTATCACTTACTATTGCACGGGGCGTGCCAAAGCGAGAAAATAATTTTTTTAGAAAATGGACGACGACTCGCGCATCATTGGTGGGCAGAGCTTGCGCTTCCGCCCACCTAAATACGTTGTCAACCGCCACTAAAATATAACGATTATTAAAAGAAGAAGGTAGGGGGCCTACAAAATCTATGCCCCACAGATCGAAGATTTCGCATTCGAGAAAAAGGTTTTGGGGAATCTCGTCACGACGAGAGATGTTACCCGACCGCTGACAGCTATCGCATTTACTCACAAAAGTGTGAGCATCCTTAAAGAGAGTGGGCCAATAAAAGCCCCCCTCTAACGCTTTCCGCGCGGTCCTGTTGGCTTGATAATGCCCTCCGGCCGGCCCCTCGTGGCAATGTCACAAAATTTGCACACCCTCCTCGCTTAAAACACATCTTCGCACCGCTTGGTCTGCGTAGACTCGAAAGAGAAAGGGGTCCTCCCAAAAGTAGTTTTTCAAATCAGAAAAGAATTTCTTCTTTTGCTGAGTCGAAAAATCTTTTGGAAGGACCCGTGCGACTAGATAGTTCGCATAATCTGCGAACCAAAGGGTGGAAGAAGTTTTTATTTTATTTAAAATTAAAAGGCGCTCTTCCGGAAATCGATCGTCTATTTCGGGTTCGATGAGCATTTCTACGAAGGGTTGTTCTAAACGTGAGAGGTGGTCGGCTGCTAAATTTTCAGCCCCTTTCTTATCCCGGATCTCTAAGTCAAATTCCTGTAAAAGGAGGATCCATCAAAGCAAGCGGGTCTTGGCATCAACTTTGGCCAAAAGATATTTTAGGACAGAGTGATCAGTGAAAACGATTACGTGTGAAAGTGTTACGTAAGGCCTGAATTTATCAAAAGCAATGACGACGGCAAGATGTTTTTTTTCCGTCGTTGTATAGTTAGCCTGTGCGGCATTGAGTGTGCGAGAAGCGTAATATATTGGATGAAAATATTTATTTACGCATTGGCCTAAGATGGCTCCTACCGCGATATCGCTCGCGTCGCACATAATCTCAAACAGAAGGGACCAATCTGGCGCCACCAGAATTGGAGAATTGATAAGTTGCTTTTTTATAAAATTAAATGCCTCTACGCAGGTCGTGTCAAAAATAAATGGGGAATCCTTTTCCAGGAGGTGAGTTAGCGGCTTGGTTATTTTTGAAAAATCTTGTATAAACCGCCGATAAAAACCTGCGTGGCTGAGAAAACTTCGAATAGATTTTACGTTCGAAGGAACAGGTAGTTGTTCAATTATAGCGACTTTGGCCTTATCGACCTCCATCCCCTTGGAAGAAATTTTATGGCTGAGGACAAAACCCTCTCGGACTATGAAGTTGCATTTCTCCCAGTTTAATACTAAGTTCGTCTCTTCACACCGCTGGAGGACTCTATCTAAATTTTTTAGACAATTTGTAAAAGAGCTTCCAAAGAAGGAGAAGTCATCCATGAAGACTTCCATTAAGTATTCTACTAGCTTGACAAATATCGCCATCATACATCTTTGGAATGTAGCTGGCGCATTGCAGAGGCCAAACGGCATCCTTCGATATGCGAAGGTGCCGAAAGGGCAAGTAAAAGTCATTTTTTGTTGGTCCTCGGGGGAAATAGGGATTTGGAAAAATCCCGAGAGACCATCAAGAAAGCAGTAAAAGGATGACCGGGGGTTCTTCATAGGATGTGGAGATTTTTAACTCTTTCGAATCGAAAGGATCGAAGGGCGAATCTGGCGGCAATTCATCTAAAGGAGGTTGATTTGCCAGATCCGAATCGTTTATCATTAAAGATAATAATTCTGAAAGAGAAGAACACTCATCCTCAAACGCGGATTCCAAATTAAAGCAGGAATCATCATTCGATAGTGAGTTCTGCATGGAGGGGTTGATATGCAAAGTAAGTTCATCGTCTCCAACCCGAAGGAGGAGGCGACCGTTACTAATATTGATTAAAGCGCGGGAGGTTGCGAGGAATGGGCGACCGAGAATGATAAGCACCTCAGCGTCCTCCTCTATGTCCAGGATGACAAAGTCTACCGGGAAGATAAACTTGTCGACCTTGACCAAAACATCCTCCACTACCCCTATCGGGTACTTTACCGAGCGATCCGTGAGTTGAATGCTCATCTTAGTCGGGCTTGGGATGCCCAAATCAAGTTTTTTGAAAAGGGAGAAAGGCATCAAGTTGATGCTAGCTCCCAAGTCCGCTAGAGCGTATTTTATTAACATATTGCCGAAGAGGCACGGGATGGAGAATCGTCCTGGGTCATTCAGTTTTGGCGGCAATTTGTTAAGGAGGACAGCCGAGCATTCCACATTAAGGGAAACGTGAAACATCTTCGAGTCGTTTTTTATTAGAAAGCAACTCCTTAAGATATTACGCGTATTTCGGCATTTGGGAGAGTGCCTCGCAGAAAGGAACGTTTATCTGGATTTGTTTTAAACTTTGTAAAAAAAATTTATAATGCTCGTCCTTCCGCTCGTTGTTTATATTCGAGGGATAAGGAAGGGATGGGCTAAAAACGATTGGCACAGTCGGAATACTCGTTGTATTATCTATCGAGAGAGGGGGTGGAGGAGTTGGTGTCGAAATATTTACCTTAGGCTCAACCCATTTTGGGGAGGTTACCTCCTTGCCGCTGCGAAGGTTGATGGCGTTGGCATTTTCTCGGGGGTTTGGCTCCGTGTTCCCTGGTAGAGCTCCATATGGCCGCTCGGAGACCATCTTTGCCAGCTGTCCCACCTGATTTTCCAAGTTTTTAATCGATCCGGTAATATTCCCGATATTTGACTCGGTGGACGCAACATATTTAGCAAAAATATCTTCGAGCGGAGAAGGTTTTGGAGGGGGAGGCTGAAATCCGTTTGGAAATCCTTGCGGATTTACAATTGGGGGCCTCTGAGCATTGTTAGGATTGCTCCAGGAAAAATTTGGTTGGTTCCGCCAACCCAGATTATAATTATTACTCTACGGATTGTTATTAGGGTTGAGGGGGGGGGGGGGGGGGGGGGGGGGGCTAACTGGGTTGCCTAGGTAATCTACAGTTTCTTCGACAAAAGTATTATTATTATTATTAAGAGGAGCCCAAGCGGGAGTGGAGGAGGAAGCAGTCATCTTCGCCACTTACTTAGCCGCTCCACTTGTGAGTCTAGGTGAGCAGTGACATCCACTTCATAAATCCCGACCGGTTTGGCAGGGCGAGATCTAGGCGCTTTCCATTGATAGGCGTTCATGGCCATTTCTTCGAACAGAGCTTGAGCGTCCGCCGGGGTTTTGTTGTTTAACGTTCCCACGGCGGCTGCATCGATCATCTGTCGTGTGGAAAAATTTAGGCTATTATAAAACATCTGGACCTGTAGCCAGGACGACAACGCATGATGAGGACATATACGCAGGAACTCTTTACAATGCTCCCAAGTCTCATAGAGAGACTCAGAATCGTATTGAATGAAAGAGGCGATATCCGTACGTAACTTAGCTATTTTTGACTGGGGAAATATTTAGTTAAAAAGTGTTCCGTCAATTAGGCCCAGGTGGTTATGGATCCTCTTAGAAGAGAAGTTAACCACGCTTTTTTCCTTCGTCCGCAGCGAAAATGAAAATAAGCGTAAACGAATGGTATCGTCAGTAACGGCATTAATTTTAAATGTATCGCATATTTCTAAAATGTTAGAAAGATGTAAATTCGGATCCTCATCTGGCAAACCGTCAAATTGGACTGACTGTTGTACCATTTGAATGATGCTAGATTTTATTTCAAAATTATTATTAGCCACTGTTGGGCACGTTATACTCGATCCTGTATCCTCCAGATTTGGCCTGACATAATATGCCATGGTCCGTGGCGGGGCCATATCTGGAATTTGATCGGCCATAGGTTCAGTGTAAGTATCTCCGACAAACTCTTCGAGAAATTCAAGTAAGTTTTGATCACAAAGTCGGAGGCGCTCGTGAAGAGTGCGCTCGATTTCGGGGTCAAAAGGGATATTCGAATCGTCCGAGGAGTTTCCTCGGGTCATATACTAATAATAAAAATGATATTATTATTTTTTCTTTTCTATGTTTTTTTATAATTTTTATTTATACTATTAATTTATTATTAATTAATAGTATTAATCATTGTGCAAGACCAATGCTCTGGATGCTGAATGAAGGAAGCATGGTTATGTGCACATAAATCAAAATGGATTCTTGAGTCTGCCCTCTCTGATGTCTTTGGCTTTGATTTGAGGGCATGATTCCGCAGCAAACGTGACGGTATAGGGGGCCACTATTTCAGTGGTAATCTGTGAGCAGCCACTTTGTGCATCTATTGTCAAAGGTTCGGTCTTTCTCCTCTGAGAGAAGCCACTTTGGGCATAGGGCCAAAGGTTAGGTCTGTTTCCAATCTTCCCCCGCCCATACCCCCAATGATTGGGGACTATATGGGTTCTGTTGTTGTTGTTGTTGTTGTTGTATATATATATTGTTTTTATTATTTATTTAATATATATGATAAAAGTAATAGTAATTCCTTGTATCAAATAACAACACGAAAGTCCGCGGCAACGGCGCCAAAAACTTGATGATTTTATTCCGGATTGCTTCTTTTTCTTTGTTTTGGTTAACCTTTATGTGACGAGATTAGAATTAGGCGGGTGTTTTCAAAGAGTTTCGCAAGTACTCCTACTTTGAGAAATTAATCGTTTTCCTATCGAAAGATAGAAGTAACAGTCTTGTTCTGCTTTTGAAGTATTGGCGTTTACACCTTGACTACAATGCCGAATTCAATTGATTTTTAAAATAGCAAGGGAGAGTTTTGCACTAAATTGGTTTGAAAAGCTTTTGTTTAATTTTTTTAATATAAATTAATCATATAGTAAAGGCAAGTATACCTTATCATGAGTAATACATGATATTTTGTTTTAGAAAATATCGAGGTCGTATATTTCCGCGGGTCGTATTGATTATACTACTTTGAGGAACGAACTACTATTTTATCAGAATAATATTTTTGGTTAAGTTAACTAGAGTTCTAAATGATAAAATGCATATAACTAGAGTTAAGAAAACGATAATAAGCGAATAACTAGAGTTCTAAATGATGATAATAAATAGCGCCCGATGTCGAATTACCTTGAGACGAAAATAGTCTTTTTTAGAAGTAAAAGAGATGACTTCTTAAAACATTAAAACGACTTGGCCGTGGAGGTTCCATATTTATGAACGCTCCTCTCTCGAGGGTACGCCCACCCGAGATTATGAATATTCGACCGAACTCTTGTTCTATAATCGAATCTTCTTAATACTCGCTTTATGTTGTGAACCTCTCTATTGGGTTTTTACTTCCAATTCAGGAGACTTACCACATCCTCTCTCGAGGGTAGAGCGTACTTATCTTTACCCATGAGCGATCAGTCCGTACGCACGAGCCTCTCGGCTAACTTGTGTACGGAGACGAAAATGAAAACCACACATCGATTATGTGGCTCCACTCAACGTTATTCTCGGGTAAACATTAAGCGTTAATTATTTTAGAAAGAGATGTTTTAATTTTTAGAAAAACTATTTTTGTGTCCCAATGCTCTTCGACATCGTGTGCTAAAGGAAATTAGCCACTCATCGGAATGGAGACGACATTAATAGTTGGAAAAATACATGTTTAATAATTTACGCGGATATAAGCGGATAAAAAGGGAAATAAAAAGACTTATATAAAAACAGTAATAGTATCCGTCCGAACCATCTTAATCAAGCGCTAAAGAAACTTAGCCTCTCATCCGGGACGTGGGTGGTATATAGCAGTTATATAAAGACTAAAAATTAAAACTAAGTTACAAAAAAGAAAAACACTATCTCATAAACTCACGCACTCTACTTGTAATAAAAAGACTGAATCGAAAGAAAGCGTTTAAACGAAAGCGATAAATAACGCGTTAAAGAAAGCGATAAACTATTTTTATGAAAGCAATAAACCTAAATTATGAAAGCAATAAACTAAGATATAAAAGCAATAAACTATTCTCATACACGCGCACACACTAACATAAATAAAAAGAAGATGATCCAAATGAGAAAACAACATTTTATTTCTTAAAGGCGAAAATTACAAACGAACATAAACTTAATTGCATAAAGAAAACTCACAATCACACAAAAGAACTCAAAATAACATTACAACACTCAAAATTTGGATGATATTTCCTTCAGCCGAGCCCCACTATTTAAAGGAAAATTTTCATTTTTACACGCCCTAGGTCACGGGCGTGACTTGGATGTCACAGCCGTGACTTAGGGCGTGACATTTGCTCGGCTGTATTCGCAAACTTCTCAAAGGTTCCGCCGTCAAATAAGGCTGCACACGGGCGTGACTTGGTGTGTTACGGGCGTGACCATGGGCGGCAGACGTCGGCAGCATGGGCGCGACTTAGGTCGTGATGCGCTGGTGGCTCACGGGCGTGACTCTGCTGGATCACAGGCGTGACTTGTAGATTCACGGGCGTGACTTGGTGAAAATCCAGCGAGACGCTGGGATGGTGCACTTATCCATCGAGACGTTGGGACGGTCGCAATGGTTCTGGGCTGGGTCTCAGCGGTTCGGGCTGAGTCTCAGCGATTCGGTCTGGTCGTCTCAGCGGTTCGGGGTCTTGTCTCAGCGGTTCTAGGCTGGTCTCATCGGTTCTAGGCTGGTCTCAATGGTTCTGGGCTGGTCTCAGCAGTTCTGGGCTGGTCTCAGCGGTTCTGGGCCTTTAAATTTACACGCCCATGGTCACGGGCGTGACCTAAAAAAGTGCAAAAATCTGCAAAAACAAAAATAAAACTAAGTTAGTAAGGAAATGATGAAAAGAAGCAATTTATTTATTAATTTACATAGAAAATTCACAATATTAATTAAAACTATACTAATAATTATACAAAAAAATACATATATTTTACTACTCATCATGGAGTTTGGTCGGCACAGCTCCGGTCGCGTGGTTTTTTACCCTTTCTGGGTTTTCCACGTTAAAAAGTCCCAGTGTACTTAACGATTCAAGTCGACCGGTCTACCAAATGCACCTAAGCGACCTGCAACAGTTTGGCGCCGTCTGTGGGAATGGATTCCCAAATACTGTGCAAAGGCCTTCCGAGGACAGCATCTGCTCTGCCCCTGTTCACAGAATCGGCAGGAACGGACACCCACAAGGAACTTTCCGACGCACATAGTTCCTCCATTCCGTCGAACTCGGCAAGGAAAGCGCTTCTCGCTGCGCCCATCTTGCCTAAATGGCTTGAAATGGTCGGCAAATGGACTCCTCCAGCAGCAGAGCAGGATTCGAATAATGTTGCATTCCAGCAAGAGCAATCCCCTCTGTCAAGATCGATCCTGGCGTATCCCATCCAGTCGTGGCAAAAGCTCCCACACTGTAAAGAGTTTCACGGAGCAGAAGATCCGAACGAGCATGTTAACTACTTCCTAGTTGCTGTGGGGACGTTTGGGCTTCTAGATCAAATCAGCTGCAAAATCATTGCAGATACACTACGCGGAGGTGCTCTCACCTGGTATCGATCCCTGCCTAAGGGAACAGTCCACAACTTCACTAAACTATCCCAATTGTTCACTGGATGGCACGAAGCCCGCACACAGAGAATCCGAGAAGATAGCTCAGCACGGGGAGAACACGAGTTGGTCGGATCTCCCGGTCCAGGACAAGTAGAACATGACAAACAACAAAGAATAGACGACGCGAGCTTCCTTCGATGTCATCCTCGTGGGGGATGGATTTAGCCTTACGCGCAAGCATCGGCAACCCGGCCTACGAATTAAAAAGAGCTTTGATAAGCCATCGCATCTCATTCAACATTTGTTCATGGCAGCCGTGATATGACTCAAGCTCCTCGGCGGAAACCTCTGGCCTGAGAGCCAGCGACGTAGAACTCCTGGACGGAACGATGATACCCACTATAGGAGTTATCGTTCTCCCCGTCCAAATAGGAGCACTGCCAGAACCGGTCCAGCAGGACGTCCAGTTTGTCATCGCAGAAGCAGATTCGCCATGCGACGCAATATTCAGGAGCGATCTACTTGACACCTTACAACATGACGCGTCCATGGCTGGTCGCATAGCTAGCAAAGGGAAAATCATTAGAGACTCGATTTGTGGACTCAACGCCGCCACTGCCGGACTTCCTTGGGTCACCTACGACCCATCACCGAGTCCTAATTGTGAGAAAGACGGAACGCAGGAGAGCCGCGCAACCCCTGTGCCAGTAGCGGAAGATAATCTACTTACGCTCGAGAGCCCACAGCAGCTCGAAATCATGGGTCGAAAGAGGAAGGGACAACAACAACTGATCGTGAAAGCCGACAGGCCCGACCAGGGCCAATCGGCTTTCTCCCGGGGGCTGGCAAACCGAAGGACTCGGGTCTACACCCCGTTAAATGCCTCCCGTGAGCATATCCTGTCCGTGATCTACAACAGCTGGATCATCAAATGGCCAAGACCGCTCCCCAGAAATACGGGAGATAAATCCCTCTTTTATGACTTTCACAGGGGCTTGAGACACTGTACAAGGCAATGCCTCAGCCTGAAGGATGAAATCGAGCGCCTTGTCGAGTCAGGGTACCTGAAGATCTACCGCCAAGCAGCTCAGAAACAAGCAGTTCGTGGAACGACCATGGGTGGTCAGCCACCAGAGTGATCAAGCCACCACTGCGCTTCACACAGGATGATCGAATGAACTCGTGCAAACACCACTCAAAAGTGCCAAGAACCGGGCAAGGGAGTCCCACGCTATCTACGCCCTCATTTCATTTGTAATCGCTAACCGAAAAGCTGCAAGACTACACTTGCGCATGTATTTATGTTCGTTTCAATTTAACGTATCTTACTTATTCTTAACTCTACTGACACTTTTGGGCCTTGCCCCTAGGACTTCACACTATCGCCGATCGAAGTTCAGCCCTTCTCCCTGCAGTAAGGTCTCGGCGTCGTAAGGGCCTGCCCCTCTTACGGTCGCCCCCGGTTTGAACACATACGCTCACCGACAACTTTGGTGCCTTGCCCCTAGGACTTCACACTGCCGCCGATCGAAGGTCAGCCCTTCTCCCCGCAGTAAGGTCTCGGCTTCATAAGGGCCTGCCCCTCTTACGGTCGCCCCCGATTTGAACATGTACGCTCACCGGCAATTTTGGGGCCTTTCCCCTAGGACTTCGCACTACCGTCGATCGAAGGTCAGTCCTTCTCCCCGCATTAAGGTCCTGGAGTCGTAAGGGTCTGCCCCTCTTACGATCGTCAACGGTCTAAATGAATACGCTCTACACCGACCACCTCGGGGCCTATCCCCCTAACCACTATTTCGAATATAAGAAAGACACCTAAGTCGACAAAAACACATAAAAATAAATGCTACACACATAAAGTGATAAATTGAAACAATCGCGTCAGCTCAACGTTGTACATAAGCAAAGGATAAACAGAAGACGATGAAAGAAAATAAAAATACAGAAAACAGGAAACGCAGGTATCAGTCATCGACCGCATCCGAGCGATCATCCTCCGAAAGATCCCGAGCTTCGAGAACGACAATGTTGCATCCCATATTCCTCTCCACCATGCCGATAATCGTTCTTCTCCTCGGAGCGGAACCAGCTCTTGTTACTCCGAACCTCGATACGACCCCCAGGTCGGTAGAGACCTCACACCAATCCTTGAACATCTCCAAAGAGAATCGCGCGCTTTGTTCCCAAAAAAGCATAATCAACCCCATAATCCTCGCCATCCCGACCGGAGTAAACTGAGTGATCGGAACGTCGCAGAACTGAAAAATCTCAATCGCCTCATCCGAGGGAGGCAAGCGAAACCCGGAATTCAAACAACTCTCAGAGAGAGTCATGAAACCGGTCGGTGGGTTCTGGGCGCGTTCATCAGCCCGAGGAATCTTCACCTCTTTACTGAATGGCATTCCAAGTTGCTTGCGCCACGTATCAGTCCGCGCAGCATCAAGAGTTGAGCGAAGACGCATCGGCCGTGACTGACCGCCTCACTTCAAGAACCGGAAAAAATAAAACAAATTAAATTTCCTGCAAAAACTACAAGTGAAACCAGGAAAAAATCTGATATCTCGCAAACAAGTGCACGGCCCGGGAGTGGTCGGCGCACGCCGCACGCCCAATCGCACAAAACGTGCACACAAGCGCGCCCGCCCTTGTATGGTTTCACTCATTCAAGCAAGCACCATCCGACCACGTTAAACATAAGCCGATTAGCCACCACCAGTCGCGCATCCCGAGCATGCCATTCCTGGATGACCAAGTGCCGTCCGACATGCTATCCGAAGGCCGTCCAGCGCGCCCCCTCCTGGGTGGGGTTTGACCGAACGAGGGTCAGGTTAATGCCCCCAAAGGGGTGCAGTCAAACCGCACCCCATGATTGAGGTGCGGCAAGGCCACACCCCCCGCAGGCGGGTCGGCCGCCCGCCCCTAGCTAAGAGCCGGTCGGGTGTGTGCCTCCCCTCCCCGGGTGGGGATCGGCTGGCCGTGCGCCGGCCGCGTGCTCCCGGGAGGGAGCCGGCCGAGCACCCTCAAATGAAATGCTGCCGAACTGCACACCATGTTGGGGTGCGGCAAGGATGCACCCCCCTTTAGAGGGGTCGGTCGACCGCCCCCGGATGGGAGCCGGTTGGGCGCGCGCCGGCCGCCCGCTCCCAGGAGGGAGCCGGCCGCGCACCCACGTCAAGAGGCCGGCCGCCCGCAAGTGGTTGGCCACGCGTCGGCCACCCGACCCCGCGTGTCGGCCACGGGCGTGCCGGCTGATGCGCAAATCTAGAACACCGCTATAGACGGTAGCGAGACTGCGGCACGAAATGACAGTGTACCGATCGTTCAAGTAATATAAAATGAGGAGTGAATCCCCGAGTATCGAATCTCGAAGGAACATAGTAAGGTGGAGTTTAATTTTGAGGAAGGACTTGAGATCGATGTCCTTTAGGTTGAATGGATTGCGGAAGACTTGGATTGGATTGTGAAAAATAAAAGAAAAGAACTAAACTACTCATATGCAGGCCTTGAGCGCACTACTTTGCTAGGTGGGATGGAAGCTACGTAGGCCTTGAACGCACTACTTCGCAAGGGCGGATTGACGAGTAGGCAAGCAGATGGAGTGGTAAGTGCGGAATCGAACTGTGCAGGACTTGAGCGCGCTGCTTCGTTAGGCGAATGGATTACACGGGCCGCTATGCCACGCTTCGCTAGGAGGATGGAAGAGTAGGCTTTGCAGATGGAGTGAGTCACACCGGCGGGGTTGAGGTGGATTACACTGGCCGTTAGCACCGCTTAGCTTGGCGGATGGAAGAGTAGGCACACGGAATGGGCGAGTAGGCTAGCGGAATGAAGTGGAGGGTGGAGCGGATTTGGTGGCGCACCTCAAATACACATATAAACAAGATAAATTCATTAAAATGAAATAAACATTACAAAGCATTGTTTATAGTGCACATCATCAAAATATAAGAAATCTAGCTTATACAACTACCTATACAAAGAAAGAGAAAGTCAGAATCGACCCAATCTGAAGCCTTGTCGAAGATTCGCGGTTGGAATCGCTGGGTTGTCAATCCGCGTCCAAGCTCGGTCTTCAACTGCGTCCGGGGTAGAGAAGGCGGTCACTACCTTCCAATGGCCCATCTTCTTCGTGTCACGATCCGACCGCACGACCTAGCTTCCTTCTCCTTGGATATTGGTGGATGTAGGGCTAGATCCCTCTCCTTGGAGCTTGAGGATGATGGAGGCGGCCGGGAGGATGCTTCGGCTTTAGATTTGCAAGGAAATGGTGGTTGGAGCTCCTCCTTAAGGTGGGCGGCGATGGAGCGGCGAAAAAGGGCAAAACTGGAGCTCTTGTGCGGGGGAAAGAAGATCGATCCGGATTAGGGCGGAAATCTGCGCTTTTATAGAAAACAATCAGAAATTTGGTCACGCACGGTCGAACGCACGACCGTGCGTGAACCGTGCGATATTAATCGAGAACAAAGGCCAAGAAGACTAAGCAGGCCCGCCCGTGCATTTTACTCACGCACGGTCGAAGCCGATCGTGCGTAAAAACGCACAGGCAAATTCAGAAAGCTCGAAATCCGGCAAACAATAGGAGATCATGTGTTTTGTTCGCGCACGGTTGAGGCCAACTGTGTGTGAAGAAAATGCACGAGCGGGGCAGATCACCATATTGACCAGCCGATCATAGCGCACAACCGCAGCCGACCGTGTGTCAAGTAAACGCACGACCGTGCGATTCATACAGGATGAATTCTGGGCAATATGGATGATCTGCCCACATGCACAACGAAACCACATGATGGGAACACACCTCCAGCAAAAATATAAAAGCATAAAAAGAATGGGGAGCACATTGTGCTTGCCCCCAACAATAAAGAGCGCAATTGCACGCCACAGCGGGCCAACAAGTGCACTCCGTGAAGAAATGTGATTTAAGTGAAATATAAGCATTAATGAACTAGAAGTGAAGTGGAAGTGCGTGAAAACAAGCCCAGATGAGTCCAAAAATGTGTATAAAATTAGGACTCATCACCGGCCGGCCGCCGCCCGGCACCCGACCTTACGCGCCGGTGAGGAATCACACACCCCCGCGCCACCTGGCGCACCGCCGTTAGCATCTCCGGCGCACACCCGCGCACCGGCAAAATCGCCCCGGCATAATTGCCCTCTCCCTCATTGTCTCCGCAAAAAATAACTACTTACCTCCGGCATGGTGGGGTGCGACGTGAAAGTGAGGTTAGATCTTAGATTTACTCTTGAGGGGGGGGTGAATAGAGTATTAAAACTTTTTCAATTAATTTTATTGAGGAATTAAAATAGTGATATATATGTGTATTGAGTGAGTAATAAAAATAAACACAAAGAGAGCACACAGCACAGCATACAGAAAATCATAACACAGAGGACACAAGGATTTTTATAGTAGTTCCCCAATAAACCTGGGTACGTCTACTCTTTTACCACACTTGGTAGGATCCACTAGGTTTTTGATCAGGTGCCCTATCACCAAGGGGTTTTTGATCAGGTGTCCACACACCAAGGAGCTTTTGATCAGGTGCTCTAACAAAACCACAGGTTTTTGATTAGGTGCCCTACCACCAATGGGTTAACTTTTGAAGGGAGTTATAACCCTGTACAAGATGAGGTAAAGAAGGGTTTGAATGTTCTTCTCTGTCAATATTCTGAGAGAAGACTCTAGTGGATTGTTGATGTTGTAAAGCTCCTCTGTCTGATTGAAAATGTTTGACAGTAGATGGCTGGAGCTTTCTCTTGAATAAATTGATCTTCATGTAGCTGATGAATCTGGATGAATAAGTTCTTCAGATTATTGTTGCTCTTTGAAGATCTGATCTAGCAGCAGAAATACTGAGTGTTGGTGCCAAAAATGGTACCAACTCCACACTCGCTCGAGCTGAAGGATGGGGGGTGAAACTGTTGGGTGGCCGGTTACTTTGAGCTGGAGGAAAGACTATTTTATTGATATAAATCATGAGTTACAGCTGAGGTTACAATAGAGAAGTATGAAAGAAACAACATAAACATGAAGAAAAAGGGGCCTGAAGGGAGATCGGAGAGGTCTCAGCGGTCACTCAAAGTTGAGACCGCTCAAACCACTGTCTGGGACTGGAAGCTCTCCAAAAGTCTTGAAACTGGTACCCCTACCCCTCTATTTATAGACACAGGGGTCTGCCCGAATGGGCAGATCTGGAAGTAACGGGCTGCCCGGAACTGCTGAGATCGCCTGAGACCGCTACTGAGATCGCTGATATCGTCTGCACCTGCTGAGATCATCTGCTGAGACCGCTGAGATCGTCTGGACTGGACCTGCTTACCTAAACAGACCACATAAAATAGATTCAGCATAGGACTAAGATCCTCCGGAGTGAGATCGCCCGGGAGGGGCGATCTCCCTCTGCGAGGTCGCCCGGAAGGGGCGACCTTCCCTGCTGCGAGATCGCCCGGGAGGGGCGATCTCCCTGCGAGATCGCCCGGCAGGGGCGATCTCTCCTCTGCGAGATCTCCCGGGAGGGGCGATCTCCCTCTGCGAGGTAGCCCGCAAGGGGCGACCTTCCCTGCTGCGAGATCGCCCGGGAGGGGCGATCTCCCTCTGCGAGGTCGCCCGGAAGGGGCGACCTTCCTTGCTGCGAGATCGCCCGGGAGGGGCGATCTCTCCTCTGCGAGATCGTCCGGGAGGGGCGATCTCCCTCTACGAGGTCGCCCGGAAGGGGCGACCTTCCCTGCTGCGAGATCGCCCGGGAGGGGCGATCTCCCTGCGAGATCGCCCAGGAGGGGCGATCTCTCCTCTGCGAGATCGCCCGGGAGGGGCGATCTCCCTCTGCGAGGTCGCCCGGAAGGGGCGACCTTCCTTGCTGCGAGATCGCCCGGGAGGGGCGATCTCCCTGCGAGATCGCCCCGGAGGGGCGATCTCTCCTCTGCGAGATCGCCCGGGAGGGGCGATCTCCCTCTGCGAGGTCGCCCGGAAGGGGCGACCTTCCCTGCTGCGAGATCGCCCGGGAGGGACGATCTCCCTGCGAGATCGCTCAGGAGGGGCGATCTCTCCTCTCCGAGATCGCCCGGGAGGGGCGTTCTCCCTCTGCGAGGTCGCCAGACAGGGGCGACCTTCCTTGCTGCGAGATCGCCCGGGAGGGGCGATCTCCCTACGAGATCGCCCGGGAGGGGCGATCTCTCCTCTGCGAGATCGCCCGGGAGGGGCGATCTCCCTCTGCGAGGTCGCCCGGAAGGGGCGACCTCCCCTTTGCGAGACCGCCTGGGTTCGACGAGATCGCCCCCCCGGAGGAGCGAGATCGGCCCGGATCTCCGAAAATACCGCAATACCTGAAAAAGTTAGCTCGGAGGGGATCGCCGATTTCTGGGTAAAACATAATCCCCGCATTTTTTTAAGTTTTGAAAAAACTTCGAAAAAATTAAAACTTACCCACGAGAATCGCGATCCACCTTTCCTGTCATATTAAAGCATGTATGATAGGAAAATGTAAATACCTGTGCGAACTTACTACCTCCAAGCATGCTTGAAAAACTCTCTCTCTATAAGAGAACTTGCGGCCATTTGATGTTATGTGAGTACCTGAAAAGAACTAGTGTGCACCTGCCTGCCTCTGTAAAAGATCGGTTTTTTTGATACTTATCTTGCCTATATTTGAGATAGAATCGATAATTTAAGAATGACTATCTTGTGGTTGTCGAAACTTCTTTGGAGAAGATATTAACTTTGGCCATTTGAAACTGCTTTGTTATGAAATAATTCGGATTTCAAATGGCGATTTTTAATATTCGAGATATTTTGTAGAGGAATCAGATCATGATAATCCAAAAATGATATTTCTGAACTATGTTATGTACTTTGATAAATGAAGGTATCAAATAATCCAGACTGCTCCTTCTGCGAATCTTGAAAAACATTTGTCTTTTGAGATAGAATATTGTCGGACTCAGCTTTTCCGACTGCTTCTTTGTTGATTAATAGAAGGAAAGACCTCATGAATACTTTCATGTGCTTTAGATTGCTTGATAAAGAGATGAGCACTCAAGTAGTGATCTTAATTTCTCCAGACCGCCCAAAATTAATATGAGAGGTTCTAAGATGATGATCACAAATGCCCCAAAACACATGTCAGAAAAGCTTCTTTGAAGAGAACCAGTTAACAATCTTCAATACTTCAGATTGCTAGAAACTCCTCAAAAATCCTGGGAAATCCCACCAGCAATCTCTAACTTCAAAATCTTGGAGAAAATTAAGCCGGCGGTCTCAAAATTTTGAGATTGCTGAAAAAACCTGAAAAAACCAAATAAACTCTGGAAATCCCACCGGCAATCTCAAACTTCCAAATCTTGGAGAAAATTAAGCTGGAGAAAATTAAGCCGGCGGTCTCAAAATTTTGAGATTGCTGAAGAAACCTGAAAAAACCAAATAAACTCTGGAAATCCCATCGGCAATCTCAAACTTCCAAATCTTGGAGAAAATTAAGTCGGCGGTCTCAAAATTTTGAGATTGCTGAAGAAACCTGAAAAAACCAAATAAACTCTGGAAATCCCACCGGCAATCTCAAACTTCCAAATCTTGGAGAAAATTAAGCCGGCGGTCTCAAAATATTAAGATTGCTGACGAAACCTGAAAAACCAAATAAACTCTGGAAATCCCACCGGCAATCTCAAACTTCCAAATCTTGGAGAAAATTAAGCCGGTGGTCTCAAAATTTTGAGATTGCTGAAGAAACCTGAAAAAACCAAATAAACTCTGGAAATCCCACCGGCAATCTCAAACTTCCAAATCTTGGAGAAAATTAAGCCGGCGGTCTCAAAATTTTGAGATTGCTGAAGAAACCTGAAAAACCAAATAAACTCTGGAAATCCCACCGGCAATCTCAAACTTCCAAATCTTGGAGAAAATTAAGCCGACGGTCTCAAAATTGTGAGATTGCTGAAGAAACCTGAAAAAACCAAATAAACTCTGGAAATCCCACCGGCAATCTCAAACTTCCAAATCTTGGAGAAAATTAAGCCGGCGGTCTCAAAATTTTGAGATTGCTGAAGAAACCTGAAAAAACCAAATAAACTCTGGAAATCCCACCGGCAATCTCAAACTTCCAAATCTTGGAGAAAATTAAGCCGGCGGTCTCAAAATATTAAGATTGCTGACGAAACCTGAAAAACCAAATAAACTCTGGAAATCCCACCGGCAATCTCAAACTTCCAAATCTTGGAGAAAATTAAGCCGGTGGTCTCAAAATTATGAGATTGCTGAAGAAACCTGAAAAAACCAAATAAACTCTGGAAATCCCACCGGCAATCTCAAACTTCCAAATCTTGGAGAAAATTAAGCCGGCGGTCTCAAAATTTTGAGATTGCTGAAGAAACCTGAAAAACCAAATAAACTCTGGAAATCCCACCGGCAATCTCAAACTTCCAAATCTTGGAGAAAATTAAGCCGACGGTCTCAAAATTGTGAGATTGCTGAAGAAACCTGAAAAAACCAAATAAACTCTGGAAATCCCACCGGCAATCTCAAACTTCCAAATCTTGGAGAAAATTAAGCCGGCGGTCTCAAAATTTTGAGATTGCTGAAGAAACCTGAAAAAACCAAATAAACTCTGGAAATCCCACCGGCAATCTCAAACTTCCAAATCTTGGAGAAAATTAAGCCGGCGGTCTCAAAATTTTGAGATTGCTGAAGAAACCTGAAAAAACCAAATAAACTCTGGAAATCCCACCGGCAATCTCAAACTTCCAAATCTTGGAGAAAATTAAGCCGGCGGTCTCAAAATTTTAAGATTGCTGAAGAAACCTGAAAAAACCAAATAAACTCTAGAAATCCCACCGGCAATCTCAAACTTCCAAATCTTGGAGAAAATTAATCCGGCGGTCTCAAAATTTTGAGATTGCTGAAGAAACCTGAAAAAACCAAATAAACTCTGGAAATCCCACTGGCAATCTCAAACTTCCAAATCTTGGAGAAAATTAAGCCGGCGGTCTCAAAATTTTGAGATTGCTGAAGAAACCTGAAAAAACCAAATAAACTCTGGAAATCCCACCAGCAATCTCAAACTTCCAAATCTTGGAGAAAATTAAGCCGGTGGTCTCAAAACTTTCTCTTCTTTGAAGAAACTTGAATGATCAAATAAACTCTGAATATTTCCCCAGTAATCTCTTATACTTGAGTCCATTCACCTTTAGTGAAATAATCACTTACTGCTCACAGAACCCACTGATTTAACAGAAATATGGGAATGAAATAATCTGGAGCAATTCAACATAACTTTTCCCTGGTAACCTTTCATGTGAAATCAACCCAGCCCCAGCCCTACCGCCTAATAAAAGTCGGTAGCGGGAGCTCAGAAATCAATGAACAATATTTTTCTTTTAATCTCAATCAGATATCTCAACTATTGATGGTAATCATCATATAGGAAGAGATTGAGGGAGAGAAAAGTTGGGAGAAAGGGGGTTGGGCTACCCACTACGCATCTGCGAGTGATTCGAGCGAGATGCGGTCGTTGCGGGTTTTACGACCCGGAGAAGAGAGAATTGGAGGTGTTACTTCCATATTTCCTATCAAACAATAGGGATGGTATTTCTACCTTTCATATCCTTGTCTACGTATTTCACGAGGTATTAACGTAAACAAGAAAAAGTAAAGTGATGATAAAGCTTTACCCGTTCCGGTTGATCTGGCCAATTTCTACTTTTCATATCAAAGTATTTGTAGAAATATGAATGTAGACAGGTAAATGTAAGGAAAAGTAAAGTAATGAAAGAGTATTAAACATACTTGGCTGGATGTCCGCAGTGAATATGGGTATGAAGATTGATATAGCTGACTGCTGGAAAACATCCTTGCGATGATAGTTGCTTATAAACACAGATAACTGTTATTCTTATTACAAGCAAAACTTAGAAAATAAAAGATGCAGAAACTCCAAACAGGTGGGAGACATGCAAAACAAAATTGACAATGTATCTCATCTATACTTCATGCATTTCTTTTATTGAATGAAAGAAAATTTGCTGTGTGAAGTTGTCTTTGCTGGAAAATAAGATCTTCATGTTATTAAGCAACATAATCATGTAATTTTCCTGCCTTCAATAGTTGGTCTATCAATTTTCGGAGCGCACGACAATCTTCTGTATCATGACCAGAAGCTAAATGGTATAGGCAGTAGAGTTCTTGATTGTGTTTTGCAACATTAGACCTCATAGGACGGGGTCTTTTACACTCTGGCATATTCTGAATAATTGGAAAAACCTCTTCCAAAGGGATATTCAACTGACCAAATCCTTCTGAGTAAGTTTCATATTTAAATGTTGTAGGATCATAAGACATGATGGGAGAGACCTCCAAGAATGGAGATGGCACATCTTGTTGAGGTGGAGTAGACATATCCGGGGGAGATGAACAAGACTCAAACTGCTCATCTTGCTGAGGGATTTGTGATGAAGATGAATGATGATGATGATGATGATGATGATATCTATTCACCCGATGCCGCCTAGTGCGCCGGTTCTGAGAATTCATATAATTAGGATTCATTGCCTCACCTTGAATAAACCGGTTTGCTATTTCGATGAGGTGCCTATAAGACTTGGGCTCATTTGCGGTAACTTTGAATTTGAGAGGGCCTTCTTGGAGTCCGTTGATTAAAGCGACTTGATACAGTTCCTGATCTGTACTAACAATTTGAAGAATTTCTCTCTGGAATCTATCGACATAGTGGGCGAGAGTTTCGTTAACTCCTTGCTTGATTTGGAAAAGGGCTGTGACACCTCTTTTCCGCTTTTTGTTGGTAGAAAACCTTAAGAGAAACAATCTCCGCAAATCCACAAGGCAAGCAATTGATCCAGATGGCACGCTATAGAACCATTCTCTAGCATGACTGTCAAGGGTCATAACAAAGAGCTTGCACTTGACGCCATCCATTAATGTTCTTATAGAAATGGCTGACTCAAAGGCTTGGAGATGGGAGAAGGGATCTTCTTTTCCAGTGAAGGTTGGCAGACGAGGCTCTCTAAAACTGTCAGGAGCAGTCACCCAACGAACTCTATCTGTGAAAGGAGAAGGATCTTCCTCTTCAACAAAATCTGGAGGAGATGAAGGATAATACGCATCCGCTGGGGCTGGAAAACTAGTACACTTCTCCTGAGGGTTAGACATTTCTACGGGACCTCCCTGGGCAACTGGCCTGAAAAATTCAGGTCGAGTGGCCGCGAACTCATCAGCTTGGGGTGGCAAAGGAACAAATGGATCCACAAATCGGGGAGGAGGAGGAGCTTTCTTAATAGGAGCTTGAACATCTGGTATCTCCATTGATACCCAAAAAATAGGAATTGCCGAAAAGGAAAAGCTGCGATAACTTCCAAATGGAGTCGAATTTTGGAAATCTTAGGGCAGAAAAATGCCTGAACGGGGAATCCCGTTCAATTTTTGGATAGTTCAGGCCGAGACGGTCGCAACGGGCTTTGAATTTCTGAATTCCGACACCCGGATCAAAAGTTATGACCGTTTGAAGTTTTGAAGAATTTTAGGTCGAATTCACCGTAGCTGCTGTTTCACCAACTACTCAAAATCTGAAGGCCGCGTGTTAGATCTGTTGGTGCCAAAAATGGTACCAACTCCACACTCGCTCGAGCTGAAGGATGGGGGGTGAAACTGTTGGGTGGCCGGTTACTTTGAGCTGGAGGAAAGACTATTTTATTGATATAAATCATGAGTTATAGCTGAGGTTACATTAGAGAAGTATGAAAGAAACAGCATAAAACATGAAGAAAAAGGGGCCTGAAGGGAGATCTGAGAGGTCTCAGCGGTCACTCAAAGTTGAGACTGCTCAAACCACTGGCTGGGACTGGAAGCTCTCCAAAAGTCTTGAAACTGGTACCCCTACCCCTCTATTTATAGACACAGGGGCCTGCCCGAACGGGCAGATCTGGAAGTAACGGGCTGCCCGGAACTGCTGAGATCGCCTGAGACCGCTACTGAGATCGCTGAGATCGTCTGAACCTGCTGAGATCGTCTGTTGAGACCGCTGAGATCATCTGGACTGGACCTGCTTACCTAAACAGACCACATAAAACAGAGTCAGCATAGGACTAAGATCCTCCGGAGTGAGATCGCCCGGGAGGGGCGATCTCCCTCTGCGAGGTCGCCCGGAAGGGGCGACCTTCCCTGCTGCGAGATCGCCCGGGAATAGAATATTCATAAGATATTAGTACTGTACACCAAATCTGATACGACGCTTACCTTTTTCCTTTTCCATGAAATGTCCTTTTCCGCTAAATGTCAACGGCTATAATCTCGGAATAATAAAAGGAAATATATTAACTTTACTTATCTGGAAGAATAGAGCCATTGCAGAAGATATCTGAGTTCAGAGAATGGAATAATATAATCTGTCTGAAATAAATCTGCTGTCATTTAATTCGTCGACCTGAGGAACAAGTTCGTCGAACAGAATTGGATTCGTCGATCTGAAGATATTCGTCGAACGCAATGTTGAGTTCATCGATCTCAATCTGAATCTGGCTAGAAGAATGGAATTAGTCGAGCTGAGAAGAACTTTCGTCGATCTGAGCATCTGATACTTATTTTTCGAACGCAGAGCTGAGTTCGTCGAACGCAGAGAGGAGTTCGTCGAACACAGAATTAGTTGGCAAATTCGTCGACCGCTGAGACTGGACAAAATCGTCGACCGCTGAGTTTGAACAAAATCGTCGACCGCTAAACTGCTGAGACGCTGAGATAGAAGCAAGCCATTCGTCGAACGCAGAGTGTAAGGCGTTCGTCGAATGCAGAGAGCAAGCCATGCGTCGAACGCAGAGAGCAAGACGTTCGTCAAACGCAGTGTGGAGTTCGTCGAAAGCACAATCTGAATCTTTTCTTGAGTTCTAACAGCCTAAAACCCTGACCCATAAAACTATACATTGGGGTCAACTTAGTCCTAATCAGCAGATAGTGATCCTAGCCCAAATTAGTAATAGAGTTGTTCCAACACGACGCACGAGAATGGCAATGATCCGAACAACCGCGAGCAAGACAAAGCCTCCACACTCCTCCACACGATGATTTGGACTCCGAAGATTTGGGGGGCTTATGATATGCACTCATACATTTGTAATTACGGGGTGCGGTTAGAGAAAGCCCCACTAAGTGGGAGTGGAGTTAGTGGGGTCAAGAGTCAAACCCATGACCATAATTCCGCCGCACGCACAATTTTCCCCGTGAGCGGCGCCGGGCGAAACCAAAGCCGCACCCCACCACTGAGGTGCGGCTAGTCTGCACCCCACTAAGTGGGGTGCAGATAGCCTACACCCACTCCAGTGGGGTGCAACCTAACTGCACCCCACCTTGGTGGGGTGCGACTATGAAGCACCCATGGGGGTGCGGCCAAGCCGCACCATATGGTGGGGTGCGGCCAAGCCGCACCACCATGGGGGTGCGACCAAGCCCTCCCTGGGGCTCGTGGGGGATGCAGTCGAAACCGCATCCCCCCTGTCTGGTGCAAGCGGTACCCGTTTTCCCCTCGGGGGGCTCCGGTTCCCGCTTTCTGAGTAAGCGTGATCGTCGGAAGCCGCAACTCGTCCACGTGATGACTGCATTCCAGCAATACTCACCCATTCACTCGTAACGCTCCGCGCTCGTAGCACGCCCAGAACACTTCCGTGTTCGATGCATGCTCAGAACGCTTCCAAGGGCGCCCGGAACGCCTCCGTGTTCGTTGCGCACTCCGAACGCTTTTGAGCACGCTCAGAAGCATTTCAGCGTTCCCCACACGCTTGCAATTAACCATTTTTCTCAGATTTCAGGACTCAGTCGCCGCCTTTTTCACCTTCAACAAAGCTGCCGGAACTGCCCGAAGGGCGAGACAGTCATTTACGAAAAATAGAGATCTGTGTACTCCAAATCAGCCAGTATGATTCGCTCGTCAGGTGGTTACGGTGGTTACGACTGCAAAATTACCTGGCTACCCCCGACCAAAGCTATAAAAGGAGCCCAGAGCCTTCATTTCAAGAAACCTTGCCTTCTGCACCCGAGAGAGCTCTGTCGAAGATTTCCCTTTAGTTCTTCTATGGTGCTTGAAGATCTCCTTCGCGCTTCGAAGATCTCCTTCGAAGTTTCGAAGATCTCCTTCGTGGACTTGGAGAATTCCATCATTCCGGAAGTCCGTCTTCCTAAGTGATCTAGGAAGTCTTCGGGTCCCGAAAGGCGACTAGACATTCTCACTTTTGTTTTCACCACAGTTCTCAGAAGAAAAAGGACTTAGTTTTCCGAGAGGTGGCATGTCACCTTCAGAGTTCTCTCTCTCTCTATTATTGTAACGAGCGGCGGCCTGTCGCGGTCGAATTCTAAGTATCCGATTGCAACCTCCCAGAAGATAGTGGAGTTTGGTCGGCACAGCTCCGACCGCATGGTTTTTTACTCTTTCCGGGTTTCCACGTTAAAAAGTCTCAGTGTACTTAATGATTCTCTAATTGACTATTAGCGCGCTTGACTCACTTCAGAGCTAAGACAGTTCAAGTCGACCGGTCTACCAAAAGCACCCAAGCGACCCGCAACAAAGCTCACTTTAATTCATGGATTTAGCATAAATTACATTTATAAAAATTGTATGGATCTAAATATTGTAACCCAAATAATTTCTTAACCCGACTTGAACTCCGTCATTTTTGGCATAATTTGGTGATTAAATCGATGTAAAATTTGTTATTTTTATTCATAAAATAATAATGTTATTACTATTTAGTAATTAATGTTCTTGCATTATTATGTTATACTCGATCTAATTTAGCAAGCAAATTAATTTCAATATTCATATAAAATAATATTTTATTAGGTAAATTAAAATATTATTTTAATTAAAATCAATGAGAATCTATTTTTTTAGGAAATTACACTCGTGCACATTTATGACCTTGCTTACTCTGAACTGTTCAAAAATAAAATATGATTGTCGGGTCAATTTAGTGATAGTGTACCCATTCTGCGCCGATTAATAAAGATGATTGTTATCCGCACTACAGTTTTGGCTATCCGCACTCTTTTTGTAAGAGTTATTTCACGTATTTTGGAAATGTATCCTGTACATGCATTTTTAGGAAAGGTGTTCAGCGCGAAAGTTGTATATCTCGTCGAGATCTACAACTTTCGTGTTGAACAGGTTTCCTAAAAATGCATGTACAAGGCGTATTTTCAAAAATTTGCTCTAGTTACGCACATGTTTAAATCAGGGCGGCAATACGTCTTGTGCGTGCATTTTTAGGAAAAGTGTTCAACATAAAAGTTGTATCGAGATCTACAACTTTTGTGTTGATCACCTTTCCTAAAAATGCATGTACAAGACATATTTCCAAAAGACACATAATAACTCATACATAAAGAGTGCGGATAGCCAAAACTGCATGGCAGATAATAATCGCCTTAATTAAATTTGAACTTTAAATTCATTAAATTGTGATCGATATAGTACTTTTTTAACTATCTAATTTTGCTGAGTAAATTAATTGAAACGACATCTCGCCAATGAGGGCTCTCTTGCGTAAATTGATTTAATTTAGCATTATTAAGATTGCAGTGAGCACGTAATTCATGCGAATATTGATTATCTCAAAGGAAGATTAATATTTGGTCGAATTGCGTACACACATGTGGTTATAAATATGTGTCATTTCATTCTCTATATGAGCAGAATGTCAGTCCAAAGAAAGACATACTGTTTGACACGACCTATCGTCAGTATTTGATTACTACACCAAGAGGACCACTTGGAATCAACATTTCTATCCAAATACTAAATGTTGGTGTTCCGGTATGTATCTTGTGATGGGAACCACCATTATTTAATGAATTTAATATGTGAATTATGATGCGTAATTTATTTTTATGAGCATACAATTTAATTTCTGCAATTTTATTTCTTTTTCAGCTCATAATTCCGTTAGTACGATTTCTGCCAACATTTTCTCATGTCCAATGCTTAATGGAACTAATTTTAAAGACTAGAAAGAAAAAATTATGATCATTCTCGGTTGTATGGACTTAGATCTCGCGCTTAGGACTGAACCTCCTACATTTCCTTCAAATGATATTTCCGCTGAGGTGAAATGGAACTATGAAAGGGGGGAACGTTCAGATCACATGTATCTAATGATCATGAAGAAGAGCGTTTTAGAGGCCTTCAGGGGCACTGATGGAGGGTACCCTTGCATTAGAATTTCTTGATAACCTTGAAAAATATTTTGCACAAAACGATAAGGTGGAGACAAGCACGCTTCTTGCAAAGCTTGTTTCCATGAAGTACAAGGGCAAAGGAATCTTCTTGAATAAATTATGGAATTATCCCTACTTGCTTCGAAACCGAAAGCACTAAAGTTAGAGCTGTTGGAACACTTGCTTGTGCATTTACTTTTGATTTCTCTCCTGCATAATTTAATCAATTTAAGGTCAGTTAAAACTACGAAAAAGAGAAATGGTTTCTTAACGAGCCATTTCATATTGTGTGCAAGAAGAGGACATATTGAAGAAAAAGAGGAATGAGAGTGCTTATATGGTAGTGGGTCCCTCTGACAAAGGACAGAAAAGGAAGAAAAGAAAGTAAGCTTCAAGTGGACCATCATAAAGGAAGCCACAAAGAGAATAGGATAAGGGTTCCACCTATTTCTTTTGTCGGTGTGGTGGACACGTGAAGAAAGACTGTGCCAAATACCACGTCTGGCATGCTAAGAAAGATACACTTCTCACTTTAGTTTGTTCTGAAATTATTTTAACTTATGTACCTAAACACACTTGGTGGATAGATTTTGGTGCTACTACTCACATAAGTGTGTCTATGTAGGGTTGCATGAGCTGCCGAAAGTCAAGTGATGATGAAATATGCATCTTTGTGGGTGATGACAAATCAGTAAAAGTTGATGCTATAAGCATGTTTCATTAATTATTAGAGACTAATCATTATCTAGATTTGCTTGAGACTTTTATTGTTCTATCTTTTAGACGAAATATTATTTCTATTTCTATATTGGACAAATTTGGTTATCATTGTTCTTTTGGAAATAATAAATTTTGTCTCATTTTGAATTTAAATCTTATTCACACTGATTATTTATCTAATAATAATAACAACTTATATTTGCTTAATACAATAGCTTTATATAATGGAATCTTGCATGTTAATTCAAAAGGTACTAAACGCAAATTATTTAATAATAATTCCACCTCTTTATGACACAATTAAACACTTAGGACACATATCGAAATGGAGAATTAAGAGATTTGTGTCTGACAAAATTTTTGATTCCCTTGATTTTACAGACTTTAAGGTTTGCATAAACTGAATAAAAGGAAAACAAATGAACAAAAGAAGATCAGTGCTTGTAGAGCTACGGAGGTCTTAGAACTGATACATACTAATATTTGTGGAACTTTCCCTGCATCCTCTTAGGTCAACAATATTATATCATGTTCATGGCGATTACTCTCGTTTTGGATACATTTATCTCCATTACAACAAAATAGTTATACAATGACAATTATTTACGTCTTTAGCAATGATTTCAAAGCGTCGCGATTGTTTTTGTGACGTTTATAAAAACGTCACCAAATCGCCGCAATTGCGACCGTTATCGTAGCTCATTGCGACGCTTTCAAAAAATTCGTCGTGATAAACATTTGCTCTATCGTGACACTTTACCAAAAGTGTCAGGATAGATAATTGAACTATCGTGACACTTTCTCAAAACATTGAGGAAAATATTAACTCTACCATGATGTTCTTTGCAAAATATCACCGTAACCAAAACTCTACGTCACGCTTTACCATAGAAACATTATAACATAATGCTGTTTTAGAAAAAAAATTAAAACAAATAGAAATGTATGCTAATCTAAACTTTAAAAATTAATTATGCATCTAAAATCTTAATTACAAATATATATATTATTTTTTATAAAACTAAATTTGATTAATATTTTAAATATTTTTTTGAGAATGATATTAAGAAATTTTGAGTGATTTTTTGAACCTTAATGTTCCAAGTAATATATCTCTAATTATAGCCAAAAAAGTAAAATTAATTATCATCACCACATAATACATCATCACTAGGATTGAAGAGTATAAATTTGCAAAAAATTACATTAATGATAAACAATACATGTTGTTTCAAGTAATATAATCTTGCTAAAAACATATAATAATTTAGTACATTGGTTTCAATAGTATAAACTTGTAAAATGTCTCTTTAGCATACACAAGAACATTATCAACTTACAAAAAATCTCATGAATCAAAACAAACACCATGTAGCTTCAAGACTTTCTTCTATAATCTTTGGCTCCCTTGGCATTGTGTTGAAACATGTATGATGAGCATTCAACTTCATCTTTCCTCTATTCCTAAACAATGTTAAAATCATTCAATTTAATCATATATGAGATCAAGTGAAATAAAAGTAAAATGCATTAATTAGATTGCCAAATAAAAACACAGCAAGGTGACACGTGGTCTCCCCCCTCTTTTTCTCATCACTGCTCAATATTGTGGAACATGACATTTTGAAGAAATTGATTTAGTATTGTTAAGTTTTATATTATTTCTCTCCATTTTTGTATTCGAGACATGCGAGTAACTTCTGATTTCATCCCATTGGTTGTTTGGCTTTTCAAAATAGATAATATGATATTGATTTCTTACTCATAGCTGAAAGCAATTCCCATTTGTTATTTAATCATGTTCTCGTAGTTAAAGCTACATCTTGTGACAGTGTCCAGTATTCTTATGTTTTGTCTATGCTAATTAAGTCAACTGCAAAGTATTTACTTTGAATACTCTTTGCATTATATGATTGTATATGTTCATTTTGTTTATTCCTAGCTTCCTTAAGAAATAATGCTTTTATTAGCTTATTGCTTGTATATGTTGAGAGCATCTTGAATTTTTTGTTCATTACTTTTGATTGATGGTTTCATTTGTACTACATGTGCTTATAGGGCATCAAGAAAATGCAGAGTACAAGCGTTCTTTGTGCCCCATCGAGCCTATAGTGCTTTCTGGAGGTTAGAAGATATTAAACGCTATTTTCCTTGGACTCCCCATTCATTTTCTCCACCATGAGATGTTAAACAACATTGTACAAATGATTGGTCATCTTCTAACCGTGGACGATGGTACGATTAATAGATCGAGAGCTGATAGAGAGTGGGTTTGTATTGAATTGGTTGTGACAGCAAGGCTTCCTAAGTCGCTCTTTGTCATCACATAAGGCGCGAGTAACAAGGAGATTATTAGGGAATATTAATACCAGTTTGACAAGAGTTTTGCTTATTTCCATTTTTGTGCAAAACAAGGCCATCCAGAATTGGTTTGTAAAAGGAAAAGGGACTATTTCTAATGTCGATCCTAGGGTCGTTGGTATTCTGTAAAAATGCCATGTGATGCATGTCAACGAGGTGATTCCATCTAATTCCCTTCAACGGACTTTGGATGTAAATTTGATGCATGCTGACTTTATTTTGTCGGCTAATCATCATAAGGAAAATAAAGTGATGCAGTTAGTGTTGGGAATATTACCCTCAATGTTCCCTTGATTTGAAGAAGCATCACACTCAATGCTAAGTACAAGTTGTATTTGATAAACCCTATTCTACATCATGACTATGCAGGGTTAGGTTATTACAAGGTGTAGATTAAGTTCAGCAGTTTACTGCCAAAACTGCTGAGACGAGTTCTCAGTCTCAGCTTAACCACTGAGACAAGGCCAGGAGCCGCTGAGAAGGAGTCTGGGCCTGCTGAGCTGCAGATAGAGGAAAACCGCTGAGACAACTGTCTGTCTCAGCGGATCCGCTGAGATGGGGCAGAAGCAGCCGCTGAGACTGGCAGCTATCTCAGCCCAACCGCTGAGACAGATTCAAATGTGTTGGCGGGTTTTGCTTTTGGCTCAAGCTGCAGAAAAGCAAGATAAGGTGCTCCAATCACCTCCATACTTTGTCAGAGGCCATCTGATAGCCGTTCAAGACTGACGAAGTATAAAAGAACAAATTAAGGCTTTGAAGAAGGAAGTTTTTGGAAAAAGAACTTTATATCTACTGTTACATTGACTGATGTCAAGAAGTTTTCTCTTCCTACTTCCTGAAGCTACAAGGAGAGAAAGATTGTTCTTCCTGATTGATTCAAGAAGAGCAAGTTGATCCTCATTCAACTACTAAAGAGAAGGAACATAAAGGGGCAGGATTGAATCTCTGAACTGTTACCTATTCCAAGACTGCTATTATAGTTAATCTGCAACAGAAGACCAAAGGCTGAAAGTGTTATTTGTTTCTTCTTCTGTTGTAAGCTTCATTTATTACCTTATGTAGGAACTTATTTGTTTTGAGTTTGTAGGGCATTTTTCCTGAGGAAGTAGGGATGTTGGGGCTGAGTGTAGAGTTGAGAGTTCAGCTTGAGTGTTAGATCTCTATGGAGATCTGAGGTAGGACTTCTTGATAGGTCTGAGTTGGTAGGGCTGCTATGCCTGAGGTAGGGATTGGGAAAACTTGAGAGATCCTGAGGGATCTGAGTTGTAAGCTCTTGGAGCTGAGATTGGAGGAGTTGGCCTTGTCTAACTCATTATTAGAAAGGTGAAGGGGGAAAGAGGAATACTCAAGACTCCCTATCTTGAGGAACCTCTATAAATGCTTGTGTGTTTTCTGTGTGCTTAATTTATTACTAACATTAACTCAGAAAACAACTAGGCTAAAGATTAAGAGAAAAGAGACCTTTTCACCACCCCCTCTAGGTGATTAAGACTACATCCTAACAAACTATCAAGTTGTATCAGAGTGAGGTTGGTCAAGGACTTAACTCTCTGGCCAGATCCTACAAAGGAGTAGACATATCTGAATCTAATGGCCTCCACTGGATTATAGAAGGAGATGGGGTCTATGAAGTTGCCTATATGCAACAAAGAAAACTTTGGCATATGGAAGCAAAGGGTAAGGTTGTTTATGGAAGCATTAGATCTAAGAATCTACATCACTGTGAAGCAGGGCCCTTTCACTTTTCAAACTGCCTCCACCATAGATCCAACAAAGAGAGTGGCCAAGGCTTTTAATGATTTAACCAAGGATGAACTTGCATTATTCACAATGGACAAAAGAGCCTAAAATATCATTGTTAATGCAATTGATGACTCCACCTTTCAGAACATGGTGCACTGCACAACAACCAAAGAGATGTGGGATACACTAGTGGTGTATATGGAAGGGACAGCTGAGGTGAGGGATGATGGAAAATCACTCCTCAATCAAGAGTATGAAGCTTTCAGGCAACTGAGCTAGGAAAGCATTTCTATCTATTATGAAAGGTTCTTCAGAATAGTTAATGAACTAAGAACCTATGAAAGGGTATTCGTGACTATGAGCTTAATGACAAGTTCCTAAGATCTCTAACTAGAGACTGGGACACAAAAATATGTGCCATCAGGGAAGTGGACAAGCTGGGTGAAACTCCTACCCACACTTTGTTTGGGAAGCTGCTTTCTTATGAGATGCAGCTGTCTGCAAGAAAGGAAGAGGACACTTCCACCAGGGCTCATGCAAGGGAGAGAGTTATTGCTCTCAAAGCTGACATCTCCAAAAAGAGCAAAGCCAGATTGCTGTCTCCTCCAAGTAGGAGTGCTAAATTTGAAAAGTCTGAGAACAACACTTCAGATAGCTCTTCATCTGATGAGGAGTTTGTTGTCTTCTCAAGGCAGTTCAAGAAGATGATGAGGAGGAAGCAGTGGAAGAATAAGCCCTCCTCCTCCTCACATTCTAAGAAGGACCACAACAAATCTGAAACACAGCACACCAAGGGTAACAGGTATGATTCTAAACCTAGTAAACATGTTTCAAATAATATCATATGTTATTACTGCAGCAAGCCTGGACATGTCATTGCTGACTGTCTAGTCAAGAGGAAGGAAAGAGGTGACCAGAAACATAACCACCAAAAGGAAAGGAAAGGAAAGGTGAAAAATCCTTCCTAGCAAAGAAAGGGAAAAACTAGAGTGAATCTGAATCCTCAACTTCAGATTCAAATGAAGAAGAGGAAGCCTACATTGGGTTGTTTACTGCAGAAGAGGATAAAGATTTTCATGCTGCCAAGATTGGAATCAGGGCCCCTCTGTCACATTCAGAAATTGACATTGAGGAGGATGAAGAGGACAAAGAACAGCTAGGCCTGATGGCCTAATGAGGAAGAAAGTCAGAACAACTCTGATAGTGAACATGTACTTATTCATTGCATATCTTCTTCTGAATATGAGACAAGCCCTTGATCTGAAGCTCCTTCACCTAACGGTGGAAGTGATTCAGAATATGAGGAAGATGTCAATCAATTGATTGATAGATATGGTGCTCTCTTGGAAGCTCTGAAAAAGAGCAAGAAGCTGGCCAAGAGGCAAGCCCAAGAAATTGCTTCTCTTAAGTTGGCTGAGAAAGAGTGTACTGAGTCACCTACCCTGGTGGCTCAGATGTGTAGAGAGATAATCCATCTAAATGGGGATAACAATTGTTCACTTGAGCACCATACCCCAAAAGAACAAGGTCATCAAGTACCTTGAGGAGAAGCTTCTCAAAGAAAAGAGCCTAGTGGCTCAATTCTCCGAGCCCAAATCAGTGCTTCCCATTATTGACACATTTTCCTCTCAAACCAATAGAAGAGGACTAGGGTTCAATAAAATGGAAATAGGAGAAGGGAGTGGAGAAAAGTGCAAGGATAAGGCTAATCCTCATACCACCTTTCAAAAGGTATTTCTTCCCTCTAACAGGTATGACCATGACAGTATGTATGGCCACTGGAAGAATGGAAGCTCCTATAGGAAGGAAAACACTCCTTCCCATAGTGGAAGAAAGGGCATGTGAATGAGTTCTATGAAGGCTCCCCATAAAGAAATTCAAATGGCCCAATCTGGACCATTTGTATTTGGTACTTCAGTTCCATCATTCAAGAGTAAGGAAGCTAGCTTTCCCAGTTCATTCCAGCAAAGAATTGTTGGAGCATGCGTTCCACACTCGTCCGATTTCAGAATAACAAATCCCGAATGTATTTGATCTTATTTTTGATTAATGGTGTGCAGATAACAGGTGCAAGAATAACATGTTTGTAATTGGAGCAAAATACTGATTTTCCAGAAATTGGAGCTATCGGCTTTCCGACAGCAGTACCGGATTTCCGACAGCGCACGATTTCTTCTGTTCTCCGATCTCTACTCAACGTTTTAGAGCTATAGGATTTCCGACAGCAGTAACGGATTTCCGACAGTGCAAGATCTTCCCGTAACTCTACGACGTGCAGCAGTTACGCAAGCTAACGGATATCCGATAGTGCTATCGGATATCCGACAGCCCACGTCTCTACCATGACTCAATTGCAATCGCCACTCTCCGCAAAAATGCCGAATACATGGGACACATGGCACCTCTGGAGCTATCGGATTTTGGCGATAGCTAGCTAACGGATGGCGTTATCTAACTTTTATACAAAAGGGCTCAGAACTTCGTTTAATTCAGGCTTTCAGACCTCCAAGCTTTCTTCCTGAGTGTTATCGTCCAGAGAGCTCCAGAGAACGAAAATCCCCATCCTTGAAGAAGAAAAGAGAGAGCGAAGTCGAAGATTGTACACGCGTTCCAAGGAGATTTTCTCAAGGATTCTTCGCTGCTTTGTTCCAGAAATTTTAAAGGGGTTTTTTATTTTGTATTTCATTTACATTTACATTCATCTTGTAATCATTGGAGAAATCGTCGTCTTGCGTGCGACGTCTAAGCCCTTGCATGGCTTGGTGGGAAAATTGCCTCCTTGTGCGTGGCGTCCAAGTCCTTGTGCAGCTTGGTTGGGAAAGCGTAGTCTTGTGCAGTACGTCTAGATCTTGAGAAGATCTAGAGGATAGGCTTGGGCTTGGTCTAGGGAGAGACAAGTGATAGCGTTCCGATCCTTGGGAGAAGGATTGGTAAACTCAAATTGTTAAAAGTTTATTATCATATTTGTGCCTTGATCTTAAGCATTGTTAAGATCATTTTTATTGTATGTGAATTTCATGATTAAAAAATTATGACTTTTTCTTTAATTGCAAATTTGGTTGCTTAATCTTTAACTTAGAAATTTGTGTTTGAATTAATTTAAAAATTACATTGGTTTGAAATTTTTTATAAGTAATTTTTAGAAAAGTAAAATTTGTTTAAAAATTCTTAAGTTAAAAATTATAATTTAAACACACCCTTATTCACCCCCCACCCCCCCTCTAAGGGCGTCACACGATCCAACATGTGGTATCAGAGCCAGGTTACTCTAAAACGGTTTTACCATTGGGAGTAATGGCGCACAACGATCACGCATTCGTTGAGGGGCAAGGAATTAGTAGGCCACCACTTTTTACGGGCACAGACTATAACTATTGGAAAACCCGAATGCGGTGTTTTCTAATAGCTCTCGAAATAGAAGTTTGGAATATGGTCGAGACGAGTTATACTTCCGCAACAATTGTTGTAGGAGATGTAACTATGGACAAACCCAAAGACAAGTGGGATGACAATGATAATTTAAAATGTAAGAACAATGCAAAAGCCATGAATGCTTTATTTTGCGCACTAGATCGCACTGAATTTAATAGAGTTTGTGCTTGTGATACTGCATTTGAAATTTGGAATCTTTTAGAAATTACTCATGAAGGTACTTCGCAGGTAAAGGATTCAAAGCTATTTCAACTGGAGTCAGAGTTCGAAAGATTCAAAATGGAGGTGGATGAAGAAATTGATACAATGTACACACGATTCACTAAAATTGTGAACGATTCAAAGGTGCTTGGTAAGGTTTTCTCCAATGGAGATTTAGTAAGGAAAATTTTAAGATCACTTCCCCCGAAGTTCAATCCTAAAGTGACTGCAATTTCTGAGTCACATGATCTTAAGACCTTACAATTGGAGAGCCTCATTGGGAATCTAAGAACCCATGAAGTGGAGTTGAAGATTCAAAGCCAAGAGTACAATTTGGAGCCCCAAAAGAAGAGCTTGGCGTTGAAATCTAAAAAGGAAATTGAAAGTGAGACTGAAGAAAGTGAGGAAGATGAAGAAGGACTGTTTGTGAGGAACTTTAAGAAATTTATGAAAAATCCTGAGAGGAGAAACTCATTTAGAAAATTTTTCAAAAAGAAGGATTTTTCCTACACCAAAGGCAAAGGAAAAATGGATGATGAAGAAGAACGTCCGCTACCGGAATGCTATCATTGCAAAAAGATTGGGCATATAAGAAGCAAGTGCCCAAAATATCTGACAGAGCAGAAAGAGAAGAGGCACGTTAAGAAGTTCAAAAAGAAGGTTCTGAAGGCGGAGACTTGGGATGACACAACTTCTGAAGTCTCAAGTGAAGCAATCGATGAAGATAAAGATGAAGCAAATGTATGCTTGATGGGGAAAGAAAATGCGTCATCTGACGATAATAGCAGTGTCCAAAGCGACACTGAGGTTACTCCTCCATCTTATGATGATTTATATTCTGAATTTATAAAAACTTGTAAATATTTGGATAAAAGCCTAAAGGAAATCGATTTTTTAAAATATGAAAATAAAGATCTTTTGAAAGTAAATAAAAAGTTATCAAATGAGTTGAAATCTATTTGGAAGGAGAAGGTAATTTGTCAAGAGTGTGATCACTCTTCGATAAGGATAAAAGAACTTGAAAACACTATTTCTAAGTCCGATCAAAAAATTGATCAACTTCTAAAAGAGAAAAAGGACTTAGAAAAGGTTGTCAAAACTTCTTATTCTCAATTAGAGAATTACAAGAAAAATTTTGCAAATCGATGTGGCATGATAGTAAAAGAAAATTCAATTTTAAAGTCCAAAGTAAATGAATTGAACATGGCAATTGGAAAATTTGGTGTTGGGAAAAAATCTCTGGATATGATTTTAGGCAACCAATGCCATGGGTTAGCAAAATTTGGACTAGGATACGTTTCTGGAAGCTCTGGAAGCTATCGGAAAATTCCGACAGCTGCTGTCGCCAGCGACAGCTCCAGGTTCAGAAAACCTCTTTTTCAAAATAAAAATTTTTCTAAGTCCACACATAAAGATGTTTCCTCCAGCAAGAATCCAGAGAAACCATTAATGAATGGTTCCTCACTATTCATTGCATGTGCCAAATGTCATCGATTTGGTCACATATCGGACTCATGCTGGAAGAAAGGAAAAGTTAGTGTTAAACAAATCTGGGTACCTAAGGCTTCCACCTATACCATGGGAGGGACCACTTGGGTAACCAGATCTTTACTCTTATCATCTTTTTAGATGTCCGTCAGGCTAGGAACAAGGAATACGTGTGGTATTTGGACTCTGGATGTTCAAAACACATGACGGGCGATAAATCAAAGTTCCTTAGCCTGGAGATGAAGAAAGGTGGAACAGTGACATTTGGAGATAATGGCAAGGGTAAAGTCAAAGGCATTGGAGTAGTAGGTAACGAAGAATTTAAAATTTCAAATGTTTTATATATTAAAGGTTTGAAACATAATTTAATTTCTATTAGTCAACTATATGATAAAAATCTAAATGTTTTATTTGACTCTAGCTCAAACCTTTGCAAAATTATTGATTCTAAAACAAACGAAATTGTACTTACTGCACCAAGAATAAACAATGTCTATACAATCACTTTTCATGATTTATCTCATTCTACACTTAAATGTTTTATTTCAAAAAATGATGAACTTGAATTATGGCATAGGCGACTAGGACATTCTAGTGCTAAACGAATAGTAAAGCTTTCAAAGAATAAAATAATTAAAGGTTTACCGAATTTAAATGGAATGCTTTCATCATTGTGTTCACCATGGCAAAATGGAAAGTTTACTAAATCATTGTTAAGAGCAAAAATGTTATTTCTACTTCTAGACCTTTACAGTTAGTACATATTGATTTATTTGGTCCAATTACACAAAGTCTAGGAGGTAGAAAATATACATTTGTTATTATTGATGATTATTCTAGATTTTGTTGGACACTGTTTTTAAATTCAAAATCTGATGCTTTTGATGAATTTGTAAAACTAATTTCATGTATTCAAAATGAACTTGATTTAAAAGTAAAATGCATTAGATCAGATCATGGAGGAGAGTTTGATAATGAAAAATTTATTTCATATTGTAATGAATTTGGGATAAAACACGAATTTTCCGCTCCTCGCACACCACAGCAAAATGGTGTAGTGGAGAGGAAAAATAGAACACTTCAAGAATTAGGACGTACTATGCTTTGTGAATTTAAATTGCCAAAATATTTTTGGGCCGAAGCAGTTAGTACTGCATGCTATATAATTAATTGTGTCATGATTCGTCCTACATTACAATTAACTCCTTATGAAATTTATTTTCAAAGAAAACCAAATGTATCTTACTTTAAAGTTTTTGGTTGTAAATGCATTATTTTGAATACAAAAGATAACTTAGGTAAATTTGATGAAAAATGTGATGAAGGAATTTTCATTGGTTATTCTTCAACTAGCAAGGCCTATAGAGTTTATAATAAACGTACTAAAGTAGTTGAAGAAACTATTCATGTAAAATTTGATGAAAACATTTCTTGTGTAGAAAATACTAAAGTTGCAGGTAATGAGAAAAATGAAGAAGATGTGGAACAAAATCTGAGGAAAAATGATGATGATGATGAAGAAAAAATAGAGAAAGAAGACGAAAAAGATGGTGAAGAAGAAGAAGAACAAGGATATGTACCTCCAACCGAGCTAAGGTTCTCAAAAGATCATCCACAAGAATTTGTTATTGGAGAACAATCAAGTGGGGTACGTACACGTTCTAGTTTACATGAAAGTTTTTCAAATTTATGTTTTGTCTCTAATATAGAACCAAAAGATGTTACCACCGCTTTAAATGATGAATCTTGGTTTTTAGCTATGAATGAAGAACTTAACCAATTTGAAAGAAATAAAGTTTGGACTCTTGTTGATAGACCTAGTGATCATCCAGTGGTAGGAGTCAAATGGGTTTTCAAAAATAAATTAGATAGTGACTCTAGGGTCACCAGAAACAAAGCTAGGCTTGTAGCGAAAAGATATAATCAAATTGAAGGGGTAGATTTTGATGAAACATTTACACCCATAGCACGATTGGAAGCAGTTAGAATTTTTGTTGTATTTGCTAGTCATAAAAGATTCAAATTGTTGCAAATGGATATTAAAACTGCATTTTTAAACGGGTTGATTAAAGAAGAAGTTTATGTTGAACAACCCCCAGAATTTATAAATGAAAAATTTCTTAATCGCATATATAGATTGCTAAAAATATTTGTATGGTTTAAAACAAGCACCACGAGAATGGTATGATAGATTGACTTTATATTTATTACAAAATGGTTTTAAAATTGGTGGTGTTGATTGTACACTCTTCATTAAGCAAGTTGATGATAATTTAATTGTTTTACAAATTTATGTTGATGATATTATTTTTGGAGCCACTAATGAAGAGTTGTGTAATTATGTTGTAAAAATGATGGAAAATGAATTTGAGATGAGTATGGTAGGAGAATTAAAATATTTCTTAGGATTTCAAATTGTTCAAAAACATGATGGAGTTTTTATTAACCAATCAAAATATATTCATGATGTTTTAAAACGATTTGGATTTGAAAATCTCAAACAAGCAAATACTCCTATGAGTGTATCTTTAAAATTAGGAAAAGATGAAAATGGAATATCTATAGATCAAACTTTATATAGAGGCGTGATATGTTCACTTTTATATTTGACTGCATCTAGACCAGATATTATGTTTTCAGTTTGTTTATGTGCTAGATTTCAAGCTAATCCCAAAGAATCTCATTTAAAAGCGGTTAAAAGAATCTTTAGATATTTAATTGGCACATCTAAACTTGGTTTGTGGTATCCACACAGTGATGATTTTACTTTATTTGGTTATTCTGATTCTGATTATGCCTGTTGTTCACTAGATTGGAAAAGCACTAGTGGCACTTGTCATTTTTTAGGCCCTTCACTTATCTCTTGGTCGAGTAGGAAACAGAATTCTGTTGCCCTCTCAACCACCGAGGCCGAATATATCGCACTTGGTAGTTGTTGTACACAAGCTCTTTGGATGAAATAAACATTAGAAGATTTTAATATTAACAACAAACTATTGAATTATGGTGTGATAATAAAAGTGCAATTGATTTAACATACAACCCGGTCCATCATTCAAGGTCTAAACACATTGATGTGAGACATCATTTTATTAGAGATCATATTAAAAATAACCACATTAAAATTTCATTTATAGGCACGGATAATCAACTAGCGGATATATTCACTAAACCGTTACCGGATTCCCATTTTTCTATGCTTAGGCTAGAATTGGGAATCCTAGACATTTCACAATGATTATATCACTACTTATAACCTATAAAATTAAAAACATCACAATAGCTATACATTTTAAAAAGAAAAACTAAATCTTAAGTGATCAAAACATAGACATTCACCAACATAAATCATGTCCAAATATTAAAAATTATTACAGAACTTTAATAAAAGAGTACTTAAAATGTCTCATAAAAGAAGTTCACAAAATTAAGGAGAGATCTGGGCTGGGAAGCTATTGGATGGCGACAGTAGGATATGGTATGGCGTTAGCTCCCAAAAATAAACTTCTATTCTTCTCTAGCTTTTTCATTCCCTGTTTCTATTAATGTTCATATGAGAATTTTTTAATCTTGCATAAATGATTCTTCATGTGTTATTTTTCATAAGAATAGCTTAACACATGATTATGATGTTCAATCTTAAGTTATCATTGTAATGACACTTTCATATAGGAATTAAGAATTGTTTTCGCATGCCTCTAAGTATAAGAAATCTTTTATCTATGACAATGAGCAATCAGAAGCACTTACTTTGCAAATACATGTTAATAAAATTTATTTTATACATACATCATGATTGATCGAACATAACAAAATACATTTCATAAATGCTACCTTCAACTTTGCTACTTTGCACTTATTCAAATTATACCATTTTCTTGCATGCAAGTGAATTCGGAGATACTTTACATACATAAATATTCAAAAAAAAAACAAATTCAAATGCAAAACATATATTTTGCCAAAAAATTTGAAAGAAATAAATTAAAAAATTTGAAAAGGATCCTCCACCAAGCACTACTTAGCCTCCTGATAAGTCTTAATGAGCATTGTGAGGTTAAGCACCTTGGAAAGAATTGTAAAGTGTCTTGTTATGCAATAACAAAATGGTACTTTTATGTATACTTGCAAAGTTTCTATAAGTTCATAAGTTTGGCTTTATGTATATTTATGTTATGTTTAACAATTCCATGATCGTGTATATTTTAAATATACGCATATGTATTCTTTCTCAAAGTATCACTACTACACTTCATTGTTATTTATAAAATTTCTTCTTATGAGAATTGGACCGAAATGATTCAATATTCTATCTGCTAATGTGTCTTTCTCTGATTATTGAACTTGAATCTCATAATGGTTAAGTATATTTGCTTTATTTATATTGATAACAGATAACTATAATGCTTGGCCTCATCTCTAAGGTTTCCTATCTCGATATCATATCACTTACAAAGCTTCCGCTAGTGTACTCCAACTTTCCCTATATTCTTTCTTATTTTCTACCATATCTCTATGATACTCCTTCCTCGTCTCTATTCATTACTTTTGATAATATCAAAGGGGGAGAAGATAATAAGAAATCACTTAAAATACTTAATTAATACACGGAGCATACATGTATGGGGAGTTTATATGTCGGGGGAGAATATTTTTAGAAGGAGCTAATATTAAGGGGGAGCTAATATTAAGGGGGAGCTAATATTAAGGGGGAGATCATGGAGATCATATGTTCACACTTGTAGACACATGATATACTTTTCAATATCTCTATAGGATTTATTTTATTTCTTTTTATAAGGATTTGTTATTATCAAAAGGGGGAGATTGGTGGAGCATGCGTTCCGTAGTCGGCGATTTGAGAATAACAAATCCCGAATGTATTTGATCCTATTTTTGATTAATGGTGTGCAGATAACAGGTGCAAGAATAACATGTTTGCAATTGGAGCAAAATACCGATTTTCCAGAAATTGGAGCTATCGGCTTTCCGACAGCAGTACCGGATCTCCGACAACGCACGATTTCTTCCGTTCTCCGATCTCTACTCAACGTTATACAGCTATCGGATTTTCGACAGCAGTAATGGATTTCTGACAGTGCACGATCTTCTCGTACCTCTACGACGTGCAGCAGTTACGCAAGCTAACGGATATCTGATAGTGCTATCGGATATCCGACAGCCCACGTCTCAACCATGACTCAATTGCGATCGCCACTCTCCGCAAAATTGCCGAATACATGGGACACGTGGCACCTCTGGAGCTATCGAATTTTGGCGATAGCTAGCTAACAGATGGCGTTATCTATCTTTTATACAAAAGGGCTCAGAACTTCGTTTAATTCAGGCTTTCAGACCTCCAAGCTTTCTTCCTGAGTGTTATCGTCCAGAGAGCTCCAGAGAACGAAAATCCCCATCCTTGAAGAAGAAAAGAGAGAGCGAAGTCAAAGATTGTACACGCGTTCTAAGGAGATTTTCTCAAGGATTCTTCGCTGCTTTGTTCCAGAAATTTTAAAGGGGGTTTTTATTTTGTATTTCATTTACATTTACATTCATCTTGTAATCGTTGGAGAAATCATCGTCTTGCGTGCGACGTCCAAGCCCTTGCGTGGCTTGGTGGGAAAATCGCCTCCTTGTGCGTGGCGTCCAAGTCCTTGTGCGGCTTGGTTGGGAAAGCATAGTCTTGTGCACTACGTCTAGATCTTGAGAAGATCTAGAGGATAGGCTTGGGCTTGGTCTAGGGAGAGACAAGTGATAGCCTTCCGATCCTTGGGAGATGGATTGGTAAACTCAAATTGTTAAAAGTTTATTATCATATTTGTGCCTTGATCTTAAGCATTGTTAAGATCATTTTTATTGTATGTGAATTTCATGATTAAAAAATTATGACTTTTTCTTTAATTGCAAATTTGTTTGCTTAATCTTTAACTTAGAAATTTGTGTTTGAATTAATTTAAAAATTACATTGGTTTGAAATTTTTTATAAGTAATTTTTAGAAAAGTAAAATTTGTTTAAAAATTCTTAAGTTAAAAATTATAATTTAAACACACCCTTATTCACCCCCCCCCCCCTAAGGGCGTCACACGATCCAACAAGAATATCTCTGCTGTCAAACCTATAGACAAGCCTTGTTGCTCAGTGTCTGATGCCATACAATCTTGCCTAGCTCCCAAGCCAAAACAAGTTGATGCCATCAAGATAAAGGGTGCCAAGACTATCCACAGATTAACATTCAGCCAGATCATTGCTGAAAGGAATAAGAAAACTGCTGCTTTCTCCCCTCCTGAACACAAGCATAATAATGCTCTTTCCTCAAGACATATTCAGAAGAGGAGATACAACATTCATGAATGTTGGTACTATGGTAAGGTGGGAAACTTTTCTATAGATTGTTCGCACAATCCCAATGTGCCAATTGCAAAGAAGAGCCTTCCTGCAAAGGGTGCAACAGGTGTGGGATCATCTTATCATGCTAACAAGGACCTAGGACCCAAAATTATTTGGGCTCCTAAGGGTAACTAAATTCCTTCTTGCAGGTTAGTTCAAGTACCAGTCTTAAACTAATATGGTACTTGGACAGTGGGTGCTCAAGTCACATGACAGGCACCAAAAGTCTTCTACAGGACTACACAGCTATGAAGAATGGACCTAAAGCATCTTTGGTGGATCTGAAAAGGGAATCACAAAAGGATATGGTATGATCTCCAATGGCATAGTTTCAATCACAAGGGTAGCTTATGTTGAAGGGTTGCGACACAACCTTGTAAGCAAAAGTCAACTATGTGACTTAGGCTATGTCATTGAATTCCACAATGACAAGTGCTTGATCAAAAAGTCTAATGACTTAGAGACCATTCTCTTAGGCACTAGGAGTGGGAATGTTTATTGTTTAGATTTTATATGCAATAATTTTCTATCATCTGTATGTCTTGTGGCCAATGAAAGTGAGTCTCTTTGTGTTCAATGACACAAGAGACTTGCCCACATTAACTACAAGACAATGTATAAACTATTCTCTAAAAACCTTGTTAGGAATAGTCCAAACTTGAAATGTATTAAAAGTGGTCCCTGTCATGCTTGCCAAATGGGTAAGCAAACAAGGGCCACCTTTAAAAGTATTGGCTCCAAAGACACTGAAAGATGTCTATATCTATTGCACATGGACTTGTTTGGTCCTTTGCCAATTCAGAGCCTAGGTGGAAAGTTGTATACTTTGGTGATTGTTGATGATCACTCAAAATATACATGTGTGTTCTTCCTTAAGAAGAAATCTGATACTTAAATGTCTTTATAGACCATGTCAAGGCAATTCAGAATGACTTACAATGTACTGTGGTCAGGAATAGGACTGATCATGGCACAAAATTTCAATCTGAAGCCATGATAAGGTTTTGTCAAGAATTTGGTATCACCCAAGAATTCTCCTCCCCAAGTACTCCACAACCAAATGGTGTGGCTGAGAGGAGTAATAGAACCTTGATAGAAGCTGGATGAACATTGCTTAGTGACTTCTCACTCCCAGAATATTTCTGGGCTGAGGCAGTCAATGCTGCTTGTTATGTTCTCAATAGAGCTTCCATCAATAAGGTTCATTGAATTACCCCCTATGAGATTCTAAAAGGCAAACAATCAATAATTTCATACTTTAGAATCTTTGGTTCTAAATACTATATTTTAAACAATGGAAAATCTCAATTAACAAAGTTTGCAGAAAAATGCAATGTGGGGGTTCTTGTTGGCTATAGCTCATATAGCAAAGCTTATAGAGTTTATAACAAGAAAAATCATGTTGTAGAAGAGTCTATGCATGTAGTATTGGATGAGACCAGCCTAATCTATAAGGGTTGGTCTAGTTCTTCTATTTTGGCAGGAAATGAAAAGGCAATGGAAAAGATGTCTGTACAAGACATACCTAGCAGCAACAAAATCTATACAGATGTTGCAATTCTTGAAGATGAAGAGGTACAGACTGCTGAAGATACTGCTGAACCAGTAGAAGAAATACAGCAAGTAGAGGATAGGTTGCCTACAACAACAAGACACTTAAGGGATCATCCAAGAGAACAGATCATTGGAGACCAGAACCAAGGTGTACTAACCTGAAGCAGGGCTCACAATGAAGCCCTATTCCTGAGCTTCCTATCATAAATGGAGCCCAAGAAGTTTGATGAGGCCCAACCAAGATACATTCTGGATTCAAGCCATGCAAGAAGAGCTTCTTCAATTCTAGAGATGCAAGGTATGGAAGTTGGTGCCAAAACCTCAAAGACACAACATCATTGGCACCAAATGAATATACAGGAACAAGTTGGATGAAAATGGAATCATCATCAGAAACAAGGCTAGACTAGTAGCCAAGGGTTATAGACAAGAAGAGGGTATAGACTTTGATCAAACCTTTGCCTTGTTGCAAGGTTAGAAGCAATTAGGCTATTCCTTGCCTATGCTGCCCACAATGGGTTCAAAGTATACCATCAGGTTTTATTGAACAACCATCAGGTTTTGGGCATCCAACTCTCACTTCTCATGTGTATTAAGAAAATATCTATATGGTCTAAAGCAATCCCCTAGGGCTTGGTATGAGACCTTGTCTTACTTTCTCATCAAGAACAAGTTCTTGAGGGGAAAGATAGATAGCACATTGTTTCTTAGGAAACAAAGGGAAAGTGTCTTCTAGTCCAAATATATGTTGATGACATAATATTTGGGTCTACTAATGACAACCTCTACAAAAGGTTTGCCAACCTTATGTAGGGGGAGTTTGAGATGAGCAGTATGGGAGAGCTCAAGTACTTTTTAGGCCTCCAAGTGAAACAGTCTGATGAGGGGATATTCATCTCTCAAACTAAGTACACTAGGAAGATCATCAAGAAGTTTGGGATGGAATCAGCTTCCACCATGAAAACTCCCATGGGGTCCAACATTTCCCTGGACAAGGATGAGAATGATAAGGCCTTTGATGAATCCATGTATAGGTGCATTATTGGATCCCTATTGTATCTAACTGCTAGTAGACCAGACATTATGTATTCTACATGTGTATGTGCTAGGTACCAGGCATGCCCTAAGGAATCTCACTACTTAGTTGCAAAGAGAATAGTGAGATACCTTAAAGGCATCATACATCTTGGCCTTTGGTACCCTAAGAACAAGGATTTTGATCTAACTGGAATCTCAGATGCAGATTTTGCAAGATGCAAAGAAGACAGGAAAAGCACAAGTGGTACTTGTCAGTTCCTAGGAAGGAGGTTGATATCTTGGAGCAGCAAGAAGCAGACCAGTGTGGCTATATCCACTGCTGAGTCTGTATATATTGCAGCAGATAGTTGTTGTGCACAACTTATGTGGATACAACATCAGTTAGAGGACTACAACCTCAAGGTAAGGTAGTCTCCTCTATATTGTGACTCATCCAGTGCTATCTCTATTGCTAAGAATCCCATCTCTCCTAGCAGGACTAAGCACATAGAGATAAAATATCATTTTATTTGAGAACATGTTGAATGTAAAGATATCTGCCTTGAATTTTTCCCCACTGACAATCAAGTTGTTGATATCTTTACAAAGTCATTGGATGAAGCTAAATTTAATGCTTTCAAGATTGAATTAGGTATGTTAAATATTGAATAGTGACAAGTTTTTCCTTCTATCAGTCATCTATGATATTATGCATGTTATATATGACTTAAAATGTTGTCACATCAATACTCTTAGTGACTTGGTTAGGCCTTCAAACAATCAGTTCTCAAATGGATTAATGATTAGGTAGTAAGGTCAGCTAAAACAACAAAGATTGTTTTAGCTGAGCCACTGAGACAGCTGGGAAAAATCCCAGCTGAACCACTAAGACAGCTAAATTGTCCCAACGGTTGTCAGTGCTCTGTCCCAGCGGTTTAGGTTGCCATCTTAGCGGTTCCGCTGAGACCGGTTGGTTCAATCACAGAATGTCTAAATGCAACCCCAAATGATCTAAATTCCATTAAAATAATAAGTTTACTAAACTTTAATCATTAAGGGTAATCAAAACATAAATCAAGGCTATATAAATAGGCCATTGTTAATTAAAGAAAGATACAAACGCTTCTTCCCTAGCCGCCGAGATGAATCGTATTCCCTTTCGTCTCAGCGCCTCCTTCTACAGCAAAAATGGCGTCAAAGAATTCAAAAGATCTTCTGGAGGGCTATAAAATAGTAAGGAATGGATTTGCCCATTCTCCAGAAGAGATAAAGGGAGTGATTCAACTCCTGGAAGCACAAGTCCTGGATTATATTCTTTCTGAACCAACTGTCATTCTCAGAACTGAAGTTCTGGAATGGTTCAGTAATGCAAAGTTGTCTTCTTCTAAGTCATCTTTGAAGTCTAATATCGGAGGAGATTTAGTGAAAATTTCTTCAGCCAAAATAGAGAAAGCCCTACAAATTCCCTCATGCAGTCAGGATGAGGAGGAAGAGATCTCTGACAAGGACAAGAAAAAGGCTCTGAAGTGGGCTGAGTACAGTGATGCCAAGATTGGATCATTGAAAAGAAAATTCTTCAATCAAAGAGGCAAACTTCTATCAGACATAGTGGGAAAAGCAATTCTCTGCAAGCCTGGATCTCATGGCACTATCTCCAAATATATGTTTGACCTAATGACTAGAATCATTCTGACTAAGAAAACTTCCTAGAGTGAAGTTATATTTCAGTGAATTAAGGAATGTTTGCAAGCACCTAATATGGGTAGAATTATATCCCTCTATCTAATCCAAACGTATTCAGAGAAGTACAAGGACTTAAAAGGATCAAATATCCACTACCTGAAGAGGATGGATATAAAGACCCTAGATAGGTTCACAAGGGTGCTCCACATGAGCCAGTCCTCTGAGGCAAAGGAAAAGGACAAAAAGAAATCCAAAGCAATAAAGAAGCCAAGAATGGTTATGTCAAGTTTTGAGTCAGATCAATCTGATCAGAATAAGGATGCTGGTGATGATCTTGGATCTCATAACAGTCCTGAAAAGGATGCTCATGTGGATGATAAGAATGAAAATACCTCATATGATAAAGATGCTCAACAGGCATCACACATGCCTGCTGAGCCTATCCATCAAACTGATTTGGACATAAATAGCATCCCTGGTAATTAATCTTTCACCTCTACATTACTAATAATGTTATCTAATCTTAACCAATCTATTAGTTAATCAATATTGATTCCTCAAAAATATGAACTTCAGATCCTCAAGGCCAGATGGATGCCCTATCTGAGGGGGAGCAACAACAAGAACCATCTGCTATGGATGTTGCTAATAACAACAATGATGGTGAAGCTGTCTCTCACAGGATCCATGAGGACAAAGTGCCTTCACCTGAGGAATTGCAAGGTTAGATTGACAAACTCATTTTCAATCTTGAAGAAAGAATTAGGCTTAATCCTGATAATGAACCAGCTCTCTGGGATCCACCAGGTCACAAACAACCTGTTGATGTTCTAAATTTCTTGGACTCATCAGATCCAGATAATGAGGATGATGTTGATTATGCCGATGATGGTGAAAATAAGGATAATGCTGATAATGATAATGTTGGAGCTCTAGACCACATTGATCTTACAGCCAAGTTTACGAAGGAGAGGTTCATCATGCTGAGGGGGAGCTTCCAGCACTTAACATTCAGGATAAACAACCTCTAATCCTTGAACAGCAAGCTTCAACCACCACCTCCTCAAAGTCTAATGAGAGCATTCTAAATGTCATTCTACTGATGTTAGATGCACATCTAACATCTATGAAGGATTATGTAGACATGTCAGCTTCTACAGTCAAAGCATATATAGATCAGTCCATCTTCAATGTGAAATCTGAAGTAATAGTTTAGGTCAAGGAGATCAAAGAAGACACAACAATCCTTAATAAATAAATGTCAAAGTGGTTTGATCTAGCAGAGAAGACAGCGGTCTCTCAAAATACAATTCTAAGATCAATGGACAAACACATCCAACTATCTGAGCAGGATATGACATATGTCAAGAACTATGTCAGCAAGACAGATGAGGTAATAGAAAAATCCTCAAACCAGATACAAGAATATGTGTACTCCACTGCCACGCAATTGAATGGTGAGGCTGACAGGAACAAGGATGAGTTGAAGGCTGATATTGAAAATGTGTTCCAAATAATTTCTGGCTCAATAACTGCCGCTCAACAGGACATAAATCAGAAGATATTTGAAGAAGCCAGAAAAGGGGAGGATAACAATGCAATCACAAACTCTGAACTAGACCTCAAGGTTCTGCAAGGAACAAGGCTAGCCTTAAACCTTCCCCTCCTGGACAGGCAAAGAGCAGAAGATTGGGATTTCTCCAAACAAGAAGAAATTGCTCAGAATGCAAGACTGGCAAAGAAAGGAGAGAGAACACACAATGCTAGTTGAAGAGTTTATGGCTAAGCAGAGGGAAGAACAGTCCAAAGATCCAAATTTTGAATACTGGAGTGAAAACTCCAAGAGCATAATTCTAAATGCATGGAAAAGTCATGGATAAGGCTGCAAAGACATTGATTAAATCAATCCCTCTGAAGAATGGATAAAACATTTATAAAGAAACACAAAAAGGGATAAAATATTTAAAGAAAATCTGGTAAGAAAGGATAATCCAAGAAGGATGCCATCAAAGTACATTCCAAAGCCATATCTGTACTTCAGAAGGCAAGAAAACAGGAAAAAGATTGCTGAATTAGAAGCAGCAAAAGCAGATAAAGAGGCCTCAACCAAAGGGAAAGAAGCTGTTGCAGATACTGTTGAATGCTCAACATCTTCTAAAAAGAGAAAAACTTAAATGAATGTATCTAAGTTTTATAAATATCAAAATGTAACTTGAACAATGTCTTAACTCTATATGAATTGAAAATGAATGAGTTGTTGAATCTATAACTTTATGTTGTGAGCTAATCTCATTCATAAATTAACATTATTCTGTGTTAGTGCTTAAGATAATCTGTGATGCCTTGACTTGATTACTTGATCACATTATTGGATTAATAAACTATGTTGGTATTATGCTTGTCATGAATATTATCTGTTATGATATAATCTTTAATGCCATATTAATGTTAACATGATTATGTTATGATGAATGTTATGTAGTGAAGTTACATGGTTAGTATTTATGTGTTATGTACCTTAGCATTGGGGGCGTTCTGTCTTCTTCAAATAGGGGGAGATTGTTGGGAATATTACCCTAAATGTTCTATTGATTTGAAGAAGCATCACACTCAATGCTAAATACAAGTTGTATTTGATAAACCCTATTCTACATCATGACTATGTAGGGTTAGGTCATTCCAAGGTGTGGATTAAGTTCAGTGAATTACTGCCAAAACCGCTGAGCGAGTTCTCAGTCTCAGCTGAACCGCTGAGACAAGGCCAGGAGTCGCTGAAAAGGAGTCTGGGCCTGCTGAGCTGCAGATAGAGGAAAATTGCTGAGACAACTATCTGTCTCAGCGGATCCGCTGAGACGGGGCAGAAGTAGCCGCTGAGACTGGCAGCTGTCTCAGCCCAATCGCTGAGATAGATTCAAATGTGCTGGCGGGTTTTGCTTTTGGCGCAAGCTGTAGAAAAGCAAGATAAGGTGCTCCAATCACCTCCATACTTTGTCAGAGGCCATCTGATAGCCGTTGAAGACTGAAGAAGTATAAAAGAACAAATTAGGGCTTTGAAGAAGGAAGTTTTTGGAAAAAGAACTTTCTATCTACTGTTACATTGGCGGCTGTCAAGAATTTTTCTCTTCCTGCTTCCTGAAGCTACATGGAGAGAAAGATTGTTCTTCCTGAGTGATTCAAGAAGAGCAAGTTGATCCTCATTCAACTACTGAAGAGAAGGATCAGAGAGGAGCAGGATTGAAACATTGAACTGTTCCCTATTCCAAGACTGCTATTGCAGTTAATCTGTAACAGAAGACCAAAGGATGAATGTGTTATTTGTTTCTTCTTCTGTTGTAAGCTTCATTTATTACCTTTTGTAGGAACTTATTTGTTCTGAGTTTGTATAGCATTTTGCCTGAGGAAGTAGGGTTGTTGGGCCTAAGTGTAGAGTTGAGAGTTCAGCTTTAGTGTGGGATCTCTGTGGAGATCTGAGGTAGGACTTCTTGATAGGTCTGAGTTGGTAGGGCTGTTGTGCCTGAGGTAGGGTTTGGGAAAACTTGAGAGATCCCGAGGAATCTGAGTTGTAAGCTCTTGGAGCTGAGATTGGAGGAGTTGTCCTTGTATAACTCATTGTTAGAATGGTGAAGGGGGAAAGAGGACTACTCAAAACACCCTGTCTTGAGGAACCTCTATAAATGCTTGTGTGTTTTCTGTGTGCTTAATTTATTACTAACATTAACTCAGAAAACAGCTAGGCTAAAGCTTAAGAGAAAGGAGACCTATTCACACCCCCCCCCCCTCTAGGTGATTAAGACTACATCCTAAAAACTATCAGTTAGTGATTCCTGAACGCCCTGTTTCGATGTCCTATTTTGGGGTATGATGCTAATTCTCTAACATTTGACACTTATATAATGAGTGATCAAAATTTATTAAAACCTAATGTCAATGTTGGTGGTGGTGATTCTCGATTTTTTGGTAATGCTCTAGAGTTGCGGGAGTTGGTGTACAAGTTTTTGTGCTTGAGAATATACAGAGTGATGATAATGAGTGGTTGGTTGTTGATACTCCCGGGAATGTTGGTGATAAAGAGAAAATTGATGTTGACTTAAATGGTAACTTAGATGGCTGTTATGCTTCCTCACTGGATCTTAACAATTAGGTTCAATATACATGTATTAGTTTGGAAGGTAGAAGGTCTAGTCTGGCTCTTGTGCTTGCTGAGGTTAATTCCCTAGCCACCTCAAAAACTAGTGAGGATCTTCATATCATAATTGAGCTCGAGGGGTCGAACCAGTCCTTGTCTGCGGTCAACAAATTTCCCAAGAAATCAGCTCTTCTTAGCACATGTAACAAATTCTCGGTCCTAGCTGCCACCGGGATAAATTTTGTAGATGTGGTAACGAACCTAAATGGCCTTCTCCTATCCCTCGATGGACTCACTCATTCTGCTTCCACACTGAATGTTTTTGATATTTACTAGATTGCAGTCAATGATATTGATTGTGGTTGTCATTAATTAGTTTGTGTGTATGTGTAGAATTTGATTCACTTATACTTTAAGATGCTATTGTGTTTCTTGGTACAAGTATGTTGTCTTATGGAGTACAAGATTATATCTCTACCCTAGGAGTGGATTAAGATGCTAAAACTCTTTAGGCATCTTCTGGGTGTTCAGGTGGTAAGCAGTTCGCAAAATCTGGCAACAACAAGGTGTCAGATGTGGGCATCAAGGATTTGAATTGCTAAGGCAATGAAGTTGGTGGCTGGCTGAAGAGTCTTCAAGCCTTACTAGGAGAAGATAACTACGTGGCATGCAAATAGATGGACAACAAATACGTGGCATCAACTTAGTGTGAAGCTCAAGTTCAATGGATCCAACATGGGAACTTTGTATTCCTTGCTGAACATGCAAGCTTGAAGTCGGCGAAACTTGGCATGCATGAAAGAAAAACTTAGATGTAAAGCAACTTGGATAGTTTAAGAGGAGGATTATTATCTAGTCATTTAATTTCTGGGTTATCTCCTGAAATGTTATTTTTTATTTTATTAACTGCATAGTTTAATTTCTATACAAGACTTCAATTTGAATGAAAAACTCGGGCTTGAAATTGAGGTTTTGGGGATGTTGTACATCAAGAGCTAGAATTGGTGTCGGGTGGGGCTGTTGTACATCATGAGCTTGAATTGTTGTTGGGTGGGGGAAATCAGGAATGCTATTCTTTTCTCTTCTCACAAGTTTCTTGGTTACCCCTAACTCTCCTAGACTTCAATTATGAATGAATTGGAAGTGAAATTTAACTCTTATTTACATGTCATTTCTAATCGTGTTCATTCAGATCCCTTGATCATTCTAGTATCCTAATTTAAGGCCTGAATCAGAACTCAGTTATATTAACATGTGCACTCTCTTAGCCTGTTTCTAATCATCTCTTAATTCTGGAATGGGAATGGAGGGGGGTTTCTTCTTCTTCAAAATTTCAGGAGAGAAGCAATGGATTGAATGCTCCTTATTCTAAAGTGTAGAGTATTAAAAGATGTATGGTCATTTTGTCTTTCTTTACTTATCTCTTAATATTCTTTCTCGTCCTATTAATTTTTCCTAGCATACTTATTATTGTTTAGTTTATTTATCTTCCATGTGCAAACTTATTTTGATAATTCTCTCATCATTTAAAAATAGCAAGTGTGAGTGTTTTAAATAAAAATAAAAAATATATTGTACCTCTATAGCCTTGTCCAAGAAATAAAACTATATTGTACAACACTCTAAATTGAAATAAATTGATGTCGACTATCCCCTCCGACGAGGCCGTGAATGTCGGAGTCTCAATAGTCACTCTCTCACGCCTAAATTAACGTACACTCTGTTACCACGCAACCTCACCTACTCGCGATATGACAAGAAAATTCACATGGCAATACCAAAGGTTCGCTAAGCCTCTTGAGATCTTACAAAGGCTATTTTCCAGTGTTCGATCAAGCGAAAGGAACCCACACGATCCGAGCATTCTTACATTCACAAATTGGCAAGGGAATTAGCCATTGTAATAATTTCTCATTCAATCACAAGAACGAACAAAGGAGGTTCTCTCCGACTAAAAATTTGACGATCAAGCTTAATCCAATTTAATTCCAAAACAAAATTTGGCGTAGTATTCACCGGATCCTTTCAAGAAAATCAAACGATTTGAAACCACAAAGAAATTGATTTGAAAACGTGCGGCGATTAATCCAAAGCCTATGTAACATGTGATTGGTAACATGCGATTGGTAAGATTCATATTGAGTGGTAAGATTCATATTGAGTGGCCAATTTCTCTTGAATTTATTTGTGTAAATCATGAACTTGTTGAGCGAAGGTTTGTGCAAAGTGACTTGACTTATAAGTTGGTGGTAATGGGATCAAGTCAAGAGGCACATGAATCTTGTAACCGTGCACAATCTCATTAGGAGAAAGACCCGTGGACCGATTCTTAGAATTATTAGATGCTAGTTGGGCATGCGGGAGAATTAAATCCCAAATGCCTTTGTGGTCACCCACAAGACACCTCAATAGAGAACCCAAACTCCTATTTACCACTTCCGGTTGGCCATCCATTTGCGAATGATAGGCCGTAGAAAATACTATCTTGGTGCCCATAAGCTTCCAAAGGTCTTCCAAAAATAACTAGTAAATTTCACGTCACGATCCGACACGACTGTTTTAGGCACTCCCCGATGGCAAACGACTTCCTTAAAAAATAATTTTGAAATGTGAGATGCGTCACTAGTTTTGCTACAATGTATAAATATTCCATTTTGGAGAAACGATCGATCACTACGAAGACGGAGTTATGCCGCCGAATCGTGGGAGGGAGGCCTAAAATAATATACATACTCCCATCTTCCCAAGGAATGGATGGGATCCGAAAAGGAGTATATAACCCAATGTTTGTTTTATTTCCCATTGCTAATTGGCATGTGCGGCAACTATTAATAATCTTAGAGACTATCGACTTAAGGAACAACCAATAGAATTTATCCACCACTAAATTGATGGTCTTATCACGACCAAAATGACCTCCAAGGCCACCACTATGTAATTCTCATACTATAAAGTCACGAAGGGATGAGCGTGGGATACATAACTTAGAGTGTCGAAAGAGATATCCGTCACGAAGATAATAAGCATTGATGGAAGTGGGTGATTCGTCTAATGCGGATAAGTAATTGTCCTTAAAATCGGGGCAACTTGCGTACTCATCTATAATGCGCTCAAATCCTATAACCTCGACCGCCATCGTTGTTAGAAATAAAGAGACACGGCTAAGAGCGTCAGCCACACGGTTTTGGGTACCCTTAAGGTGCTTAAGGACAAATGTGTATTCTTGCAAGATTGAGAACCACTTCGTATGTCGGGGGCTGATTTTGGTTTGGGAATTTATAAATCTTAAGGTATCATGATAAGAAGACAAGACAAACTCCTTGGGGAGGAGATAATGTTGCCAGTGATGGAGGCAGCGGATCACCGCATAAAATTCCCTATCATAATTTGAATAATTTAATTTAGGACCCGATAACTTCTCACTAAATTATCTTATCGATGGCCCTCTTGGCTTAACACGCCACCAATACCCACACCCGATGTGTCACAAGCGAGTACAAAGACTTTTCTAAAATCTGGGAGGCGTAAAACATGTGCTTCCGACATTTTATTTTTAATTAGTTGGAAAGCGTGGGCCGCAGACTTAGACATAGTAAATTCTCCTTTCTTAAGAAACTCGGTAATTGGGGTCATCATGCTAATAAAGTCTCAGATAAAGCGGCAATAAAAAGTGGCTAGGCCATGGAAACTACGAACGTCTCGAAAGGTAGAAGTCTCAGGCCATTCTTGGATGGCTTGGACCTTCATAGGATCTACGTGAATGCCATCTGGACTCACTATATATCCCAGGAACTCAACCGACTGCACGCGCGCTAAAAGTGCACTTCATAATTTTTAGAGATAAAGTTTCACGCTGATGGGTGGAAAACACGAGTCGTAGGTGTCACTCATGATCGGACGGTAAAGTACTAAAGACTAGAATGTCATTAAATAGACTACGATAAACTAACCCATAAATGGCCTAAAGACATGGGTCATCACCCAAGAAAAGGTGCTAGGTGTGTTAGATAGGCCAAAGGGCATGACTAACCATTCATATAGCCCATCCTTAGATTTGAAGGCGGTCTTCCATTCGTCCCCTTCCCGAATCCAAATTTGGTGATAGCCACTCCTAAGATCCAACTTTGAGAAAATCGTGGCTCCTGCTAACATATCCAACAAATCATCTAAACGGGAAATAGTGAAACGGTATTTTACGGTGATCTTGTTGATTGCACGGCTATCAACGCACATCCTCCAAGTCCCGTCCTTCTTAGGTGCTAGCAAGGATGGTACCGCAGATGGACTAATGCGATGCCTAATGAATCCCTTCTGCATGAGATCTGGAATTTGGGTTTGCAACTCCTGATGGGCCGCGGGGTTCCAATGGTAATGAGAAAGGTTCGACAACGATGAGCCCGTGACAAAATTTATAGCGTGCTGAATATCACACATCGGTGGCAACATCGAAGTCAACTCATTTGGTTAAAATTCCCTATATTCCTCCAATAACTCCCTCAACTCAATTGGTAAATCTCCCAAAACTGCAGAATCTTCCTTAGCTAACATGCAGACTAAAACATACATGACTCCCCCAATAAAAGACTCATGAGTAAATTCTTGTCTACCCAATAAACTCAATGTCTTCCTCTCAGCAGGGATGGTAGTGTCTTTAGATGAGCTAGAGGGCTCCTTGGGTGGAGTAGGTTTGAGAATAATCTTCTTGCCCTTATATTGAAATTCTTACGTGTTGGCGCGCCCATGATGAATCACATCCCGATCATAAATCCAAGATCGGCCCAATAGGACATGGCATGCATCCATAGGATTTACATCACACCAAATCTAGTCCATGTAGGATTTGACAGAGATGGGGACCAAACCTCGTTTGGTGATCAGTAAGGACATTTTGTTAATCTAGGCTACTGATAAGGAGAAGGGTGTGGTTCCGTGGTCAAAGACATACACATGACCGCGTTTTTCAGACACAACGTTCATACAACTGCCACTATCGATGATCAATTAACACAGTTTCTTACCTCTCTTAAATATTAAGGAAAATATATTGGTCCTATTCCAGTCGTCCAACGATCGAGGGGGGGGGGGGGGAGTTAGAATACACCTCATCACCAATAGATTAGAATCATCCTCTAAATCACATGGTACCCCTTTCAGATTGAAAGTGCACAGTGTGGCTCTGAGAATCCTCTAGAGGGGGGTGAATAGAGATTTAAAGATTTTTCTATCCTAACTATGCAAACAATAAAACTTACTAAGGTATTATGCACACAAACAAAACCAAAGGCAGAATAAATAAGATAAATATTGCTGGAAATAAAAGCTGAAATTTATAACTAGGACAACACAGAAAATCACAAAAATGACACAAAGATTTGTATAGAGGTTCCTCAAAATGTGGGTACTACCCTCTTCCACCACCTGGTAGGAATGCACAACCTATGTTTGAGTCTTTTGATAAGGAGACTCTTAGAACCAAAGATCTTTTGATAAGGAGATCTTGAACCAAAGATTTTTCAATTAGGAGATCTTGAACCACAGGTCTTTTGATTAGGAGATCTTGAACCACAAATCTTTTGATAAGGAGAACTTGAACCAATGAATCCTTTGGAAGAGGGATTCTTAAAACTCTTTTACAGTTGTAGAAAAGGAGAAAGGAGGGGGAAGAAGTAAGGTGAAGAATTCTGCTCTCAGAATTCTGTTGAAGCCTTCAGCTTCAGATTTTATCTTTTCTGGATCTGCAAATGATAAACCCTTGTTTATGATAGTGATGATTTCAAGGGTTATAAGCTTCAGATCCTTGTTGCTTTCTTCTGATTGAAATCTGGTTATTATATCATGTTGATAAAGAGCAGCCTTTAGTTTCTCTGTTCTGAGAGAGAGCAGTTCTTGTTATTCTGTCTATTAGGGTTCCAAGAGAAAGAAGAAGAAGGAGGAAGCCCTAATCAACAAGATGCCGAAGATTGTGATGAATGCTTTGTATTTTTCTCTCTACTCTCTTCCTATTTATTCTCCATAATTAATTTTGAATTCCTTTCCTCTTCTGAATTGCCCTAAAAAGATATATGCGTGGACAATTTCTCTTCCTTTCCTCTTTTATTCATGACACATTCACCAGCTGTTATATTTCATTCCAAGAAAGTACTCCCTGTCTTCTTGTATGCTTCTTTACATTTGAGGCAATAAACAAGCCGTTGTAGAACGGTCTCCAGTACTGTGGGCCTTGAGAGAGAGTTCTAAAATGACAGCTGAGAAGGTTTCCTTTTCAGACTGTATTCGATATTGCGTCGATTTCTCTTTCTCTCTTATCGACGCACCTTCGAGTTCTTGTAAAAGCAGCTTCAAATTCCTTCTTGCTCTGATTGAAACTTGATGTCGATGTTGCGTCGATTACTTATCGACGTAACTGTTAAGGTTAAGGCTTGACTTTAAACTTCATCTTCTGTGTCGATTTGTAGTTGACGTTGCGTCGACTTCAGATGGCTTTGACAGATTCTTCCTTCTGCGTTGAGTTGAAGACGAAGCTGCGTCGACTTCTAATGATACTTCGACATGCTCATTTCATCTACGTTGATATCCTTTCGACATAGCATTGACTTGATCTACTTCTACAGAGAGGTTGAGTTGCTTGGACTTCTAGTCTAAGTTACATCGTCATAAAGTCGAAGTTGCGTCAAATGATATTCGACGCAATTATTAACTCAACCCAATTTGTGCTTGTCTTGCTCTGGTCTTGATACTCCAAGTTGTGTGAGATATCCTAACACATCTAATTACCAAATTACCCTCACTATAAAATGGGTAATTAATGTTGAAATTTTGAAGTGAAGTGGATGAGACCGGGCGGTCTGGTTTGGGAGACCGCGGAGACCGCGTGGCTTGTATATGTTATCTGCCGGTCTGGCTCTGCTGGTCTGTTCTGGCGGTCTGCTGGTTGGCCGGTTTGTTCTTGTTCGCTGCGGTCTGTTCCCGAGTTGTTCTGCTTGGTTGGCCTGTCTTCTTTGTTGGAAGACCGGGCGGTTTGTTCTGATGTAACCGTCTGTCCGGGCGACCTGTTCTGGCGATCTGGCGACTTGTCTGAAGTCGGCCAGATGGTTTTTAGCTAGCTCTTGGTGGTCTAAGGAAAGAGCATTGTTGAGACTGCACGGCTTGTGCGCGGTCTCATGTTCGCGCGGTCTCATGTTCGCGCGGTCTCATGTTCGCGCGGCCTGTGCGCGATCTGCCTGCTGATCTGCGGTCTTGGACAGGGCATTATCCAAGTGTTGTGATCGCGCGGTTTGTCTTATGAGACCGCTCGCGATCTGATGGGCAGTTACTGTATCCCGGTTTGGGCGGTCACGACATCCGTCTACCCGCCTATAAATAGGGGTGCATGGCCCGTCACTAAAAACGAGAACAGTAAGAACTGAGCCTGGGTTAATTCGTGCGATCTCACTTTGAGGTCGGGCGGTATCGGAAGCGAGCTGACTGTTTGTTGTGTTCGCAGATTTGCGATCAGCAGGTTGCGGTCTTCTTCCTTGGTGATTCCCAGCGGCTTGAATAAACAGTTCGGCAGCGGTCAGTCTGCGAACTGGTTTATGTTCGTTCTTGTGCTGTTCGCAGAGAGCTCAGCGATCAGGCAACCTTCAGCGGTTAGGCGATCTAAGTTGCGGTCTGGCAACAGCTTCAGTTCTTTGTTCAATAAAGCTCCAGTTCGTGCGGTCTTGCAGTGCTGGCAGTCTGTCCAGTTTCTGTTCGTGCGATATCAGGGCAAGCCGGGCGAGTTCTGGAGTGGTGCGGCTTGTGCGGTCTCAGCTTGTCTAGCCGCCAGCTTTGCTTTTTGGTGTGTTTTGTTCTTCTCGCCTCCGTGATTCTTCTGAATCATGTCTCGCCATGTATACCTCGCACTGTAATTGAAGATTGTGATTCAATAAAGTTTCTCGTGTTTCTGTGTGGCATTGTGGTTGTTTGGCTATAACTCAGTTGATACAACTCCTGCTTACTCCTAAACGGTCCAATTTCAAAAATTTTAACATGGTATCAGAGGGAGGTTGTTGGAGTGGATAAGCAGTGATCAACTTGAGTTGCCATCGTCTTTGTGAAGAAAAGACCACATAGATTGCCATGGAAGGCGGATTCGCAAGAGGGCTTGGTATTGAACTCCTTACATCGACTAACTATAAGAAATGGAGGTCGTGTATGGAGAGTTATTTACTTGGCGAAGATCTATGGGAGATAGTTGGAGGAGAAGACACACAAAAGGTGTTTCTAGCAGGAGATAATATGGCAGAGGTGAGACTTTGGAGGAGGACTAATGCTAAGGCAGAGTTCACACTCAAGAGGGCTATCTCACCGGAGCTGTTTGACCACATCATTGGATGTAAATCTGCTGCTGAGATTTGGACGTCTTTGGACGGGCTGTTTAATAAGAAGAATGTAGCTCGGCTACAGTTTCTTGAAAATGAGTTGGCGAAGGCCTCTCAAGGCGATCTTTCTATTTCTACTTTCTTTCTCAAGATGAAGAACCTCACAGCAGAGATTTCTGCATTGGACCCTGATGAGCCCATTTCGGAGGCAAAGCTGAAGAGGCATATCATCCGTGGGTTGCGGAAGGAGTATCTTGCCTTTGTGACTTCAGTTCAAGGTTGGGCAAATCAACCATCTCTGTTGGAGCTGGAGAACTTACTTGCTTCGCAAGAAAGCTTGGCAAGACAGATGGCGGGGACTTCTATCTCTGGGGGAGATAGTGATGTGTTGTTCTCTGGGAAGAAGAAGAAGAAGTGGGAGAAGAAGAAGCTGGGTTATGATGGACCCTCTACTTCAGGTCAGCAGGATAGGGGTTATGCTCCTAAGTCTGATGGGAACAAGAAGGGAGAGGGACCAAGGTGCTTTAGGTGCAATAAGACCGGCCACTTCAAGAAGGATTGCTGGGTTAATCTTCAGTCGGGACATGTAGCAGAGAAGGAGAAGCCAAAGTCTGATAAAGCTGGATGGGGAGGAGCCTTTGCGGCTAATATGACGGTGATGCCCGTTAATGCCTTGGCTGCCATCAACTTCGAAGAGGATTGGATTGTTGATTCAGGGTGTGGACATCATCTCACCGGGGATGAATCAAAGTTCTCTTCTTTGGCGCCTTACTCAGGTAACGATGCTATCATTACGGCTGATAATTCTATTCATGTTGTCGAACAAGAAGGTGTTGTCTCCCTGAGCAGTGATAAGGGTCCACTCACCTTGAGGAGTGTTTATCACGTGCCTGGTATGAAGAAGAATCTCTTCTCCGTGACCAATGCGGTCAATGCCGGTTATCACGTTCTGTTTGGCCCAACAGAAGTGAAGTTTCTTAAAACTCAACCAGAGATCAGGGGAGATGTTATCCATATTGGAAAGAGGTTGAAGGACTTGTTCGTGTTATCGACAAGTACCTATGTTGATAAGATGAAGACCAACGATAGCGCGGCTATCTGGCATGAAAGGTTGGGGCATGTTGGCATGGACAAATTGAAGGATATGGCAGTAAGAGGCCTTGTTAAGGGCTTGCCTAGCTTGTCCTCTTATGGAGACGGTCATGTTTGTGCTGGATGTCAGTTTGGTAAGTCTCATCGACTTCCATTTGATATGTCACAAACAAGATGCAAAGCGCCGTTGGAGTGCATCCACGGTGATTTGATGGGACCGACAGCCACCCCAAACCTTGGAGGCAATAGATATATGTTGGTGTTGATTGACGATTACACCAGATATGTCTGGGTGTATTTCTTAAAAGAGAAGTCAGAAGCCTTTGCGAAGTTTATGGAGTTCAAGGAGCTGGTGGAAGGTTGGTTAGGCCTGCGAGTGAAAAAATTGAGAACTGACAATGGTGGGGAGTTCACCTCTGGTGAGTTCTCTAGTTTTTGCAGGAAACGCGGCGTTCGGAGAGAGCTCACTTGTTCCCATACTCCACAGCAGAATGGCGTTGCGGAGAGGAAGATCCGTCATCTGACGGAAACCTGCAAATGCTGGCTTCATGCCAAGAGTATCCCAAAGTCTTTTTGGGCGGAGGGAATGTCTTGTGCGGCTTACGTCATCAACAGAATGCCTCTAAGTCCTATCAACATGAAGACCCCTCACGAAATGATGTTCAAGGAGAAACTGAGTGTTGCTCACCTTCGGGTGTTCGGGTCAACCTGCTATGTGCATATTCCTGATGCTCTTCGGACAAAGCTAGATGCGAAAGCAAGGAAGCTAGTCTTTGTTGGGTATGATGAGCGGAAGAAAGGATGGAGATGCATGGATCCTGAGACACGGAGATCAGTGGTTTCTCGGGATGTGGTGTTCGATGAAGTGACTTCCTACAAGGGGAGTTCAGGAGTTGAACTACCAGAGGGCAGGGTTGATGAAGCAAGGAAGGCTGCGGGAAACCTTCAAGTGGAGTTGCCTGTTTCACCAGGAGCTCCAATTGTGTCAAGCTCTGAGATGGAGGCTTCAGGTTCTGGAAGCAGGGGGAGCGATGCTCCAAGTTCATCTGAAAGAGGAGCTTGCACATAAGAAGCAACTGAGGAGGTGGTTAGTCAGGTGCAACCTCTTAGGAGGTCGATGAGGACTATCAAGACACAAGATCGATACACAGGAGGAAACATGGTGAGCTTCGTATCATGTTTCTTCGCTGGTCCCTTGGATGAAAGGGAGCCGTCGAGCTTTGAGAAAGCCAAAGGCGTGAAGCAGTGGGATATTGATATTCAAGAAGAGATGGATGCTCTCAAGAAGAATGAGACTTGGTCTCTAGTACCCAGGCGTAAGGGCATTACCCCTGTAACATGCAAATGGGTTTACAAGCTCAAGAAGAAAGCTGACGGCACGATCGAGCGATACAAGGCTCGCCTTGTAGCTCGCGGGTTCTCACAGCAGTATGGAGAAGATTACGATGAGACGTTTAGTCCAGTGGCAAAGATGACTTCGGTCCTTTTTGTTATTGCCTTGGCGGCATCCAGTGGATGGGAGATTTGGCAGCTCGACGTAAAGAATGCCTTCTTATACGGCGAAATCGACAAGGATATCTTCATGATTCAGCCACCGGGTTTCATTTCGGAGGATCGTCCGGACTACGTTTGCAAATTGAAGAAGGCCCTATATGGTTTAAAGCAAGCGCCTCGGGCGTGGTATGGGAAGATCGCGGAGTATCTTCTATTCTGCGGGTTCTTTGCTTCAGATTCTGATTCTAGCTTGTTCGTCAAGAAGGAGGGGGCGCTTCGGGTTATTGTGCTGTTGTATGTGGATGACATGATTGTCACCGGGAACTCAAAGGAGGCGGTAGCAAGGCTGAGAGCTGAGCTTGCTATCAGTTTCGAGATGAAGGATCTGGGTGAGCTTCACCATTTCCTTAGACTCGAGGTTCAGAGGCGGGAGAGCGGAGTGCTCGTTTCTCAGGCCGGTTATGCGGAGCGGATCGTTCAACAATTTGGCATGGAGGAAGGGAAGAGCAGCTCTATACCTCCGGAACAACATCATAAACTTCGAAAGGATGAGGGAAGAGTTCTATCTGATCCGTTGGTGTTCCGAGCTCTGGTGGGGAGCTTGATCTATTTGACCATCACGACGCCTGATATTGCTTATGCAGTTGGCAAAGTGAGTCGGTACATGGCGGAGCCACGGAAACCTCATCTTCTAGCGGCGAAAGGTATATTGAAGTATGTGAAGTCGACCTCTGATTTGGGTCACCTATTTAGGAGAGGGTCAAGCTTGGAGTTGCATGGATACATGGATGCTGACTACGGGGGAGACGTGGATGATCGAAGATCAACGTCAGGTTATGTCTTTATGACGGGCCCCACATCTATCTCTTGGTGCAGCAAAAAGCAGGACTCGGTGTCCGTATCCACAACAGAAGCGGAATACAAGGCTTCGGCCTTGGCAGCTCAGGAAGTCGTTTGGCTCAGGAGGTTGGTGGAGGACGTTCATGAGGAGGTTCGAGGTCCCACTGTGCTACGCGGGGACAATGAGAGTGCTCTCAAGCTGGTTAATAATCCAGTCTGTCACGCGAGGACCAAGCATATTGAGATAGAGCACCATTTCATTCGTGAAAAGGTGTTAGGTGGATCTCTTATGGTCGAGCATGTTCAAAGTGCGGACAATATCGCAGACATCTTCACAAAGCTGCTGGTTAAGGGACCATTTACACGGTTGCAGAGTTTACTCGAGCTGGTCTCCACTTCCCACTTCAAGGGGGAGTGTTGAAATTTTGAAGTGAAGTGGATGAGACCGGGCGGTCTGGTTTGGGAGACTGCGGAGACCGCGCGGCTTGTATATGTTATCTGCCGGTCTGGCTATGCTGGTCTGTTCTGGTGGTCTTCTGGTTGGCCGGTTTGTTCATGTTCGCTGCGGTCTGTTCCCGAGTTGTTCTGCTTGGTTGGCCTGTCTTCTTTGTTGGAAGACCGGGCGGTTTGTTCTGATGTAACCGTCTGTCCGGGCGACCTGTTCTGGCGATCTTGCGACTTATCTGAAGTCGGCCAGATGGTTCTTAGCTAGCTCCTGGTGGTCTAAGGAAGGAGCATTGTTGAGACCGCACGGCTTGTGCGCGGTCTCATGTTCGCGCGGCCTGTGCGCGATCTGCCTGCTGATCTGCGGTCTTGGACAGGGCATTGTCCAAATCTTGTGATCGCGCAGTTTGTCTTGTGAGACCGCTCGCAATCTGATGGGCGGTTACTGTATCCCGGTTTGGGCGGTGACGACATCCGTCTACCCGCCTATAAATAGGGGTGCATGGCCCGTCATTAAAAATGAGAACTGTAAGAACTGAGCCTGGGTTAATTCGTGCGGTCTCACTTTGAGGTCGGGCGGTCTCGGAAGCGAGCTGACTGTTTGTTGTGTTCGCAGGTTTGCGATAAGCAGGTTGCGGTCTTCTTCCCTGGTGATTCCCAGCGGCTTGAATAAACAGTTTGGCAGCGGTCAGTCTGCGAACTGGTTTATGTTCGTTCTTGTGCTGTTCGCAGAGAGCTCAGCGATCAGGCAACCTTCAGCGGTTAGGCGATCTGAGTTGCGGTCTGGCGACACCTTCAGTTCTTTGTTCAATAAAGCTCCAGTTCGTGCGGTCTGAGGTGCGGTCTTGCAGTGCTTGCAGTCTATCCGGTTTCTGTTCATGCGATCTCAGGGCAAGCCGGGCGAGTTCTGGAGTGGTGCGGCTTGTGCGGTCTCAGCTTGTCTAGCCGCCAGATTTGCTTTTTGGTGTGTTTTGTTCTTCTCGCCTCCGTGATTCTTATGAATCATGTCTCGCCATTATACCTCACACTGTAATTGAAGATTGTGATTCAATAAAGTTTCTCGTGTTTCTGTGTGGCATTGTGGTTTTTTGGCTATAACTCAGTTGATACAACTCCTGCTTACTCCTAAACGGTCCAATTTCAAAAAATTTAACAATTAAAACCTAAGAGATAAAATCACTTTAGATAATATGTTAAGTTAAATCTAAGGAGTTTTTTCCAACAATCTCCCCCTATTTATCTTAACAAATTTTATAGTCTTGGTTAAAGTGATTTTACACAATCTTTTACATAAGCAGAATTACATACAAGACAACATAGACAGTAAAAGTATAATAGAATGAAATCACAGAATATTTCATACATTCACAAGTATATTATAATGTTCAGCATACCACCTCCTCTTTGAATCTCTTTAGAGAGTATAAATAGAAATACCTGAGTTTCATTATTCCTTCTCATGGGTTTTCCTTTTTCTTGAAAACACTTTTGGAGGTATCTTCCTTGGGGCAATCTTCAGAGGTTCATCATCTTCAGGAGACATTACTGCTTCTTCAGAAACATTGTCTTTGGGAAGCTCCCCTTGAATCTGTGCATTCAGCTCAATATTGTCTTTGCGACTTTTAAAAAAAATAAAAACCATCCAAAACAGACTGATCCATGAGATCCAATGCAATTTATAATACAATGCTTTCACATACGCGCATAAACAACGGCTATAATACAAATGTCAGGGAGGCATTTGTTTGAATAACTAGCTTTGTAAATTCCTATCCTAGCTACTGAGCAGGAGATTGGTGATGAGGGCAAACCCACTCTGGCTCTCCTTTGGTCCAAAGATTTCTAAGTTCTGCTCCTTTCCACCCCAATGACAAAAAAAGTTCATGTGCAGAACAAGCAGCAGTAGATTATATTTTGTGAAAAATAACTACATTTTTTGCATATTCTTTTAATTTACCAAGCGTAAAGGACACAATGTAATAAATAATATTTCTAATAAGTGTAGATAGCAAAAAGTACGACAAATAGTGGGGGAAATTTGTTCAGCTGAGTAAAAAAAGCACTAAGGATAGTTGATTAGATGTCCTAAAATTTGCCGCTAGGCATTTTGATTACCCTTCCTTGAAGGATGAGCATATAGTGCATAGCAAATCACTTTGTGAAAAGGTGCAGGGAGACAATATACAAGAAGTAAAGCATCCTTTTGGACATTTCAACTTTGTTGTCTAGATTTATATGAGGAAAACATCTACTTTCTAGAAAATAAGGGACTACATCACTTTTTAAAGGGAGAATTTTACTTTGATAGCCATCTCGGGTAATTCCACTTGAATCAATGATAGAACTATCAACAAATGGCACTGACTTAAGGTATACATAAGCATGTGCAAAAAAGAAGAATCTTGCACTACTATTGCAACAAAATGGTAAAGATTGATGTTTATAGAACAAAAGTTAATTTTTTTCAAAATGAGTTGACAAAAAAGTAAGCAAACTAGAACAAAGAAAACTAAGTAGCACCCCCATACGTGTGGAAGAATTAGACTTTTAATAGCTAATAAAGCAGAGAATTTCAATAAATTGCTAACATAAAAGGCAGAAAAGTTTAGCATTATTATATTTAAAATGAAATACCTTTTTTTTGTCCACCAATCATGTGAATGAATCAATGATATGAGAAGCATACCCACAATGAAAAAAACAGTACTTAATAGAAACACAATAGGGTTATTGAACAAATAATTATATTTGTAACAAGGCAAGTTGAGGGGCACCTAGAAATTCTTTAGGCCCAATAACTAAATAGTTCAAACAAGATACTCTAATAAGAACACCAAAATGTCTAAAGGTTTGTTGTAATCCAAAACCTAAGATACTCTAATAAGAACATCCAACTAAAGCAAGCTAAAATAAGCTAAAAAATATAAGAACATCCAAAACCTCAAACAACAATTAGAGAGAGGGATAATATGATTTCTCGATTTTATCAAATCTTAGCACCAAAATGTCTAAGGGTTTGTTTGAATGTATATGACAACTAGGAATCGAAGAACAAAATCATCAGGTAAAAAGGTTTAGTGACAAGATAAATAATATTTATGCAGACCGAAGGAATCGAGTTCGACAAAGGCGAGAGAGTGCACGCTTACGGGAGACCAAAGGGATCAAGTGTAGCTAGGTCACAGAAAGCGATAGAGCACACCGTCGGCGATGATATGACCGTCGGCAAGCAGGTCGTCGTCGATTTAAACTCGAATCAAAAGGAAGACTATGACTCTGTTTATTTAGGTGTTTTTTCTCCATTGGCGGTGGGTCGGATACATTAGCAGTCAAACTCATATTCAAGCCAAAATGATAAGCCTATGGGTGAAGGCTAATCACATGATAATCATATAAAATATTTTTGTTATAATCAAAATTCTATTGCAGGTCCTCTACATTCACAAAATTCTTCAAAAGTAATCATGCTTGTCATAATTAAGGGGAAAGCAATAATTAACATATTTTTACCCTGACCGGAAAATTCCCAGGCGGGATGGTCGTGAGAAGCTCTCTGAGTTGCTTCAGAACCTTGATCTAGTTGGCGGAATTTTTTAGCATCGGTAGAAGCTCCTCAGTCTTCAATGAGAAATGTTTAGCATCGGCAGAAGCTCCTCAGTCTTCAATGAGAAATCCTCAGTAAGCCAAACCATCCACTTCAAATTCTTCACCACCTCCTTCTCCTTGCTCTTAAACGCACAACTCCCCATTGCCAACTTATCTGGTATCACTGAGTCCACACTTCTCCAGCGACCCATCTCCACCTCTTCACCACGACCAAATCGCCCTCGCTCATACCAGTAGTGGTGCGCAGACACATGTTGGTGTTTCCATGATGCTCTTGAAGTGATCAAGCATCTAGTCTCACTGCCAACGCGATATGAGCCTATGGGGTCACACATAAGAGTGTTTGGAGAAGTTGGAGAAAGAATTGTGTTGGCCTTACTCATATTGGATATGAGTGAAGGATCAATCCTAAGACTTATTGGAGTTGGGTCGAGTCAACTGAATGCTCCACAGGTATTATGAATATTGTATGGAGCGTGTTGACAAGTTCTCGAGTCGAGTCGTCGAGAGTATCTCGACGACTCTTACTTAAGTTCATCGAATGACGACTCTATGATTACTCGACGAAATCATAATGACTCGACGAATTTATGATTACTCGACGAACTCGACGAAATCATGACTCGACCATTTATGATTACTCGATGAATCATTTGTTACTCGACGAACTTCTTAGTGAAAGGTTCACTCGACGAATTCTATTTTACTCAACAAATTCAGTTTTTTACTCGACGAATTTCTTCAGTGAAAGGTTCACTCGACGAATTCTGTTTACTCCAATATAAGTCATGGGTGTGCTGATAGCCTCTCTCTCTCGCCTGAGTATAAATAGAATACGATTCTGTACCTTAAATAAGCGATCCCTTTTGCGAATCAGAGAGCGATGGAAGGGTTCAGCGATAGCTTCCGATGGAAGAGTTCCGACCGGTCGATCCTGCCGCCACTGCCGCCTCTCCCTGTTGTCGGACCTAGCAGTCCGTGGGAGACGTAGAGGGCTCTTCTCCTCCGAACTAGTTCTTGTGCGACAAGGAGCTAGGGTTCCTCACCACTCGTGTGGACTTCTGTAGAGGCGCCGATCAATTTCAGCGTTTGGGACTCAAGGACTATTTTCCGGATTTCAGTTGTGGACACCTCGATTGAGTATTGACTCAATCCCCTTCAGGTATTGCAATGTGTTGCTTTTCTTATTTCTTGATTCATGAAATCGCAAGTTCCTTGAACTGTTTAGGGTTGTTCTTGTTTGTTTTTTCCGCTGCGCATATGTGATATGCTGTATACATTTGATGTATAGAAAACCCAACAGTGGTATCAGAGGTAGGTTAGATCCCGTGCGTGCAAATCTAGAAATTTCGAAGCATTCTAAATGCGTAGATTTCTTTGTTTTAGAAAGTGTTTCTCCAAGGGCGCTGCCCCTTGGACCCCGTTAGGGGCTCTGCCCCTAAAACCTCCAGAAGCGCGGCCCCTTGGAACACCGCCAGGAACTCATGTGATTGCATTGCGATTTCATTATTTCAGAAAGTTTTTCTCCTTTGTAGTAACCGTCCCTCAAAATGATTTGTGAAATCAAATCACTTAGATTTTAAATCTGACATTGAGAGACGAGCTTGTCTACTGTATAAGTGGAGTTGTTTTGCCTGTGTTCAATGCATGTAAATCTGGAGATTTAGAAGTGTTATAAGTGTTCAGATTTAGCCCCTCTTATCAGAAGTGTTGATAATTTGATTTTGTGCACATAGGGGATGCATTTGGTTTGCAAATGTTGTATTTATATTTTGTGAATGCGTTATGTGATTAAATGTTAATCACGATGAAATGTTCATAGATTACATCTTAAAAACCCTTTTTTAATATTAAGTGTACGGATGCCTTCCGATGGATGACACTCTTCCTGCCTCGATCGATGAAGTGTGAGATTGCCAAAGCAAGGTGCATTTATCTATCTTGGTAAGGGTGCGAGCGGATAATAGTGATATCCCACTATCGACATCGGGTCCAACTTAACTAGGTGACCTCAAAGGTTGAGTGCCTAGAGGCATAGGGTTGGCATGCTCCATATGATGGATGCGAATAAAGAGTTATTCACCAACCATACAAGAGTTGCATAGTGATGCAATTGACAAATGTTGTCTACCTAAATAACCGCATTATGAGAGGATTGCCAAAGCGGACTCGTTGTATTTGTAAAATACGTATCTTGTCCACTAAGAGGGTAGCTCGCATAAACTCTCCGAATCGAAATTAAGGGTTGTCGATTTGATTAAAATAGTGGGAGCTTTTAATAAAAGTCCTTATTAAATAAAATGTATTTTGAAATATGGCACTAAAATATTTTTTGCAAAATTACTTGTAGAATATCCATGGCAAGTGGATCTCACTCCACCTTGTCCCTGAGGGCTCTCCTTGAGAAGGACAAGCTCAACGGGACGAACTTCCTTGACTGGTACAGAAACTTGAGAATTGTTCTCAGGAAAGAGCACTCTCATTGTCACCACGTAGCAGAGTAGGACCTCGCACCTCCCTATGAATGTCCTCCACAAGCATCCTAAACCAGATGACTTCCTGAGCCGCCAAAGCCGAAGCTTTGTACTCCACTTCTGTGGTAGAGACAGACACAGAATCCTGCTTCTTGCTGCAACATGATATAGCTGTAGAGCCTGTCATAAAGACATATCCAGACGTCGATCTCTGATCATCCGAATCACCTCCATAATCAGCATTCATGTACCCGTGCAAGCAAAAGCCAGAATCTCTCCCGTAGAAAATACCCAAATCCGAGATGGATTTGACATACTTTAAGATACTCGTAGCCGCCACAAGATGAGGCTTCCGAGGCTTTGCCTGAAACCGACTCACCCTGCCAACTGCATAAGTAATATCTGGTCTCGTGATCGTCAAGTATATCAGACTTCCAACCAAAGCCCGGAACACCAAAGGATCGGTAAGAACCTCCCCATCATCTCGTCAAAGATGAACTCCAACCTACAGTGGAGTAGAGCTGCTCTTCCCCCCTTCCATGCCGAATATCTTCACGATTTAATCCGCATAGCCTTTTTGGGAAACAAGCATGTCGATCTCTTTCCTCTCCACTTCGATCCCAAGGAAATGGTGTAGCTCACCCAAATCCTTCATCTCAAATCTGATAGCTAGCTCAGCACGAAGCCTGGCTACCTCCACTTCAGAATTCCCTATGACGATCATATCGTCAACGTACAACAGCACCAAGACCTGAAGCTCCCCCGTCTTCTTTACGAATAAGCTGGAATTCTAATCAGAAGCAAAATATCTGCAGAACTGGAGGTATACTGTGATATACCCGTACCACGCCCGAGGCGCTTGCTTTAAGCCGTAAAGAGCCTTCTTGAGCTTGCAAACATATCTTGGGTGCTCTTCAGATACATAACCAGGTGGCTGATCCATGAAGATATCCTTGTCAATCTCGCCATATAAGAAAGCATTCTTCACGTCTAGTTGCCAAATCTTCCACCCTTGGCACGCTGCCAATGCGATCACCACCCAGACCGAAGTCATTTTGGCAACGGGACTAAATGTCTCTTCATAATCCTCCCCATACTTTTGAGAGAAACCTCGACCTACAAGGCGGGCCTTGTACCGCTCAATACTTCCATCCGCCTTCTACTTCAGTTTGAAAACCCACTTGCAAGTCACCGAAGTAACTCCCTCAACCTTAGGCACCAAGTCCCAAGTCTCATTCTTCCTGAGGGCAGCCATCTCTTCATCCATGGCTCCTTCCCACTCCTTGACTCCAATGGCATTTTCATAACAAGATGGATCTCTCTCGTCCAGGGGACCTGCAAAGAAACATGAGACAAATCTCACCAAGTTCCCGCCCATATACCGATCAGGTGGAATAATGGTCCTCTTGGACCTCCTAAGAGCTTGACTCTGAACCACCTCTTCAACTGCAGCTTTTGGACTAGCTCTCCTTTCAGGTAGACATGGAGCATTGCTCCCCCTGCTTCCAGAACCTGAAGCACCATACCCAGAGCTAGAGATACCTGGAGCACCTGGAGAAACATGCAACTCCACCAGAACTTCCTTTGCAGCTTCCTCTGGTCCACCATCTACCCTACTTCTTTGTAACTCTACAGAAGAGCGACCTTGGTATGACGTCAGCTCGTCAAATACCACATCCCTAGAGACCATATATCTCCGTGTCTCGGGATCCATGCATCTCCACCCTTCTTCCAGTCATCATAACCGACGAAGACTAGTTTCCTTGCCTTTGCATCTAGCTTCGTTCGAAGGGCATCCGGAACATGCACGTAGCAGGTAGAACCAAACACTCGAAATTGTTCCACTCTTGGCTTCTCCTTGAACATCAACTCATGAGGGGTCTTCATGTTGATGGGACTGAGAGGCATTCGGTTAATAACATAGGCCGCACAAGACATTCCCTCTGCCCAGAAGGACTTTGGGATACTCTTTGCATGAAGCCAACATTTGCAGGCCTCCGTCAGATGACGGATCTTCCGCTCTGCAACTCCATTCTGTTGTGGAGTGTGAGCACAAGATAGCTCTCTTTGGATGCCATGCTTCCTGCAGAAGTTAAAGAACGCCTTGGAGGTTAACTCCCCTCTGTTGTCAGTTCTGAATCTCTTGACCCGCAGGTTGAGCCGACCTTCCACTAGCTCCTTGAACTCCACAAACCTCTCGAACACCTATGACTTCTCCTTCAGAAAATATACCCAGTATATCTGGTGAAGTCATCAACCAAAATCAGCATATACCTGCTACCTCCAAGACTGGCAGTGTTGGTAGGTCCAAACAGATCACCATGTATACATTCTAATGGTGCTTTGCATCTGCTTTGTGATTTGTCAAATGGAAGATGTTGAGTCTTACCAAACTGACAACCTGCACAAACGTGGCCATCTCCGAAAGATGACAAGCTAGGCAGACCTTTCACCAGGCCTCTTCCTGCCATAGCTTTCAACTTATCCATCCCAACATGCTCAAGTCATTTGTGCCAGATAGCGACACTGTCGTTAGCCCTTATCTTATCAACATAAGAACTTGTTGAAAGAACAAACATGTCCTTCACCTGTTTCCCTATATGAGTGACCTCAGCTTTCACAGGTGAAATATTTCAGAGAAATTTCACTTCTGTTGGACCGAACAGAACGTGATAGCCAGCATCCACCGCATTGGTCACCGAGAAGAGGTTCTTCTTCATCCCCGGAACATGATAGACATTCTTCAATGCAAGAGTACCTCTATCACTGTTCAAAGAAACCATACCCTCCTTCTCTACTGCGTGTATAGTATCATCAGCTGTAATGATAATGTCATTACCTGTATATGCCTACAATGAGGAGAACTTTGACTCATCCCCGGTGAGGTGATGACCACACCCTGAGTCCACTATCCAATCATCCTAATAGTTGATGGAAGTCATAGCCCGAACACACGTGCCCATCATGAATGCACCTCCACCACCCCAACCACCTTCAGAATTGGAACCAGCCTCCTCCTTTCCTGCAGCATGCCCTGGCTGAAGATTAACTTGGCAGTCTCTCTTGATATGACCAAGCTTGCCGCACCTGAAGCATCTTGGTCCTTCCTTCTTCTTCCCATCACGCTTAGGAGCATAACTCCTCTCATGCTGATATGAAGTAGATGGACCATCATCTCCAGATGTCTTCTTCTTCTTGTCCCATCTCTTCTTGTTGCCAGAGAAGAGAACCTCACCTTCTCCCCCAGAGACAGACATCCCAGCCATTTGCTTAGCTAAACTCTCTTGCGAAGCAAGTTAGTTCTCCAGCTCCAGCAACGATGGCTGATTGACCCAGCCTTGAACATAAGTAACAAAAGCCACATACTCCCTCCACAAGCTGCGGATTATGTGCCTCTTCAGCTTAGCTTCTGAGATAGGCTCATCCGGTTCCAATGCCGATATCTCTGCACAAAGGTTCTTCATCTTCAAGAAGAACGTAAAGATAGACAGATCTCCCTGAGTTGCTTTTGGCAACTCATTCTCCAAGAACTGTAGCCTGGCTACATTCTTCTTATTGAACAAGCCATCCAAGGCTGTCCAAATTTCAGCAACTGACCTACATCCAATGATGTGATCAAACAACTCCGGAATGATAGCTCTCTTGAGAGTGAACTCCGCCTTAGCATTCGTTCTCTTCCAAGCCTTCACGAGCTCAGCATTCCCTTCAGCAGGAATAACAGCTTGTCTTGCTTCTCCTCCTACTACCTCCCATAAATACTCGCCAAGAAGATAGCTCTCCATGCAAGACTTCCACTTCTTGAATTTTGTCTACGTAAGGAGCTCAATACCAAGACCTCTAACATATCCTCCTTCCATTGATATCTCACTGGTTGCTAACCAACTTGAGGAACCCGAGAGAAGTATCAGCAACTACTGCACAGCAACCTACCTCTGATACCATGTTAAAAAACTTGAGGTCCGGAGAAGTAAAATGCGGAACACTTCACAAAACTTTCCACAAGTGTAGTACAACAATGACAATGAGAAGACCGAATAGTGCTATGGTATTAACTATCTCTTTACAATTCGAGGTATACATGGCGAGACATTATTCACAAGAATCACGGAGGAGAGAAGCACAAAACACAAAATACAAACTCCTGGCGACTTGACCACCTGAGACCGCCAGACCGCGCGAACAGACAAGCCAGATGGGAAGCCCCTGAGACAGTGCGAACAGAGCACAAGACGCACCTGCCAGACCGCAATTATAGACCGCCCGACCTGCTGCTTTATTCAACTGCTGGAAGACAACCAGTTCACACTCCTTGATCGACCAGACCGCACGGTCTTGACAGAAGAACCCGTGAACTCTTGCCAATGAAAACTGCTTCCTGATGCAGACCGCCACTCAAGATCGCCTAGCTACTTAAGATCGCCTGATCAACCGAGTTCGCTGCACCGTCCAAGAACACCTAAACACAGTCCGCCCGGACTGGTTTATTCAAAGCTGGAAGAAAGGAGAAAAGATAACTGCGAGCTGCTAGTCGCTAACCTGCGAATAAACAAACCGGTCAGTCAAAATCTCAGACCACGCGACCTCAAATTGAGACCGGCACAATCAAGCCAACATTGGTCCTTACAGTTCTCGTTATTAATGACGGGCCCTGCACCCCTATTTATAGGCGAGCAGATGAATGTCGTCACCGCACAAACCGGGATACAATAATCGCCCATCAGATCACCAGCGGTCTCACAAGTCAGACTGCCCGAGCTCAGCAAGGCTAACAACTCCTTATTGAACCATACAGTTATTCACAAACCGCCTGGTTACCGCGGTCTCCGAAAACAGACCTCCCGTTCTTATTGCCAAAAGCAAAGAACTTCTTCAGTAACAAACCGCTGAGATAGAACCAACTAGAGCACCAGCGCAGACTGCGCGGTCTCTGCGGTCTCCAATCTGCAGACCACCTAGCACCATTCCACTTCCACTTCAAAAATTTAACAGTTTGACTTATCCAAGGCATTGTTTCAGTGCAAGATGGGAGCTCGAGACTCGGTAGGGACTCACGTACTCAAGATGATTGGGTATATAGAGAACCTTGAAAGGCTGGGTTTTCCCTTGGGCCAAGAGTTGGACACAGATCTGATCCTGCAATCAGTGTCGGACAGTTATGAGCAGTTCGTCTTGAACTATAACATGAATGAAATAGACAAGACACTGCCCGAGCTCTTACGTATGTTGAGAATTGCCGAAAATAATATGAAGAAGGTCAAGCCTGGTAGCCCCATACTGATGGTGCATAAAGGCAAGGGCAAGACTAAGGGATCCAAGAAGACGAAGAGAGAATCTAAGTCTCATCTTGATCCCAAATCTTCTGCACTGAAAAGGAAAGGTCTGGCGAAGGAAGGAAAGTGCCACCACTGCGGTAAGGCGGGGCCTTGGAGGCATAACTGTCCCCTCTATATTGAGGATCTGCAAAAAAAGAAGGAAAGTGTGACTTCCACTTCAGGTATTTATGTTATAGAGATAAACCTTTCTGCTCGTTCATCTTGGGTATTGGATACTGGATGCGGTTCTCACATTTGCACAAATGTGCAGGAACTGGGAAGGATAAGAATGCTGGGTAAAGGGGAGGTAGACCTGCGCGTCAGAAATGGAGCAAGAGTTCCTGTCGTTGCCATTGGTGTTTATTGTCTTTCTTTGCCCACTGGGATTGTAATAGAACTAGATAATTGTTATTTTGTTCCAGTCATAACTAGAAACATTATATCCATTTCATGTCTTGACATGAAATAATTTTCATTTATAATTAAGAACAATTGTTGTTCGATTTTTATGAATGATGTGTGTTATGGTGTAGCCCAATTGTTTAATGGTTTATATGTTTTGAACTTAGACCATCTGATCTATAATGTAGAAAATACTAAATGACTAAAAAGAAATGACTCGAATCCAACGTACCTTTGGCATTGTCGTTTAGGCCATATAAATGAGAAACGCATATCCAAGCTTCATAGAGACGGACTACTGGACTCATTTGATTTTGAATCATTTCAGAGATGCGAGTCATGTTTATTAGGCAAGATGATGAAAGCTCCTTTCATTAGTTGTAGTGAGAGGGCTGATGATCTCTTGGGTATAATACATAGTGATGTATGCGGACCCATGAGTTCTATGGCTAGATGTGGGTTCTACTACTTCGTTACATTTACTGATGATTTTAGTAGATACACATATTTGTTTCTTATGAAGAACAAATCTGAAACCTTTGAAAAGTTCAAAGTGTTTAAGAATGAAGTAGAGAACCAACTGGGAAAAAGGATAAAAGCACTCCGATCTGATCGAGGTGGCGAATATTTGAGTCATGAGTTTCATGATCATCTGAAAGAGTATTGTATTGTATCACAGCTCACTCCGCCCGGAACACTACAACATAATGGTGTTTCTGAGAGGAGGAATCGTACCTTATTAGACATGGTGCGTCGATGATGTGTCATGCAGATCAGCCCCTTTCTTTTTGGGGTTTTACTCTAGAGACTGCTGCTTTCACATTAAATTGAGTTCCAACGAAAACAGTTCAAAATACACCATATGAGATATGGACTAGGAAGCGTCCTAGTATGCCGTTCATTAAGATTTAGGGTTGTGAGGCATATGTACGACATCAAATTCCTGATAAGCTGGAACTCAAATCGGATAAATGTTATCTAGTGGGGTATCCTAGGGAGACCAAAGGGTACTACTTCTACCTGCCGTCTTAAGGCAAAGTGTTTGTCACAAGGACTGGTGTCTTTTTGGAGAAAGAGTTCTTATCCAGAAAGACTGCAAAGGTAGAACTTGAAGAAGTTCAAGAACCACAAACAATGAACCAACCGGAATTGGAACATGAGCATGGACTATAAGAAGTTGTAGCTGGAGAGCCTACTCAAGAAACACAAGCCCTACGTAGATCTGGTAGACCAAGATTTGAGCCTGAGAGATATGGATTTCTCGTGCCTCAAATTGGTAATATGTTGCTTATGGATCATGATGATGAGCCTGCAACCTACCAAGAGGCTATGAATGGACCTGACTCCGAGAAGTGGCTTGAGGCCATGAAATCTGAAATGGACTCCATGTATACAAACCAAGTTTGGACCTTGGTGGAACCACCTGAAGGGGTAAGACCCATAGGGTGCAAGTGGGTCTTCAAGAAGAAGATCGAGATGGATGGGAATGCACAGATATTTAAAGGTCGGCTTGTGGCTAAAGGTTTTAAGCAAATTCATGGTATTGACTATGATGGGACCTTTTGCCCTATGGCCATGGTCAAGTCCATCAGAATTCTACTTGCTATTACTGCGTATTATGACTACGAGATCTGGCAAATGGATGTCAAAACGGATTTCCTTAATGGAAACCTCCTTGAGGAAGTGTATATGACACAACCCGAGGGTTTTGTATCTCCAAGTGAAGTCACTAAAATATGCAAGTTGAATCGATCCATTTATGGATTGAAACAATCTTCTTGAAGTTGGAATCTTCATTTTGATGAGAAAATCAAAGAGTTTGGTTTCATCAAGAACGAGGATGAGCCTTGCGTTAACAAGAGGATTAGTGGGAGCATTCTTGTCTTCCTGATATTATATGTAGATGAAATACTGTTAATCGGGAATGACATTTCGACCCTGCAAGCTGTTAAGAACAGGCTAGGGGACTGCTTTTCTATGAAGGATTTGGGTGAAGCGACTTATATACTTGGTATTAAGATCAATAGAGATAGATCGAAGAAGTTGCTGGGTTTGACCCAGAGTACATACATTGAGAATGTGTTGAAACGGTTCAACATGCTTGAGTCCAAGAAGGGATTCTTACACATGTCACATGGTGCGAGTCTCTCTAAGGACCAATGTCCTAAATCTTTGGAAGATAAGGATCTCCTGAAGTTGATTCCATATGCTTCGGCAATTGGATCAATCTTGTATGCAATGTTGTGTACTCGACCTGATGTCTCATATGCCTTGAGCATGATGAGCAGGTATTAGTCTGATCCTAGTGATGGTCACTGGATATCTGTCAAGAATATCCTAAAGTACTTGAGAAGGATAAATGATGTATTCTTGGTGTATGGTGGAGAGGAAGAGCTCATTGTAAAGGGTTACACGGATGCTAGCTTCCAGACTGATAGGGACGATTCAAATTCCCACTCAGGTTTTGTATTTTGCCTAAATGGAGGAGTTGTAAGCTGGAAATGTTCCAAGCAAGAGACAGTTGCTGATTCTACGACTGAGGCCGAGTATATCGCTGCTGCAAATGCGACGAAGGAGGTTGTGTGGATTAGGAAATTCATCAACGAGCTTGGTGTAATTCCTAGCATTGTTGGTCCCGTAGTTCTCTACTGTGACAACAATGGTGCAATAGCCCAAGCTAAGGAACTTAGATCTCATCAGCGCTCCAAGCACATGCTTCGGCGGTTCCATCTTATTCGAGAGATTGTCGATCGAGGAGATGTGAACATTTGCAGAGTACCGACTGAAGAAAATATAGCGGATCCACTGACAAAGCCTCTTGCGCAAAAGAAGCATAATGGTCATGTTAGATCAATGAGTATTAGTTACCTGAATGATCGTCTTTAGTGGGAGCCTTGTGGATTGTATGTTTGTTGGTTGTTTATTCATTTGATGAATTGTGATATGTACTGTGTTTTTCATTTTAGATTTATTGCAAGTTCTTATTGTTATGCCAATAATTTCTATATGATGGATTAATTAGCATAATAAATGCCCTTAGAATGTTTGCTTCCATAGGAATTCAAATATGTGACTTGAATGTGAGGGCCTATGTATAACAAGAAGCTTCATTCTTAAATGGTCCCTAGTCGGAGTATCGTCTTAGAAGTTGAAGGGCAATGATGATACGTTAAGACTAGCATGTGCGTTGACTGATGACCGGCTCTCACAGGTCATGATATTGTGATATCAAGTCATCACATGGGTACTTGTTAGTGAACAAGTAGTACTGGACAGACCCACCTTGAGACTACTTTGTGGATTGTTATATGAACGTGTCACAAGTAGGTCTCAACTTACAATGGTGTTTGTAGTTCTTTGACCTGAAGTCACAGTATTCATCAAGTGAGGAAGAACGTACTTTGATGTCATCTAAAGTCTTCCTTGAGAAAGGTTGATGATAAGGGTGGTTATTGGGTATGTTAGGATTCATTTGGGTGTTTGTGTGTGGACAGATATGGTATTTGTCCTCCTTTATGACAGGGTGGTTGTTTGAACGTACTTTGATGCCATGCTGGGTTGAGCTAATATGTGATATTGAGCTTACCACTCTCTTAAGGTCTATTCTAGATCAGGAAACAAGGATTGAACAATTATGAGGGTGACACGGTCCATGCCTCTAGTTCTATCCGGATGTAAGGGACAAAGGGACCTGACAGCGCTGGTACATTGGTCAAGAAAGGCTTGTTGAGTTATGAACTCTTATCGCTTGGGTCGCAATGATGTATTGCTAGATGTCGCTCATTGTTTGTGAGACTTTTGCTTGATACATTCAAGATCAAGTGGGAGATTGTTGGTGTTTCCATGGTGATCTGGAAGTGATCAAGCATCTAGTCTCACTGCCAACGCGATATGAGCCTATGGGGTCACACGCAAGAGTGTTTGGAGAAGTTGGAGGAAGAATTATGTTGGCCTTACTCTTATTGGATATGAGTGAAGGACCAATCATAAGTATTACTGGAGTTGGGTCGAGTCAACTGAATGCTCCACAGGTATTGTGAATAATGTATGGAGCGCGTTGACAAGTTTTCGAGTCGAGTCATCGAGAGTGTCTCGACGACTCTTACTTCAGTTCGTCGAATGACGATTTTATGATTACTCGACGAAATCATAATGACTCGAAGAATTTATGATTACTCGACGAACTCGACGAAATCATGACTCGACGAATTTATGATTACTCGATGAATTATTTGTTACTAGACAAACTTCTTAGTGAAAGGTTCACTAGACGAATTCTGTTTTACTCGACGAATTCAGTTTGTTATTCGACAAATTTCTTCAATGAAAGGTTCACTCGACGAATTCTGTTTACTCCAATATAAGTCGTGGGTGTGCGGATAGCCTCTCTCTCTCTCTCTCGCCTAGGTATAAATAAAATACGATTCTATACCCTAAATAAGCGATCCCTTTTGTGAATCTGAGAGCAACAGAAGGGTTCCGCGAAAGCTTCCGACGGAAGAGTTCCGACCGGTCGATCCCACAGCCGCTGCCCGCCTCTCCCTGTTGTCGAACCTAGCAGTCCATGGGAGACATAGAGGGCTCTTCTCCTCCGACCTAGTTCTTGTGCGACAAGGAGATATGGTTCCTCACCGCTCGTGTGGACTTCCGTAGAGGCGCCGATCCATTTCAGCATTTGGGACTCAACGACTGTTCTCCGGATTTCAGTTGTGGAGCACTTCGATTGAGTATTGACTCAATCCCCTTCAGGTAGTGCAATGTGTTGTTTTTCTTATTTCTTGATTCATGAAATCGCAAGTTCCTTGAACTATTTAGGGTTGTTCTTGTTCATTTTTTCTGTTGCGCATATGTGATATGATGTATACATTTGATGTATAGAAAATCCAACAACACATTGGGAAGCATCGCGACTAGAAACCCTTCTTCCGCGTCCTCATCGAGCTGAAGCTCTGACAATTCCTCTTCAAACGCGGAGGCTAGCGTCTGGAAGCTGAAGACGATGGCCTACAGCTCGTAGGCCTGAATTGTCCACTCGCCGACAGTCTCTGTCCGCTCGCGGCGACGCCAGTTGGTACATGGTACTAGGCGGGCGTTGGCAATGTCGACCCCCTACGGGAGACGGCTGGGAGAGAATTAAGTAGGCGTGAATGCGAAATAAACCCTAGGCCGTCTAAATAAAAGAGTTTTATAGCGTTTGATCTATAAGAGCGCCGAGGATTCTATACTTATGCTTTTGGCGGCGTTTTGTAACTAAAAGCGCGACGAAACTTAAAATAAACTGCGGCGCTTAAACAAACGCCGCATAAAAAGCACTGCAATAAGTCTAATTTTTTTGTAGTGTTGGGAACTCAAATTTGAAGCATGCCCACTAACCAGAACCAACAAATATCATCCTCAACACCTGCTCAAAGCATCGCTAGAAGAACGAATAACAACCAAAAGCAAAAAAAAAAACATATTCCCAAAAATTGAAGCTGCCTGCTGGTAAAATCACATCTTGGCTGATTTCGAGAATATGAGTTTTGGGAGATTGGGACTAAACTTGCTGTTGGGAATCTTGCCCACATGATTCCTGATTTGAAGAAGTCACCAAGTCAAGAAAACTTCATTTTGTATTTGATTACTTCTCTAGCTTATGATCTCAGGAAGTTAAAGATATGTCGTCGAGAAGAATAGGAGATATTGTCGACAAAGCACGCTTATCGTCATAATGATGAGCAAAGCAACCGCTGAGAAGTAGCGTGTTCATCAACCGCTGAGACTTTGCGTGTTCGTCGACCGCTGAGACTTGGCGTGTTCATCGACCGCTGAGACGAGGGGTCAAATCTGCTGGGACGAGCTCACTATCTCAGCTGATCCGCTGAGATGGGAAAGGAGCTGCAGATAGAAGAGATCTGGTGCATTCGTCGAACGCAGAGAAGAATGATGACTAAGGAAGAAATGTCGTCGAGAAGATGCAGTATCGTCGACATTAACACAGTAGCTTTATCGTCGAGAAGACTAAAGAAAGACAAGCAATCAGTGAAGTATGATCTGTCGACATAGTATCACTCATGTCGTCGAGAGAACAACATGATTATGATGATAGTCTACAAGAAGGAAGATCACGACGACACAGTCAGAGATAGCATATCGTCGTATATGCAGTAGCTGCAGATTGTCTCGTATCGACGAGACACCAGCATCAGAAGCAGAAGCTAGAAGAATTGAAAGTGTATCTAAGTTCAAGGCTTCGACAAAGTCCTGTTGTCGAGATATTGTCCATGACGTCGTACCGAAGGAAATATCGTCGAGACAGATTCAAATATTGCGGACGCACTGTCAGCATTTAATGCCGCCGCCTGATTGGCCAATCAGCGCGTGCTCTTAAGGAATGGAGCGTCTGACACTTAAGGAATATTCTCAGAAGACCGTTGGGAGCCTCACAGTCTTATAAAAGAGATAAGAGGTCGCCCTAAAAAGAGGTAAACAAGAAAGAACTTGCGCATATAGGAATCGAACAAGACTAGCGGCGCAAGAAAGAAAAAGAAAAAGCAGTCATCTTCATCGACTGTTAAGTTACCAATCTTCATCAGGCTAAGAAAAGATTTGAAGAAGAACCGTGCGATCAAGATCTGATTCAGAAGCATCTTCTTCAATCTCAAGGAGCCTATCTTCAACAGGCTAAAGTTGATGATCTTCATCCGGCAGAAGCAACAGTCTTTCTTTACTGTAATCATTGTAAGTCTTGCGGGCCTATTTTGTCTAGCTTGAGGGATGTAGAGCTGTGAGGCTTGAGGGCCAGGGCTGTGCACTTGCGGATGCGATTTGTCGAGCTTGCGGGCTCGGGGGCAGTAGGGGCTTGCGGGCCTAGGCAGTTGGGACTTGCGGGTCCGTGTTGTAGGGATCAAGGGCCTGAGTGTCGAGCTTGCTGGCTCGGGGGCAGTAGGGGCATGTGGGTCTAGGTTGTTCGGACTTGCGGGTCCTTGTTGTAAGGCTTGAGGGCCTGAAGCTTTTGGTGGAGTTTTGCTGAGCCTAGCACACTGCTAGGTAGGCGTAGAGGGAAAGAGGACTACTCAAGACACCCTGTCTTGAGGAACATCTATAGATCTTGTGTCGTCTGCTGTGCTTCTTGTGTGTGATATTTTACTGATGTGCTTAAACACTCATAACTCACACTAATATATCAAAAAGAACCAAGATCACCTAACACCCCCCCTCTAGGTGAACGTTCCATTACTAACACTTGCTTCCTGCGAGAAATGCAGAATCGCCTAGACATGTGAGTGGCGAGAAATGAAGAATCGCCTGGACAGCAGCAGATGAAGTTAGAATGAAAATCGGAAGTTAGAATCGAAGTAGAAATGGAAATGAAAATAAAAATCAAAATAGAAATCCAAATAGCAGTCGACAGATGAAGTTACCTCAAGGCTCGCCTCTAACCACCTCGCCTAGGCTCTGTTTGGCGGAGTGGCAGCACGCTAGTGTGCCGCGAATTTTGCTGCCGCCCCACCAAATTGTTTTTCCGCCGACTCCAGCATGAACAGCCACCGCACTCCAGTCGCAGAAAAAACCACGATTTGGAGTCGTAAAAATTTTTCACGACTCCACGCGCGGGCTGCGATTCACGGACCGATGCTCCTCCGACACCTGCTCCGACCGGCATCTTCATTTTCCTCGCCCCAAACCCTCACGTCCGACTGACAGAGCTCATTGTTCGCATCTCGGTTGATGTTGAGCATCCGGTTTCTTCGTGCCAGCCCTCTCCCGACGAGCGACCGTACGTTGCTGCTGTTTCTTCTTCTCCATTCCAGTTTCGCCGGAGCAGCCTGCATGAGGAAAAAAAATGGTCCTAGTTTTGTCGTCGGAATCTCCCCCCCCCCCCCCCCCCCCCCCCCCCCCCCCCCCCCCCCCCGCGCTCACTGTTTGGGTGATAAAACAAGTTTCCGGCGACCTATGTTGTTGTTATTATTATTAGTATTATTATTATTATTAGTCGTATTATGTTATTAGTATTAGTATTATTATTTAAAATTATTATTATTAGTATTATTATTAGTATTATTATGTTATTATTATTAGTATTATTATGTTATTATTAGTAGTATTGTTATGTTATTTTGAAGATGATCCCTAATGCAAAGAAATTCCGGTCTGCTGGAATACCTCCAGAGCTTAACAGCTCTGCAACAGATGTTCTTCCAAACAGATTCACAAATTCTGTCACACTCTGCAAAACAGCTGATTATTCCACCATTGCTTCCCACCACTGCTTCTCCAGTCGCTGCAATCGCGCCAAACAGAGCCCTAGACTGCTCGCCTCAACTGCTTGCTGTCTTGCAGAAGAAGTTTCCTGTTTTCAGTAGTCGAAAGATATTAGACCAAGCAGCACATGCAGCGACTCAGCGGGTTCAGGCGAAAAATAGTGAAAGGAGAAGAGCACTGCCGCACATGCAGCGACTCAGCGGACTGTCGAGGAAGCAAATTAGGGCATGATATCTTCGAGGAAAGTGAGGAATGCGCGGATAATAACTCGCGAAAGGTGGGATTTCACATTTTCATATCCGGGCACGTGTCTGTGTGTGTCCGGACGTAGATCCCTGTGAGTCAAGGATTTCATAATGCTTTTGTGAAATGAACCCTAAGTTTGAATTTAATCTTTCTTGAACCATTAAGTATTTTTTTTATTTCTATGTAGATATTACCAAATTAGTCGATTTAACTTAACTTGCTAATGACATTAAAGTCGTCGGATACTACCATTCTGAGCTCCCTGTGTATACGATAAATCTCCGGGTGAATCACTCACTATTCTTATTACTTGCCTTCAGTTCTTTTGCCTTGCATCAGGGAGTGCTTACCGAAACTCTCAGATGTGCGATGGGATCTCCGACGATACAAGGCCACCTCTGTTGTTATCAGACACAATTTAGTAGAACCGGCCGGCCCGCGGACATTTCAGGGTCCAACAAAATCAACCCAATCATAAGAACAATTATTTATTGTTATTTATAAAGATATTCTTATTATTAATATTTTCATAATAATAATAAATTATACTTCTTATTCATTTATATTTTACTTTTTTATATTTGTAGTTTCAAGTTTTAATTGATTTCTCATAAGGTCATCGTTTCCTTATTCTTTTGAAAAATAGATGTATCGGCATTGTATCGTGCATCGTATTAATCCAATGCATTGTTAATCAACTGCGATAAGGTGTGTGTGCTCAATATATGATGATGAAAGTATCAAAATAGGCGGCTGTAATATTCCGATCATTGTTCAATTCGAAGGTAATGATACTTTCAGCGAATGCTAGTCTCCTCACATTTGAAATAATTTTAAAATTTTCTTATTTTTTTCATATTTGTTTAATTTAAGTTAAATCACATTAATAGTTGTAAGATAATTTGACAATTATGAGGAGTTTGAAGATATCATCATCAAACATGGGAATTCCATTAGTTCTATTTATTAAAATAAATATGAAACTCATAAATAAATTAGACTCTGTTGCGGGTCGTTTAGGGCTCTTGGTAGACCGGTTTACTTGAACCACCTTAGCTCGGGAGCGAACCAAGAGCGCACACAGTCAATTTGAGATTCGTTGATTACACTGGCACTTTTTAGCGTCGAAAACCAGGAAAGGGTAAAAAATCACGTGGTCGGAGCTGTGCCGACCAAACTTCCACCATCTTCTGGGGGGTTACAATTAGAGACTTAGAAGTCGAGCGCGACAGGCCGCTGCTCGTTACAATAATAGAGAGAAAGAGAGAGAGAGAGAGAATTCGGAAGGTTACAGACCACCTCCAGAAAAACTAACTCCTTTCTCCTTCTGTGAAAGGTGGAGAACAAAAGTGAGAATGCCCTGGAGAACAAAAGTGAGCGCGCTGAGTCGCCTTTCGGGAAGAAGGAAATCTTCGAGTCCGAAGGAGAATTCCACGAAAGTCTGCAAGAAGCTCTCCCGGGTCCAGAAGGCAAGGTCCTTTTAAATGAAGCCCTGTGACTCCTTTTATAGCTTTGGTCGGGGGTAGCCCGGTAATTTTGTCGTTGTAACCACCGTAACCACCTGGCGGACGAATCATATTTTCCAGTTCAGAGCACACGGATCGCCATTTTTCGTAATTGACCATCTTACCCCCCGGGCAGCTCGGGCAGTTCGGGCAGTTTTGTTGGAGGCGAAAAAGGCGACAAGCTGTTCCTGAAATCAGAGAAACTGGAAAGACAAAAAGTGAGCATCCCAGGAAGACAAAATGTGAGAAGTCAGAAAAGATAAAAAGTGAGCTGAGTGGCTCAGAAGCATTCTGAGCGCGTAACGAACAGGGAAGTGCTCTGAACGGAGCCCGGAGCCCAAAAAGCGGGCGGCAAGCCGGAAGAGGGGGACTCACCCCAACCTTGCTACGGGGAAGAGCGGTCCGACCACCCCTAAAGACGGGCGCGGCGCGGCCGCGCCCGAGGGAAGGGGGCGACTCCTCTTGGCCGCACCCCTCATGGGGTGCGGCTTGGCCGCACCTGTTTGGTTTTCTATACCCCAAACGGGATGACATATCGAATATGCGTAGCGGAAATAAAAACAAGAACAACCCAAAAGAAGCTAACGGATCTTGCGGTTTTCATGATTTAACAGAATAATCAAATCGAAATACAAAGTACCTTTGCGGGATTGAGTCAACACTCAACCAAGGTACTCCAAAGAGAAATCCGAAATCTGCCTTTGAGTTCTTCAAGAATCGAAATGGATCGATCCCTCTATAGAAGTCCACACAAGCAAAAGGAGAACCCTAGCTTCTTGTCGTACAAGAACTAGGTCGGAGAAGGAAGCTCTCAACGTCCCCACGGACTGCTAGGTCCGAGACAGGGGAGGCGGCGACCATCGACGGCGACTAGCGGCGGCGGAAGACGATCGGCGGACGGGAAGAACGAGATGCCCTCGTGCGGAACAGTTCCGGTCGGTTGTTCTCGTCTGAAATCGCGAAAAAGATTAAGTCCAGTAAAACTAAAATCGCATGCCCTTTTATACTAAAACGCATAAATCAGGCTATCCGCAGACCAGAGGAAAAACAGAAAATTTCTGTCCAGATTTACAATCGCCGAATTCGACTAATCAATATAACCGAATTCGACTCAGATTCGGCGAAACCATTTCGACGAATTCGTCTATACAAATTCGGCTATATCATTTCGTCAAAACCATTTCGTCGAACTGACATGATTCGGCTAAACCCTTTAGTCGAATCTGTTACAATTTCGGTTAATCACATTAGCTGAATCTCATTAGTCAAAAACAACATAATTCGATTAATCACATTAGCCGAATTTGACACAATTCGGTTAAACCCTTTAGCCGAATTTGTTAAGTATAAACCCATTCGTTTAAACCCTTTAAACTATTTCCCGTTGAGACATTCTCAACTTAATTACAAGCAGTCACAGGATTGGTCCTCCACTCATATCCAATATGAGTAAGGCCAACACAATCCTTTCTCCAATTTCTCCAAATGCTTTTATGTGCGACCCTATAGGCTCATATTGCGTTGGCAGCAAGACTAACTGTTGATTGCTTTGAGATCACCTCAGAAACTCCAACAGTCTCCCACTTGATCACAAAGTATCAACAAAAGTCTCACAAACAATGAGCGGCATCTAGCAATACATCATTGCTACCCAAGCAATAAGAGTTCATAACTCAACAAGCCTGTCATGACTAATGTGTCGGTGTTGTCATGTCCCTTTGTCCATTACATCCGGATAGACTAGAGGCATGGACCGTGTCATCCTCATAATTGTTCAATCCTAGTTTCTTGATCCAGAATAGACTGTCTAAAAATTGGTGACCTCAATATCACATATTGACTCTACCAAGCATGGCCATGCATTTCTCAGTCTCATTCCATCAAGGGGCCCATGGATGTAACTCCTATCATATAGGAGGACAAATCCCATATATGTCCACACACAAACACCCAAATGACTTGTAACATACCCAATAACCACGGTTATCATCAACCTTCTTTAAGGAAGACTTTAGATGACATCAAAGTACGCTCTTCCTCACTCGATGAATGTTGTGACTTCAGGTCAAAGAACAACAAACACCATTGCCAGCTGAGATCTACTTATGACACGTTCATTTAACAATCCACAAAGTAATCTCAAGGTGGGTCTGTCCAGTACAACGTGTTCACTTACAAGTACCCATGTGATGACTTGATATCACAATATCATGGCCTATGAGAACCGGTCATCAGTCAACGCACATGCTAGACTCAATGTATCATCATCGCCCTTAGCTTCTAAGATGATACTCCGACCAGGGACCATTTAAGAATGAAGCTTCTTATAAACATAGGCTCTCACATTCAAGTCACGTACTTGAATTCCTATGGAAGCAGACACTCTATGGGCATTTATTATGCTAATTAATCTTATCAAACAGATATAAATGACATAATAAAAGAACTTGACATCAATATAAAATGAAATACGTAGTACATATTACAATTCATCTAATGAACAAACAACCAACAAATATGCAATCCACAAGGCTCCCACTAAAGATAATCATTCAGGTATCTAATACCCATTGATCTAACATGACCATCATGCTTCTTTTGCGCAAGAGGCTTTGTCAGTGGATCCGCTATATTTTCTTCAGTCGGTACTCTGCATATGCTCACATCTCCTCGATCGACAATCTCTCGAATAAGATGGAAGCGCTGAAGTATGTGCTTGGAGCGCTGATGAGATCTAGGTTCCTTAGCTTGTGTAATTGCACCGTTGTTGTCACAGTAGAGAACTACGGGATCACCATGATCTATTGATGTCCTTTGATAAAATTCTCTAAAAATCATATATCATAATTCATATAAAAAATCATCTAAAAACTACTATCCTTATCACATGTATATGAATTATATGATAACAATTGACATTATAATTGTTTACCATGGTTGGTGTTATGGTGTGATTTATTTCAAGTTTAGACCTTTGAATCATCATGATATCAATAAGATCAAATCAAATTGAATCTTCACTTCATTTTAGGACTATAAGTTGAAACACAATCAAACTTTGGCATAACATTAATCTCAAATTTATCATACTAACATTGTCACCTAAAGAATATTTATATCTATGTTAGGTTTTATATGTTAGGGCATATTCATGTTACTATTTGCATGAACATTACTCTTTGTTCACCGAAACCATGCTCATTTGGCTTATTCAAACATGATATCTTGTGCTTACATTTCCTATCAGTTTCAATTTACATTATATTGATAAATATGAGTCTTAGAAAAATGCAAATGAAAATATAAGAAAATATACATCATGCATTATCAAGTCATACACTAAATCGCTAATGTTTCATGCAATTTGCACTATCTAAACATCTCCTAAAAATCTGATATTTCAGCATGAAACTACTATTGGGACACCTAATCAAGATCAAGAATCAACAATTTCAAAATCCTCAAAAATCACTTACTGTCTCCCGCGCTAGCGCTACCGCAGGCGCTAGAGTCCATGTTCAATTTTCTGTGATTTTAAAATTTTGAAAAATTTCTAAAAATATTTTAATCTATATTTTCTACTTAGTTTTGCACTTCTGTTTTTCTTTATTTTTTGAAAAATCAAATATAAAACTACAAAAACCAAATTACAAAAAATATGTTTTGTTTCTGTTTTTGTTTTTTTGTTGTTTAAAAGTCTATTTTTATGCAAAAATCAAATACAAAAATACAAAAGCAAAAATTACAAAAATATGCTTGTATTTGCTAAAATCAAAATACAAAAATATAAAACACTGAAACTATCAAAAATACTGTATGGACTTTCCTGTGATAATCAAGCATGATTTAGTCTATTATTTAGAAATTCTACAATGTTGCAATTTATCTTTTCAAATTACGTTGAACATTGTTTTCATCATGCTTTGATATATCTATTAATATGTGCATCAATCATATTTTAAAGGTTGTGTAGAACTAAGCTTAGCATGTCTCTAAGTATGAGTAAATATTTTATGTCTGATAATGATATTTATTCACTCACCCTTTTTGGCATTGTCTACATATGTGTTTAATCTAAGAATACTTGTATATGTTTTTTGTATTAGTACAATGGACTAAAATTGCACAAGTATCTTACCTACACTCCTTATTATGCACTCTTAAAAATTAAGAAAAGTGGTTATGTTTTTCATAAATTCTATTGATTTGCAAAACAAGTGTATTCGGAGAACTTTGTACAAAATAAAATTATAAAATAAATGACAAAGATAACTCCACCAAGCATTACTTGAACCTCCTGATAAGTCTTAATAAGCATTGTGAGGTTGAGCACCTTGGAAAGAATAGTAAAGTGTCTTGTGCAAATCAAATCTCTCTTTCAAAAATAAGAAAAACCACTTACTCTTAAGTACACCGGATCACTAGTCTCAAAATTCAAAATAAAATATGTGATCCCCCAAGCACTACATTGCACCCTGATAAGTCTTAATGAGCATTGTGTGTGCAGAGCACCGTGGTAGTTGTACTTTTTATTGTGCATTAAAGTGTGTGGAAGTAATCTTATTTGTGTTTTATTGTGCTATTACTTCACATATTTCTTGTATTTTTGATTAAAACATTTGTTTACACTACTCAAAAATACACTTATGGACACATCATTATCTTCCATAACACTTCTTCTCATGAGTATTGGATCCTAATGCTAATTCTATATTACTCTTTACTTATGAAATGCACTAGATAACCTAGCATATTTTCTATAATGTTTGGTATGATTTGAAATTGTGAATTAAAATAACATTGTAGTAATCTCTTTGTGATAATATTACTTCATGCTTGGTTATTTTTGTCAACCATAAAAGTTTTTCATTGAAACATGATTTACATAAACATCTTATTTTTGAACTTAAACTCATATATCTTTTTATGGATTATTCTTGATTACAATAAGATGTTTCATGTATTTCTACAAATCTTCCGCATCATCACCATATAACCTTTACCTTGCACTTTCATGCTTATATCAAGTCTTAAATCTCAATTTTTTCTTACAAACAAGTGGTAGACTTGCTTGGTAGAATTTATATTGGTTGTTCTAATACGCATATCATTTTTATAGTAACAAACTCTGATTTATTTCAATATAAACGTGTATGCTAAACGCTCTTCCAACAAGTGAAACATTGCTAAAAGGATGTTGTTTCTTTCTTCCAAAATGCTTAAACTCTTATCTTTATAAAGTTAGTTTTTTGAAACTCAAAAACATCTCCTTTTAAACTTAAACTCTTATTTAGTATTATGGTGTTTCTTTTTCGAAATCTTCCGCAATGCTCAAACTCTGATACATTCATGAATTTCAATATAGCTAAGTAAGTTTTATTTCAAAAAATTTCAATTATGATTCTTCCCATTAGATTTAAAAGCTTCATGTTTCAAAAAACTATTATCCGTGACTTCATATCTCACCATAGCGGGGGCGTAGGGTTGTAGACATTAGATAAACTTATCTTTAGTCATGTCTTGTCCTTAACCGGGGAGGGTTCCAGTGGGGCCTTGCGAGGCACTAGGGGGAAAGAGTGCTAGGTTGAGTCTTGTCTAGTGTTTGCATATGGGACTAACACCCCAACCTACGGCATGTTTGCAGCTCCTCATGCCCATCTGTCACTTAGTACGGGGCTAGGGTGTAGACATATTGTCTGGGTAGATTGGTTATTTGGAAATCCTTATTTTTATGCTTAAAACTTTTATATAAAGGGAAAATCATTATTTTTTTATGCTAAAAACTCTGAAAATTTTGTAATGCTTATAACTCTGATCTATTTCAATGAAAAACAATTCTAAAACTCCTTATCATTTACTTAAAAAGCTCGATCATGCCTTCTCTTCTATTTACAAATTCTTTGGTGTTTTGTTTCCCTACCCACTTTTGCTAATAATAAAGGGGGAGAACTAACATGATAAATATAACCCGCTATCAAAAACCCAACATGACAAATTAAGATGATAGCTTACATATTAGGTGAGCATTCACTTAGGGGGAGCATGTATGTAGGGGGAACAATTCTAAATGCTAAAATCGTAAATTATCCTAAGTCATCACTTTCACACACACACAAGTATGTTTCTTCATGCTTATATATTAATGCTCTGATTGATCATTAATGGATTTGTTATTATCAAAAGGGGGAGTTTGTTGGAACATGGTCTTCCGCATCTCCTAGGTTTGAGAATAACAAATCCTATGTGTATTTGATCTTGTGTGTTCAAGTGTGCAGGATAACAAAGTTCACATGACTCAAGGATTACATAAGAAGGTTTCCCCCAAAGTTGAGCCAACAAATCCAAAACATCTACTAGCGTTGGCGGTAGTACTAGCGCATGCGCTAGCTGTCGTTCGACGAACTGTAAGCGGAGCTCGACAAAATGCTCATAACGGCATTCGATGAAAATTCGTTCGACGAACTGAATGCGGCGCTCGACAAAATTCTCATCACGGCGTTCGACGAAATTGCGCTCGACGAAATCTTAGCTGCGTTCGACGAAATTCCGATCAACGAAATATTTACTTAAGCACAGATGCCAGGAGAACTTATAGAAGGAAATAGCGCCAGGCGATATCTGATAGCGCCGGCGATAGCGAGGAGCACAATTGGCAAGGGAAAATTGTTTCCTCGGATTGAAGATTCTGCCGCGCAGAATATGTCCTAATATGGGATAGCGCCGGCGGTACCACTAGCGCAGGCGCTAGCGCTAAGTCTATAAAAAGGACATCTTAGCTCCGACTTCTTAATCCTCTTGAGATCCCAAATTCCAGAGCCTCGTGCCACATCATAGAGAGGAGAGTTCGGAGAGATACTCCTACAAATCCATAAAGCCATAAGGAGATCCGTGGAGAAGATTTCAACACGCGTCATCATCATGACGAAAGACCGCATCGACTAGGATCATACTCTGCGGGCCTTCGTCCACTTCTCCAAGAGATCCATATAGGGAGTTTTTTTATTATTGTTGTCTTCTATTTTATTTCTCTTTTTCTTTGTAAACGGTAGTGAATTCGCCTCGTGTTGGCGACTAGGTCTGGGGTAGGACTTAGGGCTGAAATTCACCTTGTGTTGGCGACTAGATCTAGGCTAGGTCTAGGGGGTGCTCGAGGCCACATTCGGGGAAGGGTTGGCTAGAGCGGCTTGAGGCCGTATCCGGGGAAGGATCGGCTAAAGCCAACCGGTTCGTGGGGATACGAGTCGGTATAGAAAACAAAAAGAGCTTTTATTATTCGCCTCCGATCTCTAGCGCCATTGAGATCAAGTTTTGTAAAACTTATTTAATATCAATAAAGCTTGTCTCTCTTTTTGTTTTACTTGACTTCATGTTTTAAATATTGCAATATTCCAAAGTTTTTCTAAATAAAATCTAAAGTTTTTTTTAAACCCCTTATTCACCCCCCCCCCCCCCCTCTAAGGGCGCCTACCGATCCAACAATTTTGATGAACGACATACTAGGACGCTTCCCAGTCCATATCTCATATGGTGTCTTTAGAACCATTTTCGTTGGAACTCGATTTAGTGTGAAAGCAGCAGTCTCTAAAGCAAAACCCCAAAAGGAAACGGGCAAATCTGCATGACTCATCATCGATCGCACCATGTCTAACAAGGTACGATTCCTCCTCTCAGAAACACCATTATGTTGAGGTGTTCCGGGCGGAGTGAGCTGTGATACAATACCACACTCTTTCAGATGATCGCGAAACTCAAGACTCAGATATTCGCCACCTCGATCAGATCGGAGTGCTTTTATCCTTTTTCCCAATTGGTTTTCTACTTCATTCTTAAACACTTTGAACTTTTCGAAGGTCTCGGATTTGTTCTTCATAAGAAACACGTATCCGTATCTACTGAAATCATCAGTAAATGTAACAAAGTAGCAGAACCCACCTCTAGACATAGAACTCATGGGTCCACATACATCACTATGTATTATACCCAAGAGATCATTAGCCCTCTCATTACAACTAGTGAAAGGAGCTTTCGTCATCTTGCCCAACAAACATGACTCGCATTTCTCAAATGATTCATAATCAAATGAGTCAAATAGTCCATCTTTATGGAGCTTGGATATGTGTTTCTCGTTTATATGGCCTAAACGACAATGCCAAAGGTACGTAGGATTCGAATCATTTGTTTTTAGTCTTTTAGTATTTTCTACATTATAGATCGGATGGTCTAAGTTCAAAACATATAAACCATTAAACAATTGGGCAACGCCATAACAAACATCATTTTTATAAATAGAACAATAATTGTTCTTAATTACGAAAGAAAAACCAATCATGTCCAAACATGAAATAGAAATAATGTTTCTGGTTATGGCCGGAACATAATAACAATTATCTAGTTCTATTACAAGCCCTGTGGGCAAAGAAAGATGATACAATCCTACGACAACGGCAGCAACTCTTGCTCCATTTCCAACGCGCAGGTCTACCTCTCCTTTACCCAACATTCTTCACCTTGTCAGTTCCTGCACATTTATACAAATGTGAGAACCACATCCGGTATCTAATACCCAGGATGAAGGAGCAGAAAGGTTTATTTCTATAACGAAAATACCTGAAGTGGAAGTCATACTTCCCTTCTTCTTCTGCAGATCTTCTAGATACTGAGGACAGTTCCTCCTCCAGTGCCCTGCCTTACCACAATGGTGGCACTTCCCTTCCTTAGCCAATCCTTTCCTTTTCAGTGCTGAAGATTTGGGATCAAGATGTGACTTAGGTCCTACCTTAGTCTTCATGAATCCCTTGACCTTGCCCTTGCCATTATGCACCATCAGTATGGGGCTAGCAGGCTTGGTCTTCTTCATGTTGATCTCGGCAGTTCTTAACATGCCTAGGAACTCGGGCAGTGTCTTGTCAATTTAATTCATATTGTAATTTAAGATAAACTGCTCGTAGCTGTCCCGCAACGATTGCAGGATCAGATCAGTGGCCAACTCTTGGCTCAAAGGAAACCCCAGTCTTTCAAGGCTCTCTATATACCCAATCATCTTGAGTACGTGAGTTCCTACTGGGTCTCGAGCTCCCATCTTACACTGAAATAACGCCTTGGATATATCAAACCTCTCTAGGCGAGCTTGCCCTTGAAACATTTTCTTCAGGTGCTCAACCATCTCATAACAACTCATGTTCTCATGTTGCTTCTGAAGCTCAGAGTTCATGGTCGCGAGCATAAGGCATTCAACATCCAAGGAGTCATCTCCATACTTCTTATAAGTATCTTTATCTGCACGTGGTGCATTAGCGGCTGGCTCTGAGGGGGGGTCTTCTTCCAAGACATAGAGCTTGCGCTCTTGCCTGAGAACAATTCTCAGGTTTCTATACCAGTCAAGGAAATTTGTCCCATTTAGCTTATCTTTCTCAAGGATCGCTCTCAGGGACAAGGCAGAGTGAGATCCACATGCCATGGATATTCTACAAGGAATTTTGCAAAGTAAAAATTTAGTACTATATTTCAAAATATATTTTATATATTTTTAATAAGGATTTTTATTAAAGAGCTCCCACTATTTTAATCAAATCATTAACCCTTGATATCGATTCAGAGAGTTTATGCGAGCTACTCTCTTAGTGGACAAGATCCGTATTTCACCAACACCACGAGTCCGCTTTGGCGTTCCTCTCACAATGCGGTTATTTAGGTAGACAACATTTGTCAATTGCATCATTATGCAACTCTTGTATGGTTGGTGAATAACTCTTTATTCGCATCCATCATATGGAGCATGCCAACCCTATGCCTCTAGGCACTCAACCTTTGAGGTCACCTAGTTAAGTTAGACCCGATGTGGACAGTGGGATATCACAATTATCCGCTCGCACCCTTACCAAGATAGATTAATGCACCTTGCTTTGGCAAGCCCACACTTCATCGATCGAGGAAGGAAGAGTGCCATCCATTGGAAGGCATCTGAATACTTAATATTAGATAAGGGATTTTTTTTTTCAAGTGATTAACATTTTAATCATGATTAACATTTAATTACAGTGCACAATCAGAAAATAAAATTACAACATTCACATTCCAGATACAACCTAGATGTGCACAAAAACAGTCTATCAACACTTTGACAAAATAGGGCTAAATATGAGCATTTAGAACACTTCTAAATCTCCAGATTAACATGCATTGGACATATGAACAACAACTCCACTTGTGCAGTAGACAAGCTCGTCTCTCATGTCAGATTCAATAATCTAAATATTTGGTTTCACAACCCATTTTGAGGGACGGTTACTGCAGAGGAGAAACAACCTCTGAAACATGAAAATCGCAATGCAATCACATGCGTTCCTGGCGGGGTTCCAAGGGGCCGCGCCCCTGGAGGGGTCTTAGGGGCAGAGCCCCTAACGGGGTCCAAGGGGCAGCGCCCCTGGCCAAATTTTTGAAATCCCACCACCAGAAACCACACAAAATCACATCAAATGTGATATTCCAAGAAGAAATTATGGCATTTAAAACGCTTCTAAATGTCCCAATTTACACGCACTTCACCGCAACCTCCCTCTGATACCACTGTTGGGTTTTCTATACCCCAAACGGGATGACATATCGAATATGCGCAGCGGAAATAAAAACAAGAACAACCCAAAAGAAGCTAACGGATCTTGCGGTTTTCATGATTCAAGAGAATAATCAAATCGAAATACAAAGTACCTTTGCGGGATTAAGTCAACACTCAACCAAGGTGCTCCAAAGGGAAATCCGAAATCTGCCTTTGAGTTCTTCAAGAATCGAAATGGATCGATCCCTCTATAGAAGTCCACACAAGCAAAAGGAGAACCCTAGCTTCTTGTCGTACAAGAACTAGGTCGGAGAAGGAAGCTCTCAACATCCCCACGGACTGCTAGGTCCGAGACAGGGGAGGCGGAGACTAGCGGCGGCAGAAGACAATCGGCGGACGGGAAGAACGAGATGCCCTCACGCGGAACAGTTCCGGTCGGCTGTTCTCGTCTGAAATCGCGAAAAAGATTAAGTCCAGTAAACCTAAAATCGCATGCCCTTTTATACTAAAACGCATAAATCAGGCTATCCGCAGACCAGAGGAAAAGCAGAATATTTCTGTCCAGATTTACATTCGCCGAATTCGACTAATCAATATAACCGAATTCGACTCAGATTCGGCGAAACCATTTCGACGAATTCGTCTATACAAATTCGGCTATATCATTTTGTCGAAACCATTTCGTCGAACTGACATGATTCGGCTAAGCCCTTTAGTTGAATCTGTTACAATTTCAGTTAATCACATTAGCTGAATCTCATTAGTCGAAAACAACATAATTCGATTAATCACATTAGCCGAATTTGACACAATTCGGTTAAACCCTTTAGCTGAATTTGTCAAGTATAAACCCATTCGTTTAAACCCTTTAAACGATTTCCGGTTGAGACATTCTCAACTTAATTCCAAGCAGTCACAGGATTGGTCCTCCACTCATATCCAATATGAGTAAGGCCAACACAATCCTTTCTCCAACTTCTCCAAACGCTTTTATGTGCGACCCTATAGGCTCATATTGCGTTGGCAGCAAGACTAACTGTTGATTGCTTTGAGATCACCTCAAAAACTCCAACAGCACCCCAAATGGGGTGCGGTTTGGCCGCACCCCCCACTATGGGGGGTGCGGCTATTCGCACCCCACTAGTGGGGTGCGGGCTAACCGCACCCCAGTAGCGGAGTTCGGTCATGGTGGGGCGCGATGCGCGCTTCGTGCGTGCTTGCGTGTTGGCGGTGAAAATGGCGGGTTCGGCCTCCTCAACTCGGGCGATCATGCGTTGACCGTTGACCCCACCTACTTTTTGTGGAGTTTTACCTAGACGCACCCCAAGGCCTCTACGGATATATAACATAAGCCCCCCAAACCTTCGGAGCCCGAATTTCGCCGCGGAGGAGTTCGGAGGTTTTGATTTTTCTGTGGCAGCTTTGATCATTGCTCTCTTTGTGGTGCCTTGGGTAGGAATCGCTGTCGAGGGATGAGTGTGTGGTTGCTTTTGCTTTCTTGTTCTGTTTAGGCATTTCTCGCTCTGCGCTGCGTTGCAATAGCACTCTCGTGGCCCTGCTGCCCCTGTTTGTTGTCGGAGTATCGATTGAGGAAAGGTGTTTCAAGATGGTCGGCGAAGGATTGTTGTTGGCTTGTTGTTTAGCGTTGATGCCCGAACTGCTTGATAGCCTTTTATGAGCTAATGGAGGAGTCTGCGCGGGTTCGAGCCTGTGAGTTTTTCATAATAATAACAAGAAATTAGTTTGCGCGAGTCTGAGCTCGCGGCTTTTACATAATATAGGCTTGGCCGGTGAATAGCTGCTGTATTCAAACCGGGGGCGAACTTAAGGGAGGCAGGCCCCTACGGTGCCGGGACTCTACGGCGGAGGAGAAGGGCGAACCTTCAATCGACGGCGGTGCGAAGTCCCCAGGGCAGGGCCCCGAGATGGCCGGTGAATAGCTGGTGTATTCAAACCGGGGGCGAACCTAAGGGGAGCAGGCCCCTACGATGTCGGGACTCTATGGCGGAGGAGAAGGGCGAACCTTCAATCGACAGCGGTGCGAAGTCCCCAGGGCAGGGCCCCGAGATGGCCGGTGAATAGCTGGTATATTCAAACCGGGGGCGAACGTAAGGGGGGCAGGCCCCTACGATGCCGGGACTCTACGGCGGAGGAGAAGGGCGAGCCTTCAATCGACGATGGTGCGAAGTCCCCGGGGCAGGGCCCCGAAATAAAGATCTTTCTTAATTGAATATAGATGTTGAAGCATATATATTTTTTATAGTAAAAATCATTTTGCGCATAGTTTTTGCAATACAAGATAAGTTTGCACGAGTCTGAGCTTGTGGCTTTGCATACAATACATAATATAAGATAAGTTTGCACGAGTCTGATCTCGCGACTTTGCATACATAATATATGATAAGTTTGCACGAGTTTGAGCTTACGGCTTTGCATACATAATATAAGATAAGTTTGCACGAGCCTGAGCTCGCGGCTTTGCATACATAATATAAGATAAGTTTGCACGAGCCTGAGCTCGCGGCTTTGCATACATAATATAAGATAAGTTTGCACGAGTCTGAGCTCGCGTCTTTCTACTTGATAGAAGTCTTGATGTTACTGATAGAAGCGGCGCAGGTTCTGGGCGTTCCAGGTGCGTGGTAGAGTCTTTTCTTCCGCTGTTCTGAGCCTGTATGTTCCGGGTTTTACGACCGCAGTGACAACGTATGGACCTTCCCAGGTGGGTGAGAGTTTATCTCCTTGAGGGCCCTTTCCAGCCGCCTCGATGCTGCATAGGACGAGATCTCCTATGTTGATTGGTCTGGGCTTCACCCTTCTGTCATAGAGCTGGGCTACGCGCCTTTGGTAAGAGGCAGCACGCTGGGCGGCGGCGTCCCAGACATCGGGGATTAGGTCAAGGTTTTCCCGAAGCAGCCCGTCATTCTTGCTGGGATCGAAGATTTGCACTCGAGTGCTCGGAATGCCGATGTCGATGGGGATGACAGCTTCAGTACCGTAACAAAGGTTATATGCTGTCTCTCCTGTGGGAGTCCTCTCTGTTGTCCGATATGCCCATAGTACGTTTGGGAGTGCGTCTACCCATTGTCCCCCAGCTCCTTCTAGGCGCGTCTTCAACCCTTTGAGGATGGTGCGGTTCGTAACTTCTACTGGTCCGTTGGTTTGCGGATGTGCTACGGCGGTATGACGAAGGTTGATCTTCAGGTCCTCGCACATCTTAGTGAAGGACTTCATGGTGAACTGAGTACCGTTGTCGGCAATGATTGTTGCTGGGATACCGAAGCTGCAGATGATATTTTTCCAGACAAATTGTTTAGCATTCTCTTATGTGATTTTGGCTAGGGGCTCCGCTTCTATCCACTTGGTGAAGTAATCGATGGCTAGGATGATGAACTTCCTCTGTCCGAAAGCCAGAGGTAGGGGGCCGAGGAGGTCGATTCCCCATTGCGCGAACGACCACGCACTTTGGAGTGTGGAGAGCGCGACCGGGGGCTGATGAGGCACGTTGGCATGCAGCTGACAACTCCTGCACTTTTGACGAGCTGCGTCCCTCTTCATTATTGGCCAATAGAAGCATTGGCGTAGTATCTTATGTGCCAACGCCTTTCCGCCTAGATGCTCTCTGCAGACTCCCCCGTGCACTTTTCTGAGGGCGTAGTCTGACTCGCCCGCCGGTAGGCATTTTAGATATGGTCCTGAGAACGCCCGCCTGTACAGCTCCCCATCCACGATAGTGAATGATGCCGCCCGCATCCGTAATCTTCGTTCCTCTAGGCGGTCTTTAGGGAGGTGTCCGTGCTCGAGGTAAGCTCGTAAGGGGGTCATCCAGGATGACTCTTCCTGGTGGATGGTTGCGATCTCCCACGGCCCTTGAATACTTGGAATCACGATCTCTTCTATTCGGCGTCTTCGAGACTGGTAGCTGGAAGGTGAAGTGGCGAGCTTGGATAGAGCATCAGCCCTGGAATTCTGCTCCCGGGAAATGTGTAGAATTTGATATGGCGGGATCTTCTGGAGGAGTAATTTTTTGAATGCGAGGTATTTCGCCATCTGGTCGCTCTTGGCCTCGTAGTCTCCTTCGACTTGTGAGACTACGAGTTGAGAGTCTGCATAGATAGTTAGGTTCTCTACTTTACAATCGATGGCAAGTCAGAGACCGGCGATCAGCGCTTCGTACTCTGCAATGTTGTTTGTTGCGGGGAATTTCAACCGGAGGCCGTAATCCAAGGTGATCTCATCGGGACTTATGAGGAGCAGTCCCGCTCTGGCCCCTTCAGCTCCTGAGGCACCGTCGACATAGAGAGTCCAACGGGGGATAGTGGTGTCTTCGACGGGAGCTTCTTCTGATGGTATGGTGTACTCTACAACAAAGTCGGTGAGTACTTGTGACTTGATGTCTGGTCAGGGCAGGAATTGGATGTCAAACTCGCCGAGTTCTACGACCCACTTCACTAGTCTTCCTGAGACTTCTGGTTTCTGGAGGATTGTTCGTAACGGGAGGTGAGTCAATAATTTCACTGTATGAGCCTGGAAGTAGGGCCGAAGCTTTCTGGCGGAGAAGACGAGGGCCAAGGCTGTCTTGTCTGCTGCCGGGTATCTGGTTTCAGTGTCGGTGAGGACCTTGCTGAGGTAGTAGACTGGTCGTTGCACCCCTCCTTCGTCTTTCACGAGTATCGAGCTGAGAGCCGTAGGTGAGACTTCTAGGTACAAGAACAGAGTCTCTCCGGGGAGGGGTGTTGACAGAAGCGGTGGCGAAGCCAGGTACTGTTTGAGAAGTTCGAAGGCCGCCTAACACTCGTCAGTCCACTGGAACCCAGAGTGGCGCGCTCCCCGAAGAATTTTGAAGAGAGGGAGGTACTTGTCTCCTGTCCGCGACAAGAAATGATATAACGCGGCGATCCTCCCGTTTAGACGTTCCACTTCCTTAATTGAACTAGGTGGCGACATATCCTCCAACGCCTTGATATTCTCGGGGTTGGCCTCAATTCCCCGATGGGTTACCATGAAACTCAAGAACTTTCCCGCCGTCACACCAAATGCGCATTTGCTGGGGTTGAGCCACATTTGGAAGCGACGGAGAAGCTGAAAGCATTTTCCCAAGACTTTCAAGTGGTCGCAACGGTGGACACTTTTGGCTAACATGTCGTCCACGTATACCTCCATCGTTTCTCCTATGAGGTTCTTGAAAACCTTGTTCATCAGTCTCTGATAGGTGGCTCCGGCGTTCTTAAGGCCGAATGGCATCACTTTGTAGCAGTAGACTCCTCTGTCGGTGCGGAAGGCGGTATGTTCCTCGTCCGCGGGATTCATCCTTATATGGTTGTAGCCGGAGTAAGCATCCATGAAGCTATGTAGCTCATGGCCGGCCATTACGTCGACGAGCTGGTCAATCCTCGGGAGGGGGAAGCTATCTTTTGGGCATGCCTGGTTCAGGTTGCTGTAGTCGACGCACATTCTCCACTTCCCCGAGGCCTTTTTTACCATGACCACGCTGGCGAGCCACGTGGGGTATTCCGCTTCACGTACGAATCGTGCCTCCAGGAGTTTCGCTACTTCCTCTTTGATCGCCTTCAACCGCTCGGGGGCAAAGTTCCTCTTCTTTTGAATTACAGGCCTGCAGGCGGGGTTGATGTTTAGAGAGTGATAAATGACTTCGGGATCTACACCGGGCATGTCTTCTGGGCTCCAAGCGAAAATATCTTCGTTCTCCTGCAGGAAGGTTGTGAACTCTTCCCACTCTTCTGGTGACAAGAGAGACCTGACCTGAACTGTCTGAGTTGGGTCTTGTTGGGAAAGCGGTACTTCTACTAGTCTTTCGACGGGCGCTCCTCGCTGCAGAGTAGCTTCGTCTCGTAGATCGAAGTTATTGATGTTGAGAGCGGTTGCCTTTGCTGGTTGAGCCTGCTTCAGATAGCAGGTTCTGCCTGCCTCCTGGTTTCCTCTTACGACCCCTATTCCAGCGGCGGTTGGGAACTTCATAGCCAGATGCGGAATAGATGGGACTGCTCCAAAGATAGACTAGAGCGGTCTCCCGAAGATGGCATTATAGGCGGAAGTGGATTCCACCACCACGAACTGGATGTTGTACGTTGACTGTCTCGGAAACTCACCCAATGTGACTGGGAGAGTGATCATGCCTTGAACAGGGACAGGTCGGTTGTCGATGTCGTAGATGGGCCCGGCTGCAGGGCTGAGCTGATCCTTTGTGAGTTTCATATTTTGCAAAGTAGAAAGGAACAGAACATCAACTGAGCTTCCGTTATCGACCAATATCCTCTTCACGTTAAAGCAAGGGTCCCTGATCCCTACGCTGATTACGAGGGGATCCTAGTGCGGTAGTCGTAATCCTTGCAGGTCTTCTTCCCCGAAAGCGATCGTAATGTCCTGTTTGAGCTTCTTGTCCTCGTGGTCTCTCGGGGGTTTGGCTATCGAGAGGATTTGCGTCGCTAGGACGGGAGGTCCAGCGATCGTTTCGATTTCTCCCACCATCGGCCATCCTCCTTGCGCGCCGCGGGGAGCGGGAGGCTGTTCCCTTGCATCCCTAGGCTGCTGAGGCTGATTGGGTACCTGGCCTTGTAGGAATCTCCCTTGGAGTCCCTGGCGGACGAGACGCTCGATTTCGTCTTTAAGTCTGGTACACTCTTCAGTGGTATGCCCGGTTCCCCGATGGAACTCGCAGTACCTGGACTGATCGCCCCATGGGTTTGGGGCTAACGCCCGAGGTGCGTGGAGTTCTAGGTTGTTTTGAATGGCGTAGAGTACATTCATTCTAGTAGTGTTCAACAGGGTGTAGGTCATGGGCGGCTGCGGTCCCAGGTCTCTTCGGGGGTCACGTCGACGTTCGTCACCACGGCGCTCCTCGCCGCGTCGTTCTTCTCGTCCGCGAGGGGCTTGATCTGATCCCCTCTTTCTTCCTTGGCTTCCGTCGAACTGTCGACGGTGTGCTTCGATGACCTCGTCAGCAGCTATTTGAGCTTCATCTCGGTGAACGAGGTCGGGGTAACTTGGTACGGTTTCTCTCATGAGAGCTGAGTAGAAGCCACTTGGGCAGAGTCCTCCATGGAAAACTCCCCGCAGGAGCTCAGGGTCAACTCCTGGGATCTGTCGAGCCTCCGTAGTGAAGCGTCGGAAAAAATCTTTGAGTGTCTCTCCGTCGTTTTGGCGGATCCCTGAGAGGTGGGAGGGATCTCGGACAATTCTGCGGTTGTCTATGAATTGGTCCACGACCTGCTGCGCCATTTCGGTGAAGTTGTTGATGGCCCATTCCGCAGAGAGTGGAACCAACTGCGCGCTTGCCCCTTCAAGGTTGCCGGGAACACCTGACAGAGGAGCTGATTAGGGGCGCTGTAAATCCTCATAACGGTGGTGAAGTGATTGACATGTTCCAACAGACCGTCCGTCCCATCGAATTTCTCGATGCTGGGAAGCTTGAAACCTCTTGGAATTGGATGTGCCAAGACTTGAGGCGACAACGGGGAGCCGTGGTGTGCGGGACGGCGAGCGAGAGTTGCGCGTTGTCCTGCTTAGGCGTACTCTTCTTCTGTCATGTCGCGTATTTCCTCTCGTGTGGTTCTTTCCATTGATTGGATGGGAGCATCTCTTCCTTGGGGGGGGGGGTGATCGGGGTCAGCCTCCGGTCCTCTGACCGGCGGATCAGGATGAGCGGAGCTTGCAGCGTCGGAAAAATCTTCTGAGGCTTCATCTTCCCGATCGGCTCCCTCGACCGGAGCATGATTCAGAGCTGGAGGCGGCGGAACGTTTGATGCTGGAGGCTGAACGATAACTCGAGGATCCCCCAGGTTTCTTACAAGAGTCAACATCTCGGCTTGTTGCTCTTCCATTTGCTGAATGCGTCATTCCAACACTGTCGCAGGCGCAAGCACCGCCTCTTCTGCGAGAGGCGCATTGATAAGCGGGTGGGAGGGAGCTGGGTCGACGCGTCCCTCCGGGATTGATCCTTCAGTAGGGCGAGCACTTTTTCTTGTCATTGCAATTGGTGGCTAAGCGCTTCCTTTAGCGAGTCTTTGCAGAGTTTTGGGAATCGTTTCCCACAGACGGCACCAATCTGTTGCGGGTCGCTTAGGGCTCTTGGTAGACCGGTTTACTTGAACCACCTTAGCTCGTGAGCGAACCAAGCGCGCAAATAGTCAATTTGAGATTCGTTGATTACACTGGGACTTTTTAGCGTGAAAACCCGGAAAGGGTAAAAAACCACGTGGCCGGAGCTGTGCCAACCAAAATTCCACTATCTTCTGGGGGGTTACAATTAGAGACTTAGAAGTCGAGCGCGACAGGCCGCTACTCGTTACAATAATAGAGAGAAAGAGAGAGAGAGAGAGAGAGAGAGAGAGAGAGAGAGAGAGAGAGAGAGAGAGAGAGAGAGAGAGAGAATTCCGAAGGTGACAGACCACCTCCAGAAAAACTAAGTCCTTTCTCCTTCTGAGAAAGGTGGAGAACAAAAGTGAGATCGCCCTGGAGAACAAAAGTGTAACACCCCAAAAATCGTAGTTCAGCGAGGTAGGCGGAGTGGTAGTGCTGCGCTCGGGATAGGCTAAAAAATTCCATAGCAGTTCTCTGCGCACGACCATTTCTCCTCTTCGCGCACGACCAGTGATCGTGCGCCAATGATCGTGCGTTAATTCACAAGGAATCGGAGTTCTGTCTCGGGTAGTGCGCACGACCATTTCTCCTCTTCGCGCACGACCAGTGATCGTGCGCCTGTGATCGTGCGTCCTGTTAATTCTGCTCCGCGAATTTGAGCGGAGAAGGAGATCGGTCCGTCCGAATCTTTTGGAATCCGATCCAATGGCTAGGATTAAATGCTGGAGGTCTTTAGGGCTGATGAGAGGAGGTTAATCCTCATAATTTCTAACCCTCTCTCCCGATCTCTCCCTCTCGCTCTCCTTCGCACATGGCAGTCGCAAGCCCCCCCTTTCCCGAGCTCTCCCCTCCACTCGCAGGCCTGAAGAAGTCTCATCTCTCTTAATCCCTCTCTCCCCGTCGGCCTGGAGCAAGGAGCAGCCCCGAGCTCCCTTCTCCCTCTCTCCCCGTCGGCCTAGAGCAAGGAGTAGCCGCCCCGAGCTCCCGTCTCTCTCTCTCATTTTGCTGTTGGAAGGAGAATCCCGAGCCGAGCCCTCTCCTCTCTTTGTCCCGGCCGATGCCGGCTAGGAGGAAACTGAGCCCCTTGCCGACCAAGGGGTAGGTCTCATGCATTTGTTGGAGGTGGCCGACCGGAAGCATTGGTGGAGAGCAGCAAGGGTTTCCGCCCTCATCGTTCATGTCCGAGCGATGCCTCCGAAGCACACGTCAAGGGTAACGACCCTTTTCCCCGGTCTTAGGACCGTCCTTTCTGTATTTATGTGCTTACTTTTGCTAATTGTGCAATGAGAGTCCCCTTATGCCGTTTCTGTTGAGGACGGGGACTCCGCCAGGGCATGGGATTGCGACCCCGGCGTATGTTTGTGTGAGCTGCACGTAGAGTTCATCTCCCTCTACGCGGTGGAGAGCGGGGACTACGCCAGGGCGTGGGATTGCGACCCCGGTGTAGTTTTTCTGCTTTTGCTTTGCTTAGGAGGGCCACCCGCCTCCAATTGGACGCGGTGTGTGTTTCGCTCAGTTCATTGTGAACCCCCGGGTCGATTGTGTCCGTCCCCGACATAAACTGCATTAGTAATCCGACGCGCGAGTCTGGATTTAGGCATGCTGTGTGAAGCCTACCCGTGGTGTACCGCCCGCATCGGAGATGTTGTTGTGATGTGAATTGCGGTTAGCCTAAAATATGCGAACGAGAATGTCCCGTTCTATTCGCCATAAAGATCATAGGAATTCGTGGGTGTCGTTCGCGAATACCCCGTTCCTAGGCGGGCTTCGGTGGGCCCGATAGAATGACGTTCGTGAGGATTGTGCGGAGCGGGTGAGTTTCCCCGTAACAATGTTCCAGGACTGGGAGTGGTGCTATGCTCTCTGTCGCGCTCGTTTGGACAGTGGCGGGCTGTGTTTCCCCCTATCGCGCTCATTTCGATAGTCGCAGACTGTGTTTCCCCCTGTCGCGCTCGTTTGGACAGTGGCGGACTGTGTTTTCCCCTTGTCGCGCTCGTTTGGACAGTGGCGGACTGGGTTTCCCCCTGTCGCGCTCGTTTGGATAGTTGCGGACCGTTTCTTCCCGCTGTCGCCCTCGTTCGGACGGTTGGAGACTGCCTTCTCCTCTGTCACGCTCTGTTAGATAGATATGGACTTCGTACCTCGCTATCACGTTCTGTCGAATCGATGCGAAGCGTAGCTTACCTACCTCTACGCTCGAGTGCGAAAGGTCACGCCTCTCGTTATGAGTACTCGGTTTAGAATGCCTCTATGGTTTAGGTCGTGTTACCTTGGGAGTCAACGACGCGTGTGCTTTGCTATGCTAAGGGGACCCCCGTTTGTGCCCCTTGGTCCTTTGTTTTTTTCCTTTGGTTTCGTGCGTGCTTGCAGGAGAGCGATGTACTCGCCCCGGAGTCCGCTAGGATGCCGGTGGGAGGGGTCGTTATGTTGTGTTGGTCAGCCCCATGCTGACCCTCGTTTTCCGCCTGTTTGCTCTTTGTTTCAGGTGGCGTAGCTCGTAGTGGTGTGTGGTGGGCCGGAGCCCAGGAGCCGCTGAGGAGCTGGAGAAGTTGTTCTCCCCTTTTGGGTTGTCTTGTAGTAATACTTTTATTTTGTTGTAAGCCATGTAAGGCCTAAAGGCCGAGTACCCTGTTTGCTCTCTTCGATCTTTCTAGTTGTGGACATTTGGGCCCCTGTTTTGGGCCTTTTGGTTTAGCTTCCGTTTACTCTGAGTGTTTTAATTAATTTCTTGTATCAGTTATTAACATTCTAGATTTAGTGGGTATTATATGTCGTGGGGTCCCGGCCGGACCCATGTTATATTCTATTTGCAGATCAGAGATGTTACACCCTGAACCTACATAATTAGCATCGGATGTACTTCTCATGTGCTCGCTACTCTCGGATGTACAGGCTTCGCCGGTGCTCGTCACAACTACCTCGCCATTCGCAGCCCCCCAAGCGCAATATGATGATGTATTTCATGTCGCTCGATCACCTATGCGCTCAATGGGGTTGCTAGTGGCGTGGGAGTCCTGTCGATCACATGTGAAGGACATGCAAACGAGAGCTGTCATAAGTACGGGCGAAACAAATACGAAGCTGCTGGTTTATATAATAGTATTTAATTGTAGGCTCATAATAATATATAGGTATAGAGTAACTAACGTTTATATATATGTATACGAGTGACAGTGCACGGGGGCCCCCGTGCTCCGCGTAACAGTACCTGATTCGTGCCCGACGGGCTTCGCCAGCGCTCAGTTATATATATTTATTTATTTTCATTTTTTTAGAATTTTTTGTAAAATAACCTGACTTAATTTTTATACATATATATAATTATATAATTACATATATTATTTACGTATAAATTTTTTTTCTAAAAACAGCCACCGAACGCTTTCCCTCCTCCTCCGGCGCCGCCGGAACCATCCTCCGGCGCCGCCAGAACCACCGCCGGGCTGACCCGATCCCACCGGCGAGGTCGCCGGACCCCGGCGAACCTGCCGGGGTGAGTCCGGCGGCGCTCCGGCAGGGCCACCGCGGCGGGAGAGGACGGGAGGCGAAGGCTGCTATCGGGAATTAATCGGGTTTCCTGCTGGCTGAAATTGCTCTTTAGGCTATTGGCAGACCTAACCAAGCAGATTTTGGCTATTTACAGCCTAGATCGCCATGATCCAACGGCTGAGATGCAAGCTATGATTTTAAATGATTTTAATTTGACTTCAAAACGGGCCTGAAAGTATTCCTTTATGTAATATATATATATAATATCTAGGTCGGTTTCAAAGCAGCATAAAACAAAAATTCCATCTATAAGTATATGTATCGATTAACGTTTATATATATATATATATATATATATATATATATTATATAAAGTAAAACATTTAGGCTCATAGTGAAGCTGAATTAGAACCATAGGATGAATCGCAGCCGTCGGATCATGACAATCAGGACTGCAAATTGTCAAAATCTAATTTCTTTTGGCTGCGAATAGCCAAAAAAAAAATTTCCCAACAGCTCATCCCGCTGCAACCCCGATAGCCACTCCCCTCCCTCCCGTTGCCCTTCCCCGCCACCGCCGGAGCCACCGCTGGCCGGACCTTCGCCCACCGGCGCGGTCGCCGGACCCCGGCGAACCTGCCGGGGTCGGTCCGGCGGCGCTCCGGCAGGGCCACCGGCGGCGGTGGCCCTGACCGCCGGTGGGCGAAGATCCGGCCAGCGGTGGCTCCGGCGGTGGCGGGGAAGGGCAACGGGAGGGAGGGGAGTGGCTATCGGGGCTGCAGCGGGATGAGCGGTTGGGAAATTTTTTTTTTTTTGGCTATTCGCAGCCAAAAGAAATTAGATTTTGACAATTTGCAGTCCTGATTGTCATGAGGCTGCGATTCATCCAATGGTTCTAATTCAGCTTCACTATGGGCCTAAATGTTTTACTTTATATAATATAGATATACTATATTTTGACAACGCGACCTCGCCGGTGGGCGAAGATCCGGCCGGCGGTGGCTCCGGCGGCGGCGGGGAAGCGCATTGGCGGGGAAGGGCAACGGGAGGGAGGACGCGTGCGATTTTAAAAAAAGAAAAATATTTATTAAATATTAATATATATTATCTTAATTAAATATAATGTATATTTATTAAATATAACATATATATATATATTTAATATAATATAATACAGAATAATATATATTATTAAATTTAAATATTATAATTTTAAAAAATTTAAAATAAAATACAATTATTATTTTTATAAATATAACTGGGTGCGTGTCAGGCGCGTGCGAAGCCCGCCGGGCGCGGGCGAAGCCCGCCGGGGGCGGGCAGACTATTGTCGCACGGGGCACGGGGCACGTGGGGCGAGCAAGGTACTGTCGCGCGGGGCACGGGGGGCTCCCCGTGCACTGTCACTCGTATATATATATATAAATACTCAAAGCAGCATAAAACAAAAATTCAAAGTAGCAAAACCAAAGCAAGCTAAGAAGTCCGTGACAAAGGTAATGTTCAGCCCATAGCTTAATTATGAAATAGTAAATGTATATATATAAGATGATAAAATAAAAAATGTTATCGATTGCTCAACTCAATATATGTATGATGGTGAATATTGTTAGGTTTATTAGTATTTATGTCCGCATGTCAGGACCGACTCGGAATGACCCGTCGGGTTACGTGTCACTAGGGTTAGGCTCTACGCTGGAGATACTATATAAGATCATTCCACATTGATGGGCCTTAGTGGACTATCTTGAGCGGAGCCTCAACATTCTCAAGATAACAAGTTAGGGGTTCCGCTGTTCGCGATTTCTTCCGCTCCCATGCGATTTTGTGCGCCATTTTTCGTTTTGCGATTTTCTGCAGCCGATCGCGATCCTCCTTGGCGCGGGTTCTGGAATTTGTAGCAAAGTCCTTCCCGCTCACGATATAGTTTCGTCGCCGCGATTGCATGCGCACATATCTGGAAACTCACTACAACAAAATTGGTATACGGTGACATTTTTTTATGTCATCAGTGACGATTTTTAAGCGTCGCATTAGTTTTCGTGACGTTTATAAAAACGTCACAAAATCGTCGTGATTGCATGTGTCGCCGTAGCTCTCTGCGACGCTTTCACAGAAAAGCATCACGATTGATGATTACTTTATCGTGACGCTTTTACAGAAAAGCGTCACGATTGATGATTGTTTTATCGTGACGCTTTTATAGAAAAACATAACGATTGATGATTGTTTTATCGTGGCACTTTTTAAGAAAAATGTCAAGATAGATAATTGATTTATTGTGACACTTTTTAAAAAAACGTCATCATAGATAATTGATCTATCACAACACTTTCTAAAAAAACGTCGAGAAAAATATTAACTCTGCCACTATATTTTTTGTAAAATATCACGTAGTTAGAACTCTACAATAACATTTTTTGAAAAAAATGTCACAACTTTTTTGCATTTTAAGCTCGCACACCAACCCACTTGAACATTCAAAACCAAGTAGAAATGGAACATGTTCAAAATTATATTCACTCGGAACAACAAACTATATACATAATATTAAGACTTTCATTTCATATCACATTAATAGATAATAATTTAACAAAACAAACATTTTATTTAGATAATGGTGCACACTACATCACTAAATAAAACAAACCATCATTTGTCATCATATTGCAGGATGTTCTTTCCAACTTTCTTCTAATAAATCAAAGTCTACCAAAATACATTGAAATAACTAGACCTCACAGACTACAAAAGAAGATACATATAAATCTACTTAAACATCAAAATGATCTTCATGGTCCGTTGTCATCATATCACAGCTCCTCTTTTATCTCACAAACATTGAGATCTTTCTGCACAAAATAAACAAATATATAAATATAATACATCAAGATCAGTATATAATTAATAAGTTATAGACGTTTTGTTTTTATGTTAGAAGTAGGTAAGAGCATCTAGACATATAACAAAACAATAAATAAGTGACAACACGGGCATGTCAAGATACCGATTTATTGGTTCATGGCAGAAGGGTGATGTGAGGGAGGATGTAGTAGTGCCTGAGAAATCATATTTCCTGTGTAACCATTTCGATGGAATAAAACACCAAAAATTTACTGATAACATAACCATCCTACAAAAAAAACATTCACAAATGAATTATTGAATACCTTGGAGTCTTACTATTTAGTGAATTTTTCAACTCGTTGGGCAAATGACAGATCCATTAGCTGAATTATACCTCACATCATTGTCTGTGAAGCATCAGAGAACAAAAAAATCAGTGAGGATCTTCCACACTAAAATTCAACAATATCTGTAAGCCAACATAAAATTCATCCATATGACACACGTGGATTGATATAGGTAAATTCATTTTTCTGCAAAACATGTAGATAAAATCATACCAAGTGTTACATCGATTGTGTTTAGGAAATACCAGAAGAATCTGGCCAAGTGAGGCTTGATATAAAAATCTAGGATTCATAGATCACATTCCTAGTGCAAAGATTCATATTATGAATAAAACATACTAATTCAATTAGCAAAAAGAAATCCATATCAGAAATAGAGCAAGATTATCTAATCTATACAACAAATGCTTTCCATTCCAAATGAAAAGTCCTTTCGCCTAACTAAATGAGAATTAAATTAACATATAATCATTTTATAAATACGCATGGTTTAAATAAGAAAGTAATCAAAATTGAGTTTTTTTTCAATTGGGTCGAAGGAGATTATGCATCAAAAGCACCTAGCGGCTATTAGATCATGGTACATGCAACAATCATTATACATTATTTCTAAAACATAACTTGATGAATGACATTCCAGATAAAATGAGAAAAGTTAAGTAATTCGAAATTCCCAGAAATCTCGATAAATCTAGGTAGAAATCTCGAGAAATCTGGGCAGAAATAAGTCCAAAAATCTGCACAGATTTCTCGAGATTTCTGAATCTGCCCAGATTTCTCGAAATCTGGGCAGTACTTCTGCCTAGATTTCTCAAGAAATCTGGGCGTACTTCTGTCCAAATTTCTGGAGATATCTGGGCGTACTTCTGCCCAGATTTCTCCCAGATTTCTCGAGAAATCTGGGCAGCACTCTGCCCAGAAATGTCGAGAAATCTGGGCAGATTTCTGCCCAGATTTCTCGAGAAATCTAGGCAGAGTTCTGCCCAGAAATGTCCAGAAATCTGGGCAGATTTCTGCCCAAAAATGTCGAGATAACTGGGCAGAACTTCTGCCCAGTTTTCTCATCTTAACCATTGTGGATTTGGTAAGAACCAATCCTTGGCTCAACCTGATAAGCTTCATGGACTCTGGGTTATGAAGCAATTTGCTCATAATATCATGTCACTAACTCAATTAAATGATTATACAAAGTGAACACTACCATTATAACTTGCACTTATATTATATATAAAGGCATAAAACTGTGAAATGCCCAAGCCCCAAATATGCAAGGTGAAGCAAAAATCAGCAAGGAAAAACCTTGAGTCTCCAAAGCCCCAACCAAAAATTATAACCAAAAAGAGCCAGGGAAAGGGGCTCCTTCATCATACTGAATTAATTAATTGGGAAAACATAATAATAATCTCTATTAGTAGAAATACTCTATATAAGAGCCATGATGTTTGTAAGTCTTGCTACAAAAAATCTCAAAATAAAAGAAATAATGTACTTCAAACTAACTAAAATACTATTAGAATGACATCAGTTCTAGGAGCGTCGACATCGAAAGACAAAGCTCGGGCAACCAAGACCACAAAACAAAGAAAGTAGAGGATAGGAGAGCGAAAGGGCTCTGTTTTTGGTGTGATGAGAAATACATTCGTGGTCATAAATGTGGACATCAAACTAAGCTTTACGTTCTGGAAATTAAAATGGAGACCATTGATAAAGATGATTTCTTTTTTGAAGATGCTTTTTCATAACCCTTAGAGCACTTGAAATAAATGCCCAGATTTCATAACCATGGGAAACAAAATTCAACTCGGCAAAACCTTGAATTCAATGCCCAGATTCAAGCCCCATCCAAGGAAGCAAATGTCACAACCCGCATTTTCTCCATATTAAATAATACGTCAGAGTAAAAGAAAATACGCGTCATGATGCCTCGTCATGCAGGGGACAACTGCAGACGCTCAGGCAGCTCTACTTTCACATTTTTCTTTAGGAACCATGAACTTTATGTTTAAAACTTAATTTAAGTTTAAAGTTTTCAAACACCGTGTCCCTCGGTTTAATGGATCAACTAGTCCATAAATAAGAAAGTATAAATTTACGCAGCAGAAGATACCTAATTTACTTTAATTTACACTATATGAGCATGATGGACTAACCAACATTCTAATGATATGCACTTCTAGATTTAGTATAAGTAAAAAGAGTTCTTTTACGAGTTTCAAAATAGAAGGATGATAGTTTAAAAAGTGATGTCATGTAGAAAGAATTATGCAGTTTTGTATATAAAGTAACTACCATGCATCCTAACATAAAACCTTCCCAGAGAACAATTGCATAAATAGCAAACAACAGTAGTAGCATAAAAATAGCAAGATAATGTCTAACACAAACAGAAATAATCAGAATATGGGCGTCAACATACTGACACGAACCCATAACCTTAACAAGTTCTGAAAAGAACAACAATCCACCTCTCAAAGTGATAGTAAGGAAACAACTACTACAAATCTGAAGAAAACTGAACTCAGTCAGCTCCCCCTGCTACAGATCCGAACCTGAGGCATTCAAAAGAAAAGAATGCCTCGGCACAAAGGCATGAAAAGACATCATAATCATAGAGTAAGAGAAAACTCAACAAAAGAGGGTTACCAACCCAATCAAGAATAGCTGTGAACATCAGCAAATCTAATAAAGAAGTATTAACATCCAACAGTAAGGAAAGACTGGCACAAGGTGCGGTCAAAGTTGCATTGCAACAACATCCAACAGGAAAAGTGTCAAGTTGCCCAAGAAGTGAATCTCTATCCCAGCCATAAAGCAGTGCTGAGGCAGAGGCATTATTTCCAACCAACCATCAGACCAAAACCTCCGAGGCACAAAAGCACTGTGGCGGTGGTTGCAGCCCGCCAACCAACAGTCTACACGTCCACGAAAAAACAACGGGCACTGGTGGTGGCCACTTCGACCATCCACGGTCCCAAAAACAACCAACTGAGAATAGATGTTCACAAAATCCAGACCAAAACAAACACCATAGAAAACCCGGAAACAATTCCAAGAGAAACCCAACCTTACGGAGAATTCGTCGAAATACATTCGAAGAACCCAAGGAATATCGACGAATTCGTCGAAATGCATTCGACGAATTAGGAAGACAATCGGCGAAAATACTAACGAAGGCATATGACGAAGTCGGCGAAAGCCTAAACCTATCGGCGAATTCGTCGAAATGATATCGACGAATTGACTATAACGAAAACAACGAATCTGCTTAACTATTTCACGGAAGTCTAAATCTATTCGAAACGAGCCTAACGCCAAACGACAAATTCGTCGAAAGGAAATCGACGAATTCGACTTATCTGATCTTAACTTATACGAAATTATTTCTTCGAATCCTAAGGCATTCGACGAAGTGGATGGAACATAATCGACGAATTCGGCGGAACATAATCGACGAATTCGGCGGAACATAATCGACGAAATATGACTCAGAGGGAGATCGGCGAATTCGTATATTTTGACGAACTTGATAAAATACTTGACTACTCGGGCGGATAGAAAATTTTCAACAAAAAACGATATATAGTGCATCTTGTCTAAATTAGATACGAGTAAAAACGGTAAAGAATGAACAATAACGCGGCAAGGGGGAAGAGTCCATCACTTGCCTCAAACCTTTCGAAGAAGACGACCTCCAACGCGCTCCACGTCACAGATCGACCGCTAGAATACCTCAAGGAACGATCTCTGAAACTTTTGGGGCGAAAAAGAGGGTTAGGGCTACCGGCTCCAACCTCAGAAATCTACGAAACTCAAAATACTTACCGCACACGCGAAGAGCTCGGCGAGAGCTTTCCAGATCTTTGCTCCGGCGAAGATTTCGTGCTCCGGAGCTCCGGTGGCGGCGATCTGAGGGCTCATGGAAGAAGGTCTCTCGCGGGTTCGCAAAAAGAATCGGCGAAGAAGAAGGTGAATAGGGCTTTACGGAGGGGAAGAAGATTATTTATACATATAATATTAAGATAATAATAATAATAATAATAATAATAATAAAGATGAGATGGGTTAACCGAACCACTTTCAGCCAATAATTTCATACCATTCCAATAAACAGTTATTAATAATAATAGTTATAAACCAATCCATATATCTAGCTATAAACGAATCCAAATATATAAAGATATGGGTTTAAACGAATCCATATATATCAATAAACGAATCCATATATACCAATAAATGAATCCATATATTCAATAAACGAATCAAGATATTCAATAATCGAATCTATATATATCAATGTACGAAATCTATATATATCAATAAACTAATCTATATATTCAATAAACGAATCCAGATATTCAATAAATGAATATATATATATATATATATATATATATATATATATCAATGAACTAACCTATATATAAATAAAGGAATCCATACACATATATATATGAATAAACGAATTGACAAAGAGAAAAATATTAACAATAATAGTATTACTAATGAGAAAAGAATCGCCGAATCAACTGTCGCCGACTCCAACGGAAACTGTACCGAAGACAAAAATCGGCGCTACGAATCCAACGGAGGTGGCGGAATCAATATCCGACGATTCAAACTCAAGATATTAATTTTTGAAGATTGCGGCGACGATAAATATACAAAAGCTTCGGAAAATCACTGGGGCTCCAATAACGCTCGGATCGCAACGAAACTTCGACGAGCCTCTCTAAATTTAATAATTTAATTTCCTAACATAAAATTTTCCAATTCCGTGTAGTTCGAAAATTCGGTCTACACGACCCAGCGGATACAAAAATGCACAAACGACGGCGCTCTGCTAACTCCGCGCTAACGTAACGCCCTACGTCATAATGACATCATCAATATAATTAAATTAAAAGCCGAAAATTCAAAGGCGTTACAGCAAAGGCACAAAACAAAACATCAAATATTCCTGAAATGAAATAGAATATAAAAACATAAAACCCAAGCCTATTTAGGCACTTACATAACTGAAATCAGAAGTTACTCAAAAAAAACATGACATAAATGCCAAATCTCAAATCAATTCGATGAAATTATATAGCTGAAATTAAGAAGCAGAAAACTAGTTATATCCTTTATCAATTTCCAAAAGCAGTGATTTTAAGTTGCACCCTCCAGAAAAGACAAACAAGGATCAAAGAAGTGAAACCTCTACCTATGATATTTATGCAGATATTCAGAAATCCAAAAGCAGTTGTGGAAGTATCCTCTCCAAATGAGTAGGTTCAATTCTATTGTTTCCCTCAGCTTCGACGATAATATCAGCTCGTTGGACAGCTTCTGTGAAGGAAAGAAAAATAGTATGTAGTGATTTTAATACCCGGACAGAAGTTGATGCAAATATAATTGAATAAGTATCAAGGAGAGTTTCATTTAAGGAAATTTCAATCTCACCAGTGATAAAGATCTGAAGAAACTCACAGCTAACCCTTAGAGCACTGGAATTAACTGCAAACATCAGCAATTATTATTAACATCAGGTCAATGAAAATCCAAATTGCAAAGACTAGAATTTAAGTATACATATATTCTATTATCCATACTTTTTTGTTTGTTATGTTATGTGGTTTTGCGTTAAGAATTGAAAACTCCTAGAATAGTTATGGAGCAAAAGGAGAACGAAACATTGCAGAAATTAAAGAGCAAGGGGATTTATGTGATTTGGAATCTCCTACTCTATGGCGACTGCAAGGGTTTCTTATTTCGTTTCTATTTTGGTACACAATAACAAGAGATTGTCATTTTTATAAAGAAGTTCTAGGGCTAAATACAAGGAGAAAAGAGTAAAATGCAAGAAAAAAATTCCAGGTTAGGACAACCGACAACTTGGAACACTATTAACCAAATAGAAGTGAATGAAATGAATCAAAATAAATTTCTGGTCATTGTAACATGATTATGAATCCATAAGAAATATTAGTCCAACTCTTACCATTTCTGTCCAGATTTCTCTCTGGACAAATTTCTGTCCAGCTTTTTAAGTACTATACTGAGGGGATAAAGGAGGTCGATCGATAAAAGGGAGCAAGTAGAACAATAGCGAACATAATGCTTAATGTGTACAAAAAATGGTAATGAAATCCTAGATATATATCAAGTATGGTCTAGTTATAATACCTCCATCTGACCGAGCCTGCACCCAGCATGTGAAGTTATATTTCTCTTTCCACAACTGTAGGCTCAACACCTGTTCTAACCATCTCGATGCCTTCATCATCTTGATATACATTTTGAATATTTTGTATATCATTACTAACACATTGAATGAAGTTTTCATGATCATCAACACGTGTAGCTTCGATATCTCTCATTTCGTACTCATCCCGTGGAACCATCCTGATGACCAATTCCCAATTTGTTTGTGTAGGATCACGAATATAATATACCATTCTTGCTTGAGAAGGAAAAATGTATGGGTCATGTTCAAGTGCTGCCCCTGTATGTATTAAGTTTGTGAATTTAACCATTGTGAACCCATAAAAATCTTTCTTCACACCTACATTTTTTGTAGGATTCACCCAATCAAATTTAAAAAGCATCACTTTTGCAAAGTCAAAGTAATCCAATTCTATGATCTCAGTTATCCTACCAAAATAATTGATATCATCTTGAGATTCATCATGGTTTGACATAACTTCAACTCCACTATTTTGCGTCCTCTTATGAATCTCACTTGCTACAGTTCGAAATGAAAACCCATTTATGTTATATCCTTTGTAGCTACGAACAATAGAGTTTGGTCTGAGAGCCAATTGTCGTAATTGAGGGTCATCAACAATCGCGCCATCACGATTAACCTGTTATGATCAAATGAAAATAATTCATTTCATTGATAGTGTGACTGCTTATTGCACTCACAACTTGTGGAAGCATCCTAAATGCGGGGGCTGGAGATGTGGAATTTGCACTATTACGACTTGGTCGATTAAATCGAGTCTCAATCCCTTCTAAGAATCAAGAACAAAATGTTAAAGTCTCCTCTGCTATATAACCCTCTGCTATAGATCCTTCTGGTTTTGCTTTATTTCGTACATATTTTTTATAATATCCAAGTTTCCTCTCGATAGGATACACCCATCTAAATTGTTCTGGGCCACCTAAGATAGCTTCTTGTGAAAGATGAACCATAAGATGAATCATTACAGTGAAAAATGAAGGGGGGAAAATTAATTCGATATGACATAAAGCCAAGATAATGCGATCTTCAATCTTTAACAAATCAGAAACATTTAGTCTTTTTGAACATAATTCTCTAAAGAACATGGAAACCTCCATCAATGGTGTCACTATATGCCTTGATAACACTGATCGTAGACCAATCAACAATAATTGTTGCATTATAATGTGGTTATCATGGCTCTTTAAACCTTGTATTCTGCATTATTTCAGTTTAACACAACGTGATATGTTGGAGGCATATCCATCATGAACTCGTAATGACTTTATCATTCCTAAAAAAGTATCTTTCTCCGTCTTACTCATGGTGAAGCAAGCTGGAGGAATAATCTCAGCGCCATCATCTCTTTCTTGGAGCCATAGATGTTGTAGAATCCCGAGATCCTTGCAATCCCTGCTGGCACGCACATTATCCTTGGATTTGATCGGGTCACCTAATATAGTGTTCAAAATATTATCTCACACATTTTTTTCTATATGTATTGTATCAAGACAGTGGCGGAGTAAATTTGTCTTCCAGTAAGGAAGATCAAACAATATACTTCTTTTTTTCCAATACTTAGTAGGTCCTCCCAACTGATTTGTTCTACCAAATACAACTTGAAGATTTTGTGTTGCCTCAGATGCTCTTCGTCCAATAGGAGGTTTTTTTACAACCAATACGTACTTCATGTCGACCAAACTTTCTGGATTTTCGATATGGATGATCAACTGGTAGGAATCGACGGTGAGCCTGGTAAACTGTTTTTTGACTATTCTTTAGCCAACATGATTGAGTGTCCAACCCGCATGATGGGCATCCAAGTTTGGAATGTGTGTTCCATCCTGATAGATTACCAAGTGCCGGAAAATCACTAATAGTCCATAAAAGTGCAGCATGTAGTGTAAATTTTTTCCCATCTAAAGCATCAAACACCTCTACCCCCACTTGCCATAACTCATTCAACTCTTTTACTAATGGTTGTAGATACACATCAATGTTATTTCCTGACATCTTCGGTCCAAGTATCAAACCCTACATTGTCACAACCCGCATTTTCTCCGAATTTATGAATATCAGAGTAAGAGAAAATACGCGTCATGATGCCACGTCATGCATGAGACAAGTGCAGACGCTCAGGCGGAAACCTATTACTTAATTAATCAAAACATGATTATATGATAAATAATCATTTGAAATCATTTATTAGGGTTTGTGGTAAGAACTGCGTCTCTCAGTTTGTGGATCAACTAGTCCACCGAGAAAATATATGTAATTGCAGCGGAAAGTACTTGATTTAGTTCACTTAAAGTCCTAAATGCACGAGGTAACAGGACATAAGGTAAATGATATGCACATATCTAGGCGTAGTATAAGTATAGAAAATATCTTTAGGCAACCTTTAAGGTAAGGATTTTAGTTAAAAAAAATGCAATGAGGATGAAAGAAAGCCATTTTATAACTATAATGCACCTAACATAAATCATTCCCGGAGAGCAGATACACAAGATCTAAAAGTAGTGGCATTCAACTGGCAAATAAACTATAAGTATAAAAAGGGCACAATGGCCGTCAACAACATGACACTAACCCATTGGCTTCAACTAGTATGTCTGAACGCAAGAAAAAAACCAAAGACAACTACCTCGCAATAGCGGGGTAACAACAACTAAAACTCTGAAACTTTGGGCTACATCTCTAGCCGCTTACGACTCTGAACCTGAGGCATTCAATAAAACAAAGAACGCCTCAGCAAGGAATTACAAGTGGCAGAAAAACAAGCAGGAAAGTAGATAAGGCATAAGGGGTACCAACCCAAGCCAGATTTAACGAAAGAAAAGCTCCAGAAAAAGAACTAAACAAAGCACCAGGTGCACCAATATCTTAATGAGGAACAAGCACAGTTCAATTATCTTGTGAATTTTATTAAAGAGACTGATCAGCTCACATAAACGGGTGGCGGTCCTTTATCCTCTACCAACCCAAAAGCCAAAAAAAAAAACTGGGTGGTGGTACTTTATCCACTGCCACCCAAAAAAGCCAAAAACCAGGTAGTGGTACTTTATCCACTGCCACCCAAATATAAATAAATAATTATTTTAGATAAGGCATGGGACGCAACCTGAGATAACATCACCGTAACACCCTAAGAATAGGGCCAAAATGAAATAAACACTACTCAAGATGATTCATAAGAGAAAACTCATAAGTTAACTAATCACAATGGGTACAAGATTTCATGAGAAAGGAGGAGTCCAAGGCTTAGATCAAGAGTTTAGAACTAGGGTTTCTCGAGAAAGGTAGGAAACTTTTCGAGAAAATAACCACGAGAGACAACTGGGATTTCTCGAGAAATAGGGGGGAAGCTGCTCTGGATTTCTCGGGAAGTTGGAAGGGGCAGCACAGACACTTCTCGAGAAACAAGGGGTAGAGGACAAGTCTTCTCGAGAGATCAAAAACAAGAGACAAGCTACTCCTAGAGAAGTCAAAGCAGGAGACATGAAATTCTCGAGAAATCCAATTGCAGAAGGACTTAATTTCTCGAAAATCAAGAGCAGGAGGCAAGAACTTCTCGAGAAATCCAATTGTAGAAGGCTTGATTCCTCGAGAAATTTAGGCAGGATACATCCATTTTTCGAGAAATTTAAAGACTTAGATAAGGAGTTCTCGAGAAATGGGCAAACAACAGGGGAGATTTCGGTCTACAACAGATTTCTCCCGGGGTGGGGGGGGGGGGGGTCAGAGGTTTCGGCGGAACATCGAGGGGAGCTGAGCTTTAAAACAAATCATCCCAAAGATCGCATGCCAAGGCACGACAAAAACATATAACGATAGAAAACAACGCTTCAGGAAAAACAAAAGAGAGGGAGGAGAAACCACTTGCCTTAAACCTTCCAAAATTTGAATATCTCCGCTCCAAGAGCTATGGATTCGACCAAGAACTCACCCGAGCACAAAACCTGAAACCTTCCGGGTCAAAAGAGGGGTTAGGTCGCTACCTTAACTCCAAAAAAAATCCACGAAATAGGAAAAGCTTACCACTAGGACGAAGATCTCGCTGAGAGCTTTCCGAATCCACTCTCCCAACACGATTCCGACCACTACAACCTTCGAATCGTCGGCCGGAAGCTCCACGACACTCCGCTCTCACCTCTATCGCTCAGCGGCTGGTTTGGGATCGATGGAGAAGAAGATGAATATGGAGAGAACTTTAGGTTTTATAGTAAAACCTAATTTAATATTTAATTAATTAAATAATACCCCCTTTCACTTAAACCGAGAGGGTGACTAGATCACCTCAGATTTCTACGAAATTCGCACCTAAACCGAGAAACGGCGCTACGAATCTAACGACGAAATCAGAATTCAATTCCGACAAGCCAAACTCGGGCTAAGGCTGGAAGAATATAAGGTTTGTAGTCTAAGTCACCTAGAGGGGGGGGGGGGGGGTGAATAGGTCATTTAAATTTTACTTGATTAGCTTTAGCTGTTTTCAGAGTTGGTTCGAGCAAATCAGCAAACACAGAAAGCACACAATAATTTATAGTGGTTCCCCAAAGACAGTGTGTCTATGGGCAGTCCACTTTCCCCCTCCACCCTTCTAACAGTGTGTTAGACAGCGCCAACTTCTCCAAACTCGGCTCAAAGAGCTTACAGCACAAGTTCCTCAGAACTTCTCAGATCAAGAATGATTCTACCTCAGGACACAAGTCCCTACAACTCAGAGCTATCACCAGCTCCTACCTCAGGCACAGCTGCTCTACAAACTCAGAGGATAACACCTCCTACAGCTCAGACAATAATGTCCTACAACTCATACCTCTCCCAGGTCCTACCACTCAGAGGACTCCTCCTCCTACAGCTCAGACCAGCTCCTGGTCCTACCTCAGGCTGTTAAGCCCTACCTCAGATCTGCTCCAGATCCTACACTCAGGCCTTCAGCCCTACAGCTCAGAACCCTCAGGTTCCTACAAACTCAGACCAAATGGTCTTACAGCTCAGGCAAGATGCCCTACAGATAAATGATTTAGAAATTTATTCTACAGTAGAGGTACTCTCCTGTAGATCCTGCACTGACTGTGCTTCCTGTTGCTGAAGATGTTGATTACAACAACTAACTTGATCTTCCTCTTCGACAGAGTGATGGAAGATCACCTTGCTCCTTCTTGCAAAGGAGCTCACTTTCTTTCTCTGTTATCTTCTTCTTCTTGTTCAGTGAGCAGGAGGAAGAAGACGAGAGCTTCAGCCGTCAATGTAACAGTTGATCTGTTCGTCACACAACGGATGATCGGGGGAGTGTTTCAAATGTGCCCTAACACTTCCTTTTATACATCTCTGATCTTCAACGACTCTTAGCTGATCTGCTGAGAGGTATAGGAGAAACTGGTGGATCCCACACAGCTATCCTGCAACTAGTCCTATCCGCAGATCCCGCCGCCCTACTTTTTCGTAGAGAAGGACTGCGCTCGACGAACGTGGAACACTCTACGTCCGACAAACCAACTGTCCCCTACGATCGACGATCTTGCCAGCTCAGCACTCGACAAACTTGCCTTGTGTGTCTTCTTAGCGGATCCGCTGAGATGGCTCCTCGTCTCAACGTTTGTCGAATGACGTTCAGCGTTCGACGATCTTGCCTAGTGTGTCTTCTCAGCGGCTTCAGCTTTGATCTCATCTCAGCGGTTTCTGCTTCGACCTCGTCTCAGCGGTCGACGAACGGCATTCAGCGTTCGAAGAATGTTGAGCCCAGTTCGACGACCATGCTGATTATCAGCGTATAATGAACTTCTTAGTGGAGGCACCTTCTTCTCAGCGGATACGCTGAGACGGCTCCTCGTCCCAGCGGTTTTGCCCCCCTCGTCTCAGCGGTTTGGCTGAGACAAAACTTCATCTTTTGGAAGATGATTTCTCCACATCTAAGGGCATGTTTGGCCCTTCCTTTTGAGTCACCTGTACCTGTATATCTTACACAAGTATAGCTCATCAAATACAATATGTCCTTAGCATTGAGAGTGATGCCTCTTCAAATCAAGGTACTATTGAGGGCAATATACCCAACAATCTCCCCCTATTTGAAGAAGGCAGAACATCCCCAATGCTAAGGTACATTAATAACAAAAATCATATCATAGAAAAATGATTTGTGTAGCATAGGCCCTATCTCCCTATTGCTAATATCCTAAGCATAGGTTCTTACTTAGCAATGGCTCTTTCTCCCCCTTTCTGGTTTCTTCAACTATTTATCCCATTAGGGATTGGGAGGAAACATCTATAGATCCCTTTGGATCAACTTATAGGTCATCCTATACAATCTAGGCATTTTCCATATCCCCCTCAACCTGAGCAGGGAATTTTCTCCCCCTTAATTGGTGAGCAATTTCTGTAATAATTGAACCTGTTCAAATTGAACATCCCATTCTAGCTCCCCCTCAATGTGAGTACTAGTCTACACTCAACATCCCTAGTTTTATCTTGAAAGCATTAAACTTGGCCTCATCCAATGTCTTAGTGAAGATATCAGCTACTTGATTGTCTGTAGGGACATATTCAAGTTTGATATTTTCACACTCTACATGCTCCCTAATAAAATGATACCTAATTTCTATGTGCTTGGTCCTGCTATGGGAAACAGGATTTTTAGCAATAGAAATTGCACTGGATGAGTCACACGGCAGGGGAGAATGTCTTACCTTGATGTTGTAGTCTTCCAACTGATGTTGGATCCACAGAATTTGAGCACAGCAGCTACCTGCTGCAATGTACTCTGACTCAGCTGTAGATATGGCCACACTGGTTTGCTTTTTGCTGCTCCATGAGACCATCCTCCTCCCTAGGAATTGACAGGTGCCACTTGTGCTTTTCCTATCCTCTTTGCATCCTGCAAAATCTGCATCTGAGTAGCCTATCAGTTCAAAATCATTGTTTCTAGGGTACCAAAGGCCATGATTAAGGCTTCACTTGAGGCATCTCAAGATCCTCTTCACAGAGGTGTAGTGAGACTCCTTAGGACATGCCTGATACCTAGCACAAACACATGTAGAATACATAATGGCTGGCCTACTCGCAGTTAAGTACAATAGGGATCCAATGATACACATGTACATGGACTCATTAAAGGCCTTCCCCTTTTCATCCTTGTCTAATGATACATTAGATCCCATGGGTGTCCTCATGGTGGAAGAAGATTCCATCCCAAATTTCTTGATGAGCTCCTTGGTGTACTTAGTTTGGGAAATGAAGATTCCATCCTCAGACTGTTTCACCTGGATCCCAAGGAAATATTTGAGCTCACCCATACTGCTCATCTCAAACTCCCCCTGCATTAGATTAGCAAATCTCTTGCAGAGGTTGTCATCAGTAGACCCAAAAATTATGTCATCAACGTATATTTGGACTAGGAGAATCTTGCCCCTTGTTTCCCTAAGAAACAATGTGCTATCTATCTTTCCCCTCAAGAACTTGTTCTTGATGAGAAAGCTAGACAATGTCTCATACCAAGCCCTTGGGGCTTGCTTAAGACCATACAGGGCTTTCTTAAGAAAATAGACATGAGAAGTGAGAGTAGGATGGACAAAACCTGATGGCTGCTCTACATATACTTCCTCTTTCAGATTTCCATTTAGGAATGCTGAATTGACATCCATCTGATATACTTTGAAGCCTTTGTGGGCTGCATGTGCAAGGAATAACCTTATATCCTCCAACTTTGCAACTGGGGCAAAGGTTTGATCAAAGTCAATCCCTTCCTCTTGCATGTATCCCTTTGCAACAAGACTTGCCTTGTTCTTGTGATAGTTCCATTCTCATCCATCTTATTTCTGAAGATCCATTTGGTGCCAATGATGTTGTGTCCTTGTGGTCTTGGCACCAATTTCCATACTTTGCATCTTTTGAATTGCAACAGTTCTTCCTTCATTGCCTGGATCCAGAATAGATCCATATTGGCCTCTTCAAACTTCTTAGGCTCTACCTATGACAGAAAACTGAGGAACAATGCCTCATTATGAGCTCTGCTTCTGGTTGTCACACCTTGCTGGACATTTCCAATAATCTGTTCTAAGGGATGATCCCTTAGATGTCTTGTAGCTGCAGGAAATCTGTGCTCAACTTGCTGAACTTCTTCAACTGGTTCAGCAGCTTCTTCAGCATCTTCAGCATCTTGCACCTCTGCTTCTTCTTGAACTTCTGCATTAGGATTTGCTTTATTGCTGCTGGAAGGTTCTTGTATGGATAGTTCTTCCATTGCATCTTCACTTCCTGTCCGAAAAGAAGAACTGGGCCAGCCCTTGTAGATTAGGCTGGACTCATCAAATACTACATGCATGGACACTTCCACATCATGAGCTTTCTTGTTATATACCCTATAGGCTCTACTATGTGAGCTATATCCAATAAGAATCCCCATGTTGCATTTTCAGCAAACTTGGTTAACTGAGCTTTTCCATTATTTAGAATGTAGCAATTAGATCCAAAGATCCTAAAGTATGAAATTGTTGGTTGTTTGCCTTTCAAAATCTCATAGGGGGTAATTCCATGATCTTTATTGATGGAAGCTCTATTGAGAACATAACAGGCTGTATTGACTGCTTCAGCCCAGAAATATTCTGGGAGTGAAGAGTCACTAAGCAATGTTCTCCCAGCTTCTATCAATGATCTATTCCTCCTCTCAGCCACCCCATTTTGTTGTGGGGTCCTTGGAGAGGAAAATTCTTGAATGATACCTAGTTCTTGACCGAACCATGTCATGGCTTCAGATTGAAACTCTGTGCCATGGTCAGACCTAGTTCTGACCACAGTACATTTGCAAGTCATTCTGAATGGCCTTGACATGGCTTATGAAGACATTTAGAGTATCAGATTTCTTCCTAAGGAAAAATACCCATGTATATCTTGAGTGATCATCAACAATCACTAAGGTATACAACTTCCCTCCTAAGCTTTCAATTGGCATAGGACCAAACAAGTCCATGTGCAATAGATAAAGACATCTCTTAGTGTCTTTGGAACCAATACTTTTAAAAGTGGGCCTTATTCGCTTACCCATTTGGCAAGCATGACATGGGCCATTTTTAACACATTTTAAATTAGGACTATTTCTAACCAAGTTCTTAGAGAATAGTCTATGCATTGTCTTGTAGTTGATGTGGGCAAGTCTCTTGTGCCATTGAACACATAGAGACTCACTCTCATCAGCTACAAGACATACAGGAGAGGAAAAAGATTTGCAGAAGAAATCTAAACAATAAACATTTCCACTCCTAGTGCCTGAAAGACTGATCTCCAAGTCATCAGACCTTTTGATGAGACACTTATCATTGTGAAATTCAATGTCATGGGCATGATCACACAGTTGGCTTATGCTGACAAGGTTGTGTTGCAACCCTTCAACATAGGCTACTTTTGTGAAAGAGACTATGCCATTAGTGATCATACCATAACCTCTGGTGACTCCCTTTTCTGACACCCCAGAGATGACTTTGGGTCCATTCTTCACAGGCTTGTAATCCTGTAGGAGACTCCTAGTTCCTGTCATGTGCCTTGAGCACCCACTGTCCAAGTACCATATTTGATTGAGACTGGTACTTGAACTACCCTGCAAAGAAGGATTTAGTTATCCTTAGGATCCCAAAGAGTTTTGGGTCCTAGGTGCCTGTTAGTTTGATGAGATACTCTCACACTAGCTACCCTCCTAGCAGGAAAGCTCTTCTTTGCAATAGGTACATTGGGGTTGTACCAACAATCTATGGCAAAGTGTCCCACCTTGCCACAGCACCAACAATCATGAATATTGTATCTCCTTTTCTGAGCATTTTTCTGAATAAGTACAGCACTGTGCACATGTTCAGCAGAGGAGACTGCAGCATTCTTCCTGTTTCTTTCAGCAATAATCTGACTAAAGGATAATTTGTGGACAGTCTTGCTGCTATTTGTCCTGATGGCCTCAGCTTGCTTTGGCTTAGCAGCCATACTAGGTCTGAGGGAATCAGACTCTGAGCAACAGGCCTTGTCAACAGATTTGATAGTAGTCTTGCTTTTTGCTGAGGCAGATTTGGAAGTGCTTGCTTTCTTGTTCTTGACTGAAGGTGCTGAAGCACCAAAAATAAATGGTCCAGATTGGGCCATTTGTATTTCCTCATGGGGAGCTTTCAATGCTCTCAAACCCATGCCCTCTCTTTCACTATGGGAAGGAGCATTTCCCTTCCTATAGTAACTCCCAATCTTCTAGTGACCATGAATGCCTTCATGGTCATACCTGTTGGAAGGAAGGATCACCTTTTGATAGGTGGGTTGAGGCTTAGCCTTCTTCTTGCTCTTTACTCCACTCCCTTCTCCTACTTCCATCTTGTTGAATCCAGGTCCTCTCCTATTGGTTTGAGAGGAGAAGGTGTCAATAAGGGGAAGCACATATTTGGGCTTGGAGAGTTGAGCCACCAGGCTCTTCTCCTTCTCAAGCTTTTCTTCAAGGTCCTTGATGACCTTGTTCTTCAGGGAAATAGTGCTTAATTGCACAATATTTAACCCTTGAAGATGGCTAATCTGTCTACTCATCTGAGCCACCAGGGTGGTAGGTTCAATGTTGACATCCTTAGTCATCTTGAGGGAAACAATTTCCTGGGCTTGCCTCTTGACGAGCTTCTTGCTCTTCTTCAGAGCTTTCAAAAGAATACCATACTTATCAATCAGTTGATTGAATTCTTCCTCAGCATCCTTGCCCCTTCTATCAATTGATGGAGGTGCATCAGATTCTGGACTAGTCTCATAATCAGAAGAGGATATGGAATGAATTAATACCTGCTCATGTTCAGAATTATTGTGGCTGTCCTCATCTTTAGGTAGAACCATCAGCCCATGGTCATTGTGAATGACCTCATCCTCCTCTACATCACTGTCTGAATGTGATAGAGGGGCCCTGACTGCCATCCTGCCAACAACAGTTTCTTCAACAGCAACCAGCCCAATGAGGGCTTCTTCCATTTCAGATTCGGATGAGCTAGAGTCTGATTCACTCCAGCTCTTCTTCTTCTTCTTAGCTAGAAAGGATTTCTCTCCTTTCTTGCTCCTTGAATGATGAGCCTTCCTCTCATCCTTCTCTCTTCTCTTCACAGGGCAGTCAGCAATGACATGCCCAGGCTTGCTGCAGCAATAACAAACAACTTTGGAACAATTATGTTTTGAGTTAGACTCATACCTGTCACTTCTGGAGTGATGCTTTGACTCCTTGCTGTCCTCCTTGTTGTGATGTGAGGAGGAAGGCTTGTTCTTCCATTGCTTCCTCCTCAGCAGCTTTCTGAAGTGCCTTGTAAGAACAACAATTTCTTCATCAGAAGAAGAGGAGCTTGATGAGTTAGGCTCAGAATCTTCTGGTTCAGCAGATCTTCTGGGAGGTGAGTGAGCCTTCTCTCTCCTTCTTCTTGAGCTTTCAGCCTTGAAGGCCAGGGAATTCTCCCTGGTATCACCCTTTGCCTTCTGCTCTTCTTCCTTCCTGGCAGTCAGCTGCATTTTATAGGAGAGCAGCTTTCCACAGAGAGTTTGGGGAGGAGTTTCAGTCAGCTTAGCCACCTCCCTTATGGCACAATTTTTTTTGTCCCAATCTCTTGTTAGTGATCTGAGGAACTTATCATTCAGCTCATAATTTGTGAACACTCTCTTATAGGTTCTTAGTTCATTTATTATTCTAAAGAACCTTTCATAACACATGGAGATGCTCTCCTGCCCTTGCTGCCTGAAAGCTTCATATTCCTGATTGAGGAGTGACTTCCTGTCATTCCTCACATCTTCAGTCCCTTCCATGTACACAATCAATGTATCCCACATCTCCTTAGCAGATGCACAGTGCACTAAATTTTGAAAAGTTGAGTCATCAATAGCATTAACTATGATATTTTGAGCCCTCTTATCCATAGTAGCCAATGCTATCTCATCCTTGGTCATTTCAGTGTATGGTTTGCCTACTTGCCTAGTAGGATCAACAGTGGAGGGTTTTGTGATAATAAAGGGGCCTTCCTGAACAGTAATGTAGATTCTAGGGTCTGAGGCTTCCATGTATAGCCTAACCCTCTGCTTCCATATGCCAAAGTTGGCTTTGGTACATATGGGCAGTTTCATTGAGCTCATCTCCTTCTGCATTACACTGGAGGCCATTGGGATTTGACTAGACTAAACCTTTTAGGATCTGGTCAGACTGTTAAGTCCTTTTTGACCAACCTCCCTCTGATACCACTTGAAAGAATATAAGGTTTGTAGTCTAAGTCACCTAGAGGGGCGGGTGAATAGGTCATTTAAATTTTACTTGATTAGCTTCAGCTGTTTTCAGAGTTGGTTCAAACAAATCAGCAAACACAGAAAACACACAATAATTTATAGTGGTTCCCCAAAGACAGTGTGTTTATGGTTAGTCCACTTTCCCCCTCCACCCTTCTAACCGTGTGTTAGACAGGGCCATCTTCTCCAAACTTGGCTCAAAGCGCTTACAGCACAAGTTCCTCAGAACTTCTCAGATCAAGAATGATCCTACCTCAGGACACAAGTCCCTACAACTCAGAGCTATCACCAGCTCCTACCTCAGGCACAACTACCCTACAAACTCAGAGGATAACACCTCCTACAGCTCAGACAATAATGTCCTACAACTCAGACCTCTCCCAGGTCCTACCACTCAGAGGACTCCGCCTCCTACAGCTCAAACCAGCTCCTGGTCCTACCTCAGGCTGTTAAGCCCTACCTCAGATCTGCTCCAGATCCTACACTCAGGCCTTCAACCCTACAACTTAGAACCCTCAGGTTCCTACAAACTCAGACCAAATGGTCTTACAGCTCAGGCAAGATGCCCTAGAGATAAATGATTTAGAAATTTATTCTACAGTAGAGGTACTCTCCTGTAGATCCTGCACTGACTGTGCTTCCTGTTGCTGAAGATGTTGATTACATCAACTACCTTGATCTTCCTCTTCGACAGAGTGATGGAAGATCACCTTGCTCCTTATTGCAAAGGAGCTCAATTTCTTTCTCTATTATCTTCTTCTTCTTGTTTAGTGAGTAGGAGGAAGTAGATGAGAGCTTCAGCCGTCAATGTAACAGTTGATCTGTTCGTCACACAATGGATGATCAGGAGAGTGTTTCAAATGTGCCCTAACACTTCCTTTTATACATCTCTGTTCTTCAACGACTCTTAGCTGATCTGCTGAGAGGTATGGGAGAAGCTGGTGGACCCCACACAGCTATCCTGCAACTAGTCCTAGCAGCAGATCCCGCCGCCCTACTTTTTCGTAGAGAAGGACTGCGCTCGACGAACGTGGAACACTCTACGTCCGATGAACCAGCTGTCCCCTGCGATCGACAATCTTGCCAGCTCAGTTCTCGACAAACTTGCCTTGTGTGTCTTCTCAGCGGATCCGCGGAGACGGCTCCTCATCTCAGCGTTTGTCAAACGGCGTTCAGCGTTCGACGATCTTGCCTAGTGTGTCTTCTCAGCGGCTTCAGCTTTGATCTCGTCTCAACGATTTCTGCTTCGACCTCGTCTCAGCGGTCGACGAACGGCGTTCAGCGTTCGACGAATGTCGAGCCCAGTTCGACGACCACGCTGATTCTCAGCGTATAATGAACTTCTCAGCGAAGGCACCTTCTTCTCAGCGGATACGCTGAGACGGATCCTCGTCTCAGTGGTTTTGCCCCCCTCGTCTCAGCGGTTCGGCTGAGACAAAACTTCATCTTTTGGAAGATGATTTCTCCACATCTAAGGGCATGTTTGGCCCTTCCTTTTAAGTCACCTGCACCTGTATATCTTACACAAGTATAGCTCATCAAATACAATATGTCCTTAGCATTGAGAGTGATGCCTCTTCAAATCAAGGTACTATTGAGGACAATATACCCAACAAAGGCTTCCCGAAGCTAAATTTCGATAACTACACAAAACCTTCTCTACAAATCAAAACGACGCGAAATCTCGCATGCTCAATCTAAATTACATACTTTAACTAAGTTAAGGCTCAAAACTAAACCTGACGAGCTGACGTAACGCCCTTACGCCAAAATTACGCCAGAGCGGTCACGTAAGTAATTAACGAAAAATCAGGGACGTTACAATCACTCCCCCTAAAAAGAAGTTTCGTCCCAAAACTTGAAATCGAAAGATTAAGAAAGATACTGAATCAATTCCAAAGGTTACCAGACAAAAGATTTACCCAAAATCTAAGAGAAGAGGCTAGGATGAGTCTCTCTCATGGCAGACTCCAGCTCCCATGTTGCGCTTTCGACACCCTGATTCTTCCAAAGAAACTTAACCATTGGGATCATCTTCCTCTGCAACACACGCTCCTGAGTCTCCAAGATTCGTACAGGCTCTTCAACATAAGAAAGATTGGGCTGCAAAATAGGCACCGAATCGAGAAAAAGCCGAATACTACGCACACACTTCCTCAACTGGCTCACATGAAACACATCGTGAACATTAGGGAAGGAAGAAGGCAAATCCAATCTATAAGTGGACACTCCGACGAGCTCGACAACCTGGAAAGGTCCCACATACTGGGGTCCAACTTGTGGTTCCTTCCAAATCTCTTAACACTCGGCATCAGAGAAACTTTCAAGAACACTAAGTCTCTAATGGAAAACTCTAGATCCACCCTCCTCCGACTAGCATACTTCTCATACCACTCCTGAGCAATACGAAGCTTCTCGCGGATATGAGTCACAACAACGCTCATCTCTTCCAAAGCTTCTGGGCCTAACAATGGGCTCTCACCAACCTCGGCCCAAAACAAGGGAGTTCGGCAACGCCTCCCATACAAAGCCTCAAAGGGGGCCATTTGCAAGCTTTCCTGATAACTGTTATTGTAGGCAAATTCCATCAATCCAAGACGCTTATCCCAAGCTCCTCCATGATCCAAAATATAGCACCTGATCATATCCTCCAAAATTTGATTTACTCTTTCAGTCTGACCATTGGTCTGAGGATGATAAGCGGTAGAGTATCTGAGGTCAGTGCCCAAGGCTCCCTGCAAACTCTGCCAGAAACGAGACATATACCTGGAATCCCGATCTGACACAATACTCACGAGCACGCCGTGCAATCTGATGTCTTCATCCAAGTAAAGCTCTGCTATTTTCTCCATGGAACAATCGGTCTTAAAAGGTACAAAGTGAGCACACTTTGTCAATCTGTCAACTATGACCCATACCGAATCATGTCCTGCGGGAGATATCGGCAAACCGGTAATGAAGTCCATTGAAATACTCTCCCACTTCCAGGTTGGAATATCCAAAGGGTTTAATTTACCACCAGGCCTCTTATGATCTGCCTTAACACGCTGACAAGTTAAACATTCAGAAACATACCTTGCTATATCGCTTTTCATACCTGACCACCAAATAATCTGCTTCAGGTCTTTATACATCTTTGTGGAGCCAGGATGATAGGAAACACTAGAATCATGCGCTTCACTACAGATTTTTGTTTGAATATCCTCAAGCGCAGGAATACAATATCTACCTCGATACTTCAAAGTACCTTTATCATCAATTGAAAAAATCTGGTAACTCATTTTTTCAGTCCTATTCCGGAGATGTTGCAAATCAGGATCTTCCTTCTGATGCAATCTGGTGAGGGTAATCCAAGAGGGCTCTTCAACTTCTAAACTCGAAGGCTCGGTACTACTACTGACTGAGATATCCATCAACATAAATTCCTCTACTAAGGACTACACAGAGAGATTGAAGATATGCGCGGTCTTTCTGCTCAGGCATCGGCCACCACATTAGCCTTACCCGGATGATAGAGGATATCAACTTCATAATCCGCCACATACTCCAACCACCTGCGCTGGCGCAAATTCAGCTCCTTCTGAGTAAAAACATACTTCAAACTCTTGTGATTCGTATAAATTTTTCATGACACTCCATAAAGATGGTGTCTCCAAAGCTTTAAATCATAAATCACTGTCGCAAACCTTAAGTCATGCGTAGGGTAATTCTTTTCATGAACTTTCAGTTGTCGGGATCCATACGTGATCACCTTTCCTTCTTGCATCAAAACACAACCGAGACCAACGTGAGATGCATCTACATAAACGTCATACTCAACTCCCTCGGTTAGTAAAGCCAAAACAGGAGCACTACACAAGCGCCTCTTTAATTCTTGAAAAGCCCCTTCACAGGAATCGCTCCAAACAAAAGCTGCATTCTTCTGGGTAAGCTTAGTCAGAGGTGCTGACAGCACAGAAAATCCTTGCACAAATCTCCTATAATAACTTGCCAACCCTAAGAAGCTCCTTATCTCCTTAGGCGTTGTAGGCGTCTTCCATTCCAAGACAGCAGAGATCTTTGTTGGGTCTACAGAAATCCCATCCTTGCCCACTACATGACCCAGGAAAGACAAGCCAGAATTCGCACTTACTCTGCTTCATATACAACTTGTGCTCTCTTAAGGTAGACAATACTAAGCGCAAATGCGAAGCATGCCCCTCAGCACTTCTTGAGTATACCAACACATCATCAATGAAAACCACTACAAAATGATCTAGGAAGTCCTTGAACACACGGTTCATCATATCCATAAACGCAGAGGGTGCATTAGTCAAACCAAAAGACATTACGAGAAATTCAAAATGACCATATCGGGAACAAAAGGCAGTCCGAGGGACGTCCGACTCACGGATCGTCAACTGATGGTAACCTGAATGAAGATCGATCTTTGAAAACACCGAACTACCACGCAACTTATCAAACAAATCATCGATTCGTGGCAACGGATATCTGTTCTTTATGGTTACCTTATTTAGCTCCCTATAGTCTATGCACAACCTCATAAAACCATCCTTTTTTTTCACGAACAACACTGGAGCACCCCAGGGCGAAGAACTTTGCCTAACAAATCTGCACTGCAACAGTTCATCTAACTGGGTACGCAACTCTTCCAGCTCACACGGGGCCATACGGTATGATGCCTTAATAATAGGACGAGTACCAGGCTCCAGATCAATAACAAACTCCACATCTCTCTCAGGAGAAAGACCAGGAAGACTAACCGGGAAAACATCAGGAAAATCACACACCACCGGAACACCCTCGATACACGGCAAACTGCTAACAATTTCTAACACAGAAATAAAGTAAGCAAAACAACCGAAATCTAAGAGTTTCCGAGCACATACCGCAGAAATAATTGAGGAATCTTGGCGTGGGAAACCATACACACTCATGGGTTGACCATTGTCCATCTTGAAGTCCAAACGTTTAGCCTTGCATTGGATAACTGCATCATATCTGGACAATCAGTCCATTCCCACGATCACATCGAAATCTTCCAGGTCTAGCACCTTTAAATCCGCAAAAGCTAAGAAGACACCTAGGAGGATAGGACAATTCTGGATACCCTGGTCCGACACCACAGAGTCACCAGAAGGAAACTTAACACGAAACGCATCGCCAATCTGATCGAGGATCAAATGATGACGCTCTACAAAAGTCCTAGCCACGAACGAGTGGGTAGCACCAGAATCGAAAAGGACTCACACCCAACGCTTCCTTACCTTAAATTCTCCTATAACAATCGGATACATAACTAGCCGAACAGAAATTTAAAACTAAGGACAAAGGATGAGAGTTAAATTAAGGCCTAACCTGAAATCACTTGGGTGGAACTCTGAGCTTCGCCCCTAGTCACCACATTCAAATTGTTGTTTCCTCTATCCTGCTGCTGTGGCTGCGGCTGCGGCAAAGCCCGAAGTGGCATTAGCTGTAGAGGCGGTTGGAAACACAGGCATCTAGTCTTCACGTGCCCCTTCTGTCCACACTGGAAACACACCTTATCCTTTGACCAGCAATGGGCAAAATCATGCCCATTTTGCTTGTAGAAGGTACATGTCAGATCTCCTCTGGGAGCGCTATGTATTGCTGATACTTGCTGTTGGTTCTTAGCTCCCAACCTCTTAAAACATTTCTCGAACGGATGGCCCGGGCGACCACAGAAGCTACAAACTTCGCCACTTCTTTTCTTTGGAGCTGGGCTAGATACCTTGGGGGTATCCCCCTCTTCGACTTTCCTCTTGTCCTTTTTCATTAATGCACCTCTATTCTTGGCGTTGTCGATAGCCTCAACTTTCAGCGCTGCTTCTACTACTTCAGCATAACTTTCAGATCTGTAAGCGCTAGCCAATTGCTGAATGCCGCTACGAAGTCCTCCGAGAAAATACTTTACTCTACCTGCCTCAGAAGCCACTAAATCTGGAGCAAATATGCTCAGCTTACTAAATTCAATCTCATACTCATTAACCGTGAGTTTCCTTTGCTTCAGGTGCATAAAATTATTCATTAGACGGTCTTGCTCAACCGACGGCAGGAACTTCTTTAACACCAATGCCTTAAACGACTCCCACGAACATCCATCTACAAGGCTTTCCCTCTCCCTGATCCACCAGCTCTTAGCAAGTCCCTTCAGTTGGTAAGCGGCGACCATCACCTTTTGGTCTACAGAGATTCCCGAGTACGAAAACATCTCCTCAATGGCAACAAACCAGTCATCCAATGCCATGAAATCAGCCCTTCCGTCAAACGTAGGAGGTCCTAGTCGCTGGAAATGCGCTATGAAGTTCATCTCTGGTGGCAGCAAGACTGGAGGCACCAAAGGAGCGGGAGGAACAGGTACAGTCTGACCCACTACAGGGTCTTGCACCACAGGCCGCTGCCCAGCGGCGGCAGTCATCAACGTCTGAATCTGCGATTGCATCGCAACTAACTGCCTGGATAGAGCCTCATTACTTTGTCGCAGACTTTCGATCATGGCCTCACTCTGCGCACCCGAAGATTCACCCTCCGATTGGGGGGTCAACCTCATCGCAACACGCCTCCGAGACATCTCTGCTAATACGCATAGACCTATAATTCAAACTTAACCTTACACTAGAACAACACTGCATGGTATAGAACATACATGCACAGATACTTGCCATTTCCACTACTTTTCTCTGGGATATTTTCATGATGATATGCTAAATTCGGGAACGATACTACATCGTCCCTCTTGACTCATGTGCAAAGGGCATGAATGCATGAATTTTCTGTTCATTTTGAAATCATGTGTGTACGTGTGTCATCATATAAGTCTTTAACTTCGCACGTGTGCTTATGCAATGTTATGTAAGGTATGTTGTGCTATGCATTCTAATAAAAGCCTTAATGCATATTTTGAGCGGCGTACACATGAAATATTATGCATCACATACTACATAATATTGTATGTAACAAAAAGGAAAACGTGTTAATGGGCATCCATATGATGATGGTTAAGCATCCCATACTACATAACCGTCACACGTTGCCACCTATGGTGGATCCATATACAAACACATATTATGCATCTCATACTACATAATATGCCCCGTATACTTCTTATCATACTATGAGTGTAGTGTTCATGCTTCGGCCAAGACGTAATGATGACACATCGGTGTGTGTATGCAATGAAACCAAACAACTATACTATATCAGAATTTGTTGCTCGACCGACTTGTCGAACAAACTCTCTCTGATACCAACTTTCACAACCCACATTTTCTCCAAATTTACGAATATCAGAGTAAGAGAAAATACGCGTAAGGATGCCACGTTATGCAGGAGACAACTGTAGACGCTCAGGCGGAAACCTATTACTTAATTAATCAAAACATGATTATATGATAAATCATCATTTGAAATCATTTATTAGGGTTTGGTGTAAGAACTGTGTGTCTCAGTTCGTGGATCAACCAGTCCACCGAGAAAATATATGTAATTGCAGCGGAAAGTACTTGATTTAGTTCACTTAAAGTCCTAAATGCACGAGGTAACAGGACATAAGGTAAATGATATGCACATATCTAGGCGTAGTATAAGTATAGAAAATATCTTTAAGCAACCTTTAAGGTAAGGATTTTAGTTAAAAAGAATGCAATGAGGATGAAAGAAAGCCATTTTATAACTATAATGCACCTAACATAAATCATTCCCGGAGAGCAGATACACAAGATCTAAAAGTAGTGGCATTCAACTGGCAAATAAACTATAATTATAAAAAGGGCATAATGGGTGTCAACAACATGACACTAACCCATTGGCTCCAACTAGTATGTCTGAATGCAAGAAGAATATCAAAGACAACTACCTCGCAGCAGCGAGGTAACAACAACTAAAACTCTGAAACTCCGGGCTACACCTCTAGCCGCTTACGGCTCTGAACCTGAGGCATTCAATAAAACAAAGAACGTCTCAGCAAGGAATTACAAGTGGTAGAAAAACAAGCAGGAATGTAGATAAGGCATAAGGCGTACCAACCCAAGCCAGATTTACTGAAAGAAAAGCTCCAGACAAAGAACTAAACAAAGCACCAAGTGCACCAATATCTTAATGAGGAACAAGCACAGTTCAATTATCTTGTAAACTTTATTAAAGAGACTGATCAACTCACATAAACGGGTGGCGGTCCTTTATCCTCTACCAACCCAAAAGCCAAGAAAATCGGGTAGTGGTACTTTATCTGTTGGAATATGGTCTTCCGCATCTCCTAGGTTTGAGAATAACAAATCCTATGTGTATTTGATCTTGTGTGTTTAAATGTGCAGGAAAACAAAATCCATATGACTCAAGGATGACATAAGAAGGTTGCCCCCAAATTTGTGCCATCAAATCCAACATGCCCACTAGCGCCGGCGGTAGCACCTAACGCCCGGCGCTAGCGATGATTAGCGCAATTTCAGGAGCACATATAGAAGGAGCTAGTGCCTGGCGGTAGCCGATAGCGCAGACGGTAGCATAGAGCAGAGAAGGCAAGAGAGAAATGTTTCCTCGGATTGAAGATTCTGCCGCGCAGAATATGTCCTAATATGGGATAGCGCCGGCGGTAGCACTAGCGCAGGCGCTAGAGCTGAGGCTATAAATAGGACCCCTCTTCTCTCATTTTAGACACACATCAGAGAGAGAGATTGAGTGCTAGAATTCCAGAGGCTGCCTTGGCCGAAAGATGATGTCCTACCAAAGTTCTGCGTATTTTTGAAGGAGAATCTCTTCACGCCGGATCCAAACGACGTCCGCTTCTACAACGCTTATTCTACAGCGGATCTTCGTCTCTAACTTCAGAAGTTCTTCAAGAGGGAGTTTTTATTATTATCATTTCATATTTCCTGTAAACGGTTAGAGAATTCGCCTCGTGTTGGCGACTAGGTCTGGGTAGGACTTAGGGCAGAAATTCTCCTCGTGTTGGCGACTAGATCTAGGTTAGGTCTAGGGGGGTTCTCAAGGCCATATCCGGGGTTGGATTGGCTAGAGCGGCTTGAGGCCAAATCCGGGAAGGATAGGCTAGGGCCACCGGTTTGTGGGGATGCGAGTCAGGATAGAAAACAAAAAGAGTTTACTATTATTCGCCACATATTTCTAGCGTTATAGAAATCAATTTTTGTAAAACCTTATTTCATATTAATAAAACATGTCTCTACTTTATTTCAATTGTTTTACTTGATTTCTCATCTTCTTAATTACGCATTATTTCAAGTATTCCAAAATATAACATAAGTTTTAAAAACCCTTATTCACCCCCCTCCTCAAAGGGCGCATACCGATCCAACATTATCCACTGCCACCGAAAAAGGCCAAAAACCAGGTGGTGGTACTTTATCCACTGCCACCCAAATATAAATAAATTAAGATTTTAGATAAGGCACGGGACGCAACCCGAGATAACACATCGATGTTCGTCATCATTTCATTAGGGATCACATTAAGAAAGAGCATGTAAAAGTAAGTTTCATTGGCACCGACTCTCAACTCACTGACATATTTACTAAACCTCTTCCCGATGCAAGATTTCGATTATTACGACTTGAGTTAGGTGTACTAGATCTTTCGAGTTAAAACACATTCATAAACGCATTTTTGCAATTTTTAACCATCTAAAACATCTCCTAAAATTCTGAAATTTCTGCATGAAACTACTATTAGGACACTTAATCAAGATCAACAATTAAAAATTTCAAAATCACCAAAAATTGTGTACTGTTTCCCGCGCTAGCGCTAACGCCGGCGCTAGCGCACCTATTTGTTTTTCTTTATTTTTACAATTTTGAAAAATTCTTAAAAATATATTAATCTATGTGTACTATTTATTTTTGCACTTCTGATTTTATTTCATTTTTGAAAAATCAAATACAAAAATACAAAAACCAACAAAAAAACTGTATGGAATTTATTGTGATAATCAAGCATGTTTTTAAACTATCTCTAGAACTTCAACAATGTTCCAATTTATCTTGTCAAACTACTTTGAACATTGTTTTCATCATGCTTTGATATATCTACTAATTTGTGCATAAAATTGTATTGTAAAAGTTGTGTAGAACTAAGCTTAGCATGCCTCTATGTATGAGTAAATGTCTTATGGTTGATAATGATAATCATTCACTCACTTATTCTGGCAAAGTTTACATATGCTTTTAATCTAAGAATGCTTGCTTGTGTATTGTAATTGTACAATGAATTAAAATTTGCACAAGTATTTTATCTACACTACATTACTTGCACTCTTAAAAAATTAAGAAAAGTGGTTGTACTTTCATAATTCAATTGGTTTGCAAAGCAAGTGTAATCGGAGAACTTTGTACAAAAAAAATCATGAAATAAATTGACAAAGATAACTCCACCAAGCACTACTTGAACCTCCTGATAAGTCTTAATAAGCGTTGTGAGGTTGAGCACCTTGGAAAGATTAGTAAAGTGACTTGTGCAAACTTTTCATTTTTAAAATAAAAACCCCTTATTCTTAAGTACAGCGGATCACAAAAAAAAATCAATATTGAAGAATAAAATTGTGTGATCCCCCAAGCACTACTTTGCACCCTGATAAGTCTTAATGAGCATTGTGTGTGCAAAGCACCATGGTAGTTGTACATTTTTCTTTGTGCTTAAGGCTCTGTTTGGGACAGCTCTGGCGGATGGAAAATCCATTTTCCAACCGCCAGAGCTGTTTTTAACTGTTTGAGATAGCTCTCTAGTCCAGCTTCTTGAAAAGAGCTTCTTAAAATAAGCTGTTTTAGATGCTCTTTGAGAAACCAGTCCAACATAACTTTCTAAAAATCGCTTTTTCTCTTTTATTAACTCCACCTCGTTGCATACCACTCCAGCATTTTCGTCTGAGCGCGCATTTTCGACCGAACACTCATTTTCGACCGAGCACTCATTTTTCACCCGAGCGGCCATTTTTCGCCCGGAGTCTGGTTATTTTCACCTGGGCGCGCATTTTTCGCTCGGTCACGCAATTTTTGCCCGACAGTCATTTTTTTCACGGGCGCCCATTTTTCATCAGCGCGCCAGATTTTCGCCCGATCGGCTTATTTTTGTATGGGCTGCCATTTTTTCCCCGGGCGCGCGATTTTCACCCGGGCAGATATTTTTCTCCCGGGCGGCTGTTGTTTTGTTCGGGTGCACGTTTTTTGCCCGAGCTGGCATTTTTCGCTCGGGCGCGCATTTTTCGCTTGGGTGGTCGTTTTTTCGCCTGGGAAGCCTTTTTTCACCCGGGTGTGCGTTTTTTGCCCGAGCGGACGTATTTTGCCTGGGCGCGCGTTTTTCTCCCGGGCGGCCGTTTTTCGGCCGGGTCTACATTTTTCTCCCGCGTGGCATTTTTTTCTCCCGGGTGGACGTTTTTCGCCGGGGCGGCCGTTTTTGCCCGGGACGCAATTTTTCGCCCGGGCGCCCTTTTTTCGCACAAGTGGCCGTTTTTTGCCCGAGCAACCATTTTTTAGACCGGTCGGCCGTTTTTCACTCGTCCGTCCATTTTTTTCCCGAGCGACCTTTTTTTGCCCGGACGCGCGTGTTTGCCTGGGCGCGAGGTATCCCAACTATTATATTTCAATATTTTTGTTTAAAAAAACAGTTTTCAAACAGTTGTTCTGCCGAAGTGCTTAAATGAAAAAACTATATTCGAGAGCACTTATGCAAATACTCTCCAAACAGTCTGTAGCTCTCTCATCTGAGTTTTTCAGAAAGCTCTATTCTAAAAGCTCTATTCGATCAGCAGATTTTCCATCTGGTAGAGCTGTCCCAAACAGAGCCTAAAAGTGTGTGGAAGTAAAATTATTTGTATTTTATTGTGCACTTTAATTTACACATGTCTTGTATTTTTGATTAAATCATTTGTTTACTCTCTTCAAAATACACTTTTCTGCACATCATTATCTTCCATAACACTTCTTCTCATGAGTATTGGATCCTAATGCTAAAATTCTATAATACTCTTTCTATATAAATGCACTAGATAACCTAGCATGCTTTCTACAATGTTTGGTATGTTTTGAAATTGTGAATTAAAATAACATTTTAGTAATCTCTTTTTGATAACATTATTTCATGCTTGGTTACTTTATTGTTAAACTTAAAAATTTTAATTGAACAATGATTTACAAAAACATCTTGTTTCATTTTATGAATCATCATGTCTTACAAAAGATGTTTGATTGTATTTTTTTTATATAAGTCTTCCGCAACTTTACATTTACCTTGTATTCTTTTTCTGCTTAAAACTCTTATATATCGAAGAGAACTAATAAGATAATATTGATTACTTGACAAATGCTATATTATTCATCTTTATGCTCAAAACTCTGATCTATTTCAATGAAAAGTATTCTAAAAACTCCTTATCATTCCCTTCACCCTAAAAAAGCTCGATCATGCCTCATTTTTTTTTTATCAAAATAATTTTTATGTCTCTTGCTTCCTTAGCCACTTTTGCTAATAACAAAAGGGGGAGAACTAACATGATAAATAAGAACCGCTATCCAAATGAAAACTAACATGATAATAGCTTAATATGATAGCTTACATATTAGGGGAGCATTCACTTAGGGGGAGCATGTATTTAGGGGAGCATGTATTTATGGGGAGCAATTTTAAATACTAAAATCAATAATTATCCTAAGTCGTCACTCTCACACTCACACAAGTAGTTCATCATGCTTATATATTAATGCTCTAATTTATCATTAATGGATTTGTTATTATCAAAAGGGGGAGTTTGTTGGAACATGGTCTTCCGCATCTCTTTGGTTTGAGAATAACAAATCCTATGTGTACTTGATCTTGTGTGTTTAAGTGTACAGGAAAACAAAATCCATATGACTCAAGGATGACATAAGAAGGTTGCCCCCAAATTTGAGCCATCAAATCCAACATGCCCACTAGCACCGGCGGTAGCACCTAGCGCCCGGCGCTAGCGATGATTAGCACAATTTCAGGAGCACATATAGAAGGAGCTAGCGCCTGGCGGAAGCCGATAGCGCAGGCGGTAGCGCGGAGCACAGAAGGCAAGAGAGAAATGTTTCCTCGGATTGAAGATTCTGCCGCGCAGAATATGTCCTAATATGAGATAGCGTCGGCGGTAGCACTAGCGCAGGCGCTACAGCTGAGGCTATAAATAGGACCCCTCTTCTCTCATTTTAGACACACATCAGAGAGAGAGATTGAGTGCTAGAATTCCAGAGGCTGCCTTGGCCGAAAGATGATGTCCAACCAAAGTTCTGCGAATTTCTGAAGGAGAATCTCTTCACGCCGGATCCAAATGACGTTCGCTTCTACAACGCTTATTCTACAGCGGATCTTCGTCTCCAACTTCAGAAGTTCTTCAAGAGGGAGTTTTTATTATTATCATTTCACATTTCCTGTAAACGGTTAGAGAATTCACCTCGTGTTGGCGACTAGGTCTGGGTAGGAATTAGGGCAGAAATTTTCCTCGTGTTGGCGACTAGATCTAGGTTAGGCCTATGCAGTGCTCAAGGCCATATCCAGGGTTGGATTGGCTAGAGCGGCTTGAGGCCGAATCCGGGAAGGATAGGCTAGGGCCACCGGTTCGTGGGGATGCGAGTCGGGATAGAAAACAAAAAGAGTTTACTATTATTCGCCACATATTTCTAGCGTTATAGAAATCAATTTTTGTAAAACCTTATTTCATATTAATTAAACATATCTCTACTTTATTTCAATTGTTTTACTTGATTTCTCATCTTCTTAATCACGCATTATTTCAAGTATTCTAAAATATAACATAAGTTTTCAAAACCTTTATTCACCCCCCCCCCCCCCCCCCTCTAAGGGCGCCTACCGATCCAACATTATCCACTGCCACCCAAAAAGGCCAACAACCAGGTGGTGGTACTTTATCCACTGCCACCCAAATATAAATAAATTAAGATTTTAGATAAGGCACGGGACGCAACCCAAGATAACAGCACCGTAACACCCTAAGAATAGGGCCACAATGAAATAAACACTACTCAAGATGATTCATAAGAGAAAACTCATAAGTTAACTAATCACAATGGGTACAAGATTTCATGAGAAAGGAGGAGTCCAAGGCTTAGATCAAGAGTTCAGAACTAGTGTTTCTCGAGAAAGGTAGGAAACTTTTCGAGAAAACAACCAGGAGAGACAACTAGGATTTCTCGAGAAATAGGGGGAAGCTGCTGTGGATTTCTTGGGAAGTTGGAAGGGGCAGCACAGGTACTTCTCGAGAAATAAGGGGCAGAGGACAAGTCTTCTCGAGAGATCAAAAATAAGAGACAAGCTACTCCTCGAGAAGTCAAAGCAGGAGACATGAAATTCTCGAGAAATCCAATTGCAGAAGGACTTGCTTTCTCGAGAATCAAGAGCAGGAGGCAAGAACTTCTCGAGAAATCCAATTGTAGAAGGCTTGATTCCTCGAGAAATTTAGGCAGGAGACATCCATTTTTCGAGAAATTTAAAGACTTAAATAAGGAGTTCTCGAGAAATGGGCAAACAGCAGGGGTGATTTCAGTCTACAACAGATTTCTCCCGGGGGGCTCAGAGGTTTCGGGGGAACATCGAGGGGAGCTGAGCTTTAAGACAAATCATCCCAAAGATTGCATGCCAAGGCACGACAAGAACATATAACAACAGAAAACAACGCTTCGGGAAAAACAAAAGAGAGGGAGGAGAAACCACTTGCCTTAAACCTTCCAAAATTCGAATATCTCCGCTCCAAGAGCTGTGGATTCGACCAAGAACTCACCCGAGCACAAAACCTAAAACCTTCCGAGTCAAAAGAGGGGTTAGGTCGCTACCTTAACTCCAAAAAAATCCACGAAACAGGAAAAGCTTACCACTAGGACGAAGATTTCGCCGAGAGCTTTCCGAATCCACTCTCCAAACACGATTCCGACCACTACAGCCTTCGAATCGTCGGTCGGAAGCTCCACGACACTCCGCTCTTGCCTCTATCGCTCGGCGGCTGGTTTGGGATCGATGGAGAAGAAGATGAATAGGGAGAGAACTTTAGGTTTTATAGTAAAACCTAATTTAATATTTAATTAATTAAATAATACTCCCTTTTACTTAAACCGCGAGGGTGACTAAGATCACCTCAGATTTCTACGAAATTCGCACCTAAACTTAGAAACGGCGCTACGAATCCAACGGCGAAGTCAGAATTCAATTCCGACAAGCCAAACTCGGGCTAAAGCTTCCCGAAGCTAAATTCTCGATAACTACACAAAATCTTCTCTACAAATCAAAACGACGCGAAATCTCGCATGCTCGATCTAAAATATATACTTTAACTAAGCTAAGGCTCAAAACTAAACCTGACGAGCTGACGTAACGCCCTTACACCAAAATTATGCCACAGCGGTCACGTAAGTAATTAACAAAAAATCAGGGACGTTATAGACATGATGATAGATCTTTTTTTCATGCACTCCCAAGGTGGCACATTATATATCACTAGCATAATTGGCCATGTGATATGTGTACTGCTAAGATCACCAAATGGATTGAATCCATCGGTAGCAAGTCCTAAATGAATATTGCGAGGATCGCTTGAAAACTCTTTATGGCGTTGATCAAAAACATTCCATGCCAAGCCATCTCTAGGGTGATGCATGAAACTGCCATGATTAAGCACTTTGGTGTGCCACTGCATCATCTCGGCAGTTTGCTTGCAAAGAAATAGTCTCTCCAAATGTTCTTTTAATGGAAAATATCGAAATACTTTTTTGGCAGTCTTTCTCATGCTGATCATATCTTGTTGCTTACGTTTTCTCGGTTGATGTGTCAATTGATCGTCTTGTACTTTAGCCCATCGTGATTACCCGCATATATGACAAGCATTATCATTTTTGTGTACGTCCGAAAATAATGAACAATCATTTTCACATGCATCAATCTTAATATATTTGTGACCCAATTTAGATGTGATTTTCTTGGCCTCATGATAATTAGCTAGCACTGATTCATATCCGCCTGGAATTGCACCTTGTAGAACTTTCAATAACATATAAAAATGTATATTACTCTAATTTCCAAGTGTCTTGATATGAAGGAGATTCAATAAGAAAGATAGTTTTGTGTACTCTTGACATCCTTCCCACAATGACTTATTTTCCTCTAAGAGAGATGTGTATAGATTATTCGCATCTGCATTAATTGGAGTTTGAGGATTCTCAAAATATGTGTCTACACTGATACCATCATAGGGTAATTCTTATTCATGCAAGCTCGCATTGTTTGTTAAATTAGGAATATCAGCATGTAGAAGTTCATTCATCAGATCACTCGAGTAGTTATCATGGATCAGAGGTTCCATAAAAGGAAAATTATTATTTTGTAAGACTCTGCTGTTAGCTAGATGTCCATCATGGTAAATCCAATTTGTGTAGTTCTCCATAATACCATTCCACACAAGATGCCCCTCTACCTCATCCCTATCCGACTTCTTTAGATTTACTCACTTTTTACAAGGACATGGGCACTTCTCACCAATTGGTGTATATGAATAGTATGAATCTAGCAGATATTTCATGCCATCTAAATAAGCCTTTAAATGACGTAACTCTCTCATCCAACTTGTGTCCATTGTTAATAATGAATCTGATTGGTTCCTACATAAGAGAACAACAAAATGATTAAAGATTATTCTTCAATTCTCAAAATCTTTACTTGTCCACTTCAATCTCCAAGAGGTAGGAGAAAATTTTGTGGCAAAGAAATATGACATGGAAAGGACGAAGAAACTATGAATATGGGATAATGATTATATCTCAATATTTGGAAATAAGCCTCCTAGAGGGCTTAAGGTTCGTTCAAAATCAACCAAAATTACAGGAGAAAAATTACAGAAGGAGGAAAATGAAGAACATCCAAAAACATTGTTATCTAACAATGAAATACAACTTTGATAGAACTATTTTCCTAAATTTAAATCCAATAATCTCATATTTTTTTAATATAATATTAGCTTTATACCCGAGTTAACTCTGATTGAAAATTAACTCGTACTATTGTTCTCTCTCTTCTCTTGATGAAACTATATTTTAGTTGGAGAGTGAAGGTTTGTACCTTGTCCATATATTGTCCCAGAACTAGGAAGCCACGACAACAAGAAAAAAAATTATAATAAATAATTTGGGTACGCGGAAAGTTGATAAACCCCATATATTCTTACATGGATACACATACATACATATCATCATTAATTTATAAACTATATTCTTTCAAAATAATATATAGATGTTAGATGCTTGATATCCAACACAAAATACACACAAAAAAAAGAATAAAGAAATATCAAGGTTAAGAAACAATTTTAACTTCTCAAACATATGTAATATATAAACAATTATCCATTATCAATTTATCATGCATGCATCATATAGATTAGATTTGAACAAGTTATATCAATTTGTCATGCACGCAACCTTGCTAACTCTATTTAGTTTTTTACCACTTTGTTTATTCCAAATTAATTAAATCACGCAGATCCCTTATTAGAAGCTAAATCCTGAAGCATAAAGTTAACTCGATGCCTTTTACTACTCATGGCTTATGATTCATGTGCATCTCTGTTCGTGTATTCCAGAATTGATCCTATTTATGGAAAAAACTTCTCCAAAACAAATTTAATTCACATGTTCTCCCTTGCAATCTCAAATCTTATAATATTATAAAAATTGGAAGAATAAACAAATGTAATAGATCACATAAGTGCAACCTCAAATTAATAGTTGAACAATAGTGGATGTTAGCTTCTAAATTGGCCTAAACATTTCACAAAATACAAATTTAGCATGGTGGAAAAACTACAGTCGGAAGAGACAAATTTGGCAAGATAAAAAAAAGACCTAAGAGTGCCCCTTTATTTTGTGAAAAAAAAGCTCGTGTTCGAGTGTGTTTGGGCATGAGTCCGCCGGATAATGCGGGGCTCCCGTGTACTGTCACTTTATATAAAAATGGGGGTACATTCTTTGCAACAATTTTATAAATCTATGGTTTGTTATTAAATCTGTCCATTCTTTGCAATAAGTATTGGACTGTTATGAATGGATCTTAGGAATGTCTCTCATTGCGGCAAAACAACAAACACGTAAAAGGCAGCCCAAGAAGAGAAATAGAAATAGTAGAAAGACTCAACAAAGAGGAAACTTCAACTTGGATATACTTCCAATTAAAACCAACACTAAAAATCATTAGTAAAAGACTCATAAAAATTAACTAGTAAAAGACTAAAAATCAACAAAGGTGAAACTTCTCACTTGAAATAATCCCAATTCCCAACTGAAAAAAATGGATCGCCGGTGTGGAGGACTCTACACTAATTCCAATTAGTAAATAAACGCAATGCTTAGATAAAATTGTACTAGTGTAGACATGAACAAAATTATAATAATAAAAAAACTTCTTATATACCGTTCAACAAGCCACTTTTCGTGGACACATACTTTGAGAACTAGGATTGAAATACCTAGCCGTTGAGAAAGAATTGAGAACTAGGATTGAAATCTCAAATCTGCAAGTAATGGATCAACCTGCAATGAATAACATGGAACTAAATGAATAACATAACTTTTAATAAAAAAAGTTTCTTGACAATTGAGATGCATTTTGACAATTGAGAGGAGATGAATCTGACACCAACACAACTTTTAATACCCACACATTTCACTTTTTAAAACATGTACACATAACTCAATGTCCTTGGATCCAAAAAAAAAAAACAAAGAAACAATCTTTGGTCGGCTGTCCAGGAACTTTAAAATGATAACCAGCAAAAGCCCCCAAAGCTAAGATAAATCCCACTCCCCAAGTTTATCGATTCACAGGAAAAAGGAAAAAAGCTAAAACCAATATGGCATGGGAAAGCAGAATTTTGAAGAAAATTAGGCATGCCTGATGCCTGGAGTTACCTACATTCACGCCTCCATTACCATACTAGATCATAAGATCATTTACTCAGTTGTCACTTGTCAGTATGTTAAAGCTTGTTGGGTGAAGAACATAGGCGAAGACGCAAAATCGCAACTCTCAAACGAGGAAGAACTCAAATAAATCGCAAGCAAACGATGAACTCAAATCTAGTGCGCAAATTGCAACTCGCAAGCAAACGATGAATAAAATCGCAACCTAGGGCACCAGATTCCAGAACACAGGAAGATGCAAAGTCGCAAAGACGCAAACGATGAAGAACTCACCGACCACCGACGGCTAGGGCACCAGAAGGCAGAACATAGGAAAACGCAAGCGAGGAAGAATTGTATGTCGAATCGTTGACGGCACCAGATGAATGGACGCCGCTCTCAGCACTGGAAAACGCAACCGAGAAAATCCGTGAGGTGTGGCGTGAGTAGGGCGACGGGGTTAGGGGAGGAAATGAAACGTCTAGGGCATTATTTATTATATATATTTAGTTAGGATAAAAAATTAAAAATTAAAAAAAAATTAAAAATTAAAAAAAAAATTAAAAATTAAAAAAAAAAAATTAAAAATTTCGGGAAACGATTTTTTCCCTCCATAAATAATTGTATATTAAAATATTAGCATGAAAATTTTGGAAATGTATATTTCATTTTTATTTAAAAACATGTATTTTGTTACAAAACAATTCATTGTTATTTTTGCACCAACAGAAATAGTAGATATTTTTAACGGTATACTCAAAATTCATATACGTAGGAGCATTTGATATGAGGTTATGATCTCTCATCTTAGACTTTGTTTAATTGACTCGTCATTGATCGATGCAGTCATCTACATCGTTAGCGCAACTCATGATACTTACAATATTGGAACATTCACCTAACGCCTCATCGATCAATGTAAACATATTCTCCATACAGAAAGAAATATCTTGGTATGATTGCAGGGTATTCCATAACTAGTAACATTTGACAAGATCATTGAGCTACAGGCCGAAGAATACATGGCTACATGATGTACGTATGTATGCCGACCCTAACAGTTATGTACGTTTGTGGAGACATATATAATATCCACAGTGAACACATTCATATTATATATATTTAATTACTCGTATCAAGCTTACGATCGAGATCGTCGTTATCATCAATATAACTTCACTACCATTAAAAATATCATTATTATAACTTTAACAGAAGATCGTATGTTTTTATGATGCCGCGCTCACCGTCTGCCGCAACCGTCTCCATGGGAGTGCGGATAGTCAGGTGTATGGTGATGAGTGTGCGCATAGCAAAATACCCTATGATGGCGATGTGCATAGCCAAGCATGTATGATTATATGTATGCGCATAGCAAAACACCCCCATCATATATGAGGCTAGGGTGCGCATAGCCAAGCGTAGTTATGGGTGGTGCTCATAGCAAAATATCCCATCACGGGGGTATGCATAGCCAAGCATATGGTTATGGGTGTGCGCATAGTGAAATACCCCATCGTACATGCATGGGTGTGTGCATATATATAGTTATGGGTGTGCGCATAACAAAATATTCGGACATATCATGTGGTGCGCATATATAGCCCTAAGCGCATGATTATGGGTGCATGTGTGCATAGCAAACTACCATATATCATTGGAGTCCGCATAACCAATTGTATGGTTATGGGTGTGTGCATATAGATAAGGCTGATATATATCATCGACTTAAACATGCATAATGTGCGTCGTATACATACTTCATGTATTTCATGCATCATGCTCACTAAGTACATGACATGATTCATGTTCAATCATTTGATAAATGATAATAACTATATCACTCATATCCCTTTTAACAAAAGATCTTCTGAAATGTTTGATAACAAATTTTGACAGAAGATCATATGTTTTGATGACGTTTTTAAAAAAAATGGTCACGAAAGATAAACATGTATGCTGACATGTTTTCATGCAAATCGTGGCTAATGCTAATTTTTTATATTGGCGATGGTTTAAAAAAACTATCGCTAAATGTAAACTAACAACGACGTTTTCAAAAACGTCACAATAAAAACATTATTTTAGTGACATTTTAAAAATAATCGTCACAAGAGCTAAACACGTATGGTGACGGTTTTCCTAAAAAATGTAGCAAATACTATTTTTTTGCATTAGCGACGTTTATGAAAAAAAAAACGTCGCTAAATATACAACTAACAACGACGCTTTCAAAAAAGTCGCAAAAAAAAAAACGTCGCCGTAGAGACTATATCTTGTAGTGACTCCCATCTCAGATCTGAAGCAAGGTTCCCGTCGCCGCCCCGTTTCGCGTCTCGCGTGTTTCTGGCGCAGAGCTCGCATGTTTTTTGCTGCAGATCCGTTGTCATCGCCGCTCGGGTGGAGAAGCGCATCTCCTTGCCGTTCAGATCGAGGAAGTCACCAGATATACCTGGAGAGGATGTCGCCGGTACGGATTTAATTCCATGAGGTTTTCTTCCGCAGATCGCTGGTTCTTGCCAGACGCCATTACGCTCCCTGTCCAGATCGCATGAAGGAGGAAGCAGTTTGTTTTTCATTTGGCGCCTCCTATCGGCTAGATCGGGAAGAGCTGCCGCCGAGATTTCTGTTTGTCTTCCGCTGCACTTTCTTCGTTCGCTGCCTCATGTTCTGTTAAAGAGGAGATCCATCATATCTACCTGTAGATCTACCTGCAGATCGCAGCCTCCTGCTATTCCAGATCTCAGCCTGAGTAGAGGAAATCATGTTGTTCTTCAGATCACAAGACTCGCAGATCGCAAGTTTCTTGGATGTTTCCTGTTGATCCAGATCGCAAGTCCACGTGTACCTGTTCCCGGCGGTTTCTCTGATCCAGATCTCGTTCTTGCTGGTTCCTGTTTCGCTGCTGCGACATCTTGGATATCTATAGGAGAATATCCTAGTGTTTTGATCTGTTCTTCTTCACAGATCTGGAGGGTTGTCTCAAAAGATTCTACTGTTGCTACTGGAGGATATTGCTGGAGAGGAGGAGCTTATACTTGGATTGGGTCCAAAGTTTCCCGGTCATCTTCACACGAATCAGGTGATTTGTTTCAGTTTTTCTATTATAGAATTAAAGCTGTGATGTCAAAGAAAAGCGCGCTCGACGTCGCCAAGCTGCAGTCGTTCGACGCCTCTGATTTCCTCAGTTGGAAAATACAAGTCCAACTAGGAATGAAGGAATGCGACATCTTCTACACTATTCAGAGCGACTTTGTGTCTTCTGGCGAGGGCGTAGACAAATATCAGTGAAACAAGGATGGGGATTTCTGCAGGGACTACCTGTTGAATTCCCTCAATCCTCATCTCGCACTGACCTACCACGCCTACAAGACCACAAAGGAGATCTGGGATCGTCTCCTTGCGCACTTCTAGAAGGAGGATGTATTGTCCAAATCGCTCATTGGGGAGAAGTTCTTCAACTTCCACCTCAAAGCGAACCTACCGATCACCTCCCAGATCATAGAGCTGGAGAACTTGCGTCACAAACTGGAGGACGATCAGTCGAAGATGTACGACAACCTTTTCGTGTATCTGATTCTGAGCAAGCTACCTACGGAGTGCCTAACCTTCAAGACCGAGATGCACAGGCGGAAGGAGAAGATCACTCTGGATGAACTCAAAAGGTTCATTCACATTGAGGACCAGAACATCGCTGGAAAGAGAGCGGAGTAGGTTGTTCAGCCTTCACAGGCTGTCAACTTCGTTTCTCGACCTAACAGGCCTTCTCGGAAGCCCAGGGTACCTAAGGGTGACACCCCTGCCTAGTTGGCGGTCAAGAAGCCTTCTCTCAAAAGGAAGAAGAGTAAATGCCACAACTGCGGCAAGTGGGATCACTGGGCTGCTAATTGTAAGGGTCCGAAGAAGTAGAAGGATGAAGCTCCACAACAGGTGGCACACATGGTGGTTGACACCTCTGATCCCAAGTCCTTTGTGGTTATGATTGGGAGCAGTCACCGCGGTGCATCTTCTGAGTGGTGGCTGGACAGCGGTGCCACTTGTCATGTTACGAATGACAGAGGTCTTCTCACAGACGTCAGAGTAGTCCGAGACAGAGTAGAGAACTGCAATGGAGGAGAGACATCCGTTACTCATGCTGGGACGGCAAAGCTCATCCTCTCTTCAGGTAAAATTTTAATTTTACAAAACGTTAAATTAGTTCCAAATTTAACTAAAATTTTAATTTCAATGAGTTTGCTAGATAAGTCCGGAATGTCTTTCATAACCATAAGCGGTAGAATAACACTAACTGTTAATTCACATTACTTTGGTTGCGCTTACCTAATCAATGGAATGTATAGACTTAGCCTAGAAAACGAGTGCATAAATCAAGTGAGTTTGTCCTTGTTAGATCCAAAGCTACTTCACAATAGACTTGGACACGTTCACTATAAGAAGATGCGCGATCTAGCTATGAGTCACAACATTCCGTTAGATTTCTCTATTCGATTTGATAGGTGCAAGGTTTGTGCCTAGACTAAAATAATTAGAAACCCTTACAAGACCGTTTCTAGGAGCACACAACTTCTGGAATTGATTCATTCCGACCTCTGTGACTTTCGTAGTCATGTCACTAGAGGGGGAAGGAAGTGTCTAATTACCTTCATCGACAATTTCTCCGGAGTTTGTCATGTCTACCTATTGAAATCGAAAGACGAGACATTCAAGACCTTTAAAATCAACAAATCTAGGGTAAAAAACTAGTTAAATTTAAAGATTAAGAGACTTATAAGCGATCGAGGAGGAGAATACACTACAACTAGGTTTAGGGAGTTTTGTGACACTGAGGGCATAATCCTTGAAACTACAACTCCTTACCCCCCTCACTCGAATGGCGTTGCTGAGCGTAAGAATAGAACTTTGATAGAGATGTTAAATTCTATGCTCCTGACCGCTGGCATGCCTAATTCCTTCTGGGGGAAGCAGTCGTTACTGCGAATCGCATTCTGAATAGAGTGCCTCACTCAAAGATCAGTTCTACTCCGCATGAGTTGTGACATGGTCATCCTTGTAGATATGACCCTCTTAAGACTTGGGGCTGTATCGCCTATGTGCGCATACAAGATCTTAAAAGACCTAAGGTGGGACCTAGAATGATAACCTGTGTCTATCTAGGTAGTGCAGAAGACAGTGCAGCTGACCGGTTTCTGGATCTATCCACTAATTCAGTGATAGAGACTAGAGATGTTATCTTCTTTGAACATAAATTTATCAAAGATCATGGCCTAACTGTCCCTGGATCTACTAACATGATCTCAGAATCTACTGTAGAACCTGAAGATCGCCCCTCTGGCACTGCTCCCCAACCTCTAGAGATCGAACCTGTTCCTCTTAGAATATCTACAAGAGATCTGATCCCTAAGGATTTTGGTGAGAATTTCATCACTTACCACTTAGAGGATGATCCATTCTCCTATCAGGAAGCGATGAGATCGAGAGATGTATTAATGTGGGCAGAAGCCATCGATGATGAGATGAACTTGTTGCTACAAAACAATACCTGGCATCTAGTGGACCTACCGAAAGGAGTTAAAGTCCTGGGATGCAAGTGGGTATTAAAGAAGAAGTTGCATAGTGATGGGTCTATAACTAGATACAAAGCACGACTAGTCGCTAAGGGTTATAAACAACAGGGGGAATTGACTATTTTGATGTCTATTCACCTTTCTGTCACTTATCCACTATAAGGATTCTTCTAGCCTTAGCCTCTATCGAGAATTTTATAGTTCATCAGATGGACGTGAAAACAGCCTTCCTCAATGGAGAGCTAAATGAAGAGATCTACACTCGTTAGAGCCTAAAAGTCTCAAATATGGAGGCATATTTATTTATGGGAACACTGAACCTATATAATTAGCTTTGGATGTACTTCTCATGTGCTCGTTACTCTCGGATGTACAGGCTTCGCCGATGCTCGTCACAACTACCTCGCCACTCGCAGCCCCCCAAGCGCAATATGATGATGTATTTCATGTCGCTCGATCACCTATGCGCTCAGTGGGGTTTCTAGTGGCATGGGAGTTCTGTCGATCACATGTGAAGGACATGCAAACAAGAGTTGTGAGTACGGGCAAAACAAATACGAAGCTGCTCGTTTATATAATAGTATTTAATTGTAATTTAGTTTTATATTTTAATTTTATTTATTTAGTGTTAATTTTGTTATATTCCACTATGATGAGATAAAGGCTTGTTGTAATGTTAATTTTGTTATAATAATATTTCGATACCGGCCTAGCTCTGTTGCCCCCCACGCGTCAGGTTTTCAAACAAAATAATATATATAGGGCAAAATAGTGATTTCAGTCCCCAACATTTTGTACCTTTATGATTTCAGTTCCTAAACTATTTTCTTTAGGATTTCAGTCCCTAAAGTTTGCTAATTTTTTGATTTTGGTCCCTTCCGTTAAATCCACAGAACCTGTTACTGAAAACCATTTTGGCCGCTTACGTGGCACTGATCCTCCTCCTCTTACCTATATGTGCGATGACTGAGGCGCAGTGTCACTCTCTTCTGTTTGAAGGAAACCGCCCATTGGAGCCCGATCTGAAACTGAAAAGGTAGATTTAAGGCTAGGGGATTCTGCTCGGAAGAAGAAGAAGATGGCGTTGCTTGTGGAAGCTTTTGAAACTGTGGTTCCCCTGCACACATGTGAAATCCCCCTCAGCCATGGAATGACGTCCTTCACGAATTTGAGTTTTATCCAAGCATGCAATTAGTTCACTCATGCTTTATCCAAGCATGCAATTAGATTATAGATGGGAGTCGGCAGTGGGATTGGTTAGCAAGGATGTTGTAGGAGCAGCGCATGCAGGTCGGCGGTTGGGGAAGGAGATGGAGTGGAACATTGCTGATTTGGTAAAGGAGGACAACAGAAATTTCTGTTGGCGGCAAGGCTGAGCTATGCCCGTTCGAAGATGCTAGTATATATATATAATATCTAGGCCGGTTTCAAAGCAGCATAAAACAAAAATTCCATCTATAAGTATATGTATCGATTAATGTTTATATATACATAAATACTCAAAGCAGCATAAAACAAAAATTCAAAGAAGTAAATTCAAAGCAGGCTAAGGAGACCGTGACAAAGTAATGTTCAGCCCATAACTTATTTATGAAATAGTAAATGTATATATATAAGATGATAAAATAAAAAATGTTATCGATTGCTCAGCTCAATATATGTATGATGGTGAATATTTATAATGAATTCCATCTATAAAAGCCTCCACATGAGCAGTGAGAAAGAAGAGAGGGAGACGAAGAAGATATGGAGAAGGAGTTGATCATGTTGCTGAAGAGAGTCAAATTTCTCCTCATAGTTTCCATGATCTTAATGTTGACGGGTTGCTTCCCTACGTTGACTTGTTGCTTTCTTGTCGGGTGTCCGCTCACCTCTTGCCACAACAACCATTGTTGCGAATCTAAATAAGGAGTTTCATTGCTGATTTCATTTTACCATCGATTGCTAGAATTAATGCATGGTTTCTTAATTCCCACCTCTAAATATTCAAAAGGGTTCATTTGTTTGGATCATTTTCATTGAAATTAGTCTGCAATTTCAATTCAAAATGTTAGAAGTATTAAATCGTGTGGTCCAAATATGTTAATTATGTGTGATTCAAATATGTTAATTTTGGTGATCTAATTAATCGGGTTGAATATGTTTCATATTGTATGGACGGTTCAAATTATATGTGGATACCGGACGTCGTTTTACGTTCATATAATGAGCTTAAACGCAAAAAGGTCGCATTATGGTTTGCTATAAATAGTTTATCGTCCCCGGGTCACAAGGTATCATTCTCACTCTCATTATGTCCTAGCATCTCATCACTAGAGAGCATAAGAAATAAGAGAAAGATCGAGGAGTCTTCTTCATCAAGACCTTGTAGACTTGGAATATCTGTGACCGCAACAATCAATCTTTACGAATTCAGGTATGCTTCCGTTAATGTATTAGTCTCGATGTTTCGACTAGAAGAAATTCATGTCCGTCATGGATTCACGGATTTACCCCAGAAGTTGGCATCATAGTCCTCTATGTCGATCACCGAGATTTTTCGGCTGGTTTTCGGATTTTTCGGCGGACTATGTTTTTTATTTTCCCGCATGATTTCTTGCATAATCGCTCGCCCTTGCCCTGAATTTGGTCTCATAACCGATTGATTATGGGGTTTGCAGCGGACATCGCTCACACAGATGTTGGAGGTCGCTGCGGTAGTTGACCGGAAGGGGTTATTTTTTTGCCCCTCTTGGTAGCGACTGATGGTCACTGGAAGGGCTTGCCACCAGCGACCCCTAGCCTATCGACGTCCATCAACGACCAATTTGGCTTGCGCATGGGCGACATGAACAGGCGGCAAAACGCCTCTAGGATGCCCGGATCCCACAGACGCCGACGGGATCCAGTCAGGTTTCGCGGCACGGAACAATTTTCGGCGACTCTTAGCCAAAACAGGCAACCCGGTGCCTGGCGGAGGCAAAAAGCTGCTCTCACGCGGGCGCCTGGGCGGCATCTCGATTCAAAAATGGCAGTGAATCGGGTTGCCCTAGTGGCCAGCAGGAAGCTTCTTGTGCCTTCTCAATAGGGCAGTGCGCGAGCAGGCACCTGGGCAGCCCATCTTGGCATGTTCACGCTGCCCATTTGGGCCGGCTTTTGGGCAGCCAATTATAGTTGATTTTGGGGTTGATTAATTAGGCAATTTTTATTTAATTATTTAATTCCTCAAAATCAATTTGAATTAGGCTAATTCTGGAAGCCTAAATTAGTCATTAAATAAGGTTAATTCATAAAATATTATTTTTGGGCAATTCTTAATTGGGCATATTTTTTTAATATAATAATAGTAAAATTTATGCTAAAATTCACTCAAATTTTGTTGCCCAAATCGGCAAGAGAATTGGACTATATTGATAAAAAAAATTGAGTTTTTTTTTGCAGCCCAATCTGTGTGTTATATTGAATTATTTCATGTCTTAAATTACCCATATTCTATGCAATTTTGACAATCCAAATTTGTGTCAATTTAAATCGAATTTGGACTGTCTTTTGAAGCCATTTTTGGGTTATCTTTGGATGTTTTCTTTTAATTCTCTTGCTTCTAATGAGCCATTTATTTTGTGGCATTTCTTACGAGATTAAATTAACATAAATATATTTTTATTATATAGTGATATTATTATTTTGTTAATGAATCTTGATATGCACTCATACATTTGTAATTTCGGAGTTCGGTTAGAGAAAGCCCCACTAAGTGGGAGTGGAGTTAGTGGGGTCAATTGTCAAACCCATGACCGTAATTCCGCCGTACGCACATTTCGCCCCGTGAGCGGCGCCGGGCGAAATCAAAGCCGCACCCCACCATTGAAGTGCGGCTAGTCCGCACCCCACTAAGTGGGGTGAGATAGCCTACACCCCACTCTGGTGGGGTGCAACCAAACCGCACCCTACCTTGGTGGGGGGGGGGGGGGGCTATGAAGCACCCATGGGGGTGCAGCCAAGCCGCACCCCATGGTGGGGTGCGACCTAGCCCTCCCCGTGGCTCACGGGGGATGCGGCCGAAACCGCATCCCCCTGTCTGGTGCAAGCGGAACCCGTTTTCCCCTCGGGGGCTCCGGTTCCCGCTTTCTGAGTAAGCGCGATCGTCGAAAGCCGCAACTCGTCCACGTGATGACTGCATTCCAGCAATACTCACCTGTTTATTTAGAACGCTCCGCGCTCGTAGTGCACCCTGAACACTTCCGTGCTCGATGCATGCTCAGAACGCTTCCAAGCGCGCTCGAAATGCTTCCGTGTTCGTTGCGCACTCAGAATGCTTCTGAGCACGCTCAGAAGCGTTTCAGCATTCCCTACACACTTGCAATTAACCATTTTTCTCAGATTTCAGGACTCGGTCGTCACCTTTTTCACCTTCAACAAGCTGCCCGAACTGCCCGAAGGGCGAGACAGTCATTTATGAAAAATGGCAATCTGTGTGCTCCAAATCAGCCAGTATGATTCGCCCATCAGGTGGTTACGGTGGTTACGACGGCAAAATTACCGGGCTACCCCCGACGAAAGCTATAAAAGGAGCATAGAGCCTTCATTTCAAGACACCTTGCCTTCTACACCCGAGAGAGCTCTGTCGAAGATTTCCCTTGAGTTCTCCTACGGTGCTTGAAGATCTCCTTCGCGCTTCGAAGATCTCTGTCAAAGCTTCGAAGATCTCCTTCGTGGGCTTGGAGAATTTCATCGTTCCGGAAGTCCGTCATCCTAAGCGATCTAGGAAAAGTCTTCGGGTCCCAAAAGGCGACTCGACATTCTTACTTTTGTTCTCACCACAGTTCTCAGAAGAAAAAAAGGACTTAGTTTTCCGAGAGGTGGTCTGTCACCTTCGGAGTTCTCTCTCTCTCTATTATTGTAACGAGCGGCGGCCTGTCGCGCTCGAATTCTAAGTATCTGATTGTAACCTCCCAGAAGATAGTGGAGTGATGATTTGATTCGGATTGTTTCTTTTTCTTTGTTTTGGTTAACCTTTATATGATGAGATTAGAATTAAGCGGGTGTTTTCAAAGAGTTTCGCAAGTACTCCTACTTTGAGAAATTAACCGTTATCCTATCGAAAAATAGAAATAACCGTCTTTTTCTGCTTTCAAAGTATTGACGTTTACACCTTGACTACAATGCCGAATTCAATTGATTTTTAAAATAGCAAAGGATAGTTTTGCACTAAATTGGTTTGAAAAGCTTTTGTTTAAATTTTTTAATCCAAATTAATCATATAATAAAGGCAAGTATACCTTATCATGAGTAATACATGATATTTTGTTTTAGAAAATATCGAGGTCGTATATTTCCGCGGGACGTGTTGATTATACTACTTTGAGGAACGAACTATTATTTTATCGGAATAATATTTTTGGTTAAGTTAACTAGAGTTCTAAATGATAAAATGTGTATAACTAGAGTTAAGAAAATGATAATAAGAGAATAACTAGAGTTCTAAATGATGATAATAAATAGCGCCCGATGTCGAATTACCTTGAGACGAAAATAGTCTTTTTTAGAAGTAAAAGAGATGACTTTTTCAAACATTAAAATGACTTGGCCATGGAGGTTCCATATTTATGAATGCTCCTCTCTCGAGAGTACGTCCACCTGAGATTATGAATATTCGACCGAACTCTCGTTCTATAATCGAATCTTCTTAATACTCGCTTTATATTGTGAACCCCTCTATTGGGTTTTTACTTCCAATTCGGGAGACTTACCTCATCCTCTCTCGAGGGTAGAGCGCACTTCTCTTTACCCGTGAGCGATCAGTCCGTACGCACGAGCCTCTCTGCTAACTAGTGCACGGAGACGGAAATGAAAACCACACATCGATTATGTGGCTCCACTCAACGTTATTCTCGGGTAAACCTTAAGCGTTAATTATATTAGAAAGATATATTTTAATTTTTATAAAAACTATTTTTGTGTCCCAATGCTCTTCGACATCGTGTGCTAAAGGAAAGTAGTCACTCATCGGAATGGAGACGACATTAATAGTTGGAAAATACATGTTTAATAATTTACACGGATATTAGCGAATAAAAAGGGAAATAAAAAGACTTATATAAAAGCAGTAATAGTATCCGTCCCAACCGTCTTAATAAAGCCCTAAAAAAACTTAGCCTCTCATCCGGGACGGGGGTGGTATATAGCAGTTATATAAAGACTGAAAATTAAAACTAAGTTACAAAAAAGAAAAATACTATCTCATAAATGACGCACTCTACTTGTAATAAAAAGACTGAATCGAAAGAAAGCGTTTAAATGAAAGCGATAAATAAAGCGTTAAAGAAAGAGATAAACTATTTTTATGAAAGCAATAAACCTAAATTATGAAAGCAATAAACTAAGTTATAAAAGCAATAAACTATTCTCATACACAGTCACACTAACATAAATAAAAAGAAGATGATCCAAATGAGAAAACAACATTTTATTTCTAAAAGGCAAAAATTACAAATGAACATAAACTTAATTGCATAAAGAAAACTCACAATCACTCAAAAAAACTCAAAATAACATTACAACACTCAAAAATTGGATGATATTTCCTTCAGCCGAGCCCCTCTATTTATAGGAAAATTTTCATTTTTACACGCCCTAGGTCACGGGCGTGACTTGGATGTCACGGCCGTGACTTAGGGCGTGACATTTGCTCGGCTGTATTTGCTGACTTCTCGAAGGTTTCGCCGTCAAATAAGGCTACACACTGGCGTGACTTGGTGTGTCACGGGCGTGACCATGGGCGGCAGGCGTCGGCAGCATGGGTGCGACTTGTGTCATGATGCTCTGGCGGCTCACGGGCGTGACTCTGCTGGATCACGGGCATGACTTGTAGAGTCACGGGCATGACTTGGTGAAAATCCGACGAGACGCTGGGACGGCGCACTTATCCGTTGAGACGCTGGGACGGTCTCAGCGGTTCTGGGCTGGGTCTCATCGGTTCGTGCTGAGTCTCAGTGGTTTGGTCTGGTCATCTCAGCGGTTCGGGGTCTTGCATGTCTCAACGGTTCTAGGCTGGTCTCAGCGGTTCTGGGTTGGTCTCACCGGTTCTGGGCTGGTCTCAGCAGTTCTGGGCCTTTAAATTTACACGCCCTTGGTCACGGCGTGACCGAGGGCGTGACATAAAAAAAGGTGCCAAAATCTGCAAAAACAAAAATAAAACTAAGTTAGTAAGGAAATAATGAAAAGAAGCACTATATTTATTAATTTACATAGAAAATTCACAATATTAATTAAAACTGTACTAATAATTATACAAAAAATACATATTTTTTACTACTCATCAAATACCCCCATACTTAAGCTTTTGCTATTCCAGAGCAAAAGTAAGAGAGATCTATACGGGATTAACATAAGTTCTAATTTTTAGCTATCGTTTTATTTTAATCATAAGAGACTGAAAAATAAAGATTCGCAGTAATAAGAGTTAAGTCCTAAATTATGCAAATGATTTAAGTAGAAAGAAATGTCCTAGCCAAAAGACTTCTTAATTAACCAAATAGCAAACAAAATTGCAATCATTAGTAAACGAGATTAGATCGAAATTATAATAACCTTTGTTTAAAGAAATGTGAAGGAAATGTGCAATTAACTAATTATTCTCTCAAAGGATTTTTTGAATTAAGTCCAGAAACAATAAATCGGCCAAGGGAAAAGGGGGGGTAAAAAGCTATGGCAAAAAGAAGAGTACTTGAATTAGGAGTGGTGGTTTGTATCTTTCCACCTTTCCTTTTTAGTTTTCTTTGGTGCTCACCGTGATATACGGGGGAAAACTATTTTTTTTTCTTTTACTTTAATAACCCAATGCTTATGTTTACGGAACGAAATCTTATTCCCATTGACATAAGATCATTTAAATTTTTATCGGATGCCTATGTTTATGGAACAAAGTCTTATTCCCATTGACATAAGCTCTTTTTCTTCTTTTATTTTTCTTGCCATGCATACAAAGGGGTTTGCGAGAAAAAATTCTTAGAAATAATAAAAAAAAGGTTTGAGAGCAACCTTGGTAATTTGAAAATTCCTAGATTCCTAGAGACATAAAGTAGGGATAATTGCAGTCTAAAGTTGTTTTGCCACATAATACACATATCTCTATTTTAGCTAGTAGAAGTAGTGCTTGAAAACAAAGCCTTTATTTAAATTAAAAACACAAGATATTCTTTAAAACTTAACCCCGAACGTTTAAATCTATCGATCTTAGATAAATGAACGAATAGTAAAACTAGCGATTATGAAAATCCACAAACATTTACTCTCGAAACTAAATGCTTTTTAAGAATAAAAGTAAAGTTAGGCTTTATTATTTTGTTGGATTTTTTTTCAACCACTATATAGTTATATATATATTTTTTGGAAAAGTTTTGGGGTTTTGCTAAATTTTTTTTTTGGATTTTTGTAATTTTTTGTATTATGACAAAGTAAAAAAAAAAAACATGTTTTTTTTTTAATTTTTGTGGTTTTAAACATTTTTTTGATTTTTTTTTGTATTATGACAAAGTTAAAAAAAATGTTTTTTTGTGGTTTTAAACATTTTTTTTTCTTTTTCAAGCTTATATTTACAAAAGTAGGCAAGATGAAATAAAACATTTTTTTTTGAAAAAAATTTGTTTGTTTAAATGAAAATGGTAAAACACCCCCATACTTAAAACCCAACATTGTCTCCAATGTTGTAATGTAAGTATGAAGAAGAGAAATAAGAAAAGATGCAGTATGTATAAAAAGATAGAGAGAGCAAAAAGCTTCCCTGAACTAAAACTGGCGGGGCCGTAAGAAACCCTGCAAAAATATATAAAAAGCAAAAAACATAATAAAATATTAGATAAATATGGGGTGCCTCCCACGAGCGCTTTGTTTACCGTCGCTTAGCTTGATGCATTTGGCGTGGTGAGATTATAAGTTGGGGAGGGTTAAGGATTCGGTATTTTCATCCACTGGATCGCCCACAAGGTAAAGTTTTAAACGATGCCCGTTTACTTTAAATTCGCCTCTTTCGGGGTGAGAGTTAAGAACGGTCCCATATGGCCAAACCTCTTTAACCTTAAAGGGGCCAGACCATCGGGATTTCAACTTACCCGGAAAAAGATGAAGACGTGAATTATAAAGAAGGACAAGATCGCCCGGCGCAAATGTTTTGGGAAATTTAATTTGCGATCATGGTAGAACTTAGAATGCTCCTTATAAAATTTATTACTCTCATAAGCGTTCGCACGCCATTCATCGAGTTCATTTAGTTGGAATTTCCTATTCTCGGAGGCTAAGTTTGAATCGAGATTTAAAAATTTTAAGGCCCAAAAAGCGCGGTGCTCTAACTCTACAGGTAAATGGCACGCTTTGCCGTAGACTAATCGATAGGGCGTACAACCGATAGCGGTCTTGTATGTCGTACGATATGCCGACAACGCGTCGTCGAGTTTGACGGACCAATCTTTCCTATTTAAAGAAACGGTTTTCTCCAAAATGCGTTTAATCTCGCGATTTACTACCTCTACTTAGCCACTCATTTGGGGGTGATAGGCGGTGGCGAGCTTATGCGTGACGCCATACTTAGATAAAATTTTTGAAAAATGGGCATTGCAGAAGTGCGTACCCCTATCACTTACTATTGCACAGGGCGTGCCAAAGCGAGAAAATAATTTTTTTAGAAAATGAACGACGACTCGCGCATCATTGGTGGGCAGATCTTGCGCTTCCGCCCACCTAGATACGTAGTCAACCGCCACTAAAATATAACAATTATTAAAAGAAGAAGGTAGCGGGCCTACAAAAGCTATGCCCCACAGATCAAAGATTTCGCAATCGAGAAAAAGGTTTAGGGGCATCTCATCACGACGAGAGATGTTACCCGACCGCTGGCAGCTATCGCATTTACTCATAAAAGTGTGAGCATCCTTAAAGAGAGTGGGCCAATAAAAGCCCGCCTCTAACGCTTTCCGCGCGGTTCGGTTGGCTTAATAATGCCCTCTGGCCGGCCCCTCGTAGCAATGTCACAAAATTTGCACACCCTCCTCGCTTAAAACACATCTTCGCACCACTTGGTCTGCGTAGACTCGAAAGAGAAAGGGGTCCTCCCAAAAGTAGTTTTTCAAATCAGAAAAGAATTTCTTCTTTTGCTGAGTCGAAAAATCTTTTGGAAGGACCCGTGCGACTAGATAGTTCGCATAATCTTCGAACCAAGGGGTGGAAGAAGTTTTTATTTTATTTAAAATTAAAAGGCGCTCTTCTGGAAATCGATCGTCTATTTCGGGTTCGACGAGCATTTCTGCGAAGGGTTGTTCTAAACGTGAGAGGTGGTCGGCTGTTAAATTTTCAGCCCCTTTCTTATCCCGGATCTCTAAGTCAAATTCCTGTAAAAGGAGGATCCATCGAAGCAAGCGAGGTTTGGCATCAACTTTGGCCAAAAGATATTTTAGAGCGGAGTGATCAATGAAAACGATTACCTGTGAAAGTGTTACGTAAGGCCTGAATTTATCAAAAGCAAAGACGAGGGCAAGAAGTTCTTTTTCCGTCGTTGTATAGTTAGCCTGTGCGGCATTGAGTGTGCGAGAAACGTAATATATTGGATGAAAATATTTATTTACGCATTGGCCTAAGATGGCTCCTACCGCGATATCGCTCGCGTCGCACATAATCTCAAACAGAAGGGACCAATCTGGCGCCACCAAAATTGGAGAATTGATAAGTTGCTTTTTTATAAAATTAAATGCCTCTACGCAGGTCGTGTCAAAAATAAATGGGGAATCCTTTTCCAGGAGGTGAGTTAGCGGCTTGGTTATTTTTTAAAAATCTTGAATAAACTGCCGATAAAAACCTGCGTGGCCGAGAAAACTTCGAATAGATTTTACGTTCGAAGGAACAGGAAGTTGTTCAATTATAGCGACTTTGGCCTTATCGACCTCCATCCCCTTGGAAGAAATTTTATGGCTGAGGACAAAACCCTCTCAGACCATGAAGTTGCATTTCTCCCAGTTCAAGACTAAGTTCGTCTCTTCACACCGCTGGAGGACTCTATCTAAATTTTTTAGACATTTTGTAAAAGAGCTTCCAAAGAAGGAGAAGTCATCCATGAAGACTTCCATTATGTATTCTACTAGCTTGCCAAATATCGCCATCATACATCTTTGGAATGTAGCTAGCGCGTTGCAGAGGCCAAACAACATCCTTCGATATGTGAAGGTGCCGAAAGGGCAAGTAAAAGTCATTTCTTCTTGGTCCTCGGGGGAAATAGGGATTTGGAAAAATCCCGAGAGACCATCAAGAAAGCAGTAAAAAGGATGACCGAGGGTTCTTCATAGGATGTGGAGATTTTTAACTCTTTCGAATCGAAAGGATCGAAGGGCGAATCTGGCAGCAATTCATCTAAAGGAGGTTGATTTGCCAGATCCGAATCGTTTATCATTAAAGATAATAATTCCGAAAGAGAAGAACACTCATCCTCAAACGCGGATTCCAAATTAAAGCAGGAATCATCATTCGATAGTGAGTTCTGCATGGAGGGGTTGATATGCAAAGTAAGTTCATCATCTCCAACCCGAAGGAGGAGACGACTGTTACTGACATCGATTAAAGCGCGGGAGGTTGCGAGGAATGGGCGACCGAGAATGATAGGCACCTCAGCGTCCTCCTCTATGTCCAGGATGACAAAGTCTACCGGGAAGATAAACTTGTCGACCTTGACCAAAACATCCTCCACTACCCCTATCGGGTACTTTACCGAGCGATCCGTGAGTTGGATGCTCATCTTAGTCGGGCTTGGGATGCCCAAATCAAGTTTTTTGAAAAGGGAGAAAGGCGTCAAGTTGATGTTAGCTCCCAAGTCCGCTAGAGAGTATTTTATTAACATATTGCCGAAGAGGTACGGGATGGAGAATCGTCCCCGGTCATTCAATTTTGGCGGCAATTTGTTAAGGAGAACAGCCGAGCATTCCACGTTAAGGGAAACGCGAAACATCTTCGAGTCGCATTTTATTAGAAAGCAACTCCTTAAGATATTTTGCGTATTTCGGCATTTGGGAGAGTGCCTCGCAGAAAGGAACGTTTATGTGGATTTGTTTTAAAATTTGTAAAAAAAATTTATAATGCTCGTCCTTCCACTCGTTGTTTATTTTTGAGGGATAAGGAAGGGATGGGCTAAAAACGTTTGGCACAGTCGGAATACTCGTTGTATTATCTATCAAGAGAGGGGGTAGAGTTGGTGTCGAAACATTTACCTTGGGCTCAACCCATTTTGGGGAGGTTACCTCCTTGCCGCTGCGAAGGTTGATGGCGTTGGCATTTTCTCGGGGGTTTGGCTCTGTGTTCCCTGGTAGAGCTCCATATGGCCGCTCGGAGACCATCTTTGCCAGCTGTCCCACCTAATTTTCCAAGTTTTTAATCGATCCGGTAATATTCCGGATATTTGACTCGGTGGATGCAACGTATTTAGCAAAAATATCTTCGAGCGGAGAAGGTTTTGGAGGTGGAGGCTGAAATCCGTTTGGAAATCCTTGCGGATTTCAATTGGGGGCCTCTGAGCATTGTTAGGATTGCTCCAGGAAAATTTTGGTTGGTTCCGCCAACCCGGATTATAATTATTACTATACGGATTGTTATTAAGGTTGAAGGGGGGTCTAACTGGGTTTCCTAGGTAATCATCTATAGTTTCTTCGACAAAAGAATTATTATTATTATTATGAGGAGCCCAAGCGGGAGTGGAGGAGGAAGCAGTCATCTCCACCACTTGCTTACTTAGCCGCTCCACTTGCGAGGCTAGGTGAGCAGTGACATCCACTTCATAAATCCCGACCGGTTTGGCAGGGCGAGATCTAGGCGCATTCCATTGATAGGCGTTCTTGGCCATTTCTTCGAACAGAGCTTGAGCGGCCGCTAGGGTTTTGTTGTTTAACGTTCCCCCGGCGGCTGCATCGATCATCTGTCGTGTGGGAAAATTTAGGCCATTATAAAATGTCTGGACCTGTAGCCAGGACGGCAACGCATGATGAGGACATATACGCATGAACTCTTTACAACGCTCCCAAGTCTCATAGAGAGACTCAGAATCGTATTGAATGAAAGAGGCGATATCCGTACGTAACTTAGCTGTTTTTTACGGGGGGAAATATTTAGTTAAAAAGTGTTCCGTCAATTGGGCCCACGTGGTTATGGATCTTCTGAGAAGATAAGTTAACCACGCTTTTGCCTTCGTCCGCAGCGAAAATGAAAATAAGCGTAAACGAATGGCATCGTCAGTAACGCCATTAATTTTAAATGTATCGCATATTTCTACAAAGTTAGAAAGATGTAAATTCGGATCCTCATCTGGCAAACCGTCAAATTGGACTGACTGTTGTACCATTTGAATGATGCTAGATTTTATTTCAAAATTATTATTAGCCATTGTTGGGCGCATTATACTCGATCCTATATCCTCCATATTTGGCCTGACATAATATGCCATGGTCCGTGGCGGGGCCACATCTGGAATTTGATCGGCCATAGGTTCAGTGTAAGTATCTCCGACAGACTCTTCGGGAAATTTGAGTAAGTTTTGATCACGAAGTCGGAGGCGCTCGTGAAGAGTGCGCTCGATTTCGGGGTCAAAAGGGATATTCGAATCGTCCGAGGAGTTTCCTCGGGACATATACTAATAATAAAAATAATATTATTATTTTTTCTTTTCTATGTTTTTTTATAATTTTTATTTATATATATATATTGTTTTTATTATATATTTAATATATATGATAAAAGTAATAGTAATTCCTTGTTTCAAATAACAACACGAAAGTCCGCGGCAACGGCGCCAAAAACTTGATGATTTTATTCCGGATTGCTTCTTTTTCTTTGTTTTGGTTAACCTTTATGTGACGAGATTAGAATTAGGCGGTTGTTTTCAAAGAGTTTCGCAAGTACTCCTACTTTGAGAAATTAATCGTTATCCTATCGAAAGATAGAAGTAACAGTCTTTTTCTGCTTTCGAAGTATTGACGTTTACACCTTGACTACAATGCGGAATTCAATTGATTTTTAAAATAGCAAGGGAGAGTTTTGCACTAAATTGGTTTGAAAAGCTTTTGTTTAATTTTTTTAATCCAAATTAATCATATAATAAAGGCAAGTATACCTTATCATGAGTAATACATGATATTTTGTTTTAGAAAATATCGAGGTCATATATTTCCGCGGGTCATGTTGATTATACTACTTTGAGGAACGAACTACTATTTTATCGGAATAATATTTTTGGTTAAGTTAACTAGAGTTCTAAATGATAAAATGCGTATAACTAGAGTTAAATAAACGATAATAAGCGAATAACTAGAGTTCTAAATGATGATAATAAATAGCGCCCGATGTCGAATTACCTTGAGACGAAAATAGTCTTTTTTAGAAGTAAAAGAGATGACTTTTTAAAACATTAAAATGGCTTGGCCGTGGAGGTTCCATATTTATGAACGCTCCTCTCTCGAGGGTACGCCCACCCGAGATTATGAATATTCGACCGAACTCTCGTTCTATAATCGAATCTTCTTAATACTCGCTTTATATTGTGAACCCCTCTATTGGGTTTTTACTTCCAATTCGGGAGACTTACCTCATCCTCTCTCGAGGGAAGAGCGCACTTATCTTTACCAGTGAGCGATCAGTCCATACGCACGAGCCTCTCAGCTAACTAGTGTACGGAGACGGAAATGAAAACCACACATCGATTATGTGGCTCCACTCAACGTTATTCTCGGGTAAACCTTAAGTGTTAATTATTTTAGAAAGAGATGTTTTAATTTTTAGAAAAACTATTTTTGTGTCCCAATGCTCTTCGACATCGTGTGCTAAAGGAAATTAGCCACTCATCGGAATGGAGACGGCATTAATAATTGGAAAATACATGTTTAATAATTTACGCGGATATAAGCGGATAAAAAGGGAAATAAAAAGACTTATATAAAAACAGTAATTGTATCTGTCCCAACCATCTTAATCAAGCGCTAAAGAAACTTAGCCTCTCATCCGGGACGTGGGTGGTATATAGTAGTTATATAAAGACTAAAAATTAAAACTAAGTTACAAAAAAGAAAAACACTATCTCATAAACTCACGCACTCTACTTGTAATCAAAAGACTGAATCGAAAGAAAGCGTTTAAACGAAAGCGATAAATAAAGCGTTAAAGAAAGCGATAAACTATTTTTATGAAAGCAATAAACCTAAATTATGAAAGCAATAAACTAAGTTATAAAAGCAATAAACTATTCTCATACACACACACACACACACTAACATAAATAAAAAGAAGATGATCCAAATGAGAAAACAACATTTTATTTCTTAAAGGCGAAAATTACAAACGAACATAAACTTAATTGCATAAAGAAAACTCACAATCACTCAAAAGAACTCAAAATAACATTACAACACTCAAAATTTAGATGATATTTCCTTCAGCCGAGCCCCTCTATTTATAGGAAAATTTTCATTTTTACACGCCCTAGGTCACGGGCGTGACTTGGATGTCACGGCCTTGACTTAGGGCGTGACATTTGCTCGGCTGTATTCGTAGACTTCTCGAAGGTTCCACCGTCAAATAAGGCTGCACACGGGCGTGACTTGATGTGTCATGGGCTTGACCATGGGCGGCAGACGTCGGCAGCATGGGCGCGACTTGGGTCGTGATGCGTTGGTGGCTCACGGGCATGACTCTGCTGGATCACAGGCGTGACATGTAGAATCACGGGCGTGACTTGGTGAAAATCCGGAGAGACGCTGGGACGGTGCACTTATCCGTCGAGACGCTGGGACGGTCGCAACGATTCTGGGCTGGGTCTCAGTGGTTCAGGCTGAGTGTCAGCGGTTCAGTCTGGTCGTCTCAGCGGTTCGGGGTCTTGTCTCAGCGGTTCTAGGCTGGTCTCAGCGGTTCTAGGCTGGTCTCAGCGATTCTGGGCTGGTCTCAGCTGTTCTGGGCCTTTAAATTTACACGCCCATGGTCACGGGCGTGACCGAGGGCGTGACCTAAAAAAAGTGCCAAAATCTGCAAAAACAAAAAAAAACTAAGTTAGTAAGGAAATAATGAAAAGAAGCAATTTATTTATTAATTTACATAGAAAATTCACAATATTAATTAAAACTATACTAATAATTATACAAAAAATACATATATTTTACTACTCATCATGGAGTTTGGTCGGCACAGCTCCGGCCGCGTGATTTTTTACCCTTTCTGGGTTTTCCACGTTAAAAAATCCTAGTGTACTTAACGATTCAAGTCGACCGGTCTACCAAATGCACCTAAGCGACCTGCAACAGTTTGGCGCCGTCTGTGGGAATGGATTCCCAAATACTGTGCAAAGGAATTCCGAGGACAGCATCTGCCCTGCCCCTGTTCACAGAATCGGCAGGAACGGACAACCACAAGGAACTTTCCGACGCACATAGTTCCTCCATTCCGTCGAACTCGGCAAGGAAAGCGCTTCTCGTTGCGCCCATCTTGCCTAAATGGCTTGAAATGGTCGGCAAACGGACTCCTCCAGCAGCAGAGCAGGATTCGAATAATGTTGCATTCCAGCAAGAGCAATCCCTTCTGTCAAGATCGATCCTGGCGTATCCCATCCCATCGTGGCAAAAGCTCCCACACTGTAAAGAGTTTCACGGAGCAGAAGATCTGAACAAGCATGTTAACTACTTCCTTGTTGTTGTGGGGACGTTTGGGCTTCTAGATCAAATCAGCTGCAAAATCTTTGCAAATACACTACGCGGAGGTGCTCTCATCTGGTATCGATCCCTGCCTGAGGGAACAGTCCACAACTTCACTAAACTATCCCAGTTGTTCACTGGATGGCACGAAGCCTGCACACAGAGAATCCGAGAAGATAGCTCTGCATGGGGAGAACACGAGTTGGCCGGATCTCCAGGTCCAGGACAAGTAGAACATGGCAAGCAACAAAGAAGAGACGACGCGAGCTTCCTTCGACATCATCCTCGTGGGGGATGGATTTAGCCTTACGCGCAAGCATTGGCAACCCGGCCTGCGAATTAAAAAGAGCTTTGATAAGCCATCGCATCTCATTCAACATCTTGTTCATGGCAGCCGTGATACGACTCAAGCTCCTCGGCGGAAACCTCTAGCCTGAGAGCTAGCGATGTAGAACTCCTGGACGGAATGATGATACCCACCATAGGAGCTATCATTATCCCCGTCCAAATAGGAGCACTGCCAGAACCGGTCCAGCAGGATGTCCAGTTTGTCATCGCAGAAGCAGATTCGCCATGCGACGCAATATTCAGGAGCGATCTACTTGGCACCTTACAACATGACGCGTCCATGGCTGGTCGCATAGCTAGCAAAGGGAAAATCATTAGAGACTCGATTTGTGGACTCAACACCGCCACTGCCAGATTTCCTTGGGTCACCTACAACCCATCGCCGAGTCCTAACTATGAGAAAGACGGAATGCAGGAGAGTCGCGCAACCCCTGTGCTAGTAGCGGAAGATAATCTACTTACGCCCGAGAGTCCACAGCAGCCCGAAGTCACGGGTCGAAAGAGGAAGGGACAACAACAACTGATCGTGAAAGCCGACAGGCCCGACCAGGGCCAATCGGCTTGCTCCCGGGGGCTGGCAAACCGAAGGACTCGGGTCTACACCCCGTTAAATGCCTCCCGCGAGCATATCCTCTCCGTGATCTACAACAGCTGGATCATCAAATGGCCAAGACCGCTCCCCAGAAAAATGGGAGATAAATCCCTCTTTTATGACTTTAACGGGGGCTTGAGACACCGTACAAGGCAATGCCTCAGCCAGAAGGATGAAATCGAGCACCTTGTCGAGTCAGGGTACCTGAAGATCTACCGCCAAGCAGCTCAGAAACAAGCAGTTCGTGGAACGACCACGGGTGGTCAGCCACCAGAGTGATCAAGCCACCACTGTGCTTCACACAGGATGATCGAATGAACTCGTGCAAACACCACTCAAAAGCGCCAAGAACCAGGCAAGGGAGTCCAGCGCTATCTACGCCCTCATTTCGTTTGTAATCGCTAACCCAAAAGCCGCAAGACTACACTTGCGCATGTATTTATGTTCGTTTCAATTTAACGTATCTTACTTATTCTTAACTCTACTGACACTTTTGGGTCTTGCCCCTGGGACTTCACACTGTCGCCGATCAAAGGTCAGCCCTTCTCCCTGCAGTAAGGTCTCGGCGTCGTAAGGGCCTGCCCCTCTTACGGTCGCCCCCGGTTTGAACACATACGCTCACTGACAACTTTGGTGCCTTGCCCCTGGGACTTCACACTGTCTCGGCGTCGTAAGGGCCTGCCCCTCTTACAGTCGCCCCCGATTTGAACATGTACGCTCACCGGCAATTTTGGGGCCTTGCCCCTAGGACTTCACACTACCGTCGATCGAAGGTCAGTCCTTCTCCCCGCAGTAAGGTCCTGGAGTCATAAGAGTCTGCCCCTCTTACGATCGTCAACAGTCTAAATGAATACGCTCTACACCGACCACCTCGGGGCCTGTCCCCCTAACCACTATTTCAAATATAAGAAAGACACCTAAGTCGACAAAGACACATAAAAATAAATGCTACACACATAAAGTGATAAATGGAAACAATCACGTCAGCTCAACGTTGTACATAAGCAAAGGATAAACAGAAGACGATGAAAGAAAATAAAAATACAGAAAATAGGAAACGCAGGTATCAGTCGTCGGCCGCATCCGAGCGATCATCCTCCGAAAGATCCCCAGCTTCGAGACCGACAATGTTGCATCCCAGATTCCTCTCCACCATATAGAGGGTCTTCTGCACGCCCCTCTGAAAGGCCACCTCCCACTCATCCTCAAGCAGCGGCTCCACCTCCTTAAGCATAATATCGACAAGAAGCTCCTCCGAAATTTGGAACTGCTCCTCCATAAAGGCCAAGGAGTCTTTGTACTAAGCCACCCCCACCGCCTTGGTCTCTTCGATGCTCTGCTCAGCATGCGACAACCGGTCCACCTCACTCCTCAGGAAGCCCAGTTCTCCCTCCTGGCGGAACATCTCCTGGGCCTCCGACAACTGGCAAAGGGCATCCTGAGCAAGCGCCTTGTCACCACCATACTCCGCTCGCAACCTCTCAACCTCTGACCGGCAGGAAGAAACGTCAGAGTCTAGCTACCGAATGCAGGTTGAGTCGTGATCCCTCTTCTTCTTCATGGTAGACAAGTCGCTCCTCGCCACACGCAACTCCTCATGAAGAATAAAGTAGCCATCCTTAAGACCCACATAGCAGTAGTTCCATGTAAGAGCGACACTAGTCAGAGCATCAACCTGTAAAAAGAGCACAGTCAGAACACGTCAGCAACAAGAAGAAAGCCATAAATGAAGGAAGAAGATTCTACTCACGACAGATATAATCGCCTGGAGAGAGGAAGAAACCCGTCTGGTCGGCGGTAAGGGAGGAGGCAGCGGTAAGTCTCCCTGCAGTATCTAGTCGGCGATAGGAGATGCTAAGATCTCGATGTTAGGATCATCTGGAGTCAGCTCCACCCTGCGACTACTCAGACCCACCTCGTGATCATGACTCCTAGGTACTGGCAGAATGAACCTCAGAATAGGACACCCGTTTTTAAAAATGATCTTCCTCTTCTTTCCGCGAGACAAGGGAACATCAGCAGCACGCTCAGCATCCCGAGAGAGTCCCACCGAGAGCAGTCGGCTCTCCTCCACACAACTACAAATGCAATACATGGCCTTCGACAGCCCCTCTAGACCGGGGAAACCAGGAAGCGGTAGGAACTCGCCTTCCCGCCATGTCTGCCGACAACATCGACCCGGAAGCGCTCTCCACAACTCTAGAAACTCCCAGGGATTTCGAACATACACGTAAAGGGTATTCCCATGCCGATAATCGTTCTTCTCCCCGAAGCGGAACCAGCTCTTGTTACTCCGAACCTCGATACGACCCCTAGGTCGGTAGAGACCTCACACCACTCCTTGAACATCTCCAAAGAGAATCGCGCGCTGTGCTCCCAGAAAAGCATGATCAACCCCATAATCCTTGCCATCCCGACCGGAGTAAACTGAGTGATCGGAACATCGCAGAACTGAAAAATCTCAATCGCCTCATCCGAGGGAGGCAAGCGAAACCCGGAATTCAAACAACTCTCAGAGAGAGTCATGAAACCGGTCGGTGGGTTCTGGGCGCGTTCATCAGCCCGAGGAATCTTCACCTCTTTACTGAATGGCATTCCAAGTTGCTTGCGCCACGTATCAGTCCGCGCAGCATCAAGAGTTGAGCGAAGACGCATCGGCCGTGACTGACCGCCTCACTTCAAGAACTGGAAAAAATAAAACAAATTAAATTTCCTGCAAAAACTACAAGTGAAACCAGGAAAAAATCTGATATCTCGCAAACAAGTGCACGACCCGGGAGTGGTCGTCGCACGCCGCACGCCCAATCGCACAAAACGTGCAAACTAGCGCCCCCGCCCTTGTACGGTTGCACTCATTCAAGCAAGCACCATCCGACCGCGTTAAACACATGCCGATTAGCCACCACCAGTCGCGCATCCCGAGCACGCCATTCTGGGATGACCAAGTGCCGTCCGACATGCTATCCGAAGGCCGCCCGACGCGCCCCTCCCAGGTGGGGTTCGACCGAACGAGGGTCAGGTTAATGCCCCCAAAGGGGTGCGTCCAAACCGCACCCCATGATTGAGGTGCGGCAAGGCCGCACCCCCCGCAAGGGGGTCGGCCGCCCGCCCCTAACTAGGAGCCGGTCGGGTGTGTGTCGCCCCTCCCCTGGTGGGGATCGGCTGGCCGTGTGCCGGCCGTGCGCTCCCGGGAGGGAGCCGGCCGAGTACCCCAAAATGAGGTGTGGCTGAACCGCACACCATGTTGGGGTGCGGCAAGGATGCACCCCCCTTTAGAGGGGCCGGTCGGTCGCCCCCGGACGGGAGCCGGTTGGGCGCGCGCCGGCCGCCCACTCCCAGGAGGGAGCCGGCCGCGCACCCCCGTCAAGAGGCCGGCCGCCCACAAGTGGTTGGCCACGCATCGGCCACACGACCCCGCGTGTTGGCCACGTGCGTGCCGGCTGATGCGCAAATCTAGAACACCGCTATAGGCGGTAGCGAGACTGCGGCACGAAACGACAGTGTACCGATCGTTCAAGTAATATAAAATGAGGAGTGAATCCCCGAGTATCGAATCTCGAAGGAACACAGTAAGGTGGAGTTTACTTTTGAGGAAGGACTTGAGATCGAAGTCCTTTAGGTTAGATGGATTGCGGAAGACTTGGATTGGATTGTGGAAAATAAAAGAAAAGAACTAAACTACTCCTATGCAGGCCTTGAGCGCACTACTTCGCTAGGCGGGATGGAAGCTACGTAGGCCTTGAACGCACTACTTCGCAAGGGCGGATGGACGAGTAGGCAAGCGGATGGAGTGGTAAGTGCGGAATTAAACTGTGCAGGACTTGAGCGCGCTGCTTCGTTAGGAGAATGGATTATGAGGCGGAGTAAAATGTTGACTCCGGTAGTGCTCCTAGTGGAGTGCTCATGTCTCGTTTAGAAAATCGTGTAGATTCAATTTCTTTTTATGCTTTTAGTTTATATTTTTTTTTCTATTAGCGTAAATATTGTTTACTCTACTCAATTGGTGAATCTGGTGTGAATCAAACGGTAGCATAGGAATGTGTGTAGATGCTCGTTAGCCTCGTATTGCCGGAGTCGGGAGAAAGGATTATCTTTCTCGGTGGCTAGAACTTGCCCCAAGCGATTCTTGAAGCATGGGTATACGGTTAGTCAATTGCATGAATGTGATATAGGCCATCATTTTGGCCCGGTTGAGCCTTTGTGCCCACTCCTATCGCTTTATCCTCGTTAGCCCAGTTGTGCCTACCCTTTCTTTGATTCAGCCCCACTGTTGTCTCACCAAAGCCTAAACGCCAATCCTAGTCGCACACCCAAATTTGAGCTCTAGTATATTACTTTCATGATTGGGTTGTTGATGTAGTGTTATGTTTGTGAAAATGTGGATATGCGTCATTGTTTAGATTGCTGAAAATTTGTGAAAAGAAAAAGAAAATAAGAAAAAGGAGAGAAGCGAGAAGAAAAGAAGAAGATATGAGCTTTATTGAAAAAAATCTGTGTAAAAATATATGTTTGGGAGTAGGCGGTGCACACACCCATGTTGTTAAGTCTAAGTCTGGGGGTGTGGTGCCTCCGCGTGTTTTGCAGCTACTTGGATAGTGTTATGCATTTGCTCATTTGGGTTTTTGTGTTCTAAGCCTTCATGTTTATATTTGCTTATCCTCACCTAAACCCAAGCCTCATCTAAAACCTTAAGTCCTATTGATTCACACATTTGAGTCAAACCAGTGCCGTGGAGAGAGTGCGAACGGGCAAGCTTATGGTCACCGACATTGATGGATTCAATGGAGTTGTCCCGAGCCCCGACCTTTGGCAATGCTCGCCTCAGCGTTCAGTTTACTTTCTTCCTATGTACGACCTTATGATTCACCGTGATTCACTTTTTGAGTAAATGTAATATATAAATACGCCCCTAGAAAAGTATAAACTAATATGTACAATTAGGAATTTTATCTATTGTATTTCTACGCGTGTGAGCATGCGACTTCGCATGATACTCCGCTGGTTAATTTCTTTGTCAGCTATGTTTTTCCTGTCCGCGAGAGATGGTTTGCTCGGGACGCGCAAACAGTTAAGTCTGGGGGTGTGATGAGTCCCAAATATATACACATTTATGGACTCATCTGGGCCGATTTTCTAGTCTATGCACTTCACTTTAGACATGTTTTCACTTATATTTGATTCTCCATGCTAAGTGCACCTTTAGGCCCGTTTTGGTGTTATTTCTTGTTTATCTTCATTTTCTAGTTTTCATGCAGTGTTAAGTTCCACCTTCAGTGGCTAGACTGGTGTTGTATGCTGGAACAGGAGTCGTGCAGGTGTTCCCGGTACAATTCTGTACAGGAACACTGCGCACGATCACTGGCTTTATAGCGCACGACCACTGGTCGTGCGCCACTGATCGTGCGCACTTAACGCCCATTTTATGAATTCTGTCTGGCTTATCGCACGACCATTTACGATAGTGTGCACGACCACTGGTCGTGCGTCACTGGTCGTGCGAACATGTATTTTATAAATTTCTTTCATTTCAGGCTCCCTCTAGGCAGCGCGCACGATCGCAGAATTCCAGTGCGCACGACCACTGGTCGTGCGCCAATGACCGTGCGCAGTATTCAGTCCAGCGCCTATATATTGCCTGTTCCGATTTTAGGGCAGGATCGGGCTTCCGAGAGCGGGTTTTTCAGTCCGTACGCCGCCGATTTCCATTCCTGGACGCCTCCACTTCATCTCCTACGCAAGGGGAAGTCCTCTCCAACCATTCCAAGCATTTCTCCGTTGTCCGGGAGCATTCTCCACCATCCGCAAGCCCTCAAGCAGCTGTTTTCCACTCCAGTCCAGTGAGAAGAAGAGGAATCCTAAGGTAGAAGACGACGGAACCACGTAGAGAGATCGTGACAGTTTCTCTACACCGGAAGCACAGTCCGCCTGAGTCCGGAGGTAGCTTGACACACTACCATTCCGGCCGTGAACGGCCGCTAGTCTTCATCCATTGGTTATCTCTTTCCTCTCTCCTTCATTGTAATCTTTGAATCTTTTAAACTTGAATCTCATGATATTTGGTTTAAATGAAATGAATGTTTCTACCCTTTTCATAATTACTTGCTTGGGAATCGCCTCGCCTCCACTCATCCACTCACTCACTCACGCACTCAAGGTGTTCGATCCGCGTTAGCAAGAGCTAACGGCGTTTGTGAAGAGGTGTTTGCGACCCTCACCTTCCCGCACTAGAGCACGCTCCATCCGCCTCACGAAGCACGGCATCGTGGCCGTTGCATCCATCTCGCCTTGCGAAGCGGTGCTTTCGACCCACATTTCCTTCATTGTTGTTAATAGTAGAAAAACCCAACCAAAACCCTTTTTTTGTGTGTTTGTTCACGCTTGTGTAACAATAGTCACACAACGCGATTCGCTCACCCAACCTGCATTCCTCAAGAGACCGACACTCGGGGATCATATTCCAAAACTTTATGACTTGCGCGACCGGTGCACTTGCCAAAATTATCGCATCAACTACCTGATTTGTAAACAAAGTTGTCATGTCGAATAAAATTTATGGTGTTAATTGTTGTTTAATTGTGTTCCATGCTCATGCTCCACAGTTAGCAAGTTGCAATAATGCTAGCTTTGTTGATAACATAAGGGCAGGGGTTATCCTACTTTGGGATATAATGTTTTCATTATGTCAAATTAAGCGGACTACTTAAAAAAATGTGTCTATTAGTTTGTAACGAAAGCAATCCCGCCTTTGCTCTCACTTCAACATGCAGCCTTCTATTCTTTGTCTGCTGGTTTCATGTTCTGGAGCATGCTTGGAAGCTTTTGGAAAAAATGAAGTCATTCTTCAATGTTAGGTTCCTTTGTAAGGTTTGTAATTATTTCAATTTATCATATCATTATTACATTTAGAGATACCATAAACTATTGAATTGTTTTAGTATAATATAGTCTATGCTAATTCTTCTTTCCACTTAAGAGGTGCACAATCCCCAGAGATTTGCTAGAGTTCCCTTGGCTGGTGGACTTCCCCAAATACAACAGACCTAATATTATACAAATTTCTAGAGCGACAATGCATTATCTTCCAGAATATTTAGATAATTTCATGAAAATAATATTTGACCATATTCGTCATCGCGTGCATTTTGATACATTTTTGGTATTCTTGAAACTAATAGAACTATATTCAAATTTTTTATGTTCAAAGATATTGCTGCACCTTTATTATTATTTTTATTTAGGTGCCAATCAAAATAATTTTATGTCTTGGATTCTCCAATATAATATAGGTTTATGCCAATCATTATATTTTGAAAGGACTCTATGAAATATTTGATCAAGTGCTCTTTTATCATTAATGATTATATTTAGATCTCCTCTGTTGTTTTTTAGATTTTAGAATTTCAACATCTCCCCATCTAATTTCGGTAGTAATGTTTAAGAAAATTTGTTAGAAGATGCTACCACTTGATTAGAATTTGTCTCTGATTAAGGTGGTTATACAGATAATTCTGATCCAGCAATGCAAAGTATTTACCGTTCATCATCTGAGGCTGATGTTGCCCGCACTTGAGGAGCTTCTTCCTGTTGGTAATTCCGACGCTTTGTTCATTTCTAGATTTCAGAATTGCTGAGCTAAGACTTATTACTCTATAATTATGATACCATTTGAATCGTTACTATTTTTAGTTTCAATTTTTGTATTTGTTTTAGTTTCAAGAATTTTGGTTCTCATTTCAATTTTGTTTCAGATATAATTTTAGTTTTCCTACATTTTAAGTTGTCAATATTACCTATTAGAGCTTTGTTCTTTTCTTAAGGTTTCCTATCAACTTCAACTAATTTGGAAGCCATTCGAGTCTTTTTTTTGTACTATGCTTCACATTCTCTTTGCCCATCTACCTCTCTCTCTCTCATTGTTTCTATTTTGTATTTTATGGTAACTGCTATTCACTGTTTTGATTCTTCAAAAGCCTAGGATGACACTTCTTATTTAACTCATGACTGCACATGAATGAAGAGAGTGACATGCTTACATGAAATAATTAACGCCCCCACGATAAATGTCTCCCCCACGACAAATGTCTCCCCCACGATAAATGTCGCCCCCACGACAATTGTCGCTCCCCACAAAAAATGTCGCCTCCACGACAAATATCGCTCCCACAACAAATATCGCCCCCACGACAAATATCGCCCCCACGACAATTGCTGCCCCCACGACAATTGTCGCCCCCACGACAAATGCCGCCCCCACGACAAATGCCGCCCCCACAACAAATGCCGCCCCCACGACAAATGCTGCCCCCACGACAAATGCCGCCCCCACGACAAATGCCGCCTCCACGAAAAATGCCGCCCCCACGACAATTGTCGCCCCCCACGACAAATTGTCGCCCCCCACATCAAATGTCGCCCCCCACGATAAATGTCGCCCACACAACAAATGTTGCCCCTATAATAAATGTTGGCCCCACGACAAATGTCGCCTTCGTTCGGGCCGGAGGCCCGTGCCTGTCACTCGTTTTAAAAGAAAACTTTTGATATTTTATAAAAAAATGATTAGATAAAAAGTAAATTACTACAAATGAAAACCAAATCAATTTTATTGAACAAATAGAGACATGATTATTATTGATAAATTGATTACAAAAGAGGATTTCAATAATGCTAGAAATTGAGGCGTGAATATGAAAATATCTTTTTATTTTCTATATCGACTCTTCTCCCTATGAACCGGTTGGCTTTAGCCGATCTATCTCCAGATACGGCCTCAAACCGCTCTAGCCTTTCTTTCCCTAGAAAGGCCTCGAACACCCCTTATATCTAAACCATAGACCTAGTCGCCAACACACGCGACGAATTCCCCCTAAGCCATATACAAACCTAATTGCCAACAACTGCGGGGAACTCCACCTAAGCCACACACGGACCTAGTTTCCAACAACCACAATGAATTCTCCACTAGACAATCACAAAGATAAAAGAAGATATTACAAAATAGGAAAAACTCTCTATGAAGAAATCTGAAGGAGATGACGAAAAACCGTTGAAGATAGTCGAAGTCAAAGCGTACGTTCTTCACGTTGAGTTTGCATTAATCCGATCCTCTTTTGATTCCATCTCTTGAATTTGAATTTGAGAACTTTGGTGGTCTAGAAATACGGCCCTCACAGAGATTTCAGAGTGGTGGATTAGTGCTCTGGGAGTTCTCCCTTGTAGAGAAATGAAAGTCTCCATTTTATAGGAGAGGAAGATAATGATGGCGTTAGACCTAATGCCAGGCATTGACTCATTTTAGTAATGATTGATAGTGTGTATCCTCAATCTCGGAAGGAGATATTACATGATTGGAAGACTCTTATTTAGGCACCCTAACACTAGCGTTAAGGCTAATGCTTGCGTTAGACCTAGTCATTCCAAAAGTGTTCCCACAATCATGGCAGCTTCCCTCAATAGAATTTGCACATTGGCTGGACCGAGGGTCAACGCCGGCATTGTCTCTAACGCTTGGTATTAAACCACTTTATTCTCTTTTAGCAAATTGAGCTAGTCCAGACCAAATGCAGTATCCTAGTGTCATAATTGTTCATTCCTGCATACTACAAACATAATGGCAAACTTAATCAAATACAAGTAGGATTTGTTATTCTCAAACCAAAAAATGTGGAAAATCGTGTTCCAACAATCTCCCCCTTTTGATAATAACAAATCCAATTAAGATAAATCAAATTACAAAGGTAAAGGATGTGTTTTTATAAAGAGATATAACACTATTCATTTTAGAGGCTTTCTAGAATAATGACTAGTCCAGTATTTGTGCTCCCCCTATTTAGGTGCTCCCCCTTAGTGCATGCTCCCATAGAAAGGATATATGATCCCCCTTGATCTAGTGAACCCTAATCCTTAATCATTAAGATTTATCATTTTATTCTCCCCTTTTTGTAATTAGCAAAAGTGGGTGAAGTGAAACAAAATTATGATAGAATAAGGTAAAGAGGTGAAAGTTAGGACTACTAAGAGAGGATTAAGAGTTTTGTTGTAAATAAAGGAATTCATGATCGAGCTTGGAGTGATTAGTGTTGGATCTTAAGGCGCACTTAGAGGGGGGTGAATAAGGGTTTTAGAAATCTTTATATTTTAAAGGAAAACTTTTGATATTTTATAAGAAAGAGTTTATATCAAATAAATTGCTAGAATTGAAAACCAAATCAATTTTATTGAACAAATAGAGACATGATTATTAAAGATAAAATTGATTACAAAAGAGGATTTCTATAGAACTAGAAATTGAGGAGTGAATATGAAAAACTCTTTTTGTTTTCTATACCGACTCTTCTCCCTACGAACCGGTTGGTCTTAGCCAATCTATCCCCAGATACAGACTTAAGCCGCTCTAGCCTCTCTTTCCCCAGAAAGGCCTCGATCACCCCTAGATCTAAGCCCTAGACCTAGTCGACAACACATGCGACGAATTCCCCCTAAGTCACACACGGACCTAGTCGCCAACAACCGCGATGAATTCTCCACTAAACGAACACAAAGATAAAAGGTATTACAAAATATAAGATTCAAATTAAAACCTCCCTATGAAAAAATCAAAAGGAGATGACGAAGAGCCGCTGAAGATAATCATAGTTGAAGCATGCGTTCTTCGCGTTGAGTTTGCGTTGATCGGATCCTCTTTTGATTTCTTCTCTTTAATTTGAATGGGAGATCTTTGGTGGTTTGGAAATACGGCCCTCATAGAGATAAAGTATTCATTTCATGTATTGTTTTCATGTTTTTAGTAGTTCTTGTAATTCTCCTTATTTGCACTTGTAATTTTCAATTTCATAGTTTGTAATTTTCTTTGCAAAATCAATAAAATAGTTCTTTCTTCTTATTCTACTCTTACTTTCATCATGTACCCTTTTATTTTCATTAATTCCTTAATCTCAATGAGTAGATAAACTTCTATTAGTACTCGGTCGAGATGATCCAAGGAATAATATATGTTATGAAGTATTTTAGAGTTTCTTTTTCTCTTTTTTGGAAATGTTTAAGATTTATCCTTGATTAATTTTTAATGAGATTATAATTTCTATATATAATTCGCATGCTTGTTTTCTTATTTAATTTAGCCGAACGGTTCATAATACGAATAGATCATTTAAGGATAAAGAAAGTTGTATGCAACCCTCGAGAGAGGATGACATAAATCTCCCTGATTGGAGTCAAATCCAATAGAGGGGTTCACTACGATAAAGCGAGTTTTAGGGGTTTTGATTCTAGAGAAAAAGTTCGATTGATCAACCTAAATTTAGTTTAATGCATCCTCAGCAGAGGTGCGTTTAGAATTTGGGTACCTCTACGGCCGAAGCAGTTTTCTTAAGAGAATTAGACTCTTGGTTTCTTCTATTTTATTTCCAAGGTGATTCAAGATAGAGTGCTAGCTTTCTAAATCGTTACTTTAATCACTATTCTAATTCACCGTACTTTTCTTATACACAAACCACTCCAAGTTTTGTTGATAGAATAATAGAGATTTTCTCGAAGTAAAAGTATTCAACTCGCCCGGATTTTTATACAACCTTGGTTTTTATAAACCTATACTACTTCCGACATGGTACACTTGTCATTTTCGTTTGCAGACATAGTTTTGCTCCATCATGTTTTTGGCGTCGTTGTCGGGGAGATGAGTTGATATTTCGAAGAAAAAAAATTTATTAATTTTATCATTCTCTTTCTTCTCACCCTTTTTCTCAAAAATTTTAAAAATCTTAAAAGGCGCAACTTAAATTCTCAGAAAGGGAGAATATGGCTTATCATCCCATCGCATCTCCTAGTACCTTGCGAACCCTTCACAGGGTAGACCTCGGGAAGTCCGGGACTAACTTAACCCATTATTTGAAAAATTATATATATATATATAATTAAAATATTATAGTAATATTATAATAATTTTAATTTTTCCTTCTTCACCTTTTTATTCTTTTCGCCTATTTTTCTCTTTTCTTTTCTTTTAGTTTATGACCCGAGGGAACTCTTCAATTAATCTTGAATTGTGTTTTGGTCCAGAAATTGAGCGCACCTTGCGGCGATGTCTTCGATTTAGTGATCTACCAATAATTCGTGAAGAGTCAATTGGAGAAACTAATGAGAGAAAAATGAAAGATCCGGACCATAACGAGGCCCCGCTACGGACCATGTCCTATTATGAGAGGCCAAATTGGGAGGGAACACAATCTAGTATTATACGCCCGGCAGTGGCGAATAAAAATTTTGAAATTAAAATGAGTCTCATTCAAATGGTACAGCAATCAGTCATATTTTATGACTTACCAGATGAAGATCATAATTTACATTTATTAATTTTTTGGAAATTTGCAATACGTTTAAGATAAATGGCATCACCAATGATGCCATCCGTTTGCGTTTATTTCCTTTCTCTTTGCGGACTAAGGCCAAGTAGTGGTTGGGTTTTCTTCCTAGAGGTTCCAACACTACGTGGGCCGAGATGACAGAAATTTTTACTGAAATATTTTCCTCCGGCAAAGTCCGCTAAATTACGTACGGACATTCTCTCCTTCACGCAAATAGACTCGGATTCTCTCTACGACACATGGGAGCGCTTCAAGGAACTTTTGCTGAGATGTCCTCATCATGCCCTCCCGATGTGGCAACAAGTTCAAACATTCTACAATGGTTTGAATCTCCAAATGAGGCAAATTATTGATGCGGCAGATGGGGGAACTCTTAATAACAAAACCCCAAACGTCACTCAAGATCTTTTCGAGGAGATGGCTATAAATGCGTATCAGTGGAATCCTCCACGGTCGCGACCTAATAAGCCGACCGGACTCTTTGAAGTCGAGGCCACCCCTAACTTAACGCATCAAGTAGAATGGCATACTAAGCAAGTGGCAGAGATGCATGCTTCCTCCACCACTAATTGGGCTAATAATAATATTATTAATAATAATAATAACAATAATATTAATCAAGAGCTTGTAGATTACATGGGGAACTTCTACCGCCCTCCTTATAACCTGAATAACAATATTCCTTTCAATAATAGCTATAATTCGGGTTTAAGGAACCACCCAAATTTTTTATGGAGTAACCCCAATAATGTTCAACGACCTCCACAAGTGAAGCCTCCCGGATTCGCTCCGCCACCACCACACAAGCCCTCTTCACTTGAAGAGGTCTTCACTAAATAAATTGCCTCCAATGAGTCCAACATCCGAAATCTCTCTGGATCTATAAAAATCTTGGAAAATCAAATTGGACAGCTCGCTAAAATGTTCTCCGACCGCCAGCAAGGAGCTCTACCGGGCAATACTGAGCTCAATCCACAGGAAAGCGTCAATGCAATAACCCTCCGTAGCGGAAAGGAAGTAAAATTTTCAAAATTGTCCGAGCCCGAGGTAAACATTTCAACCCCACCTCTGCACTCTATTTCTTCTGATTTAGCTCCACGCAATATTCCAACTCCTTCTATTCCTTATCCGTCTAAAATTCAAAATGAGCGCAACGAGGAGCAGTATAAAAAATTCATAAATATTTTCAAACACATACAAATTAATGTTCCATTCTACGAGGCACTCTCTCAAATGCCTAAATACATGAAATATCTCAAGGATTTACTTTCAAATAAAAAGAAACTTGAAGATATTTCGTGTGTTTCTCTTAACGCAGATTGTTCGGTGGTTGTTGTAAATAAATTACTGCAAAAAGTTAATGATCTAGGACAGTTTTCTATCTCGTGTTTGTTCGACAATTTATTAATCAAACACGCCTTGGCCGACATAGGAGCTAGTATTAATTTGATGTCATTCTCCTTATTTAAGAAGCTTGGTTTGGGCACCACAAGCCCAACTAGTATGAGCATCCAACTAGCAGATTGATCAATTAAGTACCCAATAGGGGTCGTAGAGGATGTGCTAGTAAAGTTTGACAAGTTTATCTTCCCGGTAGACTTCGTCAACCTCGATATCAAAGAGGACGCCGAAGTACCCCTCATACTCGGTCGACCCTTCCTAGCCACCGCTCGAGAAATAATTGACGTGAGTAACAGAAATCTTCACCTTCGTGTTGGGGATGAAGAAGTTATTTTTAGAGTCGATCAAACAATGACAAATGTATTTCCTAACGACGAATCTTGTTTCACTTTAGAGAGAAATTTTGAAGAAGGATTGTCGTCTTTTGCCGAAATAATTTCTCCTATTTCTGAGGATTCAGAATTTGAAATAACTTTTAATTTTAAGGAAACAACTCAGCCGCTCAATTTTGAACAAATGAAAGAAAACAATTTTGAAATTAAATCATCCTATGAAGAGGCGCCAAGTTTAGAATCAAAACAACTCCCGAAGCACTTAAACTATATTTTTTTAGGAGAAAATTTAAAATTGCCCGTGATAAATTCTTCAACACTTATTAATTCGGAAATTTCTGAAGTAATATAAAATTTAAACAATCACCGCCATGCAATTGCATGGCAAATTTTAGATATCAAGGATTGACCGCTCATTTTGATTATTCAAGCTACGTGACGGTAAACAAAACGCTTCTGGGAGGCACCCCAACGTTATCTTTCTTGCTATTTTGTGTTGTTTAACTTATTTTGCCGTTTTTATTATGGCAACCCAATCCACCAATCAGGGACCTCCTCTTATCCCTATTTTTACTTTTTAATTTGCTTTTAATAATTTATTTCCTACATTTTTTTAAAATTTTCTTGTTAATACTTCATACTTAGTTTTAAACATTTGGGACAATGTTTAACTTTAAGTATGGGGTGTAGTATAGCTTTTTAGACTTTCTTTTCCCAAAAAAAAGAATTTTTTTTAATATAAGAAAATTCTAATTTCTTGGAAAGGGAGGTTTGGGCTTGTCATCCCATCGCACCTCCTAGTACCTTGCGAACCCTTCTCCGGGTAGACCTTGGGAAGTCTAAGAATAAAAAAAAATTATTTCCCCTTACTCTGTATTTTTATTATTCTCTAGAAATCTAGTTTGAGATGTTAATATAAGCATTGTTACGTTTTTTAATTTAGCTAATGTTTTGTTTTATCAGAATTCATTAGATTTAAATTTGAAGAAATTTAGCTTTAAGAAACACCTTATGTTTTTAATTCAATTAGAGAACTTACTTAACACTACTCTTTTTAATTTAAATGGTTCCAGTTTGTAATAAATTGGCTAAACAACCTTGGATTTTTATTATATTCTCTACTAACATTCAAGATCTTAGGAAATTTCATTCCACTAAAAAAAATTTTTGCTCTCAAAATAGTTTAATTGGAAAACTAGATATATTTCTTTATCCCCCATCCTTTGTTGGCAAAAGAAAAGTAGTAAAAGATAATATGCCATGGGAATAAGAGGATAAAATTCATTGTCCCCTAAACTTATGCATCCAAAATCATTTAAAAGACTATATGTCATGAATTAAGAGGATAAAATTCATTACTTCTAAAATATACATTTTGGGTTTTTGTTTGAAGAGAATTTTTAAAAGATTATATGGCAAGGAAAATGAGAGGATAAATTCATCATTTTCTTAAACATATACAAATTTATAACAAATAAGGTGAAAGAATAAAATTCATCACCTCCATTTTAAAATCTCTTCATTTTGCCTTTTTGACTCAAACCCCTCCTTAACTAATTTTATTGGTTCTAGTCCAAAATTAAACTATTAAGAGAGCAATATTTTGGTAGGTGTCTTTTCCTTAAGCTTCTTTTTGTTAGAGTTTCTATAATTTCAATCTAACTTTGTATGATAATTTCTATAATTCTGTTTGCCGAATAGTGATCTTGAGAAGTGTTTTAGCTTAAGTATGTCTCTCTTTTTAAATTAACGCCATAATTTGTGACTGAATTCTTGAATTTCTAGAATTTGTCTTTAACTTACTCTTGATTTAATAAAATTTTCGTTAGTTAGAGATAGTTTCAATGTCTTGTAGAGTATCTCTCGTTCTTTTGCTCTGGAATAGCAAAAACTCAAGTATGGGGGGTGTTTGATGAGTATTTTATATATTCATCTTTTAGTATAGTTTTAATATAGTATTAATATGAAATTATATAATTTATATGAATTTTATCATTTAAATTATTCTTTTTCAATTCTATGAGCTAACTTAAGCTTATTTTTATGTTTTCAGGTTTTCTAGACACTTTGAGCAAAATTTGTAGTTACACGCCCCCAAGTCACAGGCGTGACCATGGGCATGATAGTCTAAGATGTGTTCCAGACCTGCTGCCGCCACCCTGGGCTCATTTCGAGAAGATTCGCCAAGTACACTCCCCAGGTCACGGGCGTGACATAGGGGCGTGACCCAGGTCATGACCGCGACCCGCCTCCAATAGCTAGAATGCCCTGCCAGGTCAATTAAAATTACATGCCCCCAGGTCACGGGCGTGACCAGGTGGCGTGACATCTAGTTCACGGGCGTGACCTCTCCCGTGCTCTTTCCCTCCAAAGTATTCCCATCAGCGCCAGTTTGAAGGTTACACGCCCTCGGTCATGGGCGTGACCGAGAGGCGTGACATATACGAAACGCATGCAATGAAGCCATAAGGCATCTTTACCACACCAGCAGATCACGCCTCTTACACGCCCTTTGTCACTGGTGTGACCAAGGGGCGTGTAACCTGAATTTTCAGCCTATTTAAGGACAGCTCCTCCAGAACTTTGGGAGACGAATTTGGGAGATCAAGTCTTTGTTTCATGTATTATTTTTATGTTTTAGTAGTTCTTGTAATTCTCCTTCTTATTTGCACTTGTAATTCTCAATTTCATAGCTTGTAATTGAAAGAATATAAGGTTTGTAGTCTAAATCACCTAGAGGGGGGTGAATAGGTCTTTTGAATTTTACTTGATTAGCTTTAGCGGTTTTCAGAATTAGTTCAAGCAATTCAATAAACACAGAAAGCACACGATAATTTATTGTGGTTCCCCAAAGACAGTGTGTCTATGGGTAGTCCACTTTCCCCCTCCACCCTTCAAACAGTGTGTTAGACAGGGCCAACTTCTCCAATCTCGGCTCAAAGAGCTTACAGCACAAGTTCCACAGAACTTCTCAGATCAAGAATGATCCTACCTCATAACACAAGTCCCTACAACTCAGAGCTATCACCAGCTCTTACCTTAGGCACAGCTGCCCTACAAACTCAGAGGATAACACCTCCTACAGCTCAGACAATAATGTCCTACAACTCAGGCTGTTAAGCCCTACCTCAGATCTGCTCCAGATCCTACAGCTCAGACCTCTCCCAGGTCCTACTACTCAGAGGACTCCTCCTCCTACTTCTCAGACCACCTCCTGGTCCTACTTCAGGCTGTTAAGTCCTACCTCAGATCTGCTCCAGATCCTACACTCAGGCCTTCAACCCTACAACTCAGAACCCTCAGGTTCCTACAATCTCAGACCAAAAGGTCTTACAGCTCAGGCAAAATGCCCTACAGAAAAATGATTTAGAAATATTCTACAGTAGAGGTACTCTCATGTAGATCCTGCACCGTATGTGCTTCCTGTAGCTGAAGATGTCGATGTTAGCTACTAACTTGATCTTCCTCTTCGACAGAGTGATGGAAGATCACCTTGCTCCTTCTTGCAAAGGAGCTAACTTTCTTTCTCTCTTTTCTTCTCCTTGTTTAGTGAGCAGGAGGTAGAAGACGAGAGCTTGAGCCGTCAATGTAATAGTTGATCTCTTTTGCACGTGACGGTCTTTTTTGAATGTGCCCTAACTCTTCCTTTTATACATCTCTGATCTTCAACGGCTCCTAGCTGATATGCTGAGAAGTATGGGAGAAGCGGGTGGACCCCACACAGCTTTTCTGTAACTAGTCCTAGCCGCAGGTCCCGCCGCCCTTCTTTTCCGTAGAGAAGGACTGCGCTCGATGAACGCGGAACACTCTGCGTTCGACGAACCAGCTGTCCCCTGCGTTCGACGATCTTGCCAGCTCAGCATTCGACAAACTTGCTTTATGTGTCTTCTCAGCAGCTCCTTCTTTGATCTCATCTCAGCGGTCGACGAACGGCGTTCAGCATTCGACGAACTTGCCTTGTGTGTCTTCTCAGCGGCTCCTGCTTTGATCTTGTCTCATCGGTCGACAAACAGCGTTCAGCGTTCGACGAACGGCTGTCTTCGTTCGACAACCACGCTGATTCTCAGCGTATAATGAACTTATCAGTGGAGGCACCTTCTTCTCAGCGGATACGCTGAGATGGCTCCTCGTCTCAGCGGTTTTGACCCATCGTTTCAGCGGTTCAGCTGAGACAAAACTTCATCTTTTGGGAGATGATTTCTCCACATCTAAGGGCATGTTTGGCCCTTCCGTTTGAGTCACCTGCACCTGTATATCTTACACAAGTATAGCTCATAAAATACAATATGTCCTTAGCATTGAGAGTGATGCCTCTTCAAATCAAGGTACTATTGAGGGCAATATACCCAACAATCTCCCCCTATTTGAAGAAGGCAGAACATCCCCAATGCTAAGGTACATTAACAACAAAAACCATATCGCAAAAATGATCTATGTAGCATATGCCCTATCTCCCTCTTTCTAACATCCTAAGCATAGGTTCTTACTTAACATTGGCCCATTCTCCCCCTTTCTGGTTTCTTCAACTATTTATCCCATTAGGGATTGGGAGGCAACATCTATAGATCCCTTTGGATAAACTTATAGGTCAACCTATACATTCTTGGCATTTGTCATCTCCCCCTCAACCTGAGCAGGGAATTTGCTCCCCCCTAATTGGAGAGCTATTTTCTGTAATAGCTGAACCTGTTCAAATTGAACATCCTATTCTAGCTCCTGAATACTAATGATAAAGGTACAGAGTACATATACCAATAGTAACAAACACAACATTATGATCAGAATATGAAATATCATTTAAATGTTCAGTATAGATATTTCAAACAATTCAACTGATGATTGTACATTGAATAATAAAAAAAATTTCAAGGCAGGTTCTTCTTAAATGGAACCTGGGAAGAGCATTCTCCATCTTTGTACTTTCTCTTCCTAGCTTCAGCAGTAGCCTTGATATTCTCCTTTACTTTGAAGTATAGAAGTGGCTTGGGAAGATATCTTGTGGGAATCCTTACAGGAGTTTCCCTTCTCACCATGTTTTCTTTGAGAATCCTTTCCCTTAAGGATTCCCTCTCAAGATGCTTAATCCATTCAGCAGCTGAATAGACATGGTCAATGTCCTTCATTTGATTGCCATGCCTCACCCAGGTATTGACAACAATTGTGTCCAACTCCAGATTGTCATCTTCATGGAGTGGATCCTCTAATCTTTCCATTCTTTTCTGGGCCATATATTCTTCAGCAGTTTGAATGCCCTCTGCCCTTCTCCTCTTTGCTGCTCTCTCATCTTCAATCAGATTTGATTGACTTTGGAAGTCAAAGTCTTCATTTCTGCTTGGGTTCAAGATTGGAAGATTCAAAGCAATTCTTGTTCCTTGCAGTACTTTTAAGCTTGAGTCCCACTGATTATCAGTAACCTTTTTGACCATGGTTAGGATATTTTCTTGAATAGCATTGGAAGCATTAGTGACCACTTCCACCACTTGCTTGCTGGCTTCTGCTTGATTGGAGAGTATCAGATTGTGCGCAGACTCCATGTTGTTATACAGCTCATAGTTGGTGAAAGCCCTCTCTTAGGTTCACAGCTCATTGAATATTCTGAAGAACCTCTCATAGCACATGGATATGCTTTCCTGGCTCTGTTGCCTGAAGGCTTCATACTCTTGATTTAGGAGTGACTTCCTGTCATCCTTAACTTTAGCTGTCCCTTCCATATATACTATTAGTGTATCCCACATTTCCTTGGCAGAAGTGCAGTGTACCATGTTTTGAAAGGTGAAATCATCAATAACATTGACAATGATGTTCTGGGCCCTCTTGTCCATGGTGAACAACTTCAAGTTCATCCTTGGTCAGATCTTTGAATGGTTTGGCCACTCTTCTTGTTGGATCAATAGTGGATGTAGTGTGAAAGGTGAAAGGTCCTTCTTCAACTGTAATGAAGATCCTTGGATCAGATGCTTCCATAAACAACCTGATCCTTTGCTTCCATATGCCAAAATTCTCTTTGTTGCATATGGGAAACTTCATGGACCTCATTTCCTTTTGCAATCCAGAGGAGGCCATTGGGATTTGATTTGACTAAACCTTTTAGGATCTGGTCAGACTGTTAAGTCCTTTTTGACCCACCTGGCTATGATACCACTTGAAAGAATATAAGGTTTGTAGTCTAAATCACATAGGGGGGGGGGGTGAATAGGTCTTTTGAATTTTACTTGATTAGCTTTAGCGGTTTTCAGAATTAGTTCAAGCAAATCAACAAATACAAAAAGCACATGATAATTTATAGTGGTGCCCCAAAGACAGTGTGTCTATGGGTAGTCCACTTTCCCCCTCCACCCTTCTAACAGTGTGTTAGACAGGGCCAACTTCTCCAATCTCGGCTCAAAGAGCTTATAGCATAAGTTCCTCAGAACTTCTCAGATCAAGAATGATCCTACCTCAGGACACAAGTCCCTACAACTAAGAGCTATCACCATCTCCTACCTCAGGCACAGCTGCCCTACAAACTCAGAGGATAACACCTCCTACAGCTCAGACAATAATGTCCTACAACTCAGGTTGTTAAGCCCTACCTCAGATCTGCTCCAGATCCTACAACTCGGACCTCTCCCAGGTCCTACTACTCAGAGGACTCCTCCTCCTACTTCTCAGACCACCTCCTGGTCCTACATCAGGCTGTTAAGCCCTACCTCAGATCTGTTCCAGATCCTACACTCAGGCCTTCAGCCCTACAACTCAGAACCCTCAGGTTCCTACAATCTCAGACCAAAAGGTCTTACAGCTCAGGCAAAATGCCCTACAGAAAAATGATTTAGAAATATTCTACAGTAGAGGTACTCTCGTGTAGATCCTGCACCGTCTGTGCTTCCTGTAGCTGAAGATGTCGATGCCAGCTACTAACTTCATCTTCCACTTCGACAGAGTGATGGAAGATCACCTTGCTCCTTCTTGCAAAGGAGCTAACTTTCTTTCTCTATTTTCTTCACCTTGTTTAGTAAGCAGGAGGAAGAAGACGAGAGCTTCAGCCGTCAATGTAATAGTTGATCTCTTTTGCACGCGACGGTCTTTTTCAAATGTGCCCTAACTCTTCCTTTTATATATCTCTGATCTTCAACGGCTCTTAGCTGATCTGCTGAGAAGTATGGGAGAAGCTGGTGGACCCCACACAACATTTTTGCAACTAGTCCTAGCCGCAGGTACCGCCGCCCTTCTTTTCCGTAGAGAAGAACTGCGCTCGACGAACGCGGCACACTCTGCGTTCGACGCACCAGCTGTGCCTTGCATTCGACGATCTTGCCAGCTCAGCGTTCGACAAACTTGCCTTGTGTGTCTTCTCAGCGGCTCCTTCTTTGATCTCGTCTCAGCGGTCGACGAACGGCATTCAGCGTTCGACAAACTTGCCTTGTGTGTCTTCTCACCGGCTCCTGCTTTGATCTCGTCTCAGCGGTTGATGAACAACGTTCAGCGTTCGACAAACGACTGTCTTCATTCGACAACCACGCTGATTCTCAGCGTATAATGAACTTATCAGCGAAGGCACCTTCTTCTCAGCGGATACGCTGAGACGGCTCCTCGTCTCAGCGGTTTTGACCCCTCGTCTCAGCGGTTCAGCTGAGACAAAACTTCATCTTTTGGGAGATGATTTCTCCATATCTAAGGGCATGTTTGGCCCTTCCTTTTGAGTCACCTGCACCTATATATCTTACACAAGTATAGCTCATCAAATACAATATGTCCTTAGCATTGAGAGTGATGCCTCTTCAAATCAAGGTACTATTGAGGGCAATATACCCAACAGTAATTTTCTTTGCAAAATCAATAAAATAGTTCTTTCTTATTCTTATTCTACTCTTACTTTCATCATGTACCCTTTTATTTTCATTAATTCCTTAATCTCAATTAGTATCTAAACTTCTATTAGTACTCAGTCGAGATGATCCAAGGAATAATATAAGTAATTTAGAGTTTTTTTCTCTTCTTTGGAAATGCATAAGATTTATCCTTGATTAATTTTTAATGAGATTATATTTTCAATATATAATTCCCATGCTAGTTTTCTTATTTACTTTAGCCGAACAGTTCATAATACGAATAGATCATTCAAGGATAAAGAGAGTTGCATGCAACCCTCGAGAGAGGATGACATAAATCTCCCGGATTGGAGTCAAATCCAATAGAGGGGTTCACTACGATAAAGCGAGTTTTAGGGATTTTGATTCTAGAGAAAAAGTTCGATTGATCAACCTAAACTCAATTGAATGCATGCTCAACAGAGGTGCATTTAGAATTCGGGAACTTCCACGGTCGAAGCAGTTTTCTTAAGAGAATTAAACTATTATTTTCTTCTATTTTATTTCCAAGGTGATTTAAGATCGAGTGTTAGCTTTCTAAATCGTTTCTTTAATCGCTATTCTAATTCACCATACTTTTCTTATAAACAAACCACTCCAAGTTTTGTTGATAGAATAATAGAGAATTTCTCAAAGTAAAAGTATTCAACTTGCCCGGATTTTTATACGACCTTGGTTTTTATAAACCTATACTACTTCCAACACAATACACTTGTCGTTGTTGTTTGCAGGCATAATTTTGCTCCATCATGAGTGCTCCCCCTATTTACGTGCTCTCCCTTAGTATATGCTCTCATAGAATAGATTTATGCACCCCCTTAATCTAGTGAATCCTACTCCTTAATCATTAAGATCTATCTTTTTATTCTCCCCCTTTTGTTATTAGCAAAAGTGGGTGGTGTGAAACAAAACTAGGCTAGAATAAGGTAAAGAGGTTAAAGTTAGGACTACTAATAGAGGGTTAAGAGTTTTGTTATAAATAAAGGAAGGCATGATCGAGCTTAGAGGGATTAGTGCAACGAAAAAGATATGATAAGTGTGTAAGAAAAAAATCCCTTGTATTTTACCAAGCAAGTCTACCACTTGTTGAAAAAGGAGAAAGTGGAAAAGAGCTTTGAAGCACAAGTGATGAAAAAACATCAAAATTAAGACTTGAGATAAGCATGATACAACTTGGTAAAAATACATGATCATATCAATAGTGCGGAAAACAAAGTAGCCAAGATAATTATTCTAATTGTTAGAGAATTTTTTTATTTTTAGTTTTGATTTTGAAAAACAAATGCAAACAATTTTTAAGAATTTCACATGTATGGAGCATTAACCTTGAAAAAAATTCAACAGCTAAAGGCATGCATGATTTGTCATATTCAAAAAGATAATAGCTGCAATGTAACTAATTCGTATTTCAAGTAAAGAAAAACATTATAGAGATCATGCATTGCAATCTAGTGCTTTTACTTATGCTTTTAAGATAATTATGTAGATATGCATTAGAATCCAATTCTCATGAGTAGAAGCTTTATGAAAGATAATGATGTGTGCAAATATTGTTTTATAAGAGTGTACAAGTGATATATTCAAAACACATGACATATGAAATGAAGTAGTAAAACAATATTAAGAGTGTGGTCTTAGAATTACTTCCACGCACCAATTCTAGAATGTTTATTTCAAAGCACAAAAAAATAGTACAACTACCAAGGTGCTTTGCCCACACAATGCTCATTAAGACTTATCAGGGTGCGAAGTATTGCTTGGGGGATCACGTAAGCATTTAAATATATATTTTAGGTGATCTGGTGTACAAATAGAAGTGATAAAAAAATGTGTTTCCACAAGACACTTTACAATTCTTTCCAAGGTGCACAACCACACAGTGCTCATTAAGACTTACTAAGAGGCTGAGTAGTGCTTGGTGGAGTTATCTTTGTCATATTATTCATATATTTTAATTTTGGACAAAGGTCTCTGAATTCACTTATTTTTGCAAACAAAAAAAGTTTGAAATCACACTTCTATATGTGCAAGAATTTTATTTTTGAAAAGAGGGTGTAGGTAATTTAGACATACAACTTAACATGTTAAACTATTACACTGCACAATCATGTAAGACTAAGATTATGATCACATGTAGATTACCAAAAGAGTGAGTGAATGAATCATTATTTAATATAAAACATTACTCATGCATAGAGGCATGCTTGACAATCTTACACAATTTTCTAAAGTCTATTTCATTGCATAACTAGATTTAGGTCAAGGCATGACAAAGCCAAAACAATGTTTAGGAAACTTGAAAATAAAATTAAACATTGGAGAAAATCTTTAAGAGTATGCTTAGTCACTTTTTACCATAGGAGAAGAAAACAACAAGATTTTCGCTCATGTCAAATTCTATAGTCAAATAATTCAACAAAAGCATGACAAAGCATATTTTTAATTTTTATATTATTTGGTTTTTTTATGGATTTTTGAATAGAAGAAAACAAAAAATAATAAAAAAATAGAAACTTTAAAAAAAGTGAAACAAACAGAAAAATATGCATGAAAAATACCATGAATTTTTTCAAAAATAACAAAATGGAAATTTGAGCAAAAGGGCTAACACCAGGCATTGACCCCTAACGATGGTGTTGACGCCTAATGCTGAGTGTTGACTCTTAACGCCAAAATAGTAATCAATTTCTTTATTTTTTTGAAAAATCTTTCCCTTAATTTAGAGTTATTATATAGAGGCCTTCTCAGTGTAGAAATTTCAGACTTTATAGAGATGATTTGGAGGCTCTTTAAGCATGTTTTTGTTAGTTTTTCAAATACTTGTGTTTTACAAGATCATTAAAGCTCAAAATGATAAAATATGCAAACACAAGATGCAATGTAGAACAAACCAAATATGCATGATTTAAGTTATCATAGCGAAAAGAAATAATGTTCATGCAGTGAGTATTTTAAGTATGCCAAAGAAACTACCCTGACTATATGTCTACACCCTAGCCACGTACTAAGTGACGGATGGGCATGAGGAGCTGCACACATGTCGTAGGTTGGGGTGTTAGTCTCATATGCACACAAAATAGGTCGCTCAACCTAACACTCTTTCCTTCAGTGCCTCGCAAGTCCCCACAGGAACCCTCCCCAGTTAAGGATAAGACGTGACTTATAGGTTAGGACATCTAATGCATACAAACCTACACCCCCGCTATTGTGAGACATGTAATCATGGGTGAATGATCATGGACATACTAGACATTTAAACCTAAAGATCGATTCATAAACTTTGGCTTTATTTTTAGGAATTTTTTAAAATAATTATTGTAATTAGGATAAATGATAATAAAGCCAAATAATTTTCATGATTTTCAATTTTCATTATTCAATTTTACCTTCATGGAATGATATAACTAGTATAGAAATTGATTTCTACCTGTAGCAAGAGATGATGATAGAATGATGAGTTTGAATCCAATATTATGCCATAAGATTAATAATGATGATGTTGCATGTATTCAAAAATAGAATTTCAATTTATTAACCTAAAATGAAGTGATGATTCTATTTGAATTGTTCTTATTGGTACAAAGTTAATTCTAATGTCTACATATTAGTGAGATACATGCAAACACACTACATAATACATTCATATAATGATCATGATCACAAAATATATTTTGAAAGCAATAGGATCTTTTCCAATTATGTTTAATGTTTGAATTAAAAGATCTTTTGATTTTGCATGATTATTATAAATGATCATATAATTTATCACATAGAATTTAAGTACTCATAATTAATTATTCATGATGATTTAAGTGATGTATTATGAGAAAATTCATATTCATCTTTTTCCAATTACTAAAGTGAAAGATTGTAAGGTGAATAAAGAATATAAATATAATGAGAAAATATTTTTGGTTATTTTGAAAGGTTTTGTAAATTTTCACTTTGATTTTTTAATATTAACCAAAAAATATATAAAAAATTTCTGAAAACATACGTAGTGATGATAAAGTAGCAAAATAATTTTTCAGAATTTAATATTTAGAGAAATCAGAGTTTTTTCAAGAAATTGTGCGACCGTCGGCATTAGAAACTAACGCCTGGCGCAAGCAATAGAGTTAAGATTTTGTTTAAAACACATGGTTTCTTGCAATTTTTCAATTCTGATTTTTCATGATTATGATTAAATATGATAGGGGCTATCAAATGCAACAATGAAATCAAATAAATAAATAAATAATTGCGCATTTTATATTTTAACCAAAGACCCCTAAATAGCCTATTTAAATCCATTTTTGAAAATAAAATTATTAGTCTTGATAGTATCACATAACAAATTTAGTATTCAATTTATAATGATAATATTAGACATTTATAGGCAAGGGATTTAACAAGGATAAAAACTAGAAAAGAGGATAAATATGTCACTTGAAATAATATGACTTTTATTCAAGTTCTTTCAATTTGATTTATTAAAGTTTTATGCTTATGCAAGGTGATTGTGTCATATCGCATTATGTATAAAGTAACCATAAGGATGTTGAATCAAAAAGTAAAACAATAATTGTACAAACCAAAAAGAAAAGAAAATTGTTTTTATTTTTAATTTTAAGTTTAGCATATCATGAAGTAGAATTTTGAATACTCAATTTTGATTTATTTCTACTTCATGCATTTGATTTAATACTAATGATTAAGAGATTTATGTATACAAAGGGAACCATGTGTGACGGTTCCTTTGAGTACCCAAATATAGCATGATGTATTATGGGGAGACAAGGACGAATGAGCCCTTTCAAGTGGAATTAATGTGTCATTCTTAACAATGGGTCTCCATTCAAACCTTGGTTTAATATTATTTTTATGCATCAAATTTCCATTATGATTATTTTTATCTTGAGGATTATAATTGTAATGATTATTGAAAATAATTTTCATAGGAAATTTGTTCAAATCTAATTTTAAGTTGGGAGAAAATTGATTTTGTAAATGATGGTGATTAAGATTTTGATTTACAAACATTTGGTATTTATTTCTCTCATTATTGCGCTCACCATCTTAAATATGATTAAGTATTCTACTAGGTGTGTGTTTTATGAAGTTTGAAAAACTAGTAGTTGCCTTGTACAATTTTGAAGATAAACTAGAAATAAAAGATTTTTTATTGTTTGGAATTTTTTCCACAAGTCATTTTAGAGATTCTAGTTTATGAGAGAGAACATTATTTTCATTTATCAAATTTTTACTATTCTCATGTGCAATAAGCTCTTTTTAAAGCATCTTGGATTTTTTATTTAGTTTATCACAATCAACACAAGGTGTGGCAATCTTAAATAAAGAGCAAGAAGAAGAACTAGACACATCATAATTTGATTCTACATTAGCATTTGCTTTTAAAATTTTATTTTCTAAACGTAATTTTGAATTTGCATTTTTCAATTTCTTAATTTTACGTTTAGCAATCACTAGCACATGTAATGTAGATATGGATTTGGAAACAAGAAGTGATTTCGAATTACTTACAAAGCTCTTGGATGAGGCGAGATTTGAACATAAAGTTCCTTGGACATCTTCTTGTCATTCCTCTTCCATACATGAGTTTCCATCATCCCTTCTTCCTCATGAGTTGACTTCCTCAATTCAATTTGATGTGAACTATATACCTATAGAAGGGGAATCATAAGTATTTTTCAAGAAATTTCCAAATTTTAAAAGTATTAGTAAATGTATAAATGAGTTTGAAAATATTTTGATCAATCCCACAAAAAAACTATTTATTATTTTTGCATTTAGCGAACATTCATTCTGATTTAAGACAACTTGGAGCATTTTAATAGTAATATTCCAAACTTCTATATCTAAGGACTTAAGAAATTTATCCATTAAAATTTTCCACCCTTTATAATTTTTCTCTTCAAATAATGGTGGTGCTAGTGATTTTTCATTTATATAAAATTTCTCCCCAATAGTAGAAGTGAGATCATGATCATGAAGCGCCATTATTCTAGTGGTGAAACCATTTTGGAATTACCTGGCTTTGATACCACGTGTTGGATCTTAAGGCGCCCTTAGAGGTGGGGGTGAATAAGGGTTTTAGAAATCCTTATATTTTAAAGGAAAACTTTTGATATTTTATAAGAATGAGGTTATATCAAAAGTAAATTGCTAGAATTAAAAACCAAATTAATTTTATTGAACAAATAGAGACATGATTAATATTGATAAAATTGATTACAAAAGAGTATTTCTATAATGCTAGAAATTGAGGCATGAATATGAAAAACTCTTTTTGTTTTCTATACCAACTCTTCTCCCTAAGAACCGGTTAGCTTTAACAGATCTATCCCTAGATACGGCCTCAAGCCGCTCTAGCCTCTCTATCCACAGAAAGGCCTCGAGCACCCCCTAGATCTAAGCCCTAGACTTAGTCGCCAACACACATGGCAAATTCGCCCTAAGTCACACACGGGCTTAGTCGCCAACAACCGCGATGAATTCTCCACTAAACGAACACAAAGATAAAAGGTATTACAAAATATAATTTTCAAATTGAAAACTCCCTATGAAGAAATTTGAAGGAGATGACGAAGAACTGATGAGGATAATCGAAGTCAAACTGTGCGTTCTTCGCGTTAAGTTTGCATTGATCTGATCCTCCTTTGATTTCTTCTCTTGAATTTGAATGTGAGATCTTTAGTGGTCTAGAAATGCGGCCCTAATATAGATTTCAGAGAGGTGGATTAGGGCTCCTTGAGTTGTCAAAGTTGAAGAGAATGAAAGTCACCCTTTTATAGGAGAGGAAGTTAACGCTCACGTTAGGCCTACCGCCAGGCGTTGACTCAATTGAGTAATGATTGATGGCGTGTGCCCTCATTCTGGGAAGGAGATGTTGCATGTTTGGAAAGCTCTTATTTTGGCAACCCTAACACTGGCGTTAAAGATAACGCCTGTCGTTAGACCTAGTAATTCCAATACTGCTCCCACAATCACGGCAGCTTCCCTCCATAACAATTTAACATTGGCGGGATCAAGGGTCAACGTCGGTGTTAGCTCTAAGGCCTGGTGTTAAACTACTTTCTTTTCTTTTAGCACATTGAGCTAGTCCAGACCAAAATATAGCATCCTAGTGTCATCCTGGTTCATTCATGCATACTAAAAACACAATGGAAAACTTGATCAAATACAAGTAGGATTTGTTATTCTCAAACCAAAGGGATGCGGAAAACCGTGTTCCAACAATTAGCACAGCGAAAACAATATGATAAGCATGTAAGAAATTCCATTGTATTTTACCAAGCAAGTCTACCACTTGTTGAAAAAGAGAAAATGTAAAAGAGTTTTGAAATACAAGTGATGAAAAAACTTAAAAATTAAGACTTGAGATAAGTGTGATAAAGCATGGTAAAAAATACATGGCAATAGACTGGAAAAACAATGCAACCAAGATAATCATTTTAATATTTAGAGTTTTTTTAGTTTTGACTTTAAAAATCAATGCAAACAATTTCTAAGAATTTTCACATGTAAGTAATGATGATCTTCAATTTTTCAAATACTAAGGGCTAGCATGATTTGTCACATTCAAAAAGATAATAGCTACAATGTAAGTAATTCACATTTCAAGTAACGAAAATATTGTAGAGATCATGCATTGCAATCTAGTGCTTTTACTTAAGCTTTTTAGAGAATTATGTAGCATTAGAATCCAATTCTCATAAGTAGAAGCTTTATGAAAGATAAGGATGTGTATAAATAGTGTTTTGATAAGAGTATACAAGTGATGTGATCAAAACACATGACATATGTAATTAAGCAGTAAAACAATATGATGAATGTAATCTTAGAATTACTTCCACACACTAATTCTAGAATATTATTTCAAAGCACATAAAATAGTACAACTACCAAGGTGCTTCGCCCACACAATGTTCATTAAGACTTATAAGGGAATGAAGTATTGCTACAATTTGTTTTTAAATTTGGGTGATCCGGTGTACAAATAGAAGTGAAAAAAAGTGTTTGCACAAGAAACATTACAATTTTTTCCAAGGTGCTTAACCTCGCAATGCTCATTAAGACTTATCAGGAGGCTGAGTAGTATTTGGTGGAGTTATCTTTGTCATTTTATTCATATTTTTTAATTTAGGACAAATATCTCCGAATTCTCTTATTTTCTGCAAATAACTAAATTTTTGAAATCACACTTCTATATGTGCAAGAGATTAATTTTTGAAAAGAAGGTGTAGGTAATTTAGACATACATCTTAACATGTTAAACTATTACACTACACAGTCATGGAAGACTAAGATTAAGATCACATGTAGATTACCAAAAGAATGGGTGAATGAATCATTATCTAACATTGAACATTACTCATACTTAGAGGCATGCTAGACAATCATACACAATTTTCTATAGTCTATTTCATTGCACATAACAAGAATAAGGTCAAGACATGACAGGCCAAAACAATGTTTAGGAAACTGAAATTAAAATTAATCATTGTAGGAAATCTTTAAGAGTATGCTTAGTCAATTTTGACCATAGAAGAAGAAAAGAAAAAAGTGTTGCTCATGTGAAATTCTATAGTCAAATAATATAACAAAAACATAGCAAATAATATTTTTGAAAAATTTCAATTATTTGATTTTTTGTGGAATTTTGAATAAGGAAAAACAAAAATTAATAGAAAAATAGAAAGCTTTCCAAAATAGAGAAACAAACAGAAGAATGTGCATGAGAAAATACCAGCTCTTTTTCAAAAATGGAAATTGGAGCAAAAGGGCTAATGTCGGGCATTGACTCCTAACGCCAGCGTTGATGCCTAATGCTGGGTATTGACTCCTAACATCGAAACAGTACACGATTTCATTTATTTTTGAAAAATCTTTTCCTTAATTTAGAGTTATTATATAGAGGCCTTCTCAGTGTAGAAATTGTTGATTTTATAGAGATCATTAGAAGCACTTTTAAGCATGTTTTTGATGATTTTTCAAATACTTGTGTTTTACAAAATCATTAAAGCTTAAAATGATAAAATATGCAAACACAAGATGCAATGTTAGAACAAACCAAATATGCATGATTTAAGTGATCATGGTGAAAAGAAATAATGTTCATACAGTGAGTAATATAACTATATCATAAGAAAAAAACTACCATGACTATATGTCTAACCCCTAGCCCAGTACTAAGTGATGGATGGGAAAGAGGAGCTGCACAGATATCGTAGGTTGGGGGGTGTTAATCCTATATGTACACACTAAGGAAAGTTCAACCTAGCACTCTTTTCCCTTGGTGCCTCGCAAGGCCCCACAAGAACCCTCCTTGGTTAAAGACAAGACATGACTTAAAGGTTAGGTCTTTTAATGCATACAATCCTACGCCCCCGATATTGTGAGACATATAATCATGGGTAAATGATCTTGGACATCCTAAGCGTTTAAGTCTAATGATCGATTCATAAGATATGGGTTTGTTTGAATTTTAGAATTCTATTTTAAAGCCACATAGTTATCATGAATTTTAAATTTCTAATAAGCATAGGTAATCCTTTAATTAATTTATATTTGGCTAGTTTTAAAATATGTTTAGTGCTAGTTTGACCAAGACGCCTTTGCCCTAATTATAATTCATCATTTTTGAAATATGACATTTGATATATGAATGTGAAAGATCATGAATAGCAATCATGTAAATATTATGAGTTCTTGGTGCGGTGAGTACAACTTCATTTGTTTGGGGATTTATGATTTTGCAAAGGTTTGTAGAATATTCAAATTGGACATTTAGACCTTTATCATATAATTGACTAATAGAAATTAGATTGTGTTTCAAACCTTCAACATATAAAACATTTGAAATAGAAAAAAAGTCGTTATCCAATGTACCAATGCCCATAATCCTTTCATAGCCATTGTCACCAAAAGCCACCATCCCCCCTTCTCAATTATTGAAATTAGCCAAAACATATAAAAATTTTCTGAAGGCAAAGATAGTGATAATTAAAGTAGCAAAAAATAATTTTCCTTGAATTGAATGTTTTAGAGAAATTGGAATTTTCAGGAAATAGTGTTACCGCTGGCATTAGAAACTAACGCCTGGTGCTAGCAACAAAGTTAAGATTTTTGTTTAAAATACATGGTTTTTGTGATTTTTCAATTCCAATTTTTCATGATTATGATTTAATATATTATAGGTTATCAACTGCAATAACGAACTCAAATAAATAAATAAAAGTTATGCATTTTATATTTTAACCAAAGAACCCTAAATATCCAATTTAAATCCTTTTTTTAATATTACCTTTGATAATATAACATAACAAATTTAGTATTCAATTTATAAGTCATTTGTAAGTAATGGATTTAAAAGGATGAGAGCTAAAAAGAGTATTGATAAGTCACTTGGAAAATGATATGACATTTAATTTAATTTAATTTAATTTGATTTATTAGAGAATTTAGGTATAATGTGTTAAGACATCACAAAATATATAAAGTGACTATAGCGTTTTGGGCTCAAGAAAAAAACAAAACAAACAAAATAAAAGAAGGAAATTAAGCAAATCATGAAGTAGAGTATTAGTTTTTCATTTCGATTTGTTTCTACTTCATGCAATTTAAGGATACTTAATGAATAAGAGATTTAGGTATCCAAAGGGAGCCACGTGTGATGGTTCCTTGGGTACCCAAATATAGCGTGTTGGTTTATGGGGAGACATGTATGAATGGGCCCTATCAAATGGAGTTAATGTTTCATCTTTAATAATAGGTCTCCATTCATACCTTGATTATTTATCTTTCAAATTCATATAATGATTATGTGGTATCTTTATGTGATGATAGTTATTTGAAAAACAATTCATTGTGGATTGATAAGCATTTCCTCTTACAACTTGTAATGATCTATTTTATGGAGGTGTGTTTTAAAATAAGGTGTTGGAGTCTTATAACATTTGAAAATGGTCTTTAAATTTGAGTAATGGTTGTTAATATATTGTGTTTTGAAGAAGTGACTCCTTAGAATTTCAAGAGGCTCGTAATTTCTTCTAAAAATATATTCCTTTTAAGAAGGTGAATGATATTAGTCTTTTGTAGAATAGTTTTTATAGATTGGTTTCTTTTCGTTATTCATGTTTCTATGATGAGAAGCTTTACTAGAGATTAGAACTCTTTCAACAAAGAATTTTAATGAATTTAATTTATGAGTTAGAGCTTTATTTTTCAATAATAAATTTTTTATTTTGCTTTTTCACACTAAGGAGTTTTTTTTCAAAATCTTTGAATTTTTCTTTTAGAGAGTTACAATCAAAGCAAGGAATAGTGTTTTCAAGTGATGGGGAAGGGGGAGAATTAGGTAGATCAATTTTGGAATTCTCAACCTGTTATATTTTTAGAGTTTTATTTTCAACACATAATTTGGAAATAATGTTTTTTAGTTTTTTTTAATGTTTTGTTTAGCCATTTCAAGCATATGAAAAGAAGAAATAGAATTAGCAACAAGAAGAGAGGAATTTGTTTTGCTAACCGTGCTATTTGCCTCAAAAAATTTATTTGAACTTAAGGTTCCTTTATCATCTTCTTCTTGGCTTGATGTGTAGCAATCTTCCCTTTCACTTGATGAGCACTCCATGGATTCATCATGAGAAGAGATTTTTTGAATATATATGCATGCTTGCAAATTCTCCAAATCATGTGCTTGCTCCATACCTACACGAGGAGGACAATAAATCTCAAGAAATTTCCAAATTTTGTACGCATTAGAAAAACAATAAACCAATTTGAAAATATCTTGTGGTATTGCGCAAAATACACTATTCATAGCATTTGCATTTAAATGACATTCCTTTTTATTTTGTTCATCTGGTGGTTTTATTATTGTGATTTTCCAAACTTCGATATCTAAGGACTTAAAGAAATTTTTCCGTTGGAATTTTCCACCCTTTATAATTTTTCCCTTCAAATAAAGGTGGTGCTAGTGATTTTTCATATATAAAAAATTTCTCCCCTCTAGTAGAAGCGAGATCATGATCATGAAGCATCATTATTCCAGGTGGTAAAACCATTTTGGAATAACCTAGCTCTAATACCACTTTTGGAATCTTAGGCGCCCTTAGAGGGGGGTGAATAAGGGTTGTAAAAATCTCTATATTTTAAAAGAAAACTTTTGATATTTTATAAGAAATAGATTAGATCAAAAGTAAATTGCAAGAAATGAAAACCAAATCAATTTTATTGAACAAATAAAGACATGATTATTATTGATAAAATTGATTACAAAAGAAGATTTCTATAATGCTAGACATTGAGGCTTGAATATGAAAATATCTTTTTTGTTTTCTATACTGACTCTTCTCCCTAAGAACTGGTTGGATTTAGCTGATCTATTCCCAAATATGGCCTCAAGACGCTCTATCCTTTCTATCCCCAGAAAGGCCTCAAGCAACCCCTAGACCTAAACCCAAGACCTAGTCGCCAACACACGCGACGAATTCCCCCTAAGCCACACATGGACCTAGTCGCCAACAACCGTGGCGAATTTTCCCTAAGCCACACACAGACCTAGTCACCAACAACCGCTGCAAATTCTCTACTATACGATCACAAAGATAAAAGAAGATAATACAAAACATGAAAAACTCCCTATGAAGAAATTTGAAGGAAAGGGCGAAGAACTGATGAAGATAGTCGAAGTCGAAGCGTGCATTGTTTGCGTTGATCTGATCCTCCTTTAACTCCTCCTGAATTTGAATGGGAGAACTTTGGTGGTCTGGAAATACGGTCCTCACAGAGACTTCAGAGTGGTGGATTAGGACTCCAGGAGTTCCCCCTTGTAGAGAAATGAAGTTCACCCTTTTATAGGAGAGGAAGCAAACGTTGGCGTTAGACCTAACGACATGCGTTTACTCATTTTAGTAATCATTGATGGTGTCGATCCTCAATCCGAGAAGGAGATATTGCATGATTGAAATGCTCTTATTTAGGCAACTTTAACGCTGGTGTTAGACCTAGTCATTCCAAAAGTGTTCCCACAATCACGGCAGCTTCCGTCGATAGCATTTCCACATTGGTTAGATTGAGGGTCAATGCCGGTGTTGGCTCTAACGCCTGGCGTTAGACCACTTCCTTCTCTTTTAGTAAATTGAGCTTGTCCAGACCAATTGCAATGTCCTAGTGTCATAATTGTCCATTCCTACATACTAAAAACACAATGGCAAACTTGATCAAATACAAGTAGGATTTGTTATTCTCAAACCAAAGAGATGCGGAAAACCATGTTCCAACATCGTATTCCATGGGGCTGTTGAGTACTTCTACTCACGCAAATTATTATTATTTTATCGATAAATAAAATTGAGTTTTCTTAAATGAAATAATTAAAGAAAGAATACATTTGATCGTGAATCAATCCTAAGTAAAATAATTAGTAAATCAAAATTCATAAGCTTGATGATAAAACTCGATCGTGGAGGTTCCCAAATAATGATAGCACATCTCTCGAGGAATACTACCAACTAACCATAGGTTTATCCATTAAGACCCCTCGGCTAGACGAAACCCCTAGCTTGCTTCACTACAACAAATTAGACATACTGTAGTGTTTTTTAATGCCTTTGGCGGCGCTCTTAAAATGCAGCGGTAGATACAGCAGTGCTTCCCAAAGCGCCGCTAAATCGCCGCCGTTGGAAGCGCCGCGGAAAACTCTACTGTGTTTTTTTTAAAACGCCGCCAAACATTTGGCGGCGTTTTTTTAATAAAGCGCCGCGGTACATATCACATATACAGCGGCGTTTATATAAAACAAGCGCCGCGAAAAGTTTTGTTTTTATTTTTAAAAAAATGGCGGAGAAGCATCCCAGCTCCTCATAACAAATATATGATTTCGAATAAAATAGTCTTTAAAATTCTTATATAATTTCAATATAGCACATAAAACTTCATCTAGTTCATACAGCATTATATATAACAAAATAATTTATTAAATCCAACAAATTTAAAAGAACTTCATCTAATCTCCCTAAAAATTAATTAATTGAACATAAAATAGGTACAATAAAATTACTATTAACAATAAACTTAAATCCATCAACAACCAGATGAGTAGCCCTTGAACATATTCACATACATTTTTAATCAAAAATTAAATCCATCAACAACCAAGTCGAACGAATTGTGCTTTCCAGAGCCTCTTCGTCCATCCACTATGCTTCATCCTTGGAATTCCCATGCCACTGAATGAGATGTTATCGAACATGTTGATGACTCTCTAAAAATTGGGATACACGAAACATTAATTAGGTGAATGTGGCTGAGAGCTTTTCAATCAATGCATCCAAAGTAAAGTGCGCAAAAAATTGCTGCAATGGAACTACTACAATAATAAGTGAGCAGAAGGCTTCTAGCTTTTCAATCTAACTACGACAATATAATGAATTTGCTGAAAAAGCATCAGAAAATAACATACCAAAGATGGCTTCATTAGAGTTATTCTTCCTTGCAGATGGTTTCAATGCACCAAAGCAGCAGAACCTTGTTTCCATCTTACCAGGAATCCCTTCATCCAACTATGACAGTTCAAATTTCAAGCAACATAAGTTCTTTATCCCTATTTCATGCACAAAAACAAAAAAAATTGTCAAATATAATAGAGGTATGTTGGAGCCAAGTTAGAAATGATACTCTCCCACATAAATGAAAAAATTATGCAAGCAGCCAGATTGACTTCCACTAGCAATGATAGTTTTTTTATTGGAAATAAAAACGGGCATGATGACATAGAACAATACTTTCTTTTAATGCATCATAATAATTGATTTCAAATGTCGAATTGTTGACCAAACGTCAAGAAAATATAAAAAATGATTGATTTTACACTGAAAAAAATTTATTAGAAGAATAAAAAACCAATGATGGTCTTTAAGATAATTTGCAGGAGACAACTACCATTTAAACCGAGCTCAGCCTAAATTATTGAAAGCCCCCATGAAACCAAGGCCTAAAATATCCGAAAGAAACCATTAGCCATGATAGAAATCTACTTGAAATATTTGATAGGGGCAAAATTATTTAAGTTTCTGTAGATTACCTGTCTAATTTGTCTATTCCTGCTAAGAGTAAGAGCTTTGGGACTAGACATGATAATGCAGTAGCCCCCCTCGCCATTGCAATTCATTAAAGCATTAATTACCAAATGCTTTGGGACTAGACCTGATAATGCAGTACCTATCACAGAAAGGCCTTCATACCTGGTGTGGAGAAACTTAGAAGGAAAGGAGTACCTTTGGATTTGAATCTGCACAGGCAGAAATGGCGACAGCTCAAACTCTTGCAAAGTTCAAGTGATTCATCATGCCTCTGGAGCTTGCACCCAATTTATAGTAAGTGGTCCATATTTTAAAATGATACAAAGTTTCAGGAAAGTATATGACAATTAAAATAGGAGTCCAATCAGAAAAAAAATGGCAGCATATTTTACCCACGGTCCATATTTTTTGATGTGTCAAACACATTCCTAAAATTTTAAATATGATACGAAGTTCCAGGAAAGTAGAAAGAACAATCTTTTCTAATCTAAAATAAGAGGAAAGAACAATTAAAATAGGATTCATCAACCATCTGATTTTCCTGGCATTAAAAATATGACCAAAAACAATTCACGAGGTACCACCGTCATTTTCTGCTCGATCACCTGCTATCAAATGCATTAATTACTCTTTCAAAGTAATTCACATATTAATACACAATTCAGCATCAATTTGTATTACCTTCTTCGGGGCTTACTCTTGTAAGATGATTTGTTTGAGGTGTATCGTTAGAAGTAGTCTCATTGTTTGAGTGTTGTCCTTGAATAAGAGACATCATCCTCATAAACTGCACAAATATACATTTATAAGATAATTATAAAGAGTTAGTTGAAATTTAAATACTTATACACAACTAGCATTAATCAACTATACCTGATGCAGAGATAGATGTATTCCAGGTTCTGCTGATGTTCCAGAGCGATCGTCTCTAGTAGAACCTTGGCGTGAAATAGCATTCACAAGAAAATCAATTGTTGTTTGCGTAGTAGTCATCTGTGATTTCAAATTATCTATCTCTTGTGATTCTCTCGATTTTTGATGTCTCATGTGTGTAGCTTGTGAGCGACGTGATAGTTCGGGATACGCTTGAATGGCAGTAACATCAATTCCCATACCTCGGCATCGACCATAATATTCTTCTCCAAATGTGGACCTAAACAATGATGTTGTAGCATCCACCACATTCATATAATATTATAATGAACTATAATGCATGTTTTTCCCCTAAAAGCCGCTTCATGAATGTCATTCAACGGCGTGTCTGGGGGACATTGTGATACTTGCTCCTCGATTGCCTTCTCTAAAGCAGCCTAAAAAGTAAAAAATACTTGAATTAATTTGAAAAAAGTTTATGGATATTCAACAAGTGGGAAGTCGAAGAAAGAAACGTTGTTACTTTTTTTGACGTGGCTTCACCATCAACCAATTGTTTCCCCTTTTTTTTAGAAGTAAGACTATCTAAATATAATTCAAGCCGAGTTGGCTCCTTTCCCAATTCAGAAGCCTATTGAAAGAATAAATTATCTTTGCATTAAAATGTTATAAACATGAGTGTGTATTTGTTTTATACATGTACTTGTATAACATACCAACTCTTTCCTACGGTTGGCAAGGCTCATTCTTCCAAGGGCATGTGCACCAATTTTCTTACTTCGACATATTTATTCTTTTCACTTATATTCTACCACATTTCAATGATTATAATAATATCAATTCAATATGCATGTGATATAAAAAATACAGATAAAATAAAACAAAAGATGAATTACCTTCCCCTTTGAAGAATACCAATAAGTCACCATATCGTCAAATTGACTTGCAGGCATATTTTTAGGTCCACCCCGAGCAATAATAGATGCAGGAGTGTCTGAGGGTCGATAATAAATGCTCTTAAATTTTGCCTTATTATCTCTAAATAATTCTCGTAGAAGTTCCATGATATGTTTCTTATCATTTTCAAAAACATCAGCAATTCATCAATGAGACTAGTAGAACTATTATTGGTGTTAAGAAGCTTTATCGTAGAGCAAAAGATGTTATTAGGTTGGCTCCCTTTTTTAGATAATCGTCCATCATGATATATCCAATCTGTGTAGTTTTCCATAATACCATTCCATACTAGATGCCCCTCAACCTCTTCTCGATACCACATCTTCATGTTTACACACTTTCTACAAGGGCATGGACATTTTTCACCAATTGGTGTATATGCATAGAATAAATCTAACAAACATTTCATGCCTTCTACATAATGTTTTGAATGGCGTGGCTCTGTCATCCATTTTCTGTCCATTGCCGATAATATTATTTTTATACCTATATAAAAATAAAAAATAATAAAATTATTAATTTATTTCATGTCTTCTACATAATTTTTTGAATGTCAAACCTAAACAACAACACCATCAAGAAATATATATATATACATCATTACCACAAAGATGGGACAAGAGTTTTCTTAACTGGTTGAAATTAAACTTACAAGCAATGCTGAGAATATGTATACATGCAAGGAAACCAACAATGAGCACAATAACCAACTTACTAAGTTTTCATTGAGAAAAACTTACAAATAAATAAGCTCTTGAGCCTATGTCAGGTCCTACATATGGGTAGAATCATCTTAACCATTTAATCTCCCCAATAACTATATGACGGTTGGATAGATTAGCATGTGTAAGAGTCCCATGATGTTTGGAAAAGATGTTTTAGAAAAAAATAATTTAGCATATTCTATCATTTTATTAGATTTAGTTAAGAAATTGATAGGGTTTTAAGTTCTACCCCACTTTCAAAAGCTCTTAAAATTGATTTTACTATATGAAAAATTTCACAAAAACATTCACGAAAACTATCACTTTTGTAAATCATACTTTTTATCTATATGAGCAATCAACTGAGTTATAGATCAGTACATGGCTACAAAGACAAACAATAAAGGAACAAGACAAGCCCACAAACTGGAGTTAACTGTAAACTCCTTGCGGCCAATCGATCACAAGTTGACTTTTTTATATCTGAACATACTTAGAGAATCAAAATTAGTGCATGTAAATAATAAAATCAAGTTTGTGGGAAAATACGATGTGAATGTAGGCATAAAAGTCAGTTAATATAAGCATTATTCTTACAAAATTTAATTCATATAATCAAACATCATAATCTGAAATAAATTGTATGTTGGACTAGATCCGATATAAAGATGATAAATATCTACATATAAAGTGATCCAAAACATACACTTGAAACGAGATCTATCACATATTTTTTAATGTAAATCAATTGTATGAAATGATGAATTCACATACCTTTTATGCTACTGAAAATAGCCGAATAAAATTGAGAATGTGAGATCTTTGTAAATCCAGAACAACTAGATTTAAGGTTAAATTCTTAAGACGGGCTTTTCATCTCCCAAGGCAGGCTGTTGTCTTTCTTCTCCCTGGACAAAGAACATTCCATATCAATATTTTTTCAGATCTAATAACCAGAAAAAAAATGAAAAAAAAGGGGATGAGGAAGATCGGGCGAAGGAATATCCAGAAAAAAATGAATGAGGAGGGAGAGGAAGTGGAAGAGGAAGAGGATGAAGAGGAAGAAGAAGAAGAAGAGGTGGAGGAGGAAGATGAAACCGGGACATCTTGAAAAAAAATAGTGGGGGAGGAAGATCAAACCTAGGGCAGATCGGGATCCAGAAAAAAAATTAGGTGGAAGAGGCAGATCGGCATTAGGTGAATCCAGAAAAAAAAATTAAGAAGGGGGATGGAGAGGAAGAGGAAGAAGAAGAGGAGGTGAAGGAGCATCAAACCTAGGGAAGAGATTGTGGTGGAGTTCGATCGAGCTGGCTGGAGAGCGATCGAGCGAGATGGAGAGCGATCGAGCGAGCTGGAGTGCGATCTAGCGAGCTGGAGAGCGATCGGGCGGGCTTCCCTTCCTTCGGCGGCGGAATATCGCGAGTGCATAGCAGAGCAGACGGCATTTGTAAAGCTTAGATTTAGGTTTTGATATAAATGACTAACAAATATCAGTAGAAAAGCCAGCAAGTAGTCTAACACAAACAATGGGCGTCAACAAACTGACACGAACTTATAGAACAAAAAGAAAGGTACACGTCTAACTGAGACGACACAACAACTATCTCACCTACTGCAATGACCACGACCTGGAGTAACCAGCCCAAGCTATCTAGCTACAACTGCTCCGAGCCTGAGGCATTTAAAAGAAAATAACGCCTCAGCAAGAGGATGCGCAAGAGGCATCTAAAACAAAAGAAATATATATATATATATAATATGCATATCTGATCAAGAAAGACAACAAAGAGAAACCTTACTTCAGGCGCGATAAAAATCTATCTCATAGCCATAGCTTTGGCAAAGAAAGACAATAGTCATTATAATAACAACATTAATAAATAGATGAGACTGATCAGCTCAAAAGGGGCATCAATGACGCCAGGCAAAATGGGGCACTGAGGCGGAGGCACATAGTCCAACACGAACCATCAGTCCAAAGCACAGAGTCAGGGTGTATTGTAAGACCCCATTTTTTTTTCTTCAAAAACCCGGGTCTTATGCCCAGAACCGCCGCTTTGCGGTGACACCTTCACTCGAGAAGGTCGCCACTACAAAATGTCGATCCTGCCGGCCATATCGATCGCCGCAGAAGAAAAGTAACATAACTGTTAAACTAGAAAGTCAAGACCACATCACATGAATATAATAACTGAAATAAGAGGTGCACATAAAGTAGCTGAAAAAAAGATGACAATAATAAGAAGGGCTCCTGCCCAATACATCAATTCCTTACTACAAGTTCTCTCGCGGAAGCAAATCTAATAGAACACTTACAGATCTTATCATCGGTGCTCCCGTGCTAGACTTCCCTGCCTCCATCTACACCGACCTCTGGTGTTGCTGCGTCTCCTCGGTCCCCTAAAATGATATGGTCCACCGAGCGTTAGTCAAAAAGACTAAGCCTCGTTTCCCCCCATCCATTCCCCTGTGGCCCTAGGCACCAAGCGGGAGGACGAAGCGGAGGACATCAAGTGGGTATAAAACAAAGCAGATGACGTGGACAAGCTACATGAACAACTACCACTACACAAGTGTATATATATATAATTAAAGCATTAAATAAAGCATAATAAAGAGCATGTAAAGGACAGTATGTAAGAATAGAAAAGTAACCTTTGATTTATAGGGATGCCCACACAAACTTATAGACCAAGGGGTCGTTTAGCAGGGCCTACCGTATAAAAAGTCCCATAACTAATTTATACGATAGGGGTAGGGGTTGAAATGCAATGTTTATGCTATGTCATGCAAGGTATGAAGTTAGATGTTATGTTCATACAAGTGCAACTCACACACTATGACTCTATGCGCACAGACCTTTAGTTCCCCTTTTTGGAGCTAGCAAAACTCCCAGGATACTCCCGTAGTGGCAAACGGAAGCGGTGGGTTGGGCCACGCCCACCTCTAGGTTGGTATCTGCACTACCTAACCTAGAGCTATCATACGCCTGAACGCTAAGGACACAAAAATGGAGCTCCTGCGTACTCTTGCTGGCCAGACCACCAGACTTTTCTTGGTAAAGTGTCATCCACACTTACCGAGCCAAAGTATCGACGTCGGTGCGACGACCGTCAACACTAAAGACCCACCACCTTATGCACATACATTTATGAGTCCTACTTGTATCCCGAGCCATAAGCTCCCCGAACTAACCTGTCTGACACAATAACCTTCCGAGCCACCGGCTCGCCGGACTAACCCGTCCGTGCCAACAACCACTAAGCCTACCTCTCGTGATTCTAAACCAACTAACCTCCCGTAAACATGGGGTGTGGGTGCGTGTGTTATTGAGTTAATCCTGAATATCATCTTATTCCTATAATTTAAGGTTAACCATGGGCTTCGCGAGGATTACCCTGTGAGGGGCTCGCAACGGTACCAAGAGCTATGATGGGATGACACTCCAAAGCTCCCTCTTTCCAAGGCACTTAATGTTATTAGTAACTACTCATTAGAATTACCCTTCTTATCATTACACTTGAATTAACCTCCTAAGTGTTTCCCGACTCCCCATGGGAAAGACGATCCTTCGTCAATCTCGAGCACAACTTAACCCTTAACTCACGAAGCACACTCTCATCACATAAACTTCTTTTGGTGACCTCACATCTTCTCAACCAGACTAGGTACACCATCTACCTTCCATTCCCACCTACTGGTCTTCAGTTTACCCAAGTTTTACAGTTTTACTATACGCAGACCAAATGAGTTATATGAGTTGCATAAGAGGAGTTACCCCGAATATTCATCCGACTCACTCAAGGTTATTACTGGGAGTCTATCATGATATTCTAAGACTAAATCTAGAGGATCATATTTTCCTTAATTATTTGGCATTTATTATAATTTTCCCAACATTGGTCAAGTATGAAATTGAACATGAAGTGTAAGGTCTCCTTGTGATATGACCCCCATAAAATTATGGAAAATCTATGATGTCAAAAAAACAGTAAATACATAATATCACAATTTTGCAGTAAGGGGTTGACCTCTAATTATAATATTGATTAATTACCCCAAATTAGAATTTAAAGAAGGAACCACCAAAAATACTTGCCCAAAATTATGGGAAAATTACCAGACCTTTATATTAATTAGAAAAGTCTACTACCCAAATTTAAGAATTTATCAAAACTAATTAGTCACATAAATAAATATTCAAAGTAAACTCAAACTAGGGAAAATTGTGAAGTAACCTACTGATAAATAATTCCAAAAATTATACAAAAACTCACAGAGCTCTCTAATGCCCTAAAATGTCCTACCACCAAGTTTCATAATTTTCCAGAGGATATTTGGTCCTCATTTATTTAACATATCCCTAAGACAAAATAGATGGCTTGTGAATGAAGTGCTAATTAAATTAATTCAATAATTACACAAAAATTTCCACAGGCCTATATCATGATTTTATGTAATCTACCAAATTTTCATCAACATCCAAGATAATTTGAGCATGTAAATTCATTTTATAAGAAGGCTCCCAAAAAGGTTATAACCTAAATCAGAGGGGATAAATGTTCTTAAAATTATCATAAAATTTCCTAGAGCATATTTACACCCTATGAACTTAACTACCAAGTTTCATGACCATTCAAGAATATATGGTCATATGTCCTTCACAAGCCTTAAAGTGCAACTCTAATGTTAGAACTAGGGTCCTGGGGCATATCCAACCCACATCACCCCAAATTACTCATGGGGGTGACTTATGTGATCCTAATCTAGTGGCCAAAGTTTCACATCATCTTGAGGAGATTTGACCACCTAATTCCATCATATGCATTTTTGACCTAGTTTGACCTAGTTTGACCAAACATGGGTTAACTAATTAGCCAACCAAATCAGTCCCAATTGGGCTAAAATATTTACCAGTGTCATGTCATGACCCTAAGGAACTCCCAACCAAAATTTGGAGGGGATTGGATGTCGTTAGACCCTTAAAATATTTAATATATGATTTATTAAATTTTTATAAAAACCTTAAAAAAATGTTCTCTAAAAATTCCCATTTTTGGATATGTTAAGGGTGTAGGTATAAACATCCTATGTTTCAAATTTCAAGACAATATCATTATCCCATCAAAAGTGATTTAAGAAAAAGTGGTTGTCCCACCCTACGGACCAGTCCCACCAAAATGGCTCTACATGGAGCTACAATGCTCATTTTGGGCTGAAACAAATTTTAAATAAAAGTACAACCAAGGGCTACAACTTTGATGTTGGCCACTTTTTCATCAGGGGACAGTAAGTATTTTTTTATAATTATTTCTAACTACTGCAAGTAAAGGGACAGAAATAGGAATATCAAATATAGCACTACATAACTTGCACAGATCTTAAAGCACAAACGAAGGGCATCCCTTCATCTTCTCCAATCAGCCAACGGCCGCGGTTGGCCCGTTCTGTAGCAACTTGGGAAGTGATTTCCTGGCCACCTAGACGCTCTCCCGGTCGGCCAATGCCTCCACCACCTCCGTTGAGGTGGCGGTCGGCGATGTATGGTGGTTGGCCGGCCGAAGGCGGTCGGAATCAGAAATTTAAACGAAGGAAGAAAGCTTGATAACAAGCTTCCGACCATGCCGATTTAAAACCAATTGGCCCCAAATCTAGCGGCCAAAATGATAAGATCTACCCACTAAGAAATAGACATGCGGGGAGGACCTAAGTTGCGGCTTGTAGTCGTGTCGATCGCCTGTCCTCCATGGTTGGTCGAGAGCCCTTGGGTGCCATTCCGGTAGGTGCCTAGGTATGAGAATTCTTCTAGAAAATGGGGGAAACTCATTCCCTCCACCCCTTGAGACTTTTATAGAGCCAAATCCTGGTGGGGGGAGATGAAGCTTGGGATTCCTCCATTAACACCATTCATGGTGAAAATTTCGGCCATCCCCAAAGATTACTCATTTCACCCTACTTATGTAACATCCCCCAAACAACTATACCCCTAGAGTGGTTTTGTCATGACTAGGTCATGACAAAACCCTAGGAAGCTTGAAGAGATCACTTGGCCTTAGGCTTGAAGGGGAAGATTACCTTGGTTTGCAAATAACAATTTCCAGTTAACAAGCATAGGGTTGAACTTAAGGGCCGCACCTTGAACCTTTGACCCCGCCATGGCACACCTAACCCTTTGGAGGGTCCCTTAGAGCATTTAGGACCCATTGGGGTCAACCAAAGAGGCCAAATTGATCAAAGTCAATCCTAAACCCAAATTGGTCAAAGTAACCTAATTAGGGTCAATTGACCCCCACCATGCCAAATTGACCCTACCTAGACCTTCCTAACCCTTAAGGGAGTCCAATGGGTCATAAGCCACCCATTGGGTCCAACCCAAATGGTCAAATTGACCAAAGTCAACTCAAGCTTAATTTAGGTCAAATTACCCTAATTTGACCTAATCAAGCCCAATCCACTTGGGCTAGGCCCAATTGGAGTAGCCCATTAGCTTTGGGAGGATGATAATACCAGGAGTTATTACTCAATTTCTGTAAATGGTGATTAGGAGAGAGAAATATCATTTTCTCCAAGAATGGAGGAGAGAGAAAGAGAGGGATTAATGGCATTTATGGCTTAGGGAGAGCAATAACCACCAATTCCTCCTCTAATGTCTCCATTCAGTTTCCCCAATTAATTTGGAGGAGTTTAATTGCCATTCCCGACCACATAGAGGGAGAATTTGAGAAGTTTCACCATGGCCGAAAATGGCCATCAATGGCCATTCATGGAAATTGGGAGTTACACACTTCCCCTCCCCGAATTGATTCATTGAAAAGCTTCAAGGGACAGGGGGGGTTATTTTCCCCCATTCACTTGAAGGAATCGTGCAACTTGGTGTGGAGGTTGCTGAGGCACCAAGAGGCAAGGATCGGCCATGGCCAATCGGGAGACGACAAGGCAATCACCCCTCCACATAGGTCTGGTTCTTCATCTCTCTCTGTGGATAGATCTAATCAGATTGCTTGCAAGGATTGGGGCCAATTGATCCCAAATCGGGTAGGCCAAAATCTCCACTTTCGGAGCGTTAAATCCCGCCTCTGTATCCCTGTTCCGTCCACTTCTGTCCGACCAACCACCGCTATTCGCCGGCCACCCCCTCAACGAAGGTGGTGGTGGCATTGGCTGGCCGGGGCGGCACTTAGGTGGCCGGGAAAACAAGGAGGAAGGCAACCCAGGTCGGGGTAATCTTAGCTGTCGGCTCGAGCTTGAAGACGACCAGATGCCGTCCAAAGCTGCGCCAAGATTCATGCTGGATCGAGTTAATTATGAAATGATTGTGTTATAATGTTATTCCATTTTGAAATTGAGTTCGTCGAACTGAAAGTTGAGTTCGTCGAACTCAAAGTTGAGTTCATCGAACGGAATACAAGGCTGAGTTCGTCGAGCTGAGAAGCAAGTTCGTTGAACTGATAGTTGAGTTCGTCGAACTCAAAGTTTAGTTCGCCGAACGGAATACAAGACTGAATTCGCCAAGCTGAGAAGCAAATTCGTCGAACTGAACCCGGCGTTAGTCGAACGTAATAGATTCGCCAAACTGAATTAATTCATCGAACTGAATATGGAGTTCGTCGAACAGAGAGATATTTGCTAAACCGGCTAGAGATCAGATTTCGTCGAACTGAAGCAGCGACGTTCGTCAAACGCAGAATTGATTTCGTCGAACGCAGCTCAGATTTCGCCTAACGCAGAATTTTATTTTAATTAATTACTTTCTAAAGTAGTTCATTTTAATTATTAAAAATAGTAGGACCACTCAAATGAGACAGTAGTGAATACCAAAGATGTAGCCCTTAGAGTCTATTTTATTTTGAAATTTGTTTCAGCCCAAAAGGAGTTCTGTAGCTCCCTGTGGGTCCATTTTGGTGGGACTGGTCCCTAGTTTAGGACAACCACCATTTCTTGAATAACTTTTGATTAGTTTATGGGATTGACTTGAAAATTGAAACCTAGGCTATTTGTACCTACACCCATAACATACCCAAAGATGGGAATTTTAGGAGAACCTTCTTCTAAGGTTTTTGTAATAATTACATAAATCAAATATTAATTAACTAATAGGTCAAATGACCTCAAATTCCCTCCAAATTTTGGTGGATACTTCTTAGGGTTATCATATGACCCTGGTAAAAATCTCTGATGAATTGGGACTGATTTGGTTGGGTAATTTGTCAACCCAGGTTAGGTCAAATTGGCTCAAAGTTAGGGCATGGTGTTTATCTTGGGGTATGGTGGTCAGAACTCATCACCATGAGTTGAAACCTTGACCACTGGTTTAGGATCACCTAAAACACCTTCATGAGTAAGATGGGGTGGTGTAGAGGTGGATATGCCCTAGGACCCTAGTTTTACCCCTTGGGGTACAGATAGAGCTTTGTGAAGGACATGTGGTCAAAAGCTATAGAATGGCCATGGAACCTAAGAGATATGTTCATGGGATGTATTTATGCCCTAGGAAATTTTGAGAGAATTTTAGGAGAATTTATTCCCCCTAAATTAAGTCGTAACCCCTTTAGGTAAACTTCTTGTAAGAGATATTTACATGCACAAATGATCCTGGATGAAGATGAAATCTTGGTGGTGCCTTTACAATCATAATATTGACCCCTGGTAATTTTTGCATAATTTATTTAATGATTTAACTAGTATTTCATTCTCAAGGCACCTATTTTATCATAATTTTAAGAAATATAGATAAGGGTTCAAAACTCTCTGGAAAAATGTGCAACTTGGTGATAGGACATTTCAGAGTACTGGGAAGCTCTGTGAATTTTTATATATTTTTGGAGGTTGTTAACAGTAGGATACTTCACAATAAGTGCAAACTAGGAATTATTTGAATTAATTATGTCAGTGAGGAAATGATTCTCATAAATTGTGAAACTCGGTAATTAAGCTTTTCTGGACATAATAGAGGTCTGGTAATTGTCCTATCATTTTGGAATAAGTATTCCTGGTAGTTCCTTCATAAATCTTCAAATTTGGATAGATGATAAATATTAAAAACAGAGGACACTTCCTTACTATAAAATTGTGATATTCATTACTTACTATTATTTTGGCATGATAGAGTTATCTTATGGGAGCCATATCATAAGAATACCTTACAATTCATGCTCATATTCATACTTGGCAAATATTAGAGAAATGAAAATAAATGCAAATAAGTAGGGAAAATATGATTCTCTGGATTTAGTTTTGAAACATCATGATAGACCTCCAGTAAATATCTTGAGTCAGTTGGATGAATATTTGGAGTACCTCTACTCATAAGCTTCATATAGTTAGTTTGGTCTGCGTATAGTAAAAATGTGAAACTTGGGTATTTAAGGGCCTACCAAGTGGAAGTGACATGTAGTTGGTGTACATGGTCAGGTTGAAGAGATTGAAGGTCACCAAAATGGATTAGATGGTGAAAGTGTGCTTGGTGAGTTAAGGGTAAGTTATGCTCGGGATAGACGAAAGATCGTCTTTCCCCTTATAGGGTCATAACACACTTAGGGTAATCCAATGGTAAAGATAAGAAGGGTAATCTTATGGGTAGATACCAACAACACTAAGTGTCTTGAGAAAGGGAACTTTGTGGTGTCATCCCATTATAGTTCCTAGTACCGTAGCGAGCTCTTTACAGGGTAATCCTCGGGAAGTCCAAGATTAACCATAAACTATAGGAGTAATATGTTGTACAAGATTAACTTAATAACGCACACACCCACACCCCGTGGTTCTGTGAGGTTAGTTGGTTTGGTCTTACGAGCGGTAGGCTCGTGGTTGAAGCAGCAGACTAGTTAATCCGGTGAGCTTGTGACTAAGTAATGCTTGTTGGCGCGAACGTGTTGGTCCGGCGAGCCGGTGGCTCGGAAGGTTATGATGACGGGCAGGTTAGGTCGGGGAGTTTATGGCTCGGGATATAGTAGAACATGTTTGCATGTGCATGAAGGTGGTGGGTCTTCGGTATTGGACGGTCGTTCATGTTGGAACATGGTCTTCCGCATCTCCTAGGTTTGAGAATAACAAATCCTATGTGTATTTGATCTTGTGTGTTTAAGTGTGCAGGATAACAAAGTCCACATGCGTCAAGGATTACATAAGAAGGTTGCCCCCAAGTTTGAGCCATCAAATCCAAATCTCATACTAGCGCTGGCGGTAGTACTAGCGCAGGCGCTAGCTGCCGTTCGACGAACTGTTAGCGGCGCTCGACAAATTGCTCATAGCTGCGTTCGACGAAATTTCGTTCGACAAACTCCTAGCGGTGTTCGATGAAATCTCGTTCGACGAAATTTTCGTTCGACAAACTCTTAGCGGCGTTCAACGAATTCTCGTTCGACGAAATATTGGATTAAGCGCAATTGACAGGAGAACTTATAGAAGGAGATATCGCCAGGCGATATCCGATAGCGCAGGCGATAGTGAGGAGCACAGTTGGCAAGGGAAAATTGTTTCCTCCGATCAAAGATTCTGCCGCGCAGAATGTGTCCTAATATGGGATAGCGCCGGCGGTAGCACTAGCGCAGGCGCTAGCGCTAAGTCTATAAAAAGGACCTCTTGGCTCTGTCTTCCTAAGCCTCTAGAGATCCAGAATTCCAGAGCTTCGTGCCACAGCATAGAGAGGAAGTTTCAGAGAGATACTCCCAAAAATCCATAAAGACTAAGATCCGTGGAGAATATTTCAACACGCGTCATCATCGTGATGAAAGACCGCATCGACTACGATCATACTCTGCGTCTTCGTCTACTTCTCCAAGAGAACCACATAGAGGGAGTTTTACATTATTGTCTTTTTATTTCACATCTTTTCTGTAATCGTTTAGTAAATTCGCCTCGTGTTGACGACTAGGTCTGGGTAGGACTTAGGGCTAAAATCCGCCTCGTGTTGGTGACTAGGTCTCGGGTGTAGGTCTAGGGGGTGCTCGAGGCCATATCCGGGAAAGGGTTGGCTAGAGAGGCTTGAGGCCGTATCCGGGGAAGGATCGGCTAAAGCCCACCGGTTCGTGGGGATACGAGTCGGTATAGAAAACACAAAGAGTCTTTCTATTAGCTTTGATGTCTAGCTTCGATAAGAGATCAAGTTTTGTAATCATGCTTCTCAAGTTAATAAAATCATGTCTTTACTTTTACTTCACTTGATTTGTCTTGATCTTCTCTAGTTTGATAATCAAAGCTTTTTCAAAGTTATTCAAAATATATTATAAGTTTTTTAAAACCCTTATTCCCCCCCTCTAAGGGCGCCTACCGATCCAACAGTTCACACCGACGTCAATACGTTGACTCGGCGAGTGTGGAATTTGCACTTAGCCATAAAAGTCTGGTGGTCCAGCCAGTAAGAGTACACAGATGCTCCGCAGTTTTGCGTTGAGGCGTACGATAGGTCTAGGTTAGGTAGTATGAATACCAACCTAGAGGTGGGCGAGGCCCATCCCACCGCTTCTGTTTGCCACTACGGGAGTATCCTGGGAGTCTTGCTAGCTCCAAAAAGGGGGAACTAAAAATCTGTGCGCATAGAGTCGAAGTGTGTGAGTTGCACTTGTATGAACATAGCATAAACTGCATAACTCTGTATGTCATGGCATAAACAGTGCATACCCCCTACCCATATCGTATAAGCGGTTATGGGACTTCTTATACGATAGGCCTTGCTAAACGAACCCTTGGTCTATAGGTTTGTATGGGCATTCTTATAGATCAATGGTTACTTTTCTACTATATACATGTCTTTACTTACTGCACTTTACTTAGTCTTTACCTGCTCTTACTATGCTCTTTTACTGCTTCAATTATATATATATACATGTGTAGTATAGACATTCCCTGTACCCCTGTCACCTGCTATTGTTTATACCCCTTGCTGTCCTCCGCTTCATCCTCCCACTCGGTGCCTAGGAGCCATTGGGGGAGGGGTGGGGAACATAAGGCTTAGTCTTTTTAACTAACGGTCAGTGGACCATATCATTTTAGGGGACCAAGGAGATGCTGCAGCACCAGAGGCCGGTGCAGACGGAGGTGGGCCAGTCTAGTACAGGAGCACCAGATTCAGGATCAGTGAGTGATTGGTAGTTAGCTTCCGCGAGTGACCTTGCAGTGAGGATATGATGTACAGGGCATGAGCCCTTTATTATTGTTATCTGTTGGGTATTGTAGCCACAATTACCTTAATTTGAAGAAGTGTTCCTTTGAACTAAGTTGAATTGAGTTGTATTTGATGTTGTTCTCTAGTTATGTGTTTGCAGGTTCTAAATTGCTAAGTGCACACCAAACTCAGGTTGTAATGGATCACCAAACACAATTCTAGACAATATAATCCCTCATTGTGTAGAACAAAGTGTTGGTCCATGTGTAATCTCTCTATTGGAGTGTACTTCATATACTCATAACTGAAGGTTTTCAAGTTTGAGGAATGGAGCAGGTTTTCAGGAGAAAAGAAATTTTTGCTGAGTCAATTCGTCGAGATGTCTCGTGAAGTCCCGAAGAATCTCTACGAATCCAGACAGAAGCCAAATTTCTAGTTTGAAGAAGAAATTTCTGCGGCTAAGTCTATTCGTCGAATGTTCTCGAGAACTCCCGATGAATATCGACGAATGCAGACAGAAGTCAAAAAGGCAGTCTTGTGAAAGAAAATGTGCGGCTAAGTCCATTCGTCGAATGTTCTCTAGAACTCCCGGCGAATTCCGACGAATGAAAACAGAAGACAGTTTTCAAGCTTTGATAAATATTTTCAATGGCCAAGTCAATTCGTCGAATGTTCACGTGAAGTCTCGACGAATGATGGACAGATGGATTTCAAATTTATGTTTCATTTTTGAAATTTAGGGTTGGCTGCCATGTTCAATACACGTGGCGACCTCTCCTTGTTTTTCGCCCGAGCCGTTGGAGGTCTTCTTATAAATAATCCTTTATTTTTAGGGCAAACAAAAGAAAAAAGACAGAACCCGATTAAAAAGAAGAAGATCGTCGTTTTTCTTCCTCGCTCGCTGGAAAAGTTTTCTGAGATCTAACTTCTGCACCTCTCAAGATTCGTTCTTCAGTGCTGCTAGAGATTTCTTAGATAATAAGGCCTTTGATCAAGTGTTGCTCTCAATATTGAAGATCTTTTCGATTTAATCAAAGGGCCTACTCAGATCAGGTTTGCTGTTTCTTTATTCTTCCTAATCCTTGAAGATCCAAGCTTTCACTCTAAAGGAAGAAGAAGATTTTGTCTCTCCAGATCTGAAGTTGATCTCTATTGAGATTCAAGAGAAGTTTCGTTTCAAACTTTATTTAATTCCTGTAGGAGTTTTTACTCCGAGTTATTTTTGTAGGAGTGGTTTACTCCGAGTTGTAGGAGTGGTTTACTCCGAGTTGTAGGAGTTGTTTACTCCGAGTTGTAGGAGTTGTTTACTCCGAGTTGTAGGAGCCGTTGTCTCTGAGTGTAGGATTTGTTGATAAATCTGAGTTTTGGTGAAGTTGCCGACGCTAGCCCGAAGTGCTAGATAGGCGGAGCGGGAGAGAAGAGTACCCACCTTGGGGAACCTCTATAAATCTTGTGTCTCTGTGCTGTGATTTTTTTGTTATGTATGTGCAAAATTTTTATTCCGCAATCGCAGTAGAGATCACCTATTCACCCCCTCTAGGTGATTTAGGTAGACAACGATATCTTTCAATTGGTATCATAGGGAGGTTATCTTTAAGAGGTTAACACCTAGATTAAAGATCCCTCTTCGTTGTCAAGATCTCTTTCTCTGGACAGAGGCATGGAAAGGTTTTCCTCCAAGCTCCCAGTTTGCACTAAGGAGAATTTCCCCATGTGGAAAGAAAGAGTCATCTTCTACATGGAAGCAAATGATCCCCAAATCTCCCAGATAGTTAAGGAAGGTCCCCATATTCCCATGGTTGCTTCTACCATTGATGCCACCAAACAAGTGCCAAAGAAAGTGATGGACATGACAAAGGATGAAATTGCACTTGTCACTCTGGACAAGAAAGCAAAGCACATCATAGCAGGTGCAATTGATGATTCAATGCTACAAAATCTGATTCACTGCAAGTCTGCAAAAGAGATGTGGGATTCTATTGTGGTTTTGATGGAAGGTACTGAAGAAGTTCGAGATGACAGGAAGTCTTTGCTGAATCAAGAATACGAAGCCTTCAAGCAACAAGGCAAAGACACAATTTCTGACACCTACGAGAAATTCTTCAAGATTGTAAATGGTTTGAGAAACTATGGAAGAGAATTCACCGTGGGTGAACTAAACGATAAATTCCTTAGATCCCTGTTTAAGGAATGGGACCCCAAGGTGATAGCTATCAGAGAATATGGTAAGTTGGCTACTACGGAGCCACAGATTCTGTTTGGCAAGCTCTTATCACATGAGCTCAAGCTGAATATCAGAAAAGCTGAAGAAGAGGGATGCTCCACATCTGGAAGAGAGAACTCTATGGCACTGAAGGCCAATGAGTCAAGAAGAGTGGTGATTACTTGGGCTTCTTCTTTTTGTTTTATAAATAAAAGATAACCTTTATATTAAGAGTTTAGAATTGGCGGATATTTTCGAAGAGTCTCGCAAGTACTCCTACTTTGAGAAATTAACCGTTATCCTATCGAAGGATAGAAGTAACGATCTTTTTCTTCTTTCGGAATATTGACAATTACGCTTCGGCTACAATGCCGAATTCTATTGAATTGAATAGTAGAAAAGGAGAGTTTTGCACTAAATGAGTTTGAAAAGCTGTGTTTGAATTTTTAGTCCAAATTAATCATTTGATAAAGGCAAGTATACCTTATCGCAAGTAATACAGGATATTTTTAGAAAATATCGGGATCGTATATTTCCGCGGGTCGTGTTGATTATGCTACTTCGAGGGACGAACTATTATTTTATCGGAATAATATTTTTAGTTGATTTAACTAGAGTTCTAAATGATAAAATGCGAAAGATGATTTAAGCGATTTACTAGAGTTCTAAGTGATGAGAAATATAGCGCGCGACGTCGAATTACCTTGAGACGAAAATAGATTTTTCGTAGAATTAAAAGTGATGACTTTTCAAAATATTAAGATGACTTGGCCGTGGAGGTTCCATAATTATGAACGCTCCTCTCTCGAGGGTACGCCCACCTGAGATTATGAATATTCGACCGAACTCTCGTTCTACAATCGAATGTTCTTAATACTCGCTTTATGTTGCGAACCCCGCTATTGGGTTTTTATTTCCAATTCGGGAGAGTTACCTCGTCCTCTCTCGAGGGTAGAGCGCACTTCTCTTTACCCGTGAGTGATCAGTCCGCACACACGAGCCTCTCGGCTAACTAGGTACGAAAACGGAAATGAAAACCACACATCGATTATGTGGCTCCACTCAACGTGATTCTCGGGTAAACCTTAAGCGTTAATTATTTTAGAAAGAGATGTTTTAATTTTTATAGAAAAACTATTTTTGTGTCCCAATGCTCTTCGACGTCGTGCGCTAAAGGAAATTAGCCACTCATCGGAATGGAGACGGCATTATCGGTTGAAAAATACATGTTTGATAATTAAAGCGGATATAAGCGGATAAAAAGGAAATAAAAAGACTTATATAAAAACAGTAATAATATCCGTCCCAACCACCTTAAACAAGTGCTAAAAAGTTCTTAGCCTCTTATTTAAGAAGGGGGTGGTATAGAAATGAAAAGACTTATAAAGGTGCAGAAATAATATCCGTCCCAACCACCTTAAACAAGTGCTAAAAAGTTCTTAGCCTCTTATTTAAGAAGGGGGTGGTATAGAAATGAAAAGACTTATAAAGGTGCAGAAATAATATCCGTCCCAACCGACTTAAATAAGTGCTAAAGTAAATTAGCCTCTTATTTGAGAAGGGGGTGGTATATAGCAGTTATATAAAGACTGAAATAAAAACTAAGATACAAAAAAGGAAAATACTAGCTCATACACGCACACACTCTAAAAGAAACTGAAAAAGAGAGCGTTTAAAATGAAAGCGATAAAATAAGGCGAAAAAGAAAACGATAAAACTATTTTATGAAAGCTTGTAAATCTAAGCTATGAAAACAGTAAACCTAGATTATGAAAGCAATAAAACTAACTATAAAAGCAATAAAACTAAATTATGAAAGCAATAAAGCTAAACTCATACACGCACACACACTAACATTAATAAAAAGAAGATGATCCAAATGAGAAAAACATCATTTTATTTCTGAAATCAGCATTACAACTAGACTAGGAAGACGAAAAAACTACAAACGAACTTAAACTGAAATGCAGAAGAGAAGCTCACAATCACTCAAAAGAACTCACAATACAACAAAAACCACTCAAAATTTGGATGATAATAACTTCAGCCGAGCCCCTCTATTTATAGGGAAAATTTGAGTTTTACACGCCCTAGGTCACGGGCGTGACTTGAATGTCACGGCCGTGACTTAGGGCGTGACATTTGCTCGGCTGTATTCGCCGCCTTCTGGAAGGTCTGGCCGTCAAACATGGCTGCACACGGGCGTGACTTGGTATGTCACGGGCGTGACTTGGTGAGTCACGGGCGTGACTATGGGTGGCTGATGTCGGCAGCATGGGTGCGGCTTCGAGACGTGATGCGCTGGCGGCTCACGGGCGTGACTCTGCTGGAACACGGGCGTGACTTGTAGAGTCACGGGCGTGACTTGATCAACTCTTCGAGATTTCACCTGAAAACGGCTGCCAGCTGGAAATTTGGCTTTTAAAATTACACGCCCTTGGTCACGGGCGTGACCTCGGGCGTGACTTGAGCGATTTGTCGGGATTTGATCTGAATTGAGCCGTCCCGTTGATATTTGATCTTTAAAATTACACGCCCTTGGTCACGGGCGTGTCTGAGGGCGTGACCTGTGAAAATTTTGCAAAAAAATTGCAAAAACAAAAATAAAACTAAGTTAGAAACCAGAAATAATAAAGAAGCAATTTATTCATTAATTTATATAGAAAATTCACAATATTAATTAAAACTATACTAATACTTATACCAAAAATACATATTTTTTATTACTTATCAAATACCCCCATACTTAAGCTTTTGCTATTCCAGGGCAAAAGTAAGAGAGATCTATACGGGATTAACATAAGTTCTAATTTTTGGCTATCGTTTCATTTTAATCATAAGAGACTGAAAAATAAAAATTCGGAGTAATAAGAGTTAAGTCCTAAATTATGCAAATGATTTAAGTAGAAGAAATGTCCTGGCCAAAAGACTTCTTAATTAACCAAATAGCAAACAAAATTGCAATCATTAGTAAACGAGATTAGATCGAAATTATAATAACCTTTGTTTAAAGAAACATAAAGGAAAAATATAAGTTACTAATTATGCTCTCAAATGATTTTTTGAATTAAAACTAGAAACAATAATTTGGTTAAGGGAAAAGGGGGTAAAAAGCCTTGGCAAATAGAAGAGTACTTGGATTAGGGGTGATGAATTGTATCATCTCACCCCTCTTATAAAGTTTCCTTTGACTCCCATCGTTGGTGTACGAGGGACGAGGGAAAATTGACCTTTTTAATTAACCCAATGCCTGTGTTTACGGAATTTGCAATTCCCATTGACATAGGATTTCTTTTAACAAATATTGGGTGCCTATGTTTACGGAATTTTTGTATTCCCATTGACATAAGATCTTTTTTTTTTTTTTTTTTCTTTTTGTGTTTTTGCCATGCTAAATTGGTGTATACAAGGGGTTTTCAAGAGAAATTCTAGAATAATAAAAAAAAGTTTTGAGAGCAACCTTAGTAAGTTGAGTATTCCTAGATTCCTGAAGACATAAAGTAGGGATAATTGCAGTCTAAAGTTGTTTTGCTAACATAATACACATGTCTCTATTTTAGCTAGTAGAAGTAGTGCTTGATAACAAAGCCTCTATTTAAATTAAAAACACAAGATATTCTTTAAAACTTAACCCCGAACGTTTAAATCTATCTATCTTAGATAAACAAACAAATAGTAAAACTAGCGATTATGAAAATCCACAAACATATACTCTCGAAACTAAATGCTTTAAGAATAAAAGTAAAGTAGGGTTTATTATTTTTGGAGTTTTTTCGTTTTTTTTTTTTTTTTTTTTTTTTGTTTTTTTTTTTTTTTTTTGTTTTTTTTTTTTTTTTTTTTTTTTTTTTTTTGTTTTTTTTTTTTTTTTTTTTTTTGTTTTTTTTGTTTTTTTTGTTTTTGTCAACTACAAAAAATACATATTATTATTATTTTTTTTGTTTTGTTTTTTTTTTTTTTTTTTTTTTTTGAAAACGGGAAATACACCCTCATACGTAAAACCCAACATTGTCCCCAATGTTGTAATGTAAGTATGAAGAAGGGAAAATAACAATGCAATATATACAAAAGGAAAAAGGAAGCAAAAAGGCTTCCCTGAAGTAAAGCTGGCGGGGTCGGAAGAAACCCTGCAAAAATAGAGAAAAAGCATAATAAAAATATTAGATAAATATGGGGTGCCTCCCACGAGCGCTTTGTTTACCGTCGCGTAGCTTGACGCATTTGGCGTGGTGAGATTATAAATTGGGGAGGGTTAAAGATTCTGTGTGTCCGTCCACCGGATCGCCCGCAAGATATAGTTTTAAACGGTGGCCGTTGACTTTAAAATCGCCTTTTTCGGGGTGAGAGATAAGAACGGTCCCATACGGCCAAACCTCTTTGACTGCAAAGGGGCCGGACCAACGGGATTTGAGCTTACCCGGAAAAAGACGAAGACGTGAATTATAAAGAAGGACAAGATCGCCCGGCGCGAAAGTTTTTGGAAATTTAATTTTTCGATCGTGGTAGAACTTAGAACGCTCCTTATAAAATTTATTACTCTCATAAGCGTTCGCACGCCATTCATCGAGTTCATTGAGTTGGAATTTCCTATTCTCGGAGGCTAAGTTCGAATCGAGATTTAAAAATTTTAAGGCCCAAAAAGCGCGGTGTTCTAATTCTACCGGTAAATGGCACGCTTTGCCGTAGACTAATCGATAGGGCGTACAACCGATAGCGGTCTTGTATGCCGTACGATACGCCCATAACGCGTCGTCGAGTTTTGAGGACCAATCCTTCCTATTTAAAGAGACGGTTTTTTCCAGAATGCGTTTTATCTCGCGATTTACTACCTCTACTTGGCCGCTCGTTTGGGGGTGATAGGCGGTGGCGAGCTTATGCGTGACGCCGTATTTAGATAAAATTTTTGAAAACTGGGCATTGCAGAAGTGCGTGCCCCTATCACTTACTATTGCACGGGGCGTGCCAAAGCGAGAAAATAATTTTTTTAGAAAATGGACGACGACTCGCGCATCATTGGTGGGCAGAGCTTGCGCTTCCGCCCACCTAGATACATAGTCGACCGCCACTAAGATATAGCGATTATTAAAAGAAGGAGGTAGGGGGCCTACAAAGTCTATGCCCCACAAATCGAAAATTTCGCATTCTAAATAAAAATTTTGGGGCATCTCGTCACGATGGGAGATGTTACCCGACCGCTGGCAGCTATCGCATATACTCACAAAAGTGTGAGCATCCTTAAAGAGAGTGGGCCAATAAAAGCCTGACTCTAACGCTTTCCGCGCGGTCCGGTTGGCTTGATAATGCCCTCCAGCCGACCCCTCATGGCAGTGTCGCAATATTTGCGCACCCTCCTCGCTGGAAACACATCTTCGTATCACTTGGTCTGCGCAGACTCGAAAGAGAAAGGGGTCCTCCCAAAAGTAGTTTTTTAAGTCAGAGAAGAATTTCTTCTTCTGCTGAGTCGAAAAATCTTTTGGAAGGACCCGCGCGACTAAATAGTTCGCGTAATCTGCGAACCAAGGGGTAGAAGAAGTTTTGGTATTATTTATGATTAAAAGGCGCTCCTCAGGAAATCGATCGTCTATTTCGGGTTCGACGAGCGCTTCTGCGACGGGGTGTTCTAAACGTGAGAGGTGGTCGGCTGCTAAATTTTCAGCCCCCTTCTTATCCCGGATCTCTAAGTCAAATTCCTGTAAAAGGAGGATCCATCGAAGTAAGCGAGGCTTAGCATCAACTTTGGCCAAAAGATATTTCAAGGCGGAGTGATCAGTGAAAACGATTACATGTGAAAGGGTTACGTAGGGTCGGAATTTATCAAAAGCAAAGATGACGGCGAGAAGTTCCTTTTCCGTTGTGGTGTAGTTAGCCTGTGCGGCATTGAGTGTGCGAGAAGCGTAATATATTGGATGAAAATATTTATTTACGCGTTGGCCTAAGACAGCTCCTACTGCGATATCGCTCGCGTCGCACATAATCTCAAACGGAAGAGACCAATCTGGCGCCACCAGAATTGGAGAATTGATAAGTTGCTTTTTAATAAAATTAAACGCCTCTACGCAGGCCGTGTCAAAAATGAATGGGGAATCTTTTTCCAGGAGGTGAGTTAGCGGTTTGGTTATTTTTGAAAAATCTTGAATGAACCGCCGATAAAAACCTGCGTGGCCAAGAAAACTTCTAATTGATTTAACGTTCGAAGGAACAGGAAGTTGTTCAATTATAGCGACTTTGGCCTTATCGACCTCCATCCCCTTGGAAGAAATTTTATGGCCGAGGACTAAACCCTCTCGGACCATGAAGTTGCATTTCTCCCAGTTCAAGACTAAGTTTGTCTCCTCGCACCGTTGGAGGACTCTATCTAAATTTTTTAAACAATTTTTAAAAGAGTTTCCAAAGACGGAGAAGTCATCCATGAAGACTTCCATTATGTCTTCTACTAGCTCGCCAAATATTGCCAGCATACATCTTTGGAATGTAGCTGGCGCGTTACAGAGGCCAAACGGCATCCTCCGATATGCGAAGGTGCCGAAAGGGCAAGTAAAAGTCGTTTTTTCTTGGTCCTCGGGTGAAATAGGGATTTGGAAAAATCCCGAGAGACCATCAAGGAAGCAATAAAAAGGGTGACCGGAGAGACGCTCTAAGATTTGATCAATAAACGGTAACGGAAAGTGGTCTTTTCTGGTGGCATCGTTTAGTTTTCTGTAGTCGATGCACACCCTCCAACCCGTAACAGTACGAGTTGGGATTAATTCGTTATTCGTGTTTGCCACGACCGTTATACCGCCCTTTTTCGGGACGACTTGTACGGGGCTTACCCACGTACTGTCGGAAATAGGATAGATAATCCCCGCATCAAGGAGTTTAATAATTTCAGTCTTAACGACTTCCCGCATGTTCGGGTTAAGTCGTCGTTGAGGCTGAATTGTTTTGCGGGGGTTTTCTTCGAGAAAAATTTTGTGGGAGCAGAATGAGGGGTTAATTCCCCTGATATCGGAAATTTGCCATGCAATTGCACGGCGATGTTTAGATAAAACTTCAACCAATTCGGATGTTTCTGAATCAGTTAAAGTAGAAGATATTATAACCGGAAGCTTTAAGTTCGCGGCTAGAAAAGCATATTTTAGATGGTCGGGGAGTTGCTTAAGCTCCAAGACCGGAGGTTCTTCGTAGGAAGTGGAGATTTTTAAATCTTTCGAGTCGAAAGACTCGAAAGGCGAATCTGGCGGCAATTCTTCTAAAGGAGGTTGATTCGCCAGATCCGAATCGTCTATCATTAAGGATAGCAATTCTGAAAGAGAAGAACACTCGTCCACAAACGCGGATTCCAAATTGAAACAGGAATCATCATTCGATAGTGAGTTCCGCATGGAGGGGTTGATATGTAAAGTAACTTCGTCGTCTCCAACTCGAAGGAGGAGGCGACCGTTACTGACATCGATTAACGCACGGGAGGTTGCGAGAAAGGGGCGACCGAGGATGATGGGTACCTCGACGTCCTCCTCTATGTCCAGGATGACAAAGTCTACCGGGAAGATAAACTTGTCAACCATGACCAGAACATCTTCCGCTACCCCGATTGGGTACTTTACCGAGCGATCCGCGAGTTGGATGCTCATTTTTGTCGGACTCGGGACGCCTAAATTGAGTTTTTTGAAAAGAGAAAAAGGCATCAAATTGATGCTGGCGCCTAAGTCTGCAAGAGCGTACTTTATTAACATATTGCCAAAGAGACACGGGATGGAGAACCGTCCCGGGTCGTTTAGTTTTGGCGGCAATTTGTTAAGGAGAACAGCTGAACATTCCGCATTAAGGGAAACACGCGAAACATCCTCGAGTCGCTTTTTATTAGAAAGCAACTCTTTAAGATATTTCGCATATTTCGGCATTTGGGAGAGTGCCTCGCAGAAGGGGACGTTTATTTGAATTTGTTTTAAAATACGCAAAAATTTTTGATAATTTTCGTCCTCCTTCTCTTTATTAATTTTAGACGGGTAAGGAATTCGAGGACTCGAAACATTTGGCACAACCGGAGAAGCTGGAGCAATTAGAATCGAAGAAGAGGGTGGAGGGGTCGGAGGCGAAATGCATACCTTAGGCTCAACCCGCAATGGGGAGACGACCTCCTTGCCGCTTCGAAGGGTTATAGCGTTGGCATTTTCCCTTGGGTTTGGCTCTGTATTCCCTGGTAAAGCTCCGTATGGCCGCTCGGAGACCATCTTTGCAAGTTGTCCAACCTGGTTTTCCAAGCTTTTAATCGATCCGGTAAGATTCCGGATATTTGAATCGTTGGACGCGATGTATTTAGACAAAATATCTTCGAGCGGCGAAGGTTTTGGAGGAGGAGGCTGGAATCCCTGCGGAAATCCTTGCGGAAATCCCTGAGGATTCATATTTGGGGGCCTCTGAGCATTGTTAGGATTGCTCCAGGAGAAATTAGGGTGGCTCCTCCAACCTAGATTATAAGTATTACTATACGGGTTGTTATTAGGGTTGAAGGGGGGCCTAACCGGATTACCGAGGTAATCCACCGATTCTTCGATTACGTTATTATTATTATTATTATTCCAAGCGGGAGTGGAGGAGGAAACAGTCATCTCCGCCACCTGCTTACTTAGCCGCTCTACCTGTGAGGCTAAGAAAGTAGTGGCGTCCACTTCAAAAAGACCAGCCGGTTTAGTAGGACGCGACCTTGGCACGTTCCATTGGTACGCATTCATGGCCATTTCGTCGATCAGAGCTTGAGCGGTCTCTGGGGTTTTGTTGTTTAACGTTCCCCCGGAAGCCGCATCAATCATCTGCCGTGTAGAAAAATTTAAACCATTATAAAACGTTTGGACCTGTAGCCAAGTTGGTAGCGCGTGATGAGGACACCTACGCAAATATTCCTTAAAACGCTCCCAAGTCTCATAAAGAGACTCGGAATCGAATTGCACAAAGGATGTGATATCCGTGCGTAGTTTTGCGGTTTTTGACGGAGGAAAATACTTAGTTAAGAAAAATTCCGTCAATTGGGCCCACGTGGTTATGGACCCTCTCGGAAGAGAAGTCAACCATAATTTGGCCTTTGACCGTAGCGAAAATGGAAATAAGCGTAAACGAATGGCGTCATCAGTGACGCCATTAATTTTAAAGGTGTCGCATATTTCTAAAAAGTTTGAAAGGTGCTGATTTGGGTCCTCATCTGGCAAACCGTCGAACTGAATCGACTGTTGTACCATTTGAATTATGCTGGATTTTATTTCAAAATTATTATTATTAACTGTCGGGCGAGTAATACTGGATCCTGTATCTTCCAAATTCGGCCGGGCATAATATGCCATGGTCCGGGCCGGGGCCGCATTTGGAATTGGATCGCCCATATTTACAGTATCTCTGATTGACTCTTCGGGGGTTTCGAGTAAGTTTTGATCACGAGATCGGATGCGCTCACGAAGAGTGCGCTCGATTTCGGGGTCAAAAGGAATAGTCGAATCGTCCGAGGAGTTTCCTCGGGTCATAAACTAAAAAATAATATTTTTGGATTTTCTGTTTTATTATTATTATATATATATATATTTTTTTAATATAAGTTTTTATATTTATATAATTTTTTTTTATTAGTTTTGTAACCTCTTTTTTTTTTTTTTTTTTTTTTTTTGTAATATATAGATAAGGAATAAAATTAATAGCAGTTCCTACTTTCAAATAACAACACAAAGGTCCCCGGCAACGGCGCCAAAAACTTGGTGATTACTTGGGCTTCTTCTTTTTGTTTTATAAATAAAAGATAACCTTTATATTAAGAGTTTAGAATTGGCGGATATTTTCGAAGAGTCTCGCAAGTACTCCTACTTTGAGAAATTAACCGTTATCCTATCGAAGGATAGAAGTAACGATCTTTTTCTTCTTTCGGAATATTGACAATTACGCTTCGGCTACAATGCCGAATTTTATTGAATTGAATAGTAGAAAAGGAGAGTTTTGCACTAAATGAGTTTGAAAAGCTGTGTTTGAATTTTTAGTCCAAATTAATCATTTGATAAAGGCAAGTATACCTTATCGCAAGTAATACAGGATATTTTTAGAAAATATCGGGATCGTATATTTCCGCGGGTCGTGTTGATTATGCTACTTCGAGGGACGAACTATTATTTTATCGGAATAATATTTTTAGTTGATTTAACTAGAGTTCTAAATGATAAAATGCGAAAGATGATTTAAGCGATTTACTAGAGTTCTAAGTGATGAGAAATATAGCGCGCGACGTCGAATTACCTTGAGACGAAAATAGATTTTTCGTAGAATTAAAAGTGATGACTTTTCAAAATATTAAGATGACTTGGCCGTGGAGGTTCCATAATTATGAACGCTCCTCTCTCGAGGGTACGCCCACCTGAGATTATGAATATTCGACCGAACTCTCGTTCTACAATCGAATGTTCTTAATACTCGCTTTATGTTGCGAACCCCGCTATTGGGTTTTTATTTCCAATTCGGGAGAGTTACCTCGTCCTCTCTCGAGGGTAGAGCGCACTTCTCTTTACCCGTGAGTGATCAGTCCGCACACACGAGCCTCTCGGCTAACTAGGTACGAAAACGGAAATGAAAACCACACATCGATTATGTGGCTCCACTCAACGTGATTCTCGGGTAAACCTTAAGCGTTAATTATTTTAGAAAGAGATGTTTTAATTTTTATAGAAAAACTATTTTTGTGTCCCAATGCTCTTCGACGTCGTGCGCTAAAGGAAATTAGCCACTCATCGGAATGGAGACGGCATTATCGGTTGAAAAATACATGTTTGATAATTAAAGCGGATATAAGCGGATAAAAAGGAAATAAAAAGACTTATATAAAAACAGTAATAATATCCGTCCCAACCACCTTAAACAAGTGCTAAAAAGTTCTTAGCCTCTTATTTAAGAAGGGGGTGGTATAGAAATGAAAAGACTTATAAAGGTGCAGAAATAATATCCGTCCCAACCACCTTAAACAAGTGCTAAAAAGTTCTTAGCCTCTTATTTAAGAAGGGGGTGGTATAGAAATGAAAAGACTTATAAAGGTGCAGAAATAATATCCGTCCCAACCGACTTAAATAAGTGCTAAAGTAAATTAGCCTCTTATTTGAGAAGGGGGTGGTATATAGCAGTTATATAAAGACTGAAATAAAAACTAAGCTACAAAAAAGGAAAATACTATCTCATACACGCACACACTCTAAAAGAAACTGAAAAAGAGAGCGTTTAAAATGAAAGCGATAAAATAAGGCGAAAAAGAAAACGATAAAACTATTTTATGAAAGCTTGTAAATCTAAGCTATGAAAACAGTAAGTCTAGATTATGAAAGCAATAAAACTAACTATAAAAGCAATAAAACTAAATTATGAAAGCAATAAAGCTAAACTCATACACGCACACACACTAACATTAATAAAAAGAAGATGATCCAAATGAGAAAAACATCATTTTATTTCTGAAATCAGCATTACAACTAGACTAGGAAGACGAAAAAACTACAAACGAACTTAAACTGAAATGCAGAAGAGAAGCTCACAATCACTCAAAAGAACTCACAATACAACAAAAACCACTCAAAATTTGGATGATAATAACTTCAGCCGAGCCCCTCTATTTATAGGGAAAATTTGAGTTTTACACGCCCTAGGTCACGGGCGTGACTTGAATGTCACGGCCGTGACTTAGGGCGTGACATTTGCTCGGCTGTATTCGCCGCCTTCTGGAAGGTCTGGCCGTCAAACATGGCTGCACACGGGCGTGACTTGGTATGTCACGGGCGTGACTTGGTGAGTCACGGGCGTGACTATGGGTGGCTGATGTCGGCAGCATGGGTGCGGCTTCGAGACGTGATGCGCTGGCGGCTCACGGGCGTGACTCTGCTGGAACACGGGCGTGACTTGTAGAGTCACGGGCGTGACTTGATCAACTCTTCGAGATTTCACCTGAAAACGGCTGCCAGCTGGAAATTTGGCTTTTAAAATTACACGCCCTTGGTCACGGGCGTGACCTCGGGCGTGACTTGAGCGATTTGTCGGGATTTGATCTGAATTGAGCCGTCCCGTTGATATTTGATCTTTAAAATTACACGCCCTTGGTCACGGGCGTGTCTGAGGGCGTGACCTGTGAAAATTTTGCAAAAAAATTGCAAAAACAAAAATAAAACTAAGTTAGAAACCAGAAATAATAAAGAAGCAATTTATTCATTAATTTACATAGAAAATTCACAATATTAATTAAAACTATACTAATACTTATACCAAAAATACATATTTTTTATTACTTATCAAAGAGGTAATGCTAGATCATTTGAAAGGACACAACCGTCAGATGAAGACGATGAGTCTGTGGCTTGCTTATCAAGCTCAGACATGTCCGATGGAGAGTTCTCTTCACTCTCCAAGAAATTCAAGAAATTGCTCAGAAAGAGGAGCCAAAGAAGATCAAGGCGTGATGACGAACATCACAAGAAAGAACACAGCAACGACAGGTATAAATCTAAACCTAATAAACATATTTCGACTAATATTATCTGTTATTGTTGTAATAAGCCAGGACATTTAAGCACGGAATGTCCATACAAGAAGAAAGAAGGATCGAGGAAGGAAGAGAATAAATCCTTCAAGGGGAAAAGGAAAGAAGAAAAGAGCCTCTTAGCAAAGAAGACCAAGACTCTTAGTGATAGTGACTCAGGGAAGTCAAGCTCAGATGAAGAAGCCTATTTTGGGCTTATGGCACATTCAGATGAGGAAGGAAGTGTCTCCTCATACAAAGGGAAGGTAAACTCGCACACTCCTCTTTCTGCATCTGAAACTGACTCCAATGCAAATGAAGGCTATTCTTCAGAGGTAGATTCGGATTTAATGACTCAGTACAAAGTCGTTTTGGAAGGATTTGACAAATGCCGCAAGGTAATCAAATCTCAAGCAAAAGAGATTAAATCTCTCAAGACGATGGAATCAGATTTGAGGGAGGAAATTGAAAAATTAACTCCTCTCAAAGATGAAGTCCAAATCTTGAAAGATGAACTTCAAAGCTCTACTGAATTATTAAATCTTAAGGAGAGGTTTATAAATGAATTAGAAGAAAAGTTAGTGGTGGAAAGGAAGATAGTTGAAAGCTTCTCCAAACCAAAAACTATCCATCCAATCATTGATAGATTTTCTGCTCCTGCGAAGGGTAGTAGCCCTGGTCATGAGGCCGAAAGTAGTAAGGCCGCCAAGAAAAGAGCTGTTAAAGGTAAGGGAAAGGTTGACCAAAATCATACCCGTCCCCGATGCTTCGAAACAACTGCTTTCAAGGCACCTTATGAAAAAGTAATCCCCAAGAATTATGGTTCATTTGTACATGGATCAGTTATTAAGAAAGCACCAAAGATTAAATCAATTGTTGCTAAATCTCATGAAGAGAAGAAGGAGTCATGTGTGTGTTGTAACCACGAGGCTTCTACTTCTAAGAATATTGCTCCTGCTAAACTCCCCGTTCAAAAGTTAAAACAGGAGAACAAGAGAAGATACAATCGATTTGATTGTTGGTGTTGTGGCAAGATTGGTCACTTCGCCATAGACTGTTGGTTTAACCCCAGATATTATAAGACTCCACGGGTTAACAATGTAAGAATGACCCCTTGCAATGTTAACACTCCGAGTGGTGTTTATCTAACCAGGAACCTAGGACCCAAATCCTCTTGGGTTCCTAAGGGAAATTAATCTGTGTTTGCAGGTATGTCCAAAGGCCAACTAAAACTCTAATCAGGCATTTGGACAATGAATGTTCTTGGTACATGACCAGAACAAGCAGTATATAGCAGGGATGTTATAAGATTAGAAAATCAGTCCAGGCACTGAAATTCTAAGGGGGAGATAAGGCAAAGAGGGAGAAAAGATTGAGGGGGAGCTGATTCAACACTTTCAAAGGATACTCCCAAATTTGGTCTCCCATGCAGTTGCTGAGGGGGAGCTTTGATCTTTCATGCTTTTTCTTTCCTATCTGAAGTAGTCAGAAAGGGGGAGAGAAATTATATGGGGGAGAGAAGTTGAAATTGCAAGATAATTGGCAAAGTTGAAAGAGAAAGTTGAAAAAGCTAAGTTTTTAACTCTCCTTATCTATTTGATATATATATTTATTTAAGTGCAATTCAACTCAGTACATAAGTTCTGACTTCTTCAAATAGGGCGAGATTGTTGGGTATTGTAGCCACAATTACCTTGATTTGAAGAAGTGTTCCTTTGAACTAAGTTGAATTGAGTTGTATTTGATGTTGTTCTCTAGTTATGTGTTTGCAGGTTCTAAATTGCTAAGTGCACACCAAAGTCAGGTTGCAATGGATCACCAAACACAGTTCTAGACAATGTAATCCCTCATTGTGTAGAACAAAGTGTTGGTCCATGTGTATTCTCTCTATTGGGGTGTACTTCATATACTCATAACTGAAGGTTTTCAAGATTGAGGAATGGAGCAGGTTTTCAGGAGAAAAGAAATTTTTGCTGAGTCAATTCGTCGAGATGTCTCGTGAAGTCCCGACGAATCTCGACGAATCCAGACAGAAGCCAAATTTCTAGTTTGAAGAAGAAATTTCTGCGGCTAAGTCTATTCGTCGAATGTTCTCGAGAACTCCCGACGAATATCGACGAATGCAGACGGAAGTCAAAAAGGCAGTCTTGTGAAGGAAAATGTGCAGCTAAGTCCATTCGTCGAATGTTCTCGAGAACTCCCGACGAATGAAAACAGAAGACAGTTTTCAAGCTTTGATCAGTATTTTCAATGGCCAAGTCAATTCGTCGAATGTTCACGTGAAGTCTCGACGAATGACGGACAGACGGATTTCAAATTTATGTTTCGTTTTTGAAATTTAGGGTTGGCTGCCATGTTCAGTACACATGGCGACCTCTCCTTGTTTTTCTCCCGAGCCGTTGGAGGTCTTCCTATAAATAATCCTTTATTTTTAGGGCAAACAAAAGAAAAAAGACACGCGGAGCGAGAGAGAGGAGTACCCACCTTGGGGAGCCTCTATAAATCTTGTGTCTCTGTGCTATGATTTTTTTGTTGTGTATGTGCAAAATTTTTATTTCGCAATCGCAGTAGAGATCACCTATTCACCCCCTCTAGGTGATTTAGGTAGACAACGATTTCTTTCATTATCTTTTTATTTCAGTTACTCTCTGTGGACATTTACCATTTATGGTTTTATATATTTCCTGTGATGTGGACTTGAGCTTTTCTATATGTTCAAATATACTTTTCTTCTTTTGTGATCGATATGGCCGGCAGGATCGACGTTTTGTAGTGGTGACCTTCTCGAGTGAGGGTGTCACCGCAAAGCGGCAGTTCTGGGCATAAGACCCAGGTTTTTGAAAAAAAAGGGTCTTACAAAGTGGTATCAAAGCAAACCTCGATCCGAAGAAAAGAAGTCCACAAACCCTGGGCCACCCCGCGCAAGTTTAGTTTGAGGACAAACTAAGCAGCGGAAGCAATGGTGTGCTCATATGGGGAATCACATGGAAAAGTCCAATTTTAACTGATGCTTTTGGCAAGTTTTCTTTTGTAGCCTGCGGCAAACCCTGCCCCCAGCAGGGAATACCTCTGGCTACAAAGATCTCTTTAGATAGTCCTTTAGTCAATAAGTTAGACTCAACTCCACTAGGACACGTGACTTACCATGACAATTTATTCCATGCCCTAGTCTGAAATAGCCCGTAGGTATGAATTTGGTGAAGGTACAAGGATACCCCAAAGAGGCTAAAGAAAGAGAGATTGACATATAAGCAGAATGGAAAGGGAACTCGTAGACTCAACCCTCGTACTAGTGACATGTTTACATTGAAACAACCACCATGACAAACACCGAGGGTCAGATAAGAGTCCAAGTGCAGAAGAGACACGTTTGGGATTGTCACATGTTGACCCTGATAAGGTTGTCGTAGAAGGTGTCTTGAAGAGTCTAAAGTATGGAGTATACCAACAAGTTTCAGATAGAACCCCAAGTCTAAGATTGTGTGCCCAGCTAGGATGAATATAACATAATGATATCGAAGATACTTAGCCCAAAATAGATAGAGGCTTATCTTTTGTTTATTGGGGCTTACCTTTTGTTTATTGGGCAAATTATTGACTGACTTGGGTTTCCCTTAGACATAATTTAGAAAGTGTTGCATCGTGAAAATAATGATTTTGAAGTTGATCATATTCGATGTTACTCTGGCGTAGATGAGATTGTGTAAGAGTATGTTCGGAATGATGATCCGTAGTAATACCAGGGCAATTGATAGACATCGTTGATCAAGCAATGACTTAACCTTAGTTGAATCATTGGAAATATAAAGGCGTCAGGATTAATCACTTAGGGATGCCGATGTCCTATTCTAGAAGTTGAGGACGGAAATTAGTTCTTAGAAGTTATAGTTATATCTGAAAGTTCTGATGGTTTGGGGCATTCAGAAGTGATCAATTTATGATTTGTTAAAAATCACGCCCTGTCATGGTTGAAAATTTTAACTACAATAATAGCCCTTATACCTTGGGAGCTATGATGATGAATAACCAATGATCTTAGACGATGAGTATAAGGAATTAGAATATAGTGTTTGAATTTACTATGATAAGAACGATCTAAGTTTATCTTACTTTGGATCATCCGAAAGTGATCAAGACTAGCATATGTGGAAGTGATAGGATTTTGGTGAAATAAACGTGATGATATTTCCATGATGAAATTGACTTGTGAAAAATCTTAAGGTTTCAAAAGATTTTACTCGTATACCTTATAAATCAAACTCCACATAGAAAGTGATCGGGAGTCATCTTATAAACATTGATACTAGTGTTGTTTGTTTAACATATGTTCATAAGATTCACAAGTGCACCCCGTAAATTTTGAGGATAATTAGGACGCTTGACGATCTGTTCAGTTCCATCAATGGTAAGAACTGGATAAGTTGTAGAGTTGAGTTGTTCGAGTACTCGGACGCACGTGAAGAAATGAGAATCAGAACGTGTAGAGAAAACTTTTTAGAGGCGTTGTCTACCCTTACAAACAATAACTTTAGTCACCGAAGAAATGGTGTTTTCCGTACCATGTAGTTTCTCGAAATAAAGAAAGACGTCATAAGTTTCGTGATGCACGGTGAAGGATAAGTGCAAAAGTATTTGGAGAACTACCACAGTCACGGCCTGGGTTAGAGTGGAAGTTTGAGGACATAATTATGAATTTCACACACAAGTTACCGCATCCCCACTCCGGGCACAAGTTTATTTGGAACATCGAGGGTAGGTTGACCAAGGTAGCTAGGGCCACCTAGACCCGGAAGGACGCTCCCGTTGGAGTTTTGCCTGTAAGCATAGAATATCCAGGATGAGGATCTAAAGACACTTGGCTAGGAATTTGTGGAGGACACAGATGCCCAGGTGCGACTGATTCGAGTTAGCATGCTAGAGGCCCAGAGCCGCCAGGTTAGGTATTACGATGCGTAGTATCATCAGGTAGAGTTCCAGGTTGGAGACTGGGTGTTCTGGAAGATACGTCTGATGCATGGAATCTCGCAGGTTCGCAGGCGGAAGAAGCTCAGTTCGAGATAGATGGAGCTTTACAGGATCCTGGAGTGGATCAGCCCGTTGGCTTATAGACTGGAGCTGTCGCCGGAGTTAGCAGGTTTGCATGACGTCTTCCATGCCTCCTCCTTTAGGAGAGCTCTACTACGGCCGAAGCTGCGGATTTCTACTATAGATGGCCCAGTAGCTTCCGATCGATTGATTCACTTAGAGCCGGTCCAGATAGACGACACTGAGATGCGAGTCTTGCGGTGCAAGAAGGTCCCGTTGGTCAAGGTCCTGTGGAGAAATCATGGACATGAGAAGCTTATCAGGGAGCCACTAGAACTGAAACAGCAGAAGTATCCGGAGCCTTTTGCGTCGGGTAAAATTAGTTTCTTAAGGGATGTTACATACAACCACTTGCGGTAGAAACCCCGCAGGACTAACCTGAATTTCAGGGACGAAATTATTATTTTTGTTTATTGGGATTTGTAACATCCCCCAAACAACTAGACCCCTTGAGTGGTTTTGTCATGACTAGGTCATGACAAAACCCTCGGAAGCTTGAAGAGATCACTTGGCCTTAGGCTTGAAGGGGAAGATTACCTTGGTCTACAAATAACAATTTCCAGTTAACAAGCATAGGGTTGGAGTTAAGGGCCGCACCTTGACCATTTGACCCCACCATGGCACACCTAACCCTTTGGAGGGTCCCTTGGAGCATTTAGGACCCATTGGGGTCAACCAAAGAGGCCAAATTGATAAAAGTCAACCCTAAACCCAAATTGGTCAAAGTAACCTAATTAGGGTCAATTGACCCCCACCATGCCAAATTGACCCTACCTAGACCTTCCTAACCCTTAAGGGAGTCCAATGGGTCATAAGCCACCCATTGGGGCCAACCCAAATGGTCAAATTGACCAAAGTCAACTCAAGCTTAATTTAGGTCAAATTACCGTAATTTGACATAATCAAGCCCAATCCACTTGGGCTAGCCCCAATTGGAGTAGCCCATTAGCTTTGGCAGGATGATAATACCAGGAGTTATTACTCAATTTCTGTAAATGGTGATTAGGAGAGAGAAATCTCATTTTCTCCAAGAATGGAGGAGAGAGAAAGAGAGGGATTAATGGCATTTATGGCTTAGGGAGAGAAATAGCCACCAATTCCTCCTCTAATGTCTCCATTCAGTTTCCCCAATTAATTTGGAGGAGTTTAATGGCCATTCCCGACCACATAGAGGGAGAATTTGAGAAGTTTCACCATGGCTGAAAATGGCCATCAATGGCCATTCATGGAAATTGGGAGTTACACACTTCCCCTCCCCGAATTGATTCATTGAAAAGCTTCAAGGGACAGAGGGGGTTATTTTCCCCCATTCACTCGAAGGAATCGTGCAACTTGGTGCGGAGGTTGCTGAGGCACCAAGAGGCAAGGATCGGCCATGGCCAATCGGGAGACGACAAGGCAATCACCCCACCACATAGGTCTGGTTCTTCATCTCTCGCTCTGTGGATAGATCTCATCAGATTGCTTGCAAGGATTGGGGCCAATTGGTCCCAAATCGGGTAGGCCACTTTCGTATCCCTGCTCTGGACACTTCCGGCTGGCCAAACACCGCTATTCGCCGGCCACCCCCTCAACGAAGGTGGTGGTGGCATTGGCCGGCCGGGGCGGCGCTTAGGTGGCCGGGAAAACAAGGAGGAAGGCAACCCAGGTCGGGGTAATCTTAGCTGTCGGCTCGAGCTTGAAGACGACCAGATGCCGTCCAAAGCTGCGCCAAGATTCATGCTGGATCGAGTTAATTATGAAATGATTGTGTTATAAGGTTATTCCATTTTGAAATTGAGTTCGTCGAACTGAAAGTTGAGTTCGTCGAACTCAAAGTTGAGTTCGTCGAATGGAATACAAGGCTGAGTTCGTCGAGCTGAGAAGCAAGTTCATCGAACTGATAGTTGAGTTCGTCGAACTCAAAGTTGAGTTCGCCGAACGGAATACAAGACTGAATTCGCCAAGCTGAGAAGCAAATTCGTCGAACTGAACCCGGCGTTCGTCGAACGTAATAGATTTGCCAAACTGAATTAATTCGTCGAACTGAATATGGAGTTCGTCGAACAGAGAGATATTAACTGAACCGGCTGGAGATTGGATTTTGTCGAACTGAAGCAGCGACGTTCGTCGAACGCGGAATTGATTTCGTCGAACGCAGCTCAGATTTAGTCGAATGCAGAATTTTATTTTAATTAATTACTTTCTAAAGTAGTTCATTTTAATTATTAAAAATAGTAGGACCACTCAAATGAAATAGTGGTCAATACCAAAGATGTATCCCTTAGAGTCTATTTTATTTTGAAATTTGTTTCAGCCCAAAAGGAGTTCTGTAGCTCCCTGTGGGTCCATTTTGGTGGGACTGGTGCCTAGTGTAGGACAACCACCATTTCTTGAATAACTTTTGATTAGTTTATGGGATTGACTTGAAAATTGAAACCTAGGCTATTTATACCTACACCCATAACATACCCAAAGATGGGAATTTTAGGAGAACCTTTTTCTAAGGTTTTTGTAATAATTACATAAATCAAATATTAATTAACTATTAGGTCAAATGACCTCCAATTCCCTCCAAATTTTGGTGGATACTTCTTAGGGTTATCATATGACCCTGGTAAAAATCTCAGACCAATTGGGACTGATTTGGTTGGGTAATTTGTCAACCCAAGTTAGGTCAAATTGGGTCAAAGATATGACATGGTGTTTATCTTGGGGTATGGTGGTCAGAACTCATCACCATGAGTTGAAACCTTGACCACTGGTTTAGGATCACCTAAAACAGCTTCATGTGTAATGTGGGGTGGTGTAGAGGTGGATATGCCCTAGGACCCTAGTTTTACCCCTTGGGGTGCAGATAGAGCTTTGTGAAGTACATGTGGTCAAAAGCAATAGAATGGCCATGGAACCTAGGAGATATGTTCATGGGATGTATTTATGCCCTAGGAAATTTTGAGAGAATTTTAGGAGAATTTATTACCCCTAAATTAAGTCGTAACCCCTTTAGGTAAACTTCTTGTAAGAGATATTTACATGCACAAATGATCCTAGATGAAGATGAAATCTTGGTGGTGCCTTTAAAATCATAATATTGACCCCTCGTAATTTTTGCATAATTTATTTAATGATTTAACTAGTATTTCATTCTCAAGGCACCTATTTTATCTTAATTTTAAGAAATATAGATAAGGGTCCAAAACTCTCTGGAAAAATGTGCAACTTGGTGATAGGACATTTCAGAGTACTGGGAAGCTCTGTGAATTTTTATATATCTTTGGAGGTTGTTATCAGTAGGATACTTCATAACTTGTGCAAATTAGGAATTATTTGGATTAATTATGCCAGTGAGGAAATGATTCCCATAAATTGTGAAACTCAGTAATTAAGCTTTTCTGGACATAATAGAGGTCTGGTAATTGTCCTATCATTTTGGAATAAGTATTCTTGGTAGTTCCTTCATAAATCTTCAAATTTGGATAGATGATAAATATTAAAAACAGAGGACATTTCCTTACTGTAAAATTGTGATATTCATTACATACTATTATTTTGGCATGATAGATTTATCTTAATTTTATGGGAGTCATATCATAAGAATACCTTACAATTCATGCTCATATTCATACTTGGCAAATATTGGAGAAATGATAATAAATGCAAATAAGTAGGGAAAAATATGATTCTCTGGATTTAGTTTTGAAACATCATGATAGACCTCCAGTAAATATCTTGAGTCAGTTGGATGAATATTTGGAGTACCTCTACTTATAAGCTTCATATAGTTAGTTTGGTCTACATATAGTAAAAATGTGAAACTTGGGTATTTAAGGGCCTACCAAGTGGAAGTGACATGTAGTTGGTGTACATGGTCAGGTTGACCCCACCATGGCACACCTAACCCTTTGTAGGGTCCCTTGGAGCATTTAGGACCCATTGGGGTCAACCAAAGAGGCCAAATTGATCAAAGTCAACCCTAATCCCAAATTGGTCAAAGTAACATAATTAGGGTCAATTGACCCCCACCATGCCAAATTGACCCTACCTAGACCTTCCTAACCCTTAAGGGAGTCCAATGGGTCATAAGCCACCCATTGGGGCCAACCCAAATGGTCAAATTGACCAAAGTCAACTCAAGCTTAATTTAGGTCAAATTACCCTAATTTGACCTAATCAAGCCCAATCCACTTGGGCTAGGCCCAATTGGAGTAGACCATTTGCATTGGGAGGCTGATAATACCAGGAATTATTACTCAATTTCTGTAAATGGTGATTAGTAGAGAGAAATCTCATTTTCTCCAAGAATGGAGGAGAGAGAAAGAGAGGGATTAATGGCATTTATGGCTTAGGGAGAGCAATAGCCACCAATTCCTCCTCTAATGTCTCCATTTAGTTTCCCCAATTAATTTGAAGGAGTTTATGGCCATTCCCGGCCACGTAGAGGGAGAATTTGAGGAGTTTCACCATGGCCGAAAATGGCCATCAATGGCCATTCATGGCAATTGGGAGTTACACACTTCCCCTCCCCGAATTGATTCATTGAAAATCTTCAAGGGACAGAGGGGGTTATTTTCCCCCATTCACTTGAAGGAATCGTGCAACTTGGTGTGGAGGTTGCTGAGGCACCAAGAGACAAGGATCGGCCTTGGCCAATCGGGAGACGACAAGGCAATCACCCCTCCACATAGGTTTGGTTCTTCATCTCTCTATGCGTGGATAGATCTCATCAGATTGCTTGCAAGGATTGGGGCCAATTGGTCCCAAATCGGGTAGGCCAAAAGCTCCACTTTCGGAGCTTTAAATCCCTCCTCTGTATCCCTGTTCCGGCCACTTCCGGCCGGCCAACCACCACTATTCGCTGGCCACCCCCTCAACGAAGGTGGTGGTGGCATTGGCCGGCCGAGGCGGCGCTTAGGTGGCCGGGAAAACAAAGAGGAAGGCAGCCCAAGTCGGGGCAATCTTAGTCATCGGCTCTGTTGTTTATTGGGGTGTCTACTTAATCACCTAGAGGGGGGGGGGGGGGGGTGAATAGGTTTTTCTTTTTATAATATCCCCCTTTAGGTTTTTCTTACTTTCTGGTTAATAGATCTAAGAAATAGAGAACAAACCACAGAAACCACACAACTATCTATAGAGGTTCTCAAGACCGGGTATCTTGAGTAGTCCTCTCTCCCTCTGCGCCTACCCAGCAGTGTGCTAGGCTCGGCAAACGCCGCCAGAAACTTCAGGCCCTCAAGCATTACACCATAGACCCGCAAGTCCCAACAGCCTAGGCCCGCAAGCCCCTACTGCCCCCGAGCCCGCAAGCTCGACACTCAGGCCCTCAAGCCCTACAACACGGACCCCCAAGTCCCAACAGCCTAGGCCCGCAAGCCCCTACTGCCCCCTAGCCCGCAAGCTCGACAGATCGCACCCGCAAGCGCACTGCCCTGGCCCTCAAGCCTCACAACTCTCCATCCCTCAATCTAGACAAAGTCACACCCGCAAGTCCACTGCCCTGGCCCTCAAGCCTAACAGCACTCCAGCCCTCAAGCTAGACAAATTGGCCCGCAAGCCTTACAAGAAATTACAGTAAATTAAAACTGCTTCTTCTGCCTGATGGTGATTGACGACTTAGCCTGATGGAGATCGGCTTCTTTAGGTTGAAGAAGATGCTTCTTGAATCGGAGTTTCAACACTGGATCTTCTTTAGCCTTCACTTTCTTTGCCTGGTGTTGATCGGCTACCTTTCAGTCGATGATGATGACTGATTCTTCAGAGAGCACTTGAGTCCTGCTCTCTACTTTTTCTTCTTCTTCTCCGTCGAAAATACTGTTCTATTGAAGAGCGGCGGGATTCTTTTTCACGTTATTTTTCTTGCACAGCAAGCTTCTTCTTCTAGGGCAACTCTGTTCCCTTTTATAGGACGGACAAGCCGTATAACGGTCACATACAATTTCCTTTACTATCAGAAGCCCATCCATCATAGCAGGCCCTGATTGGACAATCAGGCAGCGACATTAATTGCTGACATCACGTCCACACGATTTGAATCCTGTCTTGAAGATATTTGCATCATTACGATGACAAGCTGTCTCTGACTTTGTCGTCGTGATCTTCCTTCTGCCTCTGATGGTGGTATCTCGACGATACAAGATATCCTGGCGATTCTGTATATACGACGATCTTCTTTCTCTGACAGTGTCGTCGTGAGCTTCCTTCTTGCATCATGTCGTCGTAATCATATGTTCTCTCGACGGCAAGAGTTCCACACGACGATGTCCTGCGTCTTCTCTGTGTTTGATGAACAACATTCTGCGATCGACGAACAGCATTCTGCGACCGACGAACTTACCATCCTTCGTTCGACGATCGCCATTCTTCATTTGAAGATCTTGCCACGTCTCATCGTTCGACAATCGGCATTCTTCATTCGACGATCTCGCCATGTCTCAGCGGTCGACGAATACTTTGCTTCTCAGCGGCTGCTGCTCTGCCCGTCATTACGATGACAAGCACGCTTTGTCGACGATATCTCCTATGCTTCTCGATGATATAGTACTAAGTTAAATAACTAAGGTGCATGACTTATTGTCGATTCCTGCAAGTATGAACTAAGTGGAATATTAAATACAAAGTGTGTTGGAGCATGCATTCCGCACTCGTTTGGTTTGAGAATAACAAATCCCGAATGTATTTGATCCTATTTTTTATTAATGGTGTGCAGATAACAGGTGCAAGGATAACATGTTTGCAATTGGAGCAAAATACCGATTTTCTAGAAATTGGAGCTATCGGATTTCCGACATCTAGCTAACGGATTTCCGATAGCGCACGATTTCTTCCCAGCGGTTGAGAGCTAACGGATTTTTGACGGCGCATGATTTCTTCCCAGCGGTTTATAGCTAATGGATTTCCGATAGTGATATCGGATATCTGACAGCCCACGATCTTCCCGCAACTCTACGACGTGCAGCAGTTACGCGAGCTAACGGAATTCTGATTGTAATATCGGATATCCGACAGTGCACGATCTTCCCGCAACAGTACGACGTGCAGCAGTTACGCAAGCTAACGGATTTTCGATAGTGATATCGGATATCCGACAGCCCACGTCTCAACCACGACCTCAACTCCGCGCAGAAACGTCGAATTAGTGGGACACGTGGCAGCCTCTGGAGATATCGGATTCTGGCGATACCTAGCTAACGGACGACGACAGCTCTTTTCTTTGTTAAAAGGGTTCAGAACTTCGTGGATTTTATGCCTTCAGACTTGCAAGCCTTCTTCCTGAGTGTTATCGTCCAGAGAGCTCCAGAGAACGAAAATCCCCATCCTTGAAGAAGAAAAGAGAGATCGAAGCCGAAGAATGTACACGCGTTCTAAGGAGACTTTCTCAAGGATTCTTTGCTGCTTTGGTCCAGAAATTCTAAAGTGGGTTTTTAATTTGTATTTCATTTATATTTACATTCATCTTGTAATCATTGTAGAAATCGTCGTCTTGCGTGCGACGTCTAAGTCTGTGTGAGGCTTAGGGGAAATCATCACCTTGTGTGTGGTGTTAGATCCTTGTGTGGTCTAGGGTAAATCATCGTCTTGTGTGCGGTGTCAAGTCCTTGTGTGTCTTGGGAGAAAATCGTCGCCGTGTGTGCTGCGTCTAGATCAAGATTTGATTTAGGGAGAGGCTAGTGTCTTTATCTGGGAGATATAGGCTATAGTCAACCGGTCCTTAGGAGAAGGACCGGTGAAAAGAGACAAGAGATTTTATTAATTGTAAGCCTTTGATTCCAAGCTTTATTGGAATTATTTCTACTCATTATCTTTGATGAAATAAAATCTTATTTTTAAATTCAATTATTTGTCTCTATATTCATATATTGTTTCGTTTGTTACAAAAAGTATCAAAGTTTTAAATTGCCCTTATTCACCCCCCCCCCCCCCCCCCCCCTCTAAGGGCGCCACAAGATCCAACAAGTGGTATCAGAGCTAGGTTAATTCCTTATAAGGTTTAACCACCTGGAATTATGGCGCACCATGATCATGCATTTTCTGAGGGGCAAGGAATAACTAGACCACCATTATTAACGGGTTCCGATTATAATTATTGAAAAACTAGGATGAGGTGTTTTTTAATATCATTAGATATTGAAGCATGGAATATAATAGAAACAAATTATACTCATCCTACTTTTACAATTGGTGATATTTTCATGGAGAAACCCAAAGATAAATGGGATTACCAGGACAAATTAAAATGCAAAAATAATGCAAAAGCAATGAACGCATTATTTTTTGCTCTTGATAAAACTGAATTTAATAGAACCTGCGCATGTCAAACTGCATATAATATTTGGAATTTATTGGAAATTACTCATGAAGGTACCTCCCAGGTGAAGGATTCAAAGCTTTTCCAATTGGAGTCAAAATTCGAAAAGTTCAGGATGGAGGTAAATGAGGAAGTGGATACCATGTACACAAGATTCACTAAGTTGGTAAATGACTCAAAAGTTTTAGGAATTTTTTTTTCAAATGGTGATTTGGTGAGAAAACTTCTTAGATCTCTCCCCCTAAATTCAATCCCAAAGTGACGGCTATTTCTGAATATCATGATCTTAAAGCTCTTAATATTGAAAGCCTGATTCGGAACTTGAAAACTCATGAAGTTGAATTGAAAATTCAACAATAAGAGTAAATGGAGCCAAAGAAGAAGGGATTGGCTCTAAGATCTAAGAAGGAGGAAAGTAGTGATTCTGAGGAGGAAGAAGAAGATGAGGAAAGTTTATTTGTTAGAAAGTTTAGAAAATTTATGAAAAATCCAGAGAGGAGGAATTCATTTAAGAAGTATTATAAGAAGGAGACGTTTAGAAAGAAAAAAGGAAAGGAAGTCGATGAGGAGGAAGAGAGACCTCCACCGGAGTGCTATCACTGCAAGAAGTTAGGACACATCTGAAGCAAGTGTCCAAAGTACTTAAAAGAACTTAAAGAAAAGAAGCACAAAGGGTCGAAGAAGGTGTTGAAGGCTGAAACATGGGATGATACTACTTCTGAGGATGCAAGCAGTTCAAGCTCAAGTAAAGAAGAGGAGGCCAACATGTGCTTAATAGGAAAGAGCGTCATATCTGATGACGAATGCAGTGTCCAAAGTGACACTGAGTTAACTCCTCCAACCTACGATGAATTATTTTCTGAATTTTTAAAGACTTGTAATTTTTTTGAAAAGAGTTTAAAAGATAATGATCTTCTTAAATCTGAAAATAAAATTTTGCTTAAAGAAAACAAAAATTGTTAAATGAAATTAAGACTATTGGAAAAAAAGATATTTCTTGCCAAGAGTGTGATCACTTTTTGGGAAGAATTAAAGAACTTGAAGAATCTCTTTCAAAATCTCATTCTACAATAAAAATTCTTACTAAAAAGAATGAGATTTTAGAGAGAGATCTGAAATCTTCAATTTCCAAAGTCCATGAGGGAAAGAAATCTTTTGAACGTAGATGTGTAAATCTAGTATCCGAGAACACAGAAATGAGAAACCAGATTCATGACTTAACGCTAGCCATGAAAAAATTTGGAATGGGCCGAAGATCACTGGATATGATCTTAGGATACCAACGCCATGGATCTGGAAGGTTTGGACTCGGATACACGTCAGGAAGCTATCGCCCAGCGACAACCACTGTCGTCGGCGACAGCGAAAAGTCCAGAAATTCTGTTTTTAAAAATTCTGAAGTTAGTAAATTGTCTAATACTGCATCCTCATCCAGTAAAAGTTCAGAAAAGTTATACTCTTCTCAATACATTACATGTGCCAAATGCAATAGATTTGGTCACACTACGGACTCTTGCTGGAGGAAAGGAAAAAGTAAAATTAAACAAATCTGGGTGCCTAAGGCTTCTACCTATACTATGGGTGGAACCACTTGGGTAACCAGATCTTTACTCACCTCTTCTTTCTAGGTGTGTTGGCAGGCTAAGGACAAAGAAGACGTGTGGTACTTGGACTCAGGTTGTTCAAAGCACATGACGGGCAATAAAGAGAAGTTCCTTAGCCTGGAGATGAAGAAAGGAGGAGTTGTTACATTCGGAGATAATGGAAAAGGAAAAATCATCGGCATCGGAGTTGTGGGTAACAAATTTTTTTCAATTTCAAATGTTTTATTTGTAGAAGGATTAAAACATAATTTGACTTCTATTAGTTAATTATGTGATAAGGGTTTAGATGTTTTATTTGAATCTTCTACAAATTTGTGCAAAATTATTAATTCTAAAACAAAAGAAATTGTTTTTACCGCACCTAAATGTCATAATGTATATATGATTAAATTTCTTGATTTTTCAAATTCTACTTTAAAATGTTTTTTATCAAAAAATGATGAATTAGAATTATGGCATAGGCGACTTGGACATACTAGTGCCAAGTTAATTACAAAGCTTTCAAAAGATAAATTAATTAAGGGTTTACCATTGTTAAATGGAAATTTATCTTCTTCATTATGTGTGCCTTGCCAAAAAGGAAAATTTTCAAAATCATCCTTCAAAAGTAAAAATATTATTTCTACCACTATGCCACTTCAATTAATACATATGGATTTATTTGGGCCAATTGGAATTTCTAGCTTAGGAGGTAGAAAATACACATTTGTATTGATTGATGATTATTCTCGTTTTTGTTGGACTTTATTTCTAACCTCCAAATCCGATGCATTTTCAGAATTTTCAAAATTATGTTTGCGTATTAAAAATGAATTTGAGTTAAAAATTAAACGCATACGATCAGATCATGGAGGAGAATTTGAAAATGAAAAGTTTATTTCTTTTTGTACGGAGTTAGGACTTAAACATGAATTTTCCGTTCCACGCACACCACAGCAAAATGGTGTAGTGGAGAGGAAAAATAGAACTCTTCAAGAGTTAGCCCGTACGATGCTATCTGAATTTAAATTACCAAAAATTTTTTGGGCTGAAGCGGTTAGTACGACATGTTATGTAATTAATAGAGTAATGCTTCGCCCTATTTTAAAATTAGCTCCTTATGAATTAATTTTTAATAAAAAACTAAATGTTTCTTATTTCAAAGTTTTTGGTTGTAAATGTTTTATTTTGAATTCTAATGATTCCTTAGGAAAATTTGATGAAAAAAGTGATGAAGGTATTTTTATTAGCTATTCTTCAACTAGTAAAGCTTATAGGATTTTAAATAAAAGAACAAAAATAGTTGAAGAATCTATTCATGTTAGGTTTGATGAGTTTGCTTCATGTGTAGAAAAGAAAATTATAGGAAAAGAAGATGAACCCCTTCCTTCGGTGGAGAATGATGATGAAGAACTTGGAGAAAATGAAGAAGAAAAAGAAGAAGAAAGAGAAGGAGAAAGAGAAGAAGAAGATAGAGAAGAAGAAGAAAGAGAAGAATATGTGCCTCCAAGTGAATTGAGATTTTCAAAGGATCATCCAAAGGAGCTTATCATTGGAGATCCGCAAAAAGGGGTTAGTACTCGTTCATCGTTACATGTCTTATTTTCAAACCTTTGCTTTGTCTCTGAAATAGAACCAAAAGATGTTTCCACCGCTTTAAATGTTAAATTTTGGTTTTTAGCTATGAATGAAGAACTTAATCAATTTGAACGTAATAAGGTTTGGAATCTTGTAGAACGACCCAAAAATCGTCCTGTAGTTGGAGTCAAGTGGATTTTTAAAAATAAATTGGATAATGAATCTAGAATTGTTAGAAATAAAGCCAGATTAGTTGCAAAAGGTTATGCACAAATTGAAGGGATAGATTTTGATGAAACTTTTGCACCCATAGCAAGATTAGAAGCGGTTAGGATATTACTTGCATTTTCTTGTTTTAAAAGATTTAAATTATATCAAATGGATGTCAAAACCACATTTTTAAACGGGTATATAAAAGAAGAGGTTTATGTAGAACAACCCCCTGGCTTTATAAATGAAAAATATCGAAATTATGTTTATAAATTAGATAAAGCACTTTATGGATTAAAACAAGCGCCTCGTGCTTGGTATGATCGATTAACTCAATATTTGTTAAAACAGGATTATAAAATTGGAAGTGCCGATTCTACACTCTTCATTAAGCAAATTGATCATGATTTAGTTATTTTGCAAATTTATGTTGATGATATTATTTTGGAGCCACTAATGAAGAGTTGTGTAATGAAGTAGTTCAAATTATGAAAAATGAATTTGAAATGAGCATGGTAGGAGAACTTTCATATTTTCTAGGTTTTCAAATTACACAAAAACATGATGGTATTTTTATATGTCAATCCAAATATATTCATGATATGTTAAAAAGATTTGGATTTGAAAATCTTAAGCATGCAAACACTCCTATGAGTACTTCACTAAAATTAGGAAAAGATGAAAGTGGAGTTTCAATTGACCAAACCCTTTATAGAAGCATGATAGGATCTTTATTATATTTAACCGCATCTAGACTTGACATTATGTTTGTCGTTTGTTTATGTGCTAGATTTCAGGCTAATCCTAAAGAGTCACATTTAAAAGCGGTGAAACGCATCTTTCGATATCTTATAGGAACATCTAAATTAGGATTATGGTATCCTCATAATGATTCCTTTATTTTACATGGTTTTTCGGATTCAGATTATGCGGGATGTTCTTTAGATAGAAAAAGCACTAGTGGGACTTGTCATTTTATCGGCCCTTCACTTATATCATGGTCGAGTAGGAAACAAAATTCTGTTGCCCTCTCTACTACCGAGGCCGAATATATTGCACTAGGTAGTTGTTGTGCCAAAGCTCTTTGGATGTCACAAACATTAGAAGACTTTGGCTAATAAAAGTGCTATAGACTTAACTAATAATCCCGTATTACACTCTAGATCTAAGCATATAGATGTCCGACATCATTTTATAAGAGATCATATTAAGAAGGGTAATGTAAAAATCAATTTCATAGGAACGGATTCACAACTAGCAGATATATTCACTAAACCGTTACCGGATTCCCGTTTTTCTATGCTTAGGCTAGAATTAGGAATCCTAGACATTTCACAATGATTATATCACTATTTATAACCTATAAAATCTAACAAAATAAAACCATCAAAATAGCTATTCATTTTAAAAAAAACTAAATCTTAACATATACATTCACCATCATATAACATGTCCAAATATCAAATATTATTATAGAACTTTAATAAAAGGGTACTTCAAATGTCTCATACAAGAAATACACAAAAATTGAAGAAAGATCTGGGTTGGGCAGCTATCAGATGGCGACAGTAAGATGTCGGATGGCGATAGCTCCCAGAAGTCTTTTTCACTCCGAATCCTCATCATTTCTACTGCCTGCTCCACTACTTTCTGGAATATCATAATCTGATCTCCTTATCACTGTCTTCCTCCGCCGAGCCTGACTAACCGATTGGCGATGCATCTCCTCCTCTGCCGGCACTTCCCATTCCGCAGCTTCAGAAGGCGTAGGCTTTAATTTAAGTCCTTTTACAAGGAATTTTATAAACTTCTGCATTCGCGTCCGATCCTTCTTCATCTCTACTTTGTGTTCTTCAAAGGACCTTCTATGCTCTTGAAAATCATCTATATGTCTATCCAACCTTGTTTGGAAAGAATCGAGTGCCTCCCGCATAGACCCTCCACGTGCAATAGGAGGCTCTCTCATTTCCGTAGTAGGCGGCTTCCTTTGATTTTTCTTACCTATAACCGTCGTTTGATATATCTCCGGGAAACAATCTCCAAGATAAAAATTTTGATCGATCCATGCGTATTTCTTGAATAGGATATGCTGGATAATCGCACCCAAAGGGAGGGTGTGTGCCTTTTTCCACTCCGGATTTTTGAGGCGATATGTATAATGAATCATATATAAAAGAAGATCGGCCACATCAAATAACTCCTTCTCCACTATAAAATAAGTCACAAGACTAAGTTGAGACGTAATACTATGAGTATCACCGGACTTCAACATAATCGTGTGCCTTAGTATATCTAAAACAAGACGAGCATCGTCTGTCAATGTCGTCATAGTGGTTATAAGGTTTTTTGTGGAATTTCCATGCAAAGACACATTCATTAGGGTCCAATCTCTCTCAAGTCTATAATTCTCCACTATGTCCAACACATTCTCACTCTCCATTATTCCAAATTCACTTCTTAAATCAAATGGAGTGATCCCCACATATTGACCTTAAATTTTGGATCTAACTCCTCCATTCAAATCGGTATATGACGGATCCTCAAGATGATTATAAAATTCTCGGACTAAAAAGGAGGAGAAAATTCTTGGATAATGACCGAGAGTATACCTGCCTCAGCAAGCATAAAATTGACTCGTTCATGCTAGGGGAGATCAAATTCCATGATTTTTGAAATTCCGATTTGGGTCTTTTCTATGCCCGGGAAACTTTGATAAGAAGAATGAGCGTCTCCTGACTCACACCTTCTCGATCTCCAACTGGAAGACATATCTGCATGAGACATAAAAATAATAAAAAAACAACAACAAAATGGACCTGTCGGATATCCGATACCCCTCTGTCGGATATCCGATAGCTAAACGTTTATGCTTCCGAAATTTTTTTCACAAAAAATCTTCCTATCACAAATCCACACAGTTTTCACACAGAAAATATTCTTCAACATTTATATAATTTTTGAAAAATCAAAATTTTGGTGAAAATCAGTATTCATCATCTTCTTCCTATAACACTTCAATTTTTTTTATCATCATCTTTTTCCTATAAAGCTGATACCTATAAACTTCTAGATCTCCACACAAACAACAAGAAAGAAAGGAAAATCATGTTTCAACACAAAAATACAACAAAAATTTCTAATTTTACTTCAAAATCACATGATCTAAATCTCTTATAAACACCAAGATCTAAAATGTCTAGATCTCCTAAACATTCTACAAATTATCTTCACAAAACTCCATGAAAACCAAGAGGATTATCAAAATCACAAAACTATTGGAGAAATTTTAAACAAAACTTGCAAAATCTACATATCTCACCTTAGATCTGAAGTTTTCCGTCACCTAGAGCTCTAGATCTCAGAATTTTGCCTAAAACTGAAGTGAGGTGTCAAGCAAATGACGAAACGCATCCTTTTATCTTTTCCGAGCTGTCGGATGGCGACATCCAGCTGTCGGATTTCCGACAGCTCCTGAACATTAAATTTCTTCACTAGCTTTTTCATTCCCTATCTCTATAAATGTTCATATGAGAAATTTTTAATCTTGCATAAATGATTCTTCATGTGTTATTTTTTGTAAAAATAGCTTAACACATGATTATGATGTTCAATCTTAAGTTATCATTGTAATGACACTTTCATAGTCATTAAGAATTGTTTTCGCATGCCTCTAAGTATAAGAAATCTTTTATCTATGACAATGAGCAATCACAAACACTTACTTTGCTAATACATGTTAATAACATTTATTTTATACATACATCATGATTGATCGAACATAACAAAATACATTTCATAAATGCTACCTTCAATTTTGCTACTTTGCACTTATTCAAATTATACCATTTTTTTGCATGCAAGTGAATTCGGAGATCCTTTACATATATGAATATTCAAAACAAAAAGAGGCAAATTCAAATGCAAAACATATATTTTGCTAAAAATATTTTAAAAAAATTAAAATTGAAAGGATCCTCCACCAAGCACTACTTAGCCTCCTGATAAGTCTTAATGAGCATTGTGAGGTTAAGCACCTTGGAAAGAATTGTAAAGTGTCTTGTTATGCAAAAACAAAATGGTCCTTTTATATACTTGCAAAGTTTCAATAAGTTCATAAGTTTGGCTTTATGTATATTTATGTTATGTTTAACAATTCCATGATCATGTATATTTTAAATATATTCATATGTATTCTTTCTCAAAGTATCACTACTACACTTCATTGTTATTTATAAAATTTCTTCTTATGAGAATTGGACCGAAACGATTCAATATTCTATATTCTCATGTGTCTTTCTCTGATAATTGAAATTGAATCTCATCATGGTTAAGTATATTTGCTTCTATACATTATAACACATTACTAGAATGCTTAGACTAATCTCTACGGTTTCCTATCTCATATCATATAACGTACAAGGCTTCCGCTAGTGTACTCCAATTTCTCTATACTCTTTCTTATTTTTCTTCCATATCTCTATGATACTATTTCCTCGTCTCTATTCATTACTTTTGATAATATCAAAGGGGGAGAAGATAATAAGAAATCATAAGTAATCACTTAAATCACTTAAAATACTTAATTAATTAAGTGAGCATTCATGTAGGGGGAGTTTATATGTAGGGGGAGTTTATATGTCGGGAGAGAATATTTTGGGGAAATCATATCATATTAAGGGGGAGATCATGAAGATCAAACGTTCACATTTGTACACACATGATATACTTTTCAATATCTCTATAGGATTTATTCGATTTCTTTTTATAAGGATTTGTTATTATCAAAAGGGGGAGATTGTTGGAGCATGCGTTCCGCACTCGTCTGGTTTGAGAAGAACAAATTCCGAATGTATTTGATCCTATTTTTGATTAATGGTGTGCAGATAACAGGTGCAAGGATAACATGTTTGCAATTGGAGCAAAATACCGATTTTCCAGAAATAGGAGCTATCGGATTTCCGACAGCTAGCTAACGGATTTCCGATAGCGCACGATTTCTTCCCAGTGGTTGAGAGCTAACGGATTTCTGACGGCGCACGATTTCTTCCTAGCAGTTTATAGCTAACGGATTTCCGATAGTGATATCGGATATCCGACAGCCCACGATCTTCCCGCAACTCTACGACGTGCAGCAGTTACGCAAGCTAACGGATTTCTGATAGTGATATCGGATATCCGACAGTGCACGATCTTCCCGCAACAATACGACGTGCAGTAGTTACGCAAGCTAACGGATTTCCGATAGTGATATCGGATATCCGACAGCCCACGTCTCAACCACGACCTCAACTCCGCGCAGAAACGTCGAATTAGAGGGACACGTGGCAGCCTCTGGAGATATCGGATTCTGGCGATACCTAGCTAACAGACGACGACAGCTCTTTTTTTATTAAAAGGGTTCAGAACTTCGTGGATTTCATGCCTTCAGACTTTCAAGCCTTCTTCCTGAGTGTTATCGTCTAGAGAGCTCCAGAGAACGAAAATCCCCATCCTTGAAGAAGAAAAGATAGATCAAAGTCGAAGATTGTACACGCGTTCCAAGGAGACTTTCTCAAGGATTCTTCGCTGCTTTGGTCCAGAAATTCTAAAGTGGGTTTTTAATTTGTATTTCATTTATATTTAGATTCATCTTGTAATCATTTTAGAAATCATCGTCTTGCGTGTGACGTCTAAGTCCGTGTGAGGCTTAGGGGAAATCATCACCTTGTGTGTGGTGTTAGATCCTTGTGTGGTCTAGGGTAAATCATCGTCTTGTGTACGGTGTCAAGTCCTTGTGTGGCTTGAGAGAAAATCGTTGTCGTGTGTGCTGCGTCTAGATCAAGATTTGATTTAGGGAGAGGCTAGTGTCTTTATCTGGGAGATATAGGTTATAGCCAACCGGTCCTTAGGAGAAGGACCGGTGAAAAGAGACAAGAGATTTTATTAATTGTAAGCCTTTGATTCCAAGCTTTATTGGAATTATTTCTACTCATTATCTTTGATGAAATAAAATCTTATTTTTAAATTCAATTATTTGTCTCTATATTCATATATTGTTTCGTTTGTTACAAAAAGTATCAAAGTTTTAAATTGCCCTTATTCACCCCCCCCCCCCCTCTAAGGGCGCCACAAGATCCAACAAAGTGAAGTATTCTTGACTTGTTGACTTCTTCAAATCAGGAATCATGTGAGCAGGGTTCCCAACAATCTCCCCCTATTTGAAGAAGTCCGAATCTCAATTCAAGACTACTTTCACTTGACAGCAATTATTATAATCTTGCATAGAAGGCTCTGTATTTAAGGGTTTACTTATCTTTTGCTGACCATATGAGTACATCAATCTTGTGGCTCCCCCTAGATTTGATGCCTCTTCTTTTGTGGCTCCCCCTTCTTCTTGACATCTTTGCTCCCCCTATCTTTGAAGTCTTCTTGATCATCTTAGTCTTGAGCATATTAATGCCATTCTCCCCCTTTCTAACTTCTTTCCTCCACTTGAGATTTTCTTGAGTGAGTGACTCCCCCTTGATGTGATAACGCCCCTTGGATTGACATGGGGTTAGGATTTCTTTAGTCCAGAGTTGACCCTAGATCACTTATGGTCCATTAGCCTTGTGTGCTGCTGATTGGCTAAGTGGACTTCCCTGCAAAATGGATTTAAAATCCCTTAGGAACCCAAGATAACTTGGGTCCTAGGTTCTTGTTAGCCCGACAAGGAATTCTTATACTTACCTCAGCCGCTCCGGAAGGTCTCTTCTTTGTACTGGGCACACTAGAGTTGTGCCAACAGTCAATGGCAAAGTGTCATGTTTTTCCACAGCACTAGCATTCAAACCTGTTGTATCTTCCCTTCTGTCTGACTGTATGAGCAGGGGTTCTTTGTCTGCGAATGACTGAATGAAGAAAAGAAGGTGAACTGTGCTGATGGTGGACATGATTTTTATTTCTGTCGACCACAGATATCCTTCTAGAGTTAGTCCTTTATAAGGATTTCTTCTCTTCTCTGAGCTCAAAATGATTTTGCCTCCTCACACCTTTCTGGGGCTCTTTGTAGATTCTAGGCATGATCTTGGATTTGAAGGAGCTTGTCACAGGCTTCATTTCAGTGGCAAGCTTATCCTCCACCCTTCTGATGTTGTCATTCTTGACCTTCAGGACATTGACCTTCAGGACATTGGGCTGCATTTTGTCCTTCTTCAGAAGAACTACTTCTCTGGTTAGTGAGTGACACAGCTCCTTGCTGTCAATTAGTGCCTTCAGAGTTTTCCCAAATTTGCCTATCAAGTCCTTTTTGAGTTGACAAAACTCAGCACTCTCTAGAGTTAGCTTTTCTGCTTTCTGTGAGAGATCAAGATTTCTTGCTTGAAGAGTGGAGATTTTTGCATCCTGCTGCTTGCATAACATCTTGAGAGTCTTGACTTCTTCTAGAAGATCATTGTATGATTTTGACTAGTCATCATTGCTGGATGAGCTTGTCTCTGAATCTGAGTCTGAAGTAGAAAGAGGAGCCCTTATGAGCTTGGGACAAACCTCATCATGATGACTCTCTTCTTCTGACGCAGATGAGACGGTCAATCTAAGCTCATCCTGATGACTCTCTTCTTCTAACGCAGATAAGACGGTCAATCCAAACTCATCCTGATGATTAGGTCCTTCCATAAGGATAGTTCGAGAATTCCACATCTCTTTTGCAGTCATGCAGTGAGCCAGTCTCTGGGACGTGGAGATATTAACTGCACCAGCAATAATGTCTTTGGCTTTCTTATCCAAGTTGTCTAGGATTTTCTTGGACACTGACTGAGAGAGATAATCCCCTTCTTGAACAACTCCAAACATTCTAGGATGTAACATCCCTCAAACAATTAGACCCCTAAGTTTGTTTTGTCATGACTAGGTCATGACAAAACCATAGGAAGAGCCCAAGACCTTGTGAACTTAGGAGAGAAGAAGAAAACCCAAGTGGTCTGCAAATAGCGACTTTCAGATACCAGGCCTAGGATTGGATTTAGGGGCCCCACCTTGAACCTTGACCCCACCATTGCATCCCTAACCCATTAGGGGACCTCTTGGAGCACCAAGGACCCATTGGAGTCAAATTAAGAGGCCAATTAGACCAAAGTCAACTTTAACCCTGAATTGGTCAAACTAACTCAATTAGGGTCAATTAGCCTCCACCATGCCAAATTGACCATGCCCCTACCCTTGTATGGGTACTAGGATCCTAATGGACCAAAAGGCCCCATCATGGGACCCCCAATTTGACCAATTTGCCCTAAACCCTAATTTGGTCAAAGTGCCATAATAAAGGGCAATTCACCCTCACCTTGTCAAATTGACTCCACATATACCTTCCTAACCCTTGAGAGAAGCCAATGGAGCTCAGGTCACCCTTTGGGGTCAACCCAATTGGTCTGTTTGACCAAAGTCAACTCAAGCCTAATTTAGGTCAAATTACCTCAAAATAGACCTAGTTTGCCCAAATTGGACCCAATCCATTTGAGCTAGGCCCAACTAAGGTGGTCCACCATCTGGTGGGCCTTGTAATTACTGAAATTACCACATAATTTCTGTAATTGTTGAGTAGGTGAGATAAAAAGGAAGTTTCCCCCAAATCGGAGAGAGAGGAAAGAGCATTCATGGTGATTATATGCTATTGATCCTTCAAATCCCTCCCAATTGATGAGCTTTCACCTTTCCCCATCAGTTACAGACAAATTTTGGAATTTTCTATGAACAGAGGGGCTGAATTAAAGGAAATTTAGAGTAACCAAAATTTGGGTTAATGGCCTTTAATGGCTTTTAGGATTAAAGCCATCCTAGCCGATTGAAACCCCTCCCATTTCCTTCAGTGCTCAGAGAGGAAGAGATCCCCCATTTTTCAAGTGAGTTTCGTGCAGAGAAATCCTAGATCGGCATTGCACCGAAAGCTCTAACACCAACAATGGCGACTCGCCGGAATTCGCGCAACCAAGCCCCCGCTCAGGTCCGATCCTCTTCTCCTCCCTTAGTGCTAGATCTCTTCATATTTCGGGGCTTGATCTGTGCTCAAAAGAGCCCGGATTGTGCTTCCGAATGGGTGCGGATCGTACTCTTTTTCCCTCCTCAAAAATCACGATCCGAACACCTCCGGCCGGCCAACCACCCCTATCGCCGGCCACCACCTCAACGGAGGTGGTGGTGGCATTGGCTGGCCGGAAGTAGGCGTAGATGGCCGGGAAATCACCCTGTAAAGAGGCCCAGGACGGGCTGTCGCAGGCCGTCCAGAGATTGGGGACGATGACGGAGAGCCGTCAGATCTTTATATTAATGTTTACGGATATATCATTTATTTCGTCGAGCACTGTAAGGATTTAGTCGAACGCAGCTTTGTTCAGATTTCGTCGAACGAAAGTTGGTCTGCTTTAGTCGAGCACTGCTATAATAGAAATTAGTCGAGTGCTGTTATTAGAGATATTAGTCGAGCGATGTTATTAGAGAAATTAGTCGAGCACAGCTGCGTTCGGCTTTCGTCGAACGCAGATTTGATCTGCTTTCGTCGAACGCAGCTTTTGTAAAGTTTCGTCGAACGCAGTTCTGCGTTAAATTAGTCGAGCGCTGTTATTAAGTATAATAGCCGAGCGAAATAGTTTTCATTGAACGCATATTTGATCTGCTTTCGTCGAATGAAGATTTGATCTGCTTTCATTAAACGCCGATTTTGAATTTCGTCGAACGCAGAAACAGTTATATAAATAAATGTTTATGCAATTTCTGTCACTTATTTTGCTGTAACTAGATCTAATTATTAAAAATACTTAGGCCCCTCTACATAAAAAATGGTCAACAACAAAGTTGTAGCCCTTAGGGTCTACTTTATTTTAAAATTGATTTCACCCAAAAGGAGTTCTGTAGCTCCCTATAGGTCCATTTTGGTGGGGTTGGTCCCTAGTGTAGGACAACCACCATTTCTTGAATAACTTTTGATTGGGAAATGATATGGACTTGAGATTTGAAACATAGTCTACTTATACCTACACACACAACATACAAAATGATGGGATTTTTAGAAGAACCTTTTTCTAAGGTTTTTGAAATAATTTCATAAATCATCTAATAATTAATTAGTGAGTTAGATGAGCTCCAATGCCCTCCAAATTTTGGTGGGTGCTTTTTAAGGTTAAGTTATGTCCTAGGTAAAAGTCTCAGCCCAATTGGGACTGTTTTGGTTGGGTAATTTGTAAACCCAAGTTAGGACAAATATTGTGAAAGTTAGGGTATGGTGTTTACCTTGGGGTATGGTGGTCAAAACTCATCACCATGAAGTGAAACCTTGGTAACTGGTTTAGGATCACCTAAGACAACTCCATGAGTGATATGGGGTGGTTTGGAGGTGGTTAAGCCCTAGAACACTAGTTCTATTCCTAGGTGTGCTTTTAGGACCTTGTGAAGGCCATGTGGTCAAAAGTCCCTTGATGGTTATGAAACTTGGTGGATAGATTCATATGGTGTAATTAGGCACTGGATAATTTTATAAGAATTTTAGGAGTCAATATTCCCTTTGAATTAGGACATGACTCTGTTAGGGAAACTTCATATAAGAAACATTTACATGCTTAAAATGTCTTGGATGATGATGAAACTTTGGTGGTGCCCTTATAATCATGGTTTAGACCTCCGGTAATTTTTGTGGATTTTATTAAATAATTTAATCAGTACTTCTTTCACAAGGCACTTATTTTGATTTAAACTTAAGGAAAATATTTGAGGGTCCAATACTATTTTATAAATTGTGCAAATTGGTGATAGGACATTTCAGAACATTAGGAAGCTCTGTGAATTTTTATAGAATTTTTGAAGACTTAAATCAGTAGGCTACTTCACAATTCATATAATTTGAGGTTTTCTTAAAGTATTTATGTTAGTGAAAAAATGATTTCCTTAAATCCTGAAACTTAGTCAGTAGCCTTTTCTGGTGAATACAAAAGTTTTGTAATTTTCCCATAATTTTAGTGTTGATCTTTTTGGTGGTTCCTTCATAAAACTACTATTTTGGATATGTGATAAATAATTAAATTAGAGGACAATTTCTTACTGTAAAAATATGATATGCTGTTTCTGATGTTATTTGATCATCATAGATTTATCATAATTTTTGGAGACCCATATCATAAGATTTACTTACACTTCTTGTTCATTTTCATACTTGGCAATTATTTGGAGAAATTAAAATAAATATTAATTAATTAGGGAAAAATGTGATTCTCTGGAATTATTCTTATAACATCATGATGGACCTCCAGTAAATAGATTGAGTCAGTTGGATGATTATTTGGAGTACCTCTAGTTGTGAGCTTCATATAATTAGTTTGGTCTGCGTATAGTAAAACTGTGAAACTTAGATTTTTAGTGACCTACGTGGTGGAAATGGTGTGCAGATGGTGCACATGGGTTGATCAGATGGTTGGAAGTCACCCCAGGAAGTGTATGTGAGGAAAGTGTACTTGGTGGGTTAAGAGAAAGGTTGTCCTGGGGATTGACAAAAGATAGTCTTTCCCCTGGTGTGTCTTAAAGCACTTAGGTCTAGTTCAAGTGAAACGGTAGAAGGGAATTCTTAAGGGTAGATACCAATAACAGTAAGTGTCTTGAGAAAGGGAACTTTGGGGTGTCATCCCATTACAGTTCCTAGTACCGTAGCGAGCCCCCTACAGGGTAACCCTCGGGAAGTCCAAGATTAAACAAAAGTCGTATGAGTATAGAAGATGTTAAGACTAACTAATAATATATTCACTCACACTCCAATGTCACGGGAGTTTGGTTGGTTTGGTACCCCGAGATGTAGGCTCGGTGGTGGTTGGTGCGGATTGTTGTTCTGGTGAGTTTGTGACTCAGATATGTTTTTGGTTGGGCAAGTTGAGCCCAGGTGGTTTATGTTTGGAGTTTGTAGATAGATAGTAGAACATGTTGCATATGCACAAGGTGGTGGGTCCTTAGTGTCGACGGTCGTTGCACCGACGTTGGTACTCGGGCTCGGCAAGTCTGGAATTTGCACTTAGCCATAAAAGTCTGGTGGTCCAGCCATAAGAGTACGCAGATGCTAAGCGGTTTTGCGCTGAGGCGTACGATAGGTCTAGGTTAGGTAGTGCATATACCAACCTAGAGGTGGGAGAGGCCCAACCCACCTCTTCCGTTTGCCACTATGGGAGTATCCTGGGAGTCTTGCTAGCTCTAAAAAGGGGGAACTAAAGGTCTGTGCGCATAGAGTCGAAGTGGGTGAGTTGCGCTTGTATGAACATAGCATAACTGCATACCTTGCCTGTCATAGCATAAACATTGCATTTAAACCCCAACCCCTATAGTAAGTCAGTTATGGGACTTCTTATACGATAGGCCTTGCTAAACGACCCCTTGGTCTATAGGTTTGTGTGGGCATTCCTATAAATCAATGGTTACCTTTCCTTTATATATGTCTTTACTTACTGCACTTTATTTATTCTTTACATGCTCTCACTATGCTTTATGACTTGCTTTGTTTACGCACTTATATACTTGAGTAGTGGTAGAACTCTTCCTGTAAAATATTCCCTGTCATCTGCTATTGTTATTACCCCTTGTTTGTCCTCCGCTTCATCCTTCCCGCTCGGTGCCTAGGAGTCACCGGGGGAGGGGTGGGGGATTGGCTTAGTCTTTTTGACTAACGGTCGGTGGACCTTATCATTTTAGGAGACCGCGACGAGGGAGTAGCACTAGAGGCCGGTGCAGATGGAGGTGGGGCAGTCCAGCATGGGAGCACCGATGACAGGATCCGTGAGTGGCTATTAGTTCTAGATATTTTGCTTCCGCGAGTGAATTTGTAGTGAGGCGTGATGTATCGGGCAGGAGCCCTTGTTATCTCTTCCTTTATTTCAGTTATATTTATGTGGACATCTCTTCGTGGATGCTTTACTTTTTATGTGATGTGGACTTGGCTTTATTTTTAGCTTATCTTTCTTTGCTTCTTTGTGATCGATTTGGCCGGCAGCATCGGCGTTTTGTAGTGGCGACCTTCCCGAGTGAGGGTGTCACCGCAAAGTGGCGGTTCTGGGCCTAAGACCCGGATGTTTGAGAAACAAATGGGGTCTTACATAGGATCTATTGCCTCCATGAATATTCTTACTCTTACTTTCCATGGGGCAAAGTTCTCTCTAGAGCACATAACTATTCTCGACTCCATACTTGTGAAACTAAGACACCCACTAGCAGATCTGTTCAAGCTGTTAAGCTTTTCTTTGAACAACCTCCCTCTGATACCACTTATTGTTTATTGGGGTGTCTACTTAATCACCTAGAGGGGGGGGGGGTGGGGTGAATAGGTTTTTATTTTTATAATATCCCCCTTTAGGTTTTTCTTACTTTCTGGTTAATAGATCTAAGAAATAGAGAACAAACCACAGAAAGCACACAATGATCTATAGAGGTTCCTCAAGACCGGGTGTCTTGAGTAGTCCTCTCTCCCTCTGCGCCTACCCAGCAGTGTGCTAGGCTCGGCAAACGCTGCCAGAAACTCTAGGCCCTCAAGCCTTACACCACGGACCCGCAAGTTGTTGGATCGGTCGGCGCCCTTAGAGGGGGGGGGGGGGGGTGAATAAGGGTTTTCAAAAACTTTATATTTTATTTAGAAAACTTTGGAATATTGCAATAATAAAACAAGAAGTCAAGTAAAACAAAAAGAGAGACAAGCTTTATTGATATTAAATAAGTTTTACAAAACTTGATCTCAATGGCGCTAGAGATCGGAGGCGAATAATAAAAACTCTTTTTCGTTTTCTATACCGACTCGTATCCCCACGAACCGGTTGGCTTTAGCCGATCTCTCCCAAGATACGGCCTCAAGCCGCTCTAGCCAATCTATCTCCAGAAAGGCCTCGAGCACCCCCTAGACCTAGCCTAGATCTAGTCGCCAACACGAGGCGAATTTCAGCCCTAAGTCCTACCCCAGACCTAGTCGCCAACATGAGGTGATTTCACTACCGTTTACAGAAAATATATGAAATGAAAAGACAATAATATAAAAACTCCCTCTATGTGGATCTCTTGGAGAAGTGGACGAAGGCCCGCAGAGTATGATCGTAGTCGATGCGGCCTTTCGTCACGATGATGACGCGTGTTGAAATCTTCTCCGCGGATCTCCTTAAGGCTTTATGGAATTGTGGGAGTATCGCTCTGAATCTTCCTCTCTCTGCTATGGCACGAAGCTCTGGAGTTTGGGATTGGAGGAGGATGAAGAATTCGGAGCAAAAGCATCCAATTTATAGCCTTCACGCTACCGCCGGCGCTAGCGCTGCCGCCGGCGCTAGCCCAGATTAGGAATGATCTTGCGCGACCGAATCTCCCATCCGTGGCAACAATTTGCTCTATGCCTCTTGTGCGCCATGCTACCGCCAGCGCTAGTAGCTACCGCCGGGCGCTAGCTCCTTCTAAAAATGCCGCCGGAATCGAGCTAATAAATGCTAGCGCCGGGCGCTATCGCTACCGCCGGCGCTAGTGAGCTTGTTCGAATTTTGGCCTCAATTTTGGGGGCATACATCATGAGTACTCCTAGAGTCATATGGACTATGTTAACCTGCACACTTGAACACACAAAATCAAATACACATAGGATTTGTTATTCTCAAACCTAGGAGATGCAGAAGACCGTGTTCCAACACAAGTCCCAACAGCCTAGGCCCGTAAGCCCCTACTGCCCCCGAGCCCGCAAGCTCGAGAGATCGCACCTGCAAGCGTACTACCTTGGCCCTCAAGCCTCACAGCTCTCCAGCCCTCAAGCTAAACAAAGTCGGACCTGCAAGTCCACTGCCCTGGCCCTCAAGCCTCGTAGCTCTCCAGCCCTCAAGCTAGACAAATTGGCCCGCAAGCCTTACAAGAAATTATAGTAAATTAAAACTGCTTCTTCTGCCTGATGGTGATTGGCAACTTAGCCTGATGGAGATCGGCTTCTTTAGGTTGAAGAAGATGCTTCTTGAATCGGAGTTTCAACACTGGATCTTCTTCAGCCTTCACTTTCTTTGCCTGGTGTTGATCGACTACCTTTCAGTCGATGATGATGACTGATTCTTCAGAGAGCACTTGAGTCTTGCTCTATACTTTTTCTTCTTCTTCTCCGCCGAAAAATACTATTCTATTGAAGAGCGGCGGGATTCTTTTTCACATTCTTTTTCTTGCACAACAAGCTTCTTCTTCTAGGGCAACTCTGTTCCCTTTTATAGGACGGACAAGCCGTATAACGGTCACATAAAATTTCCTTTACTGTCAGAAGCCCATCCATCATAGCAGGCCCTGATTGGACAATCAGGCGGCGGTATTAATTGCTGACATCACATCCGCACGATTTGAATCCTGTCTTGAAGATATTTGCATCATTACGACGATAAGCTGTCTCTGACTCTGTCGTCGCGATCTTCCTTCTGCCTCTGATGGTGGTATCTCGACGATACAAGATATCCTGGCGATTCTGTATATATGACAATCTTCTTTCTCTGACAGTGTCATCGTGAGCTTCCTTCTTGCATCATGTCGTCGTAATCATATGTTCTCTCGACGACAAGAGTTCCACACGACGATGTCCTGCGTCTTCTCTGTGTTTGACGAACAACATTCTGCAATCGACGAACTTGCCATCCTTCGTTCGACGATCGCCATTCTTTGTTCGAAGATCTCGCCACGTCTCAGCGTTCGACAATCGGCATTCTTCGTTCGACGATCTCGCCATGTCTCAGCGGTCAACGAATACTTTGCTTCTCAGCGGCTGCTGCTCTGCCCGTCATTATGATGACAAGCACGCTTTGTCGACGATATCTCCTATGCTTCTCGATGATATAGTACTTAGTTAAATAACTAAGGTACATGACTTATTGTCGATTCCTGCAAGTATGAACTAAGTGGAATATTAAATACAAAGTGAAGTATTCTTGACTTGTTGACTTCTTCAAATCAGGAATCATGTGAGCAGGATTCCCAACAGGCTCAAGCTTGAAGATGACCAGATGTCATCCAAAGCTGCGCCAAGATTCATGCTGGAATGAGTTAATTATGAAATGATTGTGTTATAATGTTATTCCATTTTGAAATTGAGTTCGTCAAACTGATAGTTGAGTTTGTCGAACTCAAAGTTGAGTTCGTCGAACGGAATACAAGGCTGAGTTCGTCGAGCTGAGACGAAAGTTCATTGAACTAATAGTTGAGTTTGTTGAACTCAAAGTTGAGTTCGCCGAACGGAATACAAGACTGAATTCGCCAAGCTGAGAGGCAAATTCGTCGAACTGAACCCGGCATTCGTCGAACGTAATAGATTCGCCGAACTGAATTAATTCATCGAACTGAATATCGAGTTCGTCGAACAGAGAGATATTAGTTGAACCAGATGGAGATTGGATTTCATCGAACTGAAGCAGCGACGTTCGTCGAACGCATAATTGATTTTGTCGAACGCAGCTCAGATTTCGTCGAACGCAGAATTTTATTTTAATTAATTACTTTCTAAAGTACTTCATTTTAATTACTAAAAATAGTAGGACCCCTCAAATGAAAAAGTGGTCAATACCAAAGATGTAGCCCTTAGAGTTTACTTTATTTTGAAATCTGTTTCAGCCCAAAAGGAGTTATGTAGGTCCCTGTGGGTCCATTTTGGTGGGACTGGTCCCTAGTGTAGGACAACCACCATTTCTTGAATAACATTTGATTAGTTTATGTGATTGACGTGAAAATTGAAACCTAGGTTATTTGTACCTACACCCATAACATACCCAAAGATGGGAATTTTAGGAGAAACTTTTTCTAAGGTTTTTGTAATAATTACATAAATCAAATATTAATTAACAATTAGGTCAAATGACCTCCAATGCCCTCCAAAGTTTGGTGGATACTTCTTAGGGTTATCACATGACCCTGGTAAAAATCTTAGCCCAATTGGGACTGATTTGGTTGGGTAATTTGTCAACCCAAGTTAGGTTAAATTGGGTCAAAGTTAGGGCATGGTGTTTATCTTGGGGTATGGTGGTCAGAACTCATCACCATGAGTTGAAACCTTGACCACTGGTTTAGGATCACCTAAAACACCTTCATGAGTAAGATGGGGTGGTGTAGAGGTGGATATGCCCTAGGACCCTAGTTTTACCCCTTGGGGTGCAGATATAGCTTTGTGAAAAACATGTGGTCAAAATCTATAGAATGTCCATGGAACCTAGGAGATATGTTCATGGGATGTATTTATGCCCTAGCAAATTTTGAGAGAATTTTAGAAGAATTTATTCCCCCTTAAATTAAGTTGTAACCCCTTTAGGAAAACTTCTTGTAAGAGATATTTACATGCACAAATGATCCTGGATGAAGATGAAATCTTGGTGGTGCCTTTACAATCATAATATTGACACGTGGTAATTTTTGCATAATTTATTTAATGATTTAACTAGTATTTCATTCTCAAGGCACCTATTTTGTATTAATTTTAAGAAATATAGATAAGGGTCCAAAACTCTCTAGAAAAATGTGCAACTTGGTGATAGGACATTTCAGAGCACTGGGAAGCTCTGTGAATTTTTATAGATTTTTTGGAGGTTGTTATCAGTAGGATACTTCACAACATGTGCAAATTTGGAATTATTTAGATTAATTATGTCAGTGAGGAAATGATTCTCATAAATTGTGAAACTCTGTAGTTAAGCTTTTCTGGACATAATAGAGGTCTGGTAATTGTCCTATCATTTTGGAATAAGTATCCTTGGTAGTTCCTTCATAAATCTTCAAATTTGGATAGATGATAAATATTAAAAACAAAGGACATTTTCTTACTGTAAAATTGTTATATTCATTACTTACTGTTATTTGGGCATGATAGATTTATCTTAATTTTATGGGAGCCATATCATAAGAATACCTTACACTTCATGCTCATATTCATACTTGGCAAATATTGGAGAAATGATAATAAATGCAAATAAGTAAGGAAAAATATGATTCTATGGATTGAGTTTTGAAACATCATGATAGACCTCCAGTAAATATCTTGAGTCAGTTGGATGAATATTTGAAGTACCTCTACTTATAAGCTTCATATAGTTAGTTTGGTCTTCGTATAGTAAAAATGTGAAACTTGGGTATTTAGGGGCCTACCAAGTGGAAGTGACATGTAGTTGGTGTACATGGTAAGGTTGAAGAGATTGAAGGTCACCAAAATGGATTAGATGGTGAAAGTGTGCTTGGTGAGTTAAGGGTAAGTTATGCTCGGGATAGACGAAAGATCGTCTTTCCCCTTAGAGGGTCATAACACACTTAGGGTAATCCAATGGTAAAGATAAGAAGGGTAATCTTACGGGTAGATACTAACAACACTAAGTGTCTTGAGAAAGGGAACTTTGGGGTGTCATCCCATTATAGTTCCTAGTACCGTAGCGAGCCCCTTACAGGGTAATCCTCGAGAAGTCCAAGATTAACCATAAACTGTAGGAGTAATATGTTGTACAAGATTAACTTAATAACGCACACACCCACACCCTATGGTTCCGTGAGGTTATTTGGTTTGGTTTTACAAGCGGTAGGCTCGTGGTTGAAGCCGCGGACTAGTTAGTCCGGTGAGCTTGTGACTCAGTAATGCTTGTTGGTGCGGACGGGTTGGTCCGGTGAGCAGGTGGCTCGGAAGGTTATGATGACGGGCAGGTTAGGCCGGGAGGTTTATGGCTCGGGATATAGTAGAACATGTTTGCATGTGCATGAAGGTGATGGGTCTTCGGTATTGGACGGTCATTCACACCGATGTCAATACGTTGACTCGGTGAGTGTGGAATTTGCACTTAGCCATAAAAGTCTGGTGGTCCAGCCAGTAAGAGTACATAGATGCTTCGCGGTTTTGTGTTGAGGCTTACGATAGGTCTAGGTTAGGTAGTATGAATACCAACCTAGAGGTGGGTGAGGCCAGCCCACCGCTTTCGTTTGCCACTACGGGAGTATCCTGGGAGTCTTGCTAGCTCTAAAAAGGGAGAACTAAAGGTCTGTGGGCATAGAGTCGAAGTGTGTGAGTTGCACTTGTATGAACATAGCATAAACTGCATAAATCTGCATGTCATGGCATAAACATTGCATACCCATACCCCTATCGTATAAGTCAGTTATGGGACTTCTTATATGATAGGCCTTGCTAAACGACCCCTTGGTCTATAGGTTTGTATTGACATTCCTATAGATCAATGGTTACTTTTCTACTATATACATGTCTTTACTTACTGCACTTTACTTAGTCTTTACCTGCTCTTACTATGCTCTTTTACCGCTTCAATTATATATATATACATGTGTAGTGTAGACATTCCTCGTACCCCTGTCACCAGCTATTGTTTGTACCCCTTGCTGTCCTCCGTTTCATCCTCCCGCTTGGTGCTTAGGAGCCATTGGGGGAGGGGTGGGGAACATAAGGCTTAGTCTTTTTGACTAACGGTCAGTAGACCATATCATTTTAGGGGACCGAGGAGATGCTGCAGCACCAGAGGCCGGTGCAGACGAAGGCGGGCCAGTCTAGTATAGGAGCACCAAATTCAGGATCAGTGAGTAATTGGTAGTTAGCTTCCGCGAGTGGCCTTGTAGTGAGGATATGATGTACAGGGCATGGGCCCTTTATTATTATTTTCTTTTTATTTCAGTTACTCTCTGTGGACATTTGCCATTTATGATTTTATATATTTCTTGTGATGTGGACTTGAGCTTTTCTATATGTTCAAATATACTTTTCTTCTTCTATGATCGATATGGCCGGCAGGATCGGCGTTTTGTAGTGGTGACCTTCCCGAGTGAGGGTGTCACCGCAAAGCGTCGGTTCTGGGCATAAGACCCGGGTTTTTGAAAGAAAAAAATGGGGTCTTACACCTTAAAGGTTGGAAAAACTCTTAATATTCTTCTAATTGATAGAGGGAATGAACCCCCATCAATTGGGAGGACTTTTGGACTCCCATGGCCATGAATTTGTCGAGCAAAACATTTCCCGACCGCCTCCCGTCGATTAAGCTACCGCCAGCGCTAGTACTAGCGCCAGTGTTATCCCCTCGGCGATGTAATGCTTGCCGGTTTGGCAACCATCAGGTGCTACCGCTACCGCCAGCGCTAGCGCCTGCGCTAGCATTTCGGCGGTATTTGGTTCATCTCAGCGGTTCAGTGTTCGTCTCAGCGGTTCACCTAAACCACCACTACCGCCAGCGCTAGCCACTAGCGTCGTATTCAATATACCCCTTTCTTTCTACGATTGGGTAATTTAGGTACTACGAGGGGACCCCTTTACTAAGTTAGACACGTCATGGTGGGGTCATGGGTCACGAAGATGCCCTAAGGCCAACCTTAGGCTTGGTAACTGAAAATCACTATCCGCAGACCATTGCGATTTTTGCCTCAAGCCTAAGCTCTTATGTTCTCTCTGCGCATCCTAGGGTTTGGTCATGACCTAGTCATGACAAAACCATCCTAGGGGTCTAGTCGTTTGGGGGAAGTTACATCTATGATCCACAAATACAAGGCACTGTGACGGTGGTTCATTCCACTAACGCTCGCAGCCCACACATCATAAATAGTCATTAGTCTTATACAATAACATTTAAATAGACTACTGGAATCATACCAGACTTGAAATTAGGTGAAACACCCCAACCTTCAAAAGACAGAGAAAACAAACAACTGGAAGCTAACGCTGGCGCTAGCGCTAGCGCCAGGCGGTAGCTATATCGGCTTGAGAAAAGTCAACGGGAAGGACAATAATGTCGAGATGGAGACAACAATGTCATCGAGACAGAGACAATGTCGTCGAGATAAAGAGTACAATGTCAACGAGATGATACAGAGAAGGCAATATCGATGAGACGCTAGCGCCGACGTTAGCGCTAGTGCTAACAGTAACTTTGATGGCTTCATGTCGTCGAAAAGGGGGACAATATCATCGAAAGGGGAGACAATGTCATCGATGTTGGACATGTGTGTCACATCCCTTTGTTTGAGAATAACAAATCCCAAATTGTATTTGATCTTGCTTGTCGTGTGTTAATAGTGTGCAGGAACTATAGGTGCAATACTCCACAGATAGAAAGCAGCTGAATTCAAATATCTGGAAGAATGCACTACCGCCAGCGTTAGAGCTACCGCCAGGTGTTAGCTCAGGTTCCGTTCGACGAATTTGCCTTCGTTCGACAAAAACTCCGTTCGACGAAAATTTCGTTCGACGAACTTGAAGCTCCGTTCGACGAAAATTTCCTTCGACAAAAATTCCGTTCGACAAAAATTCCATTCGATGAATTTACCTGCGTTCGATGAAAATTTCGTTCGACGAATTTAAGGCCGTTCGACGAATTTGATGCTCCGTTCGACAAAAGTGTTTCCGTTCGATGAAATTGCTCCGTTCGACGAATTTGAGGTCGTTCGACATAATTTTGTTCTGTCACGCAGCCGACGGTTTCTCAACCGCTCCACACGAATGCTACCGCCAGCGCTAGCGCTATCGCCTGGCGCTATCTCAAGTTCGTGCACAGTGCCACGCCGCCAACGGTTTCGCAACCGCTCCACACGAACGCTACCGCTCCACACGAACGCTACTTGTAATCCCAGATAGATTGCAAGTGCCACAATTCTACTGCTGCTATACTGTCGAAGATGGATCTCCCACTAAAAGCTTAAGGAGAATTCTGGAGGAGGACAACGTCACGCTACATCCGAAGGACGATCGCTTCAACCTCGCTTATGCTACAATGATCCTTCATCCTCGTCTTCAGAGATCTCATATATGGAGTTTTATTATTGTTATCTTTATTTTCATTCCATACTTTTTGTAACCGTTTAGAGAATTCGCCTTGTGTTGGCGACTAGGTCTGGGTAGGACTTAGGGGGGAATTCGCCTTGTGTTGGCGACTAGTTCTAGGTGATTAGATCTAGGGGGCTCGTGGCTATATCCGGGGAAGGATTGGCTAGAGCGGCTTGAGGCCTTATCCGGGGAAGGATAGGCTAAAGCCAACCGATTTGTGGGGATACAAGTCGATGTAGAAAAGGAAAAGATATTTACATTTTATACGCCTCCGATTTCTAGCGATATTGAAATCAAATTTATGTAAACACTTTTTTATATAAATACAACCATGTCTCTACTTGAGTTTACTTGATTTCTCTCCTTTGGCGTTATTTCTAAAATATTGGTTACTAAGTTTTCAATTCTAATTACTTTATCTAAATTGTTTAGTTCCATCTCTTTCATCATAAAACAATTTAGTTCTTGTTTCTAAACTTGGTTATTATGATATTCTCTTAATTTATCTAAATTGTTATTTTGTCTTTCTCTTATTATAAAATAATTTAGCAATAATCATAACATTATTATAAAGAATTTTTATTCCCTTATTCGCCCCCCCTCTAAGGGCGCCGTAAGATCCAACAAGTGGTATCAGAGCTAGGTTATTCCAAAAGGCTTAAAAACTGGGAATAATGGTGTCTCATGATCTCGCTTCTACTAATGGGAAAAACTTTTATATAAATGAAAAATCTTTGGCACCACCTTTATTTGAAGGCAAAAATTATAAAGGGTGAAAAATATTAATGAAATCTTTTTTTAACTCAGATGATATCAAAATTTGGAATACGGTAATTATAAGACCAGCGGATGAATCAAATAAATTAGAATGTCATTTAAATGCGAAGGCTATAAATACTTTATTTGTGCTTTATTAAAAGATATTTCCAAATTGATTTATTATTTTACTAATGCTTACAAAGTTTGGAAATTTCTTGATGAAATGTTTGATCTTCCGTGTATAGGTTTGGAGCATGCACAACATTTGGAAAACATTCAAATTGGCACAAGCAATCAAGAAAGAATCTCTCAGGATGAAACCATGGAGATCACATCAAGTGGAAGAGAAGAAGAAATGTTGCCTTTGGAAGAGGAATGCCAAAAAGATGTTAAAGGAACTTTATGTTCAAATCTTGCCTCTACCGATAGCAATGTAAGTAAATCAAATTCTTCTATCTTTGTGACTAATTCTATTTCCACATTACATATGCTACAAATTGCTAAACGTAAAATTAAGAAATTGAAAATTACAAATGATAAATTACGTTTAGAAAATAAAAGATTAAAAGCTAATGTTAATGTAGAATCTAATTATGATGTGGTTTCTCTGTCGTACTCTTTAGTTAAAATTCCTACTCCTTATTTAGATTGCAATCTATTAAAAGAAAAATTCAAGGATATTGTAAAAGGGCTCTTAGTTTCTAAAAAGCATAATTAAAAATTGATATTTGAAAATGATGCTTTAACTTGTAAGTTAAGACAATTAAAATCTTTTGTTGAAAAAGTTCTAATTTCTAGTAATGACTTTCATCATAAGATTTTGAATAACAAAGATAAAATAACTTACAAAATCATTTCTAAAAAAGATCATTTTCATACATCAACTCAAAAGGAGTTTAGTTTCAAAAAGAATTATGACCCTCACAAAATTCTTAAGAGTCACTATTATAAGTCTCAATATATTTTTAATCATGACTCAAATTTAAAAACTCCTTTACATGAAAATCAAAGTACAAAATATTATCCTTCATATTATAAGAGTATGTCTATAAGAAAGAGTGGAAATGAAAATCATCAAAATAATAATTAATCTTTTAAAACATATTGTAACCCACTCTTTCAACAATCACTTCTAAAGAAAGACAATCACTCTTATAAACTTTCAAAGAATCCATATAATAAAATTTATTATGATTATCAACATCAATCTATTTTGAAAAATAATTTGAATAAACAAAAATCATTAATGAATTATTTTTCAAACAAATATAATCATATAAAGATGTCACATAATTATAATATAAATTTAAAAGATAAACAACCAAGGTATGAATGGAGACCCTTAAAGAAAAATGACACATCAACTTTAATTGAAATGGCCCATTTATCCTTGTCTCCTACAAAACCACCACGATGTATTTGGGTACCCAAAGGAACCATCCCACTTGGTCCCCTTTGGATACCTAAATCTCTTATTCATTAGTATCCAATCATTTGCATGAAGTAGAAACAATTAAAAATGAAATATCAATACTCAACTTCATGATATGCTTATTGTCTCTTTTCTTTTGTTTATTTTTTATTATTATTTTTGAACAAACATGCTATGATCACTTTATGAAATATGACTTTCATATATTAAGCCTAATGTTTATCAAATCAAATTTGAATTAAAATTGAACATGAAGTCATATATTTTTCAAAGAAATCTATCTCTCATCTTTGATTGTTCTTTATCCTTTAAATCCTTTACCCTTAATTGTCTTGAATTATCATTAGAAATTGAATATTGAAATTATTATCAAGACTATTGAAACTATTTTAAAGATTGGATTTAAATGTTTTATTAAAGGGCTTACACTAAAAATTAAAATGCGCAACATTTTTTATTCTTTTCTATTTTTGTTTGCTGCATATGATAGCCCTTATAATGAAGAATATTATCTAGAAAAATTGAAAACAATAATTCATCTAAACGCATGTTTAATCTTTCAAAAATGCGAGTTTACGATCAAAACTTCAAACATCCATATCTTTTGATCCGCTTGCCTGATTTTCGCGTTTAATATATTTTCGGAAAGAGCACAAAAATCTCCATCCAACGCCGAACTAGGCTTGCTCATTTAAGTTCGTTTGGTGCTTTTAATTTGCCCAATTTCAACTACGTTTTAAACGCTATCTTAGTTTGCTTGATTTAGAAATTTCTGTGTTTATGGAATTTATTTTCATCACATGTTATCCTTAGTGTAATTGTTTCATATATTAATTTAGATATTATGTGTGTGATGTGTGTCACCATTGTTTGCATGTAATTTAGACCTTAGAATCATCTTGTATCATTAAGTTCAAAGCAAAAGTTTAATCATTTCATTCTAGGTCTAAAGAAAATTAATTTAAAAACTTCTCATATTACATGCAACATTATCTCCATTAATCATATGTAATAACATTGCATTCAAACTCATCATCCTATCATCACTTCTTAGTCTATGCTTCTATATTTATGTTAGGTATAACACTCACAATGTTAATTAAATTTTATGATTATTATGTGATTTGAAATCATAAATAGAATACTAAAATTCCAACAAACACATAGTTTATGGATTAATCATTAGAATATATATATGAATATTGTATCATAAATCATATATTATCATGCAAAACCAAAGATCAATAGATTCAATTATTGCTTGCAAATTTTATTATAAATTTCAAAACATTATATATGTGATCTTTGTCTTTGATATGAATACATGTTCATCATTTTCTAGGCTTAAAAATCAAACATGCTTATTCAAAAGAAAATCACTATATCACTATATTATAAGTCTAGAAGGATTAGATTTTTTTTCATACATCATGATGATCTAACATATATTCTATGCAAAATTCTCCATAATCATAAATCATAATTCATGTTCTATCAAGAAATATCTCAAATCAATAGGAATTATGAATCTTATGATAAAAATTAAGAAAAATGTTTTCCTTACATTATTTGATGTATAAATATGCTTTGCTAGTGATTGCTTGTATCTCTCATATTTGCAGACTCTAGAATCAACTTTGTAATGAAAGTATAAATCAAACTTAATCATCACTCTATTCTAGATCTTTAATTTGAAACTCTACTTTGGAATACATGCAATTTTAATATAAATTTTATGACATGACATTAAACCCAAAACTCATCATACTAGCTTTATCACTTATTGAATATTAGTAATTGAATTGCTAGTTATCTCATATCGTCATCTCATAAAAGTAGAAAAACTATGTGGCTTTATATAACTCATCACATTAAACAAAACCCATAGTTTATAAATCAACCCATAGTTTAAAAGCATAGGTTGTCTAAGGATTATTCACCTATGACTTCATATCTCACAATAGCGGGGGCGTAGGGTTGTATGCATTAGAGACCTAACCTCTAAGTCATGTATTGTCCTTAACCGGGGAGGGTTCCAGTGGGGCCTTGCGAGGCACTGGGGGGAAAGAGTGCTAGGTTGAGTGTTCTCTAGTGTGTGCATATATATGGGACTAACACCCCAACCTACGGCATGTGTGCAACTCCCCATGCCCATCCGTCACTTTGTACGGGGCTAGGGTGTAGATATTTAGTCGGGGTAGTCTTTAATCTTAGGACATACTTATATTACTCTTTGCATAATTATTTTTATTTACTTATCACTTAAATCATGCATATTTTGGGTTGTTTAATAAAAAATGTCCTCTTGTGTTTGCAAAATTTATCTTTTTGAGCTTAAATGTTTTTGTAAAACACATGTATTTGAAAAAGCTATAGTTTTATGCAAATTTGAGCAATCAAGACATCTCCAAAAATTACAAAATTTTTGCATAAGACTACTCTAAGGACACTTAATCAAAATCAAAAATCAAAATTTTAAAATTCTTAAAAAATCATGTACTGTTTCCAGCGCTAGCATTAGCGCCGGCGCTAGCGTGGGTGTCTGATTTTTCTGTGTTTTAAAATTTCTAAAAATCTATAAAAATATGTTAGTTCATATGTACTACTTATTTGTTGTGTTTCTGACTTTTGTTATTTGTGTTTTATAAAAAAACAACTATAAAAGTTCAAAATTCAAAAATACAAAAATATATGTTTGTGTGATTTTTATGTTTTTTTCTCATATAAAAAGCTTCAAAACAAAAAAAACTGTATGATCTTTATTGCTAATATCATGCATGAATGAATTCTATTATTTAGAATTATTTACAATGTTAAAATTTATTCCTTCAAATTACTATGAGCATTGTTTTGTTTATCATGCTTTGATATATCTATTTAAAGTGCATCAATTGTATTGAAAAATATGTGTAGAACCAAGCTTAGCATGCCTCTAAGTATGAGTAAATATTTTATGATTGATAATGATACATTTCACTCACTTATTTTGATAATCAACATGTGTGTTTAAATCCAAAATGCTTGCTTGTGTATTGTATTTGTACAATGAATTAAAACTTGCATAAGTTTATTGCCTACACTACATTTTGGGGTTTGCAAAACAAGTGTATTCGGAGAATGTTGTCTCACAATGTGAACAAAAAATTTATATTTAGACAAATATAACTCCACCAAACACTACTTGAACCTCCTGATAAGTCTTCATAAGCATTGTGAGGTTGAGCACCTTGGAAAGAATAGTAAAGTGTCTTGTGCAAACCTTGTTTATTACACCACTTTGTTAAAAATTATGTGCATTAAAAGTGTGTGAAAGTAATTTACTTGTGTTTTATTGTGCACTTTACTCTACATATGTCATGTATTTTTGTGATTTAAATCAATTGTTAACATTGCTCAAAATACACTTATATGCACATCATTATCTTTCATAACACTTCTTCTCATGAGTATTGGATTCTAATGCTTTATCTATACTACTCTTTATATAAGAAATGCACTAGATAACCTAGCATGATCTCTACAATGTTTTGGTATCTCTTGAACTTAAAATTAAGTAACATTGTAGTATAATCTTTCTTTGATATATTCATTTCATGCTTGGTATCTTTATGAAAGACTTTGAGATTTCAAAAAGAATAAAACAATTTTAAATTTTGAACTAAAACTCATATTTTTACTTATGTTTTTCATGCTTACAAAAAGATGTTTCTTATAATCTTCCGCCTGCTTACAACTCTTATCTTTTTATTTGAAATCTCTTATATATACTATGCTTAAACTCTTTATCATTTCATATATTGCAAAAGCTCGATCATGATTTATAACTAGCCTAAAGAATGCCTCCTTACTACCCTCACCCTACCTTCTTTTGATAATTCCAAAAGGGGGAGATTATTTGAAGAAATCTATATAGGAGAAATATAGAAGATTAAGGGGAGCATAATTCATGTAATCTATCATTTAGGGGGAGTAAAACATAAATTGCATTTATGTAAGGGGAGCATTAAGATAGGGGGAGTATGCATATCATCATGCTTATCATATACTATAGTTGCACTATCATCTTGCTTATCATATACTATAAACACTATTGTTGATTTCTTGCTAAGAGGATTTGTTATTATCAAAAGGGGGAGATTGTTGGACATGTGTGTCACATCCCTTTGTTTGAGAATAACAAATCCCAAATTGTATTTGATCTTGCTTGTCGTGTGTTTATAGTGTGCAGGAACTATAGGTGCAATACTCCACAGGTAGAAAGCAGCTGAATTCAAACATCTAGAAGAATGCACTACTGCCGGCGTTAGAGCTACCGCCAGGCGCTAGCTCAGGTTCCGTTCGACGAATTTGCCTTCATTTGACAAAAACTCCGTCCGACGAACTTGAAGCTCCGTTCGAAAAAAAATTTGTTTGACAAAAATTTCGTTAGACGAAAATTCCGTTCAACGAATTTACCTGCGTTCGACGAAAATTTCATTCGACGAATTTAAGGCCGTTCGACGAATTTGAAGCTCCGTTCGACAAAAGTGTTTCCGTTCGATGAAATTGCTCCGTTCGATAAATTTGAGGCCGTTCGACGAAATTTTGTTCTGTCACGCAACCGACGGTTTCGCAACCGCTCCACACGAACGCTACCGCTAACGCTAGCGCTACCGCCTGGCGCTATCTCAAGTTCATGCACAACGCCACACCGCCGACAGTTTCGCAACCGCTCTACACAAACGCTACCGCAGGCACTAGGAGCTACCGCAGGTGCTATCTTCAAGTTCTATAAATTGATGGGCTCTTTCTCGTTTTGGCGAATCCATCCTAGAGAGATTATAAGTGCCACAATTCTACTGCTGCTATGCTGCCGAAGATGGATCTCCCACTAAAAGCTTAAGGAGAATTCTGGAGGAGGACAACGTCACGCTAAATCCGAAGGACGATCGCTTCAACCTCTCTTATGCTACAGCGATCCTTCATCCTCATCTTCAGAGATCTCATATAGGGAGTTTTATTATTGTTATCTTTATTTTCATTCCATACTTTTTGTAACCGTTTAGAGAATTCACCTTGTGTTGGCGACTAGGTCTGGGTAGGACTTAGGGGGGAATTTGCCTTGTGTTGGCGACTAGTTCTAGGTGATTAGATTTAGGGGGCTCGAGGCCATATCCGGGGAAGGATTGGCTAGAGCGGCTTGAGGCCTTATCCGATGAAGGATAGGCTAAAGCCAACCGATTTGTGGGGATACAAGTCGGTATAGAAAAGGAAAAGATATTTACATATTGTATGCCTCCGATTTCTAGCGATATTGAAATCAAATTTATGTAAACACTTTTTTTATATAAATACAATCATGTCTCTACTTGTGTTTACTTGATTTCACTCCTTTGGCGTTATCTCTAAAATATTGGTTACTAAGTTTTCAATTCTAATTACTTTATCTAAATTGTTTAGTTCCATCTCTTTCATCATAAAACAATTTAGTTCTTGTTTTTAAACTTGGTTATTATGATATTCTCTTAATTTAGCTAAATTGTTATTTTGTCTTTCTCTTATTATAAAATAATTTAGCAATAATCATAACATTATTACAAAGAATTTTTATTCCCTTATTCACCCCCCCCCCCCTCTAAGGGCGCCGTAAGATCCAACAATCGAGACAATCAAAACGATATCGACGATATGGACGAGGAGATCTAGACGAGACGATGACAAAGGGGCGCTAAGGCCGGCTCTAGGGCTAGCGTCGGGCGGTAGCTCAACCAGACCCAAATTAAACTACTTGAACGAAACACCATCAGAACTTAAATTTAAACTCCAGAACAAAAATCTATACCATTATAGGAGGAATAAACTCCACACTAAGGGTACGAATGAAGACACAAGTATAAAACAAAGAATTTAGTAGAATTTAGACAAGGGAAAAAACATAGAACTTTGGCTACAGGTCAGTCAGCAAACAAAATAAAGGAATTTGAAGGAAGTTACTTCAACTTAGACTTTTAGGCACCAAAGAATAAATATATAAAGCTAAATTTAGGGGGGGGGGTTAACTGATTAACAAAAATGAAGAAAACAAATCAAGAAACAAGTAATTAAGAAGATCAAGAGAGATCAAAGAGTAAGCAAACCACCACTTGCCTTAATTCCTCACGATTTTCAAATGGAGGTGCGGCAAGAAGCATACGAACCCGAAGAGCTTGCCGAAAGATTTCCAAAGCTAAGCTCCGACGAAGAAGAAGAGCACCAGGGCTCTCGAGATGGCGGCCGGAAGGATCACAGAGAAAAGCTTTCCTCCTCTCTCAACTCTCTAGTTTGGGAAAATCTTGGACAAGAAGAAGAAAAAAAATAATACTTGGGAAGAGATGATCACGGCCACCCAAAAATCCTTTTTAGGTGGTGGTTTAGATTTCAAAGGAAGAATATATATTATTTTATCTAAGTGTTGGTCAATTTCTTAATGAATAGGACAAAACAACCAAGACAAAATATTCTGAAGAGATCTTTATGATCAGGTTAATAATAATAATACTAACACCAGTAATAATATATTACTAATATAAATAGTGACATATTATTACAAAGGGCTAAACGCACACCGATTCGAACGAGATTCGCCCCAAAACTGAAAACCGTCGCTACGAACTCAAAGGCGAAGTCAAAACCAAAATCTGCCTAGCCGATCACGAGATAAAAGCTTCCAAGGCTTACGGCGAATAATAAAACCACAAATCTTCGAGAAAACGTCGAAGCTCAAATATTCGGTTAGCAACAAAATTTGACGGACAAGTCTAAAATTAAGTAATTAAATTTCCTAACGTGAGATTTCCAATTTCGACAAGAATTCGGAACTTGGCCGACTCGACCGAACGGGCGCGAAAATGCACTAACAGCGACGCACTGCCAATACCGCTCTAACAAACGCCCTTATGCCATTATGACGTCACCAAGAGGAATAAATAAATGTCGGGAAAAATAGGGGCGTTGCAGTCACCCCTCCTAAAAGAAAGTTTTGCCTCGAAACTTTGCAACACAAAAACAAACTAGGCAAAAAGGAATAAATTAGAATTCACTTGGGAGGAACACTCACCGAAAAGGATCAGACGAACAGATGAGGGTAAGATTCATTCATCACAGATTCCAACTCCCAGGTTGCGCTCTTGACATCCTGATTTCTCCAGAGAACTTTAACCATAGGAACCGTCTTCCTGCGCAAAACCCGATCTTGCGATTCTAAAATACGAACAGGCTCCTCAATAAACGATAGATTGGGCTGCAACTGGGGTACAGAGTCTAGGACATGCCGATCATTAAGCACACACTTTCGCAACTGGCTCACATGGAATACATCGTGAACACCAGGGAATGAAACAGGCAATGTCAGCCTATACGCAGACTGATATAGAAAACTTAGGGTTTGCAAAGCGAAGGGTTACATATGTTTCCCAAAACTATATCCGATAAAGACAAGTGTACATTATCGTCTATAGTATATGATATTTAGAAATACCATAGTCGTATTCCACGGGGCGCGTTGATTACTTCTACTTCAAGGAAAATCACTATTATCTTATCTATTAAAATTTTGAGGTTTTGTTTTACTTAGCTAAAAGAGAAAATTTGCAAACTAAAAGTAGGGTTTAAACGATGGTAAAAAGATTAGTGCTCAATCAAAAGTCACCTTGGAGTGAGGATAATCAAGTGAAAGAAAAATAAATCTAATTCTGTTTTAATTAAACTACTTGACCGTGGAGGTTCCTGAAGCTTGAACATTCCTCTCTCGACGTTGATGCCCAACTAAGTTTAGGAAAAATCAACTGAACTCTCATTCTATAATCGATTACCTAAAACTTGCTTTACGCAGTGAACCCCACTATTGGATTTGACTCAAATCCGGGAGATTTACACCATCCACTCTCGAGGCGTGCGTGCAACTCTCTTTACCCTTGAGTGATCGATTCATACTTTAAGCCTCTCGGCTAGCTAAGTATGAAAACCTAAGCAAAAACCATACATCGAAAATATGGCCTCACTTGTTAAAAATCAAGGGTAATTCAAGTGTTAAAAAACGGAAAAAGAGAACTTAGAAAATCATAACTTGATTATCTCATCATCGGATCATTTCGATCATGCACTAATGAGAATTAGTTAATCATAGTGGAGGGGAGAGAGAAAGAAAAATAAATTTGTGTAAAGGAAAAATTACTAAGATAGAAGGAGAAAAAGAAAGAGAGCAAACTAAATTTTATTGATAACCGAAATGGATTACAAGCTTAAAGGAAAATTACAATACTAGCAAGAAAAAATTACAAGATCACTAAACTATTGCATTAAAAGAAAACTAGCACATTGCATGAAAGGAAGAGAAAGAGAGAACATGTAAGGGAAAAACATGAAAGAAACATGAAAAAGCTCACTAACATCACTAGCATCACCTCCCCCTCTCCAAAATTCTGAACCCTGGACTCAAGGAGAACCTCTGAATTTATAGAAAAAAATTTCATGTTAAACGCCCTCGGTCACGGGCGTGACCCAGGGCGTGTAACCACTATTCGGCTCAGCTCCAACAAGGCGTGGGTGATTGCGTGATGGCGCGACGAAAAAGTGCATGTCTCGGCCGTGACATGTGGGTCACGGGCGTGACCTTGGACGACTTCAATTAATGCGGCGTGGGCTTGATTGCGGAGCGTCGGTGTGCGGGGATCATACGGGAAAGTCACGACCGTGACATTTGGGTCACGGGCGTGACTTATGTTGACTTCTTGACGGCACCTCCACGTCTCGACGGTAGCTCGCTGGGAAGATTCTAAGTTTATACGCCCTCGGTCACGGGCGTGACCGAGGGCTTGATTTGCTGTGGACTAGCTCAATCAGCGCGGCATCGATTCTGGGCTGATCTTCAGGTTACACACCCTTGGTCACGGGCGTGACTGAGGGCGTGACTTGTAAATTTCTCTAATTTGTCCCAAAATTCTGCAAAAATTGGAATGAAGCTAAGTTAAAATCAAAATTACAAAAGAATTACTTGTAACCTAAAATTGACATGAAAAAAAATTCATATTAAATAATTACAAAAATTTTGATTAGAAAGTTATCTAAATACTACTTATCACAGACACTCCGATGCGCTCGACAATCTAGAAAGGTCCCACATACCTGGGATCCAACTTATGGTTCTTTCCAAATCTCTTAACACCTGACATCAGAGAGACCTTCAAGAAAACCATGTCCCCGACTTCAAACTCTAGATAAACCCTTCGCCGATTGGCGTACTTTTCATAACGCTCCTGAGCCACACGAAGCTTCTCACAAATCTAAGTCACAGCAATGCTCATGTCTTCCAGGGCCTCTGGACCTAACAGCGGTCTATCTCCAACCTCGGCCCAAAATAGGGGAGTCCGACAATGCCTCACATACAAAGCTTCGAAGGGGGCCATATGCAAGCTCTCCTGATAACTATTATTGTAAGCAAATTCCATGAGTCCAAGCCGCTCATCCTAAGCCCCTCCATAATATAGAATATAACATCTAATCATATCCTTCACGACTTGATTCACCCTTTCCGTCTGCCCATTAGTCTGCGGATGATAAGTGGTAGAATATCTGAGATTGGTACCTAAGGCTCCTTGTAAACTCTGTCAAAAGAGAGACATAAATCTGGAATCCCGGTCTGACATAATGCTCACCGGCATACCATGCAATCTAACAACTTCTTGCAAATAAAGCGATGCAATCTTTTCCATAAAATAGCCAATCTTATAAGGCACGAAGTGAGCACACTTGGTCAATCTTTCAACGATCACCCACACTGCAACATGCACTCGGGGCAACTTCGGTAGACTGGTAATGAAATCCATAGAAATACTCTTCCATTTCCAAGATGGGATATCCAAAGGCGTCAACTTACCTCCAGGCCTCTTATGATCTGCCTTGACGCGCTGACAAGTATAACACTTAGACACGAACTTCGCGATATCATTCTTCATACCTGACCACCAAACGATTTGCTTAAGATCGTGATACATCTTCGTAGAACCAGGGTGGTAGGCAAGGCTAGAATCATGAGCTTCATCACAAATCTTTGCTCGAATCTCTTCGACAGCGGGAATGCAGAACCTACCTCGGTACATCAAGGTACCTTCTTCATCAATAGAGAAATCTGGCAACTCACCCTTCTCGGTCCTACCTAAAAGGTGTTGCAGATCCGGATCATCCTTCTGATGCAACCTTGCACGGGTAATCCATGATGGCTCTTCGGCTTCAGCACTAGACACGAACTTCGCGATATCATTCTTCATACCTGACCACCAAACGATTTGCTTAAGATCGTGATACATCTTCGTAGAACCAGGGTGGTAGGCAAGGCTAGAATCATGAGCTTCATCACAAATCTTTGCTCGAATCTCTTCGACAGCGGGAATGCAGAACCTACCTCGGTACATCAAGGTACCTTCTTCATCAATAGAGAAATCTGGCAACTCACCCTTCTCGGTCCTACCTAAAAGGTGTTGCAGATCCGGATCATCCTTCTGATGCAACCTTGCACGGGTAATCCATGATGGCTCTTCGGCTTCAGCACTAGACGGGCCAACATTAGGCTTCACCGCTATATTCATCAAATAGAACTCCTCCACCAAAGACTGCACAAAAAGGTCGAAGACAAAAGCAGACTTTCTACTCAAGGCATCCGCCACTACATTAGCTTTTCCTGGATGATATAGGATATCAACTTCATAATATGCAACATATTCCATCCATCTGCGCTGACGCAAGTTAAGCTCCTTCTGAGAGAAGACATATATTAAACTCTTGTAGTCCGAATAAATCTTGCGCGGCACTCCATACAACTAAAGTCTCCACAGCTTCAAGGCATAAATCACGGCTGCGAACTCTAAATCATGCATAGGGTAATTCTTCTCATGGACCTTCAATTGTCTCGATCCACACACGATCACTTTGCCATCCTGCATCAAAACGCAACTGAGCCCAACTCGCAAAGAATCCACATAAACAATGTATGTACTCTACTCCTTCAGTAGGCAAGACTAAAACTGGAGCAGAACGCAACCTCTTCTTTAGCTCCTGAAACGCTTCCTCGCAGACATCGCTCCAAACAAAAGCTGCACTCTTATGTGTAAGCTTGGTCAACAATACAGACAAAACTGAGAATCCTTGAACAAATCTCCTATAGTACCATGCCAACCCTAAGAAGCTCCTTATCTCCTTAGGCGTTGAAGGTCTCTTCCAATCCAAAACCGCAACAATCTTTGCTGGGACCACAGATATACCATCCTTGTTCACAACATGACCCAGGAAAGATACCTGAGAAAGCCAAAACTCACACTTGCTCAACTTTGCGAACAACTTATGCTCTCTCAACGTCGAAAGAACCAGACGCAAGTGTCTAGCATGCTCTAAAACACTCCGGGAATACACCAACACATCATCAATGAATACAACCACAAACTGATCTAGATAATTCTTGAATATTCTATTCATCATGTCCATGGAATCAGATGGTGCATTTGTCAATCCAAAGGACATCACCAAAAATTCAAAGTTACCATATCTGGAATGAAAGGCAGTCCGCGGAACATCCGACCCGCGAATCCTCAACTGATGATAGCCTGAACGGAGGTCAATCTTTGAGAACACTGAACTACCTCGCAACTGGTCAAATAATTCATCAATTCGAGGTAACGGATACCTGTTCTTGATGGTCACCTTGTTCAGCTCGTGATAATCTATACACAATCTCATCGAACCATCCTTCTTCTTCAGAAACCAGACGGGAGCACCCCAATGCAAAGAACTAGGCCTGATAAAGCCACACTGCAACAACTCCTCCAACTGAGTGCGCAACTCCTCTAACTCACGCAGCGCCATGCAGTAAGATGCCTTCACAATAGGATGAGTACCTAGCTCGAGATCTATAATGAACTCCACCTCTCTCTCGGGAGGAAGTCCGGGAAGACTATAAGGAAAAAAACATCCGGAAACTCTCGTACCACAGAAATGTCCTCGATGCGCAACACACCAAGAGTAGTTTCCAAAATAGAAATGGAAACAAGATAAGACTCACAGCCATACTCTAAAAATTGACGAGCACGAACCACTGAGATAATTGGGAAGTCCTGACGCGACAAGCCATACACGCTCTTGGGTTGGCCATCGCTCCCCCTAAAGTCCAAATGCTTAACCTTGCATTGGATGACAATATCATAAATGGACAGCCAATCCATGCCCAGGATTACGTCAAAATCTTCCAAATCTAGCACCTTCAGATCTGCATACGCTAGGAAACCTTCTAAAAGAACAGGGCATTTCTGAATACCCTGATTCGACATGACCATATTTCTTGAGGGAAACTTGACATTAAGAGGATCATCCAACCAATGGAGAGCCCAACGATGGCGGTCTACAAAACTCTTGGCCACAAAGGAGTGAGTAGCACCCGAATCAAAAAAGAACATGCGCCCATCGATTCTTCACCTTAAACTCGCCTATAAAATCACTCCTGACTGATAAAATGGAATTTTGAATCCAAAATTATAATTTATCAACTAGGTCAGAATCTATCCTGAGATCTCCTGGGTAGATGACTGAGCCTCCTCCTTGGTCAGAACATTCAGCTTCACCTTTCCCTAATCCAGAAGCAGTGGCGGCGGCGGTAAATCCTACAGTGGGACCTCCTGAAGCACGGGATGGGATTGAAGGCACATAGAGCTTATATGCCCCTTCTAACCGCATTGAAAACAACCCCTAACTTTCGCCCAACAGCTGGCAACATCGTGCCTCCTCTTCTGACAAAAAGTGCAAGTAAGATCTCCTTTAGGTGCACCCTGAATCGCCTGCACCTGAGACTGCTTCTGAGCACGCAATCTCTTAAAACACTTTTCAAACGGATTGCCTGGACGCCCACATAAGCTACACACCTTTTTGCTCCCTTTCTTCGAAGCAGGGCCGGCTGCTCGAGAGCTTCCACTATCATCCACCTTTCTCTTGTCCTTCCTCATCACCAACCCACGATTCTTCGTATTATCAATAGCCTCTACTTTCAAGGCAACTTCAACAGCTTAAGCATAACTTTCAGCCCCGTAAGCACTGGCTAACTGATGGATATCACTCCTAAGACCACCCAGAAAGCTTTTAACTCTACCTTCCTCAGTGGCGACCAACTCCGGAGCAAACCTGCTCAACTTACTGAACTCTATCTCATAATCGCCATCTGAAAGTGGTCGCTGCTTCAAATGCAGGAAATTATTCATCAACCTGTCTTGCTCGACCGAAGGCAGGAACTTCTTCCGCAGCATCACCTTGAACTCATCCCATGAGCACCCCCCAGTGAGGGTCTCTTTCTCTTGGATCCACTAAGCTTTAGCAAGGCCCTTTAACTGGTACGCAGCCACCATCACCTTCTGGTTCGCAGAAATCCCAGAATAATAAAACATCTCCTCCATAGCTAAAATCCAATCATCCAAGACCATACAATCGGCTTACCCATCGTAGGTAGGAGGACCTAGACAGTGAAAATGAGAGACAAAATTCATGCACCCTATGCTGCTGCGCTAAAGTGGCAGTCAACAATGTCTGAATCTGAGTCTGCATCGCGACCATTTGCCTTTACAACAACTCATTATTCTGACACAGCTCCTCAATCACTGTCTCACTACGCGCACCTGAAGACTCACCCTTTGACTGGGGAGTCGACCTCGAAGGGTAAAGCTTCGGAGCCATATCCTGCGAATATAACCGATCACCACATCAACACCTAGCTTGACATACCTCCGCTAGACTACTAGAGCTACTTAACTCGAACCAAAACAAAAATGTGTAGATACTTGCTCTTGCTTCTACTTGCTCTGGGAATTCATGAAATGATGTTATGCTTAACTTAGGATGATATGTCATCATCCCTTGACTCTTGTGAGTAATGTATGAATGCATGAATGCTTTACATCTTCTTTTTAAAACATGAGTGTACATATGTCCTCACGTAGGTCTTTAACTTGGCACGTGTGTTGATGCAATGTTATGATGTATATGTTGTGCTATGTATTCTAATAAAAGCCTTAATGCATGTTATGAGCAGTGCACACATGAAATATTATGCATCCCATACTATATAATATCGCATGCAACGAAAAAAAATGAAAATCTAATGGGCATTCATATGATGATTGTTATGCATCCCATACTACATAACAGTCACATGTTGCTTCCTATGAGGATCCTTATACAACCACATATTATGCATCTCATACTACATAATATGCAATGTATACTTCCTGTCATGCTTATGAGTGTAGTGTTCGTGCTTCCATCAAGACATGCTGATGACATATCGGTGTGTGTATGCAATGAAATAGAATTTTAAAACAGAGGGTTGTTCGACTAACCCGTCCAACAACCAACTGAACGAACCTCCCTCTGATACCAACTATCACAACCCGCATTTTCTCAATAATTTGCATAATATCATAGTAAGAGAAAATACGTGTCGTGATGCCACGCCGCGCAGGGGACAACCGCCGACGTTCAGGCAGAACCACTCTCCTCTTATTTACGGTAGAAAAACATATATTTTATTCTTGAAAACATTACTTTAATTCTAGAGTTAAAGGAACCGTGTCCCTCGATTCCAGTGGATCATCTAGTCCACAAGTAAGAAAATATATATCTGCAGCGGAAAAATACTTAATTTGCTTCTTTTCATCTTACATGAGCATGAGGACCTAATAGCGCATGCTAATGATATGCGAGTTTCTAGATTTAGTGTAAGTAAATAAAGGAGTTTTATAAACCTTAAAATAGAATGACATTCACTTGAAAGAGATGATATGAGACAAACTAGAATGCAGCTTTTATACTTAAAATATCTATCATGCATCCTATCATAAAACGTTCCCAGAGAGCAAGCATATAAATGACTATCAAATATCAGCAGAAAGCCAGCAAGTAGTCTAACACAAATAATGGGCGTCAACAAATTAACGCGAACCCATAGAACAAAAAAGAAAGGTACAAGTCTAACTGAGATGACAAAACAACTATCTCACCCACTGCAATGACCACGGCCTGGAGTAACCAGCTTAAGCTATCTAGCTACAACTGCTCCGAGCCTGACGCATTCAAAAGAAAAGAACGCCTCAGCAAGAGGATGCACAAGAGACATCTAAAACAAAAGAAATATATATACATAATATGCATATCTGATCAAGAAAGACAACAAAGAGAAACCTTACTTCGGACAATAGTCATTATAATAATAACATCAGTAAATAGATGAGACTGATAAGCTCAAAAATGGCATCAATGACGCCGGGCAAAATGAGGCACTGAGGCGGAGGCATATAGTCCAACATGAACCATCAGTCCAAAGCACACAGAGCCCGGGTGTATGATCCACAAATACAATGCACTGCGACGGTGGTTCATTCCACTAACGCTCGCAGCCCACACATCATAAATAGTCATTAGTCTTATACAATAACAATTAAATAGACTATTGGTATCATGCCAGACTTGAAATTAGGTGAAACACCCCAGCCTTCAAAAGACAGAGAAAACAGGCAACTGGAAGCTAACGCCGGCGCTAGCGCTAGCGTCGGGCGGTATCTATATCGGCTTGAGAAAAGTCGATGGGAAGGACCATAACGTCGAGACGGAGATAACAATGTCGTCGAGACGGAGACAATGTCGTCGAGACAAAGACCACAGTGTCCAAGAGACAATACCGATAAGGCAATATCGATGAGACGCTAGCGCCGGCGTTAGCTCTAGCGGTAGCTTTGATGGCTTCATGTCGCCGAAAAGGGGACAATATCGTCGAAAGGGGAGACAATGTCGTCGAGACAATCAAAACAATATCAACGATATGGACGAGATCTAGATAAGACGATGACAAAGGGGCGCTAACGCCGGCGCTAGAGCTGGGCGGTAGCACAACCAGACCCAAATTAAACTACTTGAACGAAACACCATCAGAACTTAAATTTAAACTTCAGAACAAAGATCTATATCATTACATGAGGAATAAACTCCACACTAAGGGTAGGAATGAAGACACAAGTATAATACAAGGAATTTCATAGAATTTAGACAAGGGAAAAAACATAGAACTTTGGCTACAGGTCAGCAAACAAAATAAAGGAATTTGAAGGAAGTTACTTCAACTTAGACTTTTAGGCACCAAAGAAAAAATATATAAAGATAAATTTAGGAGGAGGGGGGGGGGGGGGGGGTTAACTGATTAACAAAACTGAAGAAAACAAATCAAGAAATAAGTAATTAAGAAGATCAAGAGAGATCAAAGGGTAAGCAAACCACCACTTGCCTTAATTGCTCACGATTTCAAAATGGAGGTGCGACAAGAAGCACACGAACACCAAGAGCTCGCCGAGAGATTTCCAAAGCAAAGCTCCGACGAAGAAGAAGAGCACTGGGGCTCTCGATATGGCAGCCGGAAGGATCACGGAGAAAAGCTCTCCTCCTCTCTCAACTCTCTGGTTTGGGAAATTCTTGGACAAGAAGAAGAAAAAAATACTTGGGAAGAGATGATCACGGCCACCCAAAATACTTTTTAGATGGTGGTTTAGAATTCCAAGGAAGAATATATATTATTTTATATAAGTGCTGGTCAATTTCTTAATAAATAGGACACAACAACGAAGGCAAAATATTCTGAAGAGATCTTTATGATCAGGTTAATAATAATAATACTAACAACAGTAAAAATATAATAGTAATATAAATATTGACATATTATTACAAAGGGCTAAACGCACACCGATTCGAACGAGATTCGCACCAAAAGCGAAAACCGTCGCTACGAACTCAACGATGAAGTCAAAACCAAAATCCGCCTAGCTGATCAAGAGATAAAAGCTTCCAAGGCTTACGGCGAACAATAAAACCACAAATCTTCGAGAAAACGCCGAGGCTCAAATATTGCTCGGTTAGCAACAAAATTTGACGGACAAGTCTAAAATTAAGTAATTAAATTTCCTAATGCGAGATTTCCAATTTCGACAAGAATTCGGAACTTGGCAGACTCAACCGAACGGACGCAAAAACGCACTAACGGCGATGCGCTGCCAACACCGCGCTAACGAACGCTCTTACATTATGACGTCACCAAGAGGAATAAATAAATCCTGGAAAAAAACAGGGGCGTTATAACGGACGACCCACTGGAGCATGTCAACTATTTCACTACTATCATAAGAATCTACAATGATCCAGATCAACTCCTCTGCCAGGTGTTTCCAGCAACCTTGAAGGACAAACATGCACTTGGTTCCACTCTTTGCAAGAAGAATCCATAAATAGTTTTGCATAGATGGCGCGACAGTTCACAGACCAGTTCATCGCCAATCACAGAATTGTCCGAGACCCCTCTCATCTTTCAGAAATCCGCCAGAACGACGGAGAAACCCTTAGGGATTTCTTTTTCCGCTTCACAATAAAGGCTAAACAAATCCTGAGAGTTGATCCCAAGCTCCTGCGGGGCGTCTTCCTTGGGGGGCTCCATCCTGGTGGCTTTTGCCCTGCACTAATGAAGGAAACTGTGCCTAGCTACCCAGACCTCGTTCATCGAGTCGAGACACAGATTGCAGCAGATGAGACAATTGAAGCACACCGCCAGCAGTTTGAGGGGAGCTCGAAGAGGAAGAGGGAAGAGCTGCCACCGCCGCCGATTCCCAATAAGAACAATAAGCATCATGACAACCCCAGCCGAGATCGAGGATCTTGCCAGCATCAGGACTACACTCCCCTGAACACTATAAGAACTAACGTTCTTCTTGCCATCTGTGATAGCAACACGCTGCGCAGGCTCGAGCCGCTTGCGCTGAACAAAGGAAACCAGTCACAATATTGCGACTTCCATCGCGGGCATGTAAACAGTACTGAAGGTTGCAACCAGTTGAAGGAGGAAATCAAGTGTCTTGTCCAGCAAGGCCTCCTCTGAAGGTTTTTACTAAACCAAGTCCCGAACCAGCACGGACCTCATGCTGACAATCTAGTAGAGGACAACGTTGTACCCCGCCGCGGATGAGCCAGAGGTACCGGGAAGGAGAACTTCCCCCTAGTAGAGCGCGAACGTCCCGCATTTCATCTATCACCAATTTCTATTTTTTGCTTCTTCCAGTTTTTCGCTTTTATAATAGTAAGCCGCAATATTGTACTTGTGTGCATGTACCCATTGTGTATTCAAAACTACTACAACTACTTTTTGGCTCTATTAGCAATAAGAATAACCTAAAGTGAGGCTAGAAAAATTAAGGTCACGACCTTCGGTACTAACACCTAGCAACAAACTCGCCAACGTGGTGAAGAGAAGAGCCCTCTCGTGAGTGGAGGACAAGTGTCGAGTATGACAATCTTAACTAAGTCTACCCAAAAGACAACCTCGCCACCGCGCTTCTTGGGCACCTCACCTCCGCCCTGCTTAGGCGCCTCACCATCGCGCTGCTTGGGAACCTCGCCTTCGTGCTGCTTAGGCGCCTCGCCACCTCGCTACTTGGGCACCTTGCCTCAGCGCTGCTTGGGCGCCTCGCCACCGCGCTGCTTGGGCACCTTGCCACCGTGTTGCTTGGGCAACTCGCCACCGCGCTGCTTGGTCACCTTGACTTAGCGCTGCTTGGGGACCTCGCCACCATACTGCTTGGGCACCTTACCTCAGCGCTGCTTGGGCACCTTACCTCAGCGCTGCTTGGGCACCTTACCTCAGCGCTGCTTGGGCACCTCGCCACCGCGCAGCTTGGGCACCTGGCCTCTGCGTTGCTTGGCTAACTCGCCACCGCGCTGCTTGGGCACCTCGCCTCTGCGTTGTTTGGGCGCCTCGCCACCGCACTGCTTGGGCACCTTGCCTCTGCGCTGCTTGGGTGCCTTGCCATCGCGCTGCTTGGGCACCTCGTCTACGCGCTGCTTTGGCACCTTGCCACCGCGATGCTTGGGCACCTTGCCTCCGCGCTATTTGGCCAACTCACCACCGCACTGCTTGGTCACCTTGCCTCCGCGTTGCTTGGCACATCGCCACCGCGCTGCTAGGCCATCGCGCTGCTTGGGCACCTCACATCCGTGCTGCTTGGGCACCTCGCCTCCGCTCTACTTGGGCACCTTTCCTCAGCGCTGCTTGGGCACCTTGCCTCGGCGCTGCTTGGGCACCTCGCCACCGCGCTATTTGTGTACCTTGCCTCCGCGATGCTTGGGCAACTCTCCACCGAGCGTTTGGACCATCATAATAAGACTTAGAATCGTAAGGGCATGTCCCTCGTGCGGTCATCCTCGGTTTGAAGACTAACGCTCTTCATCACCGACTTCGGGGCCCATTCCCCCATAGCCGTAAGGGCCTGTCCCTTGTACGGTTATCCTCAGTTTGAAGACTAACACTCTTCACCGTTGACTTTGGGGCCTATTCCCCCTTCAACCAAATGCGCCAGAAGAAACACCATATGGAGTAATGAAGTCACAAGACACCAGGTCATCACTACAACGTTTTGCATAACAAGACGATACTTCAAAAATAACCAAGAAAATAGAGCCACAAGACGCAAAAGCGCCAACATAATGCTGTAAGAATCGAGAAGAGAATGCAGAACATGAAGTGAAAGCAACCTCGCATTCATGCATCGGCAACGACTCCGATCCAAGCCGCCACAAAGAAGATAGTAAAACCTCCGAACTCCTCCACACAGTAATCCGGACTCCGAAGGTTTGGGGGGCTTATGATGTGCGTCCATAGATTCATAGGCACTCCCGTGATGCATTTAGAGGAGGCTCCACTAAAGAGAAGTGGAGTTAGTGGGGTCAAAGTCCAACCGATGATCATAAGGGTGGAGAAATCTGTCGGCACGCGAATCACGCTTCGTCAGCGTCAGGCACGGTCAAGACCGCACCCCACTATTAGGGTGCGGTTAGCCCGCACCCCGCTAGTTGGGTGCGGTTAGCCCGCACCCCGCTAGTGAGGTGCAGGTAGCCAGCACCCCCTTAAGGAGTGCGGCCTCACCACCCGTGGTGGGGTGCGGCCGCACCCCCTAGGGGGGGAGGCCAAGCCGCACCCCCCTCATGGGGGTGCGGCGAAACCGGGAGGGGGGGGGGGGGTGCGGCAAAACCGCAACCCCCATGTTGGGGTTCGGCAAAACCACACTCCCCATGATGGGGTGTGGCCGAGTCCGCCTGTGAATTGCAGAGGATGTGGCCAAAACCGCACCCCCTCGGCAAGCGTTGTAGAGGCCCGTTTTCTCCTTGGGAGGCACGTTTTCTCATTTCCCAAGTGGTACGACCTTCGGAGGGTGCATCCTCGTGTTCATTGCGACCGCTCTCCAATGACGCCCGTCTCTTCCCATGGTTCTCCATTCGCTCAGAACGCTTTCATGTTCGTTGCGCGCACAGAACGTGAAAGGAGAGTTTTAATTCTTATTTATCTTATTAAAACTCTTGTTTAAGTTTGCTTTAAAAATAAATGATATATATAACTATATATATGAGTTTGCTGAGTAATAAAAACAAACAGTAGGAGTGCATAAAAATAAACACAACACATGAAATAAAACAAACAAACAAGAAGCAATCCAAACAAACAAGAAGCAAACAAACAGTAGGTTTGAACTCAGATGGTCCTTTGTTATCAACCTTGGGCCTATATTTCCTTTTCTTTTCTGGTTCTTGTTTCTCAGGGATCTCAGACATCTTTTCTTTCCCTTTCCAGGGTGAATCATGCCATTTGTCTAGTCCTTCTGGATTTTTAGGCTTCTTATAGGGAATGTAGATATCTTCTGAACACCCTACACCCCTTTTGTGTTTTTGTCCTTTATCTAGGATTAGCTCTGCTTGAGGATTTTTCTTTTGATATGCTTCAACATCAAACAATTTCTTTGGAATTTTGATGGATGGTTCAGCAAGAATCTGTTCTTTGGTCATTCCCTTCTTGATCTTCTCTATCCAAGCATTTCTCTTACCTACTGTTTCTTTCACGGCTGCTTCAAATTCATACAGTTCTCTTTCTCTTATTTCATTATTCCTCCTTCCCATTTCAGGGTCATTGTGCTCCTTTGCAGTACTGTCAGGAGAGATATTAGGAATCTTTCCAAACCTCTTTATCTCCTCACAAGCTTTTCTGTACTTCTTTTCCAAACCTCTTTATCTCCTCACAAGCTTTTCTGTACTTCTTTTCTTTGGCATATTCTTTCCTTTCTTCTTTGGAATATTTTTGCCAGTGAGGGATAACATCTTTTCTTTCCATTTGTCTTCTTGGACTTTGCCTAGGTAAGATTTGAGTAGTAAGTTTTGTTGATGGTGGAGGTAGAGGTAGTAGAGGAGGTGGAGTTTTCTCTTTAGGAAGATAGGATGGAGAAGGAACTTTAGGAGGAGGAGTTTCTTCTGGAGGAACATCCTTAAGTAGAGGTGTCCAGAGTTTGATGTGACTGGAAGAGAAGCCTGGAGTGTGATACTGATATTCTTCCACACACAGGGGTACATCAATCCAGACTTGCCCTTTCAGGTCATCAGAAGTAGCTTCTTCTTCCTCCCCTGGACTTCTGTATTTTGTACTATAACAATCTCCCCCTGAACATATGGGGCATTTACTCTGAATGCTGAATCCACAGCATGGTCTCCTTCTGTATGGTAGGATGAGGATTCACCAAAGTGTTTGTTGAGGGTGTAATCAGAGTGATTGGAGAAGATTTGAGCCAATGGTAAAAAAATGAAGTTGGTTTAATACTTAGAGATAATATTTAGAGATTGGAGAAGAGTTAGCCCTGAGCTTTAAGAGAATATAGAACCTGAATAAAGGGGTTTTTGGAGCAACTCTCCCCCTGGTTTATATCCTGCAGAAAGGATGTAAACCTTTTTGGCGACAGATGTTGTTCGTGAAGAAGAACATGAAGCTCAGGAAGAGAAGCGGAGAGGACGGCCAGTTTGGCTTCACAGGTGGTTATCATTACGGCACATTCGTTGGAGAAATTATTCAGTCTTGTTTGAAATTCATTCAGGAGGTTTTCCAGGGCATCATTTATCACTTTGATGATGGTAGATTGAACAGGAGTTGGCGACATTGATGCAGAGAGAAACGGTGACGACGAAGTTTTTGGCGGTTTGGGAGAGTGTGAGTTATGAAATAGGAGGCATTATTTAAAGAAGGTGAAACGTCGAAAAGGAAACAGAAATCAAGGGATATTAGGTAATCCAATTTTTAAAAGAAGAAGGAAAGATTTGTTTCCAGTTTTATCATGAATTCAACGCATGCGTCGATACGGAGTCGACGCTCCGTCGAATTTTTGTCAGCCTAGGGACCTGTCGACGTGTTCGCAGATTTGTGTTGATACCAAGTCGACGGTACGTCGAGAAGGGATCGACGTATCTTAGTCTGTAAGAAATCAATGCCAGCGTTGAGTTCTTTTCGACGGTGCGTCGATAGGTAATCGACGTATCTTCAAGTGCTCTCTTAGTTTTTCTGACCTCTTTTAGATTTGCCCAACAATGATGTTTACAAGCTTCCATCAAGCATTCCTAAGGTGTTGATGAAGTAAGTATGCTTAGTTTCATCCAAGGGTTTGGTGAAAATGTCTGCCCTTTGGCTATCAGTAGGAATATATTCTAAGGTTATCTTGCCTTTTTCCACATTGTCTCTGAGAAAGTGATGTCTGATTTCTATATGTTTGGTTCTACTATGAAGGACTGGGTTGGATGCTATGGATATAGCACTAGAACTATTACAATAGATTTTAGAGTTATTGACTTCCAATTTATAGTCAAGAAGCTGATTTTGCATCCATAGGATTTGTGAACAACAGCTCCCAACAGCTATATATTCAGCTTCAGCTGTTGAGGTTAAGACTAAGGTTTGTTTCTTACTGAACCATGATATTAATCTGTCACCTAGGAAGTGGCAAGTACCAGATGTGCTTTTTCTATCAACCCTACAATCAGCATAGTCTGCATCTGAGAAACCTGTTAATTCAAAGTTGGTTTCTGCTAAGTACCATAGACCTAGTTCAGGTGTTCCCTTTATATATCTAAGAATTCTTTTTACAGAGGAGAGATGGGATTCTTTTGGATCAACCTGAAATCTAGCACATATGTAGGTGGCAAACATAATGTCAGGTCTGCTAGCTGTTAGATAGAGAAGGGATCCTATGATTGCCCTATAGGTCTTTTGATCTACTGATTTTCCCTTATCATCCTTTTCTATGATGACATTAGTTGCCATAGGTGTTTTCATGGTAGATGCTGATTCCATACCAAACTTTTTGATTAACTCTTTAGTGTATTTAGATTGTGAGATAAAGATCCCCTCACTGCTTTGTTTTACTTGTAGCCCTAAGAAATAAGAGAGTTCTCCTATATTACTCATTTCAAATTTAGATTGCATTAGATTAGCAAATCTTTTGCAGAGTTTGGGATGAGTTGAGCTAAAGATGATGTCATCTACATAGATTTGAACAAGCAGGAGTTTATTCTTGTGGGTTCTAGTAAAAAGTGTTTTATCTACTTTACCTCTTTCAAAAGAATTTTCTATCAGGAAGTTGGAGAGAGTTTCATACCAAGCTCTAGGTGCTTGCTTAAGGCCATAAAGAGCTTTGTTAAGTCTATAAACAAAGTTAGGAGAGGAGGGATTGATAAAACCTTGTGGTTGCTCTACATACACCTCTTCTTGAAGGTCACCATTCAGAAAAGCACTCTTGACATCCATCTGGTAGACTTTCATCTTCATGAAAGCTGCATAGGCAAGAAAGAGTCTGATTGCTTCCAATCTGGCTACTGGAGCAAAGGTTTGGTTGTAGTCTATTCCTTCTTCTTGTCTGTATCCTTGTGCTACAAGTCTTGCCTTGTTCCTGATAATTACTCCAGTGGAATCTAGTTTGTTTCTGTATACCCACTTTGTACCAATAACTGGGTAGTTTCTTGGTCTCTCAACTAAGTTCCATACTTTGTTTCTCTAAAATTGGCTTAGTTCTTCTTGCATGGCTATGATCCAGTGAGGATCACAATTTGCTTCTTCAAACTTCTTTGGTTCAACTTGTGATAAGAAGCATTGGAGCATCATCCCACTCGAGACTTGGTGTCCTGTTCTTACTCCAGTTTTGGTGTCTCCAATTACTTGGGATTGTGGATGATTTTTCATATTGATTCCTGTCCTGCTTGGATTTGTCAAAGGCTCTTCTTCCTCATTAATAATGGGATTATTTCCCACCTGTTCTTCTTGAACCATGTTCTCTTGTGAGTGTTGGTTTGGATTGCTCTTTTCTGAATCTTCTTCATGTTCCTGTTCAGACTCCTCACTTGGTTCTTGTAGCTGGTTTTCTTTCCCAGTGACTGTGTTCTCTAGAGTCAGTTGTTCAAACTGAGTCTCTATGCAGCTGTTTTCCTGTGGAAAAGGATTGGTGGAAGTTTTCTCCCCCTTAGACAGCATGTTAGTTTCATCAAATGTAATATGCATGGATTCTTCAATTTTGAGAGTTCTCCTGTTATAGCACCTATAATCTTTACTAGATGATGAGTACCCTAGAAATATCCCATCATCAGACTTCTTGTCAAACTTGGCAAGATGGTCTTTCCCATTGTTTAGTATAAAGCAAGTACATCCAAAAATCTTAAAGTATTTCACCATGGGTGTTTTTCCTTTCAGAAGCTCGTATGGAGTTTTCAACTTAGTTTTGTGAATGAGGCTTCTATTTAGAACATAGTTTGCAGTGTTGACTGCTTCAGCCCAGAAGTTCTTTGGTAATCCTGATTCTGCAAGCAAGGTTCTTCTTGATTCAATTAAGGTTCTATTCTTTCTTTCAGCAACTTCATTTTGTTGAGGAGTTCTAGGTGCTGAGAAGCTTTGTTTGATACCTTCATCCTCACAGAAACTACAGATTAACTGATTTTCAAATTCTGTCCCATGATCACTTCTGATAATGGAAACATGAGTATTGAATTCAGATTGGATCTGTCTGATGAATTTTGAGAGAATTTTGTGGGTTTCAGACTTAGCCCTTAGAAAAAATACCCAGCTATATCTAGAATAGTCATCCATAATGACTAGGGTTTAAAACTTTCCAACTAAGCTTTGAGTGGATATAGGTCCAAGGAGATCCATGTGCAGTAGGTAGAGAATCCTAGGGGAGTCATCTTTACCAATTGGTTTAAAGGATAATTTGGTCTGTTTTCCTAGTTGGCAAGGTCTACATGGAGAGTCCTTAGAGTACCTACCTTTTGCTAGGCCTCTGACTAGGTTATTCTTTGCTAATTCACTAATGGTTTTATAGTTTAAATGGCCCAGCCTCCTATGCCATAATTCACTTTTATCAATAATGTTGTTGAATAAACAAATCTCTGTGTGTGTGGAGCTAAAGTCTACTATATATACTTTCCCTTTTCTTATTCCATTGAGTATAATGGCACCAGTCGTGACATCAATAACATGGCAAACTAGTTTGGTAAATTTTACCTCATACTTACCACTGTCACATATCTGACTTATACTTATCATATTGTGTTTTAGTCTTTTGACAACTGCCACATTCTTAAAGGTCACTTTCCTTTCTTTGAAATCTCCAAAGCCCCTGATTTGCCCACAGCTAGAGTCTCCAAAAGTCACTGGTGGTCCAAGTCTATCCTCAAAGTTGGTTAATAGATTTTTGCACCCTGTCATGTGCATGGAGCATCCACTGTCCAAGTATCACACCAGCCTGAAGATGTGATACACCTGCATATAAAATTTAAACATTAGTTTGGACCCTGCTAAGCTGGGGTCCCTTTCTTCCAACAGTGAAAGGTTCAATGAAAGAATAAGTGGGTCTTTCAGAGTACCCTTTCTTCTTTAGAAGTGTTAGCTTATCATACCAGCAGTCTTTGGTAATATTGCAGAAATAGTATTCATAATAAAAGGAAATGGATTGAGAAGACTTTTTGGAGAAAGAGAAATTTCTGTCAGATTGGTTGCGTCGATGGGGATTCGACGTATGTTTATAGTTACGTCGAGTGGAAGTTGACGCACTTTGGTGTATGCGTTGATTAGAAATCGATGCATCATTTAAGTTGCGTCGAGTAGAACTCGATGCATGTCGATAATAACTTGACATAAATTTATTTCTTTTCTGAGGATATTTACCTAGGCTTCCTTCATATATAGTGAAATTATTTTTATTAAAAACAGTAGTTGTTTTTGGATTTTCTTGAGAATTTTCTCCTATCAGATTATTCTTCCTAGTGAAGTGGATAGGATGTCTCCAAACAGATTTGCTGGATGATTGAGGTCTGAGTTCTAAATCAGTATTAAACTCTAGTTGTCTAAATCTATCAGTGAGATTTTAGAGATATTCTTCAGCTTTTGACTTCTGCCATTTAGAGAATCTTCAAAGGCTTTTGCCTTTGCTAGCTCATTTCTTAGTGTTTGATTTTCAGTATTGATTTTATCCAGTTGCTCCTCTGATCTAGAGAGTTCTTGACTGAGCTCATAGTTTTTATATTGTGTATCCATTTGCTTGAGATTGTTCAATTCATTTCTTAGCCTTTTTTATTTTTTTCTCAGATTTGACTTGATCTAAACAAAATTCTTTGAAATTATTTTTGAAATCAGTAGAAGAAAAATCTATATCATCAGATATATTTACCAGAGATTTATCATCATGCTTCTCAGTAGCCATCAAACAGGTTTCCTCTTGCTTAGCCTCTTCTTGATCATTTTTAGATGAGGTACTTCCTTCAGATTCTGAATCACTCCATGATTGAGCAATGAATCCTTTCTCTTTCTTCTTCTTCTTTAGATCTGTTCTTTTCAGATCTTTCTTATTACTGACCTCTTTAGGACATTCAGGTGCAATGTGTCCAGGTTTCCTGCAAGAGTAACATATGATTTCTTTAGTAGGAGTTTTATCATACCTGGTTTTTGAGTTTCTCCTTCTAGATCCTTCTGTTTTGATCCACTTCTTGAATTTTATGGCCAGTAGACTGATCAGCTCCTCATCACTTGTAGAGGATTCACCTGCAGTAGCCTTTAAGGCAATACTCTTTTCCTTTGAGAGTGAAGGAGTCTTTTCTTTTTCTTCTTTCTCAGATCTTATTTTCAACAACTGTTCATAAGATCTTAATTTTCCCAACAGGACATCTGTGAGATTTCTTTTTGGTTTCTGTAGTCTTTAATTGGCCAGATTCTTGAGTCCCAAGAGCTAGGGAAGCAAGTTAGCAATTTGTCATTTATCTCAGTGAGAGATATGTCCTTCTCAAGTGTTCTCAACTCATTTATTATGAGGTTGAATCTGGCATACATGTCAGCAACACTTTCACTATCTTTCTTCTGTAAGTTTTCATATTGAGAGATGAGTAAGGCCTTTTTGTCCTTTCTCTCATCAACACTCCCTTCTACCATTTTAGTGAGAGCTTCCCATATTTCCTTAGCTGACCCACATTCAGCAATCTTTTGGAATATTTCATCTGAGAGGGTTGAGACTAATATATTCATAGCCTTGGCATCACATGCTTGGGCTTTCTTTTCTTCATCTGTCCATTCAGCCCTTGGGACAAGTGTTTGAGTCATTTTACCACTTGAGTCCTTTCTATAGGGCTTGAGAGGACCTGTCAAAATAACATTAAACAAATCTTCATCAATAGAATTCATATAGATCCTAATTCTTGTTTTCTAAAGTACAAACTTTTCAAGGTTGCAAATTGGTGGTCTGGTGGAAGCATAATCTTTGATTTGTGCCATAAAAAAAATTTAGAAATTTATATATATATATATATATATATATGAGGTAGGATCTTTTTGATCAAGGAGTTATCCCTTTTTGATCAACCTCGCTTTGATACCAATTGAAAGTGCACAGTTAGCCTCACTAGAATTCTCTAGAGGGGGGTGAATAGAGATTTAAAAAATATTTTCTGCAAAGTTAATAAATATATATATGTGTAATATTCTCAGATTTAATCTTTCCACACACCAACAAGAATTAAGCAAAAGAAATAGCAAAAAGAAAATCACAGCACAACACAAAGAAATATAGTGGTTCCCCAAACTTTGGGTAGTCCACTCTTCTACCACCTTAGTAGGAATTCACTATCTTGCACTGAGTCTTTTGATAAGGAGACTCTTAGAACCAGCCTGAGTCTTTTGATAAGGAGACTCTTAGAACCACTACAACTGAATTTTTTGAAGAGAGATTCTAAAAACTCTTTTACACAATTTGAAAATGAAATAAGAATAAGAAGAAGAAGTAGAAGAAAAACAATTAAAGCAAGAAAGAATCTTCTTCCCAGCAAGAAGATTTGAAGCACAAGTATAGTGAATTTGAAATCTCTCTTCTATAGTGAGAAGGAGATTGTAGGCCTTTTTCTCTTTTAGTGAGAGCTTTCAGAAATGGCAGCGGTATGGCTTTAGAAGGAGGAGAAGAAGAAGGCTTTTTCTTTGCTGCAGCACTCTTTCACTTTTCTCAGCTGTCTCACTTTTCACTTGGGAGCTTTTCCACTTTTTCAAATGGATGGAATGAATCACTTCTATCTTTTTCTTTGCCGACCTCCTTGTGTATTTATAGCTCTGTTTATTCAAAATATTGCTTATAGGAGAATAATAAATTGGCAGTCAGAGAAATAGTAAGAGTGGAAAGTTTCCATAATTATTATATCTGTAGAAGGAAAACGATCATTCTATTTTCAAATAATGTCCATAATAATCTCAATCAAATTAGCCAAGAATCATTTAGAAGGAAAGATTGATTCAGAACGGCTAGAAAAGAATAATATAATTCCATAAAATTCAGATCTACAGAAAGAACGAAAGAGATCTGGCGTATTTTTGAATCTGTCACAGAAATCGACGTGCGTCGATTACAATTCGACGTAAGCATCAATTTCAGCTTGGCTAGACATCGAGAAGAATATATGGAAAGAACGTCGACAGAGGTGCGTCGACTTTACTGGGTGCGTCGACTAGAAATCAGAGTTACGTCGACTTTGGTTACGTCGAATTCTGTTTAAAATTACTTCTACTCATTTTGAGAAGAACGTCGATTGCACTTCGACGTTGCGTCGATTACTATTCGACGCATGTTTTACTTAAACCAATTTTCTACTCTGATAACTCATTTTCTACTCATTTCTAGGGGTTAAGATAAATCATTTTCCCAACAGGGCAGTCTTGCATGGGAGCACCGATGACAGGATCCGTGAGTGGCTATTAGTTCTAGTTATTTTGCTTCCGTGAGTGAATTTGTAGTGAGGCTTGATGTATAGGGCAGGAGCCCTTGTTATCTCTTTCTTTATTTCAGTTATATTTATGTGGACATCTCTTCGTGGATGTATTACTTTTCTATGTGATGTGGACTTGGCTTTCTTTTAGCTTATTCTTCTTTGCTTCTTCGTGATCGATTTGGCCGACAGTATCGGCGTTTTGTAGTGGCGACCTTCCCGAGCGAGGGTGTCACCACAAAGCGGCGGTTCTGGGCCTAAGACCCGATTGTTTAAAAAAAAAGGGGTCTTACAGTTTAAATCTAAAATGCTTGCTTGTGTATTGTATTTGTACAATGAATTAAAACTTGCATAAGTTTATTGCCGACACTACATTTGAATTGCACTTATGAAATTTAGAAAAGTGGTTAAGTTAAAAAATTGGGTTTGCAAAATGAATGTATCCAGAGAATGTTGTCTCACAAATGTGAACAAAAAAATTATATATGTAGACAAATATAACTCCACCAAGAAGTACTTGAACCTCCTGATAAGTCTTCATAAGCATTGTGAGGTTGAGCACCAAGGAAAGAATAGTAAAGTGTCTTGTGCAAACCTTGGTTACTACACCACTTTGTTAAAAATTATGTGAATTAAAAGTGTGTGAAAGTTGATATACTTGTGTTTTATTGTGCACTTTACTCTACATATGTCTTGTATTTTGTGATTTAAATCAATTATTAACATTGCTCAAAATTTACTTATGTGCACATCATTATCTTTCATAACACTTCTTCTCATGAGTATTGGATTCTAATGCTTTATCTATACTACTCTTTATATAAAAAATGCACTAGATAACCTAGAATGATCTCTACAATGTTTTTGGTAGCTCATTAACTTAAATTTAAGTAACATTGTAGTATATTCCCTTTTTCATATGTTCATTTCATGCTTGGTATCTTTATGAAAGGCTTTGAGATTTCAAAAAGGTTAAAACATCTTTCAATTTTGAACTAAAACTCATATTTTCACTTATGCTTTTCATGCTTACAAAAAGATGTTTCTTTTAATCTTCCGCTTGCTTAAAACTCTTATCTATTTATTTGAAATCTCTTCAATATTATACTTAAACTCTTTATCATTTCATATATTACAAAAGCTCGATCATGATTTATAACTAGCCTAAAGAATGCCTCCTTACTACCCTCACCCTACCTTCTTTTGACAATACCAAAAGGGGGAGATTAATTGAAGAAATCTATATAGGAGAAATATAGAAGATTAAGGGGAGAATAATTCATGTAATCTATCATTTAGGGGGAGTAAAACATAAATTGCATTTATGTAGGGGGAGCATTAAGATAGGGGGAGTATGCACATTTCTCATTCTTATCATATTTTATAGTTGCACTATTTATCATGCTTATCATATACTATAAACACTATTGTTGATTTCTTGCTAAGAGGATTTGTTATTATCAAAAGGGAGAGATTGTTGGACATGTGTGTCACATCCCTTTGTTTGAGAATAACAAATCCCATATTGTATTTGATCTTGCTTGTCGTGTGTTTATAGTGTGCAGGAACTATAGGTGCAATACTCCACAGGTAGAAGGCAGCATGAATTTAAACATCTGGAAGAATGCACTACCGCCAGCGTTAGTGCTAACGCTCCGCCGTAGCTCTTTTCGTCTCAGCGGTTTCTTCTCAGCGGTTCTATCTCAGCAGTTTCATCTCAACAGTTCCGTCTCAGCGGTTCCTTAGCGATACCGCCAGCGCTATATCTACCGCCTGGCGCTAGCTCGAGTTCGTGCAGAGCGCCACGCAGCGATGGTTTCGTAACCGCTTCTACACGATCGATACCGCAGGCGCTAGCGAGAAGTTCTATAAATTGGAGCTTTGCTTCTCGTTTTGGATATCTATCCCAGAGAGATTGCAAGTGCCACAACTCTATTGCTGTTATGCTGCCGAAGATGGATCTCCCACAAAAAGCTTAAGGAGAATTCTGGAGGAGGACTACATCACGCTACATCCGAAGGATGATCGCTTCGACCTCGCTCATACTACATCGATCCTTCATCCTCATCTTCAGAAATCTCATATAGAGAGTTTTATTATTATTGTCTTTACTTTCATTCCATATATTTTTGTAACCGTTTAGAGAATTCGCCTTGTGTTGGCGACTAGGTCTGGGTAGGACTTAGGGAGGAATTCGCCTTGTGTTGGCGACAAGTTCTAGGTGATTAGATCTAGGGGTGATCGAGGCCATATCCGGGGAAGGATTGGCTAGAGCGGCTTGAGGCCATATCCGGGGAAGGATAGGCTAAAGCCAACCGGTTTGTGGGGATACAAGTCGGTATAGAAAAGGAAAAGATATTTACATTTGTACGCCTCCGATTTCTAGCGATATTGAAATCAAATTTATGTAAACACATTTTTATATAAATACAATCATGTCTCTATTTGTGCTTACTTGATTTCACTCCTTTGACGTTATCTCTAAAATATTGGTTACAAAGATTTCATTTCTAATTACTTTATCTAAATTGTTTAGTTCAATCTCTTTCATCATAAAATAATTTAGCACTTGTTTCTAAACTTGGTTATTACGATATTCTCACAAATTAGCTAAATTGTTATTTTGCTTTTCTCATATTATAAAACAATTAAGTAATTTTCATAACATTATTACAAAGAATTTTTATTCCCTTATTCACCCCCCCCCCCCCCCCCCCCTCTAAGGGCGCCAATCGATCCAACAATGATATGTGAACTTCTAGGTTTAATATAAGTACAAAAGAGCTCTCATAATATTTAAAATCAAGTGACATTCATTTTAAGAAGATGTTATGAAGTAATTATGTAAATCTTTTATACATAAAATATCTAACATGCAGTCCTAGCACAAAATCCCCCAGAGAGCAAGTAACTATGATAAAACAGCAAGAAAAAATTAGCAGCTAGCAAGGTGTCTAATAACAATAAATACTGCGGGGGTCAACAGCCTGACACAAACCCACAGGTCACAATAGTATGTCTGAGCTAAGCAAAACAAAACAACAACAACTACTACCTTTCAACATGAGGGGGAAAGGTCACAACAGCAACCGCAACGCTGAAACACCAGCACTAGCTCCACAACCCACTACTGCTCTGAGCCTGAGGCATTCAAAAGAAAGAACGTCTCAGCAACAAGTTCAAGGGGCGGCCGAAAACAAAATAAAAGTAAACAACGGTCGACGGGGTACCAACCCAAGATCAGCTATACTGAAAGTGAGCACAATATGCATGATAAATAAATAGTGAAAACACTCACGTGAAAATTCTCGTATACCTGACTACACCAGGCATGGTGGAAGAAGCAAGGGCTTAAAATACCCGGCTATAATATGAGCATAAACAACATTAGAACAATTCTAAAAATAAAGTATTTAGCAAACAACACCGGTAAGTATCTGGTGACTGTGGGGGGAATACCTCCGCCAGCACACCCACGGAACGAACTCCCCAGGGGCCCAAGGGTAAGGTGGTCTCATAGCCCGACACACCCGTACTGGAAATTATCCAGCAACTGCAGTGGGAGATACCTCCGCCAGCACACCAGCAGTAAAACAAACAAACCACAAACAAACCACCTCGGGTAAACTCCCGTAAAATATCAAATTTTAAAATACAGGGCGTTGTGGAGGTGGTTTAGTCCACTTACCCCCCACAGCCCCAAAACAATTTCCTATATCTCGAGAAAGGCACGACTAAACTAGACTAGTTACCATTAGTCTTAACGCACGAAAAAATCACCATGGCAGACATGTCCTGTCAAAACACCGACTAGACATCGTCGAATAAACTTGACGCACAAATTTGACTGAAGTGAGGCCCACTCGGTGAGTGATCAACCTCAAGACGGATTTAAAGACTCAATCAAAGGACGTATACAACAGGCGCGAAGGACTAAGTCGATGAACGAAACTCGTTCAACGGCCGAATCACGGATTTTGGCGAAATTACAAGGTCAATATAGCTAGTCAAAATCTCAACTCAACGGGTTGGAGAACAAGTGGAGATCACACACGTACTAGGCGTAATCATCCATACGAAACGGCCAAAAAGTGTTTCTATGACAACAAACGTTCAATAACGTGATTCAAGTGCGGCACACACAACATTAGTAAATAAAAAGGGATTAAAAGACCATACTACGATCAAAATGAGAGGGAAGAGGGGAAAAACCAACACTTGCCTTGAAATCACCGGAATCATCCTCCGAACAACTCTTCGTCGTAGATCGGTCCAAAAGGAGGCACGAAGAGGCGAGATCTACAGAAAAATTGCCAAAATGATGGTTAGGGCCGAAAACCCTAGCGCGAAAAAGTCCAAGAAACGGGAAATACTCACTACGAACTCGAAGCTCTCGCCGAGGGCTTTCCGGATCTATGCTCGGTTGAAAATTTCGTCCACCGAAGCTCCGTCGGCGGTGACCGGAAGATTCGCGAACAAACTTTTCTCTCTCCCACTAACGCTCACTGGTTCGGTTCTCTTAGGCGGAAGATGAAGTTTCTTCTTTCTTTAAATATATATAGTATTAAGTATTAATAAGCTTAATAATTACTAAATAATAAATAGTAATAATAAACAAGAAGAGGTTCGTTAGTTGAATTGCTCCCAGCGATGAAAATTCGTTGAATGCTCTTGAGCATTCAACGAATTGCTCTCCACGGCATTAATTCGTCAACGAATTAATCTCCACAGTATTAATTCGTCGACGAATTGATATAATAATATTATATTATTACCAAAACTAAAAGAAAGCCGAAAACGACGAAATTCGCACCAAAGGCGAACGCCGGCGCTACGAACTCATTGGCGAAGTCAAAACCAAAATCCGACGCGTCGTTCTCGAGATATAAATTTCCAAAGTTTACGACGAGCAATAAATTTTACAAAACTTCAAAAATGCGTCGAGGCTCCAAAACGACTCTGATTGCAACGAAACTTGACGAGCAAGTCTAAAATTAAATAATTAAATTTTCTAACGTAAAATTTTCCAATTCCGAGTCATTTCAAAATTTGGTCGACTTGACCCTAACGGACGCGAAAACGCGCAAACGGCAACGCACCGTCAACTTGACGTTAAAAGTAACGCCCTGACGTCATAAACACGTCATCTCTGAATTAAATAATTACTAAGAAAATCAGGGGCGTTACAGTCACCCCTCCTAAAATGAAGTTTCGTCCCGAAACTTAACACACAACTCAAAATCAAAACAACAGGAATAGTCAAAGGCTAACAAATGAATGACTTACCAGGAAAACTAGGAGAAAAGATGCGGATGAGATTCCCTCATCGCTGACTACAACTCCCACGTCGCGCTGTCGACGCCTTGATTCCGCCAAAGAACCTTGACCATGGGGATTGTCTTTCTCCGCAACACTCAATCCTGAGTCTCCAGAATACGAACAGGTTCGTCAACATACGAAAGATTAGGCTGCAACTGGGGTACCGAGTCAAGGACGTGACGATCACTAAGAACACTGATGAGTCCCATTTATATATATATATTTTTGGACTTATTTGGGCTGATATTCTCGTGTTTGCACCATATTTTAGGCACGTTTTCATTTATATGTACTAGTCCATGCTAGGTGCACCATTAAGCCCATTTCGGTGTGCAATTGAATTCCTCGTTGATGGGGGTAAGCACATTGTGCTCCCCTTCCCTTCTTTGATGTATTTCTGTGCTGGACGTGTATTCCCAGCTGGTATATCTTGTTTGCAGGTGACCTGATCGTCCCGTTTTCCCCCAAAAGTAATTTCTGTGCATATCGCACGGTCGTGCATTTCCTTGACGCACGGTCTGTGCGGTCGTGCGTTTGTGTCTGGGAAGAAAATGGAGCGTCGGAGTTTACTCGTGCGTTTTAACGCACGGGCGAATTCGCCCGTGCGTGAGTAAAACGCACGGTCGACCTGTATCTTTGTGATTTCAGAGCGTCGAAATTTACCCGTGCGTTTGAACGCACGGGCAGCGTTGGCCGTGCATGAACAAATCGCACGGGTGGCGCAGCGTATTCTACAAGCCATATTTTATCCGTTAATATCGCACGGTCTGCGCACGATCGTGCGTTCGACCGTGCGTGACCAATTTTCAGCCTGTTTCCTATAAAAAGCAGGAATCGAGTCAGTCCAATTAGGAGGGCGATTGAGGACGACCGGGAGCGATTCAGAGAGTGGTAAATCTCTTCCTTCCTGCTGCTCTTGAGGGCTGAAGGCTTCCCCTTCATTTCCTCCATCATCAAGGCCATTTCCGGTGATTTCCACCTCCGTCCTTCCATCCGGGAGCATTAGGAAGCTTCATCCACCATTAGCTCAAGCATTCCTCGCCAAGGAGACCAAGGAAGCGCTGAAGTTCGTAGGAACGGTGACAGCCTCCTTCGAGCCAAGCTCACCATCTGAGGGCCGAGTCCGGAGAAAGCCCGACAACCTCTCACTCCGGCCGTGAACCCAAGCCGTGACTTATTCTTTGTGGTCCTCTCTAACCTTGAATGCTTATACTTTATTTTTGTGTTGTATGAACGCGTGTTAAGCTAATCTTAAGGAGTTTTGCTTTCCTTCATATGCACTGATGTTGTGATGGCATGAATAGCCCCTTGTTCCTTGTGATTTTCTGTGATTCGTTGTGGGTGAAGCCACTAGTAATTGCTAGTGGTGATGTTTTGAGAAGAGGTGTGTGCGACCCTCAACCTTCATAGTGATTTCCCGTCCACGCGCCTTCCGAATCACGACATCGCGGCCGTTGCACCCATCTCGTCGTGCGAAGCGGAGTTTTGACCCGCATCTTTCTTCACTCTGCAATAGCGTAGGAAACCAAATCAAACCCCCTGTTGTTACTCATTACTCCTTTTAACTGATTTCCTGTTTTGAGCAAATCGTACTACCCAACTTGCGGTCCTTGAGAGATCGATACTTGGGGATAACTTCCCATTTTTATTACTTGAGCGACCGGTGCACTGCCGTCGTATCGCATTTTGTGCCTACTAATTAGCAGTGCCGAAATAGCGCATCATGTTTTTGGCGCCGTTGCCGGGGACTGCAAGCGTGTGTGATTTGTTCTTCTTTGGAGATCCGTTTTAAGGTCTTTTTGTTTTTTTTTTTGATTATCTGCTTTCATGTTGAAGAAGTGTATGCATAGAAGAGATCCCGGTGAGTGTGCAGCATTTGACCCTGAGATAGAGCGTACTCTGCGGGCACGTTTACGTGCTGCTGCCACCATGGATGTTAATGGAAATCAGGCTAATCCCGGAGTGGGAAATGCACCGGCCGTGGCTCAGGCTGCTGACGAGAATGAAGTGGCTAGGCCACGACCTAGGACTATGAGAGACTACACTACACCCACTGTTGGGAGTGTGTACCCTGGATTTGGCCCAGCTATCACCAACAACAACATTGAGATAAAGCCGGCCATCCTGAACATGATCCGCAATCAGGCCCAGTTCTCTGGACTAGCAAGTGAAGACCCCCATCTTCACTTAATTGAATTCGCAGAAATTTGTGGAACATTTTGTTATACAGGACTGGCTGACGAGACGGTGAAGCTCAGGCTATTCCCTTTCTCTCTACGTGACAAGGCAAAGGCGTGGCTCCACACGATCCCTGCCGGTACATCTACCACTTGGGACGCCCTGCAAGAAAAATTCTTGGCAAAGTTTCACCCTGTTGACAAAGTTGTGAACTTACGGAGGGAAATAACAACCTTCCAACAACTTGATCAGGAGGCTCTCTCAGAAGCTTGGGAGAGGTTCATGAACCATCTCCGGAAATGTCCCCAGCATGAGCTGCAACCATGGGCCATAGTAGAAAATTTTTATTTTGCTATTGAACCTAACTACAGGGCCATGATTGATGCTGCTGCAGGCGGAACTTTGATGAACCACACCCCTGAAGAAGCAGTACGGATCGTCCAAGACACTGCCATTCATAGTTCCTTTTGGACTGCCGGAAGAAACGCTCCAAGGAACACTCGCGGTCTTTTTGAGGTGAACACGTCTGGTACACCTGCTGAAAGTACCATGCTACTAAAGAGGCCTACCCTCCCTTCAGCCTCAGTAATGATGATCTCATGTCAAGGTTGTGGAAACCCAGGGCATCATGCATATGAGTGCCCCACAGGTGAGCAACCTACTGAAGTTTCCTTTGATGAAAGTGTTAATTATATTAATGATCAAACTCAAGGAGCACCGTTCAATAACACTTATAACTCGGGCGTGAGAATTCATCCGAACTTCTCTTGGAAACAAAACATCCCAGGCCAACAATGGCAAGGAGGCTCGCATCAATACGATGCTCAAGCCTCTGGTAGCCAACCGCGGCCGCCTCAACCGAGTTATAATCATGGTGCCCCAACTCCTAAGAAGAGCAACCTTGAAGAAATGATGGAAAGGTCGCGAACTCTAACATGGTTAACCAAACCGCGTCCATGCGCAACTTGGAGACGCAATTGGGCCAATTGGCTCAATTGTTAACCGAGCGGTCGCAAGGGACCCTTCCTAGCAACACAGAAAAAAATCCTATAAATCAAGGGAAGAGTCTCACCGACACGGATGTGGTTGACCCAAATGAATTAGTCATCAATTGTTCTATTAATAATGTCCAAACTGCTGCCTTATGTGATTCCGGATCATCCCACAACATCCTTGCATTGCAAAACGTGGCTAAATTGCAACTCGAGATGAACCCGGATGATCGGAAGTCTTTGGTGCTCGCTAATGGGACCATTATTCAGTCGGAGGGAGAAGTGAAGAATGTTGAAATCATGGTTGAGGGGACCGTGGTGGTCGCGGACTTCCAAGTGTTGGGACCCCAGTAGAATAATTCTATCCCCATCTTGGGAGTGCCGTTCTTAAAAGAGAGCGGTGCCACTTTGGATTTTTCCACTGGGAATGTTATCATCCCTACTTGCCCCAAAATTGTGACTGAAACATTGCCTTGCTTTTCCCAAAGTGTTTCTGATAAATCTCTTAGTGATGCATGAATCAAGGTTGAAATAGTACTGTTGGATGAAGATAAGGAGGAGAAACAATCATGCGGAGAAAAAGAAGAAATAGATTTGAGAAAGGAATGTGACCCGGAAGGGAAGGAAGATCTGGTGTCTGAACCCATTCTGCTGAACTTAACTCGGGACAATGTCCCATTCTTTTCTTCCAATAAATTTTGTAATAAACTTTTTAAACAGACGGTCTCTTGGGCTGACCCAGTTGCCACTACGGTAACGAGAGTGACGCCACCCACCACTAAGGTGGGAAAAATCTGACGACTACCATGGACAATTACAGGAAAGAAGATTTTGACTTTGAGGGATAGGCCAGAATTGCTCAAAATGCTCAACGGGCAAAGAGAAGAAAAAGCGAACAAGTTATGCTAGCTGAACATTTTATGGCTAAGCAAAGGGAAGAGCAAGGAAAAGATCCTGATTTTGAGTATTAGAGTGAGGACTCCAAGAGTATAATATTGAATGCTTGGCTAAGCCATGGACAACTCTGCAAAGACATTGACATGATGTATCCAGCAAAGGAATGGATAAAGCATCTAGAGAGGAACACAAGAAGTGAGAGAATCTTCAAAGAAAATCTTATAAGGAAGAACAACCCAAGGAGGATGCCTTCAAGGTACATTCCAAAGCCATACCTATACTTCAAGAGGCAAGAAAATAAGAAAAAGATAGCTGAGATAGAAACAGCTAATGCAAAAAAGGATACATCAGAAAAGGAAAAGATGTTGCTGACAATGCTGAATGTTCAACATCTTCTAAGAGGTGAAAAACTTAAATTAATGTATTTAGTTCTACTGAAAATCAAAATGTAATCAAAACAATGTCTCAACATTATGACTGAAATGAAATTGATAGTTTTGTTGAATCTATTGGTTTATCTTATAGGCTAATATTAGTCAAAGCTTAATATGATTCTATATTATTGCTTTAGATATTCTGTCATGCCTTGACATAATTAGCTAACCACATTATTGGTTTGATAAACAATGTTGTTATTATGCTTGTCATGAATATAATCTGTAATAATAGTATCTGTAATGCCATAGTAATGTTAACATGTATATGTTATGATATCATGAATGTTATGTAGTGCAGTTGCATGATAAGTCTTTATTTGTTACGTATCTTAACATTGGGGTTGTTCTGCCTTCTTCAAATAGGGGGAGATTGTTGGGAAGATTGCCATCAATGTTCCCTTGATTTGAAGAGACATCACTCACAATGCTAAGTACATATTGTATTTGATAAACCCTACTTTGCATCAGGAATGTGTAGGGTTAAGATATTCCAAACATTGAAATAAGTTCAGAGGTTTGCTGTCAAAACCACTGAGACGGAGTCATTGTCTCAGTGGAACTACTAAGACGGGACCAGGAGCCACTGAGAAATGATCTGCCTCTACTGAGCTGTAGATAGACAAAATCCGCTGAGAAGAGAAACTATCTCAGCGGATCCGCTGAGACGAAAGCAGTTCAACCGCTGAGACAGATGGCTGTCTCAGCCCAACCGTTGAGACAGAGTCAAATCTGGAAGAAGACTGTGGCGCGACTTGCCTTTGGCGCAAACAACTGTAAAGGAAGGATAAAGTATTATATCCTCTTCCAATGTGTCAGGGGCCTTTCTAAGAGCCATTGATAACACATGAAGTATAAAAGAACATGTCAGGGCACTTTCAAAAGTACCTGTTGATGTGCTAAAAAGAAGGAGGCCATTATCACTATTCTATTAACTGCTTTCAAGCTCTCTCCTCCTACTTACTGAACCAACAAGAAGACACAAGGAGAGAAGACAGATCTTCTACTCAAAAAATCAAGGTGATCCTTTCTCTTCTACTGAAGAGAAGGATCAGATAGAAGCAAGGGCTGAAGATTACATTCAGCCAAGTTTCAGGGAAGCACCAACTGTACTGGAACAACAGAAGACTTCATTCCAGTGTTGTCTAATATTGTAAGCTGAACATTTATTCTCTGTAGAAACTGTAGTGTTCTGAGCTTGTTAGGCACATTGCCTGAGTGTATAGGGTTGATGAACCTGAGCAGTAGAGTCGTTAGGCCTGAGGTTGTAAGGATGTTAAGCCTAAGCTGTAGGGCAATTTTCCTGAGAAGTAGGGCTTCTTGATAGGACTGAGGTAGGAGGTCAAGGGGATCTCTGAGCTGTAGGAGTGGGAGAACTCTGAGTGGCAGGGCTGGTTGACCTGAGGTAGTGCTTGGAGCAAGCCTAAGAGATCCTAAAGGATCTAAGTTATAAGCTTTAGGAGCTGAGATTGGAGGAGTTGGCCTTGTCTAACACACTGTTAGAAAGGTGTAGAGGGAAAATGGACTACCCATAGATAAACTGTCTTGGGGAACCACTATAAACACTTGTGTGTTTCTGTGTGTGCTTGTTATTTTATTTACTAGCAAAAATAATTAAGTAGAATTCAAAGAGACCTATTCACCCCCCCCCCCCCCCCCTCTAGGTGAATTAGACTACATACCTATAAACTATCAAAGTCGACGCTGCATCGAATACAGTCTGAAAAGGAAACCTTTTCAGCTGTTTCTTTTGCACTCTCTCTGAGGGCCCACAACACTAAATTATCGTTCTACAAAGGCTTGTTTATTGCCTAGAATGGAGAGGAGCATTCAAGAAGACAGAAAAAGCTTTCTTGGAAAGGATAAAAACAATTGGCAGACAGGTCGTGAAACCCTAAACCTTTTCAGCACAACCCAAAAGAGGAAAGAAATTCAAATTAAATCATGGACAATAAATAAGAATAGAAAAGAGAAAAATGGAAGAGTATTCATCACCATCAGCCGCACTTTTGTCGATTAGGGTTTCTTGTTCTTCTTCTTCCTCTTGGAACCTTAAAAAGACAATGAAAAAGAACCGCTCTCTCTTAGAACAGAAAACTGAAGGCTGCTCTTCATCAACATCTCATAGCAGCCATAATACAAGGATAATAAAGTCAAAAGGATATGAAGCAAATAACTCCTCTAATTCATCCCCATCATAAGCAAGAGTTCATCATTAGCAAAACCAGCAAAAGGAAAAATAGAAGCTGAAGGCTTCAATAGAATTCTGAGAACAAAATTCTTCTTCATACTTCTTCCTCTCCCTTCTCCTTTCCATCATCTGTAAAAGTGTTTTAAGAATCCCTCTTCCAAAGGATTCAGTGGTTCAAGATCTCCTTATCAAAAGATCTGAGTGGTTCAAGATCTCCATATCAAAAGATCTTTGGTTCAAGAGTCATCTTATCAAAAGACTCAGGCACAGGTGGTGCATTCCTACCAAGTGGTAGAAGAGAGGACTACCCACATTTTGGGGAACCTCTATACAATCTTGTGTCATCTGTGTTGTGCCTTTTTTGTGTTGTCCCCTTATTACTTTTACTGATTTTCTGCTTTACTTAACAACACTTATTTTATTCTATATGTGGAATTGTTGAAGCATAATACTTAGTATTTTATTGTGTTTGCAAAAAATAGGATAGAAATAATTTTTAAATCTCTATTCACCCCCCTCTAGAGAATTCTCAGAGGCACACTATGCACTTTCATTGGTGATAGTGAATGATCATCTTCTGGAGTAATGAGAGATTGTGGTAGGGAAGTAGACTGGTTGTCTGGAATATTTTCAGCAGAAATGATGATTGATGGTTATTGATGGAGTTGGAGTGGAATCTCATATGTAGATTTTGGAGCTGGAGTAGATGGAATGGACTAGAGGTTTTGATCAGTGTTATCTTGTGGAACTAGAGAATAAGGAGGAAAGTGGGCAGATTGACCAGGCTTCAGAATCTGCCTGGTCCACTTTGAAAAGATCCCAATGTTTATTCTCTTACTAGGAAGAATGGGCACTCCCTTTGACTAACGGTGTGCATACAAAACCGAAAACTGCAAAAACCGCCCGCACTGCACAAACCGCACCATTTTTTAAACTGCACTGCGTATTGTGGGTGCGCTGCGGTTTTGAAAATTTATAAACTGCGTGTAGTGTGGTGTTCGAATTTCAAAAACCGCAAACACCGCACCGCACCAATATTTTAGGTACTTTGAATTTTTTATAAATATATAACGTATCATGATTAAAAGAGTACCTGGGCATTTTATTTTGATATTAAAAGAGTAGCTGGCCTGCTGGGCATTTTATTTGATTAAAAGAGTAGCTGCTAGCTGGGCATTTTATTAAGTTTTCTGCTTTTATTAAGGGTAGATGGGTATTTCAATTTTCGAAAACATTTTATTCTCCAGGCTCAAATCAGACAGACGGCGGGACTGGTCTCCCTCTTCCCACATCAGTGTGTCTCCCTAGGGTTTCATGCATCTCCCCCTAGTGCTTCTTGCGGGCCTGCGACTGCGTCTTCCTCTACGATCTCTTGCTTCCGGCGGCTGCGTCTCCCTCTACGATCTTCGACGGTATATTTTCCTTCTTCCCGATCGCCAATCTCTCCTCCAATGGTCGTTCTCGTCGTTCCCTGGCAAGCTTTCATTTATTCTAGTTTCTCAGCATTTCGTTCTTCCCTGCGGCAGTTTGTTGGTCAAACACGAAGAGAAGGGCTTGATTTCTCTCAACATTTCAGATTAGTTTCTCAGCATTTCGTTCCCTAATTAGGTATACCATATACGTATACAGTGCTACTGCTTAGTTTATACCGTATACATATACAGTGCTACTGCTTGATTCAATTCTTAGCATTTAGTTTGATTTATATTTTGCATTTCTCTAGACAATGTAGAACTAAAAGACGACACAGAAGTGCAGAACTATTTTCTGTTGATTTGTATTTGCATTCCCAAATAATAGTTTGATTTATCTTCTGCATTCCCAAATAATAATTTGATTAACATTATTCAGTTGTTTGATTTTTGTTGCACCCCTAATTTCTGTTCTTACAACACTATTTTCTGCATCAACGTTGCAATCATGTCTTCCAAAAATGTTAAAGGAAAAGGGAATGTACCTCAAATTGAAGCCATGGAGAAAGAGTTAAAAGTTGAAAGTACAGGGGAGAGAAGACTTTCATGTGACGATGAGGCTTCAAAGCATCTAAATAAGAAACAGAAAGAAGAAATTCATGATAGTAGCAAGTTTAAGTCTCAAGTCTTGGAATAGTTTACCAAGTACAAGGATAGATGTTTGCCCAGAATTCCGCGACCTCTTCTCTAGTCAGAAGGAACCCCTCCAGTGGTCCCAGATTTGAGAGACCGCCCAGATCACCTGCTCCTCCTTTCAGTGTTTTCTCCCCAGGCACAGGCGATCAAGTCTCTGCCAGACCGCTAGACCGTGCAGTCTGATCTCATTCTCCCTTTTTGTTATTTGCACACCCTTCCTCTGCCTCAGTTCTCCTGTACCCCGGGCAGCCCATAATTTTTGGATCTGCCCAATTGGGCAGCCTCTGCGTCTATAAATAGAGGGGTCGGGGTACCTTAAAAAGGTCTTTTAGCTTCGAGCCTACAGCTTACAACCTGTGTAATCGGTCTCGAATTCTGTCATTTTTCTACCTCTCCCCCTGGCCTGCTTTGGACCCCCTTTTTATAATTCCCTCTTTAAGATCAATCCCATCAATTTTCCCCATATTGATCTCTCCTTGGCATCTTTGTCCTGAGTAACCGACACTCCGCAGTTCCTTCCCCTCTCTTTTTTGTGAGTCCTGAAGGTACATTTTTGTGCCAACAGAATGAACACGCGACCTTCAGATTTGGAGTGTTTAGGTGAAATCAGTGGACTTTCGAGATGTCAGACCGCAGACATTGTTCTCTCCGGTCTCCCAGCGGTCTCCCCTCGAACAATATGACCTCCTTAGAAGATCTGGAGCATTGTTTTGAGCTTTGCATCGAGAAAACCCTTTGAGAGGCCGCCCGAGCTCATCGAGAGACCGCTCAGGCTTAACAAGAGTCTGCCAGGGAGTTTGAAGTTTTGATTCATACCCTGGCCGCGATCTCTCAGAGGCTTCTTCCCCAACCAAGTAAGACTGCCACCCCTGACCTCTTGGCTGGTGGTCACCCTCTTGATCGTGCGACCTCCCAGCCCACAGCTCCTGTGTGACCTCAAGCAGGAGAGTTTGCAGCTCGCCGGGATTTCTTCAGAACAGCGGCTCAGGAACCTCCTACTAAGACCCTAAATTTTTAGGAGGATTGTGCCTGTCCTCCAACCCTGTTATTGCCTTTCCATCTCCCTTTGACGCTATTGAAGCGGAGGAGCCTTCCCCATTTACTGATAGAGTTTGTTGGGAGTCAATTCCCAATGGATTCAGGGAACCCCGTCTGCCAATGTTTACGGGGGAGAATGACCCAATTTCCCATCTTCAAGCCTTCGAGTCCGTTGTTGCTCTAAGGACTCTCTCTGATGCTGTGAAGTGTAAGTTGTTGATCACTTCCTTTGATGGGCAAGCCCGGGAGTGATTTTATAAGTTGTCTTCCCAATCCATCCCAAGATTCGCCATCCTGAGGCATGAGCTTCTTCTGAGGTTCGCAACCTCTAAGAAGAGGAGGAGTGGTCCTGCATCCCTCTTCAAGATCAAGCAGGGAGAAGGCGAGACTTTAGCTTGCTTTATTGATCATTTTCAGAAGGAGATTCTCGGAATAAGGGATGTAGATCCCTCTCTCTATATGGTATCAATGATCAAAGGCCTACAAGAGGGACCTCTCAAGTTTGAGGTCACGACCAGGGAGCCCATCTCGTATCAAGAGCTGATTAGTATTGCCAACCGTCATATAGAGGGGGAGATCAATAACCCTGTATATGTTTCTAATCTGACGAGTAAAGCCATCCAAAAAGGTGCGGCAGGTTTTAATCCAGCCCAACCATCGTCCAAACTACCTCATCAAGAGCTCCAGCCCCCTTATCAAAAGGGAAGGAATTCCCGTCATTACCGCACTCGTCAGGGGAATCCAAAGTTCCCGCCTGAAGGGTCCTCGCTGCCAACCCCGGCTGCCCCGATTTAGCAATCCAAACTAGTCCATCAGATCTAATACCCTCAGCCACATTTTCCAACCCCTTCTCAACCTCCTTTCAATGATTCTCAAGAATACTTCACTAACCTCGGCATCTCTATGAGTGAGGTAGTTCAGGTTCTTCAAAAGCATCCCTTTTACAAAAGGCTTGCCCTGATCAACTCTGACCCAAGAACCAGAAATCCTACTCTCTACTGTGAACATCATTGGGAGAGGGGTCATGTGACCGAGAATTGCAGAGCCCTCCGCTTGCTGGTAGAGAAGCTCCTAAAAGAAGGAAAATTCACAGATCTGTTCTAGAAGGGAGACCCTTCCAAAGCTTCGACCTCCAAGTGCAAGGAGGTAGCGGAAGTTCTTTGGGAATACAAAGGAGTGGACGATGTTGGCTCTCTCTACAACATCGGATATCCAGGTGAGTGCATAAATGCAAATGATGAAGGTACCCTGGGTAATATCTTTTGCATTCATGGAGGTGCAGGACTCGAATCTTTCAGAAAAGCTAGCCTCGCAAGAGTCTATCAATCTGAGGTTGCAGCTACCTCCTCCTAACCTCCAGTTCGGGGAACGGTCACCTTCGGGCAAGAAGACCTTTCCTCGATTGCCAATCCTTTTAATGACGCAATTGTTATCAAGGCGGTAATTGAAAATTATACCGTGGATAAGATCTTGGTGGATACCGAAAGTTCGGTGAATGTCCTCTTCAAACCTGCTTTTGAGGCGCTGAAGACCGGGAAAGCTCTTCTCTCAACTGAAGGGCCTCTATATGGGTTCTAAGGGGAGAAAAAGGAGGTGGAAGGAGTTGTCACCCTCTCAGTGACGTTAGCAGGAATTGTAAAATTGGTAAAATTCATAGTCGTTGAAGCTCCGAGCAGCTACAACGCAATTTTTAGGAGGCCAGTCCTGAACGAGTACCAAGCAATAATTTCAACCTATCATCAGGCTGTGAAGTTTGCTTTGAATTGTAATCAGTACCGGATTAGGAGCGATCCGAGGAAAGCTAGAGAATGTTACGTCAGGATAGTCAATGTGATCGAATCATCTCCTCTCCAGGTAATTGATATCTCCTCAACACCTCAAATTCTTGACTAAGTCAAAGTAGCAGAAGAGATAGAAGAAGAAGGTGGAAGAGGCAGAGCTCGCTTGGAACCTGTCCAAGCAATTCAAGCCGTGCCAATAAGTAAAGAATATAAAAGCAAGAAGCTTTTGATCAACGCTGAATTTCCCGAAGCTGATAAGGATCAAATCGTCTCTTGCCTTCTAAAGAACTTGGATGTCTTCGCCTGGTCGGCGGATGACATGCCAGGAGTCGATCTAGATGTTTCCTTCCACCACCTCAACATCAATCCTAACTACATCCCAATCAAGCAAAAGAAAAGGGCAGCGGCAGAGACTCTCGCTTAGCCGATCCGGGAGGAGGTGGAGAAATTGTTAAAGGCTAAATTTGTTCAGGAAATTCAATATCCTAATTGGGTATCAAATGTTGTGATGGTTAAGAAAGCTGGTGGAAAGTGGCGGATGTGTGTAGACTTCACCAAACTTAATAAAGCTTGCCCTAAAGATTACTACCCCTTGCCTCGGATAAATTTTTAGTAGACTCTGCGGTGGGATTTTCTTACATGAGCTTTTTAGATGCATTCTCCGGCTATCATCAAATAAGAATGCACAAGCCCGACATTCCTCACACCTCATTCATCATGAATGACTGATGTTTCTGTTATCTCGTACTGCATTTTCGGCTAAAGAATGCCGACGCAACTTATCAGAAAATGATGGACACTATTTTTAAAACCCAGAAAGGGAGAAATCTAGAAGTTTCCGTCGATGATCTCTTAATCAAAAGCAAGCTTTTCTCAACTCACCTTAACGACTTAAATGAAACATTTGCAACCCTCCAAACTTTCAATATGAGATTGAATCCATTGAAATGCGTTTTCGGAGCTAGCAAAGGAAAGTTTCTTGGCCATCTCTTTACTCTGAAAGGGCTGGAGCCAAATCCCGATAAGGTGAAGGCTATCTTAGAAATGTCATCTCCCAAGACCCCTAAGGAAGTTCAGCATCTGGGTGGGAGGATGACAGGTTTGAGCCATTTCATCTCCCACTCTAGAGATAAGAGTGCTCCTTTCTTCAAAACTCTCCATGGAGTGGCCAAGTTTGAATGGACAAAGGAGTGTGATGATGCTTTCAATCAACTCAAAAAGCAATTGACATCAAATCCCTTGCTCCAGAGCCCCAGAGAGGGAGAATAACTCTTCATGTACCTTGGAGTTGGCTCCGATGCCATCCGTTTGGTTTTAGTCAGGGAAGAGAAGAGGAAGCACTTTCTAGTTTATTATGTAAGCAAAATTTTAAAGAGTGCGAAAACCTGGTATCCAATCCTTGAGAAGTTTGCCCTAATGCTCATGACTTCAGCGCGAAGGTTGAGACCTTATTTCTAAGCCCATTCAATTCAAGTTGTCACCGATCTTCCGCTAAAGAATTTCTTAGAGAAGCCGGAGCATTCAAGTAGATTGGCGAAGTGGGCAATAGAGCTCAGCGAGTTTGACATCTGTTATATTTTTAGAGTAGCGATCAAAGCTCAGGTATTAGCATATTTCAGTATCGATGCAAAAGAGGCTAGTTCAGAGAAAGAACTCGGAGCTCCTCTTGCCTGGAAAATTTTTGTTGATGGAGCTTCAGGAAAAATTCTTCCAGAGCTGGAGTTATTTTCATCAATCCAAATGGAGTTAGACTAGATCAAGCCTTGAAGTTTTATTTCCCAACAACAAACAACCAAGCAGAATATGAAGTCTTGCTCGCCAGACTCAGATTCGCAAGAGAATTGGGAATCGAAGATGTTCAAGTCAAAACATATTCTCTGGTAATGGCGTCTCAAGTAAATGGGAACTTCGAGACCAGAGATCACATTTTGAAGCAATATCAAGCTCTAGTAAAAAATTGAGATAAGCACGTTCAAGAGCTTTACAATCTAGCATATCCCAAGAGAAGAGAATAAGGAGGTAGATGAGCTAGCAAAATTTGGTCTTCTTTCAGGAGGAACTACCTCAGAGTTATTTCATCCAGCTATCAAGGAGGGGGAAGTTATGCAGATAGATCATTGTCCATATTGGATAGATCCTTTCATACTTTACCTCTTGACTGGAGAATTTCACTGCACGGTAAAAGATAGAAAAAGGTTTAAACTTAATGCAGCCCGCTATTATCTTGTTGCAGGAATTCGTTACAGGAAAACTTTTCTTTCGCCGTTGGCACGATGTGTTTCCGAAGAAGAAATTCCAACTATCCTTCAAGAAGTTCATTCAGGAGAATGTGGTAGTGATTCAGGAGCTAGAACCTTGGAAAAAAGGATTCTAAGACAAGGATATTTTTGGCCCCAAATAAGGAAAGATGCTTAAAAATTCGCAAAGTAATGTGTTCAGTGCCAGAAGTTTGCCCCCCCCCCTTCATTATCAGCCAGCTCAACAGCTTAGGTCAATAGCCACCCCATGGCCATTTATGGTTTGTGGGATTGATTTGATTGGACCTTTTCCCTTAGCAAGTGGGCAGCGCAGGTTCATTTTAGTAATGATTGATTATTTCAGTAAATGGATTGAAGCAAAAGCGTTAGCTAAGACTACAACTCAGATAGTGAGGAATTTCATCTGGGGGGAGATAGTTTGTAGTCACGGAATTCCTATGGCAATCATTACAGATAACAATCCATAATTCAACAACTCAAGTCTTATAAATTTCTGCGATCAGATCGGCACTGAGTTGCGATTTGCCTCTGTACATCACCGTCAGAGCAATGGTCAGGTAGAAGCTGCCAATAAACTCATAATCAACCTCTTGAAGAAGAAAGTGGAAAATATTAGAGGTAATTGGGCAGAGCAGCTATCTTCAGTATTATGGGCTTTAAGGACAACTCCCACTTCAGCCACTGGGGAAACTCCTTTTAAATTATCTCATGGCTCAGAAGCTCTCATTCTCGTCGAATTTGAAGTTAGGAGTTCGAGAGTGCTACTATCTCAGCAGCATCAAGATAGCTGGTTCGAAGAAAATGATGAAGAGTTGAAATGTAGCCTTGATCTCATTGAAGAACTAAGGGATACAACAACTATCAGGCAAGAAGAAGTAAAAAGGAGGATGGACAAATTTTTCGACAAAAATGTTAGAGTTAAAAGAATTTGCTGTTGGAGACATGGTCCTCAAGAAAGTTGACACAGCAGCAAGATCTGGCTCGGTTGGGAAGCTTAATCCAAACTAGGCAGGGCCATTCATTGTTAAGTAAGCGCTCAAGAATGGCGCATATCGTCTCCAATCCTATGAAGCGGAAGATTTATCTCACACATGGAGTGGAGATGACCTCAAGCGTTTCTTTTCTTAAAACTTGTATTTTTCTGTTTCTTTCGTTCTTTCTTTTTTGCAAGCAGTATGATAATGTGTATGTAAACTCTTGCTTCATGCATATTAGAAAGAAATCTTTGGGATATATTAGCTTACTATTAGGGGCTAAGATCCTACCAAGAGAGGTATCGATGGATCCTACTTCATTCCCCCTCGACTTGAAGCTTGAGAGGTAAATCTGCTAGGACCACAGGTAGCAGGGAGATTTCATATCTGTGTAGCAGTAGCTCACCAAGCTCGTGCGAAGGAACTATAGGATGTTGGGTCCTAGCTATCATCTGACACACCTCTACATTAAGGGAAGTCTAGGTGAATGTTCAGCTTTGTCATGAATTATAGGAGGATATCGTTACAGCCTTGATGATCTTTCCAGGGAAAGCAATGTCGGTGTAACCTCCGCGGTATGACTGCACCTGCCCTATGGATCATCTTGTTCTGTGACCCTCGAATGCTCATTGGTGTGAGGATAGCCAAGAGGCGGTTGGTTGTATGGTATAACCTTAGATATTCTCTTGAGGAAAGCAATGTCGGTATGGCCTCCGCGGCATAACAACACATGCGCCTTTTTTGATCATTCCGAGTTGGTCACTTCAGATATTAGAATTGTGATGGTCTTTAGAGGAAAGCAATGCTGGCATAGCCGTACCTACCCTTTAGAACATTACAAATTATATATATCAAGCCTTTATTGTAAAGGGGTGGTATGAGGCTTTTGAAGTCCGTCGGTCTCGATATTTGATTGTTTTGGGAATGGGGCGTTCTAGTGCAATTGAGACCGCCGCCTAAAAGTTCTTCAAAGCCTTGTAAAATTTTTAATTAGCCAAGCTTTACAATGTGTTTGTGATGCCAAGCTATTGAAGGGCGGTCTGGGAAGTATGAGATAGGTGCCAAGATTCTTCAAAGTTCAAAATGATTTTAAAGAAAAGGTCGCTGATTATCCTCTTGTATGATCGTGTCTTCAAATATATATCTTCTCAACAATTAATCGGTCTTGGAAGCTAAAATAGCGATTTAAAAAAATAGGAGATCATTGATCCTCTTTGAAGGGATCATTTCTATCCAAGGAAGGGGCGGTCTAAATCATTGAAAGATTGCCATTCTTACTCTTAATAGAGGCTATTGGGGAATCTTGTGGATTATGATCTTTTGTCACTGAAGATCTTATAAATTCAAGATCGCAGTGTGATAAGTGGTCTCACACAGATCGTGGGTCCGACTTATAAATATCTTATAATTATCAAAAATATTGGAGATCGCTGGTTATCATAAAAAGATTTTTTCTAAATATTCAAGGAATGACCTAAAGGATTAAAGATCGCGGATTATCTACTATGAAAGGGCTGTATTTTTTCAAGGGGCGGTCTCAATCGTGGAAGATCATATCTTATGTTCCTGCTTGAAGTTATCAGGAATCAATATCTATGAATTGACATTATCTTGGCTGATCTTAAAGGCCGTAGATCGCGAATATGATAAGCGGTCACATATAACCGTATTATACTAGAGACCGCCAGTCTTAAGAGATCTTGTCCATCTTTTGCTATCTCGTGATTTCATTCTTGCTTAATTGAAGCCAATTTTTCACTTACCAGTAAAGCGATCTGAAAAGTATGAGGTCGCTTTTATTAAACTGCTCAACATAAAATATACAAGGCAATTATCTCGAGCTGGATAACATCTAAGGCATTGAGATCGAATGTCAGTTCTATCTCATTACAACGAGGCCGCGAATAGTATAATCGACATTTAAAAGAAAAATACAAGAAAAACATTAATTCACAGAAAAGACAAAGGTATACCAAATTTCTAATTTTCTATTTCAATGTTCGTTACATAAAATTGTGCGGTCACAAAATCCGCAACCGCAAAAAGTAAAGATCACAATTAGATCTACTTGCTTCTTGGTCTTTTGGGAGATCGCTCATCAGATGAAGAAGGGTCGGTCTCGTCTGAAGATTCTTCTGAATCTCCGGCAGAAACTTTAGATCCAGAGCTTGAGTCCGCGGCAGAACTTGTATCTTTACCTGCGATATATTGGCTTCCACTCACTTCATCAGCATTCCCCTCAATATCGACATCATCTTCATCTTGAGAGGACCCAGCGCAACCAACTACACCAAAAGCCATGACTTTTGGTGTAGTTGGTTGCGCTGGGTCCTCTCAATTGGTATCAAAGCAGGTTGCGGGATCGAAACCGGGGGGGGCGCTGATAATTCCTGAAATTCTCTCTACCTATGTGGGTCCCGGTGGGTCAGGCGGCCGCAGCTATTTGTCAAGCCACCTCTGAGCCATGTGGTGTGCCACCTCTGAGCCATGTGGAGCACCTCTGAGCTTGCGGGTCGTGCTGGACGCTGGGGGGGATTGTTGGGTCCAGCGTTCCTTCACTTGACCCGTAGCGCCTTTCCGCTGATATAAAGATCAAGTTGCGCCTTCACCAACAGTCATGGCTTTTGGTGTAGTTGGTTGCGCTGGGTCCTCTCACATCTTCTTCTCCTTTAGCAATAACCTCACCAGTCGTGATCAACTGTTCGTCTATTACCCTCGCAACATCAGGGAAAAGATCGGCAAATTTGATATCTTTAAACTCTTCAGTAAGACCGCCACGGTCGTGAAGCTCTGAAATCCCTGCTCCGCGGTCTCTGTTATGCATAGCATTAGAGCGTTCTGGAATTCAGGATTGTCCGGATCGTATGCTGCTTCCTTTGATTACTGCAGAAGAAAATAATTAGATCGCGCGGTCACATAAAATGAGCTAGATACCTCAAGTAAAGTTATCTTACTCTTCGCTCCTCATGCAGGATCTCGATCTCTTTCAGGGCTCTTCGCAGAGACTGCCCCATATGGTGATTTAAGGCCCTGCTCTTAGCGGTTGCTTGAGCATAGACATCAGGAAGCATTTGTTGGATCATGATTTTTCCGCATCCCTTTGATTTGAGAATAACAAATCCTACTTGTATTTGATCTTATTTGCCATTGTGTTTTTAGCATGCAGGCTTGCACAGATATGACACTAGGATGATGCTATTAGTCTGGACTTGCTCTCAAGCTGAAAAGAAAAGAAGAGAGCTAACGCCCGATGTTAACTCTTAACACCGACGTTAACTTTTGTTCCCGCCAAGATGCAAAATGAATGGAGGGAAGCTGTCATGGTTGCAGGAAAAATTTAGGAATGATTTGACTCAACCCTCGACGTTAACTCTTAATGCTAACGTTAACTTTTGTTCCCGCCAAGATGCAAAATGAATGGAGGGAAGCATCCGTAATTGCTGGAGCATTTTGGGAATGATTTGACTCAACGCCCGACGTTAGAGTCAACGACAGCGCTACGGTTGCCTAAAATGAAAGTTTCCAAAGATGCATAATCGCCTTCCTATTTTGAAGATCCGAGCCATCAATTATTTCTATACTGAGTCAACGCCCGACGTTAGCCTTAACGTCGGTGTTAGCTCAAGTTCTATAAATTGGATGATTTCATCTTCTCCAACAACCAATTGATTAGAGCCCTATTCTAGCACTTTAGAAACTCTGAGAGGCCGTATTTCCAGACCAACACATCTCCCACTCAATTTCAAAAGTAGGAATAGAAGGAGGCTTGGATCAACGCGCTCACTCAACGTGAAGAACACACGCTTGGACTTCAACAATCTTCAGCGATTCTTCAGCATCTCCTTCAGATTACCTCATAGGGAGTTTAATATTTGTCTTTTGTATTTGTATTTTTATTTTATCGTTATAATCATGGAAGTAAATTTGCCCCGTGTTGGCGACTAGGTCTGGGTAGGACTTAGGGAGGAATTTGCCTCGTATTGGCGACTAGGTCTAGGGAGTAGATCTAGGGAGTGCTCAAGGCCTTTCTGGGGATAGAAGGGCTAGAGCGGCTTGAGGCTATATCTGGGGAGAGATCGGCTAAAGTCAACCGGTTCGTGGGGATACGAGTCGGTATAGAAAATAAAAAGAGATTTTACTTTATCGCCTACGATTTCTAGCGTCATAAGAAATCAAATTTTGTAATCTTATATTTCAAGTTAATATAATCATGTCTTTCATTTATATTACTTGATTTCTTCTTTAAATTAATCTCTTATCTTTTCTAATATTTTAAAATCTTACAAAAGTTTTAAAACCCTTATTCACCCCCCCCCCCCTCTAAGGGTGCCTCAAGATCCAACAACATCTCGGTCTCAAAATTATATGCTTCTTTAAGGTTATTTTTTCCATAAAGGGCTGAGGTGACCGCAAAAGCATGGCGAGTTAGTTTTCTGCTCCAAAGAGGGAGATCGGTGGACACCTTCACGGCCTTCCCTTTCGCACCCCATTTGAGAAGGGGTTTTCCCTTGATGTCCTTCTGTTTCTTCATGAAACCAGCCATAGGAAACTGGTCGTTGGCGGTCTCAGATGTATCACCAACCCCAACAGTCTCGTGCTCTTCTTCTCTTCATTTTCTTCTTTCCCTCTGGGTGAGCAACTCTTCAGCTGGTGCCACCAGGTCGGCTGCAGGGATCGCGAAGGTCGCTGGAAAAGTGTAAAAAATTAGGAAAATGTGAAAAGATTGTATAAGACCGCAGAGAAATTACTCACTTTCTTTTGGAGAAATCTCAGCGATCTCGGGCCAGATGGCTAGATAATGAAAGAGATCCAGTCGCTTGCCAGCCAGGAAAGCCAAAATTCTCAACTCATCAGTCGAGATCGTCTTGTTTTTCCTGAAGATGCTTTCTGCTCTCGAAGATGGTTGGATTTTTAGACCGTCGAGATCGCCTTCAAAAATAAGGAATCTCTCTGTCCAGAAGGGGATTTTATTGGGAAGATTGAAAATCTTTACACCTTCACATGAAAAATATATTAATCCTTACAACTCCTCTTTCTTTTATCCTTCTTTTAACACCTTTGCAGTGAAGGTCGCGCGGAAGAGTGTTATGGTGAACATGATTTTTTCCGATCTCAGGTAATAAATAAAAATGAGACCGATCGAGTTTGGAGGAAGTTGAGCGAGCACAAATCCATAATATTCCATCACCTCAAGAATTTCCCAAGGGAGAGAAAACTTTAACCCTTAATCGAATTGATCGATGGGAATAACGAACTTGTTTTCTTCTCCAAAATTTAAACCTTCACCTTCATTAGGCGGTCTCACCACAATTTGGTTCTGAATCATGTGCTTTGCAAGAAAGGACAGGTACTCATCCTTGGAAAGACGACTGGGTTTGTGATCGGCCTCCAAGAAGACTTCGACAGAAGAAGCTCGCACTGACACCATAATTGGAGTTCGCTGAGACCGGTGCTTATGGCGCATTTGAAAAGTATGAAAAGAAAATTCTAAGTCCAGCTATTTATAGAAATCCAAGGATACTTTTGTAATGATGACTTCCTATGAGATCGCCCAGTTAAATTGCGCAGATCGATACTACACCTGCATAAGATATAAGAAATAACACTATGCAATCGGTATCATTGAAAAGAGACCGATGTATCCCAGACAGCATGATAATTATATAAATAAAGGTAAAATGAGCAGCACATAATAATAGAGATCGACTTCACAACATTACAGAGATCACGCATAAATAAAAATTACTGTCATCATATATATTACAGCATGTTCAAATTATTCAAGTTTTTCAAATGTTTAAGACCGCATGAAGGAGCAATTTATCTCCAATTCGGGTATTTTCTTCCTAAAAAAGCCGCAATATCTTGCATCTCATTCACGACGGTCAGGACAGCCGACAGCATATGATTAGCGGACATTACAACTCGATGAATCTTGGACATCTCCTTGTCCACCTGCTCCATAGGGATGACCATAATTTCTGAAGTCGGTCTCTCCTCCGGGTGATCGCCAGAAGTCCCCGGCGTCCTTGCCATTTTTACAGGACCAAACCTTAGGACGGCGACCTCGGCGGACAGAGCTACGACCTTCCCCTTGTAGTATTTGGCATCCTTTTTAGCTTTCTGAAGCGCCCGAACGAGCTCGACATTCTTCAGATCACATTCCTCACAGACTCATTTTTCATTAGCGCGCAGCCTTTCTTCGAAGTCGGTGGTCTGAACGCGGAGTTGATCATCTCGAGCATGGAGTTGATCATTCTGTGATCGCTCCCATATTAGCATGGAGCAAACATCCTCAAACATTGGCTTAAGGATATCAGCAAGCCGGTAAGAAATCGCCATATTTTGCGGGGGAAGCTCTCCTTCCTCAGGAACTTCTACGACATCATCATCTGTGATCATACGAGTTTAATAGTTAGCTCAACTACAAGCAGTTCAAAAATAGAAGAGTCCGCGTGAAGAGATTACTTGGAAAGAAATCAAGACCGTAGTCATGTAAGGTACTTTCAATATCTCTTGTGACCGCGTGTTCTGCGGTCAACAAAAGGCGGTCAGATCCCCTTAAGCGCTCGAGGTCCATTCTTTCCAATTCCCTCTTTTGTGATCTCTCTCCCTCTTTTCTTCTTCTTTTCAACTCTTCGTTACTAAAAAAAAGTCATCCGTTTCGATGATGACAATCTCACGCCTTCTCTCTAGAGATCTAGGACAAACAGCAGGCAGGGGAAGGAATTCCAACGATCTCATACCCATTATTGTCTTACCAGTTCGCAAAGCAGAGATCGCTGATGCGTGGTCTGCCGTTGCTTTGTTTATTTCATCAACCTGAGCAGCAGAGGGGTTCGCCAGACCGCAAGAATGTGCAATTTTCTCTTTTTTTTTGTCGAACTCTCTCCTCATCAGAAGTCTTTTTCTTTTCTTTCTCTGTGGTGAGCAGAGTAGCTTTCCTCTCTTCCTCCTTTTCCTTCTCTGCGGAGAGCAGAGTAGCCTTCCTCACTTCCCCTTTTCCTTCTCTGCGGCGAGCAGATCAGCCTTTTTCTCTCTTTCCTTTTCCTTCTCTGCGGCGAGCAGAGCTATTTTCTTTTCTTCTTCTTTCTTCTTTTCGGCAGCAGCTCGCGCTGTCCTCTCCTTTTCTTCTTCCTTCTCTTTCTTTTCCCTCTCTTTCTTCTCAATTTCCATCTTTAATTTGGTCGCCTCTGCAGCGGTCTCCTTCTCCCTTTCAACGATCTCTTTCTCTGCGGAGGCCGCCCGAAGATGATCAGATTCAAAGGGCTCAAGCACTTGCAAGATCGAACAAGAGAAATCGTTAGAAGAATCTTCATCAAGATAAGCAATCAGCTCAGAGTCCACTTCTCTTAAAGAAGCTGAGATCACAGAAAGGAAAAAGAGACCGTCCTCACCACTTGTCATCCCAGGAACATCCGCAGGACGTCTAAAATCGCTGCTTTCAGAAAGAGTGATCGCCTCTAGAGCGATAACACCTTTACTTTTTTCATTCTTCTTTTTCTACGTAGTTTTGGCAGAAGAACTTGAGTTCTTTCTCTTTTTTTTTTTGTTTTAGCAGCTTCTTGAGAATTAGCGATCTTCTGCCTAATTCTCTTAGCCTCAACCTTTTTCTCATGCATTCCAGCTAGAATAGCTTCAATTGAAGCAGTCTCGCTAGATGGGATAGTGGTCTGGATAAGGACCTCAAAAATTTTTTGGCAATTAAAAGAAATAGAGAGATTAGGAAAGTTCAGCACGGGAGGACCTGAAGAACTACTTGACAAATCAACAATAATAAAGACCGGCAAAACCGTGCTCTCTGGTAGGTCGACCTGTTTCTTTGGAGAAGATTGATAGATTATAGGTATATGATCTAATTCACCTAGAGGGGGGGTGAATAGGTATTTTGTAATTTTTACTTAGATGATATTGATAGTTAATACTATTCTAAGATAGTAATCAAGCAAACCCAGAAAACACACAAGTGTTTATAGTGGTCCCCCAAGACAGTGTGTCTATGGGTAGTCCACTTTCCCCCTTCACCATTCTAACAGAGTGTTATATGAGGCCAACTTCTCCAATCTCAGCTTCAAGAGCTTACAACACAGATCCCACAGGATCTCTCAGGTTTTCCCAAACCCTACCTCAGGCACAGCAGCCCTACCTCAGAGGAATCCACCTCCTACAGCTCAGACCACCTCCTGGTCCTACCTCAAGCAGACCTCTCAGCTCTACAACTCAGGCTAATCATCCCTACCTCAGATCACACACTGATCCTACCTCAGAGGAATCCTCCTCCTACAGCTCAGGCCAAACTGCCCTACAAACTCAGAACCCAAAGGCTCCTACAAATGTTATAATGAGATTTACAGAATGAAAGAAGAAAAGATCAAGCATGTTCTTATTCTTCTTTTCAGCTGTTGTTGCAGACTTGAATCAGGGAGGAGTAGAGCAGCTCCAATTTGATTCTTCTTGATCAGCACTTCAGATGAAGGACTGGATCTACTTGCTCTATCTTGAGATGAATCAAGATGTGCTATCTCTTTTCTTCTTGCAGCCTGGTGTGAGCTCAGTTCTTGGTTGCCGATAATGGAACAGTACGCTTCTGCTTCTTTGTGTGCTTGAGAGAAAGATTGATAGCAAAAGTTCTTTCTTCAACCCTAACTTATTACTTTTATACTCCTTTTATCTTCAACGGCTCTCAGTCATCCTTCTTATAGATATGAGAGTGATTGGTGGACCCCACAGTACTTTTCTGCAGCTTGCACCAAAAGCAGAACCCGCCATGTCACGTTTGAACTGTCTCAGCGGTTGGGCTGAGATGGTTAGCCGTCTCAGCGGTTTCTTTTGGCCCGTCTCAGCGGATCCGCTGAGACTGAAGGTTATCTCAGCGGTTTCTTCTATCTGCAGCTCAGTTTGCCCAGATGCCTTCTCAGCGGCTCCTGGTTTTGTCTCAGCGGTTCAGCTGAGATAGAGAGCTTGTCTCAGCTGATCATACATTACACCATGGTGTGCCCTAGTCCTGCATACTTATGAGATGGAAATATAGTTTATCAAATACACCTTGTACTTAGCATTGAGTGTGAGGACTCTTCAAATCAAGGGAACATTGAGGGTCAATTTCCCAGCAACCCCCCCCCCCCCTATTTGAAGAAGGCAGAACACCCTCAAATGCTAGAGTACATTACTCATAAATTCTTGATATGTGTTATTGCAATGAAGAATTCATCATATCATGCTCATTGCATCAAGGATTTTATAACATATAATGTTTATGAAAGTCATATTACCACAAAGTTTAATCAATCCAACAATGTGATTTGATAAACATGACAATGCAACATATATTGAATTAACCAATCAAAACAGGGTAAGGTTTAGTTATAACTCAGATTTGCAACTTAGATAGGGTGGTAATTCAAAGCTCAGTTTGCATTCATTTAATCATAAAATATTTCAAACACATTATAGTTCAATTATCCTCCAACCATTCATAAAATATTTTCTTTTCTTAGAAGATTTGTTTTGAATACTTTATCTCCCACTTTCTTAGAAGATTTATGCATAAGATATTTATGCATTCTTTTAGAATTATCTTTTCTTAGAAGTTTTGAATACTTTATCGCCCCCTTTCTTAGAAGATTTATGCATAAGATATTTATGCATTCATTTAGAATTATCTTTTCTTAGAAGATTTGTTTTAGTGTGAGGTCAGAATTGATGACTGCATTTGTATCCTCCCCCTTTCTAGCTTCTTCATAGATTTGTTCATGGAGGTCTTGCTGAATGTTGATAACAACAACTGGGACATCATCCTGCTCATCTTTAGTGTCAGCATCTTGATGATCACTCAGATTGACATCACCAGCATGATCGTCCTCCTCCCCCTCAGAGAGAGCATTCTTTTCTGTTGAGTCCAGGAATGCTATAACCTGATCTTAATCAGCTGTTGGCTCTTGTGGCTGCTCCCCCACAGATGGAGCACACATCAGTGCTTGAGGATCAGAAGTTATGACTTTCTCCAACTGCAGTGGATGGACAGGTTCAGTTGGCAGGTCCTTTGGTGTAGCCTCTTTGTTAAGAATGTTGTGTGACTTAATGTCAGAACCAGCAACTTCATCTTTGTCTGAATGATCACACTTACAACTTGGCATGATCAGCCTTGTTTTCTTAGAAGATGAGGGGGTTGCCTTCTCTAAACCTAGTAATTGGATTTGATTGCTCTTATAATTGTATGTGTAAATGAAATGACATCATATGACTGAGTTCATCGAACTCAGAGCTGAGTTCGTCGAACTCAAACTAGAGATCGTAGAACACAAGGCTTAGTTCATCTGAACTACATCATAGAGCTGAGTTCATCGAACTCAGAGCTTAGTTCGTCGAACTCAGAGCTGAGTTCGTCGAACTCAAACTGAGTTCGTCGAACTCAAACTGGAGTTCATGTGAACTACATCATAAGGCTAAGTTTGTTGAATATAGAACTAAGTTCGTCGAACTCAAGGCTGAGTTCGTCAAACTCAAACTGGAGGTTGTCGAATTTAAGGCTGAGTTCATCTGAAGTACATCATAAAGATGAGTTCATCAAACGCAAGACTGAGTTCGTCTAACTCAAACTCGACGTTCATCGAACCCAGGAAAGAATTCGTCAAACACAGATTTTGTTGGATCTTATGACGCCCGTAGAGGGGGGGTGAATAAGGGAATAAAAATTTCTTTCTTGTTATGAAAATTACTAAACTGTTTTGTAATATGAGAAAGGAAAAATAACAATTTAGCTAATTTGTGAGAATATCATAATTTTCAAGTTTAGAAATATGTACTAAATTGTTTTATGATTAAGAGATTGAAATAAACAATTTAGATAAAGTAATTTGAATTGAAAATTTTGTAACCAATATTTTATAGATAACGCCAAAGGAGAGAAATCAAGTAAACACAAATAGAGACATGATTGTATTTATATAAAAAAGGTGTTTACATAAATTTGATTTCAATATCGCTAGAAATCGGAGGCGTACAAAAGTAAATATCTTTTCCTTTTCTATACCGACTTGTATCCCCACAAACCGGGTGGCTTTAGCCTATCCTTCCCCGGATAAGGCCTCAAGCCGCTCTAGCCAATCCTTCCCCGGATATGGCATCGAGCCCCCCTAGATCTAATCACCTAGAACTAGTTGCCAACACAAGGCAAATTTCCCCTAAGTCCTACCCAGACCTAGTCGCCAACACAAGGCGAATTAACTAAACGGTTACAAAGAAAGTATGGAATGAAAAATAAAGATAACAATAATAAAACTCCATATATTAGATCTCTGGAGTTAAGGATGAAGGATCGTTGTAGCATAAGCGAGGTTGAAGCGATCGTCCTTCGGATGTAGCGTGATGTTGTCCTCCTCCAGAATTCTCCTTAAGCTTTTAGTGGGAGATCCATCTTCGGCAGCATAGCAGTAGTAGAATTGTGGCACAAGCAGTCTCTCTGGGATGGATTGCCAAAATGAGAAGCAAAGATCCAATATATAGAACTTCTCGCTAGCGTCTGCGGTAGCGTTCGTGTGGAGCGGTTGTGAAACCGTCGGCGGCGTGGCACTGTGCACGAACTTGAGATAGTGCCTGGCGGCAGCGCTAGTGCTGGCGGTAGTGGTTGCGAAACCGTCGGTGGCGTGGCAGAACAAACTTTCGTCGAATGGAATTTTTGTCGAACAAAGTTTTTTGTCGAACGGAGTTCCACATTCGTCGAACGGAAATTTTTGTCGAACAGAGTCCACATTCATCGAATGGAAATTTTCATCGAACGGAGTTCCACATTCGTCGAACGGAAATTTTTGTCTAACAGAAATTTCGTCGAACAAAAAGTTTCGTCGAACGGAGCTTCAAGTTCGTCGAACGAGCTAGCGCCTAGCGGTAGCGCTAGCACTGGCGGTAGCGCATTGTTTGAGATTTTTGAATTCAGCTGCTTTCTACCTGTGGAGTATTGCACTTATAGTTCCTGCACACTATAAACACACGACAAGCAAGATCAAATACAATTTGGGATTTGTTATTCTCAAACAAAGGGATGTGACACACATGTCCAACAATCTCCCCCTTTTGATAATAACAAATCCACTTAGCAAGAAATCAACAATAGTGTTTATAGTATAAGATAAGCAAGATGATAGTGCAACTATAGTATATGATAAGCATGATAATGTGCATACTCCCCCTATCTTAATGCTCCCCCTACATAAATCAATTTATGTTTTACTCCCCCTAAATGATAGATTACATGAATTATTCTCCCCTTAATCTTCTCTCCTATATAGATTTCTTCCATTAATCTCCCCCTTTTGGTATTATCAAAAGAAGGTGGGGTGAGGGTAGTAAGGAGGCATTTCTTATAAATGATAAAGCATGATCGAGCTTTTTAATGATAATGATTTTAAGCATAGTATATAAGAGATTTCAAATAAAAAGATAAGAGTTGTAAGCAAGCGGAAGATTATAAGAAACATCTTTTTGTAAGCATGAAAAAACATAAGAAAAAATATGAGTTATAGTTCAAAATTGAAAGATGTTCTAACCTTTTTGAAATCTCAAAGTTTTTCATAGAGATACCGAGCATGAAATGAACAAAACAAAGAGAGATATTACTACAATGTTACATAATTTTAAGTTCAAGATATACCAAAACATTGTAGAGATCATGCTAGGTTATCTAGTGCATTTCTTATATAAAGAGTAGTATAGATAAAGCATTAGAATCCAATACTCATGAGAAGAAGTGTTATGAAAGATAATGATGTGCACATAAGTGTATTTTGGGCAATGTTAACAATTGATTTAAATCAACAAAATACAAGACATATGTAAAGTAAAGTGCACAATAAAACACAAGTAAATTACTTTCACACACTTTTAATGCACATAATTGTTTTCAACAAAGTGGTGTAATTAATCAAGGGTTGCACAAGACACTTTACTATTCTTTCCAAGGTGCTCAACCTCACAATGCTTATGAAGACTTATTAGGAGATTCAAGTAGTGCTTGGTGGAGTTATAGTTGTCTACATATATAAAATTTTTTGTTCACATTTGTGAGACAACATTCTCCGAATACACTTGTTTTGCAAACCCAATTTTTTAACTTAACCACTTTTCTAAATTTCATAAGTGCAATTCAAATGTAGTGTAGGCAATAATCTTATGCAACTTTTAATTCATTGTACATATACAATACACAAGCAAGCATTTTTAGATTTAAACACACATGTTGATTACCAAAAATAAGTGAGTGAAAGGTATCATTATCAATCATAATACATTTACCCATACTTAGAGGCATGCTAAGCTTGGTTCTACAAATATTTTTCAATACAATTGATGCACTTTAAATAGATATATCAAAGCATGTTAAACAAAACAATGTTCATAGTAATTTCAAGGAATAAATTTTAACATTGTAAATAAGTCTAAATAATAGAATTCATTCATGCTTGATATTAGCAATAAAGATCATACAGTTTTTTTTATCATTTTTAAATCAATTAAAAATAGAAAATCACAAAAACATATTTTTGTATTTATGAATTTTGAACTTTTGTAGTTGATTTTTCATAATATGAATAAAACACAAATAACGAAAACATATTTTTGTATTTTTGAATTTTGAATTTTTGTAGTTGATTTTTTTTATAATATGAATAAAACACAAATAATGAAAACATATTCTTGTATTTTTGAATTTTGAATTTTTGTAGTTGATTTTTTTATAATATGAATAAAAACAAAAATAACAAATGTCAGAAATACAAATCAAAGTAGTACATATAAACTAACATATTTTTATAGATTTTTAGAAATTTTAAAACACTGAAAAATCAGACACTCACGCTAGCGCCTACGCTAGTGCTAGCGCGGCAAACAGTACGTGGGTTTTTGAGAATTTTAAATTTTAAATTTTTTATTTTGATTAAGTGACCTTAGAGTAGTTCCATGCTGAAATTTCAGAATTTTTGGAGATCTCTAGGTGGATCAAATTTGCATGAAACTTTGGCTTTTTCAAATTCTTGTATTTTACAAAAAACATTTAATCATGAAAAGATAAATTATGAAGACACAAGAGGACACTTTTTGAACAACCCAAAATACGCATGATTTAAGAGATAAGTAAATAAAATGATCATGCGAAGAGTAATATAAGTATGTCCTAAGATTAAAGACTTCCCCGACTAAATGTCTACACCCTAGCCCCGTACTAATTGATGGATGGGCATGAGGAGCTGCACACATGTCGTAGGTTGGGGTGTTAATCCCATATGCACACACTAGAGAACGCTCAACCTAGCACTCTTTCCCCCCAGTGCCTCGCAAGGCCCCACTGGAACCCTCCCCGGTTAAGGACAAGACATTTTTTAGAGGTTAGGTCTCTAATGTATCCAATCCTACACCCCTGCTATTGTGAGATATGAAGTCATAGGTGAATAATCTTTGGACAACCTAAGCTTTTAAACTATGGGTTGATATATAAACTATGAGTTTTGTTTAATGTGATGAGTTATATAAAGCCGCATAGTTTTTCTACTTTTATGAGATGACGATATGAGATAACTAGCACAATTACTAATATTCAATAAGTGATAAAGCTAGTATGATGAGTTTTGGGTTTAATGTCATGTCATAAGATTAATATCAATATTGCATGTATTCCAAAATAGAATTTCAAGTTATAGATCTAGAATAGAGTGACCGCTTGACCGGAGAAAATAAGTCCCCCCAAACGAAACCTAAGTTTGATTTATATCTTTATTGCAAAGTTGATTCTAGAGTCTACAAATATGAGAGATACATGCAATCAATAGCAAATCATATCAATACACCAAATAATGGAAAGAAAACATTATTCAAATTTTTATCATAAGATTCATAATTCCTAGGAGGTATTATTATTTTGAGATTTTTCTTGATAGAACATGAATTATGATTTATGATTATAGAGAATTTTGCATAGAATATATGTTAGATCATCATGATGTATGTGATTTCTATTCTTTCTAGACTTACGACAATATGATTTGGTGATTTTCTTTTGAATAAGCATGTTTGATTTTTAAGTCTAGAAGATGATGATCATGTAATCATATTAAAGACAAAGATCACATATAGAGTGTTTTGAAATTTATAATAAAATTTGCATTCAATAATTGAATCTATTGATCTTTGGTTTTGCATGATAATATATGATTTATGATACAATATTCATATATATTCTAATGATTAATCCATAAACTATGTGTTTGTTGGAATTTTAGTATTCTATATAATTTCAAATCACATAGTTATCATGATATTTTAATAACATTGTAAATGTTATACCTAGCATATAAATTTAAGCATAAACTAAGAAGTGGTGCTAGAATAATGAGTTTGAGTGCAATGTTATTACATAGGATTAATGGGGATTATGTTGCATGTAATATAAGAAGTTTTCAAATTAATTTTCTTTAGACCTAGAATGAAATGACTAAACTTTTGATTTGATCTTAATGATACAAGATGATTCTAAGGTCTAAATATAATGAGATACATGCAAACAATAGAGATACATATCACACACAAAATAAGATATGAAACTATGAAATCAATAGCCATCACCTATTTCATAATTCCTAATGTTGATAATATTAGTTGATTTAAGATAATTCTTGTTAGATCATGAATTATGATATATGATTATAGTGAATTTTAGCATATGATATTAATAGATCATGGTGGTGATTATATAGTTCATATTCATCCTTTTTAATATGTAGTGACTGCTTGTAAAGTGAATATTATACTACATATATGTATAAAGGAAAAAAATATGTATTGGTTATTTTGAATTGCTTTGTAAATTTTCTTTTTGATTTTAATACAAGGTAGCTGAATGTTGAAGATAACGATATTTAATATAGTAAAATAGTTTTTCAGAAAAATAATAATTAGAGAAATCGGGATTTTTTAGGAAAAATAGGCTACCGTCGGCGTTAGTGATAACGCCTGGCGTTAGCAACTCATGGTTTTTTATTTACAATTCTGAGTTTCAATTATTAATTTAAAAACACATGATTTCTGTTATATCATTTGATTCCGATTTTTCTTGATTATGATTCTTCAATATAGGGCAACAAAGAAATTAAACAAATATACAATAAATAGTGCATTTAATATTTTTAGCCTAAGACCCCTAAATAAACCATTTAAATCCATTCATTAAAATAATTTCATTAGTCTTGATGATAATTTCAATATTCAATTTATAATGATAATTCAAGACAATTAAGGGTAAAGGATTTAAAAGGATAAAGAACAACAAAGATGAGAGATAGATCACTTTGAAAAATATATGACTTAATGTTCAATTTTAATTCAAATTTGATTTGATAAACATTAAGCTTAATATATGAAAGTCATATTTCATGATACATAAAGTGATCATAGCATGTTTGTTCAAAAAAATAAACAAAAGAAAAGTGACAATAAGCATATCATGAAGTAGAGTAGTGATATTTCATTTTTATTTATTTCTACTTCATGCAAATGATAGGTTACTAATGAATAAGAGATTTAGGTATCCAAAGGGGACCAAGTGGGATGGTTCCTTTGGGTACCCAAATACATCGTGGTGGCTTTTTAGGAGACAAGGATAAATGGGCCCTTTCAATTAAAGTTGATGTGTCATTTTTCTTTAAGGGTCTCCATTCATACCTTAGTTGTTTATCTTTTAAATTCATATTATGATTATGTGACATCTTTATATGATTATATTTATTTGAAAAATAATTCATTTGTGATTTATGGTTATTCAAATTATTTTTCAAAATAGATTGATGTTGATAATCATAATGAATTTTATTATATGGATTCTTTGAAAGTTTATAAGAGTGATTGTCTTTCTTTAGAAGTGATTGTTGAAAGAGTGGGTTACAATATGTTTTAAAAGATTGATTATTATTTTGATGATTTTCATTTCCACTCATTCTTATAGACATACTCTTATAATATGAAGGATAATATTTTATAGTTTGATTTTCATGAAAAGGATCTTTTAAATATGAGTCATGATTGAAAATATATTGAGACCTATAATAGTGACTCTTAAGAATTTTGTGAGGATCATAATTCCTTTTGAAACTAAACTCCTTTTGAGTTGATGTGTGAAAATGATCCTTTTTAGAAATGATGTTGTAAGTTAATTTATCCTTGTAATTCAAAATCTTATGATGAAATTCATTACATAACATTTGAAATTTTTCAACAAAAAATTTTAATTGTAATAACTTACAAAATAAAGTATCATTTTCAATTATCAATTTTTCATTATGCCTTTTAGAAATTAAGAGCCCTTTTTCAATTTCCTTAAAATTTTCTTTTAATAAATTGCAATTAAGACAAGGAATAGGAATTTTAACTAAAGAGCATGAAAGAGAATTTAACACATCAATATTTGACTTTACGTTATCGTTTGCTTTTAAAAATTTATTTTCTAAACGTAATTTGGAATTAGCAATTTTTAACTTTAAAATTTTACGTTTAGCAATTTTAAGCATACGAGATGTAGAAAATGAATTTGTTACAAAAAGAGAAGTTTTTGATTTTCTTACATTGCTATGGGATGAGGCAAGATTTGGACCAACGATTCCTTTGACATCTTCTTTGCATTCCTCTTCCATAGTTGAATTTTCGTCTTCTCTTTTGCTTGAAGTGTAGCCAACAAATGAGTCCAAGATTGTGACATTGTATTCTTCTTCCTCCAAGCATAAGTTCTCATCGATTTCTTCTCTTGGATCCATAAGGAATTCCTCATCGATTTCTCTCTTAGATTTATCTTCCTCCAAGAATGAGTCCTTGTCGATTCCTTCTCTTGGATCGATAAGGAATTCCTCGTCGATTTCTCTCTTAGATTTATCTTCCTCCAAGAATGAGTCCTTGTCGATTTCTTCTCTTGGATCCATAAGGAATTCCTCTTGTTCATCATCTGTGGAAGGAAGACTATAAGTATTCTCAAGAAATTTCCAAACTTCATAAGCAGTAGGAAGTGTATAAATAAGTTTGAAAATATTTTGATCTAATGCACAATATAGACTATTCATAGATTTGGCATTTAAAAACATTTCATTTTTATTTAAAATACTTGGGGGCATTTTAATTGTAATATTCCATACTTTAATATCCAAAGATTTAAGAAATTTTTCCATAAGAAATTTCCACCCATTATAATTTTTGCCTTCAAATAAAGGTGGTGCTAAAGATTTTTCATTTATAAGAAAGATTCCCCCACTAGTAGAAGCGAGATCATATGACGCCATTATTCCCAGTTGTTAAACCGTTTGGAATAACCTGCGCTCTGATACCACTTGTTGGATGTTACGGCGCCCTTGAAGGAGGGTGAATAAGGGAATAAAAATTTCATTCTTATAATGTTATGAAAATTACTAAATTGTTTTGTAATATGAGAAAGGCAAAATAACAATTTAGCTAATTTGTGAGAATATCATAATTTTCAAGTTTAGAAATATGTACTAAATTGTTTTATGATTAAGAGATTGAAATAAACAATTTAGATAAAGTAATTTGAATTGAAAACTTTGTAACCAATATTTTAGAGATAACGCCAAAGGAGAGAAATCAAGTAAACACAAATAGAGACATGATTGTATTTATATAAAAAAAGTTGTTTACATAAATTTGATTTCAATATCGCTAGAAATCGGAGGCGTACAAAAGTAAATATCTTTTCCTTTTCTATACCGACTTGCATCCCCACAAACCGGTTGGCTTTAGCCTATCCTTCCCTGGATAAGGCCTCAAGCCGCTCTAGCCAATCCTTCCCCGGATATGGCCTCGAGCCCCCCATAGATCTAATGACCTAGAACTAGTCGCCAACACAAGGTGAATTTCCCCCTAAGTCCTACCCAGGCCTAGTCGCCAACACAAGGCAAATTAACTAAATAGTTACAAAGAAAGTATGGAATGAAAAATAAAGATAACAATAATAAGACTCCCTATATGAGATATCTGGAGTTGAGGATGAAGGATCGATGTAGCATAAGCGAGGTTGAAGCGATCGTCCTTCGGATGTAGCGTGACGTTGTCCTCCTCTAGAATTTTCCTTAAGTTTTTAGTGGGAGATCCATCTTCGGCAGCATAGCAGCAGTAGAATTGTGGCACAAGCAGTCTCTCTGGGATGGATTGCCAAAACGAGAAGCAAAGCTCCAATATATAGAACTTCTCGCTAGCGCCTGCGGTAGCTACTAGCGCCTGCGGTAGCGTTCGTGTGGAGCGGTTGCGAAACCGTCGGCGGCATGGTGCTGTCCATGAACTTGAGATAGCGCCTGGCGGTAGCGCTAGCGCTGGCGGTAGCGGTTGCGAAACCGTCGGTGGCGTGGCAGAATAAACTTTCGTCGAACGGAATTTTTGTCGAACGAAGTTTTCGTCGAACGGAGTTCCACATTCGTCGAACGGAAATTTTCGTCGAACGGAGTTCCACATTCGTCGAACAGAAATTTTCGTCTAATGGAGTCCCACATTCGTCGAACGGAAATTTTCGTCGAACAAAAATTTTGTCGAACGAAAAGTTTCGTCGAACGGAGCTTCAAGTTCGTCGAACGAGCTAGCGCCTGGCGGTAGCGCATTGTTTGAGATTTTTGAATTCAGCTGCTTTCTACCTGTGGAGTATTGCACATATACTTCCTGCACACTATAAACACACGACAAGCAAGATCAAATACAATTTTGGATTTGTTATTCTCAAATAAAGGGATGTGACACACATGTCCATCAGATTTTTCCCTGTTGTCTAAGTGCAACCTGAAGCTCAGCTGAAACAGATGCCTTTTCAATGGCTCCTGGTCTTGTCTCAGTGGTTCAGCTGAGATAGAGAGCTTGTCTCAGCTGATCATACATTACACCATGATGTGCCCTAGTCCTGCATACTTATGAGATGGAATTAGAGTTTATCAAATACAACTTGTACTTAGCATTGAGTGTGAGGACTCTTCAAATCAAGGGAACATTGAGGGTCAATTTCCCAACAAAGATCAAGCGGTCTCTTTCGACGTGTGCGCTTCAATCAGAGTCTGGGGAGCCTTTATCCCTTTTTTCTTTAGGCTGGCGGTCTCCTTTTTCTTTAGAGAAGCCGCTCCTGGCGATCACTTATTCAGATGAGACAATACAATCACCATTGCAGAGATCGTTTTTGTATAATTTCGGGTGACTGCATGAAGTTCAAGCTCCCTTTTCCTTTCAGAGGATTATGTATTCTGAAGCCCTGAAGCCATATTTATATAGCCCAGTGCATTTATGGCGGTCGCAGTCTCAGCGGTCAAAGTGAACATTTTTGAAGTTCTAGCGCAACTTGAAAATGTGCGGGGATCATGTTTGCTCGGAATTACGCGACCTCTTCTCCAGTCAGAAGGAATCCCTCCAGCGGTCTCAAATTTTAGAGACCACCCAGATCGCTTGCTCCCCCTTTCAGTGTTATCTCCCAGGCACATGCGATCATGTCTCTATCAGACTGCTAGACCGCGCAGTCTAGTCTATTTCTCCATTTTTGTTATTAGCACCCCCTTCCTCTGCCCCGGTTCTCCTGTACCCCGGGCAGCCCATAATTTTTGGATCTGCCCATTTGGGCAGCCTCCGTGTCTATAAATTGAGGGGTAGGGGTACTTAAAAAAAGATTTTGGGCTTCGAGACTCCAGCTTACATCCTGTGTAAGCGGTCTCAAATTCTGTCATTTTTCTACCTCTCCCCTAGCCTGCTTTGGACCCCCTTTTTGTAATTCCCTCTTTGAGATCAATCCAAGCAGTTTTTCCTCCTATTGATCTCTCCTTTGGCATCTTCTTCCTGAGTAACCGGCACTCTGCAGTTCCTTCCCCTCTCTTTTAGTGTGAGTCCTGAAGGTACATTTTTTGTGCCAACAACAGTGATGGAAAAGATCGGGCCAAATGTAAACATTGTTCCAAAATATATGCAGCCGACCCTAGAAAGAATGGTACTAGTGCATTGAGAGCACATATGACGACTTTGTGTTGATTTTGAAAGGTTGCACCCAATCGAAAAATGTTGTCCTTTATCGAGAAAAAAGAGGATGGAGCAACAATTGGAGCTTTGAAAGCAATTAAGTTTAATGAAGAAGAATGCTGATTATCATTGGCTAAGATGATAATAGTGGATAAGTTGCCATTCAAATTTGTGGATAATGAAGGATTCTAAAATTTTGTTAAGCAATTAGAGCCAAGGTTTAGTGGACCTTCTCGAACAACTATTGCTAGAATTTGCACCACTATTTATACCATAGAAAAAGCAAAATTGAAGAAAGAATTGAAGCATGAAAGGTTGTGTTTAATAATGGATACCTGGACATCTATTCAAAAATATGGTTATATGTGTTTGACTAGTCATTGGATAGATAAGGAGTGGAGGCTAGAAAAAAGAATACTTAATTTTGTTAGAATCCTTGATCACACCGGAGAAGGAATTGGGTGTGAAATAATGAATTGTTTATCGTCATGGGGCATTAAAAAATCTTAACAATTACAATGGAAATTGCTTCTACCAACAACGTGGTTGCAAGACATATAAAGAGAAAGAGCAAAGATTGGAAAACTACAATACTAGACCATGAATTTCTTCATGTTCATTGTTCGGTGCATATTTTGAATTTAATTATTAAAGAGGGATTATCTGAATATAATGAATCGATCGAGCAGATTCGATTGGCAATTAAATATGTAAAAGGATCTTCTCAGAGATTGGAGAAATTTATAAAGTGTGTTGCAAATACTGACATAGAATGCAAAGCATTCTTATGCCTAGTTGTTGAAACAGGGTGGAATTCCACTTACTTGATGTTGGAGACGACAATCAAATTTGAGAAAGCGTTTGAAGGATTAGAGGATGAAATATCATATCAGAGCTATTTTACTAATGATAATAAGTTTTGCAGGCCTCCAAATACAAAGCATTGGAAGAAAGCCAAACTATTTGTGATGCTTCTAAAAATGTTCTACAATGTGACTTTGGAGGTCTCAAGTTCAAAGTATCCAACTTCTCGTTTATTTTTTCAAAATATATCGATGATGGAGCATATGATTACTTCAATGTGTGAATCACAAGATTGCCCTGATTTTGCAATACTTAACGTGGCACGTCGCATGAAAGTAAAATTTGACAAGTATTGGGGTTGTTTAGAGAAAAGTAATATATTATTATATGTTGCTTTTGTCTTAGACCCTTAATGTAAGTTGAAGCGCTTGTCAAAGTGCTTAAGTGCAGTTTATGATGCTACAAAAAGAGATACATTGATGAATTTTACTGAAAGCACGTTCTCTCAATTATATGACCATTATAAAGTTATTGCAACTCCAGTTCCGAGTCAAACTTTATCTAGCCAAGCATCAACTTCAGGCAGTGGATGGTGTACATGTGTAGAGAATATTGAATTTAGCTTTGTGGAGTATCAAAGAAAACTTTTCTTAGCGGATCCTGAAGAGGAAGATGTTGCAACCTGTGCACCTGAATTGACATTATATATAAAAGAGGAAACAATAAATTTGCAAGCCAATTTTGATATCTTGAGTTGGTGGAAAGTCAACTCTATAAGGTTTCCAATTCTATCACTAGTAGCCAAAGATATTTTAGTTATCCCAATCTCAACTGTAGCATCTGAATTAGCATTTAGCACTAGTGGCCGCATACTTGATCCATTCAGAAGTTGTTTGGCGCCAAAGACAGTTGAAGCTCTAATTTATACTCATTATTGGTTGTCCTGCAAGAAGAACCTCAATGAAATTGAAGATATGATGATTGATATAGAAAAGTCCGAAGACCTTGATAGAGGTATGAAACTATTATTTTTTTTTAATAAGTAATTTGTTTATTACAAGTTTTTTACTTTTGACTTTTTTGGTAGAGTTGGAAAATACAATACAACTTGATGATGATGGAAATGAAATTGAATGTGAAGTTGAAGTCTAATAATCGCAAAAGGTACTAAATAGAGTTTAGGTTTGTGGCACCTCTTAATTTTGTATTTTGATCATGCAGTCTTTGTATTTTGGCACTTGATTTGAGAACATCAAGGTTGTAATCTATGATAGAATGATGAAATTGCCTAGGTACAATTGGTACAATGAAAAATATTAAGTATCATAAATTATGAAACATTAGTCATAGTTATGATGCTTATAAGCAGTGTATGTAAAATGCATCCCAAAAAACCGCACCGAAACCGCAATCGCACCAAACTGAAACCGCACAGCGTAATTTCAGTGCGGTTTTTTCTCGGGCCAAAATCGCGCACTTACGGTGCGGTTGTGGTTTGGGCCAAAACCGCACCAAACTGCACCGCGCACATGCCTACCTTTGACTTGCACACTATTGAATAATGGTGGAAGAGGACTTGGCTCATAATTCTCATATAGGCATTTTCTTTATGAGCATATTTATGTCATATTAACTTCAGGAGGCATTTCTCCCAATTTTTATCTTCTTATTAAGAACTAGGACCCCCATGATCTGCAGCTACTACTTTGGGATGGCATAATGTGCTGATATCTTGCATAACACCAAATTTCCCACTATATCTACTTGGAATCGATATTCTTTAGAGAGGTCAATCTTCTTCAAGTTGATGGCCTTCTCCTTTCTGAACTGCATTATCTGTAAGGCCTGTTTTGTCTCTTCCCCTGATAATTCATCAAAATTACTACTAGCTGGTAGATCCAAAGTTTGAGTCAGCATCTCCTCTATAATGTTGATGTCATTTTCATATATTCTTCCATTTATGGAGCCATCATCTTTTATGTGGAAGTTGTCCTTTAGCTCTGTCAATTCAACATCAAGGATCATGCACCTTGTTGATATCAGTTTTGTCAATCCAACAGTGTGAAACAAACCTAGAATGTCTTTGAAACTCTCAACAGCAGCATTGAACGATTCAACATCGACATCAAAACCATAATTCACCTTAGGTGGAGCCATCTGATCTGAAGTACCTGCAATGAGAAGAGAGAGAGGAAAAGAGCAAGAACATGAGAGAACTCGAGAAGAGAAAGCAGGAGTGCAGGTGAGAGAAAATTTGAAAGCTTAATGAATTCAACTTCTAAGTTGCTTAAAAGAAGATGATTCGTCGCAACTTAGGTTTCTATTTGAAGCACCGTCGACAAAAAATTATATTCAGTACGCCAAAATGTTTCAAAGCAACTTCTAGATGTGGAACTGCGCGCGGTTATCATGTCGACGTTGCGTTGATTAGTAATCGACGCGCCTTCGAAATTGCTTAGCAACTATTGAGTCAACGTATGAGTCAATATGAAATCAACGCTCCGCTGAATGCTATTCGAATTGTCCAATCTAGGTGGCTCTCGAAGCTAGTGTCGAGTTGAGTAAGTTTTGATGAATCGTCTTCTTTTAAGCAACCTTTTCATATAGGTATATCTCTTCCATAAGTTTTGAAATAAGATTTGTCCTTTTTGAACTGATTTCTTTGCTCTTTTGTGTACCTTTCCCATATAAGATATCTCTTCTATAACCTCTTCTAATGTATTCTCTTCCCCTTCCTCTGTAATTCCTTCCATGTCCCATTCCCTTGAATGGAGGTCTTCCTCTAGAGGCAGGTGCTGGGACAATTGGAGTGGGTGCTGGAGTAGGAGAAGGAGGGAGCTGAGCTGGTGTTGAAGAGGATGGAGCAAATTCAGGGTCCTGAGCATCAGGCTTGGTTGGAGGAGATGTTGTTATTGATTCTTCAGATTAAGGTCTGAAATCAGGTGTTTCAGGGAGAGGTGACTTAGTCCATTCTTTGTACTCATGCAGACTCTTCAGGTAGTCATTATCATCTGAGAATTGATCACTCTCCCCCTGTTTTGATGGATCCCCCTGGATTGAAGACAAGATTCTTGGAGGAGAGAATTATGCAGGTGGGAGATGAAACCTGGATGAGATGGCTGGCTCTCCTTCTGACATATTGGGAGAGGGGAGATTTGTTGTATATACTGAATCTGGAGGGGGCCTGCTGGCGCACTTATCTCCCTGCTTTATATTGTTGAGAAAGGATATAAAGACGTCAGCAGGTAATACTGATAACCTTACTTCTATATCAATGGCCTTGATTTGAGCAGTGATGTTCTGTAACCTCCTATGTTAAGCACAAAGCTTTCGATAGCAATCTTTTGAGAAATCAAGATAGAGAGAACTGAATTCAGACATCAATGTCTCTAAAGCTTGATCAATTGCTTTGACAACGTCTCTTTGATTTGGAGGAGATGACATTGATGACCTGTGAGTACCTGCATCGAAATAGAAAGAGATAGTAGAAAGGAAAATGTAGGAGAGTGAGAGGGAGAGAATTTGAAAAGCACAATAAGCTAAGGTCGAATGCCTGAGTTGCTTCGAGTATATAAATCATCACAACTTAGGATTTTAATTGAAGCGACATTGAAAAGAGATGAATTCAGCACGCCAAAACATGTCAATGTTGCTTCTAAAAGCAGTCTATGCGTGCTATGCAAAGTCGATGTAATGTCGAGTAGAAATCGATGTGGCTCCAAATATAGTTAGCAACAATGATGTCGACGTAAGCGTCGATATGTATTAGATGCTATGTCGATTGCTATTCGAACAAATTGTCCCCGTCAACCCTCAACGCTGACGTCGAGTAGAAATCGATGGTGCGTCGATTTGTATTCGACGCAGCTCTGAATAAACATTATATTTTCTCAAAAAAATTGTTGTTTTTCCCAGCAATAACTGTCTATGAAAAATAGGTATGAGTAAATAATACAAGTATCCTAGAGAGCTCAATCAAGCATTCTCAGTGCATTGATGAAGAACTTGTGCTTACTTTCATCAAGTGGCTTAGTGAAGATGTCAGCCCTTTGAATTTTAGTGGAAATGTATTGAAGATTGATCTTACCATTCTTTACATTGTCCTTGAGAAAGTGGTGCCTTATCTCTATGTGCTTAGTTCTGCTGTGGAGAACAGGATTGGAAGCTATAGAAATAGCACTAGAGCTGTCCTAGAATATTGTGGAATTGTCAAGAGAAATGTTGTAGTCTAACAACTGATTTTGAATCCACAATATTTGTTCACAATAATTTTGAGCAACAGCTTCTTGCAGCTATGTACTCAGCTTCAATTGTAGAAGGTGGAGACTGAGGTTTGCTTCTTGCTAAACCATGAGACCAGTCTAGCACCCAGGAATTGACAGGTTCTTGTGGTGCTTTTTCTATCAAGCCTGCATCCTGCATAGTCTGCATCTGAATAGCTTACTAGGTCAAATCCATATTCTGCAGGATACCATAAGCAGAGTTCAGGTGTACCCTTTAAATATCTGAGTATTTTTTCATATAACTCATGTGGGATTCCTTAGTGTTGGAACATGGTCTTCCGAATCTCCTAGGTTTGAGAATAACAAATCCTATGTGTATTTGATCCTGTGTGTTTAGGTTTGCAGGAAACAAAGTCCATATGACTCAAGGATAACATAAGATGGTTTCCCCTAAAATTGAGCCAATAAATCCAACATGCCCACTAGCGTCGTCGGTACCACCTGGCGCTCGGCGCTAGCGATAATTAGATCAATCCCGGGAGCACATTTAGAAGGCGCTAGCGCTAGGTGGTAGCGGATAGCGCAGGCGATAGCATGGAGCACAAAAGGCAAGATGAAAATGTTTCCTCGGATTGAATATTCTCCCACATAGAATATGTCCTAATATGGGATAGCGTCGTCAGTAGCGGTAGCGCAGGCGCTGCGGCGCTAGCGCAAAGGCTATAAATTGGACCCCTCTTCTTTCAATTTTGACAACCATTAGAGATAGAGGTTGAGTGCTAGAATTCTAGAGCCTGAGTTGGCCGAAAGTTGATCTCCCACCAAAGCTCTGTGAATTTCTGAAGGAGGACTTCTTCACGCCGGATCCAAACAACGTCCTCTTCTACAACGCTTATTCTACAGTGGATTTTTGTCTCCAACTTCTGAAGTTCTTCAAGAGGGAGTTTTTATTATTACCATTTCATATCTTTTGTAAACCGTTAGAGAATTTGCCTCGTGTTGGCGATTAGGTCTAGGTAGGACTTAGGGAAGAAATTCGTTTCGTGTTGGCGACTAGATCTAGGTTAGGTCTAGGGGGTGCTCAAGGCCATATCCGGGGTAGGATTTGCTAGAGCGGCTTGAGGCCGAATCCTGGGAAGGATAGGCTAGGGCCACCGGTTCGTGGGGATGCGATTCGGGATATAAAACAAAACGAGTTTATTATTATTCGCCACCGATTTCTAGCGTTATAGAAATCAGCTTTTGTAAACCCATATTTCATATTAATAAAACATGTCTCTATTTTATTTTACTTAGTTTATTTGATTTCTCCTCATCTTAATCTCTTATTATTTCAAGATATTCAAAATATAAGAAAAAGTTTTAAAACCCTTATTCACCCCCCCCCCTCTAAGGGCGCCTACCGATCCAAAAAGTGGTGTCAGTGCGATTTTATTCCAATCGGCTTAACAACTGGGAATAATGGCGTCTCATGATCTCGCTTCTACTAGTGGGGTAAATTTTTATGAAGAAGAAAAATCTCTTAAACCACCTTTATTTGAAGGAACAAATTATAAAGGATGGAAAATTTTAATTGAAAATTGTATTAAAACTATAGATATCGAAGCATGGAACTTAGAAATAGTTAGACCAGCAGATGAATCAAATAAAAAGGAATGCCATCTAAATGCAAAAGCCAAACACTATTTATTTTGTGGTTTATCAAATGATGTTTTCAAATTAATATATTGTTTTTCTAGTGCATACAAGATATGGAAATTTCTTGAAGAAATGTATAATCTTCCTCTCATAGGTATGGAACAAACACAGGAGGAGAAGGACATGCAAGCATCCACCACTATTCAAGAAGATCTCTCTCATAACAAAACATGGAAAGTGTCTTAGACGAAGAGAACATTACATCAAGAGAAAAAGAAGATGAAATTTCATCAATAAAGGAGGAAGGCCTAGAAGACGAAAAAGGTACTTCATGTTCACATCTTGCCTCTTCCTATAGCGTTGTAAGGAAGTCTAATCCTTCTTCTTATTTCCATATACTAAAAATTGGCTAAACGTAAAATGAAGAAATTAAAAATTGCTAATAAAAAATTACGTTTAGAAAATAAATGTTTAAAAACTAATCCAGAATCCAAATATGATATGGCTTCTCCATCTTGCCCAAAAATTGAAATCTTAAAACTTTGTTTTGATTATAATAATATTAATAAAAAATTCAAGGATGTTGTAAAAGAACTATTAATTGTAAAAGAACAAAATGAAAAATTATGTTTAGAAAATTCATCTTTGTAAAGCAATTGTGCTACATGCCAAAATTATAAAATTGAAATCAAAGAGATGGACGAAACATTTGAGGAATTTAGAAATGACAATCAAAATCATATTGACTCTATTGTTTCTACTCTTAAAAATAGCACAATAACTTATAATAAAGCTAGACATAATCTACAGATCAAGAATGATGAATTAAAATCAAAAATCAACTTGCTTATGAAAATTATAAATAAAAATTCACAATATCAAGAAATATCTAAAAACATGTCGAATATGAATATGAATATTTTAACTAAGCCAAATAATGGAAATAAGAAACACAACGTATTTGTAAATCAAAGTCAAAATCACCATTATTTATAAAATCAGGTTTCTCCCAACTTAATAACATTACACAAATTTCCTATGAATAATACCTTCAATAACCATTACAATCATAAATATAAAGATTATCATAGTGGAAATTTCTTAAATCTTTAGATCAATAAGTTTGGAATATTACTATTGAAAAGCCATCAAGCGTATTGAATATAAATGAAATGGTTTTAAAAGCGAAATCTATAAATAGTCTATTTTGTGCGCTAGATCAAGATATTTTCAAACCTATTTATACTTTACCTACTGCTTATGAGATTTGGAATTTTTTTGAAAAAACTTATGATTCTCCCTCAACAGGCACGGTACAATCGCAAGAACTGGAGAATAAGCAAGCCTGCATAGGCAATCAAGAAAAATCCTCTCCTGAAGGATCCATGGAATGCTCATCAAGTGGAAGGGAAGATGCCAATTCATCTATGGAAGAGGAAGAAGAAAAGTCAAAGGAACTTTATGTTCAAACCAATCCTCATCCAAAAGCACTGTAAGGAAATCAAATTCCCTTATTGTGTATAATTCTATTTCGGCATTACATTTGGTACAAATTGCAAAACGTAAAATTAAGAAATTAAAAAATGCTAATTACAATTTGCATTTAGAAAATAATAGTTTAAAAGCCAAAGTTAATGGAGAATCATTTTTTGATGTATCTAGTTTTTCACATGGCTCTTTAGTTGAAAATATTACACCTCGTATAGAATTTAATGAATTAAAAGAAAAATACAAGGAACTTATTTTTGTAAAAGAACATAAAGATAAATTGTCTTTAGAAAATTCATCTTTGAAAACTAATTGTGCAATGTGTAAAAATTATAAAATTAAAATTAAAGAGATGGATGAAACATTTGAAGAGTTAAGAAATAATTATAAAACTCATATTAATTCTATTGTTACCACTCTTAAGAATAGCACAATCGCTTACAATAAAGCTAGACATAATCTCAAAATTAAGAATAATGAATTGGAAACTAAAGTCAACTTGCTTAAGGAAATTACAAAGAAAAACTCTCAAAATATACATTCACAACATCAAGCAAAATCCAAAAGCAAGTTGAATATGAATTTTCATAATTTGACTAAGCCAAACAAAGGAAATGAAAAACATCAAAAGCTTGTAAATGAAATTCCAACTCACTGTCATCATTATCATTTACAACATAAATCTTCTCCAAACATAAAATTGAATGCAAACAAATTTCCTTTAAATGAATTCAAAAATCATTTTTATCCAAAGATTCAATTAAATGACTATGAAAATTTGAAAATTAAGAACAATGTTGTTAAAAATCATCATTATAAAATTTTTAAACTATGGTATGAATGGAGACCAACACATAAGAATAGCGCACTAATGTCAATTGAAAGGGTCCACTCATCCTTGTTTCCCCAAAAGCCAACACGATGTATTTGGGTACCCAAAGGAGCCATCCCACTTAGTCCTCTTTGGATACCTAAATCTTTTATTCATTAGTATCCAAAATTTGCATGAAGTAGAAACAAATTGAAAATGAAATACCAATACTCTACTTCATGATATGCTTAATTTTCTTTTTTTTCTGTTTTTTTTTTGTCTTTTTCTTAAGCCAACATGCTATGGTCATTTAATATAGCTTGTGATATGACTTTCACACTTTGTGCCTGATGCGTGTTCGGCAAGTGCACTGGTCGTTGTCAAGTAATAAAATAGGGAGGAACTCCCCGAATGTCGATCTCTTGAGGAATGCAGGATATGGTGACAAGAAAGTAGAGTGAGGTAATTGATTCGACGAGTAAAAGAAAATGAAAACAAGGGAGTTGTGATTGGTGTCCTAAGCTATTGCAGAAATAAGATGCGGGTCAAAACTCCGCTTCGCATGGCGGGATGGATGCAATGACTGCGATGCCGTGCTTCAGAAAGCGCGTGGACGGAAAGTAACTGTGATGGTTGAGGGTCGCACACACCTCTTAACAAAGTGGGGGTGAGTGCAGCGGCCGCGATGCCGCGCTTCGGTAAGCTGGTGGAATGGCCGCAGAGCGAGGTTTTGTGAGGGTCGTATTCACCTCTTCGCCAACATCACCACTAGCAATTGCTAGATGGCTAACTAGAACGCGTGTGTGGAAGTGGAGTGGGGGCGGAGCGCATCACAACAAAGCATCAAACGAGAAATAAAACAAGAGAATACTTCCATTCATAGACAAATAAAGATTACTCTAGTTCAATACAAAAGTTTAAGCATACATTTCCAAAAGAGAGAGGGTAGAGGAAACCACGAGATAAGAAGCCTCGTCGTAGATCTTGGTCGGAATGGGGGGTTGTCAAGCCTCCTCCGAGCTCAGTCCTTGGTTGCTTCCGGGGTTCAGAGGCTGTCACTACCTCCAAACATCATCCGTCTTCTTCTCAGAGCTGGGTCTCTTCCACTTAACCCAAAAGGAGATGCCGCACTTTGAAATGCTTGCTGTAGATGGCGGGGAAAGCTTCTGGAACCCTTGATGGAACTTAGGATCAATGGATGAAGCTTTCCCAAGGAGGGATATGGATGGGTGGAGCTTGGAGAGGAAAAATGGCGGAGCTTGCGGAAGAATTCGCGCCCAAAACAGTGTTGTCCCGATGGCAGCAGCAATTCCTACTTTAAATATTAAACACGCAGAATTTTGGTCACGCACGGTCGAACGCACAACCGTGCGTTGCCCGTGCGTTAATTAAAGATAAAAGTTGGCATGAAGACAAAGCTGCGCCGCCCGTGCGATTTACTCACGCACGGGCAAATCCGCCAGTGCGTCAAAACGCACGGGTAAATTCAGAAACGACTAAAATAAGGAGAAATAGGAGACCGTGCGTTTTACTCACGCACGGGCGATTCCGCCCGTGCATCAAAATGCATGAGTAAATTCAGATCGATCATTTTCTGCCCAGATTAGAGCGCACGACCGCAACGGCCTGTGCGTCAAGGAAAATGCAAGACCGTGCGATATGCACAGACATAGATTTTGGGGGAAAACGGGATGATCCGGCAACCTGCACATAAGACATACCAGCTGGGAATACACCTCCAGCACCAAATAAACACAGAAAAAGGATTGGGGAGCACCATGTGCTTACCCCCAATAACAAGGAGCGCAAATGCACACCGAAATGGGCCTAAAAGTGCACCTAGCAGGGAATAACAAATATGATCGTAAACATGCCTAAAGTGTGGTGCATCGACTAGAAATACGGCCCAGATGAGTCCATAAATGTGTATATAAATGGGACTCATCACACCCCCAGACTTACTCGTTTGCACATCTCGGGCAAACACTCAATCCCATGATAGAAAAATTGACGTTAAAGAAGCAATTGTGCAGGCAAAACATGATGGGAAGTAAAGAACTAACGAGCGTAAAAATAAAGTAGAAAAGATTTTAAAACAAAGACTATATTTTAAGAACTTCTACAAGTGTAAAATACAAATACTACTACTCTGAGGTGAATCACTGGTGAATCGAACAGTCGCGCCCTAGGGAAAATAGCGTGAACTGCTGAGGTGAGCGTTGCTCATATTGGATCTCAAGGAAGAGCTCTCCAAGAAATCCATCAAGGTCGGTGGTCATACGCTTGCCCTTTCGCACCTTCTCCACTGCATGAGATGATCTTATCAAGAATCAGTAGGGCTTTTAGGCTAGACTTAGGGCGTGGGTTGAGGTACGGTAATGAAGTAGAAGAACGTAGGTTAAATGCACTCATCCTCCGGTAGATAACAAATTTCAACCTCAACATCTTCACCTTGAAGCACACTCCCCCAGACTTCATTTAAGCACGATGGTGCGCGCGAGACTACCACACTTGTGGTTCGATTCTTTTTAGAGTTCTTATACTTTTTTTTCTAGATCCATAGAAACATAAGTTAGGATCAATCAAAATTTTAACTCATTCTCATTTTTTTTTCGCGCGCACACAAATATTTCTCCGCAACGCAAAATCATCATAAATATGTATATATTCCAAAGTTCGACTCTAGTGCGCATTAGGTTAGGATATGTGGCCTTGGTGAAAGTTTAGTGGAGCTTAACAAATAGGAGAGGTAAGGCTCAACGAGGCTAGCAAAGGAAGACGTTAGGTTGGGAAATCAAAGCTCAACCGGACCAAACGATGGCCTACGTCATGCTCCCAACAAGATCATTCAACGCACTCATTTTGAAAATAGCTTGGGGCAAGTTCTTAACAACCGAGCGAGGTCTCCTCTCCTTCCAACTCAAACAACACGAGGCTAACAGCTCTTCTACACTCGACCTAGGGCTACCGCTAGATTCACCAAATTCAGCGTTCGAGTAGAGTATTAAGTAATTACACAAATGAAGTAAATAAAACTGTAACTTTGTAATTAAACCTATTCTACGTGAATTTTTATGCTGTGTGAGCGCTCTACGAGTAGCACCGCATGGGTCACATCCTGTTCTGCCACACAATCCTAAACTAAAAATCAAACTTCTAAACATATACATCAAGCATTTACACGATAATTGCGCACGAGTGAAAAATAAAACACGTGTGGTGTGTGTTATGCAATGAGACAATCAATATAAGTTTCCTAACACAACATTCTAGCATGTTTGTGCGTGTAGCGTAAGCAAAGGCCCACTCCCCCCAGACTTGATTTGAAAAACAAATCAAAAATAATCTTTCGAAGCAACTTAAGAGCTGGTTTAAGAGTACTTAAGCTCCTAAGAGCATGCCAGAAGAGCGGTATAATCCTTCTTTAAAGATCTCCTCCTCTTCATCCAATCGAGTTCACACCTGCATTGTTAGCACAAAAGCAAAAACAAACAAAACATAATAGAAATTAAAGCAAGCAAAAGGAACCGGGTGGTTCCCATGGGTTGTCTCCCAAGAAGCCCTTTTGTTTAACGTCCTTAAAGGTGGACCAAATACCTGTATTAAAGCAGTTTATAAAGTCTAGGAATAAGCAAAAGTTAATAAATCCTAATTACTATTACATGCTCAAAACAAATTAGCTATAAGCTGATTTGAAGTAGTAACAACTGATGAAAGAAAAAGGTCTGGGGACCTGGTGGTAGGGGTGGAAATTAAGTAGGATGCTCAGCCTCCAACCCCAAATCTCCTCCTTTTTCACTCTCTTCTTCTCCTCCAGTATTATGTCTTTAAAGAAGAACCGCATGCCCCCTTGTAACCAATCCTCAAAGGGAAGCACCAACGATGATGAGGAAACAAGATGTTTCTTCACTGCACATTCCTCATCCCGCCAGGTTTTCGGCACTTCCATGCATAAGGTTTGATCAACCGGAGGAGGGGCATCATGCATCCTTGTACATAAAGAAAGGGGGTCAGGAAATAAATTAGAAGAAAAACTAAAAGAAATCTCATCTGAGGGGATAATCCCGGCTTCATCCCCCATAGGGTGCAGTAATGACAAACTGATGATATCATCGAAGATTTCACTAGACTCAACAGCGCACGCAATGGCCTCCTCTATAACTTGGAATTTCTCGCACTGGACCGAAATGGTTGCTTCAGCACAATCGAGACTATTCGCCTCCATAAGAGTGGGCACGACAGTGCGCAGGTCTGCAACATCCTGCAAATTGACCTCAACGATAACATCAGAAATAGATGTAGTTTCGTGTGTAGTGGGAGAATTCGCGCTTCTTAAGAGTTCGGGCTCACTCTCCACACAAGGGCACAAATCCACGCAAAGTGGTACATGAACGGAAGAGGTATGGGGGGTCGTATCAGAAACAGGGTCATGAGGGACACTGATGCACGTGTCGATTCCAGAGCCTTCAAAAAGTGAAGGTGGAAGTGACACGTAACCAGAGGAAGGAGCTGTGTTCGCCGAATTGGAGGATGGGACGATCCAGATATCTGGCTCATCGTCATCCGCCAATTGGCGAAGATAATCCGCATAGTCCTTCAAGGCGTGCTCTCTACTTTTGCAAAATAAACACTGCTTTACAGACTTTGCCGGCACCCAAGGTGCGGTAGCCGCGTAATAGTGCGACATCGGAGGCGCATTAGAGGAGCCAAAAGATATATGGGACCCGTACGATTTCTGAACAGCACCATACTCTTTGGGACACTTATCACTAGCGTGGGATGTGTCCCCACACCAACGACATCGGATATTCAAATGTGTCCACATGATATAGAAGAACAAAATAGCATGAAAAAGAGTAAATTAAAAAGAATAAAAGACCCAATCGAAAACAATCGATTCACAACCAAAATCTCATCACGCCTGCATTCCCCGGCAACGGCGCCAAAAACTTGATGCGTGTTCGGCAAGTGCACTGGTGGCTGTCAAGTGATAAAATAGGGAGGAACTCCTCGAATGTTGATCTCTTGAGGAATGCAGGATATGGTGACAAGAAAGTAGAGTGAGGTAATTGATTCGACGAGTAAAAGAAAGTAAAAACAAGGGCGTTGTGATTGGTGTCCTAAGTTATTGCAGAAATAAGATGCGGGTCAAAACTTCGCTTCGCAAGGCGGGATGGATGCAACGGCCGCGATGTCGTGCTTCAGAAAGCGCGTGGATGGAAAGTAACTGTGACGGTTGAGGGTCGCACACACCTCTTCACAAAGTGGGGGTGAGTGCAGCGGCCGCGATGCTGCACTTCGGTAAGCGGGTGCAATGGACGCAGTGCAAGGTTTTGTGAGGGTCGTATTCACCTCTTCGCCAACATCACCACTAGCAATTGCTAGATGGATAACTAGAACGCGTGTGTGGAAGTGGAGTGGGGGTGGAGCGCATCACAGCAAAGCATCAAACGAGAAATAAAACAAGAGAATACTTCCATTCATAGACAAATAAAGATTACTCTAGTTCAATACAAAAGTTTAAGCATACATTTCCAAAAGAGAGAGGGTAGAGGAAACCACGAGAGGAGAAGCCTCGTCGTAGATCTTGGTCGGAATGGGGGGTTGTCAAGCCTCCTCCGAGCTCAGTCCTTGGTTGCTTCCGGGGTTCAGAGGCTGTCACTACCTCCAAACATCATCTGTCTTCTTCTCAGAGCTGGGTCTCTTCCACTTAACCTAAAAGGATATGTCGCACCTTGAAATGCTTGCTGTAGATGGCGGGGAAAGCTTCTGGAACCCTTGATGGAGCTTAGGATCAATGGATGAAGCTTTCCCAAGGAGGGGTATGGATGGGTTGAGCTTGGAGAGGAAAAATGGCGGAGCTTGCGGAAGAATTCGCGCCCAAAACAGTGTTGTCCCGATGGCAGCAGCAATTCCTACTTTAAATACTAAACACGCAGAATTTTGGTCACGCACGGTCGAACGCACGACCGTGCGTTCCCGTAAGTTAATTAAAGATAAAAGTTGGTGTGAAGACGAAGCTGCGCCGCCCGTGCGATTTACTCACGCACGGGCAAATCCGCCCGTGCGTCAAAATGCACGGGTAAATTCAGAAACGACTAAAACAATGAGAAACAGGAGACCGTGCGTTTTACTCACGCACGAGTAAATTCAGATCGATCATTTTTGCCCAGATCAGAGCGCACGACCGCAACAGCCCGTGCGTCAAGGAAAATGCACGACTGTGAGATATGCACAGACATAGATTTTGGGGGAAAACGGGACAATCCGGCCACCTGCACATAAGACATACCAGCTAGGAATACACCTCCAGCACTAAATAAACACAGAAAAAGGATTGGGGAGCACCATGTGCTTACCCCCAATAACAAGGAGCGCAAATGCGCACCGAAATGGGCCTAAGAGTGCACCTAGCAAGGAATAACAAATATGATCGTAAACATGCCTAAAGTGTGGTGCATCGACTAGAAATACGGCCCAGATGAGTCCATAAATGTGTATATAAATGGGACTCATCAGGCCTAAATTCTTTAATAAATCAAAACAAATGAAATTGAATAAAAAGACATCATTTTCAAGTGGCCTATCTATTCCTTGGTTTCTATGCTTTTTAAATCCATTACTTAAATATGAATACTAAATTTGTTATGTTATATTATCACAACTAATATTTTCAAAAATGGGTTTATATAGGCTATTTATGGGTCTTATGCTAAAATTTAAAATGCTCAACTTTTTGATTATTTTCCTAATTTCTTTGTTGCATGTGATAACCCATATAATGTAAAATCATAATCAAGAGAAATCAGAATTGAAAAATCATAAAAAACCATATTATCTTAGATGAAAAATCAAACATCTATTTGATGCCGCCTGACGCTAACTCTATCGCCCGCGGTATCTATAATTTTTGAGAAATGCAAATTTTCTCTAAATTTTTTCTTTCTGAAAATTATATTTCTGCTTTAATTATCATTCTCTTCTACTTTAGAAAACCTTGTATATGTTTTGGTTTTGTTTGCAAAAAATCAAAAACAAAGAAAAATTGCAAAAATCATTCTAAATGACCAATAACATATTCATAATTAATCCTTCACTATAAATAATTAAAATAAATATGAATAGTTTGTCATATGTCTGAGTAAAAGATAATTTATTTATCTCGTGTTTAAATTTTCAAATCTTCATAATAATTAATGATCATATAAAAATTCCCATAATATAAACAATTGGAATAAATTCCATTGTTTCCATAACTTGCCTTATATATGAATTATGTCTTGTGTTTGCATGTATCTCATTCATGTCTAGACCTTAGAATCAACCTTATACTCTTTGAAAATATCTCACAAAATTAAATCACGTCATTCTAGGTCAATGAACATTTCAGTTGAAACTTCATGTCGAATACATGCAAACCAATTATATGTTTGTAATCTTTACTTTACATTGCATTTTGTTAACATAACTTTTTAGTCTAGCATCGTCTCTCACATTAAGTAGAAATTAATGTCTATGCTAGTTATATAGTGTCATGCTATATTAAAGTAAAATAGAATAATGAAATTTGAAAGTAATGAAAATTATTCTAGCTTTAAATCAACTATCCTCATTTCAAAAATTTCGAAAATAAATCCATAGTCAATAAATTGGTATTTAGGACTAAATGCTTAGTATGTCCATGATCATTCACTCACATTATATGTCTCACAATAGCGAGGGCGTAGGATTGTGTGCATTAGTGACCTAACCTCTAAGTCATGTCTTGTCCTTAACTACGGAGGGTTCCAATGGGACCTTGCACGGCATTGAGGGGAAAGAGTGCTAGGTTGAGCATCCTCTTTTGTATGCATATAGGATTAACACCCCAACCTATAATGTAACAACCCTAAAATTAAATTAAAAAGTTATAGAAAAGGCTATCCGCACCCCAGCCCCCCCCCCCCCCCCCCCCCCACCCCCGATTTAATTTCCCGCTCCCCTCTCGCCATTTCCCGTAAGCCGCACCCCGATCGTCGCTCCAATTTTGCGATTAGAGATTTTTGCTTGATTTATAACCGTCCAATTTCTAGGTTTTTCCAGCTCCCCGGCGCCGTTCGTCACTCCAATTGGCGGGATCTCTTGAGGACCCTTCCGATTTAGGATTTTCCCTAGCCTAAAGCGCCGCCAAATCTCTTATTCCTTCATGTAATCTCTTCTCCCCTCATCTTTGAGGGAGGTAAATCTGCTAAACCCTCTTTGTTTTAATTTCGCGTCGTGAAATGCATTTGTTAGCGTAGTGAATATTGTTATATTGCTTTCGTCATTCATGAGCAGGTTTGAAATAGGATTTCTATTTTTGCTTGCGTCGCTTAGCCACAATTTCAGCCTCACCTAAAGGCAAGTAGAGATTCTTCTCTCTTACAAACATTTAGCTTTAATTCATGTGTCTGTTCTTATAATTTTATGATTTACTTTTAAATGCATGTTTCTTCATATAAGCTTAGATCATGAATATCATGTTTGACTTGTTAGTAGTTTGAGGTTTCACGCTTTTAAAATGACACGAATTTGTGAACATGAATGATTTTATTTGGATAGTCACCTAGATGAATGAATTTCTTATTTGATGAATGATTCGAGAAATGATAGATTGTTGAGCAAGAGTATTAAGCATCATGATAATGATAGTAATGATTTCTGGTTAGCAAATATATGATCAGTATTTTTCTATCATGCTCGTATCATACACATCTTATTTAAAAGTTAATCGGGTCATAAAATGACTTAATGTAAATGAGTTCTTGTTATCCCAGAATCGATGCATGTCAAACTTGCTCCTGCGTTCTTTTACATGAAGAATCTTCTTGCTATTGGAATCTTAATCTCTCGAACCCGCAAATTTTAAAGCTCACTTTCTAGTTTTCGGTGTTATCGAGTCTTGTCTCTTATGCTTGTCTGGTTGTTAGTCTTCGGTAAAACTTGTTTTATGATCTGAACCTTCCCCATGACATAAATTTGTACATGTTTGAATCACCAAACTAAGAATCATTTAATTCTACTCGTTTCATGTTTAATAACATGACATGATTCCCCCCCCCCCCCCCATTTCATGTTTGTAAATTCTATACTCGTATATCTGAATCAGTAATTTGTAATGTATCTTGATATACTTGAAATCGCTAAATTATGAACTATTTAACATTATTAATAACATAAGCAAACAATGAAAGGTGGTGTTTAATTGATACAACTCCTCGACTTGGGTTCCCTCTTGAATCCCAAACGGGAACAAAGGACTGGTTATAGTTAGCATGAACTCCCTGGCTCAAGGGTGAAGGGTCGAATGAGCCGCCCCTTAGAGATCACGGGCAGAAATTCTGAATCTCTGATAAGTCTTGAATTTGCACCTGAATCTGTCTGAATCATGAATCACGTACGTCAAACAAAAACACCGACACATTTACTTGTTACAACTTATGTTATTGCATGATCATCTATGTATGTTTTACTCCGAAGTAGTCTAATAATTCTAGATATTTCTGCTTGTCTCACTGGCTTGCCTGTCTTGTTAGCTTCGCTTCATGAAAAATGGTACAAAAACATTATGTTTCCCCTGCTCGTATTTTATTTTGCTTTGCTCTGGTTTATTTCAATTTTCTGAGGCTTTTCCTTCTTATTTTGGAATTTGCCTTAGCGTTCGTGCCTGAGCCGTCTGCTTCCTGAGCTGATCTGCGTCAAGTTTCAAGATTTGTGTTTGTGTTTAATTTCTTTTACTATCGGATATTTCTGTTATGTAATAATTACGATCAACCATTTTCTCCTGTTTCATTGACAACTGCTAGACTAAATATTATATGTACTAGAATTTGACATATTTGCATGTTCATTCATCTGCAATGATCGCTGCATAAAAATATGTTCCAAAACTTGTATCATAAGTTATTTTGCAAAAAAAACATGTGCACCTGTTTCAAACTATCTTATTTTAAAGCTTCCGCAATAAATCAACCTGTTTTACTTAAAAGTAACTATTTTAAAATATTTGTAGTATTTCTGTTTCCGCATAGCAGGCATGGAATCCTTTACACCCATGCCTGTGGCATCACGGCCCGCCTCAAAGCGCACTCTGACTTTTGTCGAGACGGGTCGTGACAGTTGGTATCAGAGGTAGGTTATTTTATAATTACCGAATATTTTAAATATGATTTTATAAATATTTATGCATGCATCATTGTTTCACGCACCTTATCATTATCTATTGTTTGTGGCTGAAACATGCGCACACTACATACATAAGCATGAGTAGTATGCACACGAATGGTAAGGAGTTATGGGCTAACTTAACATTTTTGTGCATATGAATTTCCACTAGGATATTCACCGCTTGCGAATATTAAATGGTAATGGGTTGTTTATTATTTTCAACAGCGTTGGCATTAGAATCATAATAAGCATGACATGTTAAGTGATATGGACGCTTAACGTGGCATGTGTATTCATTCATTTGCATTCATATCATAAGCATTGCACAAGTGTCCAACTAAGAACAACAATAATGATTGTACACGCATGGTTTTACTATTTGCTTGACATCGCACACGATCTCATGGTTGTACTTGCATGATCATTACCTAGAGTTTTCCAATGAAAATGTTGTAATAATGACATAATTTATGTACCTAACAGTAGGAAATGTGTTAGAATCTCTTGTTTCAAATCTCCGATATTCATATTCAATCTTCATGTTCTGCTCGCCTATCGGTCTTATCTGATTCTCCAGTATCCACTTCTGGTTAGCTCTTAAGCGTCAACATTGCAAGTAAGTTACCCCCTGTTAAAAAAATTTAGAGTTCCGGAGTGAAGTAAAAAAATGCGGAACACTTCACACAATCCACAAGCGTGACAATCAATGACAATGGGAAGACAGAATAGTGCTCTTGTTATTTACTATCTCTTTACATCTTGAAACATACATGGCGAGACATGATTCATAAGAATCACAAAGGATAGAAGCATAAGACACAAAAACAAGCCGCCAGCAAACTGCCAAGGCAGAGAATGCCAGACCGCTCGAACAGACACGCCGCACGGTTAACTCTGAGACCGCGCGAACAAAGAACAAGCCGCACCTGTCAGAATGCAACCATAGACTGCATACTTGATGCTTTATTCAACTGCTGAAAAACACATGTCCGCACTTCTTGATCGCCCAGACTGCATGGCCTCAAGATCACAGAAGAACCCACGAACACTTGACGAAGAACTGCTTCCTGCTGCAGACCGCAACTCAAGACTGCCTGATTACTTAAGACCGCCTGATCAGCTGAGTCTGCTGCACAGTCCAAGAACAACTAAACACAATCCGCACAGACAGACCGCTGCCGAACTAGTTTATTCAAAGCTGGAAAGAAAGGAGAATGCTAACGGTGACTGCAAGCCGCTAACCTGTGAACAAACAAACCGGTTAGACAACTCGGACTGTGCGACCTCAAACTGAGACCGGCATAATCAAGCCAACTTTGGTTCTTACAGTTCTTGCGTATGGATGTCTACCCGGACGTCCCTATTTATAGGCAAACGAACAGATGTCATCACCGCCGCAAGGGATACAGTCACCTTCCTTATTGAAGCACGCGGTCTCCGGAAACAGACCGCGCGGTCTCTTCAAGACCTTATTACATCTAAGGCACAACTGTCCAGGAAAAGACAACTCGCCAAAGCAACCCGACAGTACGAGACCGCAGTAGCGACCTCAGTACAGACCGCCCGGTCTAAATCAGAATAAGGATATTTGGGCAGAACAGGCAGACCAAACACAGGCCGACAACACCAGAGACACGCGACCACACCAACCAGGTCGCCACACCGAGCTCACGGATTCCAGAGGTAAACTGCAATACAGGCTGTGCGGTCTCTGCGGTCTCCAAAATCAAACCTCCCGGACAGATCCACTTCCACTTCAAAAATTTAACACTCCCCCTTGAAGTGGGAAGTGGAAGTCATCCCAAGTAACCACCTCAACCGTGCGAACGGTTCCTTTGACAACGACTTTGTAAATATGTCTGCGACATTTTCCTTGCTCTGCACATGCTCAACCATAAGAGACCCCTCCAACACCTTCTCCCGAATGAAATGAGGTTGAATCTCTATGTGCTTGGTTCATGCATGACAAACTGGATTGTTCACCAGTTTAAGGGCACTCTCATTGTCACCCCGAAGCAGAGTAGGACCATGCACCTCCCTATGAATGTCCTCCACAAGCCTCCTAAGCCAAATGGCTTCCTGAGCTGCCAAAGCCGAAGCTTTGTATTCTGCTTTCGTGGTAGAGATAGACATAAAATCTTGCTTCTTGCTGCACCATGATATAGTTGTAGAGCCTGTAATAAAGACATATCCGGAAGTCAATCTCCGATCATCTAAATCTCCTCCATAATCAGCATCCATGTATCCATGCAAGCAAAATCCTGAGTCCTTCCCTTAGAAGAGACCCAAATCTGAGGTGGTCTTGACATACTTCAAAATGCTCCTCGCCGCCATCAGATGAGACTTCTAGGGCTCTGCCATATACTGACTCACCCGGCCAACCGCATAAGCAATATCCGGCCTCGTGATCGTCAAATATATAAGACTTCCGACCAAAGCCCAGAACACTAAAGGATCAGAAAGAACCTTCCCCTCATCACGTCAAAGATGAATACCAACCTCTAGTGGAGAAGAGTTGCTCTTCCCCCCTTCCATGCTGAATCGCTTCACAATTCGTTATGCATACCCCTTTTGAGAAACAAGCATTCCGCCATCTTTCCTCTCCACTTTGAGTCCAAGGAAATGGTGGAGCTCACTCAAGTCCTTCATCTCAAATCTGATTGCTAGCTCAGCACGAAGCCTAGCTACCTCCATCTTAGAATTACCCGTGACGATCATGTCATTAACATACAACAACACCAAGACCTGAAGCTCCCCCGCCTTCTTTACGAATAAGCTCGAATCAGAATCAGAAGAAAAGTATCCGCAGAACTGGAGGTATTATGCAATCTTGCAATACCACGCCTGAGGCACCTGCTTCAAGTCGTAAAGAGCCTTCTTGAGCTTGCAAACATGTCTTGGGTGTTCTTCGAAAACATAACCTGGTGGCTGATCCATAAAGATATCCTTGTCAATCTTCCACCCTTGGCAAGCTGCCAATGCGATCACCACCCGGACCGAAGTTATCTTGGCAACGGGGCTGAACGTTTCTTCATAATCCTCCCCATACTTTTGAGAGAAATCTCGAGCTACAAGGTGAGCCTTGTACCGCTCAATACTTCCATCAACCTTCTTCTTCAGTTTGAAAACCCACTTGCAAGTCACCGGAGTAACACCCTCAACCTTAGGCACCAAGTCCCAAGTGTCATTCTTCCTGAGGGAAGCCATCTCTTCATCCATGCCTCCTTCCCACTCCTTGACTCCAACGACATGTTTATAAAAAGATGGCTCTCTATCATCCAGGGGACCTGCGAAGAAACATGAGACGAAGCTCACCAAGTTTCCCCCCGTATACTAATCTGGTGGAATGATAGTCCTCTTGGAACTCCTGAGAGATTTACTCTGATCCAACTCTCCAGCTACTTGTTCTGAACTAACTCTCTTTTCAGGCATATCAAACATGAGTCAATTACAACCGTGTCCAACACCTGTTTTAATCAATTTGGACTATATCACAAAGTCAATATGCACGCATAAGTAAACAAAAGAAACTCAGCTACAACACAATAAGAGTCTCGGGAATGATCAAGACACGGGCCCTATGCGCCTGGCATCCAAAATCAAACAGAGATCTAAAAAAAAGTCCAAAACAAACAGTGCTATAATAAAGAAAGAGCTAAACAATGCTCTGAGCAGAAGTATAGGAAATAAACAAAATAACACTCAAAAAACTAGTCATCCAAAAGATCATCCTTCTCCGGATCCCAGTCAACCGGTGCTCCTCCTATCCCAGAAACTTCTGCAATTTCAACAGAGAATTTCATTTTAGAATGAATTCTATCCTTTGCAAATTTGCAGATATCTAGTTTTAGCATAAAACTTAGTATTGATTATTATTATTGGCTGGGAGGACACATTCACAGAGTATTATAGTTTAACCTCAGAATTTGTTATCTGTTTCCAAATGAAATGATTATCAGACTTCTGGACACCGCAGCTATATCTGTAATCATATATGGAATGTCACGGTTACTGCCCTTCTAAAGTCAATTGGAACTCATCAAGTTTGGAATGGAACCAATCTTCAGAAGAAGAGACAAACCAAGTCAGATTGTGTTATCAAGTTTGGAATAACACTCTCCTCCAAGGCAAAAGTCGAATCCGATGAAGCTGTTAACATCAAGTTTGGAATGAACAGCTTACCAGATCCGAGCTCAGCAACCAAGAGCATCAACGGACCACAACATGCTTGCATTGACAAAGGAAATATGGAATAATCAAAAACGTCTGGACTAAGGCTGAACTGAATCGCCTGATACTGAACTAAGACCGAACTAAATCGCCTTTAGTCTCATTTCCCCCACTGTTTTGATTAACCGATCTTTGGGCATTCCTTTCGTTAGTGGATCAGCCAGGTTATCCTTTGAGCGCACATCGATCAAAGTGATAATTCCTTGTTCTTTCAGATAATTCAACAACGCATGTCTCAGTCGTACATGTCTCCTCTTAGTATTATAGAGGGTATTATTAACGACTTGAACTGTTGCTTGATTATCAGAATACAAGCTCAGCGAGTTGACTTGTAACTTAGACAAGGGAATGTCTAAAATCAAGTTTCTGATCCAGTCTGCCTCTTCACTAGCTGAAGCTAAGGAAAACAACTCAGCCTCCATGGACGACAAAGCTATAAAGGTCTGTCTTTTGGATTTCCAAGTGATAGCAGCTCCTCCCAAGGTGAATATGTATCCACTGGTGGACTTGCTGTTCCCGACTTCTGAACACCATGAGGCATCAGAATGTACTTCCACTGTAGGTGGGTAACCAGTGTAGCACAGAGCATAGTCTTTAGTACCTCTCAGGTATCTCAACAGCCTATCTACGGCAACCCAATGCTCTTTGCCCGGACTGCTGGTAAAGCGACTCAGTATACTAACCGAGAAAGCAATGTCTGGCCTCGTACAAGTTGTAGCGTACATGAGACTACCAATTATTTTGGAATATTTGACTTGATCAATGCTGGCCTCTAGATTAGGACTTAACTTAACATTATGATCAAACGGTGTCTCAATCGGCCTACACTTATCATATCCCCAGGTAGAGAGAAGTTGCTCAATATAATGAGCCTGGATAAGAGTAACTCGACCCTTGTCAACTCTAACCTTCATACCTAACAGGGTATCAACAGGACCGAGGTCCTTCATGTCAAATACTTCTGCCATAGTGGATTTAACATCCTTAACTTCAGCAAGATTACACCCTAAAATCAACATATCATCCACATATAAGCATATGATAACTGTTTGATTTGACAAGGAGCGGTAATAAAGGCATTGTCAGAGAAACTGGACTGGAATCCAATGCTCTTTACCACCTGATCAAACTTCATGTGCCACATCTTAGGTGCCTGTTTAAGACCATAGATTGACTTATCGAGTTTGCACACTGTCTTTTTGATCTTTGTGTACATAACCTTCAGGTTGAGTCATGTAGATCTCTTCATTAAGCTCTCCATTTAAGAATGCAGTTTTGACATCCATCTGATGAACTATAAAGTTCTCAATAGAGGCTAATGCAAGAAGAATCCTGATAGTCGATAGATGACACACTGGTGAATAGACGTCAAAATAGTCAAATCCCCCTTGTTGCTTATAACCTTTAGCTACGAGATGCGCTTTATACCTGGCTATAGATCCATCACTATGTAATTTCTTCTTTAAAACCCACTTGCATCCTAGGACTTTAGCACCTTTCGGTAAGTCAACTAGATGTCAGGTATTGTTATATAACAGCGAGTCCATCTCATCATCAATGGCTTCTGCCCACATCAATGAATCTCTAAACCTCATTGCTTCCTGATAGGAGAATGGATCATCCTCTAAATGATAGGTGATGAAATTCTCACCAAAATCCTTAGGGATTCTTTCTCTGGTAGATGCTCTAAGTGGAATAGGTTCCACCTCTACAGGTTGGGGAGCAGTGCCAGAAGGGCCAGCTTCAGGTTCAGCGATAGACTCAGTAATCATATCATTGGACCCGGAGACAGACAATCCATGATCTTTGACAAATTTGTCTTCAAAAAATATGGCATCTCTAGACTTTATCACAGAAATCGTGGATAGATCGAGAAATCTGTCCGCTGCACTATCTTCTACACTACCTAGATGGACGCATGTCATCGTCTTAGGTCCCACCTTAGGCCTCTTAAGGTCTTGTATACGCACATAGGCAATACAACCCCAAGTATTTAGAGTATCGTACCTGCACGGATGACCGTGCCACAGCTCATACGGTGTAGAAGTGAGATGAGAGTGAGGTACTCTATTTAGAATGTGATTTGCAGTACGGACTGCTTCTCCCCAAAAGGAATTAGGCATGCCAGTTGTTAGGAGCATAGAGTTCAACATCTCTCTTAACGTTCTATTCTTGCGCTCGGCAACATCGCTTGACTGGGGTGAGTAAGGAGCAGTAGTTTCAAGAATTATTCCCTCAGAGGCACAGAATTCCTTGAATCCAGTAGCAGTGTATTCTCCTCCTCAATCACTTCTAAATCTCTTAATTTTCAGGTTTAACTGATTTTCAACACGAGACTTAAAGGACTTGAACGCCTCAAACGTTTCGTCTTTTGATTTCAACAGATACACATGACAATATCTAGAAAAATCGTCTATGAATGTGATTAGATACTTCCTTCCCCCTCTAGTGGCATGACTACAGAAATCACAGAGGTCTGAATGTATCAATTCAAGAAGTTTTGTGCTCCTAAAAACTGACTTGAAAGGCTTTCTATTGATTTTTGTTTGAGCACACACCTCATACTTGCCAAATCGAATAGACAGATCTAAGGGGATGTTTTGACTCTTAGCTAGATCTAGCATCTTCCTATAGTTCACATGTCCAAGTCTGTTATGTAACAACTTAGGATCTATGTGGTTTGAACTAACCTGGTTAATGCTATCATTGTTTAAGCTAAGTCTATACATTTCGTTGATCAGATACGCACACCCAAAATAATGTGAATTTACCATAAGGGTCATTCTACCATTTTGAGTTGTGAAGGTCATCCCAGCCTTGTCTAATATACTTATTGAAATTAGATTTTTAGTTAAAGAAGGAACTACTTTAACATGATTTAAAATTAAATTTTTACCTGACGAGAGAACCAGCTCGGCTGTCCCAGAATGGGTCACCTGAGTCTCTCCTTCATTGCAGTTCTCCACTCTCTCCTTAACCGCCTTAACCTCAGTCAGTAATCCTCTGTCATTCGTTACATGATAGGTAGCACCGCTATCCAGCCACCACTCAACAGACGAACTGCGATGACTGCTCCCGATCATAGCCACGAAGGACTTGGGATCTGAAGCATCTGCCAGCATGTTCACCACATTTTGTGTGGCTTCCTCCTTAAGCTTCTTTGGAGCCTTACAATCAGCCGCCCAATGTCCCCACTTACCACAGTTGTGGCACTTGCCCCTCTTCTTTTTGAAAGAGGGCTTTTTAGGCCCAATCTGTGTAGTAGCTTCAATCTTAGGTGTTAGTGGCTTCCTAAAAGGCTTGATGGGCCGAGACACAAAATTGATAGTCTGTGAGGACTGAACACCTTGTTCCTGTCTCTTCCCGGCAATATTTTGATCCTCGATATGAATGAACCTTTTCAGTTCATCGAGTGCAATCTTTTCCTTCAGTCTGTGCATTTCAGTCTTGAAGGTCGACCACTCAGGAGGTAGCTTGCTTAAAATTAAACACACAAAAAGATTATCGGACATGTCAGACTTATCATCCGACAGCTTAAGACGTAAACTTTCCAGTTCAATAATTTGGGAGGTGATCGAGGAGTTCAAATTGAATTTGAAATTAAAGAGTCTCTCCCCAAGGAAAGTCCTCGACAACCCCTCCTCCTTCTGGAAGTTTGCATTCAAGCGATCTCAAATCTCTTTTGCAATTTTATAACCGCTGTAGGTCAAGGCGAGTCTAGGGTTAAGTGAATTAAGGAGGTAGTCTCTACAGAAATCTTCGTCTTTTATCCACTGATAATCATCCACGTCCTCTTCGGTTGTGGCGAAATCGCTCAAAACAGTGTAGAAAATCTCTCGTTCCTTCATTCCAAGCTGGACGTGCAGTCTCCAAGCATGGAAGTCGGAGAGATCGAACGATTGGAGCTTGACGATGTCGTAGGATGTAACCTTCGACATCTCGCTAAAGCTATAGACCGAAAAACTGAAAAGAAATCACCTGAGCTGCGTAGAGACGAGTCTTCGGATCCAATCAAGTAATTTGTGTGCTCCTCCACTTCGAATAAAAACAATTTCCGAAGACTAGATCCGATCTACAGGCTTGATTGGAAGACAAAGTATGTAGGTCCACTACCACTTTAGAAAACAATAAATCCAGAAGAAAACAATACTCTCTGTCCAAACAAAATTGCAAGGAAACCTCCTTTGGATCAGATTTAGAAACCAGCCTTGGAGAAATGGATCCAGGCCGATGGATCCAAGACCATAACCTTAGATCTGAAGCTTCTGTTCTCCAGCAAAACCAGACCCGTTGAAGTTCTTGCAGAGCACAAGAGCTCCTTCACCACGATCAACAAACGACCAAAAAAAACAAAGGAAATAATGACTTTCCGATGAGATCAACACAGATCGGGCCAAGAGCTTTCCTGGATCAACAGAGGATGTGCGACAATCCTACTCCACAGTCTGGATCGACGGCGAGAACGAAACGCCTGCAGCGACGGCACAGCAGCGACGGCGAGGGATCGCCTCTAGCGGCGCAGAGGAAAAACTGCAGAGCAGCGGCTTTGTTCCTCGCTCTCCATCTACAGAGAATCGCGAGAGAAACAAGAGAAAACCAGCACAGGAAACGAAGCAGGATTCTTCTCCTTCCGGCGATTGCTAGCGAGAACGAAAACCGAGCGGCGCACGGGAGAAATCGCAGAAAACGAGAGCGAAGGAGCGAGGATTTACTCTCCGGCTGCACGCGAGAACGAAACCGAGCGGACGCACAGGAGAAACCCTAGCAGAGCGCGATCGATACTTTGAGAATGTTGGGGCGGTTCCGCTCAAAGTATTCTACAATACACCCATCAAGTTTGGAATGGGGTATTTATAGTACTTCCAGCATAGAACCGGGTCCTAGTGTGACACGAACCCGTTAGGCTATTCCGAGTCGGTCTTGACACGGCAGGACATATTAATACACATTAACATTTTGTTTAATGAACAGTCCTCACATATTTGCTTATCAAACTGTAGATGTGTCAAGCCTGTAACAAGAGAGAATTTGCTTAACTGATGGAGATTTTGATAATGTATATGTACATACCTATAATGCCATAACTGAGCTTCATCTGGTTTAGTGGTGGCTAGAGCCAATGTATCAACTTGCTGGAAATTTATTGGAAACACTTTGTTGGGTGACATCTAGAAAGTAAGGATGACTTGAGAAGATGCTTTCTTTATTACCTGACATATATTGCCATCAAATATAACTTTGTATCCTCCTTGCAACAGTTGACCCACGCTCAAAAGATTATGAGATAGGCTGGGAACAAATTGAACATTCTGTATGAGCCTCTGAATGTCGTCTTTTGTAAGAATTACTACTGTTCCAGTGCCTTCAACAAGTTGCATGAGTCTTGCCATTACCCATCATGACTCGTGATTTTTTGTCAAGGTTTAGAGAGATAAAAGCTGACTTCTTAAAGGTCATATGATTTGAAGCACCACTATCAACATACCAGTTATCTTCAGAGTTCTGAACTGAGTTCTGAACAGTTAAAACTAACTGATTTGCCTGGTCATTATTAACACAGAGTGCAGTATTAGTATCAATTAAGCTCTGTAGTTTTTTCTAGATTTTTTTGATTCCTCCTTGAACCAACAATTTCTTTCACTGTGTGTGTGATTCTTGCACCTTTTACATCAAAAGTAACCGTTCTTAGACTCATGGTTTGTCTTCTTACATATTATACAGGGAGGAAGTGAAGAGGTTTGGTATGTCTTTCTATCACCAATATTACTTCTTCCTCTCTCCCTACCACTATTATTGTTATTCTTCCATGGTTTTATATTGTCATTTTTATGTTCTGAGATAAGTAAGGTGCCTTTCAAGGCTTGTTCCACAGGAACATCAAAACGACGTAGTCGTGATTCATGAGCTTGTAAAGAACCCATTAACTCAGCAAGAGAAAAAATGTCCAAGTCTTTGGACTCCTCAATTGCAGTCACAATGTGGTCAAATTTTAACGGTAGACTGCGTAATAGTTTTAATACTACCCGTTTATCTTCTATAGTATCACCTAGGCTACGTATTTGATTGATTATACTAGTAGCCCAAGTGAAAAAATCACTTACATGCTCTGAATCTTTCATAAGGAGGCAGTCAAAGTCTTTCCATGCGGCCTGAAGTTTTATGGATATTAATTTGCTGGAGCCTTTGAACTCTGTTTTAAGTAGGTCCCAGGCTTCTTTGGATGAGTTTGATATTACCAGGCGTAGAAGTATGGTTTTACTGACTCCTTGAAGTATAAATAAGAGTGCTTTTGAGTCCCTTTTAATTGTCTCTTGATAGACTCTTTGGTCTGCAACTTCTGTAAGTTCTTCTGGGGTTGGTTGAGGGAAACCAGCAGTTACTAAATCCCACAAACCTTGTGATAGAAAAAGTGTTTTCATTTGCATGAAACATAAATCATAAAACTCACCATCAAACACTGGTACACCATTTTGAGAAATAGGAAAGTTTTGATTTCCTGATGCCATGTGATGTTATGAGGAATTACAAGAGGCTTTATCAATGTATAGTGTAGTCCACTGCCTCAATGAGCAGAACACTACAATAACTGATGGCTGATTGCACACACTCCTCCTTGTCGTCCACCTTCTCACAGTTCAGAGAACCGTGCTCTGATACCAATGTTAGCAAAAGAAAGGATCGAAAACATCACAGAATGGAGAGTGGTGGAGGAAGGCAAAATTGCAATAGCTTTTTTTATTGACTTAACATTGTTTTACATTTGTCTCTTATATATAGGAGACACATCTCACGGTAAACATCATAAACAAAACAATTGTTGGCGGGGACACATCTAATGGCGGGAGACACACCTAATGGGAAGTTCTTATCCTATTAAAAAAACAACATTTCTTTATTGTTTTAACTGATCAAGGAGCTGGAACTGGGAGCTTGATTAGCTGCTGTTGACACAAGCTCGTCCAGAAGAGGGGAAACCGCTTACCATCCATGACATTCTACAAGAATTTCAAACATAATAATCCAAATAACATCGACCGTTTATTCGCTTAGATATTCAAACCAGCCATTAATCTCCAGTACAGATGATTGATAAAGATACAAGAGTCCTAATTATTACAACCGTGAAACCCATTACAAAGAGGAAGAAAAATAAACAAAAAACAAGCAAATGCAGGAATAAAATGCCTCCCAGGCATAATCCATCCCTTCAAATCTCCTCCTGCCCTTCTTCCTTCCAGTCTTATTCAAGTTGCTGCCAAACTCGATCTTCCCCTTAAATTATTATAAAAAAAATTCAGACATACAAAAAAATTATTAATGAAAAGAACTCATCATTCCCACCTTCTCATCTGCCTTCCTAATTCTTAGAGTCAAGAAACCCTATCTAAGAGAAAGCCTGGAGCGATGATTAGTTGCCTCCATTGTTTAGAGGTCATAGGTTTAGACGATTCAAGCAACTTCTAACGCAAGGGTAATGGTGTAGATATCAACCTTTCTTGAGATCCTACTAGTTCTAAAGCCTCATCAAATTGGTGCTCTCTTTTTGTCTTAACTTGATCAAAAAGAGAGATGAACTTCTTCAGTTTCTTACCGAACAATTATATGATGCAAATTAACAAGAAATTGAGAAATATAATGTCAGAATTTTTTGGGTCTATTTGTGCAGTTCTCTCCAAGCACACAAACATTATGCTAACCTGTTACAGCAAAAATAACAACAAATTAATAGTATGGAAGCAGCACCTTACAAGTAAGTCCCAATGAAACACCAACAATAAACAAGAAGAATGGCATAACAAAATCAGCAATGGTTATTCCATTCCATGGTGAATGATTGAAGGCAGAGCAGAAACCTCCCACATCATCTACAAGGATCATTAGCTGCAGTTTACCATTCATTATTGATGCACAATTCTAGCTGCAGTTTACCATTCTACGAGGATCATTTCATTTGATATTTGATGCACAATTCAGTCTATACTTTTATATTCTCTTCATGCTGCAGTTTACCATTCATTATTGATGCATGCTACTCCATTCATAATATTACTGCATGTTTTAGAGTCAAAGAACACTGCACAAATGCTAACCATTTCAAAAACTAGAATGAAGAAAACAGGACAAGTGATCACCATGAGTGCCAGCAGTACCTCCTGCCCGAACTGTTGCTCACATAAACACATGCAACCACATTTTAAACATACACACATACATAAAACCACACATACGCACACTTTCATACAATTGCTATCTGCACCCCAGAACCTCTATTCACACCCCAAAATCAATTTTATTTAAATTGAGGTGTTACACCCCAGACATCACAATCAAAAGGAATCTTTGTCTACAAGTAAACATTTGACACATCATAAGTGTCACGCATGAGTAGGTACTATAACTCACTAAGATCATTAACACTGGTGTAATCTAAACATCTCTTCTCTATTAAGCAAACCTCATTGCCTAACATAATTACTTGTACAATATGTTTTGAGTAAGCAACACCTACAAGAAAATGAGTTATCATGCAACTAATACTTGAAAAAAGAACTTCTCATGTGAATATGAGCATATACATATAATTGTAGTCTTCTATGGTCTCACCAAACAAATTCCCATCATGACTCCATATTATGCAGTTAATAGAGACAACTGGATCTTTAACTAGAGCAGTATAAATGTATAAAAGGAAATTGAGTCAATTATGATTAGTATAGAATCATCAGCATTTCATGTCAAAAGGGTGACGAAAGCTTGGACAAACCTGAAGGACATTGAGCATGAACCAAGTTCCCAAACCTTCGAATTTTTTAGGACAAGTATTTCCCTAGTACCAACTTCCCATAATCCAATATCGCCAACATTTGTGCCAACTAAATCATACGTATAACAGTCGGAGTTGACATTAAAAGAAATTCAAAGATTTAATTAAACTTACCAAGAAGAATAGTTTGCTTAACAGGATGGAAGTCCATGCTCATGAGGGTTAAACCTTGATTTAATATTTTGGGAAAGTCATTTGGTACATAGATGGCCTAGTTGTGGTTCAGAGTATAATTAGCAGGTAGCATGTTTACAGATAGATTCACCTGCATGTGTCAACCAAAATGAGATAAACACTTGACATTTGATTATGAAACATGGCTCTGATCGGGTTCTATGTTAGGTTTAAGGAACTTTTTCACATCATTTTCTTGAAGAATAATAAGAGGGGCTTGATCTCCTTCAAGTCCAAAATACTGATAGCATGAAACATTGAACTTGTGAGATGACAATTGTGCAAGATAACAAAATAACATTAGAAGGAAGGTCAAGAAATAACCTGGAAGGTGCCTTTACTTGCCTCGAGATCACCAAGCAGAAAGCTTATTGCCTTGTCTATGTCGTTCTCAGCAACTTCATAATAATTTGACTTGAATGAATCAAAATATTGTTCGCTGAAATTAATGAAGACCATAACCTGCCAATCAGGATGGAATGCAATAAGATATGTCAAGCACAATTAGATCATGCTATTAAAAATATTTTATCACAATCAAATAGTCATATTGGGAAAATCTTACCATGTTGTGCAGCCAAACTCCTCACAATAACATGATTCTTTCATAATAACATGATTCTCACAATTAATTTCTCACAGTAATTTTCTGATCAGCATTAGCTCCCCCAAAATAAAATCTAACTTAACAAAAGAGGAAAAAAAAGTAAAACACTAGGTGGTCAAGAATTCCAAGTATTCCAATACAGCGAGGCATGTTTGGAGTAAATGGGGGTTGACTTCAGGGGTTAGCACACTTTGAAATGTGTTCCCTGGAGTTCCCGGTAAGTAAAGTCTCCTCCATCAAAGTAGGTATAACTTATAACATCACCAATTTCACATACACATACACACACATCGACACGTATAAATTCACATACACATTCACACACATCAACACAAACACAAATACATACACAAAACCACACAAAGCCTCACATTGCAAATAAAAAAAGGGTTTAAGTTGACCTTACCAAAATATGATGAGATCTCAGTTTTAGAAGCTTGGATGGAATAAACACACTTACAAATACAAGACATACACATACACACTTATAAATACAAAGACATACACACATATATATAAACATACTTAAACACACACAAACACAAACATTCATACACACCACACACACATACACACAAATATAAACAAACATAAACACACACATTCACACACAACACGCACACACACATGCAAACACACATAACAACCACACACATGCACAACTATACACACACACACTTATACATACAGGCATACATACACACATATATAAACACACATACAGAAATACATACACACATATATATATATGTGTGTATGAAATGAAAACTGAAAGGGTGACGGACGGTGGGAGAACGTCGGCGAAGAACTAGCAGAGTCGCGGAGAGAGGGTGTTATTGTACTGGGACGCTCGTTGAAGTCGTCGTGGAGAAATGAATCGAGGAACGAAAGAAGGAATTACAGTACTGGGACTCACAGCAGGGGAGGGGTCTAACGAAGCGGCTCTACGTCTTGAGAAAAAAATGCACATAATTTTCCAGAATTAGGACATTGGGTCGAAATCGCCTCTCAATGAGAGGAGGAGGAATACCTTGTAGACGATGGAGGAATAATTTCCTCGCTAGTGTCTATGGAGAGGAGGAAGAAGGAGCGGTACTTGGCTCGATTAGGTCACCAATGCAGTGCTTGGCTGAAACAGAGCAAGAGCGGCTTGACTACGGGAGAATAGGAGGACCACCTTGCAGACGGTGGAGGAGTGGGGGGAGGAGGAGGAGAGGCTAAACTCCGTCACTTGCCGCTGGTCGCGCGGGTGCGGGAAGATGAAGGTCGGGTGCGGGAAGACGAGGTAGTGTCGAAAGGCGAAATCTTTGTGTCCGGGCTCCGGTTATAAATCGTGGTCCGGGTTTTACTTGATGCTGACACTTGACGTTAAATATGAATTAAATATGAATTTTCCTAAGCCGTTTAGGTTTTGTCAGGTAGTGTTTATTAGGTTTTTTCGGGAACTCTCCGCCAATCTCTCAGATACCATAAGGGCCGCTGGAGTTTTTCTTCCTCTCTGCGATTGTTTATCTGCTTCCTTCGGGCTCTCCGGCAATTTATCAGCTACCATACGGCGCCGTTGTAGTTCTTCTTCCTCAGTACTGGTCGTCCCTGACAATTTCTGGCCACCCTGAAGCTTCTTCCCCATAGCATTCACGAAAACTTATATAAATCTGCGTTTTCGTCATTGTAGCTTCCGACTTCATCCATCTCAGATGTCATTTGGTGATATCTCAGATGTCAATTATGACATCTCATAAGTTATTTGTGACATCTGAGATTTTGTTTAAAACAACAAAGACAACAATTATTTGTGATATCTCAGTTGTTATACTAAATATCTCAGATATTATCGTTGTTAGCAAAGATGTCATTTGTGACATCTCAGTAGTCAATAATGACATCTGAGATGTGATTTGTTACCACACAGAAATCTTGATAAAATATTATTTTTTTCAAACTTCTATCATGTCTAAGGGTGCTGGGAGAGTTCACTTTCTCTCATCCAGGTGTTTTATTTCATCCTTTTGTGCTACCACATAACCACTTGTGGAAAAATTAGATGAAACTTTGAAGAAAACTCTTGAGAACATTGGAGTTTTGCATCTATTTTATTCTCCCACTTCTGACACAGAGCATTCATGTTATAGCTGAAATTGTGAAGAGCTTTGACAGCTTAACCGAAAGCTTTCAAATTGGTTCTTATCTACGATATTTTGCAATGCTATCTGGTACTTTGGGAGCTCGCTTCACTCCAGATCTACTATAACAGAACTCCCTTTGTTTGACAATATTTGTACCTGGCCAGACCAAATGATGCTCTTTACGAACACTAAAACCAATGGTACGAGCGTACTCACAATACATTTGATGAGCCTGCTCTTCACTTTCAGCAATTTGAAATACATACTTATCTTTCACATTTTCCTATAATTCACAAGGGAATGTCATCAAAAACATCACAAATTTGAGAAAGGACATCTCAGTAAACTTTTGAAATCTGAGATGTCAATAATGACAACTGAGATGTCAAATACGACATCTCAGATGTCACTCTATTTATCTCAAATATCATAACGGACATCTCAGTAAACGTAAACTAATGAACAACTCAGACCTGTGTATAATAGACCTTACATTCAATATGATCATTGCAGCATGTTCAGGCGTTGGTAATGAAATTTACCTTCTCCATCTTTCAACAAGAACACGTAAAGAGTAAACTTCTTCTTCGTCTCCGGTCAGTGATCTCGTGTCGTCTGCTCGCATGCCTTAAATGTGTCGCCGTCTCAAAACCGTCGCCGGAAGCAAATGTGGAGGGAAAATAAATAAATAACCTAACATGGAGCTAGCAATGGTTGGCGGGAGATTGGCGGGACAAAAAATACAGCGGGAAACAAAATATAAAAAACTAATAATTAACGCCACGTGTCAACATCACGTAAAACCCGGACCACGATTTATAACCGGAGCCTGGACACAAAAATTTGTCGTGCCGCGAGATGGGAAATGTGGAGAGTTTGATAGGGATTTTAGGTTTGGTTTTTTTTTATTTTTTTTCTTAAATAATAGTTTAGGTGTGCAAATAATAATTTTGGCTGACTTGAAAAGGGTTAGACAACATTTTTAACACTGCAAATTAATTTTTAAAAGGAAACATGTCATAATTGTTGTCTAAAGTGAACAGTCAAGTGAAACATTTCAAAAATGTTCTCTATAAGAGATTAGAGAATATTTATTGAATGTTGCACAGGAAGTGTTGCCTAAAGTTGCTAACTTATTGCAACACTTATAAACTGTTCTCTATTCAAGGTTTAGACAATATTTTTATAAATGTTGCTAATTCAAGTGTTGCTAAAGACCAAAAATATTGTAGTAGAACATATAGTTTGTCGTACCGAAGGACTGTTCCTTTTATACATCTAGAGCAAAAAAATCATTGAAATCAAAATGATTGAGAATTTGATTTATTTTTAAGTTATTACTGTAAGAAATGTATTCTATGTATATTGACAGTAATAAGAGGTTGACCATTGACCAATAAAAGATAGTCGTACAGAGAACTCTACCAAACTCATCACCACCTCATTGGTTGTATGACCCCCCTCCCGGAATACAAGACACGACCGAGGGGAGTCCTATGCCCAGGACAGCTGCCTTGCCGAAGTGCCAGCACACGGGCTAGCCCCCCTCCACAAGACGCTTATCCTGCCGGCTATTCTCACATATCATCATGCCAACCCATCAATAATAGAATCATTATAAGTCATTGATTCACAATTAAGTAATAATGTCCATACAGTACAAGGTGACAGGAAGCTACACAAGCTCCTGCAAATCTTCAGAGTATAAACTTGTCATAAGGCTGCATTATAACCACTCGCTCACATATGCCGCTGACGATAGCCAAGGTATCGTTGTCACCAGCCCTATCTCCCTGGCCTGGCTGTCCTCCTGTATCGAACGTTGTTGCTCCACCTAAGTGAGCTCCTAAAAATGGGGGTGTAACAACTGTTAGTCATAAAGACTAAGTGACTTCACATCCTCTCCCCCGGCGACTCCAAGGCACCGGGCGGAAGGGAATGAAGAGTAGCTGCAATAAAGTCAGTAGTAGCAAAAGTAGGTGACAGGGAAAGATATAATCTCAGCAGTGTATCAATGTATAAGAAGTGCAACTAACAAGTAATATGACAATGGCAGAGAATAAGCAAGTAGCGAAACAACATAGAAGTAAGCAGTTCATAACGTATCTTAACTTATATGAATGCACATACAAACTTATAAGTTAAGGTTTCCAATTTGGAACTCATCATATAAAAGAGCACATACTAATTTATATGATGGACCCGATGCGGTGCAATGCAATGATTATGAAAGGATGAATGCAATGCGATGATTATGATATGATAACTCACCCATGCATTTTTGCTATGTCGACATAGACCTGAAGTTCCCACTTTTCGAGGGTAGCTAACCTCTCAGGCGCCCCCGTCGTGGCCAGACGGTGGCAGTGGAACAGGTTTCTCCACTACTAGGTGGGTATGCACACTACCAGACCTAGGACTTTCGTGCGCCTCGACGCTAATGACACAACAGCGGAGCACCTGCGTAACGGACTCGGAAAGGGTCTTGGGAAGTAAACACCAAGAGCACAGCCCAACCGGTTGCTAGGCACGGAAGGGGTCTTTGGAAGTAAACACAAAGAGCACAACCCAACCAACCAAGATCTATCTGCCAGCTCCCGTCGGTGTGATGACTAGCGAGCCCATAGATCTGCCACAAGCAATCCTCCCACTAGGATCATTACACCACCATGTGTAAACCATGCACGTTCATGTAATTCCCATGCATAATTTATGATATCAAGCACCCAAGGACTCACGGAAGGAGTCTTCTCACTTTTCACATCATACCAGTTCAACTGATGCTAATTAGCATCCAAGGCCCCCAACAACCGGGCCTCCCAATATATCACCATAAGATATAACCATATCTTATAACCCGCATCAAGCAATCAATTCTACCCATACCGAGTTATCATAACTCTCGTGTAGTGGCATTCGCAAAACATGAAAATTACTCCACCCGATCCTCCAGGACTACTTGTGGCCACGGTGTCATATTCATATACTACTAATTTAGTAAGCTCGCACATATCACCAATATTTAACCCTCATGCACCGATCACAACGTGCTTTAACATGATCAAAGGTATCAACCTTATTGAAGGGTTATCACTAATCTAAACCATCCAATAGATTTTTACGTGATATGAACATTAATTCGTACATGTGCTTTGTACGATTCCACATAAACTAACAATTGAAGATTGATTTAAGGAGACATCTCAACAGAATAAATCTGGAATTATTATCACAGGCCCACACTAGCGTGTACATGATTCATACAACATCTCGGCCCAATCGGCCTTCACCTTCGGCATTTATATCTCCTTCGAGTTATCAAATGAAATGGCAATATCTCCACTACTACTTATCCAAGATTATGAAATTCAACAAGAGTGTACATATTGTTATCACAAGCCTAATCATCTGATAGATTATCAACCGATGGGAGCATTTAGGTAAACGAGTCCTCTAAATTCTTCGTTCAATCGTGCATCCAAATGCCCCGTTTCAAGATCATAAAATTCATCTACACCTCACCCAATTGACACGAAAATCCAGGGACTCCTACCCCACCAAAGGAGGAGAACCAAAAGTTCTATGTTTGCTAGCGCCGGCGGTAGCGCTACCGTCGGGCGCTAGTGATCCAGTCGACACAACTTCTCGTCGATGTCGACATGAAGCTAGTCCTTCCCGTCGATCTCCACATACCCTTTCCCGTCGACTCGCTAGCGCCTGCGGTTGGGCTACCGCTGGGCGCTAGTATTTCTATCGACTCACCTTTCCGTGGACAATAAGTGTCGACGGGAAGTTACCCCTTCCCGTCAATGTCGTCGGGAAGCTACCCTTCCCGTCGATTTTCACATAGCCTTTCCCCGTCGACGTTTCGATCCTCTAGCGCCAGCTGTAAGGATACCACCGGGCGCTAGTGTTTCTACTATCACTCCTTCACGCCGATCTTAAGTGTCGACGGGAAGTTCTCCCTTCCCGTCGACAAGTCGACTCGCTAGCGCCGGCGGTAGCACTACCGCCGGGCTCTAGTGATTCTATCAACTCACCATCCCGTCGAACTTGAGTGTCGACGGGAAGTTGTCCCTTCCCGTCGGCTCATCGACATGCTAGCGCTGGCGGTAGCGCTACCGCCGAGCGCTAGCTAACAGGAAGCGGGTCCTTTGCCAACCACCCCCAATTATTCTTCCCTAGCAGCCCAGCTTCAAAACACATACAATTTCTCTCTTTTCCTAATGGTTGGGCCTTCACCTCTATTCATGTGTGTATAGCCAATATGGTTGATAGGTAAAATTTAGGATATAAATAATTTTCTCCAAATTCTACGAACTATAGGCAAGAGCACTTATCGTTCATAGCATAGGATATTTAAAACAAATAAATATCAAGTGTCGTATTCCACGGGTTTGTTGACTACTTCTACTCATGCAAATTAATATTATTTTATCGGAAGTAATATGAAGTTTTGAAAATAATTAAATAAAGAGAAACATTTGATCGGGAATCCTTCTAAAGTAAAATATTTCGTAAATCTAGAATTCGAAAGAAATCGATTTAGACAAACTTGACCGTGGAGGTTCCCAAAATATGATAGAGCCTCTCTCGAGAGAACAACCACCTAACCTTAGGTTGATCGATTAAGACCCATCGGCCAGTCGAAACCCCTAAGCTTGCTTTATGCGGTGAGCCCCACTATTGGATTTGACTCCAATCCGGAAGAATTTCATCACCCTCTCTCGAGGAATGCAAACAATTCTTTTTACTGATGAGCGATCTACCGTATTTACGGATCTCTCGATACACTAAAATATGGATCAAACTTGATTTTCATACCCTAGAAATATGAAACCAAAAATTGCAAATCAACGGTAAATCTTAGTTTTCAAAATCCAAACAATGAATAAAAGATTATGAAATATAAAAGCTTAGGAATTCATCCGATCAAATGCTACAAAATTAGCTACTCATGATTAAAGAAAAAGAACATTTTATAACTAAGAAAGAAGAATTACAATTGCTGGGAAAGTAAATCTAAAATAGGAAATAAAAGGACAAGACATAAAATAAAGTTACACTAAAAATGCAGGAAAACTATACTAGAAATGATCCAATCGAAGCATGGACTGGATGCCCATCACTTTGGCAGCAGCTGGCTTTTATAGGCAGAAAATTGGTGAGTCACGCCCTTGGTCATGCCCGTGACCAAGGGCGTGTAAGCTGTGTAACTGCGTATTGAAAGCCCGGGAACGTTGAGGAAGAGAAACCGCCAAAAATCAATTGCATGGCGGGTCACGGCCTCGGTCACGCCCGTGACCAAGGGCGTGTCTTGAACGGGTCTGGAAACGGCGGGAAACGCTGCGATCTGGAGTTAATCTGGCGGTTGCAGAAGAGTCACGGCCTCGGTCACACCCGTGACCGAGGGCGTGTAAGCTAGAAACGGCGGGAATTGATTGCTGGCTGAAATGAATGCATTTTGGGAAAGTCACGCCCGTGACATTGAGGTCACGCCCTCTGTCACGCCCGTGACATTGAGGTCACGCCCTCTGTCACGCCCGTGTCAGAGGGCGTGTAATTTTAATCTGACGTGGCGGCTAACATCTTCAACTAGAATACACGGGGCTGGTTCACGGCCGTGACATAAAGTCACGCCCTTGGTCACGCCCGTGACCAAGGGCGTGTACTTTGCGATTTCGGCTGAAATTCTCCAAATATTCTCCTGATTACTCTTATGAGCTTGAAATTGCTATTAACGGCCCCAGATTACCTGAAAACACAAAACAAAGTGAATTAGACATATATTAAACTAAAATTATATAAAAACTAATTAATTACTACTAAAATATTATATAAAAATAACAATAAATAATGTATTATCAAATACCCCCATACTTAAGCTTTTGCTATTCCAGAGCAAAACTAATTTATAAGCATGAGAAGAATTTATAGGATATTCCAAAAAGATTTACTTCCAATTATGTATTCCAAATTTTATAAGACTCATATCAAATTAAGTTAAGAAATTAAAATTTAGATTTATTAGAAATAATTTATAATTCATAAATTGAAATGAGTAGAATACATATTAGTTTCAAAATTCTCTAACTAAATCTTCATAAACAAAATTGCATTGAATTAAGTAAAATAATCCAAGATTAAAATTATATAAACTTTACAATCATGAGAAACTTTTAGAAAACTACAAAAAAATTAACTATGCTCTCTCAAAAATATCTTGGATAAGCAAATTAACTTGGCTAATTGGGGTAAAATTGGCATTGAAGAAGTTACTTTGAATATAGGAAATGATGAATTTTATCCTCTCATTTCCATCTTTTTTCAAATTCCTTCTTCTTTAATATCCCAAATGTATATGTTTAGGAGTGATGAATTTTATCCTCTCATCTCCATACCATATAATCTTTTAAAAATTTGGGTGCATATGTTTAGGAATGATGAATTTTATCCTCTCATTCCATGACATATGATCTTTTCAAAAAAAAAAATTTATGCCAAATAAAGGGTCAAATAAAAAGGTAGGGGAAGGGATAGGGTTTAAAGGCTACAAAAATTCCAAAGATACATTTTAAGAGCATAGAAAACAAATTGAGCAATCTATAAGAAACTATGAGTTCAAGTTAATATAAGTAAAATCTAAAGATATTTAACACAATTACTACAAAATTGAATTATGATATTTTAAAGAGAGAAAGTAAAACTAAGAAATATTCTAAACAAATCAAGATAATGAAAAACTCATTAAATCAAATTCATCTAAAAATTAAATCTAACATATTTTGAAGAGAAATATAAGATTAAAACTACATAAAAAGAAAACTCTTTAAAAAGCCTATAAAGAAAACTCATAATTAAAATCAATTTTGCATAAATGAAGTTTGGAGAAATTTAGTATTACAAAATTTATTTTATTGGAAATTAAAATAGTTTTTTAAATGAAAACATTTTTTTTGAATTTTGTAAATTTTTATAACAAAATTGAAAATAAAGAAAAAAAATCAATTTTTTTTATGAGTTTTGAAAAAGATTTTCTAATTTTTTTTTTTTGGATTTTTAATAAAAACTGAATATATGAGAATACACCCCCATACTTAAAAATAAACATTGTCCCCAATGTTTATAAGCCAAGTAGGAGGGAAAAGAAAATAAAATGCGGAAAAAGTAAAGTGCAAGAAAAATAAAGATAAGCAAGGGGTGCCTCCCAAGAGCGCTTTCTTTTTCCCGTCTTTAAGCTAGACGGTTATTGTTAGGAAAAAGGAAAATAAAAAGAAAGGTACACAGGCAACTCCCTTAATTCATGCTCAGGTGAGCATGCCGAAATCCGCTGCCCGACTACTCCTCCGCTATAGTCGTGATTCTTTGGTTGTCCGTTAGCTTGAAATTGTGAATCCAAATTACCTATACATATCTTAGGTAATTTGGATTGCTGGAGATGAGCGGCAAATGGATCGGTGAAAACGTTTGGTTGCAACGGCTCATCATCTACATGAAAATCGTTAGAAGAAAAAGAATCAAAATTAAGCGAGTCAGAAAATATTTCACAAGGAAGAGTTTCTTGTGAAAACACATGATTAAGCTCCGGTTGTTCATTTTCAAAAATAAAATGCGTATCCAAAAATTTATTGGAAATTCCAAGTGAACTAAATTCATGGGACACAATATTTTCATGAATTTCACTTTCAAAGTGAATAATTGGCGAGAGAGAAAATTCATGAAAAAAAGGAGGAGATTCGGGCGGAGGAGGTGAAGAAACATGTTCTTCATCAATTTCGTCCGGTGTCTCCATGACTCTTTTAAATTCGTGGTAAAGAAGTTCTTCTTGAGCTTGGGTATAAATATTTAAATTTTGATAAATAGAATCTGGAAAATACCCAAGAGTAGAAGAAAAAGAATTTTGTGGGGTAAAAGAGGAGGAATGAAAATCTTGATTGACTGAATTTCCTTCATCGCACCGAAAACTATCCGGGTGATCTTGCCACCATGAATAATTAATATCGGAGCAAGAAGAAATATTATTAGAATCGGAAAAATCATTCGCATGAAAACTAGATGAATTATTTTCATCAAAGTTTGAATAATTATTTTCATAAATAAACTCAAAATTATTTCCATAAGAAAAATTTTGAGAGTAAAAATTAATATAACAATCCTCACTTCGATGCGGTGCTCCACAAAAATTACAATTAACTTGGCGCTTTCGTGCGGCTTCCAAAAGATTGACTTTATTTTGAAGCTCGGCAACTTTGGCGGCCAATTGAGATAACATTTTTGAAGAAAAAAAATTGAACAACCGTCACTTAATAGAATGAAATTTGAGAATAAATCAAAAAGAGAAATGGGGGCGGAGAAAGAGATTGATAAAAGTAATAAAATTCACGCTTTCAAAATATCAACAAAAATATCTCCCCGGCAACGGCGCCAAAAACTTGATAGGTAAAATTTAGGATATAAATAATTTTCTCCAAATTCTACGAACTATACGCAAGAGCACCTATCGTTCATAGCATAGGATATTTAAAACAAATAAATATCAAGTGTCGTATTCCACGGGTTTGTTGACTACTTCTACTCACGCAAATTAATATTATTTTATCGGAAGTAATATGAAGTTTTGAAAATAATTAAATAAAGAGAAACATTTGATCGGGAATCCTTCTAAAGTAAAATATTTCGTAAATCTAGAATTCGAAAGAAATCGATTTAGACAAACTTGACCGTGGAGGTTCCCAAAATATGATAGAGCCTCTCTCGAGAGAACTACCACCTAACCTTAGGTTGATCGATTAAGACCCCTCGGCCAGTCGAAACCCCTAAGCTTGCTTTATGCGGTGAGCCCCACTATTGGATTTGACTCCAATCCGGAAGAATTTCATCACCCTCTCTCGAGGAATGCAAACAATTCTTTTTACTGATGAGCGATCTACCGTATTTACGGATCTCTCGATACACTAAAATATGGATCAAACTTGATTTTCATACCCTAGAAATATGAAACCAAAAATTGCAAATCAACGGTAAATCTTAGTTTTCAAAATCCAAACAATGAATAAAAGATTATGAAATATAAAAGCTTAGGAATTCATCCGATCAAATGCTACAAAATTAGCTACTCATGATTAAAGAAAAAGAACATTTTATAACTAAGAAAGAAGAATTACAATTGCTGGGAAAGTAAATCTAAAATAGGAAATAAAAGGACAAGACATAAAATAAAGTTACACTAAAAATGCAGGAAAACTATACTAGAAATGATCCAATCGAAGCATGGACTGGATGCCCATCACTTTGGCAGCAGCTGGCTTTTATAGGCAGAAAATTGGTGAGTCACGCCCTTGGTCACGCCCGTGACCAAGGGCGTGTAAGCTGCGTAACTGCGTATTGAAAGCCCGGGAACGTTGAGGAAGAGAAACCGCCAAAAATCAATTGCATGGCGGGTCACGGCCTCGGTCACGCCCGTGACCAAGGGCGTGTCTTGAACGGGTCTGGAAACGGCGGGAAACGCTGCGATCTGGAGTTAATCTGGCGGTTGCAGAAGAGTCACGGCCTCGGTCACGCCCGTGACCGAGGGCGTGTAAGCTAGAAACAGCGGGAATTGATTGCTGGCTGAAATGAATGCATTTCGGGAAAGTCACGCCCGTGACATTGAGGTCACGCCCTCTGTCACGCCCGTGTCAGAGGGCGTGTAATTTTAATCTGACGTGGCGGCTAACATCTTCAACTGGAATACACGGGGCTGGTTCACGGCCGTGACATAAAGTCACGCCCTTGGTCACGCCCGTGACCAAGGGCGTGTACTTTGCGATTTCGGCTGAAATTCTCCAAATATTCTCCTGATTACTCTTATGAGCTTGAAATTGCTATTAACAGCCCCAGATTACCTGAAAACACAAAACAAAGTGAATTAGATATATATTAAACTAAAATTATATAAAAACTAATTAATTACTACTAAAATATTATATAAAAATAACAATAAATAATGTACTATCAATGGTCTAAGTCAATAATTGCTACCAAAGTTCTAATTTAGCCCCCTTTTGACCTTTACTATTCATCATCTTCCCCAATTATGAAATTAAGGCATTACACTTTCTCTCCTCCAATACTCCCTCATATGATCATGGATTTTCACAAAATCAAATTATATCTCTCTTTTTGGAGAGAAGAAGTGATCGAAGGAACTTTCGTGGCAATCGGTGCCCTAAGATGAAAGATCCGGTTTGGTCTTTTCCTAAGAAGCTCCATTAGCTCACAACCCAAGCTCTTTTGAGCTCAACACCTCTCCTAATCATCTCTACAATCTAGCACCAAGGGAGAGGGGTCGGAAGTCACCTTATTTTTTCGGCCATAGTTGGAGCTCATCTTGATGGCAGCATGGTGGTGGTCGGCCAAGCTCCAAATTTCTCTCCAAACTTGTTCCTTCAAGAACCCTAAATTAACCCCTTAAGGTATGAGGAAGAGGAGGAAGAAGAAGAAGAATAAGGAAGAAGATGAATAGTTCATCTGATTAAGGATTCAGCCCCTTCACGCTTAAGAGAAAATGAAGAGAGAGAGAGAGAGAGAGAGAGAGAGAGAGAGAGAGAGAGAGAGAGAGAGAGAGAGAGAGAGCATTAAGGGTCATTTAATGTAATTCCAACTTCCAAGACTCGTGCCTGCCGTTTAATGACTTCCAATTCCACTATTATCTTAAATTTAGGCAACTTAGGTCATCCATCATGGAAAAAGTCACGGGTACTGATTTGGCCGCTACCGCCGACGCTAGCTCCCTGTTATCAATCCTTGGCCATTTGCTTACTAGATCCAAGGGTTAGGGTTACACCCACTCGTGGAGATCAGGGCACATCCATGACACCATTAGGATCTCAAGACTCCTACCTAGCCCAAGCATCTCCAAGTGACTCGTGTCACACGAGGGGTCTAGTTCGAATTGGGATGTTACATCGATGACTTGCTTCAGACTCTACACCACAACTCATCTGGGGTAAGTAACAATTCACGCGGCCTCATTGGTGACCTGGTCAAGTTCTCGTGTGGGGGTCTACCCTATGACAATAGGGTATCCCCACCTTTGAATGAATGCGGAGAAATACATTTAGAAAGAGGACAATGTGAAAAATGAACAAGAAGGAGCTCCTACCATACAATGAGAATGAAGGTTTCATCAAACGAGTAGGGGCATTTTTCTCCCACCAAAGAGGAGCCAAACAAATAAAGCCATAATAAAGTGGAGCAGTGTGGTAGTAAGCCATGTCTTCACCATTAGTTTACCTAGCGTGAACTGAACTGGGGACGGATGGCGAGCGAGCGAATCAATTTCTTCCTGATATTTCCTCTTCCTCACATGAACTAGGGACGACCGATGATCTTATTTTACAGTTATACTTTTCTTCCTCGCGAGGACAAGGAGCGAGCACCTAATCGAGGACCCATCTTCAGATCACAGAAGGTCGGCGAAAGGTAACCTTTAAGCTCGAAAATTGTTGATGTATATTAAGATCTTCTTTTATGTATGCAAAGAAATCATTGATGTATATATATCGTTGATGTATATTCAAATCTTATTTTATGTATGAAAGAAATCGTTAATGTATATCTATCGTTGATGTATATTCAGATATTTTCAGTCCAGGGGCAATACTTTGCAATAGTCTGCTACTCTGCTATCAGTATATTCAGTTATTCACTATATTTAGCAAAACATTATTTTTGAGATGCAAGCCAGCAAGGCCATTATGCAGGGAGCAACTTATAAAAAATTTCCAATGAGCCAGAGTTACATTAACCGAAGCTAATTACAGCTACAGATGCAAATTACATTAACCGAAGTACATGATGTCGAAAGATATTTTTTTTTCAATTCGCATGCCTTCAGAACTGCCTATTTACAACTGGGTCTTCAAGAATGAATGCAGGCACACATCTTCTTCCTCACCAGCAGTGCTCTCCCTCCAAACACATCCTTAGTGACTAGCTTAATACCCCTCACCCAAAGCTCCGCCACCTGATCCCCTCCGTCGCAGACGAAATGCACCACTTTCCCTGTCGCCGTCACTACCCTGAACAGCCCCTTCTCCATCCCATCTCCCTTCTTCCTCCTCCTCCTCTGAAACTCCAGACTCCCTCCGAGCTCCGCCCGCCGGCAAACAACGCTTCTCCCATTCGTCTTCCCCCACCTCAACACCCCCATCTCTTCGTCCATCCTCACCATCTTCGTGTGCGGCGCCCCCCTCCCCTGCTTCCGGTGCTTCCTCATTTTCCCCCCTCCAAGCACCAGAGCCCTGGCTTTCTCGTCAAAGTTGTGGAGAGCGAGGAGCATCAAAGGTATCTCCACGGCGCTCTTTTCTCTCTCACCTACTCTACTCTCGAGCTCCTCCGCCGGAAAGGCGTGCACCCGGCCTTCCTTGGGTGTGCCGACAAGACCGAAGTCAGCGCCACTCGAGGCGAGGTCTTCGATGAAATCGTCCAGGTTTTCGAAAGCGGATGACATCAAAGGGGCCTCGCCGGCATTCTTTTCGGTCTCACCTGCACAGTTTTCGAGCTCCACCACCGGAAAGGCATCCACTTGGCCTTCCTTGGCTGGATTGACAAGGCTGAAGTCGGTCCCACTCAGGGCAAGGTCTTTATTGAAATCTAGCTGGTTGTGGACAGCGAACAGCGTAGAAGGGATCTCGTCGACGTTCTTTTCGCTCTCACCTGCTCTATTCTCGTGCTCCACCGCCGGAAAGGCGTCCACTTGGCCTTCCTTGGCCGGATTGACAAGGCTGAAGTCGGTGCCACTCAGGGCAAGGTCTTTATTGAAATCTAGCTGGTTGTGGACAGCGGACAGCGTTGAAGGGGTCTCGTCGGCGTTCTTTTCGCTCTCACCTGCTCTATTCTCGTGCTCCACCGCCGGAAAGGCGTCCACTTGGCTTTCCTTGGGTGGGCCGACAAGACCGAAGTCGGCACCACTCAAGGCGTGGTCTTCAATGAAATCGTGCTGGTTGGGAAGAGCGGAGAGCGCCAACGGGGCCTCCCCGGCGTTGTTTTCCCAGTTAAGGTCGATGCCGTGGGAGAGGAGGACGTCGAGGGCCGTGCCGCTGGAACAGAGGATGGCGTGGTGGTGGAGGGAGCGGCCTAGGTGGTGGAGGGCCTTAAGGGAGGAGTGCTGAAGTAGTAGACGAAGGATTTCGCCGGTGTACTCGAAGTACTCGACGGCGCACCAGGGCGCGGTGTAGGGTTCGGCAAGGCCGGCGCCGACTCTGAACTCTTCGCCGGTAACAGGATCCCATGACCAAGCGCCAAGGCGAACCGGAATGTCTGTTCTCGCCCCGGCCTGCAATTGTAATTAATTAATTTGTTAGTAAATAATATAATTATTTCTGGTTAATAAAATAATTATTGGATAAACTGATAAAATAAACAAAATTGTATACACCGTTAATGGCAGAATCAACACTTAGCTAGAAAAATATATTTTGATGCAACTTTAAACATTTCATTTAAAAAAAACATGATTTCATAGTAGGAGAGCTATGTCACTGTCTTAGTTAGTGATAGGGGCAAAACTCCATAAGGACCATAACTATCACTAGTGTTACTTAAACAATTAACTATTAAATAATGTTAACATTATTTTATTAATTAATATTCAAAAAAATTGTATATAAATTGTTATTTAACAAGACTACCAACCTTCCCCTAGGGATATGGGGATCCTTATAAGAGGTAGAATTTGGAATAGAGAGGTGAAATAAATGGGAATAGAGATGATGAAGAAAATTTAAATATGCCTGAGATTGATTGGAGTTTTCAGTGGACATACGTATGTCATCTTGAAACCAGCCGATGCCGGTCCCAAGCCCGGATGAAAAATGGTGAGGGTTGTGTTAGGTAGACGGCCAGCGTAAAATTTAGTCACCCTTATGAATATGGATCTTTTGAGAAATTGCTGATGATCCTTATGTTGATCCTAGTGTCGCATGGGAAGTTATGTCTTCTCATTTAAGGATAAGTGGAAAGAACGTACTTGGAGAGTCAAAAGGTCGCGCGCCCCCACAAAAAGAATCTTGGTGGTGGAAAAAGGAAGTGCAAGATAAAGTGAGGGCAAAGAGGGTCAGCTACAAAACATTATATGCTTGTAAGAATGATGAAAACTTGACAAAGTATAAAGTAGACAAGAAAGAAGCTAAAAATGCAGTAAGTAAAGCAAGAAGTCAAGCTTATGAAGAATTTTACAAACGACTAGATACCAAAGATGGAGAGCGCGATATATATAAAATTGCTCGAGCTAGAGAGAGGAAGACAAGAGATTTAAGCCAAATTAAATGCATAAAAGATGAAACAGATACGGTTTTGACGGATGATGTGGCTATTAAGGAGCGATGGAAAAGATACTTTTATCAACTATACAATGAAGGAAAAGATAATGAACTGAACTTGGAAGAGTTAAGTAAATCGGAGGAGTATAGAGACATAACTTTTTATCGTAAAATTCAAGCATCAGAGATAGCTGACGCTCTGAAGAAGATGAAAAATGGAAAGGCGGTTGGACCAGACGATATACCATTGAAGTATGGAAATGCTTAGGGAGGGAAGGAATTTTATGGCTTACAAGTTTCTTCAATAAGATACTGAAGACAAAAAGGATGCCAGACCAATGGAGAGAAAGTATTTTGGTACCTTTGTATAAGAACAAAGGAGATATACAAAATTGTGTCAATTACAGGGGAATTAAATTAATGAGTCATACTATGAAACTATGGGAACGAGTAATAGAGAGACGAGTTAGACGAGAGACTAGCATCTCAGAGAATCAATTTGGATTCATGCCAGGGAGGTCAACCATGGAAGCTATACATCTCTCGAGGAGACTCATTGACAACTATCGGGAAAGACAAAAAGATTTGCATATGTTGTTTATCGATCTGGAGAAGGCGTATGATAGGGTTCCAAGAGAGGTCTTGTGGAGAGTCTTAGAAAAGAAAGGTGTAAATGTATCATACATTGACGTAATCAAAGATATGTATACAAATTCAGTGACCAGGGTGAGGACATCTGGAGGATTAACATAGGAATTCCCTATCGCTGTTGGCTTACATCAAGGGTCAGCTTTAAGCCCTTACCTCTTTACCCTTATCTTAGATGAGCTCACCGGACATATCCAGCAAGCAATACCTTGGTGTTTATTATTTGCAGATGATATTGTTTTGGTCGATGAGACGCGCGAGGGTGTAAACGCGAAACTGGAATCTTGGCGAGACACTTTAGAAAAGAAGGGTTTTAGGTTGAGCAGGACAAAGACAGAGTATATAGAGCTTAAATTTAGTGGTGCAAGAAGGTCAGATGACTCCGTCATTAAATTAGGTGACTCCGTCATTAAATTAGGTGACCAAGATATTTCCCGCAGTGAGTGCTTTAAATATCTGGGATCGATAATTCAAAAAGATGGAGGTGTAAATAAAGATGTGATTCATAGAATCCAAGCAGGTTGGTTGAAGTGGAGAGGCGCGTCTGGGATCCTATGTGATCGTAAAGTACCACTAAAACTTAAAGGCAAGTTTTACCGTACTGCAATTAGGCCTGCAATGCTCTACGGTTCTGAGTGTTGGGCAGTGAATGGTGTACACGAGCAAAAAATGGGAGTCGCGGAGATGAGAATGCTTAGGTGGATGTGTGGTCACACGAGACTGGATAAAATTAGGAATGAATGTATCAGGGATAAGATAGGAGTGGCGCCAATTGTAGAGAAGATGCGAGAAGCTCGTTTAAGATGGTTTGGACATGTACATAGGAGACCATTAGAGGCACCTGTTAGGCGTTGTGAGAGTTTAGTCACTAGACATGTTAAGCGGGGGAGGGGTAGACCAAAAAAGACTTAGAATGAAACTATAAAGAAAGACATGATGTACTTAGGCATTAATGAGACTATGCTAAAAGATAGGGTGCAATGGCGACAGAGGATCCATATAGCCGACCCCACTATGGTGGGATAAAGGCTTGAGTGTTGTTGTTGTTGTTGTATACGTATGTCATCTTGATTAATAATAAGAGATTATACCCTAATTATTTGACATAGTAACACAATTTATCATGTATTGTGGAGAAAATATCTTAATTATTTGAAGTAATACATGTAACAAAGATGTTATTTTATGAGACAAACATTAATTTTAGTGAGCAATGTTATTAATATCCTTATTCTTGTCGTTCACATCTATACCTATTTCCCCTTGAACCGTAAAACGTGAAGATTAAGGCTTCGTTTGGCACGGCTTAGTTGCTCCGGTGAGTTTGATCAAAAACGTCATTATCATAGAATGTATGTTTGGCAAGACAGATTATGACCGCTATAAAAAAATATAAATTAGTTTTGAGCATAAAATACATGTGGCTGCGCGGTAAAATTGAAGAATATTAGTTGTCTATTCATTACATACCACACATTGAAATAATCAAGGTTTTGAAATCGGACTGGAGATCGAATCGACGGAGGGAAATGTTCAAAATTGAACCGGTCGAACCGATTTAACCGGGGTGAACCGTTATATAAATTAACACTATAACAAATAATTGCATATATATTTGTTATTTATTAATTATCATTATATTTTTATACAAATAAAAATAATATATTAATTATCTCCGCATGCATATATTTTTAAATCCTATTTGAATGATATGTTACAAATAAATCATTAAATTTAATTTTGTTGAGATAATTTAATATATTAATATATCTTAGCCAAATTTAATTTTATAATTATATTTATATTTATTATACATACTTATTCTATATATTTATGTATATGTATATAATATTGTTGTGGTTCCCCTAAAAGGGTTCAGGTTGAATCAGACCAAGTATTTCTCTTCACAGTCTCGCCCAGACCCGCTTGACAACCCCAATTTTACGACCGGTCTTAATCCCGCAGCTAAGCATCTTCGCGCTTCCACTTGATCCTTAAAAATCGCTCAAGAGCGCTTCCGCTCGCTCCTACCCCGTAGGAGCGCTTACCCCGTAGGAGCGCTTCCGCTCGCTCCTGCCCCGTACGAGCGCTCCCGCTCGCTCCTGCCCCGTACGAGCGCTCCCGCTCGCTCCTGCCCCGCAAGAGGGCCTCTGCTCGCTCATGCTCCGGAAGAGCGCCTCCGCTCGCTCCTGCTCCGGAAGAGCGCCTCCGCTCGCTCCTGCTCCGCAAGAGCGCCTCCGCTCGCTCCTGCTCCGCAAGAGCGCTTCCGCTCGCTCCTGCTCCGGAAGAGCGCTTCCGCTCGCTCCTGCTCCGCAAGAGCGCTTCCGCTCGCTCCTGCTCCGGAAGAGCGCTTCCGCTCGCTCCTGCTCCGGAAGAGCGCTTCCGCTCGCTCCTGCTCCGCAAGAGCGCTTCCGCTCGCTCCTGCTCCGTAAGAGCGCTTCCCCTCGCTTCTGCCCCGGAAGAGCGCCTCCACTCGCTCTTGCTCTGCAAGAGCGCTTCCGCTCGCTTCTGCTCCGGAAGAGCGCTTCTGCTCCCTCCTGCTCCGTAAGAGCGTTTCCGCTCGCTCCTGCTCGCTCCTGCTCCGGAAGAGCGCTTCTGCTCCCTCCTGCTCCGTAAGAGCGCTTCCGCTCGCTCCTGCTCGCTCCTGCTCCGGAAGAGCGCTTACGCTCGCTCCTGCTCCATAACAGCTCTTCCGCACGCTTCTGCTCCGGAAGAGCGCTTCTGCTCGCTCCTGCTCCGTAAGAGCGCTTCCGCTCGCACCTGACCGGAAGAGCACTTACGCTCGCTCCTGCTCCGTAACAGCGCTTCCGCTCGCTCCTGCTCCGCATGAGCGCTTCCGCTCGCTCCTGCTCCGCAAGAGCGCTTCTGCTCGCTCCTGCTCCGTAAGAGCGCTTACGCTCGCTCCTGCTCCGTAAAAGCGCTTCCACTCGCTCCTGTTCCGCAGGAGCGCTTCTGCTCGCTCCTGCTCCGTAAGAGCGTTTCTACTCGCTCCTGCTCCGTATGAGCGCTTCTGCTCGCTCCTGCTCCGCGGGAAGTGCTCTTGCGCTTCCACTCGCTCCTGCTCCGCAAGAGCGCTTCCACTCGCTCCTGCTCCGCAAGAGTGCTTTTGCTTGCTCCTGCTCTGGAAGAGCGCTTCGGCTCGCTCCTGCTCCGTAAGAGCGCTTCCGCTCGCTCCTGCTCCGTAAGAGCGCTTCCGCTCGCTCCTGCTTCGCGAGAAGTGCTCTTGCGCTCCCGCTCGCTCCTTCTCCGCAAGAAGTGCTCATGCGCTCCCACTCGTTCCTGCTCTGCAAGGAGCGCTCCCGCTCCACGGGAAACACTTCCGCTCTCGTATGATCCTCATGATGCGCCACTATCATCCATCGTCGACGGAGATCGCCGTCCACCACCACCTCCAGGGAGGCTGCCCAGGTTGCCCGGGCTGCCCAGCGTGACCGGGGGGAAAATTCGTCATGATCACAAAGTAGGCAATCCGCGTGCCCCGAATCGAGCGTTCTCATTTGCTCGTCCAAGAATCGGCATAACGCAATTACCAGAACGCCCTCCTCAAAAACTATAAAAGGAGGGTCAGGTCTCCATTTGAAGGGACTTTTGGCACTGGGAGAAAGTGGAGCTCTTGAGTTTTCCGGCGAGGACTCTTGGAAGATCTTCATCGACCTTCGAGCTACACTCAGAGATCTCCCTCAGCACTACAACTTTACTTTGAGAACTTGGGACGATCACGGTGGCTTGGGCCCAGGGTGCTCCGCAGCACTCCGCTCCAAACTGCTATGCAGGGCTCCACTCCAGGCTACTCCGCTCCAGGCTGCTCCGCAGCGCTCCGCTCCAGGCTGCTCCGCTCCAGGCGGTTCCGCAGCGCTCCGCTCTAGGCTGCTCCGCAGCGCTCCGCTCCAAACTGCTCTGCAGTACTCCGCTCCAGGCTGCTCCGCAGCGCTCCACTCCAGGATGCACCGCAGCGCTCCGCTACAGGCTGCTCCGCAGCGCTCCGCTCCAGGCTGCACCGCAGCGCTCCGCTCCACGCTGGTCCGCAACGCTCCGCTCCAGGCCGCTCCGCAGCGCTCTGCTCCAGGCCGCTCTGCAGCGCTCCGCTCCAGGCCACTCCGCTCCAGGCCGCTCCACAGCGCTCCGCTCCAGGCTGCTCCGCAGCACTCCACTCTAAACTGCTCCGCAGTGCTCCGCTCCAGGATGCACTGCAGCGCTCCGCTCCAGGCTGCTCCGCAGCGCTTCGCTCCATGCTGCTCCGCAGCGCTCCGCTCCAGGCTGCTCCGCAGCGCTCCGCTCCAGGCTCCACCGCAGCGCTCCGCTCCAGGCTGCTCTGCTCCAAGCTGCTCCGCAGCTCTCCGCTCAAGACCGCTCTGCAGCGCTCTGCTCCAGGCCGCTCCGCAGCGCTCCACTCAAGGTCGCTCCGCAGCGCTCTGCTCCAGGCCGCTCCGCAGCGCTCCGCTCCAGGCCGCTCCGTAGCTCTCCGCTCCAGGCCGCTCCGCAGCGCTACGCTCTAGGTCACTCCACTCCAGGCCGCTCCGCAGCGCTCCGCTCCAGGACGCTCCGCACCGCTCCGCCCAAAGATGTCTCAGAGCACGCTTCACCACGCTCGGCTTCCGAGGACTTAACAAAATCTCTGTAACGAGCGGTGGCATGTCACCCTCGAAAAATAACTCTTTGTAACTCACAGCACTAGTGGATCATTCAGAACTGGGCTAGGCCCCGTGGTTTTTTCTCTTTTTGGGTTTTGCACGTAAAAACCCCACTGTCTACTGTTGGTTCTCATTTTTGACTGTTTGCGCGTTCGGCTAACTCTCGAGCTAAGGCGGTTCAGCTCGATCGGCCCAGGAGAGCATTGAACGACCCGCAACAGTTTGACGCCGTATGTGGGAACAAGGTTCCTAACTCTCTTAGGATTCTTGGAAGATAGTGCTAATCAGTAGTACTCTTGACCAACAGTGATGACCAGAAGAAGCTCCTGCGCTGCAAACAGAGCAACTCCTGAGGTGCATGTTGAACACGCTCCTGGCAACTCGCTCGGCTTTGGCATGCCGCCGCTCGAAGGTGTCGGTGTGGCGGTGGCAGCTGCTGTTGAGGAACGTATGCTCGTGATAGAAGAGCGGCGAGCTGAGATGCTTGATCTACTGGGGATCCTCGGGGCAACCCGCGCCCCCATTCCTGCTGACGTCCAAATTCCTCGCCCTCCGACAGTCGCCGGTCAGGTTCGACCTGAAAAAGTCGCTCGCGCGGAAGCCAATGCTGAGGGCGAATCTTCCAGTGCTGACAGTTCTTCCCACCCGGTGCAACCCGGGGGGCATCTAGAGGGAACGCAGCACGGTCCCCTAGCGGGGGAAGCAATACAAAACTCCCAAAGCAAGGCTCCTGGGGTGAAGGCCGCTAACCCCGACGTCAACCCTAAATAAAAAGCTTTCCAAACTCTGGGGAATTCGGCTCAACTATGAAGCAAAACACCCCGCTCCCACGCTGCAGAGCATCACGCTCCCGCGTTGCAGGGCACCTCGCTCCCACGCTGCAGAGCACCACGCTCCCACGTTGCAGGGCACTTCGCTCCCATGTTGCAGAGCATCTAGCTCCCGCGTTGCAGGGCACTTCGCTCCCACGCTGCCGAGCATCACGCTCCCGCGTTGTAGGGCACCCCGCTCCCATGTTGCCGAGCATCACGCTCCCGCGTTGCAGGGCAACCCGCTACCATGCTGCAGAGCATCTAGCTCCCGCATTGTAGGGCATCCCACTCCCACGCTGCCGAGCATCACGCTCCAGCGTTGCAGGGCACCCTGCTCCCACGATGCCGAGCATCATGCTCCAGCGTTGCAGGGCAACCCTCTCCCACGCTGTAGAGCATCTAGCTCCCGCGTTGTAGGGCACCTCGCTCCCACGCTGCCGAGCATCACGCTCCCGTGTTGCAGGGCACCCCGCTCCCACGCTGCAGAGCATCACGCTCCCGCGTTGAAGGGCACCCCGCTCCCACGCTGCAGAGCATCACGCTCCCGCGTTGCAGGGCACTTCGCTCCCACGCTGTCGAGCATCACGCTCCTGCGTTGCAGGGCATCCCGCTCCCACGTTGTCAAGCATCACGCTCCCGCATTGCAGGGCAACCCGCTCCCGCGATGCAGAGCATCTAGCTCCCGCGTTGAAGGGCACCTCGCTCCCACGCTGCCGAGCATCACGCTCCCGCATTGCAGGGCACCCCGCTCCCACGCTACAGAGCATCACGCTCCCGCGTTGCAGGGCACTTCGGTCCCACGCTGCCGAGCATCACGCTCGCGCGTTGCAGGGCATCCCGCTCCCACGTTGTCGAGCATCACGCTCCCACGTTGCAGGGCAACCAGCTCCCGCAATGCAGAGCATCTAGCTCCCGCGTTGCAGGGCACCTCGCTCCGACACTGTCGAGCATCACGCTCCCGCATTGCAGGGCACTCCGCTCCCACGCTACGGAGCATCACGCTCCCGCATTGCAGGGCACATCGCTCTCACGCTGCATGACATCTATCTCTCAGACTGCATAATGTCTTCACCAAAGTTCAAGCCCCAAGTCCTCCTACGAATGCCAATCGGGACGGACATTTTCTCCACTACACCATTTAATGAAGATGCACTTCGGGTCCGCTAGCACCGCAGAGACGGCGAGTAGTTTGGGGCAGCATGGATTCCAATTCGGAATCAGAGTATATACAAGAAGTGAACTTAACATATTTACTTGCACCAGCATCTTGCTCTACCGGAGGACCATAGTTTTGCATATAACTGCGATAGACTGGAGCAATGACTTGAAGAATTGGGTGGCATGTCTTCACCCTCAACTCATTATCAGAAATGACCCATCTGGACTGCTTCTGATGCGCGTCGTCAAAATTCTCATTGAAAGATTTCAACCGCCTCAAATCATTATCAGAAATCTGTGTGCCACCACCGTCGCCTGTGATTGCCCCGACTCCTCCCCTTCAACCTCCGTGCTCCTTGAGCGTCACCTCGTCAACCCGCGCCGGCAGCCCTCCCACTGATTCCGCTTGATGGATGCGACCAGCACCCCATTCGAGATGGCGCGCGGGAAGTCGCTTTGGAGCTCGCCGGAGATCGGTCGGAGTGGTGCACTGCAGCCCGCGTGCGGCAATGCCGCGCGTGCAGCCTAGGGCGCGACAGTGCCGCGGAGCCCTGGGCGCGACAGTGCCGCGCAGCCCAGGGGTCGGCAATGCCACGCAGCCGTGGTCGCGGCAGTACCGCGCAGCCCAGGGCGCGGCAGTGCCGCGCAGCCCTTGGTGCGGCAGTGTCGCGCAGCCTAGGGGGAGGCAGTGTGATGCGCGTTCGGCAAGTGCATCGGTCGCTGTCAAGTAATAAATTTGGGAATAGCTTCCCCGAATGTCGATCTCTTGAGGAGTGCAGGTTCTGGTGAACGAAATGTGTGGTGAGTCGATAGTTACACGAGCGAATAAAATAAAACAGGGGTGTTGTGATTGGTGTCCTAAGCTATTGCGAAAATGAGAGAAATGCGGGTCGAAAAGCACTGCTTCGCAAGGTGTGGGTGAGTGCAGCGGCCGCGATACCGTGCTTCGGTAAGTGGGTGGAATGGTCATAGAGCGAGGTTTTGTGAGGGTCGTATTCACCTCGTCGCCAACATCACCACTAGCTGTTGCTAGATGGCTTCACACACAAACAACTTAGAACATCATAACAATAAGGAAAGCAATTCTCACCACCAAAGCATCATTGCACATGAACAACAAGCAAGGATCAATAACATTACTCTAACGAGCGTTCATTACAACAACACAAAGAGATAGCACAAGCATCAAAGTTTAGAAAGGACCAAATAGAGGATGTCACCGCGTCTTGGGTTCTCGGCCGGAATGAGAGGTTGTCAGGCTCTCTCCGGGCTCGGCCCTCAGATGGTGTGCGGACTCGAAGGAGGTTGTCACCGCTCCAAGGACCTACAACATTTCTATGGCCTCCAATGGCGAAGAATTCTTGAACTAGTGGCGGAGAATACTTGCAAATGCTCCCGGATGGAAGAATGGTGAAGGAGATCGCCGGAAATGGTCTCCTCTCGTCTCCTCCGGTGGAAGGGGCGAAAATGGCAGGATTCCTGGCTTTTCCCGCGAGGGGAATCGGGCTCTCCGGGGCTCTTCGTTGACTGCAGCTTTTCTTGCTTTAAATACTAAACAAACAGAGTTTTGGTCACGCACAGGCGAACGCACGATCGTGCGCTGCCCGTGCGTTATTTAATGATAAAAACAAGCTTGAAGACGAAGCTGCGCCGCCCGTGCGATTTACTCACGCACGGGTAAACCCGCCCGTGCGTCAAACGCACGGGTAAATTCAGAAACGCTAAAACAACCAGAAGAAACAGACAACCGTGCATTTTACTCACGCACGAGTAAATCCGACCATGCGTAGAAACGCACGACTAAACTCAGATCACCTGTTTTCTGCCCATATGAGAACGCACGACCACAACCGTCCGTGCGTCAAGGAAACGCACGACCGTGCGTTGTACACAGTCATGAATTCTGGGAGAAAACTGGAAGATCTGACCGCCTGCACACAAGACAAAACATCTGGGAAAACACCTCCAGCACCAGATAAACACAGAAAAAGGAATGGGGAGCACCATGTGCTTACCCCCAATATCAAGGAGCGCAAATGCACACCGAAACGAGCCTAAGAGTGCACCTAACAAGGAATAACAAATATGATCGAAAATATGCCTAAAGTGTAGTGCATCGACTAGAAATACGGCCCAGATGAGTCCATAAATGTGTATATAAATGAGACTCATCACCCCCCCCCCCAGACTTAACCATTTGCACGTCTCAGGAAAACTACTCAGCTCTCCTGTCGGAACAATTGGATGTTAGAGTGTGATTGAGCGGTGGAGACTCATGCGAAGTCACATGCTCACGTGCGTAAAAATACATTAGAATAGAATTAAACTCAAGATTATATCTAACTATTTCTAGGACAGTAATTTGAAATCTACTTTACTTAGATGGTGAATCCCGGTGAATCTTTCGGTCGCGCACAAGGGAAAATAGCGTGACTAATGAGTAAAGTATTACTCGAATCAAAGCTCGGGACAAACTCCTAAGAAATCCATCAAAGTCGGTGTCCATAGGCTTGCACGTTCGCACTCTCTCTACTGCATGAGACGACTCGTATCTAAAATCAATAGGACTTATAGGTTAAGATTTGGCTTAGGTTGAGTTTAGGCTAGATAAGTAGAAGGGCGATGAGAATCGCACTCAACATAACCTGAGCACTCAAGCGAATAAAATCACCAAAACAATATTTTCAAGAACTTCACAACACCCCCAGACTTCAACTGAACACTAGGTGCGTGCTTAGCCAATAATACTTTGTTTTTGTCGAGAGAAAGTAATTGAAAGTTCGTTTTGAACAATATATTTTTTTCTTCTTCTTTCCTTTTCTCTACTCGACAGAATATCATTTGTAGGCTCAATAAAAACTTCTCCTTCAGCTTTTTCAAGGCTGTCATACACCACAAAGATAACACCAAAGGTGATAGATAACTAAATTCCTTTCAGCTCATTTGTTGGTGCGAAAATAGGTTTGGCCGTATGGCTTTGGTGAGATTTTAGTGGAGTTAAACAAGGAGGCCAGGTAAGCTCAAGTGGGCTTGCAACAGTGATTACATTGGTAAGGATTTCAAAAGCACAAACGGATCAAGAAATGACCAAAATCACACGTTATATAACGAATACTTCAACACAATCGTTTCAAGAGTCGCCTAGTGCAAGTTCTAGCCACCGAGAAAGGTTGTCCTTCCTTCCGACCCTAGTAATAAGTTACTACTAGTCCAGCTACACTCGACCCTATGCTACCGTTGGATTCACCGGATTCACCACTAAAGTAAAATAAATTGCAGCTACTATAACAGAAATAATTAAATTACAACATTGAATTTTATTCTACTCTAATTGAATTTCTAGGCGTGACGGGAGCACTCGACTAGAGCACTACTCGAGTCGACATTTTTCTCTACTCCTCACTCATACACTAACAATCCAATTCTTACGAGCGGGGGAACCTCGCAGCAATACCCAATAAGCGCGCGTGATCAAGTGCGCGTGAACTAGGTGCAAGTGTATGCAATGTGCACAATAAAATTGAAAATTCCTAACTCAGCACATTCTAACATGTCATGCAAGTGTGTGCACGTGCACAACTCGCTCTCCCCCAGACTTGATCGAAACCAAATTAAAATTCAAACAAAAGGAAAAGAGGGGTAGAGTGGACCTATGCTCACGAATGAGCATGCCAGAAGTGCTGTAATTCCATCTTTAAATTTTCTCCTTCCTCATCCACCACGCGAGAGCTTCAGCCTACGATCTTAGCAAAAAGGAAATAACAGAACATACAAGAAATTAAAAGGCAAACGGAACCGGTTGGTTCCCATGGGTTGTCCCCCAAGAAGCTCTTTTGTTTAACGTCTTTAAAGGTGAACCAAATACATGTATTAAAGTTTGATAGCAGCAGTTAAAAAGACTGTTTTTAGACTGAATAAAATAAAACACAACATAACAAGGCCGAGTAACGAGGCACACCAAAAAAATAGAATAGAAGAAACAATACAACCAAAACCTGGAGACCCCATCACGCATCAGCTATATGCTGATTTGTGGTGGTTATCCCCAGCCACGCGAGATGGGAAGGAGGTGAAGGCTTTAGGGCCCAAGGAGGATGTCTCCCCCTTGCCGCTAACCTCCTCCTTCTCGCGCCGAAGGGCAGCAGAGCGTGCTCCACGCAACAATCTTTCTCGTTTCAGCTTCTCCACAGTTGGGGAGCGCAAACATTGATAATCGTCAGAATTTCTCACCTTGGTGGTGGGTGGCATCACTTCCGTTGCCGCCGTGGCAACTGGATCAGCCCAATGGACCTGTTTAAATTGTTTACAGTTCTCATTATGACTAAGAAAATTATTCATAAGGCGCTTTGCTCCGCCTTCTCCCTTATTGTTCCAAACTTCAGTCTCGCTGCTTTCTCTTGCCTTCTTCACCTCTTCATTCACAACCTGCTTCGCTTTTTCTTTCTTCTCTCCAACTAGCAATTCTTTTTCTTTCTTGGCTTCAACAGTACTAAACACTTCATCAGTAATAAAAAGGGGAGAGTGAGTTAATGCTTCAGAAGCAATCTTGGGACAAGTAGGGGGTGTTACCTTACCAGGTAAGACAACACACCCCTTAGAAAAATCAAAGGTGGCACCGCTCTCTTTTAAGAACGGTACTCCCAAGATGGGAATAGATTGATTTTGATTAGGTCCCAAAACTTGGAAGTCGGCGACCACCACCGTCACTTCAATTGTAACTTCAACATTTCTAACTTCTCCCTCAGCCTTAATGACGGTCCCGTTGGCAAGCACTAGGGATTTCCGATCATCTGTGTTCATTTAAAGTTGTAATTTAGCAACATCCTGCAATGCAAGGACGTTGCGAGATGAACCGGAATCACATAGGGCCGCTGTTTCAATATTATTAATGATGCATGAGATTACCAACTCATTTGGGTCACATGCTCCTGCATCGGTGAGACTCTTCCCTTGGTTAATTGGATTCTTTTCAGTATTACTGGGAAGGGTCCCTTGCGAACGCTCGGTTAGCACTTGAGCCAATTGGCCCAATTGCGTCTCCAAGTTTCGCATGGATGCAGTTTGGTTGGCCATATTCGAGTTGGCGGCTTCCATAAACCTCTCCATCATTTCTTCCAAATTGCTTTTCTTAGGGGCCGGAGCACCTTGATTATAACCCGGATGGGGCGGCCTCGGCTGGCTTCCGGACGCTTGAGCATCTTATTGATGCTGGCCCGATTGCCACCGTTGGCCTGCAGTGTTTTGATTCCAGGAAAAATTGGGGTGATTTCTCACACCCGGATTATAGGCATTACCGTAGGGTGCCCCCTTAGCTTGATTTCCAACAAAATTTACCGATTCATTTAAATTAAGTTGAGATAATTCACCTGATAGCCCGCTACTTGGGCACTCGTATGCGTGGTGACCACCGCCTTCGCATCCTTCACAAGCAATGTTAGTCGCGGGCGCAGCAGCGGGAGGTAATGAGTCCACCAAAAATAGTCCCCGAGCGCTTCTCGGCGCATTTCTCCCCGCAGTCCAGAAGGTGCTGTGAGAGGCAGTGTCCTGCAGAATTCTTAGAGCTTCCTCTGGCGTATGGTTCATCAAGGTCCCTCCTGCAGCAGCGTCAATCATTGCCCGGTGGTTGGGCTCAATGGCGAAGTAGAAGGTTTCCACGATGTTCCATGGCTGAAGCTCGTGATTTGGGCATTTGCGCAGGAGGTCACTAAGATGCTCCCGAGCTTTTGCGAGAGTTTCTTGCTCAGCTTACCGGAAAGTGGAGATCTCACGCTGAAGGCTCACGATTTTGTCCACCGGGTGGAATTTAGCTAGAAATTTGGACGCGAGAGCATCCCAAGTTGCAGCAGTCCCTGGGGGAATAGAGTGGAGCCAGACCTTGGCTTTGTCGCGCAACAAGAAAGGGAACAATTTCAGCTTGACTGTTTCATCAGAGATTCCTGCGTAACGGAAGGTTCCGCAGATATCGGCGAACTCTGCCAAGTGAAGATGTGGGTCTTCACTAGGCATCCCAGAGAACTGAGCGTTGTTGCGGATGATGTTCAGGATGGCCGGTTTGATCCGAACTGGTTATTTATGATGTTAGGCCCAAATCCTGGATACACACTCCCAACTGTTGGAGTGGTATAATCTCTCATTGTACAACCCTTATTCTCCGAGGGTAGGACCCACTCAAGGCCACGTAGGCAGAAGTCAAAGGTCAAAGGGTCAGCGCAGAGACCAGCAGTCCAAGACACAAGACAAATCAGCCAGCAGGAGCGGTAGAAGGTTGGCGAGCAGCAACTAATACTCGCCAGGTGGGCGACTATGGTCGAAGATACGTGCCGAGTATCCCGTATGTCGCCCCAGGTGTCCAGCAAGCCACAGAAGACCTGCGCGAGTATTGGTCCGGCTTGTGCGAGCAGCAGCTAATACTCGCCAGCTGGGCGACTATGGTCAGAGATACATGCCGAGTATCCCGCATGTCGCCAGGTTAGGGCTGGGCTATAAAAACCCCCTACCCCTTGGTTGCCTATAAATAGGACCCCAGGGGTACTTGGATTGGCACCTGTGCTTGAGCTTCTGGATCCCGATTTCCGAATTCTCGAGCCCGTCACCCCTGCTTGCTAGCCAAGTCGGTGCCTTCCTCGTACCCTGCTCGGCCATTCTTGGTTGTGGAGGGAAAGACTCCTTTGAGCTTTCGGGTACGTGGTGGGGCCTCCCTGCCGCAGCACCTGGGGTCCTGTTATTGTTGCTCTCCTAGCTTCCTCATAGTCGTCAGCTTGACCATCTCGTCGGACAGCTGGGCAAGTAGCCTCCGGCTGCAAAGGTCCGAAATCTGAGGTCAGGATTTTCCTGGCATCAACACTTATGGTCTGGGGCCTTGGTCTAACCGCCTCCTGCTCATCCCTTAGATGATTTTGCCCCACATGGGGTGCTCCAGGATTCACTTCTTCCCCATCATTGGGTACTCTCGGCACACCTACAAGTTCCATATTATCTCCCATAGCCGCTTGCACGACTGCAGCGCGCCTTAGTGCGCACGTAGTACGTTCAATCTCAGGATCAAAGGGTACTAATTCCCTTCCAGCTTGTCTCTGCATACACAAAAGAAGACACAAAGAAAAACAAAAATAAAAAACAATTGCTCCTATAACAATGATTCACAACACAGAATGTTACACGCCTGTATTCCCCGGCAACGGCGCCAAAAACTTGATGCGCGTTCGGCAAGTGCACCGGTCGCTGTCAAGTAATAAATTTGGGAATAGCTTCCCCGAATGTCGATCTCTTGAGGAATGCAGGTTATGGTGAACGAAATGTGTGGTGAGTCGATTGTTACACGAGCGAATAAAATAAAACAGGGGTGTTGTGATTGGTGTCCTAAGCTATTGCGAAAATGAGAGAAATGCGGGTCGAAAAGCACCGCTTCGCAAGGTGTGGGTGAGTGCAGCGGCCGCGATGCCGCGCTTCGGTAAGTGGGTGAAATGGCCACAAAGTAAGGTTTTGTGAGGGTTGTATTCACCTCGTCGCCAACATCACCACTAGCTGTTGCTAGATGGCTTCACACACAAACAACTTAGAACATCATAACAACAAGGAAAGCTATTCTCACCACCAAAGCATCATTGCACATGAACAACAAGCAAAGATCTATAATATTACTCTAACGAGCGTTCATTACAACAACACAAAGAGAAAGCACAAGCATCAAAGTTTAGAAAGGACCAAATAGAGGATGTCACCGCGTCTTGGGTTCTCGGCCGGAATGAGAGGTTGTCAGGCTCTCTCCGGGCTCGGCCCTTAGATGGTGTGCGGACTCGAAGGAGGCTGTCACCGTTCCAACGACCTACAACATTTCTATGGCCTCCAATGGCGAAGAATGCTTGAACTAGTGGCGGAGAATACTTGCAAATGCTCCCGGATGGAAGAATGGTGAAGGAGATCGCCGAAAATAGTCTCCTCTCGTCTCCTCCGGTGGAAGGGGCGAAAATGGCGGGATTCCTGGCTTTTCCTGCGAGGGGAATCGGGCTCTCCGGGGCTCTTCGTTGACTGCAGCTTTTCCTGCTTTAAATATTAAACATGCAGAATTTTGGTCACGCACGGGCGAACGCACGATCGTGCGCTGCCCGTACGTTATTTAATGATAAAAACAAGATTGAAGACGAAGTTGCGCCGCCCGTGCGATTTACTCACGCACGGGTAAACCCGCCCGTGCGTCAAACGCACGGGTAAATTCAGAAACGCTAAAACAACCAGAAGAAACAGGCGACCGTGCATATTACTCACGCACGAGTAAATTCGACCGTGCGTAGAAACGCACGACTAAACTCAGATCGCCTGTTTTCTGCCCAGGTGAGAACGCACGACCACAACCGTCCGTGCGTCAAGGAAACGCACGACCGTGTGTTGTACATGGTCATGAATTCTGGGAGAAAACTGGAAGATCCGACTGCCTGCACACAAGACAAAATAGCTGGGAAAACACCTCCAGCACCAGATAAACACAGAAAAATGAATGGGGAGCACCATGTGCTTACCCCCAATAACAAGGAGCGCAAATGCACACCGAAACGGGCCTAAGAGTGCACCTAGCAAGGAATAACAAATATGATCGAAAACAAGCCTAAAGTGTAGTGCATCGACTAGAAATACGGCCCAGATGAGTCCATAAATGTGTCTATAAATGGGACTCATCACAGTGTCGCGCATCCATAGGCGCGATAGTGCCGCTCAACCCTCGACATGGCTAGTGTGCGTCAGTGCCATGCACGCTGAGCACTTGGGTTGGAAGTAACCCTAACCTCTTCCTCATGTTCAGCTCGGGCACGACAGCGCCACACAGCCCGTGCGCAGCAGCGCGGCGTGGCCTGCGTTGTGCGGGCGCGGCAATTTTGTGCTCCGTGCGCACCCCCGAGCCCGTAGGCATCGTGTACCGAGCACGGCGGTGTCGTGCCCCCTTTTTTCGAGTTGTAGCATGCTCGGGTGAGCCCCCTGCGTCCCTTGTGAACGTGCTTCGTCTCGAGCATGTCCTCGCGCAGTTTTTCTGTTCAAATCTAGCAAGGTCATTAATTTCCCGAACGCACTCAAGTAAGCTGAGGGGATCGCGTCTGAGTAAGCACCTGGTTAGCCTGACTGTGAGGTAGAAGTTTCCCGCTGCAAAGTGCGAGGGCCGCCGTGGCGAGACACACTCTCGCAGGCTCGTGGCGAATAATAGAAATTTTCGGATTTTCGACCGTAAGTCTCGGCCTCCGAAAACTGGGGGGAAATTGTTGGGGTTCCCCTAAAAGGGTTCAGGTTGAGTCGGACCAAGAGCGCTTCTGCTTGCTCCTAACCCGTAAGAGCGCTTCCGCTCGCTCCTGCTCCGTAAGAGCGCTCCCGCTCGCTCTTGCCCCGTAAGAGGCTTCCGCTCGCTCCTGCCCCGTAAGAGCGCCTCCGCTCGCTCCTGCTCCGTAAGAGGCTTCCGCTCGCTCCTGCCCCGTAAGAGCGCCTCCGCTCGCTCCTGCTCCGCAAGAGCGCTTCCGCTCGCTCCTGCTCCGCAAGAGCGCTTCGGCTCGCTCCTGCTCCGGAAGAGTGCTCCCGCTCGCTGCTGCTCCGGAAGAGCGCTTCCGCTCGCTCCTGCTCCGTAAGAGCGCTTCCGCTCGCTCCTGCTCCGTAAGAGCGCTTCCGCTCGCTCCTGCCCCGAAGTGCGTCTCCGCTCGCACCTGCTCCGCAAGAGAGCTTCCGCTCGCTCCTGCTCCGGAAGAGCGCTTCCGCTCGCTCCTGCCCCGTAAGAGCGCCTCCGCTCGCTCCTGCTCCGTAAGAGCGCTTCCGCTCGCTCTTGCTCCGTAAGAGTGCTTCTGCTCGCTCCTTCCCCGTAAGAGCGCCACCGCTCGCTCCTGCTCCGCAAGAGTGCTTCCGCTCGCTCCTGCTCCGGAAGAGCGCTTCTGCTCGCTCCTGCTCCGTAAGAGCGCTTCCGCTCGCTCCTGCTTCGGAAGAGCGCTTCTGCTCGCTCCTGCTCTGTAAGAGCGCTTCCGCTCGCTCCTGCTCCGTAACAGCGCTTCCGCTCGCTCCTGCACCGCAAGAGCGCTTCCGCTCGCTCCTGCTCCGGAAGAGCGCTTCTGCTCGCTCCTGCTCCGTAAGAGCGCTTCCGCTCGCTCCTGCTTCGAAAGAGCGCTTCCGCTCGCTCCTGCTCCGTAAGAGCGCTTCCGCTCGCACCTGCTTCGCGGGAAGTGCTCTTGCGCTTTCACTCGCTCCTGCTCCGCAAGAGCGCTTTCGCTCGCTCCTGCTCCACAAGAGCGCTTTTGCTCGCTCCTGCTCCGTAACAGCGCTTCTGCTCGCTCCTGCTCCGTAACAGCGCTTCTGCTCCGTAAGAGCGCTTCCGCTCGCTCCTGCTCCGCGGGAAGTGCTCTTGCGCTCCCGCTCGCTCCTGCTCCGCAAGAAGTGCTCATGCGCTCCCGCTCGCTCCTGCTCCATGGGAAACACTTCCGCTCTCGTATGATCCTCATGATGCGCCACTATCATCCATCGCCGGCGGCGATCGCCGGCCACCACCACCTCCAGGGAGGCTGCCCAGGTTGCCCGGGCTGCCCAACGTGACCGGGGGGGGGGGGGGGGGTGGGGGCAAATTTGTCATGATCACAAAGTAGGAAATCCGCGTGCCCCGAATCGAGCGTTCTCATTTGCTCGTCCAAGAATCGGCATAACGCAATTACCAGAACACCCTCCTCAAAAACTATAAAAGGAGGGTAAGGTCTCCATTTGAAGGGACGTTTGGCACTGGGAGAAAGTGGAGCTCTTGAGTTTTCCGGTGAGGTCTCTTGGAAGATCTTCATCGACCTTCGAGCTACCCTCAGAGATCTCCCTCAGCACTCCAGCTTTACTTCGAGAACTTGGGAGGATCACGGTGGCTTGGGCCCAGGCTGCTCCGCAGCACTCCGCTCCAAACTTCTCTGCAGTGCTCCGCTCCAGGCTACTCCGCAGCGCTCCGCTCCAGGCTGCTCCGCAGCACTCCGCTCCAAATTGCTCCGCAGTACTCCGCTCCAGGCTGCTACGCAGCGCTCCACTCCAGGATGCATCGCAGCGCTCCGCTCCAGGCTGCTCCGCAGCGCTCTACTCCAGGCTGCTCCGCAGCGCTCCAGGCTGCTCCGCAGCGCTCCAGGCCGCTCCCCAGTGCTCTACTACAGGCCGCTCCGCAGTGCTCTGCTCTAGGCCGCTCCGCAGCGCTCCGCTCCAGGCCGCTCCGCAGCGCTCCGCTCCAGGCCGCTCCGCAGCGCTCCGCTCCAGGCCGCTCCGCAGCGCTCCGCTCCAGGCCGCTCCGCAGCGCTCCGCTCCAGGCCGCTCCGCAGCGCTCCATTCCAGGCCGCTCCGCAGCGCTCCGCTCTAGGCCGCTCCGCAGCGCTCCGCTCCAGGCCGCTCCGCAGCGCTCCGCTCCAGGCCCCTCCGCTCCAGGCCGCTCCACAGCGCTCCGCTCCAGGACGCTCCGCACCACTCCGGCCAAAGCTGTCTCAGAGCACGCTTCACCACGCTCGGCTCCCGAGGACTTAGCAAAATCTCTGTAACGAGCGGTGACATGTCACTCTCGAAAAACAACTCTCTGTAACTCACACTACTAGTGGATCATTCAGAACTGGGCTAGGCTCCGTGGTTTTTTCCCTTTTGAGGTTTTCTACGTAAAAACCCTGCTGTCTACTGTAGGTTCTTATTTTTGACTGTTTGCACGTTCGGCCAACTCTCGAGCTAAGGCGGTTCAGCTCGACCGGCCCAGGAGAGCGTTGAACGACCCACAACAAATATATTTCAACAAAATTCATCAAGATCTAGATTACCTAGAAGTTTACTTCTGTGGTAGATCTGGAACTGGTTTGGGTTCAAATTCAGCTGGTTCCTTATTTTCAGATATTAAAATTTTGTGCCTCATGGCCAGCCCGGTCATGAGAAAATCGGTCCGGTTTTCGGTTGGGTGGTTCAACCGGCCGGTTAGCCGGTTTTGAGTGGGGCCGGTTTTAGAGACCTGATCGGACTGCCCCGGGGCCGATCGGTGGTCCTATCGATTTGAGCGGACATTCGATGGAAATAATAGAATGAGGATAGAGCATGGTACTTCATTTGTGCTAGCTTGATATTTGTGAAACATCAAGCTTCAAGGCCGCGGCGGCTTGATATTTGTTTTAGATCCTACATTGCCGGTAGGGATCAGTGTAGAACAAGATCGACGGGGAAATTCGATGGGATCAGTGCTAGTAAGGGATGAAGGTTAGTAGAGAAGCTCAGACACAAGATACATTGGGAAGCGAATAAAGGATGAGAAAAAAATAGGGCGTTGATATCCGTACTGTAGTTTTGGCTATCCGCACTCTATTTGTATGAGTTATTACGCGCCTTTTGGAAATATGTCTTGTACATGCATCTTTAGGAAAAGTGTTAACACGATAGTTGTAGATCTCATCAAGATCTATAACTTTCGTGTTGAACACTTTTCATAAAAATGCACGCACAAGACGTATTGCCGCCCAGATTGAAACATGGGCGTAACTATAGCGAATTTTTGGAAATAAGCCTTGTTCATTTATTTTTAGGAAAAGTGTTCAACACGAAAGTTGTAGATCGTGTTGAACACTTTTCCTAAGAATGCATGTACAAGACGTAATTCCAAAAGACGCGTAATAACTCATACAAATAAAATGCAGATAGCCAAAACTGCAGTGCGGATATCAGCGCCCAAAAAATATAGCTTTCCTATGAACTGAATTTTTTTGGGAATACAAACAGCTAACATCGTTCGTCATTTTATTTATTATATTTTAGGGAATTGTTAACGGCAAACCCAATATAGTTATTCGCAAATCCAAATTCTTAAAAATCAACTCATTTTTTCTTCCGCTGTTTTTTTTTGTACACAAACCGTACCTCCAGCACCGCAAATCGCAAAACCTCAGCGAATCGCGGAATGGAGAAGACGATGTCACCTCCCCCGCCGCCTCTCACGCCAGGAAGTCTTTCTGGGTTCGATCTTGGCTCCTGCTTGCTGCTGGTGAGTTGGAGTCGCGGCTTCGATTTGAATCGAACGGAGGTGGTGTTTGATGGCCTCCACTCTTTGTCCCCCTCACTCTCATTCAATCCGCAGCAGCTAAAGGAGCCGGTAATAGAGCTGGCTCTTGTTTTTTTTTTCCTTTGATGCATCATGAATCTCGTTTCATGTTCTCTATTTGGGTGATTTTAGTATTTTTTTTCTAGCATGTTTAACTTGAGCTATATTAGTATATGCATATCTTATCACGATAGTATGTTCTCAAGTTCCTTTCTTTTGTAATTTGTATATATATTCAAGTATTAAAATGGTTGTGTTATTTATGCATGGAAGATGTACTAGTGAACTTTTGCTAGTATTAGAATGGTTGTGTCGTATATGTAAGTATTGATTTGTTGTTAACAATATTGATTTTTGATTAACATTTTGATTTGCATCAAATATTTTAAAAAATATATAATTTATTGTTAACAATAATTTGCGGATAGTCAAAATTAATTTGCCTTTTAACCATTCCCTATATTTTAGTGTGCTGCACATTTCACAAACAATTTAATGATTGCCGGAGATATGCTGCACCTGTAATAGCCGGTGGACGACCGGGACATGCCGGTTGACGATAGCGGCGACAAGGGCAGTGCAGTCGACGTTCGCATGCAAAGACGGTTTCAGCGACTGGAGCAGCACGCGATCCATCGCGTTAACATCAACACCGCTCTGTAAAATTTTTTTTTTAAACCAGAAATTAATGAAAACTAGAAAACAAATAAATCTAAAAAATAAAAAAGCTGGTAAAGTTAGAGTATCATGCAGAAATTACCCTAACGAGAGCGGCAACGACGTCGACGAAGCCACGGGATGCGGCGGTGACGAGAGCGTGAGCGGCGGCGCGCGGCCGCACAAGCTCCGATTCCAAGATGAGCTCCACCGAGCGTACTTGGCCATGGCGACATGCTTCCACCAGCGTCTCCTCGCACGCGGGCTGTGCGGCTCCCGCCTTCAGGAGGAGCTCGACAACGGCGGCACGCCCCTCCCTCGCCGCCGCCGTTGTCGCGTAGCCGCGAAACAGTTTCTGGTTGACGTCCGCCCCAGCGCTCTGCAGGTCCAAAGATTACAACTTTAATTTTGCACTTATCAGTTTACCATCAAATCAGCACAAAATAAAAAGGTTTAAATAATAACTTACAAGAAGCTTGCGAACCAGAGGTAGATCGCCGGCATGGGCGGCGAGGAAGAGGGGGGAGGCGTCGGTGCGAAACTCACTGTAGTCGAATCGGACCTCGGTGGCGGATTCAGCATGGAGGACGATCTCGGGACTTCGAAACTTGATTAGAACAGCGCCGGCGTAGTTGACGTCGACCATCTCATCGGCGAGACAGTCTACGGCCGCCGCCAAGTCCCCTCGCAAAGCTGCCTCAACCAGCCTCTCCGATGGATCGGCGTCATATTCCATCGGATGAACTCGCTGCTTCCTCGCCGGAGTCCTTATCCCTCCTTCGACGCCGACGGCCATCTCTTTCCCACGAGCGAGAAATGGCTAATTAGAATGGGGATAGAGACTCTGTTAGCATCGGGTGAGACAATCGAGGGCATCAGGCCGGCGGGAGAAGACGACTAGGGTTAATGTATATTAACACGAGGCGACTGTGACAGGACTACTGTTCATCCAAATTATCAAGTAATCGACCCGAATCCAGCCCGATCCGATTTCGATTGCGGGTCGGGTATGGTTTTCTGCAAGGTTTTGAAAATCGGGCCGGACATCGAACCGGCAGAGGGACCGGTTCAAGGTTGAACCGGTCAACCGGTTTAACCGGGGTCGAACCGTTATATATACATTGTGATACAAATAAAAATAGGCAATTGTTAACCGCACCCCAGTTTTAGCTATCCGCAACCCTTTTCTATGAAGTATTACGCAATTTTTTGGAAATATGCTTTGTACAAGCATTTTTAGGAAAAGTGTTCAACACTAAAGTTGTAGGTATCGTCGAGATCTACAACTTTCGTGTTGAACACTTGCTAAAAATACACGCACAAGACGTATTGCCGCTCGAATTGAAACATGACGTAACTATAACGAAATTTTGGAAATACGCATTGTGCATGCATTTTTAGGGAAAATGTTCAACACGAAAGTTGTAGATCTCGACGATATCTACAACTTTCGTGTTGAACACTTTCTCTAAAAATGCTTGTACAAGGCGTATTTCTAAAAAAACACGTAATACTTCATATAAAAGGGTTGCGGATAGCCAAAACTGGGGTGCGGTTAACAATTGCCTAAAAATAATGTATCAATTATCACTGTATTCGTATACTTTTAAGGCTCCGTCTGGCGCTACATTTTTGCTCTAATGTGTTTGGATAAAAAAGTCACTGTAATAAAATGGATGTTTGGCATGACAACGTTTAAGACCACAATTAAGAAAATAAAATTAAATTTGACTTTTGTGCATAAAAGTTGATGAAGTTTCTTAGAAAAGATCGAACGGTCAAGAATGATAGCTCATAACTACCGCGTTTATGATCGCCACCGCCATGCCAAACGGAGCCTAAATATATCATAAACTTTAACTTTTAAAAGATAATTTAATAAGTTATTATAATAATATATCTAAGGAGTAAGGAGTAAGAAATAATTAATTTATATTTATATAGTTATGTATATTAATTAAGTATGTTAATTTTATATATACATTAATATTCATATGTATAAAATATAATACAAAATAAAACAACCAAAACCTAATGGTCCATTGGTTCACTCTACCTTTATGTGCAAATAGGCGTGGATTCGAATCCCCATGGTTTTGAATTTCCGCCACTTAAGTTTTGGTCCTTCTTGGGCCGCCCGGTTACGCAAAACCGCTCCCGGTTCCCGGCCCGCCGGTCCGCCTGCCCGGTTCCACGGTTCCCAAGTCGAACCGGCTGTGTCTCCGGTCCGCGGTTCGACCGGTTGGACCGGCCGGTCCGGTCCGGTTTTCAAAAGCTTGATTTTCTGTCTTATTAACCAACCTGGATTTAAAAATAAAATTGTAAATTTTGTCTACTATTTAATTTAGAACCCTCAATGTGACATATGGGAGAAAATAGATGTCCTTATTTTTGAATGGCTATCAAGATAGATACGGACAAGCAAATAAATTTGGGCATTACGAGTAGGAATATCAATCCAAACAATGAAGGATATGAAAGCCAAATAGGAAAAATTATCCATAAAAATAGAGCAATGTTAAAGGCAGGCCAAGTATGACTATGTGCACACACAAAATTAGCTAAAATTATATTATTTTGATATTTTTTTCTGATGTCAAAAAGCCTTATGCGCTGTCAGCGGTTCTCGGCATTTGTTCTCTGGCCGACAAGCATCCAACCCTCCCAATCCGTGGAAGAGCGAGCCAGCGGCCACATTTACTCACGCTGACGAACACTCTCCTGCTCCAGAATTCCTCTCGCCGACGAGCCCACGCCTCTCTTCCTAACGCCGATTACTCTTCCTCATTGTGCTCACGCCGACGACCCCTCTCCTCCACAGCTATATATATGATTCTTGTCTGGGTGTGTTTTTGAGGATTTAAGGGTAATTGACCGGTTGTTTGCTAAAATTTTCTTCATCTCTTATGTTAAGGCAACTATGGATTTCATTTTCATCCTGCAGGTTGTTTGCTTGATACGAAACATAGCAAAAATTGACTGGCTATTCACTTGATATGAAACAGAGCAAAAATTTGGAGAAAAGGATGAACAGTGCATTCATGTGGATGATTTGTTGCAGCAGATTCCATTTAGCAGCAATGGACTCATAAGTCAGAAAGGTCTGCGAGCTCTACATGCGAGTTTAAGAACCAACAAGAAATTTGTCGGAGCTGGAAGTTAAAATTGTGGGTCATTGGTGTCTCAGAGAAGATTTCGGGTGGGAGGGAAGGAGAAGACAAAAAAAGAAGTTTTTATTCTGTGTGCACATATAGAATTCAATTGCAAATAAAATTTAGTTATGTGCACATAATATTTGGGTGTATATAGCCAAACTTGATGTGCATGTAACATTGCTCTAAAAATAGGGCATTACCATACAACATTGTAGAACTTGATGACATGTGCACAACTATTTGGTATCTTGACATGGTGTGATTGCAGGGGAGAAAGGAAGTATTTTTTGTTTGATGAGTTAATTTGTAGAGAAACTTTGGAGACAAATGCAAAGTTTACATTATAGGCAAAAGTAAAATAAAAAGGAAAAAATACCTAAATATTTCCCTCAACTTTACTACAAGTCTAAAATAGGTTATGATACTTTTATTTTTCTTATATTGTCAACCAAAGTTTAAAATATGTCACTAGATTAACTTCTGTTAAGTTCTTAATGATTTTAGATGTTGTGGTGGTCCTAAGGAGTTGATGTAGCGTTAACATGATATTCTGGGGATTTTACATTATATGGAGTTGTCTATAAAATTTCACTTATTTTAGGGTTTAGGAGCACATGAAATTATGAGGGCCTCCTCTCTTGTAATCGCCTCGGCTATTTATCTAGTGAAACGACCCACTGCTACCCATGGACATAGCCCATCTTTAATGAATCACGTAAATCTTGTGTTTTCTTTTGTGTTGTTTGGAGACAAATGCAAACTTCACTTTGTTGCTTGTTTACTATTTTTGTGTTTACTTATGAATATTTTTTCTATTTTGAAAATTGAGTCTTTTCTTGCTCATCGAAGAAGAATTAAGTTGTTTGCTCTCAATCCTTGAAGCAGAATTCATGACTTTAGTGCTTTTACAATATTCCCAAAAATGCAATTTCGATGAGTATTTAAGGAGTTGAAATGCCAACAAGAAGATCCACGAAATTAATGAAGCAAAAAAGTCCAATTTTTCATCGAAGAAGCAAACATATCGTAGTAATCTACCATAATATTAGAGAATTGATGAAAGATGAGAAAATTAAACTAGGGGACTACAAGAGAAGAGTAATTTATACATCTTTGATTATTAGCTAAATAGTGAGTGGTTCCTTTATTTAACATTATTTACTTTAATATTAATTACACATATATACATGGGCAGTTGACTAAGGCTATGTTTGACGCGACTTTTTTTTGCTCTGGTGAGTTTGGACAAAGATTCCACCGTCATAGAATGTATGTTTGACATGACAGCGGTTATGACCACCAATAAAAGAAAACTAGTTTTAAACATAAAAGTGGATGAAGTTCCTTAGGTGAGGTCAGGTGTTCACGAGCATTGGTTCATAACCATCATGTTGAGTACTACCGTGTAACATCTCCATTCCTACTAGGCCCCCAAGAGGATTTTGTCCTGACAAGTGTCATGACATAAGGCTAGGTTACCCAAAATGGCCTTAGGAGTCTAAGTGACAAGATCAAAACACCATGGTCTGCATTTAGCAATTTTAGGTCACCTAGCCTAGGATTAATGAAATGAGCTTCAATATGTCAATATAACCTCACGTTGACCCTCATAATCCTTCAAGGAGATCAATAGGTCACTATGGTCCCATTATGGTCAACCAAATTGATCAAGTTGACCAAAGTCAACCTAGCCCTAAATGGGTCAAACCACTTTAATTAGGTTCAATTAGCTTTCAGATGGCCAATGTGACCTCACCATAACACTCCTAACCACTTAATGAGTCTCTTGGATCATCATGAACCCATTGGGGTTGCCCAAAGTGATCAAGTTGACCAAAGTCAACCAAACCCTAGATTGGGCAAAACACCATATTAAGGGTAAATTAACCCCTAAATGGTCAAAGTGACCCCACCTAAGTCTTCCTAACCCTTTGGAGAGATCACTGGGCCACTAATAATCCATTGGATCAAGCCAAGACCATGGTTTAGGTCAAAGTCATCATTGGGCCCACTTGGCTCAAATTGGGCCAATTAGGTCAAATGTGTTGGAGCTTAAGTTCCACATATCTTGGTTTGAGAATTACAAATTCCACAATGTATTTGATCTTGCTTGTCGTGTGTTTATAGTATACTGGAACCAAACTCTTAAAAGTGCGATGCAAAATGATAACGAAACTTTGAATTTAGTGATATCGCAGAGCGGTAACATCTACCGCTCGCGGTAGATGGGATGACGACAGAAGATTGACGGCAGACGGTTCCTCAACGAAGAAGTGACGAGAGCTAACACAGAGCGTTAGATCTTACTGCGACGCGGTAGGTTCATGATTCATTGCGGTTATCACGTTCTCCACGAATCGGGCACATTACTATAAGAACACTAGCGCGGCGCCGTAGTGCTACCGCGGGCGGTAGTTTTTATAGCCTATATAAATGATGGATCTCTTTATTCTCTGTTACCACTTTTGAATCCATAACCCCAATCTTTTGTGGGAGCCTTCATCCCAAAGTTTCAGAGCACTCCAAACTCCATCATTGAAGAACAAGAGTGAGAAGGAGATTTCCACAGTGTGATTTTTAAAGAAGGATGCACGCATCAACTCCGATGATATTCATGGCGATTCTTCATCATCTCCTTCAGAGGTCTTTTAAATAGGGTGTTTTTGTTTCATAATTTACTTTGTATTCTTCTCTTTTACTTTTGAAACGGTAGTGAATTCGTCGCAGGTGTTGGCGACTAGGCCTTGCGAGGCTTAGAGGGAATACGCCGCGGTGTGTGTGGCGAGTGGCGACTAGGTCTAGGTGTAGATCTAGGGGGATGGCTAGATGCCAAATCTTGGGAAGATAGGCTATAGCCAGTCGGTCATTGGGAGAAGGACCAGTGAAGAATCAAAAAAGTGAATTTTATTTTATCGCCTCAATTTCAAGCGCTATTGAAATTATCATTCTTGTAATTATCTTGTGAAATAAAATCAATTTTCATCTTCTCTGATTTTCTAGGATTTTATTTCATTCAAAAGTTTTTTTTAAAGAAAAATCACTTTGGCAAACTTTGTGAAATGTTGTAAATTTCTGGAGCGCTGACGCTGGGCGTTAACTGTTACGCGGGTGTTAGTGACATAACCGATTTTTCCCCTTCCAACTTTGATCTCAGAAATAATTACAAAGTATATATTATTCAAAATAAAAAATCCCTTATTCACCCCCTTCTAAGGGCGCCTACAGATCCAATACTTGGTATCAGAGCAGGGTTATTCCAAAATGGTTTCACAACCGGGAATAATGGCGCATCATGATCATGTTTTTTTATGAGGGTCAAGGGATTAGTAGACCACCTCTATTTACTTGTACCGATTACAATTATTGGAAAACAAGAATGCATTGTTTTTTGACTGCCTTAGATAATGATGTTTGGGGTATGGTAGAAGAATGTTACTCTCCACCAACATTTGTTGTTGGAGAAGTTAGTATGAAAAAACTGAGAGACAAATGAGATGATAATGATAAATTGAGATGCAAGAATAACGCTAAAGCTAAGCATGCTTTATTTTGTGCTTTGAATAGAACTGAATTTAATCGAACTTGTGTTTGCGAAACTGCTTACGATATATGCAATTTTTTAGAAATTCTCATAAAGGTAATTCGGGTCAAAGATTCAAAGCTCTTCCAACTAGAATCCGAATACGAGAAATTCCGGATGGAGGCGGATGAAGACATATATTCAATGTACACAATGTTCACCAAGATTGTCTACGACTCAAAAGTGCTTAGAAAGATGTTCTCCAACGGCGACTTGGTGAGAACAAATTCTTAGGTTTCTCCCTCCAAAGTTCAATCCAAAGGTGACGGCCATCTCGGAGTCGCACGATCTAAAGAAACTTCAAATCGAGAGCCTCATTGGAAATCTCAAAACTCATGAGGTTGAACTAAAAATTCAACAATAAGAGTACAACATGGAGCTAAAGAAGAAGGCTTTGGTATTGAAATCAAAGAAGGAGACTGACGGAGATGATGAAGAGGACGAGGAGAGCCTTTTTGTGAAGAATTTTGTTGGAACAACCCTATTACTGATTTGGGCTAGGATCACTATGTTTTAACTAAGGATCAAGTTGACCCCTTTGTATAGTTAAGGGTCAAGTCTTTAGGCTGTTAGAGTGGCTAGAACTTAAGGAAAATTTAAGTTCCCAACGTTCGACAAATGGCAAGTGGCGTTCGACGAATGTCTAGCATCGTTCGGCAAATTGTTCTCAGCAGACTAAAGTATTACATCCAGTTACAGCGCTCGACATTCTCTGAGCAGCGTTCGACAAATGGCAAGCAGCGTTCTATGAATTCCAGCCAGAGCTCGACAAATTCTGTATTAAAGCTCAGTTCGACAAATACAAGTCCAGATTATTTATATCAGTTATTTTGTCAACACTCTGAACACAGATCGACGACTCCAACGGATATATTCAATACATTTTGACGTATTCAAGACAGGCAAGTAAGAATATTATTTTCTTTAAATATATTCCTTATTTCCTTTGTTCCAAGACAAGGATAGCCGTTGACATTTAATGCAAAAAAGTATTTCACGGCTAAGGAATTAAAGGACCTGTCAAAGTCGTTTTGTCTTTGTTGATATTCCAAGAAAGAATTAAAGACAGATTATTCTATTTCCAAACATAGAATATATCAAAGACAGACATTATTGTCTTATATCTCTCTCTCGACAGAATTCAATTCAGCATTCTTGCAGAATACAGAAAGACAATAACAAGGATAGAAAAACAAAGAAGGAGAACATTCAGTCTACCATTCTCAGTCTTCTTCTTCCTCAAGCAGCACTCATCCTCTCTCTGAGAACATTTTATTCAAGAACCATCTCTCAGATATCTGCTTCAAGTTCAAGTCTTCTACAAGAGCAACAAGGAATCTGAAGAATTTGTTCTTCCAGATCAATCTGCTACAGAAGATTTGTGTCTTCAAGAGAAAGCTTCTCCATCATCTGTTAACTACTTCAATCACAGGGGGAGCATTACAACAAGTCCACTAGAGTCTTCTCTCAGCATCTTGACAGAGAAGAACACTATAACCCTTTTCCCACCTCTCTTGTACAGGGTTAATACTTCCTTCAAAAGTGTAACTCCCTGGTGGCAAGACACCTGATCAAAAAATCCAGTTTGTTTTGAGCACCTGATCAAAAGCTCTGTGGTGTGTGGACACCTGATCAAAATCACCTTGGTGTTAGGGCACCTGATCAACCCTCCTAGTGGACTCCTACCAAAGGGTGGTAGAAGAGTGGACTACCCAGGTTTATTGGGGAGCCACTATAAATTCTTTGTATCTTCTGTGTGTGTTTATTTCTTTGTGCTGCGTTGTGTGCTTTTATTTATTCTATTTTTCTGTTTATATATATATATATATATATATATATATATATATATATCTCACTCTGCCTACACATAGATATATAACACTATTTTGATTCCACTATAAAACTAAGGAAAAGTTTTAATACTCTATTCCCCCCTCTAGAGTAACTTAAGATCTAACATTCACTTTCAATTGGTATCAGAGGAAGTTGATTCCTTACAGGCTAACACCTGAATCACAAAGATCAATTAGATCTTAAATTAATTTAGAGTTTTTTTTATTTTATCTATTTTCTGTTAAAAACTCATGGCACAAAACAAGGAGTACTCAAGCACAAGACCTCCAATGTGCAATCTTAGCAAGTTTGCACTTTGGAAAGCAAGGATTAGGCTTTATATGAACTCTATTGATGAAGAGATTTTCAATGTTATTCTGACAGGGCCTCCAGCACCTACAGCAGCAGCAGGCACTGGAACCACATCAGACAACACTGCTGTTCCACCTCCTGAGTGGACTGAAGCTCAGAAAAAGCAGAGAACTGCAGATGCTAAAGCCATGATCATTCTGGCTCAAACTATGTCTGATGAAATATTTCAAAAAGTGGTTGAATGTACTTCAGCTAGAGAAATTTGGATTTCACTAAATAATATGGTTGCATGTTCTGCAGATGAAAGAAAAGACAGAAGATCACACTTGATCTCTCTGTATGAAAATTTCAAGAAAGGAGAAATAGAGACAGTTGATGATATGTACAATAAGCTCAGTCTCATAATAAATGAGCTGAAAACCTTGGATAAAGTGATCACCATCACAGAGGTCAATGACAAGATCTTAATGTGCTTCCCCAGCACATGGGATTCAAGAATCTGGCCAATCAAGGAGGCCAGAAGCCTAAATGAGATTACCACTGAAGCATTGTTGGGCAAGCTCAAATCCTATGAGCAGCTCATCAAATCTAGGGAAGATGAAGCATCCACTTCATCTCCAGCAACAAAGAAAGAAAATAGCATAGCTTTCAAAGTAGCTGATGCAGAAGAAGAAAAGACTCCAAAAGATGAGGAGTTTATGAGTCTCATAGCCAAGAGATTTTACAAAATGGCTAAGAAGGACTTCAGCAAGAAAGAGTCCAGATTAAGAGAAAAGCAAAGGTATGACAAATCAACTCCTAAAGAGGTTATTTGTTATGGATGCAGGAAACCTGGACACTACCTGACAGAATGTCCAAAAAATCAAAAGAAAGAGAAGAAAAAGGATAAAGAAGAAAAGAGAAGCTCCAGTAAGTCTTCCTCCCACAAGCACAAAAAGAAGGGAAGAGGATTTATAGCATAATCCTGGAGTGAAACTGAATCTGAATCATCATCCAGTTCATCTGATGATGATGAAGAAAAATCAAATGAAAGTGACAAATGTCTGATGGCAATATATGACTTAGGCAGTGAGTCAGAAGATGCCTTTTCATCCAGCTCCAGTGATGATGAAGAAGAAAGAACATTCTGCATGATGACTATCAATGCCTCAGGACATTATTCTGATAAGGAAAAATCAGAATCTAAAGCAGAAGATGATGAAGATCATGTATTATCTAACTTTGATTTTACTTCAGTTGAATTCAAGACTGAATTCAAAGTTCTTTGCTTAGACTTACTAAAATCTGAGAAAGAAATAATCTCACTCAGAAATAAGCTAGCTGACATGAAAATTATAAGTGAAGAAAATATAAACCTTAAAAAGGATTTGGCTGCCTCCAGAGAACATATTGTTCTCATTGAGAGCAAGTTGTCTGAAGCCAAAAAGTTTGAAGAATCCCTAAATGGGAGAAGCATCAAACTGATGGACATAACAAGCACAGTTAATGCTAGACTTAATAGCAAATTGGGCTTGGGTGCCTCATCAAGTGAGCCACATCTAGTTAAGAAGAATATATTATCTACACCCATAAAATTCATATCTGCTAAAAGCAAAGGGGCTGTAGAAGCAAATAAAGATGTTTCAAGCAAGTCTGTTAAGAATAAGAGAATTCAGAAGAATTCGTCGAACGAAGCTCGACGAAAAGATTGCAATTTGTCAAACGGAGATCGACGAAGACTGAAAACAGATTTCCAGTATAGTTATTACGTGGACGGCGCTCGACGAAACCCTGTACATTCGTCGAACGACGATCGACGAACTTACCCAAATTCGTCGAACAGAAACTATACACAGAATTTCAGGAATTCTAATTCTAAACACACTAAAAATCCCTTTACTTAATGGATTATACCTCCAAGGAGATATCATCCAAAGGCTATAAGGATCAGCCTGAAATGTCCTTTATTTCTGAATATTGTGGACAAACAAATGGACCCAAGGTAGTCTGGGTCAAAAATAACTAGTTTATTTTTCCGTCTTTGCAGGTACACAACTATTTAAGGATAAAAGAATATTGGTACTTGGATAGTGGATGCTCAAAGCATATGACAGGAAACAAGGCCAATCTAAGCAATTATAAGGCAAAGCTTGGACCCAAAGTTGTCTTTGGAGACTCCAACTGTGGACAGACAAAAGGGTATGGACAAGTCAAGGTTGGAGCAGTCACATTCAAAGAAGTATCATATGTCAAAGGTCTCAAGCACAACCTCATCAGCATAAGCCAGTTATGTGATGAAGGTTATCAGGTAACCTTTAACCCTTCCCAATGTCTTATTACCAATAATAAAAATAAAAATGTATTATCTGGTATTAGACAAAGGAATATTTATCTAGTCAATTTTGACTCTGCCAATACAAACATCTGTCTATTTAATTCAATAAGTAAGACAAATGAACTATGTCATAAAAGGCTAGGACACATTAACCTTAGAACTATTTCTAAGCTTTCTAAGGACAATCTTGTCAGAGGACTGCCTTCTGGTTCATACAAGAAGGAAGGACTTTGCAGGGCTTGTCAGTTAGGTAAGCAGACTAGAAGTAGTTTCAAATCTTTATCCAAGAGTGATTCACCTAGGATTCTGTATCTATTATATTTAGATCTTTTTGGACCTACTGCTATACAGAGCTTAAGAGGGAAGCATTATTCTCTAGTTATTGTAGATGACTTCTCAAGATTCACTTGGGTGTTCTTTCTTAGGAACAAGTCTGATACTTTCAAAGTTCTAACAGACTTTCTCAGGTCCATCAAGACTGAGTACTTTACTGTAGTTGCATTGATCAGAAGTGATCATGGAACTGAGTTTGAGTCTCTTCTGATGAGAGAATTCTATGGAAAAGAAGGGATCAAGCAGTGTTTCTCTGCTCCTAGAAGCCCTCAACAAAATGGGGTAGCTGAAAAGAAAAATAGAACATTAATTGAATCAGCAACTACATTGCTTGCTGATGCTCATTTGCCACTCTCCTTTTGGGCAGAGGCAGTGAACACAACAAATTATGTGTTGAATAGAAGCTTGATACATAAACTTAAGGGTAAGACTCCATATGAACTACTCAAGAATAAAAAGCCTAAGGTTAGCTATTTTAAGATTTTTGGTTGTAAATGCTATGTGCATAACAATGATAAGAAATATCTAAGGAAGTTTGAAGCTAAGGCAGCTGAAGGTATATTCTTTGGATACTCTCTATCTAGTAAGGCATATAGAGTCTACAACAAATCTACTCTTAAAATAGAGGAGTCCATGCATGTTTTTTTTGATGAAACTAACCTATTGAATGAGGAGAGGAATACCACCTCTACCATGAATACCTTGCAGGTATCAGATCTATGTGGAGAGCTAAGTGAGCTAAATCTAGAGAAAAGAGATTCTTCACTTCTAACAACTCAAACACTTGAAGATAGTGAAGAAGAAGATCATCCAGAAGATCTTGCTGACAAGTCAACTTAAGTGACAGCTGATCAAATTCCTCAAGAAAATATCATTGCTGAACAAACTCCAATTGTTGACCACATCACAGTTAGAGATCATTCAATATCACAAGTAATTGGAGATATTTCAGCAGGTGTACAAACAAGGCATCAACTACACCAAAATCAGATGCATACTTGTTTCCTATCACAAGTTGAACCTCAAACCATAACAGATGCAAAACAAGATCCAAATTGGATTCTTGCAATACAAGAGGAGCTCAACCAATTTGAAAGGAACAAGGTTTGGGATTTGGTTCCAAGACCAAAGGGCCATCCAGTTATTGGCACCAAATGGGTCTTCAGGAACAAGTTAGATGAACAAGGCAACATTGTGAGAAATAAAGCAAGACTGGTAGCCCAAGCATATTCACAGAAAGAAGGGATTGATTATGATCAAACCTTTGCTCCTGTTGCAAGACTTGAAGCAATCAGAATCTTTCTTGCATATGCTGCATATAAACAGTTCAAGGTATATCAAATGGATGTAAATAGTGCTTTCTTAAATGGGGAAATCAAAGAAGAAGTATATGTGGAACAACCACCAGGTTTCATCTCTCCAACTCAACTCTCTTTTGTATTTAAGCTTAAGAAAGCTCTTTATGGTCTCAAACAAGCTCCTAGAGCATGGTATGAGACTTTAGCTAGTTTTTTTTGGAAAACAATTTCTGTAGAGGCATAGTAGATAAAACCCTATTTTTTTAAGATCCATAAAAATCAAACTTTGGTAGTTCAAATATATGTAGATGACATTATTTTTGGTTCTACTGATTCAAATTTGTGCAAAAGATTTTCAAATCTAATGCAATCTAAATTTGAAATGAGTAGTATGGGTGAGTTATCATACTTTCTTGGACTTCAAGTGAAGCAAACTCCAAATGGAATCTTCATATCCCAATCTAAGTATGCTAAGGAATTAGTGAAAAGATTTGGTATGTCTGATTCTTCCACCATGAAAACACCCATGCCCTCAAATGCTGTTGTTGATAATGATGAATCGGGGAAACCTGTTGATTCAAAAGTATATAGAGCAATTGTTGGCTCACTACTTTATTTAACAGCTAGTAGACCTGACATAATGTTTGCTACATGTATTTGTGCTAGGTTTCAAGTTAACCCCAAAGAATCTCACTTAATTTTATTAAAAAGGATTTTGAGATATATAAAGGATTGCCCTAATCTAGGACTTTGGTATCCAACATCATCTGAATTTGAATTAACTGGATTCTCAGACTCAGATTATGCTGGATGCAGAGTAGACAGGAAAAGCACATCAGGAACTTGTCAGTTTCTTGGTGATAGGCTTGTGTCTTGGTTTTGTAAAAAGCAGACATTTGTGTCTACATCAACAACTGAAGCTGAATACATGGCTTCTGGCAGTTGCTGCTCACAGATGTTGTGGATACAAAATCAACTTCTAGACTACGGTGTCAACTTAAATAATTCAACTATATTTTGTGACAATACAAGTGCAATATCTATAGCACAAAATCCAGTTCTCCATAGTAGTACTAAACACATAGAAATTAGGCACCACTTCCTTAGGGATAATGTGGATAAAAATAAAATTTGCCTACAATTTATTTCTACTAATATACAAAGAGCTGACATTTTCACCAAGCCCTTGGATGAAAAGAAGCATATCTTCTTTATAAATCAAATAGGAATGATAGATGGAGATTCAATCTGTTAAAAAAATTAAAATTTCTATTTATCCCCTCAATTCGTCGAACGGAGGATGACGAATTTGAATCATTTGTCGAACGACGGTCGACAAAACCTTCTAAATTCAGAATCGATAAAGAAAATTTCACCTGTCGAACGGTGGTCAACGAAAAGGATATTTTTGTCGAACGCTGTTTGACGGAGACCTAAAGTCTTTTTGACATCTGCTTTTATTAGGTTTTTGCCGAACCCCGCTCCTCAAATGCGCCCCCTTCTCTGATCTATATAATCTCTTTTTCTATTTCTTAATAGATTGCGCCTACAGAAATTGTTTCCCTCCAATTCCCCTCTGCACTTGATCTTTTTCTCTTGCAGGTACTAATGGCGATTTCTCAAGCCGCGCTCTACTCGATGAAGTTCGATGCCGGGTTTGACATCGACATGGAATCTTTCGCACAATCCGACCAAGTCTTCAAAGATATTCTTCAACTCTTTGAAGAGCAACAGTTGAAGAAAGTAATGAGCATGAGGATAAAGTTGCACACAGCAGAAATTAAAGAATGGTGTTTTACGGCTAAGCCAGATGATGAAAGTCTAACAGGAACCATTTCAGGACATCAGGTTTCTCTTACCCCTACCATTCTATCTGAGGTTTTTGGTTTTGTGAATGGTGATGATGAGTTAGAGCTAAGCTCTGTTGAAAATGGTGAAGCATTGATTAAAATGGGTCATTCTACTGGAAACCCTAATCATCTGCTTAAGAAAAACTTATCTTTGGAATATAAGTTTCTTTCTGATATTGTTGGAAAAGTGTTGTTAGGGAAAACAACAAGTCATGATTATATTAATAGGTACCAATTTATGTTGATGGTGGCCTTAATGGAAAAGAAGAAAGTGAACTGAGGATCAATCCTCTTTGGACTGATTAAGAAGAAAATATCTAAGGAAAATGTCTGTTTTGGAAGAATTTTAGGTATTGTATTGCAGGAAAGGCACCAAGAACTTCTGGTCTCTCCCAAGGTAACCATTAATGCTAGCAAGAAGCTGACCTCAGCTCTCTTTGCTAAATGGGACAGGGAGTTCACCAAGAAGAACCCAGGAGAAGTTACACAAAAGAAAACTTCTGAAGGCACAAGCACTGATCCAGTCACTCCCTCAACCCTTCTAGAAGCTCCTTCTCCTCCTCCTATTGTTTCTTCTCCTCCTCTCCCATCTCCACCTCAGCATTTTTCTCCTGCACAAACTCCACCTCCAAATTCTCCCACACCCATTGATGACACTCCACCTCCTTCTTTCAACCTTCTACCTCCTCATACTTCTCCACCTCCATCTCCAATTCATGATGACCATCAGTCACCCATCCATCACTTTTGCCCTATTCATTCTGACATCCCTCAACAACATGCCAATGTAGCACACATCTTTGTACCAACTTCCATTCCATCCACTTCTCAATCATCCTCATCTCATCCACCTGAAATGTTATTTCTACACTTCCACACTGTTGCAGATCAAATTCTTGATTATATTCTTCCCAAGATAGATCAAATCCTGGATGCAAAACTTGCTCCAGTTCATCATATTCTTTCTACTCTTGACTCCACCTTGGATGCAAGAATTGCTCCAATTCTTACAGCAATTTCTGAACTATCTTCCAAAATATCTTCAATTCCTTTCTCTCTTTCTGTCCCTTCTTCTAGGGGCCTAGATTCAGGTTCCCCTGAAGCTAGGCAAGGGGAGATGCCTTTTGAAGAAGCTCCAGAAGCTCCTGTTTCAGAGGCCATAGTTTTTGTTGAAGATACAACCCCAGTTTCTGAGGATACAGTTGTTATTGAAGATAATATTCAAACTTCTGATTCAGATATGTTTGATTTGGTTAAAGAATCTGAAATACCAGTCATAGAAGAGACAAATAATATCTACATTCATCCTTCTTTAGATATTACTCATTTGCTGTCTAAGTTCAATCCCATTTACTCAGTTCTGCCAAAACATCATGATTATTCTAGAGCAATTGTTCCATACACTGCTCACATAGATACAGTTTTGCTGAAAGCGATTATCAGTAGTTTTGAAGCTCAAACTGCAGATCCAGTTCATGTTTCAATTCCAATTCAAAGTCATCCAAATGAATCAGTTGAAATTTCAAAAGAAATTATCAACAGTTTTACATTCCCAACTTTTGTCTTTGATGATTCACCAATTCCAGATTTTGATGAAATTTGGAAAGCAGAAGATGAAGCTTTTGAAGCTGAAGAGCAAAAGATCAAAGATCTTAAAATGGTCAATGAATTATATGATTGTCCAATTCCTTCTTCTGATTCTGATGAAGAAGACAATGATAGTGATTCTGATGATACATTATCAAGGAAGAGAAAGAAAAGAAAGGCAAAGTCTTTGGCTGTCCCCAAACCTCCTAACCCAGACAGTGATATTCCCTATTACATTCTTCATAACATCACTCTTAACAAAGATACCCCTCATTGGATGAAGTTCTCCAGAAATGAAATGAAGAGGAGAAAGAAATTCAAGAAAACTGGTTATTATTCTAATAAGCCAGTTAAGTTTAATCCCCCTCCACCTCCTCCTCCAGCAGGATCAGCAGGCTCAGCAAGACCTTCTTCTTCCTCTCAAAAGTTTACTACTCAGCAATCAAGTAAACCAGCTAACACAAGTGGTTATCAGAGCTCCTGGTCTTCAAGATTTTCTTCAACCCCTTCCAAGAATGCTTCCACAGAGTATAAGCTTATAATATCTGATGGATCCTTGCATAGGAAAAGAAACATTCCTTTTGAAAAACCTTCATTACAGGCTATTGATTTTGATGAAAGGCCTTTGTCCCCAGAGAATACAGAAATTGATGAAATAACACAGATGGCTAGGTTCAAGGAGACAATTGCCTCAGCACAGATTAATAAGGCAAAAGCTGGAGGAAAAGACTACTCTCAGTTCTCAACCATGTCAGAGTACAGAAGAAAGGAGTTTGAAAAGTACAAATCAAAGAACCTTTTCAATGCTGAAGAATTCTTAATGCAGTTCCCACAAGCAGTTGTTGTTCAAGATAAATCTCAGACTATTATTGGAGCTCAGGATCTTTATATAAGCAAGAAGAAATCTGAAGATCCTGACAGGAAAATCATTTTCAAACCTTCATCAGCAAAAAAGTGAAAATGGTTCAGACTTATTTATTTTGTTCTTGTTTAAACATTTTGTTGTAATGATTATGAACTCAGAACACTATTTTTATTCTATCTGCTGAAATGAATTTTCATTCTGTCAGATATATTTTTTTTTTGCTCTGCTGTTTATTTTTTTTCTATTGTATTTATTTGATTGATTGTCAAATAGTATCCTAACCCAAATAGGGGGAGATTGTTGGAACAACCCTATTACTGATTTGGGCTAGGATCACTATGTTTTAACTAAGTATCAAGTTGACCCCTTTGTATAGTTAAGGGTCAAGTCTTTAGGCTGTTAGAGTGGCTAGAACTTAAGGAAAATTTAAGTTCCCAGCGTTCGACAAATGGCAAGTGGCGTTCGACGAATGTCTAGCATCGTTCGACAAATTGTTCTCAGCAGACTGAAGTATTATAGCCAGGTCCAGCGCTTGACATTCTCTGAGCAGCGTTCGACAAATGGCAAGCAGCGTTCGACGAATTCCAGCCAGAGCTCGACAAATTCTGTATTAAAGCTCAGTTCGACAAATACAAGTCCAGATTATTTATATCAGTTATTTTGTCAACACTCTGAACACAGATCGACGACTCCAACGGATATATTCATTACATTTGGACGTATTCAAGACAGAGAAGTAAGAATATTATTTTCATTAAATATATTCCTTATTTCCTTTGTTCCACGACAAGGATAGCCGTTGACATTTAATGCAAAGGAGTATTTCACGGCTAAGGAATTAAAGGACCTGTCAAAGTCATTTTTTCTTTGTTGTTATTCCAAGAAAGAATTAAAGACAGATTATTCTATTTCCAAACATAGAATATATCAAAGACAGACATTATTGTCTTATATCTCTCTCTCGACAGAATTCAATTCAGCATTCTTGCAGAATACAGAAAGACAACAACAAGGATAGAAAAACAAAGAAGGAGAACATTCAGTCTACCATTCTCAGTCTTCTTCTTCTTCCTCAAGCAGCACTCATCCTCTCTCTGAGAACATCTTATTCAAGAACCATCTCTCAGATATTTGCTGCAAGTTCAAGTCTTATACAAGGGCAACAAGGAATCTGAAGAATCTGTTCTTCCAGATCAATCTGCTACAAAAGATTTGTGTCTTCAAGAGAAAGCTTCTCCATCATCTATCAACTACTTCAATCAGACAGGGGGAGCTTTACAACAAGTCCACTAGAGTCTTCTCTCAGCATCTTGACAGAGAAGAACACTATAAACCTTTTCCCACCTCTCTTGTACAGGGTTAATACTCCCTTCAAAAGTGTAACTCCCTGGTGGCAAGACACCTGATCAAAAAATCCAGTTGGTTTTGAGCACCTGATCAAAAGCTCTGTGGTGTGTGGACACCTGATCAAAATTACCTTGGTGTTAAGGCACCTGATCAACCCTCCTAGTGGACTCCTACCAAAGGGTGGTAGAAGAGTGGACTATCCAGGTTTATTGGGGAACCACTATAAATTCCTTGTGTCTTCTGTGTGTGTTTATTTCTTTGTGCTGTGCTGTGTGCTTTTATTTATTCTGTTTTTCTGTTTATATATATATATCTCACTCTGCCTACACTCATATATATATAACACTATTTTGATTCCACTATAAAACTAAGGAAAAGTTTTAATACTCTATTCACCGCCCCCTCTAGAGTAACTTAAGATCTAACCTCCACTTTCAAAGTTCAAAAGATTCATGAAGAATCTGGAAAAGAGAAACACCTTCCAGAAGATTTCATCAAGAAGGAATCTTCATCGAAGAAAGGAAAAGGTAGCGACGATGACGATGATGAGCGACCACCACCAGAGTGCTACCATCTCAAAAGGACCGGACACATCCGTAGCCAGTGCCCAAAATATCTAAAAGAGCTACAAGAAAAAAGGCACAAGGGAAAAGAGAAAAAGAAGGTACTAAAGGCGGCTACATGGGATGACTCCTTTGAGGAATCATGCAGCTCATCCTCCAGCAATGAAGAAGAGGCCAACATGTGCCTTAAAAGTGCACAGTGTGCCTCTGAGTATTCTCTAGAGGGGGGGGGGGGGGGGGGGGAGTGAATAGAGTTTTAAATATTTTCTACCCTAATTATGCACACACAAAAAAACACGAAGTATTATGCAATCAACAATCCAAAAGACAGAATAAAGAAAATACAGATTGCAGGAAATATAAACACAGAAAATTGGAAATAGGGACAGCATAGAAAATCAAACATAGAGGACACATGAATTTTTATAGAGGTTCCTCACAATGTGGGTACTCCCCTATTCTACCTCCTTGGTAGGATTGCACTACCTGTGCCTGAGTTTTTTGATAAGGAGACTCTTAGAACCACTGAGTCTTTTGATATAGAGACTCTTTGAACCACTCAGCCTTTTGAAAAGGAGACTCTTAGAACCACTGAATCCTTTGAAAGAGGGATTAATAAAACTCTTTTACAGTTGAAGAATAAAGGAGAAGATAGAAAGAAGAGGGAGAATAGAATTCTGCTTTCATAATTCTTCAGAAGTAATTTGTCATGAACTGCAACTTCTATTTTTCACTAGATCTAAATATGATGAACCCTTGCTTATGATTGTGATGATTTTAAGGGTTATTTGCTTGATCCTTATTCTCAGAGCAATTCTTATAAACTAGCTATTGTGTGATGAAGAAGAAGAAGAAGCAGCTTTATTCTTTTCCCGTGCAGGGGGGAACACTTGTTTTTCTGTCTCAGGGTTGCAAGAGGAAGGAGGAGAAGAACCCTTTTCGATAGACGATTAATAATGTAATCAATGTTCTGTATTTCTTCTCTTCTTCAGCATACTTATTCTGTATGATTGGAATTTGAATTTCTTTCTCCTTTTAGGCTGTCCTGAAAAGGAATTTTTATTGGACATTTGATTTTTCTTTCTTCTTTTGATCCCGACCCGTCCATCAGATTTGAATACCTTCCAAGAATGTTTTTGTTGTGTCCTGGAATACTCCATTCCATTCTTGGCAATAAACGAGCCATTGGAGATCTATCTTTAGCTTTGTGGTCCTTCTAAAATGGTGTTAAAAGGACAGCAGAAAATGCTTCCTTTTCAGACTGTATTCGATGCTATGTCAACTTCACAATTCTTCATATCGACGCACATCTGAGTTCTTATATGAGTAGCTTCAAATTTCTTCTTAGCTCTGGCTGGACTCAGATGTCGACGTTGCATTGATTCCTTATCGACATATCCGTCGTGTTGAAGACTTGGACTCAAACTTTATCTTTTGCGTCGAATTAAAGTCGAAGTTGCGTCAACTTCTAAGATAGCTTTGACAGTCTCTTCCTTCTGCGTCGAGTCCTTTTCGACATTGCGTCGACTTGACTTACACTTCGACAGGCTGATTAAGTTGCTTGGACTTCTAGTCAGAGTTGCATCGACATCAAGTCGAAGTTGCATCGACTTTCATTCGATGCAAGTGTTAACTTAACCAACTTTGTGATTATCTTGACCTGGCCTTGACACTCCAAGATGAGTGTGACATCCTAAGAAATCTAATGACATTTTTACCCTTTCTATACAATGAGGGTAATACTTCTAGGAAGTAAAATCACCTATAAATAATTTGTTAAGTTAAATCAAAGGAGTTTTTCCCAACATACCTCATGACAAAGAGCAATACATTATCTGATGAATGCAGTGTCCAAAGAGACACTGAGGTACCTCCTCCTACTTTTGATGATGTATATACTGAGTATCTACAAACTTGCAAATATTTTGATAAAAGTTTAAAGATATTGATCTTCTAAAATCTGAAAATAAGCTTTTGTTAAAAGAAAATAAAAAATTATCTAAAGAAGCTAAACAATTAGGGAAAGAGAGTGTATCTTGAAAAAAATGCAATCACTCCTTGGCAAGAATGAAAGAACTTGAAGAAGCTCTTTCTAAGTCCCACTCCACTATTGAATTGCTTACTAAGGAAAAAAGGGGACTTAGAAAGAACTTTAAAAACCATTCTTTCTTAAATAAAAGAAGGAAAGAAAACTTTTGTGAATCGATGCATTATATTAGTAACGTAAAACACCGCTCTCAAAGCCTGAATTCATGATTTAAACATAGCCATTAAAAAATTTGGAGTTGGCGAAAGGTCACTAGACATGATCTTGGCCAACCAATGTCATAGTAGTGCAAAATATGCGCTTGGTTATGTTTCTGGAAGCTATCGCCCGACAGTAACTCTTACCGCCGGCGGTAGAAATAAATCCAGAAATAATAAATCTTGTAATAAAAAATTATTTCAAAATTCAGATGTACCCTCATCTTCCTTCAAGAGTTTATACAGAACTCCGAAAAGGGTCTCAACCTCTTTTATATCGTGTGCCAAATGTCATATATTTGGACACACCTCAGACTCATGTAGGAAGAAGGGACAACGTACTTTAAAATAAATTTGGGTGCCTAAGGTTTCCACCTATTCTATGGGAGAAACCTCTTGGGTATCCAGATCTTTACTCCCATCACCTTTTTAGGTATGTTGGCAGGCTAAGGTTATAGAAGAAGTGTGGTATTTGGACTCGAGATGCTCCAAACACATGACAGACAAGAAAGCAAAGTTCCTTAGCCTTGTGATGAAGAAAGGAGGGATGATGATTTTTGGAGATAATGGAAAAAGAAGGATCATGGGCATCGACACAGTGGATAACAAATCTTTTTCAATTTCTAATGTATTGTTTGTAGAATGTTTGAAATACAATTTAATCTCAATTAGTCAATTATGTGATAAAGGTTTAAATATCTTATTTGAATCTTCTGCAAATCTTTGCAAAATCATAAATCATACAACAAATGATGTCGTACTCACAGCACCTAGACTACATAATATTTAATTATTTATATGATTGTCTTTAATGATCTTTCACATTCTTCTTTAAAATGTTGTATTTCTGAAAATGATGAATTAGAACTCTCGCATAGGTGTCTTTGTCACTCTAGTACCAAGCAAATTTTGAAATTATCAAAAGATGAAATAATTAAGGGATTACCTATGTTTAATGGAAATTTATCTTCTCTTTCCTTGCCAAAAAGGAAAATTTTCAAAAAGTTCATTTTAAAGCAAAAATATAATTTCTACTACTAGACCACTTCAATTAATTCACATGGATTTGTTGGAACATGGTCTTCCGCATCTCCTAGGTTTGAGAATAACAAATCCTATGTGTATTTGATCTTGTGTGTTTAAGTGTGCAGGATAACAAAGTCCACATGACTCAAGGATTATATAAGAAGGTTGCCCCCAAAGCTGAGCCATCAAATCCTAAACTCCTACTAGCGCTGGCGGTAGTACTAGTGCGGGCGCTAGCTGTCGTTCGACGAACTGTTAGCGGCGCTCGACGAAATGCTCAGAAATGCGTTCGACGAAATTTCGCTCGACGAACTCTTAGCTGCGTTCGACAAAATTCCGATCGACGAAATATTTATTTAAGCGCAGATGCCGAGAGTACTTATAGAAGGCGATAGAGCCAGGCGATATCCGATAGCGCATGCGATAGCGAGGAGCACAGTAGGCAAGGGAGAATTGTTTCCTCGGATTGAAGATTCTGCCGCGCAGAATGTGTCCTAATATGGGATAGCGCCGGCGGTACCGCTAGCGCAGGCGCTAGCGCTGAGGCTATAAAAAGGACATCTCTTCTCTCGTTTTAGACAGACATTACAAAGATTAGAGAGAGAGATAGAGTGCTAGAATTCCAGAGGCTACCTTGGCCGAAAAGTTGATGTCCTACCAAAGTTCTGCAAACTTCTGAAGGAGAATCTCATCACGCCGGATCCAAACGAAGTCCGCTTCTACGATGCTTATTCTACAGCGGATTTTCATCTCCAACTTCAGAAGTTCATCAAGAGGGAGTTTTTTATTTATTTTCATTTCATATTTCTTGTAAACGGTAAATGAAATCGCCTCGCGTTGGCGACTAGGTCTGGGTAGGACTTAGAGGGAAACTCGCCTCGTGTTGGCGACTAGATATAGGCTAGGTCTAGGGGGTGCTCGAGGCCACATCCGGGGAGGGGTTGGCTACAGCGGCTTGAGACCGAATACGGGGAGGATAGGCTAGGGCCACCGGTTCGCGGGGATGCGAGTCGGGATAGAAAACAAAAATAGTTTACTATTCATCGCCACCGATTTCTAGCGTCATAGAAGTCAACTTTTGTAAAACCTTATTTGATATTAATAAAGCATGTCTCTACTTTATTTCAATTGTTTTACTTGACTTTCTATTGTCTTAATCTTGCATTATTACAAAGCTTTTTCAAAATATAAATTAACTTTTTGAAAACCCTTATTCACCCCCCCTCTAAGGGCGCCTACCGATCCAACAAGTGGTATCAGAGCGGTTTTATTTCAATCGGCTTAACAACCGGGAATAATGGCATCTCATGATCTCGCTTCTATTAGTGGTGTAAATTTTTATGAAGAAGAAAAATCTCTTAAACCACCTTTATTCGAAGGGAGAAATTATAAAGGGTGGAATTTTTAATGGAAAAGTTTATTAAAACTTTAGATATCAATGCATGGGATATAACAATAGTTAGACCAGCGGATGAAACAAATAAAAAGGAACGTCACCTAAATGCAAAAGCTTTAAATAGTATTTTCTGTGCTTTATCTCACGACATTTCAGAATTAATATATTGTTTTTCTAGTGCATACAAAGTATGGAAATTTCTTGAAGAAATGTATGATTCTCCTTCTACAGGTATGGAACAATCGCAAGAACCGAAGAATATGCAAGCTTGCACAAGTCTTCAAGAATGCTCCTCTCATGACGGATCCATGAAGTGCACATCAAGTGAAAGAGAAGAAGAAATACTATCTTCGGAAGAGGAGTGCCAAAAAGATGTCAAAGAAATGATATGTTCAAATCGTGCCTCTCCCAAAAGCAATGTAAGGAAATCAAATTCTATCTTTTGTACTTCTATCTCTTCATTACAATTACTTCAAACTACAAAGCGCAAAATTAAGAAATTAAAAAAACCTAATAAACATTTGCGCTTAGAAAATAAAAATTTAAAGGCAAAAATTAATGAAGAATAAATTCTAATTTATCCAGTTCTACACATGGCTCCTTAGTTGAAAACACCACAACTTGTGTAGAATATAATGAATTAAAAGAAAAGCACAAGAAACTTGAAAAGGATTTTATTTTAGTAAAAGAACAAAATGAAAAATTATGTTTAGAAAATTCATCTTTGATAAATGATTGTGCTAAGTGCAAAGACTATAAAATTGAAATTAAAGAGATGGATGAAACATTTGATGAATATAGAAATAACTCTCAAGATCATATAGATTCAATTGTTTCAACTCTTAAAAAATAGCACAATCGCTTATAATAAAGCTAGACATAATTTAAAGATTAAAAATGATGAAATAAAATCAAAAATCAACTTGCTTATGAAAATTGTAAATACAAATTCACAATATCAAACTATATCTAAAAACAAGTTGAATATAAATATGAACATCTTACCTAAGTTTAAAAATGGGAGTAAGGAACATAAAGGATTTGTAAATCAAAATCACCATAATTTACAAAATCATGCTTCTCCCAACCTAAAATTAAATGCAAACAAATTTCCTTCAAATTATAAATTCAAAAACCTTTTTGATCCAAATGTTCAAGTAAATGATTATGGAAATTTGAAAACTAAAAATAATGTTAAACCAATATTTGAATGGAGGCCCAAAGTTAAAGATGAAACACAAACTCCACTCAAAAGGGCTCATTCACTTCCATCTCCCCAAAAGCAAACATGATGTATTTGGGTACCCAAAGGAACCGTCACACCCGGTCCTCTTTGGATACCTAGATCTCTCATCCATTAGTATCCAATTATTTGCATGAAGTAGAAATCAACTAAAAATAAAATATCAATTATCTACTTCATGATATGCTTAATTTCCTTTTTTGTTTTTTTTTTTATTTTTGTTGAACCATCATGATATGATCACTTTATATGACTTGTGATATGACTTTCTCATATTAAACAAAAATTCATAAATAAATCAAATTGAATAAAATTGAATAAATAGTCATGTCATTTTTCAAGTGATCTACTTATCCTTTTTATTTCTATCCTTCTAAATCCATTTCCTATAAGTCTTATAAAATTTGAAAAACTAAATTTGTTATATGATATTATTAAGACTAAATGAAATAAGTGTCAAAATGGATTTAAAAGGTGTATTTTAGGGGTATTAGGCTAAATTTATAAAATGCGCAAGTTTTGCTTAGGTAGTTAATATATTTGCGTCACTTTCAATTACCCCAAGTATGTTTAATCATAATCATGTTTAAATCGGAATTGAAAAATTGCATAAATAATATTTCACTTATTTATGATCATTTCACTCATGCATATGTTGTGCAAAACTCAATAATTAAGGTTTAATAAATATGAAACTCTAATGAAGATGAAACTCATGTACTAATTTTAACTTCCGCCACTTTTTGCGATTTCTTCTCGTCTCATCACTTCATTAGACAGGCCTTATATTGCAAAAACATAATTAAGAAAAATCGGAAGCAAAATCAAAGAAAATCTAGGCCATATGATTAAAATAAGCACTCTCTGTGAGCTAACGCAGGCGCTAGGACCTAACGCTGGCGCTAGCTCGAGTCTCCGATTTTTCTGAAATTTTAAAATTCTGAAAAATCAATAAAAATATATTATTTTATATGTACTACTCATTTTGGCAATTCTGCCTGTACTTGTTTTTGAAAAATTAAAATACAAAATTACAAAAGCCAAATTACAAAAAAATATTTTGTTTTGTCTTTGGATATTTGTTTAAATATGTAAAAATAAAATACAAAAATATAAAACAAAAACAAATATAAAAAATTATTATTTTGAACTTAACTTTTCGATTTACATGTATCTTGCGAAAGGGTGACTTGGGCTATCATCCCATCATATCACCTAGTACCGGGCGAACCTCTCACAAGGTAGTCCTCGGGAAGTCCAAGATCAATCTTATGAGTTCAAACTTTAAATTATCAAAACAAAACAAAAACTGTATGGATTTTCCTATGAAAAGCAAGCATGATTTAATCTATTATTTAGAACTTCTATAATGTTGAAACTTATCTTTTCAAACTCTTTGAACATTGTTTTCTTCATGCTTTGATATATCTATTAATATGTGCATCAATTATATTGAAAAGATTGTGTAGAACCAAGCTTAGCATGCCTCTAAGTATGAGTAAATGTTTTATGTTTGATAATGATCTTTATTCACTCACTTATTTTGGCATTGTCTACATATGTGCTTAATCTAAGAATGCTTGTGTATGTTTTGTATTAGTACAATGAATTAAAATTGCACAAGTATCTTACCTACACTACTTTTATTTGCACTTTTAAAAGTTAAGAAAAGTGGTTATGTTTTCATAAATTCTATTAATTTGCAAAACAAGTGTATTCGGAGAACTTTGTATAAAACAAAAATCATAAAATAAAGTGACAAAGATAACTCCACCAAGCACTACTTGAACCTCCTGATAAGTCATAATAAGCATTGTGAGGTTGAGCACCTTGGAAAGAATAGTAAAGTATCTTGTGCAAACCATATCTTTATTTCAAAATAAAAACCACTTACTCTTAAGTACACCGGATCACTAGTCTCAACATTAAAAATAAAATATGTGATCCCCCAAGCACTACTTTGCACCCTGATAAGTCTTAATGAGCATTGTGTGTGCAAAGCACCTTGGTAGTTGTATATTTTGTTTGTGCAATAAAGTATGTGGAAGTAAAATTGTTTGTGTTTTATTGTTCTCTTACTTTACATATTACTTGTATTTTTGGTTAAAACATTTGTTTACTCTACTCAAAAATACACTTATGTGCACATCATTATCTTCCATAACACTTCTTCTCATGAGTATTGGATCCAAATGCTAATTCTATACTACTCTTTATTTATGAAATGCACTAGATAACCTAGCATGCTTTCTACAATGTTTGGTATGTTTTGAAATTATGAATTAAAATAACATTGTAGTAATCTCTTTTTGATAACATTATTTCATGCTTGGTTACATTATTGTCAAACTTAAAGATTTAATTTGAAAAATGATTTACAAAAACATCTTCTTTTTGAGATTTAACTAATTTATCTTTTTATGGATCATCATTGATTACAATAAGATGTTTCTTGTATTTCTATAAGTCTTCCGCATCATAATCATATAATTGTTTTACCTTGCGCTTTCATGCTTATTTAAAGTCTTTTATTTTGTGTGCATCATCACTTGAATCTTCAAATTCCTTTCTTGCAACAAGTGGTAGACTTGCTTAGTAAACTCTATATTGGTTGCTTTTAACATGAATTTTTTTTATATATAAAACTCTGATTTATATCTATGAAAATTGTGTAATGCTAAAACTCTGATTTATTAATGGATTAGCTATGTGAACTTTTCTTTAAACAATTCAAATATTAAAACCTATTGGCTATGAAATTATAATTTGATTTAAAACGCTTAAATGTTTCCAATAATTATTATCCATGACTTCATATCTCACCATAGCGGGGGCGTACGGTTGTAGACATTAGATAACCTTTATCTCTAATCATGTCTTGTCCTTAACCGGGGAGGGTTCCAGTGGGGCCTTGCGAGGCACTGGGGGGAAAGAGTGCTAGGTTGAGTTGTGTCTAGTGTTTGCATATGGGACTAACACCCCAACCTACGACATGTTTGCAGCTCCTCATGCCCATCCATCACTTAGTACGGGGCTAGGGTGTAGACATATTGTCTGGGTAGTTTAGTTACTCGGAAATCATTTACCTTGTATTTGTATGCTACAAACTCTGATTTATGAAAATGTTGTAATACTCAAACTCTGATCTATTTCAATGAAAAATATTCTAAAACTCCTTATCACTTCCTTCTCTACAAGCTCGATCATGCTTTTATCTTATTATCAACTTTTAAGTGGTGTCTCCTTACCCGCTTTTGCTAATAACAAAAGGGGGAGAACTAACATGATAAATATAATCTGCTATCAAAATATAAAACTAACACGCATAATTAAGATGATAGCTTACATATTAGGGGAGCATTCACTTAGGGGGAGCATGTATTTAGGGGGAGCAATTCTAAATGCTAAAATCGTTAATTATCATAAGTCATCACTCTCTCACACACACACAAGTATGTTTCTTCATGCTTATATATATTAATGCTCTGATTTATCATTAATGGATTTGTTATTATCAAAAGGGAGAGTTTGTTGGAACTTGGTCTTCCGCATCTCCTAGGTTTGAGAATAACAAATCCTATGTGTATTTGATCTTGTGTGTTTAAGTGTGCAGGATAACAACGTCCACATGACTCAAGGATTACATAAGAAGGTTGCCCCCAAAGCTGAGCCATCAAATCCTAAACTCTTACTAGCGCTGGCGGTAGTACTAGCGCATGCGCTAGCTGTCGTTCGACGAACTGTTAGCGGCACTCGATGAAATGCACAGAAATGCGTTCGACAAAATTTTGCTCGACGAACTCTTAGCTGCGTTCGACGAAATTCCGATCGACGAAATATTTACTTAAGCGCAGATGCCGGGAGTACTTATAGAAGGACATAGCGCCAGGAGATATCCGATAGCGCAAGCGATAGCGAGGAGCATAGTAGGCAAGGGAGAATTGTTTCCTCGGATTGAAGATTCTGCCGCGCAGAATGTGTCTTAATATGGGATAGCGCCGGCGGTACCGATAGCGCAGGCGCTAGCGCTGAGGCTATAAAAAGGACGTCTCTTCTCTCATTTTAGACAGACATTACAGAGATTAGAGAGAGATAGAGTACTAGAATTCCAGAGGCTACCTTGGCCGAAAAGTTGATGTCCTACCAAAGTTCTGCAAACTTCTGAAGGAGAATCTCATCACGCCGGATCCAAACGAAGTCCGCTTCTATGACGCTTATTCTACAGCGGATCTTCGTCTCCAACTTCAAAAGTTCATCAAGAGGGAGTTTTTTATTTATTTTCATTTCATATTTCTTGTAAACGGTAAATGAAATCGCCTCGTGTTGGCGACTAGGTCTGGGTAGGACTTAGGGGGAAACTCACCTCGTGTTGGCGACTAGATCTAGGCTAGGTCTAGGGGGTGCTCGAGGCCACATCCGGGGAGGGGTTGGCTAGAGCTGCTTGAGGCTGAATCCGGGGAGGATAGGCTAGGGCCACCGGTTCGTGGGGATGCGAGTCGGGATAGAAAACAAAAAGAGTTTACTATTCATCGCCACCGATTTCTAGCGTCATAGAAGTCAACTTTTGTAAAACCTTATTTGATATTAATAAAGCATGTCTCTACTTTATTTCAATTGTTTTACTTGACTTTCTATTGTCTTAATTTTGCATTATTACAAAGCTTTTTCAAAATATAAATTAACTTTTTGAAAACCCTTATTCACCCCCCCCCCTCTAAGGGCGCCTACCGATCCAATAGGATTTATTTGGACTGGTTAGCACTTCTAGTCTAGGTGGTAGAAAATACACTTTTGTATTAATTGATGATTATTCTAGATATTGTTGTTGGAACATGATCTTTCGCATCTCCTAGGTTTGAGAATAACAAATTATATGTGTATTTGATCTTGTGTGTTTAAGTGTGCAATAAACAATGCCATATGACTCAAGGATAACATAAGAAGGTTGCCCCCAAGTTTGAAGCCAAAATTCCAGCATGCCCACTAGCGCCGGCGGTAGCCACTAGCGCAAGCACTATTGTTGATTTGTGCAATTTCGGGAGGCATTTTTAGAAGGCGCTAGCGGCTAGCGCAGGCGCTATCTCGACACACATGAGGAATGCTTAGTTTTCTCCAATTTGATCTTTTAGTTTTTCAAGTCTTATAAAATATAGCATAAGTTTTTAAAACCCTTATTCACACCCCCCCTCTAAGGGCGCTGATGAATTAGATTTTGTTTGCCCAGAAAGCCCGCGACCTCCTCTTATTGTTCAGTTTTCCCGATCTCAGCGGTCTCAATTTAAGTGATCGCCCAGATTGTCAGATGCCTCAACCGAAATTTTCTAAGTACCAAGCGGTCAAGACAGTGCGAGACCGCCAGCTTAAGCGGTCTGGTCGTTTTCCTTATTTTTGTTATTTGTACCCCATTTCCCTGCCTCGGCTCTCCTATACCCCGGGCAGCCCGTAGTTTTCAGTTCTGCCCGTTTGGGCAGCCCCCTCGTCTATAAATAGAGGGGTAGGGGTACCAGAAAAGGACCTTGGCTCCGAGGCTCCAGCTTACAACCTGTGTAAGCGGTCTCATTTCTTCGTGATCGCCATTTCGTGATCGATTTCCCTTTGTTCCAACATCTTCCGTCTTAGTAACCTGCACTTCGCAGTTTTCTCCCATCCCCTTTAGTGTGAATTTTGGAGGTACCATTTTTGGCACCAACAGATTTGGAATTTTCTTTTTATGGTTTGCGCAACCTTTATTTGACGAGATTAGAATTAGGCGGGTGTTTTTGAAGAGTTTCGCAAGTACTCCTACTTTGAGAAACTAACTGTTATCCTATCAAAAGATAGAAGTAATGGTCTTTTTCTTCTTTCGAAGTATTGACAATTACACCCTGACTACAACGCCGATTTCTATTGATTTTTAAAATAGAAAAGGAGAGTTTTGCACTAAATTGGTTTGAAAAGATTTTAGCTAAATTTTAATCCAAACTAATCATTTGATAAAGACAAGTATACCTTATCGTGAGTAATACATGATATTTTGTTTTAGAAAATATCGGGGTCGTATATTTTTGCGGATCGTGTTGATTATAACTACTTTGAGGAACGAACTATTATTTTATCGGAATAAGTTTTTAGTGTGGGTTTTTAAAAGCGAATGATAATAAGCGTATAACTAAAGTTCTAAACGATGAAAATAAATAGCGCCCGATGTCGAATTACCTTGAGACGAAAATAGTCTTTTTTTAGAAATAAAAGAGATGACTTTTCAAAAAAATAAAACGGCATGGCCGTGGAGGTTCCATAATTATGAATGCTCCTATCTCAAGGGTACACCCACCTGAGATTATTAATATTCGACAGAACTCTCGTTCTTTAATCGAATCTCCTTAATACTCGCTTTATGTTGTGAACCCCGCTATTGGGTTTTTATCTCCAATTCGGGAGACTTACCTCATCCTCTCTCGAGGATAGAACGCACTTCTCTTTACCCATGAGCGACCAGTCTATACGCACGAGCCTCTCGGCTAACTAGTGTACGGAAACAGAAATGAAAATCACACATCGATTATGTGGCTCCACTCAATGTTATTCTCAGGTAAACCTTAAGCTCGTTTAATTATTTTTAGAAAGAGATGTTTTAGTTTTTTAGAAAACTATTTATTTGTCCCAATGCTCTTTGACATCGTGTGCTAAAGGAAATTAGCCACTCATCGGAATGGAGACGGCATAAGTTATTAAAAAATACATGTTAATAATTTAAGCGGATATAAGCGTAAAAGAAAGAAATAAAAGACTTATATAAAAGCTGAAATGGTATCCGTCCCAACCGTCTTAAACAAGCGCTAAAAGTTCTTAGCCTCTTATCTAGGATGGGGGTGGTATAGAAATGAAATACTTATAAAAGTGCAGAAATAATATCCGTCCCAACCCTCTTAAACAAGCGCTAAAAAGTACTTAGCCTCTCATTTGAGATGGGGGTGGTATATAACAGTTATATAAAGACTGAAAATTAAAACTGAAAAGAGTGTTACACACTCAGAACCCAAAATAGGGTTTGGAAAACATTGTAAACATCACTCAGAGACTATTTGTAAACATTGTAACAATATATAAGAATATTTTGAAATAAGAAACGAATTATTTTATTGCCAAAATGAACATTACAACTAGACTATGAAAGCGAAAGTGGCTACCTAAAAATACATAAAATAACTTAAATACAAGTCCTAAACTACTCCAGACACTAGCTAACACATAAAATTCTGGATGAAAATTCCTTCAACCGAGCCCCTCTATTTATAGGAAAAAATTTATTTTTACATGCCCCTGGGTCACGGGCGTGACCTGGGGGCGTGACATTTGCTCGGCTGTAACGACCGTCTTCTCGAAGGATCCGCCGTCAAAATAAGGCTGCACACGGGCGTGGCTTGGATTGTCACGGGCGTGACATGAAATGTCACGGGCGTGACTATGGGCCGCAGACGTCAGCAGCATGGGACGTGGCTTTGGGGCGTGATGCGCTAGCGTGTCACGGTCGTGACCTAGGGGCGTGACATGCTCGATCCGTTGGAATTTGGTTGATAGCTGGAGAGTTAGCGTTTTAAAATTACATGCCTTGGTCACGGGCGTGACTTGCTGAACACAGGCGTGACTCAGGGGCGTGTCTTAATAAAAATTGCCAAAATCTGCAAAAAACAAAAAAAAACTAAGTTAGTAAAGAAATAATGAAAAGAAGCAATTTATTCATTAATTTACATAGAAAATTCACAATATTAATTAAAACTATACTAATAACTATACTAAAAATACATATATTTTACTACTCATCAAATACCCACATACTTAAGCTTTTGCTATTCCAGAGCAAAAGTAAGAGAGATCTATACCGGATTAACATAAGTTCTAATTTTTAGCTATCGTTTTATTTTAATCATAAGAGACTGAAAAATAAAAATTCGGAGTAATAAGAGTTAAGTCCTAAATTATGCAAATGATTTAAGTAGAAAGAAATGTCTTAGCCAAAAGACTTCTTAATTAACCAAATAGCAAGCAAAATTGCAATCATTAGTAAACGAGATTAGATCGAAATTATAAGAACCTTTGTTTAAAGAAACGTGAAGGAAAAATATAGGTTACTAATTATGCTCTCAAATGATTTTTTGAATTAAAGCTAGAAACAATAATTTGGCTAAGGGAAAAGGGGTAAAAAGCCTTGGCAAAAAGAAGAGTTTTTTAATTAGGGGTGATGGTTTTTATTCGTCCACCCCTTCATTTTAGCTTTTTTGGTGTCCACTTGGTTTACGAGGGAAAACTAATTCATTTGTTTTTATTAACCCAATGCCTATGTTTACGGAATGAAATCTTATTCCCATTGACATAAGATCATTTAAAGTATTTATTGGGTGCCTATGTTTACGAAACGAATTCTTATTCCCATTGACATAAGATCTTTTCCTTCTTTTAATTTTTTATTTGCCATGCTAAATTGGTGTATACAATGGGTTTTCAAGAGAAATTCTAGAATAATAAAAAAAAAGGTTTGAGAGCAAGCTTAGTAATTTGAATATTCCTAGATTCCTAAAGACATAAAGTAGGGATAATTGCAGTCTAAAGTTGTTTTGCCAACCTAATACACATGCCTCTATTTTAGCTAGTAGAAGTAGTGCTTGAAAACAAAGCCTCTATTTAAATTAAAAACACAAGATATTCTTTAAAACTTAACCCCGAACGTTTAAATCTATCGATCTTAGATAAACAAACAAATAGTAAAACTAGCGATTATGAAAAGCCACAAACAGATATTCTCGAAACTAAATGCTGGTTTTTTCTTAAGAAAAGTAAAAGTAAAGTAGGGTTTTATTATTTTTTTTGGTGTTTTGTTTGTTTTTAGGGGAAAATATTGGGGTTTTGCAAAGTTTTTTTGGATTTTTGTACTACGAAAAAGTAAAAAAAAAAGGAAAAACATGTTTTTGAAAATTTTTGTGGTTTTAATTTTTTTTTTGTAGTTTTGTTCAAGCTTATATTTACAAAACTAAGCAATATCAAATGAAGAATAAAACATGGAAAACACTAATTTTTTTTGGGAAAACTCTGATTTTGTAGTTTTTTTTTAAATTATTTTCTAAGTTATGGTAATTATGAAATAAAGCATTTTTTTTTGGAAATTTTTGTTTGTTTAAATGAAAATGGTAAAACACCCCCATACTTAAAACTCAACATTGTCCCCAATGTTGTAATGTAAGTATAAAGAAGAGAAAAAAAATAAAAGATGCAGTATAAACAAAAATAAAGAGGGAGAAAAAAGGCTTCCCTGAACTAAAACTGGCGGGGCCAAACGAAACCCTGTAAAAACATGTAAAAAGAAGAAAGCAGAATAAAATATTAGATAAATATGGGGTGCCTCCCACAAGTGCTTTGTTTACCGTCGCGTAGCTTGACGAATTTGGCGTGGTGAGATTATAAATTGGGGAAGGTTAAGGATTCGATAGTATCGCCCACTAGATCGCCCGCAATATAAAGTTTTAAACGATGCCCATTGACTTTAAATTCGCTTTGTTTAAAGAAACGTGAAGGAAAAATATAAGTTACTAATTATGCTCTCAAATGATTTTTTGAATTAAAACTAGAAACAATAATTTGGCTAAAGGAAAAGGGGTAAAAAGCCTTGGCAAAAAGAAGAGTTTTTTAATTAGGGGTGATGGTTTTTATTCGTCCACCCCTTCATTTTAGCTTTTTTGGTGTCCCCGTGGTTTACGAGGGAAAACTAATTCATTTGTTTTTATTAACCCAATGCCTATGTTTACCGAACGAAATCTTATTCCCATTGACATAAGATCATTTAAAGTATTTATTGAGTACCTATGTTTACGAAACGAATTCTTATTCCCATTGTTATAAGATCTTTTTCTTCTTTTAATTTTTTATTTGTCATGCTAAATTGGTGTATGCAATGGGTTTTCAAGAGAAATTCGAGAATAATAAAAAAAAGGTTTGAGAGCAACCTTAGTAATTTGAATGTTCCTGGATTCCTAAAGACATAAAGTAGGGATAATTGCAGTCTAAAGTTGTTTTGCCAACATAATACACATGCCTCTATTTTAACTAGTAGAAGTAGTACTTGAAAACAAAGCCTCTATTTAAATTAAAAACACAAGATATTCTTTAAAACTTAACCCCGAACGTTAAAATCTATCGATATTAGATAAACAAACAAATAGTAAAACAAGCGATTATGAAAAGCCACAAACAGATATTCTCAAAACTAAATGCTGGTTTTTTCTTAAAAAAAGTAAAAGTAAAGTAGGGTATTATTAAAAAAAATTTTGGTGTTTTGTTTGTTTTTAGGGAAAAATATTGGGGGTTTGCAAAGTTTTTTTGGATTTTTGCATTTTTGTACTACGACAAAGTAAAAAAAAGGAAAAACATGTTTTTGAAAATTTTTGTGGTTTTAATTTTTTTTTGTAGTTTTGTTCAAGCTTATATTTACAAAACTAAGCAAGATCAAATGAAGAATAAAATAGGGAAAACGCTAATTTTTTTTGGTAAAACTCTGATTTTGTAGTTTTTTTTAAATTTTTTCTAAGTTATGGTAATTATGAAATAAAACATTTTTTTTGGAAATTTTTGTTTGTTTAAATGAAAATGGTAAAACACCCCCATACTTAAAACTCAACATTGTCCCCAATGTTGTAATGTAAGTATGAAGAAGAGAAACAAAATAAAAGATGCAGTATAAACAAAAATAAAGAGGGAGCAAAAGGCTTCCCTGAACTAAAACTGGCAGGGCCAAATGAAACCCTGCAAAAATATGTAAAAAGAAGAAAGCAGAATAAAATATTAGATAAATATGGGGTGCCTCCCACAAGCGCTTTGTTTACCGTTGCGTAGCTTGACGAATTTGGCATGGTGAGATTATAAATTGGGGAAGGTTAAGGATTCGATAGTATCGCCCACTAGATCGCCCGCAATATAAAGTTTTAAACGATGCCCATTGACTTTAAATTCGCCTTTTTCCGGGTGGGAGATAAGAATGGTCCCATACGACCAAACCTCTTTGACTTCAAAGGGGCCGGACCATCGGGATTTTAGCTTACCTAGAAAAAGATGAAGGCGGGAATTATAAAGAAGGCCAAGATCGCCCGACGTAAATGTTTTGGGAAATTTTATTTTGCGATCATGGTAGAACTTAGAACGCTCCTTATAAAATTTATTACTCTCATAAACGTTCGCACGCCATTCATCGAGTTCATTTAGTTGAAATTTCTTACTCTCGGAGGCTAAGTTCGAATCGAGATTTAAAAATTTTAAGTCCAAAAAGGCGCGGTGTTCTAACTCTACCGGTAAATGACATACTTTGTCGTAGACTAAACGATAGGGCGTACAACCGATAGCGGTCTTGTACGCCGTATGATATTCCCACAGTGCGTCATCGAGTTTTAAGGAACAATCTTTCCTATTTAAAGAAACAGTTTTCTCCAAAATGCGTTTAATCTCGCGATTTACTACCTCTACTTGGCCGCTTGTTTGGGGGTGATAGGCGTTGGCGAGCTTGTGCGTGTCGCCATATTTAGATAATTTTTTTGTAAATTGGGCATTGCAGAAGTACGTACCCCCACCACTTACTATTGCGCGGGGCGTGCCGAAGCGAGAAAATAGTTTTTTCAGAAAATGGACGACGACTCGCGCGTCGTTGGTGGGCAGAGCTTGCGCTTCCGCCCACATAGAGACGTAGTCGACCTCCACTAAAATATAGCGATTATTAAAAGAAGAAGGTATGGGGCCTACAAAATCTATGCCCCACAAATCGAAGATTTCATATTCGAGAAAAAGGTTTTGGGGCATCTCGTCACGATGAGAGATGTTACCCGACCGCTGGCAGCTATCGCATTTACTCGCAAAAGTGTGAGCATCTTTAAAGAGAGTGGGACAATAAAAGCCCGCCTCTAACGCTTTTCGCGCGGTCCGGTTGGCTTGATAATGCCCTCCAGCCGGCCCCTGATGGTAGTGTCGTAATATTTGCGCACCCTCCTCGCTTGAAACATATCTTCGTATAACTTGGTCCGCGCAGACGCAAAAGAGAAAGGGGTCCTCCCAAAAGTAGTTTTTCAAGTCAGAGAAGAATTTCTTCTTTTGCTGAGTCAAAAAATCTTTTGGAAGGACCCGCGCGACTAAATAGTTCGCGTAATCTACGAACCAAGGGGTGGAAGAAGTTTTTATATTATTTAAAATTAAGAGGTGCTCCTCAGGAAATCTATCATCTATTTCGGGTTCGAGGAGCGTTGTTGTGGCAGGGTGTTCTAAACGTGAGAGGTGGTCGGCTACCAAATTCTTAGCCCCTTTCTTATCCCGGATCTCTAAATCAAATTCATGTAAAAGGATGATCCATCGAAGCAGGCGGGGCTTGGCATCTATTTTGGTCAAAAGATATTTTAGGCCGGAGTGATCAGTAAAAACGATTAATTGTGAAAGTGTTACGTGGGGCCTGAACTTATCAAAGGCAAATACGATGGCAAAAAGTTCCTTTTCCGTCGTCGTGTTGTTAGGCTGTGCAGCTGTGAGCATGCGAGAAGCATAATAGATTGGATGAAAATATTTATTAATGTGTTGGCCTAATACGACTCCTACCGCAATATCGCTTGCATAGCACATGATTTCGAACGAAAGGGACCAATCTGGCGCCACCAGAATAGGAGAGTTGATAAGTTGTTGTTTTATAAAATGAAATGCCTCTACGCAGGCGGTATCAAAAATAAATGGGGAATCCTTTTCCAGTAGGTGGGTTAGCGGTTTCGTTATTTTAGAAAAATATTGGATAAACCTCCTGTAAAAACCCGCATGGCCGAGAAAACTTCGAATAGATTTTACGTTCGAAGGTATGAGAAGTTGTTCAATTATGGCAACTTTGGCCTTATCGACCTCCATCCCCTTGGAAGAAATCTTATGGCCGAGGACTAAACCCTCTCGGACCATAAAGTTACATTTCTCCCAGTTTAAAACTAAGTTTGTCTCTTCACACCGCTGGAGAACTCTATCTAAAATTTTCAAACAGTTTTGAAAAGAGTTTCCAAAGACAGAGAAGTCAACCATAAAAACTTCCATTATATCTTCTACAAGCTCGCAAAATATCGCCAGCATACATCTTGGGAATGTAGCTGGCGCGTTGCAGAGGCCAAACGACATCCTTCGATATGCGAAGGTGCCGAAAGGGCAAGTAAAAGTTGTTTTTTCTTGGTCTTCGGGAGAAATAAGGATTTGGAAAAATCCCGAGAGACCATTAAGAAAGCAATAAAAAGGATGACCTGAGAGACGCTCCAAGATTTGATCAATAAACGGTAACGGGAAGTGGTCTTTTCTGATGGCATCATTTAGTTTTCGATAGTCGATGCACACCCTCCAACCCGTAACAGTACGAGTTGGGATCAATTCGTTCTTTGTGTTTGCCACAACCGTTATACCGCCCTTTTTAGGGATGACTTGTACGAGGCTTACCCACGTACTGTCGGATATATGTGTAACACCTCCCCTGCAATGATCATATAACATGGGTCCGGCCGGGACCCCACGACATATAACCGCCACAGCTTCAGTATTAAAAGATGATATTGACTACCCATTCTCAAAACTCAGACAACACAGCGGAAACAAACATAAAACACAGAGATTGTCCATACTACATAGGAGTCCAACTGGCCTTAAGGCCATACAAAACCACAGCCCAAATCACCAAACATTCAACACAAAAGAACGTCCCAACAAAAGAGGACAGATAATAGTTTTACCTAAACTACCTCGGCCTGCAAGCCGGTTACAACAAAATGTAATAATAAAAGTACATGAAGACAAGGTAAACACTTCATGAGGCTTTAGGCCTTTTTGGCCGGCGCGCTGGGTCCAGCCTGCGATTCTTGCCCTGCAACCAAATCACAAAGAGCGGTAAACGAGGGTCAGCTATGGCTGACCACAAACGGTGTAACAACATCCCTCCTCCCGGCCGTCCTAGCGGACCCCGGGGAACTACTTCACCCTGCAAGTCAGCACTTCGTATGCAAATGTACATAAACGGAAAACAGCATAAAAACAGGTATGAGTGTCACATACAGCATCCACGTTTCTATGTTGAGCAGATAATAAAAAGGGGCCTATCAATGCAAAATGAATGCAAACCCGGGTTTCACCCAAGGCACCCTAAAGCGTATGAATCTATCACATCATCATACATCATCATCACATCACAAACACAAGGGTACTCATCATTTCCCCGCAAGGGCATCATAACCCAAGGACAAGAGCTCTCGCTGAGACCCACCTCGCCTGGCTCACCATGCCATCGGGCTTGTCTAACAGCTCACACGCTCGGGCCGCCAACAACACACCAAGACCGATACTAAGAATTCTGGCTAACCAAAACGTCCCAAGGCCCTGGACTTACTCTCGGGACAACGTCCACCGATTGCCTCGCCTGGCGACCTTCAACGGACTCATCCGTAGCACAGACATTCTCGTCAGTCAACAATCGAAGGGACTAATCTTGCCGGGACACTCTCCACACGTGAATCTAAGTCTTCACGGGATAGCCAGTCGACCACAAAGACCAATCGCGCCTTCGCACAACACTAGGCATCACAAGCCCCATATTCCGCACATTATTTCTCCGCCCTAAACCCGCCGTAATCGGATTTTTAACAAAACCCCTAAAATGCGCGTAAATCAACATCACCGAATCGGACCAACGGCCACAAATCCGGCTTCACCCACAATGCCTAATCCGCTAACGGAGCGGATCTCTAGTGCAAATCATGTCGGGGACGGACTCAATCAACCCGATGGTTCCTTTTGAACCAAGGCGACCCGGATCCCTCTCACTCGACGGATCCGGTGCCAAAATGCAGAAAATAAAGGGATGCCAAGCACGCATCCTAAAGACCGGGAGGAGAAATGTCGTTACCTTTTGAGATCTCCTCCTAGCCATGAGAAGCTTGCAAACCAACGGTGGAGAAGAAACGCCTTGACGCCCTCTACGCGTTGCCGGTCTCGGATCGGCGATCGGAGCTCCGAAGCTCCAACAATGGTGGATCTCCCTCTTCTTCCTCCTTGCCCCCTTCTCCTTTCTCCAACCTAAGAGAGAGAAAGGACTTGGAAATATGAGGGAATAACCCCTCATCCAACCCTAAAGCCCCCCAGCGAAACATCTCAGCCGCTGGATCAAATCCCGAAATATTTTATCGGTCGGATCGTCATCCCCGCACGTTTTCGCGGAACAGAAATAAACGGGGCGCACGATCACAGGCGCACGATCACTGGTCGTGCGCGAAGAGGAGAATGGTCGTGCGATAAGCCGAGACAGAACTCCGATTCCTTGCGAGATACGCACGATCACTGGCGCACGATCACTGGTCGTGCGCGAAGAGGACAATGGTCGTGCGCAGATAACTGTTGAGGAATTTTTAGCCTATCTCGAGCGCAGCATTACCACTCCGCCTACCTCGCTGAACTACGATTTTTGGGGTGTTACAACTCCACCCCCCTTAAAAGAATTTCGTCCTCGAAATTTCAGAATTTAAACAGGAAATTCATAACGCATACCTGGAGCGAAAAGTTCCGGGAAATCCTCCCGCATCGCTTGCTCACGCTCCCAAGAGAATTCGTCTCGCCTGCAGTTGTCCCATCGCACCTTTACAAGTTTGACTTGCTTGTTACGCAACTGCCGGACTTCTGAATCCTCCACGCACACCGGGCGAACCCTCGCCCCCAAGTCCTCCATCACCGGCACCGCCGCCGCTTCGACCACGACGCTCGGCTCTACCAAAGCTATCCTCAGCACGGAGACATGGAAAACGTCATGTAATCCACTCAGCTCTGCGGACAACGCCAAAAGATAGGCTGCTTCGCCTATACGCTCCGTAGCCTCGAACGGACCCAAATATCTCGGACTCAACTTCTTGAGTCGCCGCACCCGCGAAACACCCTTGAACGGCTTGATCTTCAAGTAGACCATGTCGCCCACTGCGAACTCCACATTTCTGTGACGCGCATTAAAATACTTCGCTTGTCGATCCTGAGCAACCTTCATGCGCTCCTGGATCGTCCGCACAATCTCGCAAGCATCTTCCACCACTTGCTTTCCCAAAATCTTAGTGTCTCCCACCTCTGCCCAAGACATCGGCGTTCGACACTTCCTTCCATACAAAGCTTCGTATGGTGCCATCTTGATACTCGCCTGGAAGCTATTATTATAGGCGAACTCCACCATGAAAAGGTGGTCTTCCCAACCTTTGCCAAAGTCGAGAGCACACATCCTCAACATGTCTTCCAACGTACGGTTCGTTCGCTCCGTCTGACCATCGGTCTGCGGATGGAACGCGGTACTAAACTTGAGCTTCGTGCCTAGACTTTTCTGCACTAATTTCCAGTCCTTCGAGGTGAATCGCCCATCGCGATCACTAACGATGCTCTTCGGAATCCCGTGCAACCGCACAATGTTTCGAGCATAAATCTCCACGAGCTTCTCCACGCCATCGCCCTTCTGATTCGGAATGAAGTGGGCCACCTTCGTCAGGCGATCCACTATCACCCAAATCGCATCGTTACCTTGCTGCGATCGAGGCAAACCATGTACAAAATCCATGGAGATGTCATCGAACTTCCATTCGGGGATGGGAAAAGGCTTCAAGAACCCACCGGGCCTTTGGCACTCAGCCTTCACCAAGGCACAAGTCTGACATCGGCTCACGTACTCGGCTACATCCTGCTTCATCCCAGGCCACCAAAAAGATTTCTTCAAATCCGCGTACATATTTGTACTTCCTGGATGAACGGAGTACTTCGTAAAGTGAGCTTCAAACATCAACTCCTCGCGAAGCTTGCCGAAGCGCGGAACACAGATCCTTCCGTCTCTCCTCAGAATTCCACCAACCATCTCCAAAGTAGTGCCTTCGCTTTGCTGAGCCTCCAACACCAACTGTTGGCACTCCTCGTCCGCACTGGTCGCCTCTCGGATTCGATCCGTTATATCACACTGCATTTCAATCCAGTTCAAACGAGCTACGCTAGACTCACCTCTAGCCACACAAGAAATGTCAAGAGACTCCAAGTCTCGAATCAAACGCTCGTTATGCGCCTCCATCCAATTACCTTGCCCGGAGTACTTCCTACTCAAAGCATCCGCCACCACGTTAGCTTTACCCGACGTATATTGAATCTCCACGTCGTAGTCCCCAAGGAACTCGACCCACCTACGCTGCCGCATATTCAGGTCCTTTTGGTCTAGAAGATACCTCAAGCTTTTGTGATCTGTGAAGATCTCCACCTTCGCACCATAAACGTAGTGCCGCCACAACTTTAGCGCAAAGATTACCGCCGCCAACTCCAGATCGTGGACGGGATAGTTCTTCTCATGAGCCTTTAACTGCCTTGACCCATAAGCGATCACCTTGCTGTGCTGCACCAGCACGCAACCCAACCCGCAACCTGACGCGTCGCTGAAAATCTGAAATCCTTCCGTCCCACTAGGAAGACTAAGGATTGGAGCGGACATCAACCTTTCCTTCAGATTCTCAAATGCACGGGCACACTCCGGTGTCCATACGAACCTCTGGTCCTTGCGAGTGAGAGTGGTGAGGGGCAACACCATCCGCGAAAAGTTCTCCACGAACCTTCTGTAATAGCCGGCTAGTCCGAGGAAACTCCAGACTTCCGCCACGGTTCTCAAGACAGGCCAATCTCTAATGGCTTCAATCTTCGCTGGATCTACCGCCACCCCATCTCCACTAATTACGTGACCCAAGAAAGCCACCTTCTCGATCCAAAACTCGCATTTTGAGAACTTAGCATAAAGCTGATTCTCCCTTAGAGTCTGCAATACTTGCCTCAAGTGAGACTCATGCTCTGCCTCCGATTTTGAATACACCAAAATGTCATCAATAAACACCACCACGAACGGATCTAAGAACGGGCGAAAAACCTTGTTCATCAAATCCATGAACACAGATGGCGCGTTCGTCAGTTCGAACGGCATCACCGAAAACTCGTAGTGTCCATACCGAGTCCCAAACGCTGTCTTGGCAACGTCCTCTTCTCGAATCTTCAGCTGGTAGTACCCCGATTTCAAATCCAACTTGGAATACACCACCGACCCCACTAACTGGTCGAACAAATCATCGATTCGGGGGATCGGGTATTTATTTTTAACGGTCAATTTATTCAATTCACGATAATCGATACACAACCGCATACTTCCGTCTTTCTTCTTCACAAACAAAACCGGCGCGCTCCACGGCGAAGAGCTGGGCCTAATGTACCCTTGCTCTAACAACTCCTGCAACTGAACCTTTAACTCGACCAGTTCCTTCGGTGCCATCCTAAACGGAGGACGCGACACCGGCCTCGCACCCGGTACCAACTCTATCGAGAAGTGCATTTCACGCTGAGGAGGTGTTCCCGGAAGCTCCTCGGGGAATACATCCTCAAATTCTTTCACCACCGGAACTTCTCTAATAGCCAACTTTGTGGAGTGAGTCTCCAACAAAGCTAAGAACGCCTCGCCTCCTTGGTTTATCGCATGCCTCATTTGCATAGCGGAAATCAGGGAGCAAGCCACTCCTCTTAGGCCTTCAAACTTGGCCTCTGCTCTACCTTCACCTCTCAGGGTTACCACCTTCAACTGACAGTCGATACTAGCTCGCTGCTCCGCAAGCCAGTCCATTCCCAAGATAACATCGAATTCGGCTAGTGGTAGAATCGCTGCTACCAACACGAAATCACAATCGCCCATTTGCATCACAATGCGTCCCTTCCTCATGGTAGTCATGAACGACCCATTCGGCATACGCACACTCAGCTCCACTTCTGCCACTACGGACTCAGCACCAATCTTCCGGATAAAACTTTCCGCAAGAAAAGAGTGTGACGCCCCCGTGTCGAACAACACTCGAGAGGGGTAGCCCGAAACTAGCATGAAACCTAACCACGTGCAAGACAACATGAAAGGCCGCAACCTACATTATAGTAACAAACGAAACTTAAACCTTTCGTACCTGTCACCACATCGGGTTGACGTATCGCCTCCTGTTGCCCAAGATTATAGGCTCTAGGCTGCACTGGAGGGAACCGCGAAGCACTCGACTCCGCCGCTTTCCCCTTCTCTGCAACACTGGGACCCGAACACACCGATTGTTCTTGTCTCGGCTCTGGCCCAGCTCCGCCCTCGGTACAAAAATGGCTAATGTGACCCACCTTGCCACACTGGTAACAAGTAACCGGACCTTTGGAAAGGAAATCTCCCGAAGGTGCGCCACTTCTCTCCCCAGGCCTATTAGGACGGGGCTTCTTCTTCCATCGGCTGCCCTCGGACTTCCACTGGGGTTGAGACTGAGAAGGCTTTCCTTCTCCCTGCCTTGCCGCAACACCCTTTCGCCGTTGAGTTCGCTCCAAGTCGCTCTCCAGCGTGCGAGCGGCTTCGACCAACTCATTGAATCCGGCATTCTTCAAGGCTATGAGTGGTTGCCTTAAATTTTCCTTCAACCCTTGATAAAAGAGGTTATCTCTCTCTTCATCATCTGCCATAGTCGTACCCGCATAACGACCCAACCGAGTGAACTCTTGCAGATATTCATCCACTGTCTTCTTCCGCTGCACCAAATGCAGAAACTGCCGCTGCAGTGCTAACCTTGTTGAAGCCGGAAAGTAACGCTTTAGGAAAGCGTTTCCGAACTCCTCCATGGACGGAACACGCCCAACAAAATGTCGACCGTTATGGTTCACCCACCACAACTTCGCATCGCCCTCTAACATGAAGCTCGCAAAGTGAGACTGCCTCTTAGCTGGGGTCTCAGCTGCCTTCAAGAGCTCCTGGATCCTCGAAAGCCAATCCTCGGCATCCGTTGGAGTGCCCACTCCCTTGAATGTCAGAGGGTGGAAACTCAAGAAATACTTCATGAATCGATCACCCATCGGAATAGCTCTCTCCGCTAAAAGCTCTGCTTGCCTTACTTCGACCTCCGGTGTATCCGGCGTAGCCGCCGGAGTAACAGGAGTCGCAACTTGCACTACCGGCGTAGGAACCCGTGGCATCGCTCCAGCTTGAGCCGCTACCATTGCCTCCGCTAGCATGCGACAAAAATCAGCCGGGGACATGCCCACATTCATGAGGCCTGGAGCAGTAACACTGCTCCCCGAAGGCTCCTCTTGCCTCCTCGACGTCCCCGCATCGTCGCCAACGTCCTTTCATAAGCAAGGAAAAATAAAAGCTCATCAGGATCTAAACGCAAGACTCGAACGCAGGGATACTCATGATCCCGCACAATACTCCTATGTGGACAATCTCTTACGCGATCCAAAAACACTAGACCTCGCAAGAATACTACAACCTCGCTCTGATACCAAATTGTAACACCTCCCCTGCAATGATCATATAACATGGGTCCGGCCGGGACCCCACGACATATAACCACCACAGCTTCAGTATTAAAAGATGATATTGACTACCCATTCTCAAAACTCAGACAACACAGCGGAAACATACATAAAGCACAGAGATTGTCCATACTACATAGGAGTCCAACTGGCCTTAAGGCCATACAAAACCACAGCCCAAATCACCAAACATTCAACACAAAAGAACGTCCCAACAAAAGGGGACAGATAATAGTTTTACCTAAACTACCTCGGCCTGCAAGCCGGTTACAACAAAATGTAATAATAAAAGTGCATGAAGACAAGGTAAACACTTCATGAGGCTTTAGGCCTTTTTGGCCGGCGCGCTGGGTCCAACCTGCGATTCTTGCCCTGCAACCAAATCACAAAGAGCGGTAAACGAGGGTCAGCTATGGCTGACCACAAACAGTATAACAACATCCCTCCTCCCGGCCGTCCTAGCGGACCCCGGGGAACTACTTCACCCTGCAAGTCAGCACTTCGTATGCAAATGTACATAAACGGAAAACAGCATAAAAATAGGTATGGGTGTCACATACAACATCCACGTTTCTATGTTGAGCAGATAATAAAAAGGGGCCTATCAATGCAAAATGAATGCAAACCCGGGTTTCACCCAAGGCACCCTAAAGCGTATGAATCTATCACATCATCATACATCATCATCACATCACAAACACAAGGGTACTCATCATTTCCCCGCAAAGGCATCATAACCCAAGGCCAAGAGCTCTCGCTGAGACCCACCTCGCCTGGCTCACCATGCCATCGGGCTTGTCTAACAGCTCACACGCTCGGGCCGCCAACAACACACCAAGACCGATACTAAGAATTCTGGCTAACCAAAATGTCCCAAGGCCCTGGACTTACTCTCGGGACAACGTCCACCGATTGCCTCGCCTGGCGACCGTCAACGGACTCATCCGTAGCACAGACATTCTCGTCAGTCAACAATCGAAGGGACTAATCTTGTCGGGACACTCTCCACACGTGAATCTCAGTCTTCACGGGATAGCCAGCCGACCACAAAGACCAATCGCGCCTTCGCACAACACTAGGCATCACAAGCCCCATATTCCGCACATTATTTCTCCGCCCTAAACCCAACGTTCGTTACCACACGAAGCCACAAGGGCATCACAACGACGAGTTCGCCATAATCGGATTTCTAACAAAACCCCTAAAATGCGCGTAAATCAACATCACCGAATCGGACCAACGGCCACAAATCCGGCTTCACCCACAATGCCTAATCCGCTAACGGAGCGGATCTCTAGTGCAAATCATGTCGGGGACGGACTCAATCAACCCGATGGTTACTTTTGAACCAAGGCGACCCGGATCCCTCTCACTCGACGGATCCGGTGCCAAAATGCAGAAAATAAAGGGATGCCAAGCACGCATCCTAAAGACCGGGAGGAGAAATGTCGTTACCTTTTGAGATCTCCTCCTAGCCATGAGAAGCTTGCAAACCAACGGTGGAGAAGAAACGCCTTGACGCCCTCTACGCGTTGCCGGTCTCGGATCGGCGATCGGAGCTCCGAAGCTCCAACAATGGTGGATCTCCCTCTTCTTCCTCCTTGCCCCCTTCTCCTTTCTCCAACCTAAGAGAGAGAAAGGACTTGGAAATATGAGGGAATAACCCCTCATCCAAGCCCTAAAGCCCCCCCAGCGAAACATCTCAGCCGCTGGATCAAATCCCGAAATATTTGATCGGTCGGATCGTCATCCCCGCACGTTTTCGCGGAACAGAAATAAACAGGGCGCACGATCACAGGCGCACGATCACTGGTCGTGCGCGAAGAGGAGAATGGTCGTGCGATAAGCCGAGACAGAACTCCGATTCCTTGCGAGATACGCACGATCACTGGCGCACGATCACTGGTCGTGCGCGAAGAGGACAATGGTCGTGCGCAGAGAACTGTTGAGGAATTTTTAGCCTATCTCGAGCGCAGCATTACCACTCCGCCTACCTCGCTGAACTACAATTTTTGGGGTGTTACAATATGATAGATAATCCCCGCATCGAGGAGTTTTATAATTTCAGTCTTAACGACTTCCCGCATGTTAGGGTTATGACGTCGTTAAGGTTGAATAGTTTTGCGGGGGTTATCTTTAAGAAAAAATTTGTGGGTGCAGAATGAGGGGTTGATTCCCCTGATATCTGAAATTTGCCATACAATTACACGACGGTATTTTTTTTAAACTTCGACTAATTCGGAGATCTCCGAATCACTTTAAGTGGAAGAAATAATAACTGGAAGTTTAAAGTCTTTTTTCGAGGAAAACGTATTTCAAATTATCAGGGAGTTGTTTCAGTTCAAGGATTGGCGGTTCTTCATATGATGGTTTAATTTTTAATGCTTCTGAATCGAAGGGTTCGAATGGCGAATCTGTCGGCTTGTCGTCAAGGACAAGATAGATTCGCCAAATTTGAATTATCGAGTGCTAAAGAGAGAAATTCAGTAAGCGAAGAACATTCCTCTTCAAACGCGGGTTCCAAGTTATAACTGGAATCATCGTTCGACAGGGAGTTCCGCATCGAGGGGTTAATAAGTAAAGTAACTTCGTCGTCTCCGACCCAAAGGAGGAGGCGACCGTTACTAACATCGATTAACGAACGGGAGGTTGCGAGGAAGGGGCGACCGAGAATGATAGGCACCTCAGCATCCTCCTCTATGTCGAGGATGACAAAGTCTACCGGGAAGATAAACTTGTCGACCTTGACCAGAACATTCTCCAATACCCCTATCAGGTACTTTACCGAACGATCCGCGAGTTGCATGCTCATCTTAGTCGGGCTTGGGACGCCCAAATCGAGTTTTTTGAAAAGGGAGAAAGGCATCAAGTTGATGCTAGCGCCCAAGTCCGCTAGAGCGTACTTTATTAACATATTGCCGAAGAGGCACGGGATGGAGAATCATCCCGGGTCATTCAGTTTTAGCAGAAATTTGTTAAGGAGAACAGTCGAGCATTCCGCGTTAAGGGAAACACGCGAAACATCTTCGAGTCACTTTTTATTAGAAAGCAACTCTTTAAGATATTTTGCGTATTTCAGCATTTGAGAGAGTGCCTCGCAGAAAGGAACATTTATGTGGATTTGTTTTAAAATTTGTAAAAAAAAATTATAATGCTCGTCCTTCCGCTCGTTGTTTATTTTTGACAGATAAGGAAGGGACGGGCTAAAAACGTTCAACGCAGTCGGAATACTCGTTGAATTATCTAAAGAAGAAGAGGGTGGAGGGGTCGGTGGCGAAATATGTACCTTGGGCTCAACTCGTTTTTGGGGAGGTTACCTCCTTGCTGCTGCGAAGGTTTATGGCGTTGGCATTTTCTTAGGGGTTCGGCTCTGTGTTCCCTGGTAGAGCTCCATATGGCCGCTTAGAGACCATTTTTTGCCAGCTGTCCCACCTGATTTTCCAAGTTTTTAATTGATCTGGTAATATTCTGGATATTTGACTCGGTGGACGCAACGTATTTAGCAAAAATATCTTCGAGCGGAGAAGATTTTGGAGGTGGAGGCTGGAATCCGTTCAAAAATCCTTGCGGATTCACAACTGGGGGCCTTTGAGCATTATTAGGATTACTCCAGGAAAAATTTGGGTGGTTCCTCCAACCCGGATTATAATTATTACTATACGGATTGTTATTAGGGTTGAAGGGGGGCCTAACTGGGTTGCCTAGGTAATCTACAGTTTCTTCGACAAAATTATTATTATTATTATTATTATTATTATTATTAAGCCAAGCGGGAGTGGAGGAGGAAGTAGTCATCTCTGCCACTTGCTTACTTAACCTTTCAACTTGAGAGGCTAAGTGAAAAGTGACATCCACTTAATATATCCCAGTTGGTTTAGTAGGGCGTGATCTAGGCGCATTCCATTGATAGGCGTTCATGGCCATTTCTTCGAACAGAGCTTGAGCGGCCTCTGGGATTTTGTTGTTTAACGTTCCCCCGGCGGCTGCATCGATCATCTGCGCGTTGAGAAATTCAAACCATTATAAAACGTCTAGACCTGCAGCCAGGACGACAGTGCATGATGAGGACACCTACGTAAGAACTCCTTAAAATGCTCCCAAGTCTCGTAGAGAGACTCATAAACGAATTGAATGAAGGAGGCGATATATGTGCGTAGTTTAACAGTTTTAGACGGGGGAAAATATTTTGTAAGAATTTTCTCCGTCAATTGTGCCCACGTGGTTATGGAACCTCTGGGGAGAGAACTTAACCACGCCTTGACCTTTGTCCGCAGTGAAAATGGAAATAAGTGTAAACGAATAACGTCATCAGTAACGCCATTAATTTTAAAAGTATCACATATTTCCAAAAAACTAGAAAGGTGTAAATTCGGATCCTCATCCGGCAAACCGTCAAATTGGACTGACTGTTGTACCATTTGAATGATGCTAGATTTTATTTCAAAATTATAATTAGCCACTGTTGGGCGTGTAATACTCGATCCGGTATCTTCCAAATTCGGCCTGTCATAGTATGCCATGGTTCGTGGCGGGGCCACATCTGGAATTTGATCTGTCATAGCTTCAGTGTAAGTATATCTCCGACAGACTCTTCAGGAAATTCGAGTAATTTTTGATCACGAAGTCGGAGGCGCTCACGAAGAGTGCACTCGATTTTGAGGTCAAAAGGGATATTCGAATCGTCCGAGGAGTTTCCTCGGGTCATATACTACTAATAAAAATTATTATATATATTATTTTTGGTTTTTTTTTATTTAGTATATATATATTTTTTATATTATATATTTTTAATATATATGATAAAAGTAATAGTAATTCCTTTTTTCAAAAAATAACAACACTACTTTTCCCGGCAACGGCGCCAAAAACTTGATGATTTGGCTTTGGATTTTTCTTTTTATGCTTTGCGCAACCTTTATATGACGAGATTATAAGCAGGCGGGTGTTTTCGAAGAGTTTCGCAAGTACTCCTACTTTGCGAAACTAACCGTTATCCTATCGAAAGATAGAAGTAACAATTTTTTTCTTCTTTCGAAGTATTGACGATTACACCCTGACTACAACGCCGAATTCTATTGATTTTTAAAATAGAAAATGAGAGTTTTGCACTAAATTGGTTTGAAAAGCTTTTAGCTAAATTTTAATCCAAACTAATCATTTGATAAAGGCAAGTATACCTTATCGTGAGTAATACATGATATTTTGTTTTAGGAAATATCGGAGTCGTATATTTCCGCGGATCGTGTTGATTATAGCTACTTTGAGGAACGAACTATTATTTTATCGGAATAAGTTTTAAGTGTGGGTTTTTAAAAGCGAACGATAATAAGCGTATAACTAGAGTTCTAAACGATGATAATAAATAGCGCCCGATGTCGAATTACCTTGAGACGAAAATAATTTTTTTTAGAAATAAAAGAGATGACTTTTCAAAACATTAAAACGGCTTGGCCGTGGAGGTTCCATAATTCTGAACGCTCCTCTCTCGAGGGTACACCCATCCGAGATTATGAATATTCGACCGAACTCTCGTTCCTTAATCGAATCTCCGTAATACTCGCATTATGTTGTGAACCCCGCTATTGGGTTTTTATTTCTAATTTGGGAGACTTACCTCATCCTCTCTCGAGGGTAGAGCACACTTCTCTTTACCCGTGAGTGATCAGTCTGTACGCACGAGCCTCTCGGCTAACTAGTGTATGGAAATGGAAATGAAAACCACACATCGATTATGTGGCTCCACTCAACGTTATTCTCGGGTAAACCTTAAGCTCGTTTAATTATTTTTAGAAAACTATTTATTTGTCCCAATGCTCTTCGACATCGTGTGCTAAAGGAAATTAGCCACTCATCGGAATGGAGATGGCATAAGTTATTAAAAAATACATGTTAATAATTTAAGCGGATATAAGCGTGAAAGAAAGAAATAAAAGACTTATATAAAAGCTGAAATAGTATCCGTCCCAACCGTCTTAAACAAGCGCTAAAAAGTTCTTAGCCTCTTATCTAGGACGGGGGTGGTATAGAAATGAAATACTTATAAAAGTGCAGAAATAATATCCGTCCCAACCGTCTTAAACAAGCGCTAAAAAGTACTTAGCCTCTCATTTGAGATGGGGGTGGTATATAACAGTTATATAAAGATTGAAAATTAAAACTGAAAAGAGTGTTACACACTCAGAACCCAAAATAGGGTTTGGAAAACATCACTCAGAGACTATTTGTAAACATTATAACATTATATAAGAATATTTTGAAATAAGAAACGAACTATTTTATTGCCAAAATGAACATTACAACTAGACTATGAAAGCGAAAGTGGGTACCTAAAAATGTAGAAAATAACTTAAATACAAGTTCTAAACTACTCCAGAGACTAGCTAACATATAAAATTCTGGATGAAAATTCCTTCAGCCGAGCCCCTCTATTTATAGGCAAAAATTTATTTTTACACGCCCCTGGGTCACGGGCGTGACTTGTGGTCACGGGCGTGACCTGGGGGCGTGACATTTGATCGGCTGTAACGGCCGCTTTCTCGAAGGATCCGCCATCAAAATAAGGCTGCACACGGGCGTGGCTTGGATTGTCATGGGTGTGACTATGGGCAGCAGACGTCAGCAGCATGGGACGTGGCTTTGGAGCGTGACGCGCTAGCATGTCACGGGCGTGACTTGTGGTCACGGGCGTGACTTGTGGTCACGGGCGTGACCTTGGGGCGTGACATGCTCGATTCGTTGGAATTTGGCCGACAGCTGGAGAGTTGGCGTTTTAAAATTACATGCCTTGGTCACGGGCGTGACTTGCTTAACACGGGCGTGACTCAAGGGTGTGTCTTGACAAAAATTGCCAAAATCTGCAAAAAAAACAAAAATAAAACTAAGTTAGTAAAGAAATAATGAAAAGAAGCAATTTATTTATTAATTTACATAGAAAATTCACAATATTAATTAAAACTATACTAATAACTATACTAAAAATACATATATTTTACTACTCATCAGGCGCCTACAGATCCAATATTTGTTAGACTATATTTCTATCTTCCAAATTCGATGCATTTCTTGAGTTTACTAAACTATGCATTCGTATTCAAAATGAACTTGATTTAAAAATTAAATGCATACACTCGGGTCATGAAGGAGAATTTGTAAATGTTAAGTTTTCTTCTTTTTGTAATGATCTAGGAATTAAGCATGGATTTTTCGCTCCACGCACCCCACAACAAAATGGTAAAGTGGAGAGAAAAAATAGAACTCTTCAAGAACTAGCACACACTATGCTTTCCGAATATGGATTGCCTAGATCATTTTGGGCAGAAGCTGTTAATACTTCATGTTATGTTATTAATCGTGTCATGCTTCGCCATTCATAAAATTAACACCTTGTGAGCTTTATTTTAAAAAGAAACCTAATGTATCTTATTTTCATATTTTTGGTTGCAAATGCTTTATATTAAACACTAGAGATGCGTTAGGACGATTTGATGAAAAATGTGATGAGAGAATTTTCATTGGTTACTCTTCAACTAGTAAGGCTTATAGAATATATAACAAAAGAACTAAAACAATTAAAAAGTCTGTTCATGTAAGATTTGATGAGTTTGTTCCTTGTGTATATGCTAATCATGCAGGTAATGAAGATGAACCCCTTCCTCCTTTGGATCATGAGGATGATGAATCGCTTGGAGAAAAAGAAGAAGAAAAAGTGGAGAAAGAAGAAGAAAAAGAGGAATATATTCCTCCAAGTGTGCTACAGTTTTCAAAGGACCATGCAAGAGAGCTTGTCATTGGAGAACCATCAAAAGGGGTAACCACTCGTTCTACTTTACATGAGTCATTTTCAAAACTTTATTTTCTGAAATAGAACCAAGAAAATATTTCAATCACTTTAAATGATGATTTTTGGTTTTTAGCCATGAATGAAAAACTAAATCAATTTGAATGGAATATGGTTTGGAAACTTGTAGAGAGGCCATCTAATCATCTGGTTGCAGGTGTTAAATTGATTTTTAAAAATAAATTAGACGGTGACTCTAGAATTACAAGAAATAAAGCTAGACTAGTTGCAAAAGGATATTCTCAAATTGAAGGGGTAGATTTTGATGAAACTTTTGCACCCGTTGCTCGCCTGGAATCAATTAGAATTTTTCTTGCATTTGTGAGTTTTAAAAGATTTAAATTATTTCAAATGGATGTTAAAAGTGTATTTTTAAACGGAATTATAAAAGAAGTATATGTTAAATAACCCCCCGATTTTATTAATGAAAAATTTTCTAACATGTGTATAAGTTGGAAAAAGCGCTTTATGGTTTGAAACAAGCGCCATGTGCTTGGTATGAAACATTAACATCATTTTTGTTGGAGCACGGATTCACTATGGGAAGTGCGGATAACACACTCTTCATTAAGCATATTAATAATAATTTGATTATATTGTAAATTTATGTAGATGATATTATCTTTGGAGCCATTAATGAAGAGTTGTGCAATAAAGTAGTTTTAGTGATGAAAAATGAATTTGAAATGAGCTTGGTAGGAGAACTCACATATTTTTTAGGATTTCAAGTCATACAAAGACATTACGGTATTTTTATTTGCCAATCTAAATATGTTCATGACATTTTCAAAAGATTTGGATTTGAAAACCTAAAGTAAGTCAATACACCAATGAGTGCATCACTAAAGTTAGGAAAAGATGAAGCCGGTATTTCTATTGATCAAACATTATATAGAGGAATGATTGGATCATTATTATATTTGAGTGCATCCAGACCCGATATCATATTTGTTGTTTGTTTATGTGCTAGATTTCAAGCTAACTCCAAAGAATCACATTTAAAAATGGTTAAACAAATTTTTAGATTTCTAATCGGAACATCTAGATTAGGCTTATGGTATCCACATAATGATTCCTTTATTTTACATGGTTTTTCTGATTCGGACTGTGTTGGTTGTTTGTTAGATCGTAAGAGTACTAGTGGCATTGTGTCATTTCTTAGGCCCCTCAATTATTTCATGGCCGAGTATGAAACATAATTCTTTTGCCCTTTCCACCACCTAGGCCACACATATTGCACTAGGAAGTTGTTGTGCATAATCCTTATGGATGACTCAAACTTTAGACAAAATAACATAGAATTAAAATGTGACAACAAGAGCGCTATCGATCTTACAAACAATCCCGTACATCATTCTAGATCTAATCATATTGATGCCCGACATCATTTCATTAGGGATCATATTAAAAAGGAACATGTAATAATTTGTTTTATTGGAACTGAGTATCAACTTGCAGATATCTTTACCAAATCTCTCCCCGATGCTAAGTTCAATATGTTTAGATTAGAATTGAGAGTATTAGATATTCTAGCTTAAAATATTGAATCCGAAATTTCTCTCTTATTTTTCTGATTTTCTTGTTGTATTTTATAACTCACATAATAACAAATTATATTCAAGACAAATTAAGAGCGAAAAAACACAAAAATATGAGGTTTTCGTGAAAATCAACGTACTGTTGCTATCCCCTGACGATAGTTATTACCGCTGGCATTAGCCTGATTCTTAATATATTTGATCCCTCTCTGATTATTACCTTTCTGAAAAATTATTGTACAATATTTACACTAGTTTCAGAAAGCTTAATGTATTTTTGTTTTGATATTATCCTTAAAAATCAAAATATAAAATAAAACTTCAAAACAATTTCAAAAATACTAATTTTTTACTTTTACATTAGTTTGTTTGTTTCTGTTTTGTTATTAAAAATTAAAAAAATGATAATGCTTCATTGCCTAAATAAAGGATGATTATATTTATTACTTAGAGATTATTTACAATGTTTGATTTTACTTTCAAGTTTATTTATAACATTGTTCTTGAATATGCCATGCCTTGCGTATTTTCTTAAAATGTGCAATGAATTTGGTTGTAGAATACATGTGTAGAACTGTTTTCGCATGCATCTAAGTATGAGTAAAGTTTTATATTTGATAATGATTATCTCATTTACACCTTTTTGATAATTTACATGTGTTTTTAATCCTATTCATGCATGATTGTGTAGTATAAGAAATTATCATATTGAATTGCATGAATATATTACCAACATAACATTGAATTCTTTCTTGAAGTCTTTGTTTCCATGCACTTGTGATTAGATAAAAGTGGTATATTAAATAAAATTTCTATGTTTGCAAAAACAAGTGAATTTGGAGTCCTTGGTCACAAAATTAAAAAAAAAAATTAAAATCAAATATAAATATATGACAAGGAAAACTTCACCAAGTACTACTCACCCTCCTGATAAGTCTTAATGAGCATTATGAGGTTGAGCACCTTGGCAAGAATTATAAAGTGTCTTGTGCAAACAAAAATTTCACCACTTCTTTTTTTAAAAAAAAATTTGTGCATTGAAATTTGTGGAATTAAATTTATTTAGGTTTATTTAAAGAATGTGTTTGCCCAGAAAGCCCGCGACCTCCTCTTGCAGGTCAAATTTTTCGGTCTCAGCGGTCTCAGATTCAGTGATCGCCCAGATCGCCAGCTGCCCCCTCAATCGGATTTTTCTAAGTACCAAGCGATCAGGACAGTGCGCGACCGCAAGCTTGAGCGGTCTGACCGTTTTCCTTATTTTTGCTATTTTCGTCTCTCAACCCTGCCCTGGCTCTCCTGTATCCCGGGCAGCCCGTAGTTTTCAGTTATGCCCGTTTGGGCAGCCCCCTCGTCTATAAATAGAGGGGTAGGGGTACCAGAAAAAGGACTTTTGGCTCCGAGGCTTCAGCTTACGACTTGTGTAAGCGGTCTCACTTTTTCATGATCGCCATTTTACGATCGCTTTCTCTTTTTTCCATCATCTCCTGTCTTAGTAACCTGCACTTCACAGTTTTCTCCCATCCCTCTTAGTGTGTGAATTTTGGAGGTGCCATTTTTGGTACCAACAGAACGAACATGCGACCTTCAGATTCGAAGTGTCAGGTGAAATTCAGACTTTCAAGATGGCTGATCGCCGTAGAGGTCGTCCCTTGCGATCTCCTAGCGTTCCCCCTTCCGATCACAACCCGTTAGAAGCGCTTGAGCGCCGCTTCGAGCTTCGTGTTGAACAAGCTCTCCGCGAGGCCGCCCGAGCCAAGCAGGAGACCGCCTCTGTTCAGCAGGAGATCGCGCGGTCTCAGCAAGAGGCCGCTCGGGATCGGCAAGAAGTTGTTCAGACTCAGCAGGAGTCCGCAAAGCAGATTGAGGCCATGAACCAGGTTCTGGCCGCGATCTCCCAGAAGATCCTTCCTCAAACCTCTCAGGTCGCCACTCCTGACCGCATGGCAAGCGGTCATCCGAGCGATCACCCCGTCTTCCAGCCCGCAGCTCCTCAGTGATCTCAGCATGAGGAGTTCGCCGCCCGTCATAATTATTTCCGAGCCGCAGCCCAGGGGCCTCCTGCTCAGGCCCTGAATTTTGAAGAAGGGTTTGCTTACCCTCAAGCCCCTCCTGCTTCCTTTCTCCCTCCTCCGGGACCTTCTGAATTAGGGGAGCCTTGCCCCTTTACCGATGAGATTCGTCGGGATCCGATTCCTCATGGATTCAGAGAGCCCCGCCTTCCTGTGTATACAGGAGAGACCGACCCAATGTGTCATCTTCAAGCCTTCGAGTCTGCTGTTGCTCTCAGGACCATTTCAGATGGAGTGAGGTGCAAGCTGATGGTCACCTCCTTTGATGGGTCGGCCATGAAATGGTTCTATAAGCTATCTTGTCAATCTATCCCGAGCTTTGCTGCCCTGAGGCAAGAGCTCCTCCTAAGGTTTGCCACCGCGAAGAAAAGGAAGAGTGGTCCTGCGACCCTCTTCAAGATTAAGCAAGGCGACAACGAAACTGCAGCGCATTTTGTTGACCGCTTTCAAAAAGAGATCTTGGGAGTCAGGGATATGGATCCTGAACTTTATATGGTAGCTCTGATTAGCGGCCTGCAGGAGGGCCCTCTGAAGTTTAAAGTCACCACCAAGGAGCCTGGCTCCTATCAGGAGTTGATTAGCATTGCCAATCGCTAAATAGAAGGGGAGATTAACAACCCCACCTATGTGAGCAATTTGACCAACAGAGCCACTCAGAAAGGCTCTGCGGGATTCTACCCGGCTTCATCTTCCTCAAAGCCTCGACAAGAGCTCCCACCTCCAGCTCCGAGAGGTAAGAACTATCGCAACAACCACTTCAATCGAGGTAATCAATCTTTCCCACCTCAAGGTTCATTTCTTCAAACCCCTGCTACACCTGCTCCGCAAGCTACCCCAGTCTACCAGATTCAGTACATCCAACCTCCTCTTCTGGCCCTCCCGTCTCCTTACGATGAATCCCAAGAGTCTTTTACAGACTTTGGGGTTCCAATGAGTGAGGTACACCAAACCGTTCAGAAGCAGCCTATTTTCAAAAGGCCGGTTCCGCTGAACTCTGATCCAAGAACAAGAAATCCAACCCTCTACTGTGAGTATCATAGAGAAAGGGGTCACTTGACGGAGGACTGCAGAGCCCTCCGCTTGTTCTTGGAAAAGCTTCTGAAAGAGGGTAAAATCCCTGATCTCATTCAGAAGAGCGATCCTGCCAAAGCCTCAACCTCCAAGGCCAAGGAGGTAGCTGAGGTTCAATGGGCATGCGAGGAAGTAGATGATGTTGGCCATCTGGGCAACATCGGTTTTCCCAGCGAATGCGTGGACGCTAATGATGAGGGTGCCTTGGGCAACCTTTTCTGCATCCATGGGGGTGCAGGTCCGGAGTCCTCGAGAAAGGCAAGTCTGAAAAGAGTTTATCAATCAGAGGTTGCTGCTACCTCTTCAGCTCCGGTCCGAGGGACGGTCACTTTCGGTGATGAAGACCTTCCTCAGACCGCGAATCCCTTTGACGACGCGGCCGTCATTAAAGCTGTAATTGAAAATTACACAGTGGAGAAGATTCTGATAGACACGGGAAGCTCAGTCAACGTGCTCTTCAAACCTGCCTTCGAGGCGTTGAAGACAGGTAAATCCCTCCTATCAACTGAAGGACCCCTTTATGGTTTTTCAGGAGAGAAGAAGGAGGTAGAAGGGCTTGTCACTCTTTCCGTAATTCTGGGAGGAATAGTGAAGCTGGTCAAATTCATAGTCGTTGATGCTCCCAGTAGCTACAACGCAATCTTTGGAAGACCCTTCTTGAATGGATATCAAGTCATTGTCTCCACCTATCATCAAGCGGTGAAGTTCGCCTTGAATGGCAAACAACACCGAATCAGGAGCGACCCAAGGAAAGCTAGGGAATGCTACGTAAAGACGGTAACATGATCGTGTCTTCTCCTCCCCAAGAAGTCATGATGGCTGAATCGATTGAAGTTCCTGAACAAGTCCAAGCTGCAGAAGAAGTTGAGGAGGATGCAAGAGGTGGAGTTCGCTTAGAACCTGCCCAAGCAACTCAAGATGTTCGGATCAGCGAGGAAGATGAGAGCAAGAGCCTCTCCATCAACGCTGAATTATCTGAAGCTGACAAGAGTCGGCTCATCTCTTGCCTTCTGCAAAATCTAGATATCTTCGCTTGGTCGGCAGATGACATGCCTGGAGTGGACCCGGATGTCGCTTGCCACCATCTCAATATTGACCCAAACTTCATCCCGATCCAGCAGAAGAAGAGGCATGTTGCAACTACTCTAGTATAGCCTATCCGTGAAGAGGTAGAGAAGCTCCTGAAGGCAAAGTTCATCCAACCAATCCAATACCCAGAATGGGTGTCAAACGTTGTAATGGTAAAGAAGTCTGGTGGAAAATGGAGGATGTGTGTCGACTTTACCAAACTCAATAAAGCTTGCCCCAAGGATTGCTACCCCTTGCCTCGGATAGATTCTTTAGTTGATTCCGCGGTAGGTTATTCTTTTATGAGTTTTTTGGATGCTTTTTCAGGTTACCATCAAATCAGAATGCATAAACCAGATATACCTCATACTTCATTTATCACAAATGACGGTAGCTTCTATTATCTCGTAATGCCTTTGAGGCTAAAAAAATGCTGGAGCAACCTATCAGAAAATGATGGATACAGTTTTCAGGAGTCAAAAAGGAAGAAACCTTGAGGTATATGTTGATGACCTCTTGGTAAAAAGCAAATTATTCTCTTCTCATCTTAGAGACCTCTCGGAAACTTTTGCAACCCATCGAACTTTTAATATGAGGTTGAATCCGTTAAAGTGTGTTTTCGGGGCAAGTAAAGGAAAATTTCTGGGTCACCTCCTTACTCCAGAAGGGCTGGAACCCAATCCTGACAAAGTAAAAGCTATTCTAGAGATGCCACCTCCCAAGTCCCCCAAAGAAATTCAGCAGCTAGGAGGGAGGATGGCAGGCTTAAGTCGCTTCATCTCCCGATCAGGGGATAAGAGTGCACCTTTCTTTAAGACCCTCCGGGGAGGGAGTAAGTTCGAGTGGACGAAGGAGTGTGATGATGCTTTCACTCAGCTTAAAAAGCAATTGACATCAACCCCTTTGCTCCAAAGCCCGCGAGAGGGAGAAAATCTATTTCTGTATATGGGAGTCGGAGCCGACGCCATAAGCTCTGTTTTGGTCCGAGAGGAGAAAAAGAAGCAATTCCTAGTCTATTACGTGAGTCGAATCCTGAAGAATGCAGAGACTCGCTATCCTATTCTCGAAAAGTTGGCCCTAATGCTCGTGACTTCAGCAAGAAGATTAAGACCATGTTTTCAAGCTCATTCGATTCTAGTCGTTACTGATCTTCCATTGAAGAGTGTCTTGGAGAAACCGGAACATTCAGGGAGGCTGGCAAAGTGGACAATAGAGCTCAGTGAATTTGACATATCTTATATTCCAAGGGTGGCGATCAAAGCTCAAGTTTTAGCAGACTTCATGGTGGATACCAAAGAAGTTGAGTCTCAGAAGGGGGTCGGAGTGCCCCTTGCCTGGAAAATCTTCGTGGATGGAGCCTCAGGAAGAAACTCTTCCGGAGCTGGAGTTGTCTTAATCAATCCTAATGGGGTAAGGTTGGATCAGGCGCTGAAGTTCTACTTTCAAGTGACGAATAACCAGGCGGAATATGAGGCTTTGCTAGCCGGTCTTAAGTTTGCCAGAGAGCTGGGGATTGATGATGTCAAAGTTTTTACAGATTCTTTAGTAATGGCTTCTCAAGTGAATGGAACTTTCGAAACCAAAGATAGTATTTTAAAGCGATATCTAACTCTGGTAAAAATCGAGGTAGGAAAGTTCAAAAGCTTTGCTATTGAGCATATTCCAAGGAATGAAAACGTGGAAGCAGATGGGTTGACAAAATTTGGACTTCCCTCGGGAGGAACAACTTCAGAATTATTTCGTCCAGCAATTGAAGAAGGAGAGGTTATGGAGATTGATCAGCATCCGTCTTGGATGGATCCATTCGTTTTATATCTTTCGACGGGAAAGTTCCATTCAGCGGTAAAAGATAGGAGAAGGTTTAAACAAAAAGCAGCTAACTATTATCTTGTTGCATGAGTGCTTTATAGGAGAACTTTCCTTTCTCCACTAGCACGATGTGTCTCGGAAGAAGAGGTCCCAGTAATTCTTCAAGAAGTTCATGCAGGAGAATGCGGAAGTCACTCAGGAGCAAGAACTTTAGAGAAACGAATCCTGAGGCAAGGGTATTTTTGGCCTCAAATGAGGAAGGATGCAGAGAAGTTTGCTAAGAAATGCGTCAAGTGCCAGAAATTTGCTCCTCTCCAAAATCAGTCGGCTCAACAGCTCAAATCGATAGCAACCCCATGGCCATTTGCAGTTTGGGGGATGGATTTGATTGGGCCTTTTCCTATGGCAAGTGGGCAGCGCCGATATATTATAGTCATGATTGACTACTTCAGCAAATGGATAGAGGCAAAGGCATTGGCCAAAATTACTACCCAAGCTGTGAAGAATTTTATTTGGGGGGAGATAGTATGTCGGCACGGAATTCCAATGGCAATCATCATGGATAACGGTTCTCAGTTCAATAATTCAACTCTTATTAATTTATGTAAGCAAATTGGCATTGAGCTACGTTTCGCTTCTGTGCATCATCCTAGAAGCAATGGGCAGGTAGAGGCCGCCAACAAACTCGTCATAAATCTCTTGAAAAAGAAGGTAGAAAATGTCAGGGGCAACTGGGTAGAACAACTACCTTCCGTCTTATGGGCCTTGAGGACAACTCCAAGTTCTGCTACTGGAGAGACTCCATTCAAATTGTCATATGGTTCCGAAGCCCTTATTCCGGTGGAATTTGAAGTAAAAAGCCCAAGAGTATTATTGGCACAACAGAATCAAATTGATTGGATGGAAGGAAATGATGAGGAGCTAAAATGTAGCCTTGATTTAATTGAGGAGTTGAGAGATACGGCGATCATCAGACAAGAAGAGGTGAAAAGAAGAATGACAAGATTATTCGATAAAAACGTAAGAACCAAGGAATTTGTTGTTGGGGACTTGGTTTTGAAAAAAAGTAGATGCAGCAGCAAGAGCCGGCTCGGTTGGGAAGCTTAACCCAAACTGGGCGGGGCCATTCGTGGTAAAAAAGGTGCTGAGAAATGGTGTCTATCATCTCCAAACCCATGAGGGAGAGGAGTTGCCTCACTCTTGGAGTGGAGATGATCTCAAACTTTTCTTCTCTTAAAAAGTTCGTATTCAATCTTTTCCCATTCTATCTCTCATTTCTCTTCTTTTAAGTATTGTGCAGATACGGCCAAGACATTCATGATATACATAATGAATGACAAGTTTTAAAAACAAGTTGTTTAAAAAAAAACTTGTCTAAGTAAGACATCGACGGGTCCTACTTCATTCTCCCTCGGCTTGTTAGCTTGACGTGTAATTCTGCCAGGACCACAGATGTCGGGGAGATTTCGAATCTGTGTAGCAGTGGCTCGCCAAGCTCGAGCGGTGAAAGTTTAGGATCCCGGGTCCTAGCTGACATCTGGCACATCTTAGCAAGGAGGTCTGGGTGGCTGGCTCAGCTCTGTCATGCATTAAAAAGGACATTGTTATGGTCTTGATGATCTTCGGGGAAAGCAATGTCGGTATAAGCCTTTTCGGCATGACCACACCTGCCCTACCGATCATTTTGATCTATAACTCTCGAATATTCATTAAAACATGGTTAGGTAAGGGAGGTCGGAAACATCTATGACCGTCGTCTGAAACTCGAAACATAATCTATCAGGGAAAGCAATGTCGATATAGCCTCATCGGCATGACCACACCTGCCCTGCGGATCATTTTGAAATTCTCCCTCTCTCCTCTTCCCTCTTCTCTTTTCTACAAGGTCTTATTTACTTCTTAATACTGAGATCGAGCGGTCAGAGTTTGTGAGACCGCATGTTTCCTCTCTTCAAAGGGTGATCTACATTATTCATGATTAATGGCTTGATCTTCTCCAGGATCTGGATAAAAGTGATCGCCAATATTGATTTTCTAAAAAAGGAAGTTGGAATCGGCCTTGGTCTTTTGTGATCGCCAGACATGATCTTCTAAAGAGGCTTGGTTTTCAGAAATTGTATAAAGAGATCTTGGTTATTTGCGATCGCTGGTTCGATCTTCTCTAGGACTTGGATGGAAGTAATTGTCAGCCTTGGTTTTCAGAAAATTGTTGGAAGAGGTCTGAGTTGTTTGTGATCGCCGGCTTCATCCTCTCCAGGACTTGGGTAGAAGTGATCGTCGTGCAAGGCTTTCCAAAGATGATTGGAATCGCCATTCAGGAATCTCTTGTCTTGATAGTGATCGGTCTGATCATAATGAGATCGCAATCTAGATATCTCTTATTATTCAAAGTTACATGAGAATGCTCATGATCCTTCATTTCCTATCACTTGATAGTTGGGTTTTCTTCAAAGTGGCGGTCTGAATATATTGTGATCGCCGGGTTGATATTCATAAAAAATTGTTATCAAGAGAATCCCAACAAACGTTAATTTTCCAGTAAATGGTCTAATTTCTCTTGTTGGTTTGATAGTGATCGGTCTTATTATTCAAAGCTTTATGAGAGTGCACATGATCCTTCATTTCCCATCAAGTGATAGTTGGGTTTTTCTTCAAAGTGGCGGTCTGATTATATTGAGATCGTCGCAATGATATTCATAAAGACTTATCATCAAGAGTTCTAATTTTCTCACAGGCGGTCTGATTATGCTGAGATCGTAGAGTTATCTTTTTTATACAGCTTTAGATTTCTGTCAAGTTTCTAATATCTTCATGAACTAGAGAACGACGAAACCTAAAGCATTGAGATCGAATGCTAAATCTATTACGCTGTGATCGCATACGATAGAAGCCGTGATCGATTTATGTGAATAATATAGCAAAAATTAACACAGATAAAAGAGATTCATTCATGAACAAAATAATTTTCTATTCATTTCAAAAATTACAATGATTGGTGCGGTCAACGACCGGAGATTACATCATTTTTTCTAAAAACAAACTATTTCTTCTGCTTCTTTTTTCGGGGAGATCGCTCCTCTGACGAAGAAGCTGATCCTTCTGAGGATTCACTACTGCTATCAGATTCGCCTTTTCCAGAATCTGAGACCGCCTCCGAGATCGTCTCCTCACCCTGGATAGAAGAAGCGGGATCATCTTTATCTGGACTTCCCGCGATCTCGATAGACTCATCCTCGGTGGCCTCCCCGGTTCCTGATTCCTTGGCCTTTTTCTTCTCCTCTGCCTCCTCGATCATCTCCGCGACCTCAGGAAAGAGATCGGCAAAAGTGGTATCCTGGAAATCGGCGGTGAGACCGCCTCTTTCACGAAGGATAGCAATGGTTTTGTTTGATGCGTCTCTAACATGAGTGTACAGAGATTTGAGGTAGTCAGGATTGTGGATATCAAATGCGGTCTTCTTGAAGTTCTGAGGAAAGAAAACGGGTCAGATCGCCAGCGGTCAAGGTAAAGCAAATTTTAAAGATTACATTTTTTACTTACGTCGAAGCGGTCTTGCAGGCGCTCTGCATGCTCCAAAGATGCGCGGAGAGACCGCCCCATGTGATGATTGAGAACTAAACTTCGGACGGCCGCTTGCGAGCATATATCGGGCAGACGATCGGTCTCATGACTTAATGCCTCGTTGGCATTCTTCTTCCCGTAAAGGGCAGCAGTGACCGCGAAGGCATGATTAGTCAGCCTACCTCTCAAGAAGGGAAGATCGGTAGACACCTTCAGAGAGTCACCGGTCTCACTCCATTTCAGGAGCGGTCTCCCTTTGTTGTCTTTCAATTTCTTTCCAAAGCCTATTAAAGCAAAGGGCCCTTCTTCCAGATCGCCCTCTTCAGCGATCTCCTTCGCTTTTCTCTGGCGATCTTGGCGCAATCGTTTTTCCCTCTGAGTAAGGACCTCTCCTTTAGGAGCCACAGGGTCAACATCCGGGATGGCGAAAGAAGCTGTAGAATAAACAGTTGGTAAAGAAAGATAAAGTTATTCAGAAGCCACAGGAGACCGTGGGAATTATCAACTTACTCTCTTCAGGTGTGACCGCAACAACATCTGGCCAGATCGCCAGGTAATGAATCAGATCGAAGCGCTTGCCCGCAAGCCACTTCAAGATCGTCAGCTCCTCCTGAGAAATGAGCTTCTCTTTTCTGAAAATTCGCTCTGCTCGCGGGGAAGGCCTGCTGGGGAGACCGTCGAGATCGCCCTCAAACACCAGATACCTCTCAGTCCAAAGAGGAACCTTGTTAGGCAGATTTAGAACTTTTATACCATTGCAGCTGAAATACATCAATCCTTTAAATTCTTCTTTCTTCTGACCCTCTTTTAATATTTTAGCAGAGAAAGTTCCTCGGAAGATCGCCATGGTGATCCTTATCTTAGCCGATCTCAGGTAATTGATGAAAACATTCATCAGACCGATTGAGTTCGGTGGAAGCTGAGCCAGTACAAGGCCATAATACTCCAACACTTCAAGAATCTCCCAAGGAATGGGGATTTGAAGACCATAATAGAAGTGATCGATCGGGATGATGTACCTACCTTCATCCCCTGAGTTCAAGTCTTCGCCCTCGAACGGAATTCTGATCGCGATCTTATCATCGATCTTATGTCTCTCAATAAACGAAGAGTATTCTTCCTCCGGGATTAGCCCGTACTCGTGATCGAAGTCCAGAAAGATCTCAGCAGCTTTGGAGCGTGCGGACACCATTTTTAATGTTCGCTGATTCTGACGATCTGAGAAAATTCAAGAAGCGTAGAATAATGATCCAGGACGTGGACTATTTATAAGGTCAAAGATATTTCTTGTAATGATTACATTCTTTGAGGCCGACTGACAAACAACTTAGATCGCCGAAACTATATGAGTAAGAATAAAAGAAGGCATTATGAGCGGTCTCTTCGATTAGAGACCGCAAAATTCATAATTCTCACAAGTATAAACTTATAAAGGAGATTGCATTCACAGATTATGTAGATCGCATAACATATATCAAAGCAAAATAAAGAAAGTCATCATCAATGTCACCAATATCAAATATATTACAAACCATAAATAATATTGTTTCTAGAGATCGCAGGAGTTTAAAAAGAAGAGTGCGATCCTATTTCCTCTGTTCTTTTCTTCTTCCGATGAAAGCTGCGATATCTTGCATCTCGTTCACTCCGGACAAAGCAGATGCCAAACTATGATTTACGATCATAGCAGCTCTATGAATCTTTGATACCTCGCGATCAACTTGTTCCATGGGAATCACCATTATCTCAGAGGTCAATCTTTGATCAGGGAGACCGCTGGAAGGTCCTGCTTTCATCGACATTTGAGGACCACTCCGAAGGGTGGCGATCTCAGCAGCAAGCGCAGCAGTTTTTCCCCTATAATACTCAGCATCTTTTTCAGACCTCCGGAGGTTTCCTTCATAATCCCCGCGAATTTGCTTCACTCTAATTTCGAAGTTTGCGGTCTGAATCCGAAGGCGATCTTCCAAAGCCCGCTCGCGATCTCGCATGGTCCTCATATCCTCTAGCATCGGCCTGAGGAGCTCAGCGAACTCTGGAGGGATCGACGCTTTCCTCGGAATCTCACCTTCTTCGGGAGCCGAGCTGACACCATCATCTGCGACCGGAAGGAAATAATTAGTATCAAAAATAATTATCAAGGAAAGGAAAAGATCGCGTAGAATACTTGGCAATGTGGCGAGACCGCAGATAAATAAGTTCTTTTCAATAGCTTTTGAGACCGCAGGATCAGCGGTCAACAAAAGGCGGTCAGGACCTCTTAGACGTTCTAAATTAACTCTTTCTAATTGTCTTTTTTGAGACCGCTCGCCTTCTTTTCTTCTCCTTTTTAACTCAGCATTACTAACAAGAATATCGTCGGTTTCTATAAGAACAATCTCAGGCCTCTTTTAGGGGATATGGGTCGGAAAGCAAGATTGGGAAGGAAATCTGGCGGTCTCATGACCATCTTCGTCTTACCAGTTCGGATAATCTCCAAAGCAGCTGCGCGATCTGCTGCTCCCGAGTCCGGCTTCGAGTTCAATGACTCGAAAACATTGTGATCGCTAGATATTGCAGTCTCAGTCTCTCCTTTCTTTGCCGCCCCAACTTCTTCTCCAGCGATCTTTTTCTTCTTCTTTCTCTTCTTATCTTTTCCCTTCTTCTCAGCTAGGATAAGCTTCTTCTGTTCTTTTTCCTTTCTGGCGGTCAAAGCGGTCGCCTCTTCTTTCCTCGCCTTTTCTTCCTTGGCGATTTCCTCTTCTTTCTTCTTTCTTTCTTCTTCCCCCTCTTTCTTTCTTTTCTCTTCTTCTTCCTCTTTCTTTCTTCTCTCTTCTTCTTCCTTCTCTTTCTTTCTCCTCTCTTCTTCTTCCTTCTCTTTCTTCCTCTTCTCCTCTTCTTCCTTCTCTTTCTTCTTCTCTCCTTTTCTTTTTTCTTCTTCGGCAGCTCTCTCCTCAGCGATCTCTCGAAGTCGCGCAGCCTCGAACGGGTCCGCTGACTGCAAGAAAACAAAGGTCAAAAGGGGAAAATCGATCTCAAAAGAAAAAGAAAAGGGGAAATATAGTAAAATCAATCACTTACACTAATAGATGTTTTCTCTCCAAGACCGTCGTCTCCCAAAAGTGTGTTCGCCACAATCAAATCGGTCTTCGCGGTCACGGATCTTTCATCGTCAGTTTTTCTTTGTTTGGCAGCCTGGTCAGAGGAACTCTCAACTTTCCTTTTTGAATCTTTCACAGTTTTATGATGTTCTGCGATCTGACTTCTAAGTTTTTCAGCAGAGGCCTTGGCCTTCAACATCCCGGCCCTGATCGTCTCCACGGAGGGAGCCTCTTCAGAATGGATCGCGGTCTGGCTAAGCACCTCCAGAGTTTTCTGCCGATCAAAAGTTATCTCAAAATCCAAAAAGTTCATTATAAGAGGACTTGGAGGACCACTCACCTCCTCGGCGGGGTCTACGGTCATCACTTTGGAGGCAGAAGATTTAGAAGCAGAATCCGCACTACTCTTAAGACTTTTCGCTGTTGAAGTTTTTTCAAAATCCGCGGTCTTCTTCTTGATGATCGTTTTTACTTTTAATGCAGACTTGGGGGATTTCTGCGCCTGCGCTGCTGCCTTCATTAAATCTAGGGCATCCATCTCGAAGAGAATTTTTGCTGCGATCTTGGAAAGTAGCGATCGCTCGAAATTCTTGTTTGTTGTTTTCTTCCAGGATCATCAGCCTTATGGCGGTATTTATAGCAAGAATTGCATTAATGGCGGTCGCGGTCTCGGCGGTCAAAGTTTACATTTTCGAAGTTCCAGCACAACTTAAAAATGTGCGGGGATTATGTTTGCCCGGAAAGCCCGCGACCTCCTCTTGCAGGTCAAATTTTTCGGTCTCATCGGTCTCAGATTCAGTGATCGCCCAGATCGCCATCTGCCCCTCAATCGGATTTTTCTAAGTACCAAGCGGTCAGGACAGTGCACGACCGCAAGCTTGAGCGGTCTGACCGTTTTCCTTATTTTTGCTATTTTCGTCTCTCATCTCTGCCCTGGCTCTCCTGTATCCCGGGCAGCCCGTAGTTTTCAATTCTGCCCGTTTGGGCAGCCCCCTCGTCCATAAATAGAGGGGTAGGGGTACCAGAAAAAGGACTTTTGGCTCCGAGGCTTCAGCTTACGACTTGTGTAAGCGGTCTCACTTTTTCGTGATCGCCATTTTACGATCGCTTTCTCTTTTTTCCAGCATCTCCTGTCTTAGTAACCTGCACTTCGCAGTTTTCTCCCATCCCTCTTAGTGTGTGAATTTTGGAGGTGCCATTTTTGGTACCAACAGATTGTTCTTACATTACATACTTTCATGTGGTTTGATTCATACACTTATATACTTTATCAAAACACCATTTTGAACACATCATTATCTTTTATAACACTTCCACTCATAAGAATTGGACCCTAAAGCTTACTACACTATTCTCTACAATCTTAAGTAAAAACCCAAGATAACAAAACATGATCTTTACAATGTTTATGTTTACTTGAAATATAAATTAATTTAAATTGTAAAACATATCTTTTCTTGATATTTGAAGTCTCGCTAGCTAATTTTATATTTACCAACTTCAACTAACTTGCATCTTAAAAAATCCACTTATTTGACTTAAAACTTATTATATTTTGTACTTAAAATTTTTTAAAGATGTTCAAGACGGCTTCCGCTGTGTTTACTATTTCTAAAAGTTGATATTCATCTCTACATAGTGCACAATAGTACATATTGATACTATTCTACCCCACCTCCTTTTGATAATATCAAAAGGGAGAGAATAAATTGAAGAAATCTAATCTATTATTTAGGGGGAGTAAATCTATTATTTAGAGGGAGTAAATCATAAAATGCATGTATGTATGGGGAGCATTCATATAGGGGGAGTATGCATGTTTATCACGCTTATCATATATTATAAATACTACTGTAGTTATAGTTTATTTCTTATTAGAGGATTTATTATTATCAAAATGGGGAGATTGTTGGAGCTTGAGTTCCACATCTCTTGGTTTGAGAATAATAAACTCCACAGTGTATTTGATCTTGTTTGTCGTGTGTTTATAGTATACAGGAACCATACTCCTAAAAGTGTGATGCAAAATGATAACAAAGCTCTGAATTTAGTGATATTGCAGAGCGGTAACATCTACCATTGGCGGTAGATGGGATGACGACAGAAGACTGACGACAGACGGTACCTCAACGAAGAAGTGACGTGAGCTAACGCGGAGCGTTATATCATACTGCGGCGCGGTAGGTTCACGATCCGTTGCAGTTTGAACGTTCTCCATGAATCGGGCACATTTCTACACGAACGCTAGTGCGGCGCGGTAGTGCTACAGCGGGCAGTAGTTTCCAGAGACTATGTAAAGGATGGATCTCTTTATTCTATGTTACCACTTTTGAAGCCATAACTCCAATCTTTCATGAGAGCCTTCATCCTAGAGTTACAGAGCACTCCAAACTCCATCATTGAAGAACAAAAGTGAGAAGGAGATTTCCACACGGTGATTCTTGAAGGACACACACTTCAACTCCAATGATATTCATGGCGATTCTTCATCGTCTCCTTCAGAGCTCTTTTAAATAGGGAGTTTTTGTTTCATAATTTACTTTGTATTCTTCTATTTTACTTTTGAAATGGTTGTGAATTCACAGCAAGTGTTGGCGACTAGGCCTTGCGAGGCTTAAGGGGAATTCGCCGCGGTGTGTGTGAAGACTAGGTCTAGGTGTAGATCTATGGGGAAGGCTAGAGGCCAAATCTTGGGAAGTAGGCTATAATCAGTCAGTCCATGGGAGAAGGGCCAGTAAAGAATAAAAAAGTGAATTTTATTTTATCGCCTCAATTTCAAGCGCTATTGAAATTATCATTATTGTAATTATCTTGTGAAATAAAATCAATTTTAATCTTCTCTAATTTTCTAGGATTTTATTTCATTCAAAAGTTTTTTTTAAGAAAAATAACTTCAGCAAACTTTGTGAAACGTTCTAAATTTCTGGAGAATTAGCGCCAAAGGTTAACTGTTACCGCCGGCGGTAGTGACAGAACCGATTTTCCCCTTCCAACTTTGATCTCAGAAACATTTACAAAGTATTATTCAAAAATCAAAAATCCCATATTCACCCCCCCCCCTCCCTCTAAGGGCGCCTACAAATCCAACAACATGAACCCTAATTGACCTAACCAAGACACATTTCAACCCGATTGATGTTTATGGACTCAATCCGACCAATGTGAGTCAGCCACATTGATCAAATTGACCTAGGGTCAACCTTAACCCCACTTAGCCTAATTTGATCCCTTTAGGTCAAATAGCCCAAACCCAAATCAAGTGAGCTAAGGCCTCAATTTGAGGCCCATCCTGCAACCCTAAACCTTATTACCATGCATGCCCTCAAATTTGGGGAGAAAATTGGCATGCAAAGGGGCAAATTGGAGATTTGCACCAATTTAGAAGAATCCAAGGAGGGAAAGAGGGAAGGAGTGCCAATTGGCACTCAACTCCTCCTCCAAATCCCTTCTCTGAACTTTCCCAGAGAATTCCCAGCTTTTCCTTGCAGGTGGACAGCCAAGTGGCTGGAATTGGGGAGAAAAAGGGGTGGCCAAAAATGGCCATTACTGACAATCCATGAAATAGCCCCCTCCTCTTCAATTGACCTTACCTACACTTCAGGAGACTGAGAGGAGCAAAAGCCCCCATATTGGAAGAAGAAATTGGGTCAGGTGGCCGGAATCACCATGGAACATAAAGCTTCAACACCTTCAATGGAAACCAGTGGAAATCTCCACCAATCGGTCGTGCATCAGGCATGGATTCTTCCTCTCTCCCCCTACTAATAGATCTCTATACTTTCTTGATTGAGATCTAGCTCAAATAAGCTAGATCAGGCCGTGAGTTCCTCACCAATTTCTTGATTTTACCCGCCCGACTGTAACATCCCCCAAACGACTAGACCCCTGGGTTGGTTTTGTCATGACTAGTCTTGACAAAACCCTAGGATGCACAAAGAGAACATGAGACCTTAGGCAAGTGGGTGAAGACCACATTGGTCTGAAAATAACACATTCCAATTACCCAATCTAGGGTTGGCTTTAGGGTGTCACCATGACCCATGACCCCACCATAATATGCCTAATCCATTAAGGGGTCCCTTTGTAACACCCCAATTGTCCAATCATAGAAAGAAAGGTGTTTTGAATTATGAGCTAGCGCCGACGCTAAGGGTTAGCACTGGCGGTAGTGGTGGTTTAGACGAACCACTGAGAAGAATTGATGGCTTAGACGAACTATTGGAGCTAGCGCAGGCGCTAGCACTGGCGATAGTGGCCGAACCGACCAGCGTCGTAACGTTGAGAGGCTAGCGCTGGCGGTAGCACTAGCGTCGGCGGTAGCTCAACCGACGGGATGCAGATGGAATTGGTTTTGGTTGTGAAATTCATGGCCAAGGGAGGCCAAAAGTCCTCTCAATTGATGGAGATTCATTCCCCCTATCAATTAGGAGAAGATTAAGAAGTTTTCCAACTCTTAAGGAGGATGAATTTGATGACTTTGGGGGATGACCGAAATTTTCACCTTGAATGGTGTTAATGGAGGAATCCCCAAGCTTTTCCTCCTCCCCTCCCTGTCTTGGCTCTTTAAAAGGCCTCAAGGGGTGATGGGAAGGAGTTTCCCCCACTTTCCAAAAGAAATCCACCATTTAAGCGCATATCGGCATAACACCCAAGAGCTCACGACCAACGATGGCGTACCGGTGATCGGCACGGCTACAAGCCACCACTTAGGTCCTCCCCTCCTCCTCTCTCTTAGTGGATAGATCTTATCTTGTGTTGGAGTTACCATTGTGATCTAGAAGTGGTCAAACATGTAATCTCACTGCCAACGCGATATGAGCCTGCAGGGTCGCACATAAGAGCATGTGGAGAAGTTAGAAGATTGACTGTGTTGGTAAAGGTTACCAATCACCATATAGAATCGGGGAGGTAAAGCAAATGTTGCTGTCGGAATTCGTCGGAATTCGTCGGATATGATTCGTCGGATTCGTCGGAATTCGTCGGAATTCGTCGGATTGTTCCGTGGAAACTCGACGAATTGTTACAGAAACTATAAACTCGGCAAATGTTGCCGTCTGATATGATTCGTCGGAATTCGTCGGATTGTTCCGTGGAAACTCGACGAATTGTAACAGAAACCCTAAACTTCTGTATGGACTGCGGATAGCGATTTGTCTAGGTCTTTTTATACTCCGGGTATAAATAGGATCTGTTTTAAGGCTTCAATATGCTCTTCTTACGCCTCCTGGAAGAAGACCCGACGGAAGAGTTCCGCCTCACGAACCCTAGCCGACGGAAGTGTTCCGCCGTTTCGCTCGTCTACGCAGACCTCCTTCCGGTGATCGTCGCTGTGATTGTTCTTCCTGGAGCGAACCTAGCAGTTCGTGGAAGTGCAAGGTGCAGTCGTTCTTCTCCCGGCTCGTGTGGATCACTGTAGAGACGTAGACATAATTCTACGTGAGGACTCTCGCATAGCCGCTGACATGATTCTTCTTCTTGGAGCACCTAGGTTGGATTCGATCTAACTCCACTAAGGTAATTTATGCCTAGTAGTTTTCATTACTTCTTGATTCAATGTTCATGGCCGATCCGAATCTTTTTGGGTTGTTTCTCTTTATTTCCGCTGCGCCTACATACGATGTATGGTTGTAGAAAAACCCAACAGTGGTATCAGAGGGAGGTTGTGGTCATGAATCTTGTTTCAGAAGTTAGGTTATTCCAGTACGTGCAAATCTAGGTATTTGGAAGCGTTCTAAATGTCAAGATTTCTTCCTGGAACATCAAAAGTTGATGATTTTTCCAAGGGAATTCGGTGGTGATTTTGAAAAATTTGGACGGGGCTCTACCCCGCACCCCGTTAGGGGCTCTGCCCCTAAGACCCCGCCAGGGGCACGGCCCCTTGGAACACCGCCAGGAACGTCTGGGATTTCGTGGTAATTTCTAATTGTTAGAAATTGTTGTCTCCTTAGCAGTAACCGTCCCTCAAGTGGCTAATGAACTCTTGTATTGTTTTGGATTTTGAATCCAACAATGAGAGACGAGCTTGTCTACTGCATTAAGTCGAGTTGCCTTTGCCTTTGTCCAATGCATGTAAATTTGAAGATTTGGAAGAGTTCTAAATATCCAGATTTAGCCCTTTCGTCTATCAAAGGTTGATAGTCTTATGTTGTGCACATAAGAGATGCATGTGGATTTTAGAAAATTGTTTTTCTGTTGATGTGCACATTGATCAAATGTTGATCATGGTTAAGTGTTAACTTGCTATTAAAATCCCTTCATCAAATATTAAGTGTTCGGATGCCTTCCGATGGATGACACTCTTCCTGCCTCGATCGATGAAGTGTGGGCTTGCCAAAGCAAGGTGCATTAATCTATCTTGGTAAGGGTGCGAGCGGATAATTGTGATATCCCACTGTCGACATCGGGTCTAACTTAACTAGGTGACCTCAAAGGTTGAGTGCCTAGAGGCATAGGGTTGACATGCACCATATGATGGATGCGAATAAGGAGTTATTCACCAGCCATACAAGAGTTGCATGAGGATGCAATTGGCAAGCGTTGCCTACCTAAATAACCGCATTATGAGAGGAACGCCAAAGCGGACTCGTGGTGTTGGTGAAATACGGATCTTGTCCACTAAGAGAGTAGCTCGCATGGACTCTCCGAATTGATAGTGAGGGCTATCAATTTGAATAAAATAGTGGGAGTATTTAATTGAAGTCCAAATTAAAATAAGTTGTATTTTGAAATGTTGGTACTGATTAAATTCTGCATGAATTCTTGTAGAATTTCATGGCAAGTGGTTCACATTCCACCTTGTCCCTGAGAGCTATCCTTGAGAAGGACAAGCTAAGTGGGACGAACTACATGGACTGGTATAGGAACCTGAGAATTGTTCTCAGGCAAGAGCGAAAGCTCTACGTCTTGGAAGAAGAAGCCCCCGAGGTGCCGACCGGGAACTCGTCCCGTGTTGATAAGGATGTTTATAAGAAGTATACCGATGACGCCTTAGACGTCGAGTGCCTTATGCTTGCCACCATGAACTCTGAGCTTCAGAAGCAACACGAGAACATGGGGTGCAAAAAGATTGACGAGCACCTAAAGAAAATGTTTCAAGGGCAAGCTCGTCAAGAGAGGTTCGATGTCACGAAGGCCTTATTTCAGTGCAAAATGGGAGCTCGAGACTCGGTTGGTACTCACGTACTCAAGATGATTGGGTATATAGAGAACCTGGAGAGACTGGATTTTCCTCTGGGTCAAGAGTTGGCCACAGATCTTATCCTGCAATCGTTGCCGGATAGTTATGAGCAGTTCGTCTTGAACTACAACATGAATGAAATAGACAAGACACTGCCCGAGCTCCTAGGCATGTTGCGAATTGCCGAGATAAACATGAAGAAAGCCAAGCCTGCTAGTCCCATATTGATGGTACATAAAGGCAAGGGTAAGGCCAAGGGCTTCAAGAAGACGAAGGTGGGACCTAAGTCACATCTTGAGCCCAAATCTTCTGCGCTGAAAAAGAAGAGCACCGTGAAGGAAGGGAAATGCCACCACTGTGGCAAGGCTGGTCATTGGAGGAGGAATTGTCCTTCGTACATTGACGGTCTGCGGAAAATGAAGGGAGGTATGACTTCCGCTTCGAATATTTACGTTATAGAGATAAACTTTTCTGCTCCTTCATCTTGGGTATTGGATACCGGATGTGGTTCTCACATTTGTACAAATGTGCAGGAACTGGGAAGGAGGAGATTGCTGAGTAAAGGAGAGGTGGACCTGCGCGTCGGCAATGGAGCAAGAGTTGCTGCTGTAGCCGTAGGGGTTTACCGTCTTTCTTTGCCTAGTGAGCTTGTAATAGAACTTAATAATTGTTATTATGTTCCGGCCATAACTAGAAACATTATATCCATTTCATGCTTAGACATGATTGGATTTTCTTTTATAATTAAGAATAATTATTGTTCTATATTTAAGAATGATGTTTGTTATGCTGTAGCTCAATTGTTTAATGGTCTTTATGTTTTGAACCTGGACCATCCGATCTATAATGTAGATAATAATAAAAGACTAAGAACAAATGACTCAAATCCTACATATCTCTGGCATTGTCGTTTGGGGCATATAAACGAGAAACGCATATTCAAGCTCCATAAAGATGGACTATTGGACTCATTTGATTATGAATCATTTGAGCGATGCGAGTCTTGTTTATTAGGCAAAATGACTAAAGCCCCTTTCACTGGTTATACTGAGAGGGCTGAGGATCTTTTGGGTATAGTACATAGTGATGTATGCGGACCCATGAGTTCTATGGCTAGAGGTGGGTATTTCTACTTCGTTACATTTACTGATGATTTCAGTAGATACGGATACGTGTATCTTATGAAGTGCAAATCCGAGACTTTTGAAAAGTTCAAAGAGTTTAAAAATGAAGTGGAGAACCAATTGGGTAAAAAGGTTAAAGCACTCCGATCTGATCGAGGTGGCGAATACCTGAGTCATGACTTCCGTGATCATCTGAAAGAGTGTGGTATTGTATCACAGCTCACTCCACCTAGGACACCGCAACATAATGGTGTGTCTGAGAGGAGAAATCGTACTCTGTTAGACATGGTACGGTCGATGATGAGTCATGCAGACTTGCCTGTTTCCTTTTGGGGTTTTGCTTTAGAGACTGCTGCAATGACACTGAATCGCGCTCCGACGAAAACGGTTCTAAAGACACCATATGAGATATGGACTGGGAAGCGTCCTAGTATGTCATTCATTAAAATTTGGGGTTGTGAGGCATACGTACGACGTCAAATGCCTGACAAGCTGGAACCCAAATCAGATAAGTGTTATCTAGTGGGATATCCTAAGGAAACGAAAGGATATTACTTTTACCTACCGTCTGAGGGCAAAGTGTTTGTCGCAAGGACGAGTGTCTTCTTGGAGAAAGAGTTCTTGTCAAGAAAGATGCAAAAGGTAGAACTTGAAGAAGTTCAAGAACCACAAGTAGTGAATGAACCAGAATTGGATTCTGAGCCAGGACTACAAGATGTTGTAGCTAGAGAACCTGCTCAAGAGACACAAGTCCTACGTAGATCTGGTAGACCAAGATTTGAGCCTGAGAGATATGGATTTCTCGTGTCTCAAATAGGTAATGTGTTGCTTATGGATCATGATGATGAACCAGCGACCTACCAAGAGGCTATGAATGGACCGGACTCCGACAAATGGCTTGAGGCTATGAAATCCGAAATGGACTCCATGTATACAAACCAAGTTTGGAACTTGGTGGAACCACCTGAAGGGGTACGACCCATAGGGTGCAAGTGGGTCTTCAAGAAGAAGACCGACATGGATGGGAATGTACAGACATTCAAAGGGCGACTGGTGGCTAAGGGTTTCAAGCAAATTCATGGTGTTGACTATGATGAGACCTTTCCCCTGTTGCCATGGTAAAGTCCATTAGGATATTGCTTGCTATTGCTGCGTATTATGACTACGAGATCTGGCAGATGGATGTCAAAACGGCTTTCCTAAATGAAAACCTCATTGAGGAAGTGTACATGACACAACCCGAGGGTTTTGTATCCCCAAATGAAGCCACTAAAATATGCAAGCTAAATAGGTCCATCTATGGATTGAAACAGGCCTCTAGAAGTTGGAATCTTCGTTTTGATGAGAAAATCAAAGAGTTTGGTTTTGTCAAGAATGAAGATGAACCGTGTGTTTACAAGCGAATCAGTGGGAGCATTGTTGTCTTCCTGATATTGTATGTAGATGACATACTGCTGATCGGGAATGACATACCTACCCTGAAAGTTGTTAAGAACAACCTAGGGAACTGCTTTTCTATGAAGGACTTGGGTGAAGCGACTTACATACTCGGTATTAAGATCTATAGAGATAGATCGAAGAAGTTGCTGGGTTTGACCCAGAGTACGTACATTGAGAAGGTGTTGAAGCGGTTCAACATGCTTGAGTCCAAGAAAGGATTTTTTCCCGTGTCTCATGGTGTGAATCTCTCTAAGAACCAGTGTCCAAAATCTTGTGAAGATAAGGACTGCATGAAGTTGATTCCATATGCTTCGGCAATTGGGTCAATCATGTATGCAATGTTATGTACTCGACCCGATGTCTCTTTTGCTTTGAGCATGACTAGCAGGTATCAGTCTGATCCCGGTGAATGTCACTGGATAGCCGTAAAGAATATCCTGAAGTACTTGAGAAGGACTAAGGATGTATTCTTAGTGTATGGTGGAAAGGAAGAGCTCGTTGTAAGTGGTTACACGGATGCCAGCTTCCAAACTGATAGGGATGATTCGAAGTCTCAGTCAGGGTTTGTGTTTTGCCTGAATGGAGGAGCTGTGAGCTGGAAGAGTTCCAAGCAAGAGACAGTTGCTGATACTACAACTGAGGCCGAGTATATCGCTGCGGCAAATGCAGCGAAGGAGGCTGTATGGATTAGGAAATTCATCGGCGAGCTAGATGTAGTTCCTAGCATTGTCGGTCCCGTAGTTCTCTACTGTGATAACAATGGTGCAATTGCACAATCTAAGGAACCTAGATCCCATCAGCGCTCCAAGCACATACTTCGGCGGTTCCATCTTATTCGTGAGATTGTCGAACGAGGAGATGTGAACATTTGCAGAGTGCCGACTGAGGAGAATATTGCAGATCCACTAACAAAGCCTCTCGCGCAGAGAAAGCATGATGGTCATACTAGATCAATGGGTATACGATACCTGAGTGATCAACTCTAGTGGGAGTCTTGTGGGTTGCATGTAAAATATATATTCTGTTGGCTGTTTATTATTTATTCATATGATGAATTGTGTATCAATTATTTCCTTTTACAATTAATGGCAAGTTCTTTTATTACGATATACTGTTTCTATATGATAGAATAAAATTCGTGATAAATACCCTTAGAATGTTCGCTTCCATAGGACATCAAGTACGTGACTTGAATGTGAGAGCCTATGATTTCGAAGCTTCATTCTTAAAAGGTCCCTGGTCGAGGTATCAACGTAGAAGCTAAGGGTGATGATGATACATTAAGACTAGCATGTGTGTTGACTGATGACCGGTTCTCACAGGTCATGATATTGTGATATCAAGTCATCATGTGGGTACTTGTTAGTGAACAAGTTGTACTGGACAGACCCAACCTGAGACTACTTTGTGGATTGTTACTTAAAAGTGTCACAAGTAGGTCTCATTTGACAATGGTGTTGTGGTCCTTTGACCTGAAGTCACAGCATTCATCGAGTGAGGAAGAGCGTGCTTTGATGTCATCTAAAGTCTTCCTTGAAGAAGGTTGATGATAAGGGTGGTCGTTGGGTACGTTACGAATCATTTGGGTGTTTGGGTGTGAGCAGATATGGGATTTGTCCTCCTATATAACAAGAGTTGCATCCATGGGCCCCTTGATGGAATTGGACTGAGAAATGCATGACCATGCTTGGTTGAGTCAATATGTGATATTGAGCTCACCATTCTCTGGAAGTCCGTTCTAGATCAAGAAACTTGGATTGAGCTATTATGAGGGTGACACGGTCCATGCCTCTAGTTCTTTCCGGATGTAAGGGACAAAGGGATAAAGACAACGCTGGAACATTGGTCATAAAGGCTTATGAGTTATGAACTCTTATTGCATGGGGAGCAATGATGCATTGCTAGATGTCGCTCTTATTTCTTGGGGAGCAATGATGCAATGATGCATTGCTAGATGCATTGCTAGATGTCGCTCATTGTTTGTGAGACTGTTGGAGTTACCATTGTGATCTAGAAGTGGTCAAACATGTAATCTCACTGCCAACGCGATATGAGCCTGCAGGGTCGCACATAAGAGCATGTGGAGAAGTTAGAAGATTAACTGTGTTGGTAAAGGTTACCAATCACCATATAGAATCGGGGAGGTAAAGCAAATGTTGCTGTCGGAATTCGTCGGAATTCGTCGGATATGATTCGTCGGATTCGTCGGAATTCGTCGGAATTCGTCAGATTGTTCCGTGGAAACTCGATGAATTATTACAGAAACTATAAACTCGGCAAATGTTGCCGTCTGATATGATTCGTCGGATTGTTCCGTGGAAACTCGACGAATTGTAACAGAAACCCTAAACTTCTGTATGGACTGCGGATAGTGATTTGTCTAGGTCTTTTTATGCTTCAGGTATAAATAGGATCTGTTTTAAGGGTTCAATATGCTCTTCTTACGCCTCCTGGAAGAAGACCCGACGGAAGAGTTCCGCCTCACGAACCCTAGCCGATGGAAGTGTTCCGCCGTTTCGCTCGTCTACGCAGACCTCCTTCCGGCGATCGTCGCCGTGATTGTTCTTCCTGGAGCGAACCTAGCAGTTCGTGGAAGTGCAAGGTGCAGTCGTTCTTCTCCCGGCTCGTGTGGATCACTGTAGAGACGTAGACATCATTCTACGTGAGGACTCTCGCATAGCCGCTGACAGGATTCTTCTTCTTGGAGCACCTAGGTTGGATTCGATCCAACTCCACTAAGGTAATTTATGCCTAGTAGTTTTCATTACTTCTTGATTCAATGTTCATGGCCGATCCGAATCTTTTTGGGTTGTTTCTCTATATTTCCGCTGCGCCTACAAACGATGTATGGTTGTAGAAAAACCCAACATCTTGTTGGCCGCAAGGTTTGAGGTCAATTGGCCTTGGATCGGCATGTCCGAAAGCTTGGGATCAAGCTTTACTCTTCATGCTTAAAACCTCGATTCCGGCCACCTCCGGCCGGCCAACCACCGTACATCGCCGGTCGCCACCTCAACGAAGGTGGTGGTGGCATTGGCCGACAGGAGAGCGTCTAGGTGGCCGGGAAATCACATCCCAAGTTGGTACAGGATGGGTCAATCGTGATCGTTGGCTGATTAGAGAAGATGAACTGATGCCCTCCATTTAGACAGATTATTAATTTTATGATTAGTTAACATCATATTTTCCCCTGGAAATGCATATTTAGACAGATTATTAATTTTATGATTAATTAACGTCATATTTTCCCCTGGAAATGCATATTTGTGAAACTGAAATTTGAACCTCTTGGAGGCCGTTTTAGGAAAAATAGCCAGAGACAAGAGTTGTATATCTTTATGTCTAGTTTATTTTAAAATTTATTTGAGCCGATTTGGACCACTGGTTTGACTGCAACACTCAAAGTGGTGCAACCTATACATAGGTTTGACCAGAGATTTATTTGAGTTCCCCCACTAATTCAATCATCCAAATGCTTTGAAATTTGGAGCATAGGCTAGAATTGCCCTTACTATCAACATATCCAAAAATAGGAATTTTTGAAGAACCTTTTATTATAGTTTCTGTAGAAATTTAATAAAATGTTTGTGATTTAATTTTAGGGTTTAGAGACCTCTAAACCCTTCCAAATTCTGGTGGGTGGTCCTTAGGGTCATGACATGGCTCTGGTAATAATTTCATCCCATTTGGGATTGAATTGGTAGGGTAATTAAGTAACCCAAATTTGGTCAAACTATGGTATATTAAATCAAAAGTGCACTTGATGTATTTAGATCAACCCTCATCCAAATGTTGTGAAACTTTGACCACTGACTTTTTGTCACATAAAATACCCCTACAAGTGGTTTTGGGTGGTTTGGGGAGGATGTGCCCTAGAGCCCCGGTTCAAACCGTAGGGTTGTATATTGAACCTATTGAAGGACATCGAGTCATATTTCATCGGAGATATATAGTAATCATAATTGCATGTGCATAAAGGTGGTGGGTCTTCGGTATTGACGATCATTCACACTGACGTCGATACGATGACTCGGCAAGTGTGGATTTGAACTTAGCCAAGGAAAGTCTGGTGGTCCAGCTAGTAAGAGTACGCAGGCGCTCTGTGGTGTGTTCTTCGCGTTGAGGCATACGATAGGTCTAGGTTAGTGTTGGAACAACCCTATTACTGATTTGGGATAGGATCACTATCTGTTTATTAGGTCTAAGTTGACCCCAATGTATAGTCTTAAGGGTCAAGGTTTTAGACTGTTAGAACTAAGGGAAAGATAAGTTTTCTGCGTTCGACGAACTCCATACTGCGTTCGACGAACTCAATCCTGCGTTCGACGAACGGCATGCTCCTGTGTTCGACGAACTTGCCAAGGTTCTGCGTTCGACGGACTCATTCAGCGTTCGATGAACTCCTCTCAGCGGTCGACGAAATGCTCTCAGCGGTCGACAAAAGCTCGTCTCAGCGGTTGATGAACCTCGTCTCAGCGGTCGATGAACTTCAGTCTCAGCGGTTGACCAAGTCTCAGCGGCTGACCAAGTCTCAGCGTCCGACCAAGTCTCAGTGGTCGACGAATTGGTTCAGATCTTCGAAAGATCTTCTCAGCTCAACGAATTAAATATTCCAGCTAGCTTATCTGATATTATTCCTCAGTTCGACGACCTCCAGCTTGAGATTGACGAACTCCAGATTGTGTTCGACGAAATTTGTTCAGATCGACGAATTCTTATTTCAGTTCAGAATTTCAGAGAGGATTATTTTTATTCTATTCTCTGAACTCAGATCTTCCATCAGCAACAGATCTATTCTTCCAGATAAGTAAAGATATTATATTTCCTTTTATTTATTCTCCTATTTCGAAAATAGCCGTTGACATATTCTTGGAAAAGGACACTTTCATGGAAAAGGAAAAGAAATAAAGTGTGGCAGGTTTGCAGTTCCGAGGATATCTCTTCCAGATTATTTTGTTCCTTAAATCAAGGGATTTGAATTTCAAATCAGTCAGAGATATATTATCAAAAGAAAATAAGGATGAAGATATACAGTTTTTACGACATATTACAGAACAGTGTTATTACAGTACAACAGTACCGGAAAAAGAAAAGGAAGAGGAATACAGTCGAGAGGAAAAAGAAAGAAAAAGCTAACAGATCATCTTCATCTTCTTCAAGCAGCAATTTCATTCTCAGAGAACAACAATACAAATCATCTCTCAGTTTTTCTGCTGCAAGTTCAGATCTTCAAAGAGCAACAAACAATCTGAGAAATCTTGATCTCTCAGATTCATCAGCTATCAAGGAAGATATATGTTTCAAGAGAAAGCTCCATCCTCAAGCTGTCAACAATTTCAATCAGACAGGGAGAGCTTTACAAACAACATTCCAAAAGAGTCTTCTCTCAGATTATTGACAGAGAAGAACATCTAAACCCTCTTTATCCCCTCTTGTATAGGGTTATAAATCCCTTCAAAAGTTAACCCCTTAGTGGCAGGGCACCTGAACAAAAACCCGTGGTTTGGTTAGAGCACCTGATCAAAAGCTCATTGGTGTTTGGACACCTGATCAAAAATCCATTGGTGATAGGGCACCTGATCAAAAACCTAGTGGAATCCTACCAAGGGTGGTAGAAGAGTAGATGTGCCCAGTTTGATTGGGGAACAACTATAAAATCCTTGTATCCTCTGTGTTGTGATTTTCTGTGTGATGTGCTGTGTGCTGTGATTTGTTTTTATTTGTTTTATAACTCACTCAATACACATATACGTATCACTATTTTAATTCCGCTATAAAAATAAGTGAAAACTTTTTAATACTCTATTCACCCCCCTCTAGAGTAACTTTAAGATCTATCCTCACTTTCAATGGGTATCAGAGGTTGGTTGATTCTTTACAGGCTAACACCTGAATCAAAAAGATCAATTAGATCATAAATCTTTCTAAAGTTTTATTTTTGTTTTAAAACTCATGGCACAGAACAAAGAATATTCAAGCACAAGACCTCATATGTGCAATCTAAATAAGTTTACACTATGGAAGGCAAGGATCAGGTTGTACATGAATTCTATTGATGAAGATATTTTTAATGTTATTTTGACAGGACCTCCTACACCTAAAACAACAACAAGTGCTGAAACCACAACAACAAATAATGTTGTTCCACCTCCTGAGTGGACATATGCACAGAAGAAGCAGAGAAGTGTTGATGCCAAAGCTATGAACATATTGGCACAGACAATGTCTGATGACATTTTTCAAAGAGTTGTGGAATGCACTTCAGCAAGAGAAATTTGGACCTCCCTCAACAATATGATTGAAGTATCAGCAGATGAATGAAAGGACAGAAGATCTCACCTTATCTCTCAATATGAGAATTTCAAAAAGGAAGAAAATGAGACACTGGCTGATATGTACAATAGACTCAACCTCATAATTAATGAGTTGAAATCTCTAGACAAAGTGATCTCCATCACTGAAGTCAATGATAAGATCCTAATGTGCTTCCCCAACACATGAGACTCTAGGATCTGGCCAATCAAGGAAGCCAGTAGCCTTAATGAGATCTCCACTGAGAGCTTGTTAGGCAAACTCAAATCCTATAAGCAGCTTATCAAATCCAGAGAAGCTGAGCAATCTACTTCATCTCCAGCATCCAAGAAGGAGAAAAGCATAGCTTTCCAAGCTACTGAAGAAGAAGAAAAAGCTCCAGGAGAAGTGGTTTATGAGCTTACTAGCCAAGAGATTCTATAAGATGGCTAGAAAGGATTTCAGAAAGAAGGATTCCAGATCAAGAGAAAAGCCAAGGTATGACAAATTAAGTTCTAAAGAAATTATTTGTTTTGGCTGCAGGAAACCTGGACACATTCTGCCTGAGTGTCCAGAGAACCAAAAGAAGGAGAAGAGAGAAGATAAAGAAGAAAAGAGGCACTCCAGCAAGTCTTCCTCCCACAAACACAAGCATAAAGGAAGAAGATTTGTAGCTGAAACATGGAGTGAAACTGAGCCAGAATCATCATCCAGCGCATCTTAAGATGAAAATGATGCAGATGAAAAGGATCAATGCTTGGTGGTTGTCTATGACTCAAGCAGTGAGTCATAACTTGCATCTTCATCCAGCTCTTCTGATGATGAAGATAATGAAGAAGAAAGAAATTTCTGCATGATGGCTATCAATGCCTCAGGACATAATTCTGATTCAATGCCTCAGGACATAATTCTGAAGAATCAGAATCAGAAGCTGACAGTGATCAGGTAATCTCAAATTTTGATTTTAATTCAATTGAATTCAAAGATGAATTCAAAGTTCTTTGCTTAGACTTAATCAAATCTGAGAAGGTAATAATCTCTCTCAGAAATAGTTGGCTGAAATGAACCAACTAAGTGAAGAAAATGCTAATCTTAAGAAAGATTTGGCTGCCTCTAGAGAACATATTATTCTCATTGAGAACAAACTATCTGAGGCCAAGAAATTTGAAGAATCCCTAAATGGGAGAAGTATCAAACTGATGGACATCACAAGCACATTGAATGCCAGATTAAGTGGCAAACTGGGCTTGGGTGCATCATCAAGTGAGCCACCTCTTATTAAGAAGAACATACATTCTACACCAATAAAATTCATTTCTGCTAAAAGCAAAGAGGCAGTATAAGTAAATAAAAATATTTCAAGCAAGGCTGTTAAGAATAAAAGAATTCAGCAGAATTCGTCGAACGGAGCTCGACAAAATGAATTCACTTTGTCGAACTGAGATTGACGAACTCTGAAGACAGATATTCAGTATAGTTATTATTCGAACGGCGCTCAACGAAAGCACTTCACTTCGTCGAACGGCGATCGACGAACTCAGCCCAGTTCGTCGAACGGAAAACATACAGAAAATCTAACGAATTTTTATTCTTCACATACTAAGAATCCTTTCACTGAGTGGATAATTCCTCCAAGGAGATATCATCCACAGGGTTATAAGGATCGGCCTGAAATGTCTTTTATTTCAGAACTTTGTGGAAAAACAAAAGGACCCAAAGTAGTCTGGGTCAATAACATCTAATGTATCAAATAAGGAGAGGAACACCACCTCTACCAGAGACATTTTGCAGGTACAAGATCACTATCTCAAGCAGTCATTTCTTCCAAGATATTCTTCAATTGTTTGAAGAATAACAACTTAATAAGTCATTGACCACCAGGATCAAACTCATTTATCTTTTGATATCAGAGACCTCAACTTATATCAGAGGACTCTCAATTGGGAAGATTATTATCAGTTACAGAAATAAAAGAATGGGTTTACACTCTCAAGATGGAGAATGCAAATGAAATTGCAAGTTCAATATCAGAAAACCAGGACTTTCAATTGGTGTCAGAATCAAACTCCCAGTAGCGGAAATAAAGGAATGGGTACACATCCTTAAGACAAAGATTGCAACAACACTATCAGAACAAATTTCTGGAAATCAGATTGCATCCTTCCTTTCCTCCTCATCCGTCCCTTCTTCTAGGGGCCTAGCTCCAGGTCTTCCTGAAACTAGGCAGGGGGAGAAGTTCTATGAAGAAGCTCCATATGATGCAGTTTTTGCTCAGGAGGAGATGTTCTATGAACTAGGCAGGGGGAGAAAGCTGAAGAAGCTCCAGTCTCAGGGGGAGATGCTCTCAGGGGGAGATGTTTTATGAAAGAGGGAGATAATGCATGAAGAAGCTACATATGTTGCAATTTCAGATGCAGTGTTTGCTTTAGCTTAATACAGATTCAGATACAGCTTTTGATATAGAAGAAGCTACAGATACAAATTCAGATAATCAGTTATTGCTACAGCTCAGTTAATCAAACCCAAAACTCAGAGAAAGACAATATCAGAATTCAGAAAGTCAGAAAGCAAGCTTTCAGAAAGACAAAAGGTTCTGATTTTTTGTTATTATTATTTCTGTTTTCAAAATGTAATGTTTCTAAACTCAGAGTATCATATTTCTTATATATCTGTTGAAATATTTATAATCTATCAGATATATACTATGTGTTTTGTTTGTTTTAATTTTTGTCAAATAGTGTCCTAACCCAAATAGGGGGAGATTGTTGGAACAACCCTATTACTGATTTGGGCTAGGATCACTATCTATTTATTAGGACTAAGTTGATCCCAATGTATATTCTGAAGGGTCAAGGTTTTAGGCTGTTAGAACTAAGGGAAAGATAAGTTTTCTGCGTTCGACGAACTCCATACTGCGTTCGACGAACTCAATCCTGCGTTCGACGAACGACATGCTCCTGTGTTGGACGAACTTGCCAAGGTTCTGCGTTCGACGAACTCATTCTGCGTTCGACAAACTCCTCTCAGCGGTCGACAAAATGATCTCAGCGATCGACGAAAGCTCATCTCAGCGGTAGATGAACCTCGTCTCAGCGGTCGATGAACTTCAGTCTCAGCGGTTGACCAAGTCTCAGCGGCTGACCAAGTCTCAGCGTTCGACCAAGTCTCAGCGGTCGACGAATTGGTTCAGATCGACGAAAGATCTTCTCAGCTCAACGAGTTAAATATTACAGCTAGCTTATCAGATATTATTCCTCAGTTCGACGACCTCCAGCTTGAGATTGACGAACTCCAGATTGTGTTTGATGAAATTTGTTCAGATCGACGAATTCTTATTTCAGTTCAGAATTTCAGACAGGATTATTTTTATTCTATTCTCTGAACTCAGATCTTCCATCGGCAACAGATCTTTTCTTCCAGATAAGTAAGGATATTATATTTCGTTTTATTTATTCCCCTATTTCAAAAATAATCGTTGACATATTCTCGGAAAAGGACACTTTCATGGAAAAGGAAAAGAAATAAAGCATTTCAGGTTTGCAGTTCCGAGGATATCTCTTCCAGATTATTTTATTCCTTAAATCAAGGGATTTGAATTTCAAATCAGTCAGAGATATATTATCAAAAGAAAATAAGGAAGAAGATATACAGTTTTTACGACATATTACATAACAGTGTTATTACAGTACAACAGTACATGAAAAAGAAAAGGAAGAGGAATACAGTCGAGAGGAAGAAGAAAGAAAAAGCTAACAGATCATCTTCATCTTCTTCAAGCAGCAATTTCATTCTCTGAGAACAACAATACGAATCATCTCTCAGTTTTTCTGTTGCAAGTTCAGATCTTCAAAGAGAAACAAACAATCTGAGAAATCTTGATCTCTCAGATTCATCAGCTATCAAGGAAGATATCTGTTTCAAGAGAAAGCTTCATCCTCAAGCTGTCAACAATTTCAATCAGACAGGGGGAGCTTTACAACAACATTCCACTAGAGACTTCTCTCAGATTATTGACAGAGAAGAACATATAAACCCTCTTTATCCCCTCTTGTACAGGGTTATAACTCCCTTCAAAAGTTAACCCCTTGGTGGTAGGGCACACTACCAGAAAATGGACTTTTAGCCAGGGCAAATTGTCGTGGCTAAAAGTCCCAAACCGTGGTTAAAGACTTTTAGCCACGGAATGGCCGTGGCGAATGTGCGTGGCTAATGCGAGCGTCGCAAAAGGTATTTGCCACGCCCACTCCGTGGCAAATACACTTTTGCGACGCCTTTTAGCCACAAAATTGAACCGTGGCTAAAGGTCCTGATTTCAACAGCTATTATCCACGATTTCCCTGTCGTGGCTAAAAGTCCATTATTAGCCACGGTATTGAACCGTGTCAAATACTTTGCAGATTTATAAAAAAAGTATTTGCCACGGTTTGACCACGTGGCAAATACTTATCAGATTTTTTTAAAAAAAGTATTTGCCAAGGTTTGAAACCGTTGCAAATACTTGTCCGAGTTATTTTTAAAAATACATATATTTGCCACGATTTGAAGGTGTGGCAAATAATTCAATGCATATACAAAAAAAACAATGTTATAAGCATACTGATTTCCTGCTATTTACACTCAAATTATATTCACGGCACAAATAATAATATTTGTGCACCAACATGTTATTGGAACACCTCGACCTAAATTTAGGGGTAGGAAGAAGACTGAAACCTAAATTTATTAGAACCTAAAAAAGATTTCATGAAATTTGAGTATGTTACCAGAAAAAGAGAGAATTCCATTATTCATCCAAACACAAATCTGATTGAAAAAGAGAGAATTCCTTCTACACCTTTTCTGCATTTTTTACCTTTCTAAACTTAAATCAAAGAAAACTGTGTCAAGCACATTGAATGTTAATGGACGTAAATGTCTGGGGCCAACTGCCGCATCCTGCTTTGGGACTAGTCATGGGATATTAGAGTACACACAAACATTACTTCTATACAAACCAAGTTATTTGACTTAGTAGAAATTGTAGCTAGAATTTCTAAACAAATCTGGTTCTCTTAAGTAGATCATACATTATTTATGCAATTCAAGGTGGATGCGTTACTCTAGTGGTCTAATAACAACATAAGAGGACACAGTTAAAAAAACTAAAAAAAATAAACTTCAATGAACAATAATTTAAAAAACAACAAGGTTTGAGAATCTTATAGATTTTAATTGTCTTAACAATGAAAACAAACAGTTTTGGTGCATATTATTGTTCACCTAAATAGTCATAGAATACCATAGTGCCCGGTACTTGAAATGAAGCACTCTTCATGAAAGAAACATAAATAAAAGACAGTCTTCAACAAGCACATAAAAAATAGATAGCCAAAATTTAAATGAAAGAAATTAACGAAGTAATTACATAGAGCAATATTAATAAATAATAGTGATACATTACATTATAAAAGAAAATTAAATCCATATAAACACTAGATTTGACAAAGTTCGAAAGAAACTTCATACAAAAAATGCAGAATGTGAAAACAAACCTATAAAAACTCACGTATTTTTCCATCTTTATCTGGGAATATGTTACATAAGTGCAGAATTCCAGCACATAGAAATGCCTGCTTACATAATTAAATTAGTAATCATGGAATAAATCATCTGACTAATAGGACTAAAAATTATTTGCTTTGACTTATCCATTACACATTCCGTAAGTTGAGTGTAAACTGCATTTTTCTTTTTTCAGATTTTACAAATACAAAATATTGCTACATATACTTAAAATTATGACAAACAAAGCAGGCATATATCAAACAGACCTGCTTTCTTTCAATAGTACTCATCTTTCCATCCTGTATAATTAGAGTAAAAAGAGGGGAATGCATTTTTTACCTTTCTATGGTAGTATGTGGACACTCCAAAAATTCCAAATGTTTTTCTTTGATCTCCTCCTGGAAATAGAATAGACCTCAAAATCTTAATAAAGCAGTGGACATCAAAATCTTAATAAAGTTTAGGATATGAAAATAAAATGGATGATGAAGAAGAAAGCAGTGGACATCAAAATCACTAACATCAAAATTATCAAAATGTATTTGAGACGTCAATACCACTAACATCAAAATCTTAACTATATGAGTACATAAAAAATATGGGACTTATCATTGTAGTAATAGAACTTGAACATAGCATGCACCAAATAAGTCTGTGCCGAAGCAGTTGAAAATAAGCGATGAAGTCAGTGCCGCAAATCAAAAGAAGTGAAGTTCAACGATTGAGCAAACAAACATTTGTCAATCTTACAATTTTTCATCAAATATATGTAAATAAATAGGGAATGCGTCAACCCCCTCATAGCGACAACTCCCTCATCAGCATAGTAATGCAAAGCCAGAATATCTCCTCCCTTCAAGTGATGCAACATGGCAAATGGGTCCCAGTAAAATTCATCCCAAACTCTCTTTTTTTCCTTGCTGGAGATATCCTCTAGGTATACCGTAAATATGCTTGTGTAAATGCATATATTATCTTAGGGTCATTTACCTGCAAAATTTTTAGGGGCTGGCCCGTATTCAAATCAGAGCCGTTAGGGTGCTGCGAAGTGCATTTTGCTCTCCCAGGCGAGCAAAACTATTCTCCCGGGGAACTTAAATTGCTCCCCCGGGTGAGCAAAATGCTCTCACATAATAATAGTTTTGCTTTCCTGACCAAGCAAATTAAAATGCATAGATGAGGTCGGGCGTTCATGAACGATGGTTCATAACCACTGCGTTCACGACCACCACCGACGTGCCGAACAGGATATAACACCATTTAATTGCATGGTTAGGCTGTACAATAATAGTTAGGTTGGTATGTGTTCAATAAAATCATCGAATCAAGGGGTAATTAATTCTCATGCATTATAGATAGCTTATATATATATGCATATTAGGATTAGAAAACAATACAAAAAAAGAAAACAATACAAAAAAAATGAAGGGGAAAAGTTACAGGAAGAGTATACCTGTGAAAGATTAAAAATGACAATACTAAAGAACTATAGGGTAAAGTCTAGTGAGACAAGGCAACAAAAAATATTGATGTGTAGACTTAAGGGAGAAAATTGATATCACAAGTTTCACTAAAAATCATTTGTAATGCAATCGATGGAAGATGAGTATGCATACCTTATGAACATGGAAAAATAAACCCTTGTTCCGTTGTTCGAAAGTGACCCTTCCAAAGAACACACAATCCTCAAATAATGAGTTAACCTGTCAAGATGAAAGACATTGTCACATGCTCCTAATTGTTAACATTTAATTTTGATTTGGGAAAATTCAAGATGCAATGTACTGATGAACTACAAAGGAATTACATCAAGTACTTGAGATGAAAAGGACCTTGGATACGGTCAGCTCCTAGGAAAACATCAAGTCTTGGGAAAACACAATTTTACCTGGATATCAAGATGCAACAAACTTTTAAGATGCAACAAACTTTTAAGAGCCTTAAGTCAACCTTCAAGACTGTATTGAACTCAGGTATCTCATTTCTATGATATGCAGCTATCAGATTCGTCGTTGCTAAGATTTCAGGGTCATTTTTGTATCTGCAAAGCAGTAAAAACCAGTTAAAATCAAGGAAAAAATACCAACAATTTCAAAAATTCACAAATACCATATAAGGAAGGAGACAAATATAGACATTATTTATCATAATGGCCATCGCAAGAGGCTGCCCTTTACCTACGAAAGCACCCAAAATAGCCACTTTGAACCCAAAAGAACCTCCCTTGATGCAACAAGTCATGCTGCAATTTAACTTCCCATATCTTCAATTAAAAACAACAAATAATGAAAGGTTCAGAAAAAAATGATAGGTTGCAATCTCATAGAAATAAGAAGAGTAGATGATGATTACATGTGAACAAAAGTACCAGTGGTTAATCACTATAGAAACATAACATATGGCAAAATTCTTAGGTCATAGTTGTACCAAAATTCCATATGTTAAAAATTCTTAGGCAAGCCATATGATGTACAAAAGTCATACCAACACAATCTCCTCCCACTGAAACACAATTGCATAATGCAGGACAAAATTTGATTAATGGCTTCAATCTCCTCCCACTGAAACATAGTGTATGCAAACCATTTTAGAATCTCCTGATTAAACTACACACAACACACACATACAAACATAAGCATGCACACATAAACAAGTACAAATATTCATTTTAGTAACACCCATACACATGCAATCACAAGCATGCACAAATGAAAACCATTTTAGAAACACCCACAAAAATGCAATTACAACCAAACAAAATCATGCACATATAAATACATAAATTTTCACCCCCACGCATATACATACACACCCATACATGCATGTACTGGATATGCAAATGCCCAAAAATCATGAATCAACCCAACTAATAAGAAGACAATACAGATGCTCCGATAATGTGAGGACTTCATTTTACAACTTCTTCAAATGAGAATAAGACAGTGGCAAAATCGGAAATGGAAGGGAACCGTTACCTTCCCAAGCGACGGATGATAGGAAGACCAAGTTAATGAGCGGGAGTAGAAGCCGATCCTCTATGGTGGGAGTAGGGAAGGCCGAGCCCCGGCGACGGATGAGGAAGGCCAAGCTCCGGCGACGAATAAGGAAGAACTAGTTAAGGATACCAAACTCCGGCGATGGATGAGGAAGACCGAGCTCCGCCAAACTTCCAACAACCGGAGGGCACAACTGGCAGCAGGGAGGCGCGCGCAAGATTGGGGAAACCCTATCGCCAGCGGGATCAGGAGGGATTCACGGGTGGGAGAAGGAAATGAGGGGGGCTGCGCTTATGGTTCGGGTTTTAAGTTTTAACTCAAAATTTTATTTCAATTTTTTGGTGTGCGATTAGCAAATTATTATGTTCTAATATCAACACCTAATTTTTATTTCCCTCAGTAATTTCATGTTTTTATAATAATCATGCTTTTATCAAATGTCCCCTTGACCCATGTCCGCAGACCGGGCTGCGGAACCCCTGAAATGTCTGCGTACATAGGGCGTTTGATATGAGGTTAGTCAATGAAACCCCAAAAAACATTACGTACGTAGGGCATTTAATACGAGGTTAGGATCTCGAAACACCCAAAAACTCTTCATGGGAGAATTTGATACGAGGTTGGAATTTCTCTCATCTTAGACTATTCGTCTAATCAGCTCATCGATGTAGTCATCTTCGCCGCTATCGCGACTCAATTCCTAATATACCTTGGAACATTCATCTAGTGCCTCATCGATGTAACCAAATTTTCCCTTGAAAATAAATATCTTGGAATGATCACAGATAACAATTGGACGAGATCATTGAGCTACAAGCCAAATAAATGCTACTTGATATGTCGACCCGAACAGTTATGTATGCTTATGGAGACATCATATTCACAGTGAACACATCGATCATATGGGTTCGTATCGTTCATAATCAAGTAAATGAGTCACATGAGCCCAACTAGCTAGACCGCTCACCGTGGGTCAAGTGGATATGCTAGACCCATTGAAAATGAGATGTTCCATGAGCAAAAAATTCCTTCTACACTTCCTAATCATCTTTAGATTTTCACACTTAAGAAATTTAGCTTTTAATTTTTACAAACACTCAAACACTCATTGTTATATGTGTGTCTTGATTGAGAATTAATTTGTAAATATATAAATAATTAAGATAATCATAACACGTGATATGATCGAATTATATGCATGCGACGCAAATTAATTATGTATGATAATTAATGTTTAAATTAATATTAATATTTTTTTGTGGTACAACAATAGTTCTGCTCTTAGTTTGAGTGCTGTTGATCTCCTCGTAGCACATGTTTTTAATTGTATGTGACACAAATTAATTAAGTACATGAGTATTAATGTTTAAATTAATATTAATATATTTACGTATATGCTATTAATAAATTAAAAAACAAATTTTTAGTCAATTATTTCATACTAATTTTTTGCCACAGCGAAAAAACCGTGGCTAATACTTCATTATTTGCCACGAATTAAAAATTGTGGCTATAATATTAGCCACGAAATAGAAAACCGTGGCTAATTATATCTTTTTCGCCACAAATTCAATAAACTGTGGCTAATGTGTTCTTTTTTGCCATGAATTTTACATCCGTGGCTAATGCGTGCTTATTAGCCACGAACCAGGGGCCGTGGCTAATACTTAACTATTAGCCACGATTTTAGACCCGTGACAAAAAAAAGTGTGGCTAAAAGTCATTTTTCTAGTAGTGGCACCTGAACAAAAACCTGTGGTTTGGTTAGAACACCTGATCAAAAGCTCCTTGGTGTTTGGACACCTGATCAAAAATCCATTGGTGATAGGGCACCTGATCAAAAACCTAGTGGAATCCTACCAAGGGTGGTAAAAGAGTAGATGTACCCAGTTTGATTGAGGAACTACTATAAAATCCTTGTGTCCTCTGTGTTGTGATTTTCTGTGTGCTGTGATTTGTTTTTATTTGTTTTATAACTCACTCAATACACATATAAGTATCACTATTTTAATTACGCTATAAAAATAAGTGAAAACTTTTTAATACTCTATTCACCCCCCCCCCCCCCCCCCCCCCCCCCTCTAGAGTAACTTTAAGATATAACCTCACTTTCAGTTAGGTAGTGTGAATACCAACCTAGAGGCGGGAGAAACCAACCCATCGCTTCCATTTTCCACTACTGGGTATCCTGGGAGTTTTGCTAGCTCTAGAAGGGGGAACTAAAGGTCTGTGCGCATAGAGTCGAAGTGTGTGAGTTGCACTTGTGTGATCATAACATTAATCAGCATAACTCTGCATGTCATAGCATAAGCATTGCATTTCAACCCCTACTCCTATCATATAAATTGATTATGAGACTTTTTATACGACAGACCTTGCTAAACGACCCCTTGGTCTATAGGTTCGATGGGCATTCCTATAAATCAATGGTTACTTTTATATTCTATACTTGTCTTTACTTACTTACTTTACTTGTTTGTTACTCTGTTTTATTTACTGCTTCAATTATATATATATATATATATACACTTGTGTAATGGTAGATATTTCTGTAGCTAGGTCGTGTCATCTGCTTTGATATATATCCCTTGCTATCCTCCGCTTCATCCCTTCCGCATAGTGCCTAGGAGCCACTAGGGGATGGGTGGTGGGAAATGAGGCTTAGTCTTTTTGACTAACGGTCAGTGGACCATATCACTTTAGGGGACCGAGGAGATGCAGCTCTACTAGAGGCCGGTGTGGATGGAGGCGGGCCAGTCTAGCATAGGAGCACCAGTCTTAGGATCTGTGAGTGTTTACTAGTAGGTTATGCTTCCGTGAGTGATTTTTTGTGAGGATTTAATGTACTGGGCATGAGCCCTTTTTATTATTACCTCTTACTTCAGTTATTATCTGTGGGCATCTTTCATTATGATCTATATTTTATGTGATGTGTACTTGAGCTTACTTTTGCTTCAATTGCACTTTTCTTCTTCTATGATTGATATGGCCGGCAGGATTGGCGTTTTGTAATGGCGACCTTCCCGAGTGTTGGTGTCACCGCAAAGCGGCGGTTCTGGGCATAAGACCCAGTTTTTGAGCGAAAAAATGGGATCTTACAAACTGGTATTAAAGCAAACCTCAATCAGAAGAAAAGAAGTCCACAAACCCTAGGACACCTCGCGCGAGTTTAGTTTGAGGACAAACTAAGCAGCGGAAGCAATGGTGTGCCCATATGGGGAATCACATGAAAAAGTCCACTTTTAACTGAACCTTTTTAGCCAAATCTCCTTACGAGTGACAAATTTTCTTTTGCCTGCGGCGAACCCTGCCCCTCAGCAGGGAATACCTCCGTTTGCAAAGATCTCTTTAGATAGTCCTTTAATCAACAAGTTAGACTCAACCTCACTAGGACACATGACTTACCATGACAATTTATACCATGCCCTTGTTTGAAATAGACCGTAAGTATAGATTTGATTAAGGTACGAGGATACCCCAAAGTGGTTAGAGGAGGAGTTTAACGCGGGAACGACCACCTAAGACATAAACTCTGATTTCCCTACTTCACATACCAATGATTATCCAAACTGATAGGACCACCTTAAGGGATTGGCACATAAAACAGAATGGTAGGGGACTTGTAGACTCAACCCTCGTACCGGTGACATGTTTACATTAAGACAACCACCATGACAAACACCGAGGGTCGGATAAGAATTCAAGTTCAGAAGAGACCCGTTTGGGATTGGGTCACATGTTGACCCTGATTAGGTTGTCGTAGAGGGTACCTTGAAGAGTCTAAAGTATGAAGTATACCAACAAGTCTCAAGATAGAACCCCAAGTCTAAGGTTGTGTGCCCTAAGGATTGTTTGCAAACTTGGGACGAATATAACATGGTGATATCAAAGATACTTAGCCCAAAATAGATAATGGCTTATCTTTTGTTTAATGGGGCTTACCTTTTGTTTATTGGGCAAATTAGTTACTGACTTGGGTTTCCCTTAGATTTAACTTAGAAAGTGTTGCGTTGTGAACATAGTGATATTGAAGTCGATCTTATTCAATGTTACTTGGGCGAAGATGGGATTCCGTAAAAGCACGTTTGGAATGGTGACCTGCAGTATTACCAGGACAATGGATAAACATCGTTGATCGAACAATGACTTGACCTTAGGTGAAGCATTAGAAATGTAAAGTTGCCAGGTTTAGTCACTTAGGGATGCAGATGCCCTTTTGGAAGTTGGGAACTGAAATTAGGGCTTGCAAGCTATAATTATATTTGAAAGTTCTTGTAGTTTTGGGCTTTCGGAAGTGATTAACTTATGATTTGTTGAAAATCACGCCCTATCATGGTAGAAAATTTTAACTACAATAATAATGATTGGTTAACATATACTCATAAAGGTTAACGAGTACACCCCCCTTAAATTTTGAGGTTAATTGGGACGCTTGACAATTTGATCGGTTCCATCAATGGTAAGAATTGGATAAGTTGTAGAGTTGAGTTGACTGATTACTCGGACGTATGTGAAGGAATAAGAATTTGAATGTGTAGAGAAAACTTTATAGAGGTGTTGTCTACCCATACAAACAAGAGCTTTAGTCACCAGAAAAATGGTGTATTTCGGAGCATGTATTTCCCCGGAATAAAGAAAGACGTCATATGTTTTGTGATGCACGGTGAGGTCTGTCGACTGGTGAAGGCCAAGTGTCTCGGGGAACTACCACAGTCACTGCCCGTGTTAGGGGTGGAAGTCAAGGATATAATTAAGGACTTCATACACAGGTTACCACATCTCCACTCTGGGCACAAGCTTATTTGGAACATCGAGGATAGATTGACCAAGGTAGCTAGGGTCACCCCGGGCAGGAAGGACGCTCCCGTTGGTGGTTGATAGGATGTGTTGAGCAGTTTGTCCATTATCGTGGTGTGCCTGGGACGACCGTGTCGGATTGGTATGGACGGGTTACATCCAAGAAGTGAAGATCAGTCCAGGCTTATCTGGGCTCTTGGTAGACGTTCTGCGCAGCTTTCCACCCTTAGAGGGACAAAGGCACATGACTCCACTATCTTTGATCCAAGATGAGGATTTAAAGGAACTCGACTCAGAATTTGTGGCGGACACAGATGCCCAGGTGCGACTGATTTGAGTTAGGATGCTGGAGGCCCAGAGCAGACAGGCCAAGTATTACATTGCATGGCATCGTCCAGTGGAGTTCCAGGTTGGAGACCAGGTGTTCTGGAAGATACGTCTGATGCATGGAGTCTGGCGAGTACGTGTGCGGAAGAAGCTCAGTTTGAGATAAATAGGGCTCTGCAGGATCCTGGAGTGGATCCAATGGTTGGCTTATAGACTGGAGCTACCGCCGGAGTTAGCTGGTTTGCATGAAGTCTTCCACGTCTCCTCTCTTAGCAAGGCTCTACTGCGACTGCAGCTGCGGGGTTCTACTATAGATGTCCTAGTAACTTATGACTGATTAGTTCACGTGGAGCCGGTCATGATAGGCAATACAACAGTGCGAGTCTTGCAGCGTAAGAAGGTTCCGCAGGTAAAAGTCATGTGGTAAATTCATGGACAAGATAAGCTTATTTGGTAACCATTGGAACTGATGCAGCTGGTACTCTTCACTTCAGGTATAAATTCAATTCTTAGGGGATGTTACGTTCAGTTACCTTCGGTGGAAACCTCGCAAGCCTAACCTGAATTTCGGGGACAAAATTATTATTTTTGTTTATTGGGATTTGTAACATCCCCCAAACGACTAGACCCCCAGGTTGGTTTTGTCATTACTAGACCATGACAAAACCCTAGGATGCGTGAAGAGAACATGAGACCTTAGGCAAGTGGGTAAAGACCGCATTGGTCTACAAATAGCACATTCTAATTACCCAATCTAGGGTTGGCTTTAGGGCGTCACCATGACTCATAACCCCACCATAACATGCCTAATCCATTATTGGGTCCCTTTGTAACACCCCAATTGTCCAATTGTAGAAAGAAATGTGTTTTGAATTATGAGATAGCATCGACGCTAAGGGCTAGCGCTGGCAGTAGTGGTGGTTTAGATGAACCGCTGAGAAGAGTTGGTGGCTTAGATGAACCGTTGGCGCTAGCGCAGGCGCTAGCACTGGCGGTAGTGGCCGAACTGATGAGCATCGTAACATCGAAAGGCTAGCGCTGGCGCTAGCACAAGCGTCGGCGGTAGCTCAACCGACGGGATGCAGATGAAATCGATTTTGGTGGTGAAATTTATGGCCAAGGGAGGCCAAAAGTCCTCCCAAATGATGGGGATTCATTCCCCCTATCAATTAGGAGAAGATTAAGAGGTTTCCAACTCTTAAGGAGGATGAATTTGATGACTTCTTGGGATGGCCGAAATTTTCACTATGAATGATGTTAATTGAGGAATCCCCAAGCTTTGCCTCCTCCCCTCCCTGAATTGGCTCTTTAAAAGGCCTCAAGGGGTGATGGGAAGGAGTTTCCCCCACTTTCCAAAAGAAATCCACCATCTAAGCGCATATCGGCATGGCACCCAAGAGCTCACGACCAACCATGGCGGACCGGCGATCGGCACGGCTACAAGACACCACTCATGTCCTCCCCTACTCCTCTCTCTTAGTGGATAGATCTTATCTTGTTGGCCGCAAGGTTTGAGGCCAATTGACCTTGGATCAGCGTGTCTGAAATCTTGGGTTCAAGCTTTACTCTTCTTGCTTAAAACCCCGATTCCGACCACCTCCGGCCGACCAACAACCGTACATCGCTGCCGCCACCTCAGCGGAGGTGGTGGTGGCATTGGACAATCGGGAGAGCGTCTAGGTGGTCGGGAAATCACCTACCAAGTTGGTACGGATGGGTTAATCCTGACCGTTGGCTGATTGAAGAAGATGAACCGATGCCCTCCATTTATACAGATTATTAATTTTATGACTAATTAACGTCATATTTTCCCCTGGAAAATGCACGTTTTTGAAATTGAAATTTGAACCCCTTGGAGGTCGTTTCTGGAAAAATGGCCAGAGACAAAAGTTGTAGATCTTTATGTCTAGTTTATTTTAAATTAATTTGAGCAAATTTGGCCCACTGGTTTGACTGCAACACTCAAAATGGTGCAACCTATACATAGGATTGACCAAAGATTGATTTGAGTGCCCCACTAATCCAGTCATCCAAATGCTTTGAAATTTGGACCATTACCCTCAACATATCTAAGAATGGGAATTTTTGAAGAACCGTTTTCTATAGTTTCTGTAGAAATTTAATAAAATTTTTGTGATTTAATTTTAGGCTCTAGAGACCTCTAAACCCTTCCAAATTTTGGTGGGTGGTCCTTAGGGTCATGACATGGCTCCGATATAAATTTCATCCCATTTGGGATTGAATTGATAGGGTAATTAAGTAACCCAAATTTAGTCAAACTATGGTAGATCAAAAGTGCACTTGATGAATTTGGGAGATCAACCCTCATCCAAATGTTGTGAAACTTTGACCACTGACTTGATGTCACATAAAATACCGCCACAAGTGGTTTTGGGTGGTTGGGAGTGGATGTGCCTTAGAACCCCGGTTCAAACCATAGGGTTGTATATTGAACCTATTGAAGGACATATGGTCATATTTCTTTGGAGATATATAGTAATCATAATTGCATGTGCATAAAGGTGGTGGGTCTTTGGTATTGACGCTCATTAACACCGACATCGATACGCTGACTCGGCAAGTATGGATTTGCACTTAGCCAAGGAAAGTTTGGTGGTCCAGCCAGTAAGAGTACGCAAGCGCTCCACGGTGTGTTCTTCACGTTGAGGCGTATGATAGGTATAGGTTAGGTAGAGTTAATACCAACCTAGAGGTGGGCGAGACCCAACCCACCGCTTTTGTTTGTCACTATGAGGGTATCCTGTGAGTTTTGATAACTCCAAAAAGGGGGAACTAAAGGTCTGTGCGCATAGAGTCAAAGTGCGTGAGTTACACTTGTGTGATTATAACATTAATCAGCATAACTCTGCATGTCATAGCATAAGCATTGCATTTCAACCCCTACCCCTATCGTAAAAATTGGTTATGAGACTTTTATACGGTAGGTCTTGCTAAACGACCCCTTGGTCTATAGGTCTGTATGGGCATTCCTATAAATCAATGGTTACTTTTCTATTCTGTACTTATCTTTACTTACTTACTTTACTTATTCGTTACTCTGCTTTATTTACTACATCAATTATATATATATATCTACACACCTGTGTAGTGGTAGATATTCCTGTAGCTAGGTTGTGTCATCTGCTTTGATATATACCCCCTTGTTATCCTCCGCTTCATCCCTCCCGCACGGTGCCTAGGAGCCACTAGGGGATGGGTGGTGGGAAACGAGGCTTAGTGTTTTTAACTAACGGTCGGTGGACCATATCTTTTTAGGGGACCGAGGAGACGCAACACTACCAGAGGCCAGTGCATATGGAGGCGGGCCAGTCTAGCACAGGAGCACCAGTCTCAGGATCCGTGAGTGTTTACTAGTAGGTTATGCTATCGCGAGTGATCTTGTGGTGAGGACTTGATGTACTGGGTATGAGCCCTTTTTATTGTTATCTCTTACTTCAGTTATTATCAGTGGACATCTTTCATTATGATCTATATTTTATGTGATGTGGACTTGAGTTTACTTTTGCTTCAATTGTACTTTTCTTCTTCTGTTATCGATATGACCGGGAGGATCGGCGTTTTGTAGTGGAGACCTTCCCGAGTGTTGATGTCACCACAAAGCGGCAGTTCTTGGTATAACACCCTATTTTGTAGCGAAAATATGGGGTCTTACACCGACCCCCTCTCATGTGATCTGTGTTGGCTGGAAGCCGCCTCCTCTCGATGGCCACCACCTCAACGAAGGAGGTGGTGGTGGTGGAGGTCGCCCATGGAGGTAATGGGGTTGGCCGAGCAATTGGCTTTCGAATCCACCCAATTGGGATCAATTCCAGCCGTCGGCTAGAGGTCAGGGATGACCAGATGTCGTCCAAAGATCCTTAAGATATGTGCTAGATCAGCTAATTGCAGGCGCATATTTATATGAAATGTTAATTGTGTAACAATAATTTTAGTATCTTCATGCTAGATTTTGAACCACTTAGATGTTGTTTTATGAAAAGTGGCCAAAGACAAGTATTGTAGCCATTGGTGTCGAGTTTCTATAAGATTTTAAATCAGACCATTTGGAGCAATACAACTCCTTCTGCACACATTTTGGTGTAGAGTGTACATAAGTGACCATATGCACTATTTTGGGTACCACCACAAACCACTCACTCAAATGAGCTAAAAATTCAGTGATGCATATGTTATGACCCAGTGCACCCCATGACCAAAAATGGTAATTTTTTGGAATAATTTTTCTCAAGTTTTGTAAAACATTTAATTAACCATGCAGGTATTAATTGGGTGAGCAAATAACCTCAAATCCTTCCAATTTTTGGTGGGTGCTTGGTTAGGTCAAAATTTGACCCTAGTCAAAAATAGAACATTTGGGTTAGTTCATGTTGGGGAAAATTCACATGCATGTTAGTTTATGAAAGGGGTGATGTGCATTTAGCACTTTCTACATGATTTTGTGATTCGCCTTGAATTCTTTGAAGTATGTTTGTGGAAAATTGTACATGCATGTGAAATGGTGATGTGAATCACCTCTGAGAGTTTAGAAGAATTTGGAAATGATTTTCCATATATTTATATTTAAATTTAATTAGTCTCACTTACCCTTTAATGAAATATTTGAGACAAAAATGATTAGGGAAAATTGCCAAACTTTAGCACATGGACATTTTGGTCAATTAACATTCCAGGATTTTTTTTTTGGAATTTTTAGAGTTTAATTATTCCCCAAAATGTCATTAATTTAATTTATCACTATTAGTTACAAATAAAATAAGTGTGACAAAATGACTTGTGAAAAATAATAAAAATTGTCAGTACCTCTCTTAGAATAAATAAAGGACCATTTATATCCACTAGAGAATTTTTGGGTATTTTTTTGATGAATCAAATATTTCATATTAACGATAATATGTTTATGGATACATTTAGTAAAATTGGATTATATGATTATTCCTGTCTGGAAAATTATGAAATTTAGTAGAAGTTTATTTTGGATATTTATAAGCTCTGAGAATTTTCCCGTATTTTTTAGTTGATTTAAACATGGTGAACCTTTGTAAATATTGTTTAGGCCCCAATTTTTTCATTATTTATTATTGGCAGTAGATAAATTAGAAAACTTACCAAATTCTGGAAATATTGATATTTGACCTAGGCAAGCCTCTGGAAAATTTTGTAGCATATATAACCATCAGAAAACAATACCTCATGTTGAATTTGGAAGTCAATAAATAATTATGAAAGGTTAAATTATTAGGCCCTTATATGGAAAATGAACAAGATTGATTATGATGACATTATTTGACATGTAGAATTTCAGAAATAAATTTGAAGTCCTTTAGAACATGATATTCATATACACTTCATGAGGGCTTTATATTACACCTAGAATCAAAGTTAGTCTACGGATAACAAAACTGCACTTAGTGACTTGGACTCCTTTTTTTATCATCATACACAGACTCGACAACCTTGGAACTATCATGTACAACATAGGATGATGGGTATGTCAATTCATCTTGGATCAATTCTCAAATTAGGATTGGGGTGCGGTTAGTAAAATGCTCGACGTTGAATTTGTTAAGTATAGAAAGAGTGGAGGAGTAGGTAGTCAACAAATAAGTGACATCATTGAGGTTCAATTAAAAATCAACGTTCTCCTAATTAGCTATAATTCACCTTAGGGATCTAAGGCAATCAGAGAGATTATGGGAGGTATGGGTAGCCACTAATATTAATAAATATCTTGAGAAAGGGAGGTTTGGTATGTCACCCCAACATACCTCCTAGTACCGCTACGAGCCCTTCACCGGGTAGACCTCGGGAAGTCCAAGTTTCACTCTAAATCATTAAGTATAACTATAATATAAGATAATGATTAATATAATTAAGTAGATAATGGAAAATGATGGACAACACACTATAAGTATGGACGGATATGTGTATGGAGGATGGGTTAGTCCTACGAGCTGGAGGCTCGGTGTGGTTACGATATAGACGGACTGGTCAATCCTTGGAGCTGTCGGCTCGGTGTTTATGAAGGACGGGTTAGTCCTACGAGCAATAGGCTCGGTGAATATGTAATTGAGGACTGGTTTGTCCTGCGAGCTGGAGGCTTGGATGATAGAGATGTTGTACAAGTGCATGTGTATGGAATGTGGTGCGTCTACGCTGCGTGCCCATTCGTCACACCGATGGAAGCATGTAGACTTAGGTAGAGGGGTTGAGGTCTAGTGGGCCAGCTCAGCTGGTGTCCTGGAGATGCTTTCCCAATGACTCTTCCCTAAGCCTTGGAGGTCTGGTATGGTACATTCCAGCAAGAGTACGCAGAGGCTCCGCAATGCTCACGTGTTGAGGCGTACGTAAGGCCTACATCTGGTAGTTTGCATACCCACCTAGTAGTAGAGATGCCCGCTCCATTGTCTTCGCTTGACCACGATGGGAGGTGCCTGAGAGTTTAGCTAACTCCAAAAAGCGGGAACTGAAAGGTCTATACGTACAAAGTCGTGTGTGTGAGTTGCATCTGTGTGAAATATTAACATAAACATTGCATTGCACTGCATATCATGTAACATCCCCAATCCTTCTAGACCCCTAAATGTTGTTAGGGCATGGGTGGTGTGCAGAGTGGCCACTAGGGCCCTTGGGCCAAGTGGAGTGTGCTAAATGCACACCAAGGACACAAAATCAACATAGCCCAACACCACTCCCTTAGGCCAATTGACCCTCAATTCACCAAATTGACCTCCCCCATACCACCCTAACCACTAAGGAAGACCATTGCCTTGAGAATTGCACTTGGGTGGGACCCAATTGCATGAAATTGACCAAAGTCAACATTAGGTTAACATTAACCAAACCAAGTCAATTAGGGTTCAATTGACCCTCAAATGTTCAAATTGACCTTACCACCACACTCTAAACACCTTAAGGAACTCATTGGACCCAAAAGCCCCATCATGGTGGGACCAATTGACCCCAATTGACCAAAGTCAAACTTTACCCAATTTTGGTCAAATCCACACCCTTTGATTAAATTGAACCAATTGGGGCCCCACCATGGCCTAACCTATGTTGGGTGATGTTAAGGGACCCATGACCCCCAAGTGGGGTCAACCCACCCACCTTGGTTGACCAAAGTCAACCATGGTCAACCTTGCCCTTTAAAGTGAATTCCAAGCTTAAATTGAATGTGACCCCAACACCAATCAATTAACCCTACCCATGGACCTATGTCAAGCCATATCAGCCTTGGACTGAACCCTAAACTATGGCTTGATTAATCAAATGGAGGGGGGACCAAAAGGTTAATCAAAAAGCATAAAGTTTAAAGCATAAAGCAATTCCCCCCTCTACACTCCTCCCCCAATCAGTCTTGGACCCTCCCCTGATTGCTGTGGGTTTGAGCTTGACCCAGGTGGAAGCAATGGACCAGCTGGTGCAGGAGGGTGGCAGCCATGGGAGATTCCGAGGAGGCCAAGGTTCAAAACAGCATGTAGAGGCCTCCCCACTTCATTTCGACCACTCCATCAGCTTCAGAAGGGAGAAAGCAGACGGGAACGAGCCTTGGAGCAGAGCTGTAGATGGAGAATCGGGATCGGGAGCAGGATCGCCGGAGCTGAGCACTTCCATGGCCAGCCGCCGCCGGAGCCGCCGCCACGCGCCAACAAGTGTTCGTTTCTCCTCCCCTCCCCTCATGCTAGCTTCACATCTCTTAATGCTGAAGGATCGGGCTCAATTGAGCCCGGATCCATTTCCGAAATCCATGGATTTCGGCTCGATTTGTGACACCCAGGACCGCCGGGAAACGCCTCCTCCGGCCGCCATGTCGCCGAGAGTCATAGCCCCGACCACCACGAAGGTGGTGGCGGTGGTGGCCGGCCGTGATGGCCACCAGGTGGCCGGGAAAGGAGGAAGGAAATCAGCCCAGCACGGTTGAATCCTGGCCATCGGCTCAAGGAGGAAGATGAGTCGCTGCCCTTCAATCTGCGTCAAGATCCGTGCTGATCTTTTATTCCCTGCATTTATTAAATGTTTTATAGTAGCTTTTCTGCCTCAAATATTATGTCACCTTCAATCAGAAATTAGGGCCTCTTAAGGGCTGAACTAGAAAAATTGCCCAACATAAAAGTTGTAGGCCTTGGTCTTATCTTTCATTTGGCCTTAAGTTTAGGTCATTTGGTGACCTACAGCTCCCTAGGGAGCTGTTTTACTAGGACTGGTCTTACACTAGGTCAGTCCATTAGAAAAATTGCCTAGGTCAAACCCCTCCATCTTTGGATCTGTGCTTTGAACCATGGGTTGGTATACCCTAGGGGCACTCCCTTCCAAAGGGGCAGCCCTTGGTGGTCACTTTTACGTAGGGTTTTTGTGGTAGTTAGTATTTTTAAATTAAGTTGATTTTTGGAGCATATGATGTCCAAATGACACCAAATTTTGGTGGATGGCTCTTTTATATGTGTGTGGTGACTACCTAAAATTTCACTCCATTTGGAGTTGATTTGATATGGAAAGTTGGAAACCCTAATGAGGACCTTTAAGGGGTCAAAGTAGGGTTTGAATCAATTTGAGGAGTTGAGTGTGTTAGCCTCCTCCCATCTTGTTGGTTATGTGGATATAGCTATGCTTATGCTAGTGTCACACCCTAATGGTCCATTTGGAGCCATTAAGGTGGGGTGACCTAAAACCCTAAGGGTGAATCCTTAAGGGTGTCAAGTGAGATTTGTGAAGGACATAGGGCCAAATGTCCTAGCCTTGGCTCTGAACTTTGAGGATATGATTTTAAAGGCATAAAATGTCTTAGGAAATTTAAATGGGAATTGTAGAGGCATTTAAGTATTTTCTACCTAATAAATAAAATAGCTACCCCTTTCCTTAATAAATTGAAATGCATGGTCATAGGACCTTGTATGGTGTTGAAACTCCATCAGTGGCTGATTAGGGATGAAATTGTGCTATAGTAATTTTGTTATAATTTATTGAAGTTTCATTCCTTGTGTAGGAAATTTTAAGTACTTGCTAGCTTAAGGGAATTTAATTTTGAAAAATATCAAATCATGGGACAAAAATGTGATATTTGGTTAACTGTCATTCAATGCTATTATATACCCATGATAGTTGCTTGGAAGCTATTGGAATTGTATTTCATATATTTCATGTAGAAATTGAGATTTACATCACTTGAGTATTTAATCTTTTTAAAATATCAAATCATAGGGCTTTGTCATGATACTTGGTGATCTGTGAATTTAGGTTAACCTATACCCATGATAATTGTTTGGAAGCTATTGGAATTGTATTTCTTGCACTTTATGTAGAAATTGGATTTTACACCACTTGAGAATTTAATCCATTTAAAATACCAAATCATAGGGCAATGTTATGATACTTGGGAATCTGTCAATTTATGCTATCATGTGCGCATGATAAATGTTTGAGAGCTTGTAGATTTGTATTTCTTGCACTTTATGTAGAAATTAGATTTTACACCACTTGAGAATTTAATCCATTTAAAATACCAAATCATAGGGCAATGTTATGATACTTGGGAATCTGTCAATTTATGCTAACATGTGCTCAAGATAAATGTTTGAAAGCTTGTAGATTTATATTCTTTATACCTCATGTAGAAATTGATAATTGCCACCTTTGGATGTTTAGTCATTTTAAAATATCAAATCACATGGTATTGACACAATAATTTTGCAGAGGCCTCTAGGTACCCATAGGAGCACTTGGTAATTTTTGTGGAATTTTCAGAAGTGAATTACTATTTTTCCTAATTATAGTGGCATTTTGGTAATTATACAATTATGATGATATGGTAGGCCAAATGACATCCTAGGATCATGATACTCAGTGAACCACCATTATATGGAATATTACCTTACTGATAATTCTCATGTAGCATGATAAATCTTTTTGAGGGTAGTTCATGTGTAATTTGGCTTAAGGCCTTACTACTTTAAATTATATTAAATACCAATTTAATATGGAAAATTATGGAAATTGTAACATAGCCTATTGAGGTCAGTGGGAGCCTAGGATAATTATGCCAGACCCTGGTGATGATTTAGAGAATTGTTCCCTTATGGGGTTGATGGATAGTTCAAAATTGTGGTCTGCGTTTAGTAAAAACAGAATTTTGAGTTCTAGACAATTCAGACCCCTAAGTAGGGTTTATGAGGTATATCCAATCAGTAAATGAGATGTAGCACACCATGATTCAAGGAGGGTCAATCCTAGGGATACTTGTGGGGTGGTGCTAGAGTTAACGTAGAAGGAATGAAGGTACGTCCAACCCGATTGGGTGGGACAGGGGATGAGCTAAGTCACTTTAACTATATGTAATGAGGAAGGGTGAACCAAACATTAATCACCAACTAAAGTAATTGTCCTGAAGAGGATTGTGGGGTTGAGCCCATTGATCTGTAGTACCGTTAGGGGCCTCTTTACGGAGTACACCGCGGGAAGTCCAAGATTCACCCTAAATATAACACTAACTAAGTTGTAGGCAAGAGTAGCCTAAGTGGGAATGCGAACTGGTATGGATCTCCTCCGGGAAGGAGATGGGTTGGATCAGCTTGTGTGTTAGTCCCTGAGCTGGAAGCTCGGGTGGACATGTTAACACCTGTTACCTATTCAAATAGTGGCGAGTCTTCGGTACTAGGCTAGTCGAGTCACTAACGGTAGTACGTTGACTCAGGTGAGGGTGAGGTTTAGAGGGCCGGTAAGTTTGAGTACCGCGGTCTGGAGGACGATCCCTAATAACCCACCCCGACCTTAAAGTCTGGTGGATTCCAGCAAGAGTACGCAGGAGCTCCGCTGTTGTGTTCTTAGCGTTGAGGCGTACATGAGGTCTAGGCTTGGTAGTGACTATACCCGCCTAGGATGTGGAGTGCCCGATCCACTACCACCGTGAGCCACGACGGTTGGTACCCGAAAGGTTGGCTTCCTTTTAAACAAAATGGGAACTATAAAGGTCTGTGCGCATAGAGTCGTGTGGGTGAGTCACATTGCATAAACTCATTAAAACATCATAATCGTAGCATAGCATAACATATACATTAGCATACCCCCATCATATAAATTAGTATGAGCTCTTTTATATGATGGGTTACCTGGACATCTTAACTTATATGTCGTATGGGCGTTCATATAAGTGAAGGTACGAATCTGTGATGATAGTTTAGATTTACTTACTGCACTGCATTTCCTTTCTACTTACTGCTTACCTCATTGCTCTACTTTACTGCCTTATACCTGCACTATACTGCTAGCTAGATTTTACTGCTTTACTTATACCTGCTAGAGTAGTGCCATGTCACCACCTTCTTGTTTACCCCTTGTTTGTCCTCCGCTTCTTCCTCCCGCTCGGTGCCTAGGAGTCGTGGGGGGAGGCGAGGACAAAATGGCTTAGTCTTTATGACTAACGGTCGGTGTGACCGCAGGAGTTCGAGGAGGCGGAGTTGTCCCGCGCGCAGCTGGACGAGATTGTAGGACCTGAGCAGCAGATGCAGCGCACTACCACGACGCCACAGGTCGATGATTAGATAGTTAGATTTCCGCTTCTTGAGAGCTTTTGTTGTAGACTTCCGCATGTTGTAGAGAGAAAGATAGTACATTACTTTGCATATGTATCGGGCATAAGCCCCTTTTTACTTGTACTTCTCTTTTGGACTGTTATTTTCATTATATATATATAATGCGGTGACATTGTGGACATGCCTTTTCTTCTGTTCTTATTTGTAGGCATATTTTACTTATGTTCGTAAAGCCGGCAGGGTTGGTGCTGAGCGGTGTTAGTCGACCCGAGTGTCGGTGACACCGCAAGGCAGCGATTCTGGGCGAAGATCCACCTCAACCGTGCGATGCGGGAGAGGTTCGAATTTTCAAGTACCCGAACGGGTTTTGGAAAAAGAGATCTTACAAATGGTATCACTGAACGGACGATCATAAGAGAACAATCCACAACATACTGGGTCACCCCGCTCGAGTGTAGTTTGAGGACAAACTATGCAGCGGAAGCTGTGGTGTGCCCATGTATGAAATCACGTAAAACAGTCCATTAAGCAGCAAGTTAGGTCAAATTTTGACTTACTTAGACAATTTAGTGACGCACCCTAGTCTAAAGAACGACCTCGGGTCTTGATTTGGGTTGAGAGTTAAAGTTACCCAACGTAGCTAAGGGAAGAAGTTAGTATAAATCTTGACGTGGAGAATTTCACGCTAAAGGTTACGCTTTACTATCAAGTGGTAGGACCATCTCGAGGGTGTTCCTGTAGAAAGTGTTCCTGAAGTAGTGATGGCAGATACAGTTCCTGATGCAGAAAAAGATGAACATGTAGAGAAAATCCCAAATGTCCATATGGCAGGATCAGGGGCTGATCTTGTTTTTTATAGTGATAACTCAGTGCATGGGCATTCTCCTCCCCCAGCTGATATTGAGGGGGAGAAGGAGTTTGGTGGTTCTAAACAGAATGATGAACATCCAGTGTCCTCTATTGAGAAAGACAAGGCTGCTCAGTCTAAGCATGATAGTGATGGTGAGGATGTGGTTCCATCCTCAGTTCAAAAGAAGGTGAGTTCTGTTGTTATTGAAGACATTCCTGATTGGAGGATTACTTTTCTTCCTCCTCCACCTCTTTCTCCTCCATAGTATGAAGAAGACACTCTTCTAGGCAAGATTGAAATAATGTTGAACAGACAAAGGGAAAAGTTTGGAAGTTCCATAAAAGAAGTTAATACAAGGATCTCTGCTGTTGAAAAAGAAATGAGTAGAGGCCTTGCTGAAATCCAAGCAAATATTGATACACTTAAGAAAATTGTAAATCAAGGAGGCAAAGGAATAGATCACTCAATCAAAAGTATGAGAAATGTCTTGGAGGAAACAATTCAGGTAAGAAAAATTCTGGACTCAATAAAATCAAAAGCATAGGCAAACACTTTTCAGATCATAGATAAAGTTGGCAAATTCAAGGAATCAGTCATCCAAACCCTATCTGTAGAAGTCAGAAAGGGGGAGGATAAGATGGCAGAGATGATGAATTTTTAGTTGTCTGGCTTCAAAGAGTACGGGCATCTCAGCTTGAACAGTTGAATGCTGGTGTTCAAAGACAGATTGCAGAAGTTAATGCTTACACTTCTACTACAGCAGTGTGGCTACATAATGAAATATTCCCTGAACTAGAAATTCATCATCAACCTCCTCAGTTTGATCCTAGACCTCAGTTCTCTCAAAGAACTGAAGTACAGTCTGATCATGCTCCTCCAGTACACTACTCTAAAGTTTGGCCAGCAGATCAATTTGAAGTACAATCTAAAATGCCAGGATCAAGGAAAAGAAGGTATGGAGAAGGCCCATCTTCAAGCAAGTCAATTCTAGGGAAAGGCTCAGAAGGCACTAGTAAGGCAAGTGCAGGAGAAGTTGTTGAGACATGGAGTCCAGATTCCAGGATTATCATATTAGATACTCTCAGGTTAGTAATTGAAGGTGGCATGAAGGTCCAAGATTATTACAGTCATGAAGAATGGCAGAAATATGAGATGAGTGTGACAAAAAGAAGAAACCATTTCAAAACCCATGGATTGGAAAATCCTGAAGGTCCACCTCCACCTCCAAAGCATCATCCCAAGCCTTATGCTTATTTCAAAAGACAGGAAAAGAAGAAGAAGAGCAGCCATTGAAGGAAGGGAATCTGAGACCTGTCAAATCTTTTGATTAGATGGACTGTGTGAACTCAATTTCATTTTAGACAATCTTAACTATATATATAATCCTTGATTTTGATGGTTTTTACTGCTTATTATTTTCCTTCTGTGATGTGCTTTTTATATGTCTTATCTTGATGTAATTCATCTTAGCATATAGGGTTTTGACTTCTACAAATAAGGGGAGATTGTTGGGTATTGAATCCACAATAGCCTTGATTTGTAAGAAGTCACCATTGAACCAAGTTGAATTGCTGGTGTATTAGATATTGTCTTTTAGCTATGTTCTTGCAGGTTATAATTGCCAAGTGTAGACCAATGTCAGATCACAATGGGTCATTAAACACAATCTCATGCAATGTAATCCCTCATTGTGCGGGGCATTGTGTTGACTGATATGTGGTCTCTCTATTGGGATACACTTCATTTTCAAGACCCTTGAAGCTTGGGAGTTGGAAGAGTTGCTGGTGTTCAAGAGAAAGAAAGAAGGAAAAAAGGTTCAAATTTTTCTAAGTGCATTTCTCGAGAATTCAAAGTCATCTCTCGAGAAATCCAGGATATTTCTCGAGAAGTCTTTTCCATTTCTCGAGAAATCCTTCTCTGTCTTCAAATCTAATGTTTCTAAAGTTTTTCTCGACAAGTCTCTTAGTCTCTCGAGAAATCAAGTCTATTTCTCGAGAAGTCGTCTTTGTTCTCGAGAAATCTTTTCATTTGTTCAGTGAAGTGTTTTCTAAGCTGTTTCTCGAGAAGTCAAGTATTCTCTCGAGAAATCAAAGCTATTTCTCGAGAAGTCCTATTGTTCTCGAGAAGTTTTCTTCAAGTCTTTCTGAAAGTTTTTCCAAGCCATTTCTCGAATTGCTTCAGCCATCTCTCGAGAAATTATTTCATTTCTCGAGAAATCCTTGTTGTCCCGAGAAAGAAGTTCTCTTCCTGTCCTGCTTTGAAAACCGTGTTCTAACGGTTCTATTATTATTATCTGACGGAGTCGACGACACGTGTGTCATGTTTTAAGGTTAATTTTACCTTAATTCAAGGACTCTTAACCATTATGTTGTCTACTATATAAGGCTCCTTTCGACTATTATTCCAAAATTAATTCAAGACCTAATTCGATTATTCAATCGGAAATCGAGAAAGAGCCGCCACCTCCGCCATCGTTGAAGATCGTTCTCTCCCTCTCTCTCATTCAATCGATCCCTTTGGAAGAAAAGATTCGACAGATTAGTGCTCTTACCATCTACTGAAGTTTATTGGATCGTGTCGAATCCTAGAAGGTCAGATCAGAGATTTCAATCTTTCTTCCTCATTATCAAGCCGAAGTTCTTCAAATCTCAAGAAGGAAGAAGATTACTGTATATCAGATCTGAACTCATTTTGTTGATTCATTTGTTGCTCAAAATCTATATTGTTTGTAGGAGATTTTATCTCTGAGTTGTAGGAGGGTTATCTCCGAGTTTGTAGGAGCGTTGTCTCCAAGTTTGTAGGAGAATTTGTCTCCGAGTTGTAGGAGTGGTGACTCCGAGATTGTATGATCATTCTTGATCCGAGATATTATGAAGTAGTCAAGGCTAGCTGTGGTGCTAGTTTGGCGAGACAGAAAGTGGAGTACCCAAGATCGGGGAACCATTATAAAATTTCTTGTGCCGTCTGTGATTGTGATTTGTTTTCAGTGTTATCTTTTTATCAAGTTTTCATTCCACAAAAGACGCAGTTATCACCTATTCACCCCCTTATAGGTGATTTAGGTAGGCAACTAGATACTTCAATCCAAAATCTAAAATATGGTCTAGCGGTTCAGTTGAAACCTTGGAGGAGCTAAGGCTGGGTCATAGAACAACCACGACCCGACCTTCGCCACCTAAGAGTGGTCATTTAGAAAATTGACTGTTTTGGGTAGCCTTGTGCTTCACCACAACACCAAAGTAGTACAATGAGCATACATGCTCCAAATTGACTTCCGTCAGTTGTGTTAGGCTCGTATGGTTAATATGAGTGCAACGGAACTTAATTCATTCCAATCCGAGGTCATTTGGTGAAAGTGATTGTTTTGAGTACCGTAGCGCATCACGACGATGCTATTTTGTATAGTGAGCATACGTGCTCCGAATCGAATTCCTTCAATTGCGTTGGACTCTTAAGGTCGATACGAGTGCAACAGAACTCGTTTCGTTCCAATTCGAGGTCATTTGGTGAAAGTGATCGTTTGTGTACCGTAGCGCATCATGACGGCGCTATTTTAGTATAGTGAGCATATGTGCTCCGAATTGACTTTCGTCAGTTGCGTTAGACTAGTATGGTCGATACGAATGCAACCGAATTCGTTTTGTTCCAATCCGAGGTCATTTGGTGAACTGATCGTTTTGAGTACAGTAGCGTGCCACGATGACGCTATTTTAATATTGTGAGCATACATGCTCCGAATCGACTTCCGTCAGTTGCGTTAGACTCGTACAGTCGATACGAGTGCAACGGAACTCGTTTTGTTCCAATCCGATGTAGTTTGAAGAAAACAACCATTTTGAGTAACGTTAAGCGTCACAACAACGCCAGTATAGATTAATGAGCAAATGAGTTCTGAATTGAATTCTGTCAGTTGTGTTAGACTCGTATGGTCTATACGAGTGCAAAAAAATTTGTTTCGCTTAATTCCGACATCGTTTAGTCCAATAAATAAAAATAAACGCTCGTAAAATTATACGAATCCTCGAGATACGTGAACACTTGATTTCAACCCCGTCACATCAACGTTGACTCGACACTCGACATCTCGAACCCATATTTACCTTAGCATGTATTAGGTGGAGGAACCACTTAGGGTTGACTTTGGTCAACCTTCTCCTAAGAGGTGAGTTTATAACATTTAAACCCCTCCTCCCAAGCCATCCATTATAACTTATAATTTGGCACCAACCCAAGATATCCATGTCTTAAGGCCAAAGATAACCCAAGCTAGCCTAAACATAATTAAAACCCATTAATATAAACTCTCTCTCTCCACCTAAACTAACTTTCCACTTAGACTAAGACAAAGTAGTGGACCTAGATATATTCTTAAAACCCCCCTTATGGCCTGCCAGCTGCCTCCTGACCCAACCATGGTTTCTCCCTTAGCCGAGAAGGAAGAATGGAGAGCGAGGGAACACTCGGGCTTTGGCTATAAAGCGAGCCCCCCAACCTCGCTGTGAAGCGGGAGGAGAACTTCATCCAGGAACCCCTCCCCACCCTCAGGGAAGCCAGCCCCGCAACCCTACGCTTCCGCTAGAGTCGGAGAAGACGAACCCGAGCCACCTCGGCCACCCCACCCACCGCGCCCACCCCGCCACCTTCCCTCCTCAACCCTAAATGGATGGCTCCCGAACCCCGCCAGGCTCTCAAGGGAGCCCTACCTCGCCGGAGAGGGGTCAGCGACCCCCTCCGGGAAGACTCGGGCGAGGTCACCCTCGGGAAAGCGTCACTCCGGCGAACCCGAGGGCTGAGCCCTAAAAGAACTTCCTCCCGACAGCCGGCCGAGGCACCAGGCCATCGTCGGCAGGTGCGCCTGCCTCCGGCAAGCCGGCTGGAGGTGGTGGCGCGTCGGTTCGAAGATCGGACGACGGTGGCGAGAGCCCGCAAGCCTCCGACCTCCGCCCCGCTACAGGAGCCGTTGGATCTCTTATTTGAGATCCAACGACCCAGATAATCTTAATCAGGGATATCAATCATTAACCCCACCGTGGATCGGAGGCAGATCCGATTTGGGTCCGATGTTTCCTTTTGGCGCGGCTCCATCGCAGCCGACAATTTGCGCCAAGATCTGTGCATGACGGTTTTTGTATATCTGATATGGTTTTTATTTTTCTAAGCCCAAACCAGAGCTCAAACAGGAAAACTTTCAACATGGAATTTGTAGGTGTTGATAAGCGCTACCTCCAAAATTTTTTTGGGAATTTTCTGCTATTATTAAATATTTTTAATATTTAAAAGAGGGGGTAAAATATCTGTTTTTGAATTAGCAGAGGGCTTGGAAATGAATGAAATTTTTTGAGATAATTAGGGGATCTCTAGAGTACTATCTTACACCCACTGAAATTATTTTGGAATTTTTTGGAAGGATTTACTATTTTTAGAGGGTGAAAAACCTCTATTTTAATTATTACGGAAATAGTCACTATTCCAAAATGTCTCCAAAATTTATGGGAAATGTAAAGGGATAAAACACCCCATCTGAAAAGGTTTGGGGATTTTTAAAGCATTCATGTTATATTTGAAAATTTATTTAGCGGTTATGGGAGCCTAAATGAGTTATTAGGAGCTGCGTAAGATCTCAGCAGGGCCTGAAAAATATATGGTTGCCATTTAAGGGTAGGATGAACCCATGATAAATGTGGAGTGATTTTTAGTTATAATCTCCTATTTTAAAGTTTTAAAATAAGATAAGGATGGGGGAAATTGAGTGGTAATCAGGTTCGAATGAGATGAAACTGGGCGGGCCTCAAATTCATCCCAATGTCCAGGCGGACTTCAAAATTCATGTCAATGTCATTTCAGCCATGATGAATATAAAGTAGCCTCCTTGGAATGGAGAAACTCCTATGAACGGAGATAGAACAGAACTTTCCTCCTATGAACGGAGATGGAACCGAAACCTCCTATATGTGAAGTGAAGGACTACTAACCATCTTATTCTACTACACTTTCTTTTACTCAGTCTCATACTGGTCCAGTTCAATTACTGCACTCTATTTCAGTATTTCAGTTACTGTACTTTATTACAGGATTGCCTATAATTTAGAGTTTACGTGAAGACATAACATTCTTTCAGAGTCAACTCTAAATAGTGTTGAACTGGCCGCCGCTTGTAGAGCAGAGTGTACAGATCGATATTTTGGCTTTTCCTTCTTTATTTCCTATAATTTAGAATTGACGTGAAGATGAGGCATTCCTTCAGAGTCAACTCTAAATATTGTCGAACTGGCCTCCGCTTGTAGAGCAGAGCAGACAAATCGATGTTTTTGCTTTTCCTTCTTTATTGCCTATAATTTAGAGTTAGCGTGAAGATAAGGCATGTTGGATCTGTAGGCACCCTTAGAGGGGGGGGGGGTGAATAAGGGTTTTAAAAACTTTATACTATAATAGAAAACTTTTGATATTTTGATCTAAGTTAAAACAAAAGTAAAGAGATATTGAAATTAGAAATGAAATCAATTTTATTAAACAAGAAAAGACATGCTTAACATTTATAAAATTGATTACAAAATATGATTTCAATGACGCTAGAAATCGAAGCGAATAGTATGAAAACTATTTTTGTTTTCCAAAATATGATTTTGGAGGTAGCGCTTATCAACACCTACAAATTCCATGTTGAAAGTTTTCCTGTTTGAGCTCTGGTTTGGGCTTAGAAAAATAAAAACCATATCAGATATACAAAAACCGCCATGCACAGATCTTGGCGCAAATTGTCGGCTGCGATGGATCCGCGCCAAAAGGAAACATCGGACCCAAACGGATCTGCCTCCGATCCACGGTGGGGTTAATGATTGATATCCCTGATTAAGATTATCTGGGTCGTTGGATCTCAAATAAGAGATCCAACGGCTCCTGTAGCGGGGCGGAGGTCGGAGGCTTGCGGGCTCTCGCCACCGTCGTCCGATCTTCGAACCGACGCGCCACCACCTCCAGCCGGCTTGCCAGAGGCAGGCGCACCTGCCGACGATGGCCTAGTGCCTCGGCCGGCTGTCGGGAGGAAGTTCTTTTAGGGCTCAGCCCTCGGGTTCGCCGGAGTGACGCTTTCCCGAGGGTGACCTCGCCCGAGTCTTCCCGGAGGGGGTCGCTGACCCCTCTCCGGCGAGGTAGGGCTCCCTTGAGAGCCTGGCGGGGTTCGGGAGCCATCCATTTAGGGTTGAGGAGGGAAGGTGGCGGGGTGGGCGCGGTGGGCGGGGTGGCCGAGGTGGCTCGGGTTCGTCTTCTCCGACTCTAGCGGAAGCGTAGGGTTGCGGGGATGGCTTCCCTGAGGGTGGGGAGGGGTTCTTGGATGAAGTTCTCCTCCCGCTTCACAGCGAGGTTGGGGGGCTCGCTTTATAGCCAAAGCCCGAGTGTTCCCTCGCTCTCCATTCTTCCTTCTCGGCTAAGGGAGAAACCATGGTTGGGTCAGGAGGCAGCTGGCAGGCCATAAGGGGGGTTTTAAGAATATATCTAGGTCCACTACTTTGTCTTAGTCTAAGTGGAAGGTTAGTTTAGGTGGAGAGAGAGAGTTTATATTAATGGGTTTTAATTATGTTTAGGCTAGCTTGGGTTATCTTTGGCCTTAAGACATGGATATCTTGGGTTGGTGCCAAATTATAAGTTATAATGGATGGATTGGGAGGAGGGGTTTAAATGTTATAAACTCACCTCTTAGGAGAAGGTTGACCAAAGTCAACCCTAAGTGGTTCCTCCACCTAATACATGCTAAGGTAAATATGGGTTCGAGATGTCGAGTGTCGAGTCAACGTTGATGTGACGGGGTTGAAATCAAGTGTTCACGTATCTCGAGGATTCGTATAATTTTACGAGCATTTATTTTTATTTATTGGACTAAACGATGTCAGAATTAAGCGAAACAAATTTTTTTGCACTCGTATAGACCATACGAGTCTAACACAACTGACAGAATTCAATTCAGAACTCATTTGCTCATTAATCTATACTGGCGTTGTTGTGACGCTTAACGCTACTCAAAATGGTTGTTTTATTCAAACTACATCGGATTGGAACAAAACGAGTTCCGTTGCACTCGTATCGACTGTACGAGTCTAACGCAACTGACGGAAGTCGATTCGGAGCATGTATGCTCACAATATTAAAATAGCGTCATCGTGGCACGCTACTGTACTCAAAACGATCAGTTCACCAAATGACCTCGGATTGGAACAAAACGAATTCGGTTGCATTCGTATCGACCATACTAGTCTAACGCGACTGACGAAAGTCAATTCGGAGCACATATGCTCACTATACTAAAATAGCGCCGTCATGATGCGCTACGGTACACAAACGATCACTTTCACCAAATGACCTCGAATTGGAACGAAACGAGTTCCGTTGCACTCGTATCGACCTTAAGAGTCCAACGCAATTGAAGGAATTCAATTCGGAGCACGTATGCTCACTATACAAAATAGCATCGTCGTGATGCGCTACGGTACTCAAAACAATCACTTTCACCAAATGACCTCGGATTGGAATGAATTAAGTTCCGTTGCACTCATATTAACCATACGAGTCTAACACAACTGACGGAAGTCAATTTGGAGCATGTATGCTCATTGTACTACTTTGGTGTTGTGGTGAAGCACAAGGCTACCCAAAATAGTCAATTCTCTAAATGACCACTCTTAGGTGGCGAAGGTCGGGTCGTGGTTATTCTATGACCCAGCCTTAGCTCCTCCAAGGTTTCAACTGAACCGCTAGACCATATTTTAGATTTTGGATTGAAGTATCTAGTTGCCTACCTAAATCACCTATAGGGGGGTGAATAGGTGATAACTGCGTCTTTTGTGGAATGAAAACTTGATAAAAAGATAACACTGAAAACAAATCACAATCACAGACGGCACAAGAAATTTTATAATGGTTCCCCGATCTTGGGTACTCCACTTTCTGTCTCGCCAAACTAGCACCACAGCTAGCCTTGACTACTTCATAATATCTCGGATCAAGAATGATCATACAATCTCGGAGTCACCACTCCTACAACTCGGAGACAAATTCTCCTACAAACTTGGAGACAACGCTCCTACAAACTCGGAGATAACCCTCCTACAACTCAGAGATAAAATCTCCTACAAACAATATAGATTTTGAGCAACAAATGAATCAACAAAATGAGTTCAGATCTGATATACAATAATCTTCTTCCTTCTTGAGATTTTAAGAACTTCGGCTTGATAATGAGGAAGAAAGATTGAAATCTCTGATCTGACCTTCTAGGATTCGACACGATCCAATAAACTTCAGTAGATGGTAAGAGCACTAATCTGTCGAATCTTTTCTTCCAAAGGGATCGATTGAATGAGAGAGAGGGAGAGAACGATCTTCAACGATGGCGGAGGTGGCGGCTCTTTCTCGATTTCCGATTGAATAATCGAATTAGGTCTTGAATTAATTTTGGAATAATAGTCGAAAGGAGCCTTATATAGTAGACAACATAATGGTTAAGAGTCCTTGAATTAAGGTAAAATTAACCTTAAAACATGACACACGTGTCGTCGACTCCGTCAGATAATAATAATAGAACCGTTAGAACACGGTTTTCAAAGCAGGACAGGAAGAGAACTTCTTTCTCGGGACAACAAGGATTTCTCGAGAAATGAAATAATTTCTCGAGAGATGGCTGAAGCAATTCGAGAAATGGCTTGGAAAAACTTTCAGAAAGACTTGAAGAAAACTTCTCGAGAACAATAGGACTTCTCGAGAAATAGCTTTGATTTCTCGAGAGAATACTTGACTTCTCGAGAAACAGCTTAGAAAACACTTCACTGAACAAATGAAAAGATTTCTCGAGAACAAAGACGACTTCTCGAGAAATAGACTTGATTTCTCGAGAGACTAAGAGACTTGTCGAGAAAAACTTTAGAAACATTAGATTTGAAGACAGAGAAGGATTTCTCGAGAAATGGAAAAGACTTCTCGAGAAATATCCTGGATTTCTCGAGAGATGACTTTGAATTCTCGAGAAATGCACTTAGAAAAATTTGAACCTTTTTTCCTTCTTTCTTTCTCTTGAACACCAGCAACTCTTCCAACTCCCAAGCTTCAAGGGTCTTGAAAATGAAGTGTATCCCAATAGAGAGACCACATATCAGTCAACACAATGCCCCGCACAATGAGGGATTACATTGCATGAGATTGTGTTTAATGACCCATTGTGATCTGACATTGGTCTACACTTGGCAATTATAACCTGCAAGAACATAGCTAAAAGACAATATCTAATACACCAGCAATTCAACTTGGTTCAATGGTGACTTCTTACAAATCAAGGCTATTGTGGATTCAATACCCAACAATCTCCCCTTATTTGTAGAAGTCAAAACCCTATATGCTAAGATGAATTACATCAAGATAAGACATATAAAAAGCACATCACAGAAGGAAAATAATAAGCAGTAAAAACCATCAAAATCAAGGATTATATATATAGTTAAGATTGTCTAAAATGAAATTGAGTTCACACAGTCCATCTAATCAAAAGATTTGACAGGTCTCAGATTCCCTTCCTTCAATGGCTGCTCTTCTTCTTCTTTTCCTGTCTTTTGAAATAAGCATAAGGCTTGGGATGATGCTTTGGAGGTGGAGGTGGACCTTCAGGATTTTCCAATCCATGGGTTCTGAAATGGTTTCTTCTTTTTGTCACACTCATCTCATATTTCTGCCATTCTTCATGACTGTAATAATCTTGGACCTTCATGCCACCTTCAATTACTAACCTGAGAGTATCTAATATGATAATCCTGGAATCTGGACTCCATGTCTCAACAACTTCTCCTGCACTTGCCTTACTAGTGCCTTCTGAGCCTTTCCCTAGAATTGACTTGCTTGAAGATGGGCCTTCTCCATACCTTCTTTTCCTTGATCCTGGCATTTTAGATTGTACTTCAAATTGATCTGCTGGCCAAACTTTAGAGTAGTGTACTGGAGGAGCATGATCAGACTGTACTTCAGTTCTTTGAGAGAACTGAGGTCTAGGATCAAACTGAGGAGGTTGATGATGAATTTCTAGTTCAGGGAATATTTCATTATGTAGCCACACTGCTGTAGTAGAAGTGTAAGCATTAACTTCTGCAATCTGTCTTTGAACACCAGCATTCAACTGTTCAAGCTGAGATGCCCGTACTCTTTGAAGCCAGACAACTAAAAATTCATCATCTCTGCCATCTTATCCTCCCCCTTTCTGACTTCTACAGATAGGGTTTGGATGACTGATTCCTTGAATTTGCCAACTTTATCTATGATCTGAAAAGTGTTTGCCTATGCTTTTGATTTTATTGAGTCCAGAATTTTTCTTACCTGAATTGTTTCCTCCAAGACATTTCTCATACTTTTGATTGAGTGATCTATTCCTTTGCCTCCTTGATTTACAATTTTCTTAAGTGTATCAATATTTGCTTGGATTTCAGCAAGGCCTCTACTCATTTCTTTTTCAACAGCAGAGATCCTTGTATTAACTTCTTTTATGGAACTTCCAAACTTTTCCCTTTGTCTGTTCAACATTATTTCAATCTTGCCTAGAAGAGTGTCTTCTTCATACTATGGAGGAGAAAGAGGTGGAGGAGGAAGAAAAGTAATCCTCCAATCAGGAATGTCTTCAATAACAACAGAACTCACCTTCTTTTGAACTGAGGATGGAACCACATCCTCACCATCACTATCATGCTTAGACTGAGCAGCCTTGTCTTTCTCAATAGAGGACACTGGATGTTCATCATTCTGTTTAGAACCACCAAACTCCTTCTCCCCCTCAATATCAGCTGGGGGAGGAGAATGCCCATGCACTGAGTTATCACTATAAAAAACAAGATCAGCCCCTGATCCTGCCATATGGACATTTGGGATTTTCTCTACATGTTCATCTTTTTCTGCATCAGGAACTGTATCTTCCATCACTACTTCAGGAACACTTTCTATAGAAGGAGTATTGACTGTATCAGCACCTACATTTTCAGAATCTTGAACTGGAGGAGTACTCACTGAATCTGCAGTTGTAGTGGATGGAATGGGATTTTTAGCAGAAACTTCTGGTACTTCTGGAGCAGTTGAGGTTGGAACTGTGTTCTGGGGTAGAAGAGTGGAATCAACTGCATGATGAGAAGCGGGGAGGGGAGCTGGAGAAACATGCTGATTGCCACCAGCTACAGAAGGATCAGGCTCCCCCTGGGTTTTTGCACCAACATTCACTGGCTTCTGAATCCTGATGTCCCATCTTTGAATAGTGGAGATATCTAACTTTTTGAGGTGATGAATAACTGCACCCTTGGACATGTCAAACACTTCAGGATATACTTAGTTCAAGTACAGGGAAAGAATTCTTGCATAGTTTGGAGCGAGAAGACTTTCTTTTATTTTGACAAAGAGAATTATTGCCCAATTACAATTCTTTTTGCAGACTATAGATGTCATAAGGCAGAAAATGTCCTCAGAAACATATCCCATACTTCCTGTCTTACACAGAAATACCTTAGCATTGATGTCCACCAATAATTTCCCTACATCATTCATCTGAATTCTTCGAATTGACTTGGTAGCTTTATCCAATCCACAGAAGGATAGAGTTCTTTCCCAATCTCCAACTTCTAGGTCATCATCACTTTCAACTATGGGCAGGCAGATATTTGGAGATTGACTTAGGGGGAATCTTTATCTTTTGGTTATTCACAGTAGATTTCAACAATTTGCCATTCTTAAGTACCTTGACATTCAAGTAGAATTCTTCTACCTCTTTGAATAGGATTCGGCAAGGATGCTCCATAAGAAATGATATACCATCTATATCTAAGAGATGGAAAAGATTAAGAAAATCATTTGAGATAGAGCTAAGACCTGAGCGCACGAGCTCACTGCCGGCACCAATCTTTGGTCTTGGAATAGGCGCCATTGAATTGAGAAGAAGAATCATCTGAACTGTCGAGAGAAATCACGAGAGGACTGTGCGGTCAGGAATGTCGCGAGAAGTGCTAGGGTTTCTCGGAAAAGGGTTGTGTGAAAGCTCAAGTTCATTCGAGATATCTTATATATTTTATTTTTTATTTGATAGTTTAAAGGTAATAAAATAAGTATTTAAGTGTCAAACGGCGTACCTGACTCTTCGAATTCCAGAGAATGAAAAGTAGATAGATCAGAAAATTAAATGATGTTTCTCGAGAGGTATAAGTATTTCTCGAGAAGTCAAAGATATTTCTCGAGAGGTGAAATAGTTCTCGAGAAGTTTGTAGAAGAGTTTCTTGAAGGATATTTCTCGAGGGATTGACCCATTTCTCGATATATAAAAGGTCATTTCTCGAGATCAATATTGCTTCTCGAGAAATATAGTTCATTTTTCGAAAAGTGCCAGAATTCCCTTGATAAGTCCATTTACCGAGATGTATAAACATTTCTCGAGAGGTATAAGATGTTTCTCGAGAAATCTCAGATATGACTTAACTTTTTCTTAAAAATCCTGATCTTTGCTTCCTTGAGGGTTTGAAGAGTTGAAGGTCTTCCTTGCTTCATTTATAACTTGACTAGGGCTCCATGTTGAGCATTCCCAGTTATGTCTTGAAGAAAGAGAACTTGGTCTCATCCAGTGGCTTCTTGAAAATATCCGCAACTTGCTTATCCGTAGATACATAACTTAGATTGATGTCCCCATTCCCCACATGCTCCCGGATGAAGTGATATCTCAATTCAATATGCTTTGTCCGGCTGTGAGAGACTGGATTATTTGCAATTGCTATAGCGCTGGAGGAGTCGCAAAACATGGGGATTTCCTTGAACTTCATGTTATAATCTTCAAGTCGATTCCTTATCCAGAGAAGTTGTGCGCAACAACTGCCTGCAGAAATGTATTCTGACTCGGCGGTTGAGATTGCAACACAATTCTGCTTCTTGCTACTCCAAGAAATAAGCCTCCTTCCAAGGAATTGGCAAGTACCGGAAGTGCTTTTCCTATCGTCCTTGCTACCTGCAAAGTCTGCATCTGAAAAACCAATTAGTTTGCTATCATTACTTCTTGGGTACCATAAGCCAAGATTTGGTGTACCCTTAAGGTATCTCAGAATCCTCTTTGCAGCGGTATAGTGAGATTCCTTAGAGTTCACCTGATATCTAGCACATACACATGTAGAGAACATTATGTCGAGCCTACTAGCAGTAAGGTAGAGCAGAGAGCCAATTATATTTTTGTACTTGGTTTCATCGAAAGGTTTCCCTTTCTCATCCTTTTTTAGAGACATAGCTGAACTCATTGGAGTCCTCATAGAGGATGCACTCTCTATTCCAAATTTCTGTACCAACTCCTTGGTGAATTTCGTCTGAAAGATGAAGATTCCATCTTCAGATTGCTTACCTGAAGTCCTAAGAAATATTTCATCTCACCCATACTGCTCATTTCCAACTTCCCTTGCATAAGTTTGGAAAACTTCTTACAAAGGTTGTCGTCCGTAGAGCCAAAAATAATATCGTCAACATAGATTTGCACTAGCAAAATCTTGCCTTTAACTTCCCTAAGAAATAATATCTTATCTATCTTTCCTCTTGTGAATTTGTTCTCAAGAAGAAAGTTAGATAGTTTCTCATACCGAGCTCGAGGAGCTTGTTTCAAACCATATAAAGCTTTTTGCAGTAAATAAACATAATCAGGATGTTCAGGATCAACAAAACCTGGGGCATGTTCCACGTATACTTCTTTTATATTACCGTTGAGAAATGCTAACTTGACGTCCATTTGGTATATGGTGAATCCCTTGAATGCAGCATAAGCTAGGAACAGCCTGATCGCTTCGAGCCTTGCTACATGAGCATAAGTCTGATCGAAGTCGATCCCTTATTCCTGTCTGTATCCTTTAACTACAAGTCTGGCTTTGTTCTTGATTATTGTTCCATCTTCATCTAGTTTGTTTCTATAAACCCACTTTGTTCCAATGATAGTCGTATCTCTGGGTTTTGGAACAAGAGTCCACACTTTGCACTGCTTGAATTGATTTAGTTCTTCTTCCATTGCAATTATTCAATGGGGGTATTCATTTGCTTCTTGGAACTTCTTTGGCTAAACATGCGAGAGGAAACTCAAATGCATATTTTTATTAGTAGTACCTCTTCTTGTTCTTATGCCTTCATGAGGATCTCCTATGATCTGATCAACTGGATGATCCCTCATATGTCTGAACTCTGGATTCCTTGCATCATTGGGATACCAGGAACTTCTTCTACTACTGGATTGTCTTCCTCCACTTGAATTGGCTCTTCATCTTGGTGATCTTCTTCTTCTGTTGAGGTTGGGGGAGAGATCTTGATGAAGGTTTGAACATTCTCTTTAACTGGCTCATCCAAACTTAAGTCTTGCAACTTTGAACCTGCATCTTCAACAGAAGCACTAGAAGAGCTGCTTTGTAGCATGCTCATCTCATCAAATACACCGTTAATGGATTCTTCTAAAACTAGGGTTTTCTTATTAAAAACTCTATAAGCTCTGCTATGACTACTATAGCCTAAGAAAATACCTTTAAAGCTCTTTTCACTAAATTTGGTTTTGTAATGCTTCCCATTATTAAGAACAAAGTATTTACTGCCAAAAATTCTAAAATAAGAGATGGTTGGTCTCTTGCCTTTTAGTAGTTCATAGGAAGTCTTTTCATGGTTTTTATTTATGAGTGCTCTATTTTGCACGTGGCAAGCTGTTTTGATGGCTTCAGCACAGAAGTATTCCGGAAGTGAAGAATCGCTCAACATTGTTCTGCAAGACTCAATGAGTGTTCTATTCCTTCTCTCAGCTACCCCATTTTGTTGTGGAGTTCAAGGAGAGGAAAACTCATGAAAGATACCAAGGCTTTCACGGAAGTCTGTCATGGCCCCAGATTCAAATTCTGTTCCATGGTCACTTCTGATTTTGACCACCGAACAATCTAATTCATTCTGGATTTGCTTGACAAACTTAGTGAAAATATCAAAGGTATCTGACTCGTGTTTAAGAAAGAATACTCATGCAAAACGTGAGTAATCATCTGCAATAACTAATGTGTAATACTTACCTCCTAAACTTCTAATTTGCAAAGGACCAAACAAGTCCATATGGAGCAGGTGTAAGCACCTGGTAGAGTCTTTGCCAATAATGCTCTTAAAGTTAGCTCTTGTTTGTTTGCCTTTTACACATGCATGACAAGGTCTATCATTAATGCACTTAACATTCGGCGCACCACGCACTAAGTTTTGAGAAAATAATTTATTTATAGTTTTGAAATTAATATGTGTTAATTTCTTGTGCCATTGGTCAACAAGAGATGCTCTATCTTTTGCTAAAAAACACACTGGTGTAGAGGAGGATAAACTCAAATAGAAAATATTTCTACAGCGAGTGCCTGATAAAATCATTTCAGAATTTTCTGCCGACTTTATCAAACACTTATCTTTACACAAATCAACTATGTATCCTTTATCACAGAGTTGACTTATGTTTATAAGATTATGTTCTAATCCCTCCACATAAACCACATCTGCGAAGGATACATTACCATTAGTAGTCATACTGTAGCCTTTTGTTATTCCTCTGTCGGATCCGCCAAAAATAACTTTTGGGCCGTTCTCAACTAGAATGTAGTTCTGCAATAGGCTTCTTGTTCCGGTCATGTGCCGAGAACAACTGTTGTCCAAATACCAGATAGGATTTTTATTAACCTTTGGACACACCTGCAAAAACAGATTATTTTGCCTTAGGAGCCCAAACAAATTTGGGTCCTTGGTCCCTTGTTAGCTGAGAACCACGATGAACGTTAACATTGCGAGTGGTCTTCCTTGCAATGTTTACTTGTGGTCTCTTAAAATAAATCGGATTGAACCAGCAATCTACGACAAAGTGACCAATCTTGCTGCAACACCAACAATCACATCTGTCTCCGCTTTGTATTCTCCTGCTTTACTTTTTGAATGACAGTTTTGGCAGGAGCATTACTTTTTGATGAGGATCCCTCATGCGTGCAACATACACATGGTATAACTGTCTCCTTTGGCTTTGGAGCAACAGTCTTCACTGTTGGTGTGACGACCCAAAACGTGAAGCGACCCAAAAAGAAATAAATCAATTTATCGTGCATGTCACGTAATTGTGTCGATGTAATGAATAGTTATTGAAATGTTATTGAAATTGGTGTGCCAATAATATTTTTATGTTGCTATATTAAGACAATTTGATGAAGTTGGTGTGCGCATAGTAAAACGATTTGGTGTGCCAATAAAATTAAAAGTTGAGTATAAATTTGGGTGCTAATAGGAGGCTTTGGTGTGCGTATAGTGAGATTTAAGAAATTAGGCGTGGAGTTTAAGCGGTGGAGTGGCCGACCCTTAAAAGAACCGATCCTATGGAATTCCAAATTAACGCACCCCTCTCTCTCGTGAACGCCGCTCTTGCTTCTCGATACTAGGAGCCGACGACATCTTCCCACTTTCTGTTCTTTCTAGGGCTCGACGAAGACACGCCGATGCCTGCTGCCTGCTTCTGCCGCCGCTGGTTGCTGTCGCAGCTGCTTCTGCCGTATGCTAGGGCCGACGAAGACCCTCCTCCTGCAGCGTGAGACGAACGAAGAAGAGGGCTCGATGACTTCTCCTGTACCAGATGACATCAACAGCGACCATAGCCTTCTTCCCTCTTCGATTCGACATGGGCTCTCCCGGTAGAGCTCGTCGTTGGTCGTGTTTGACTCTGTAAGGGCCGATCAAGCATTTCATGCACTTGCTCTCGATGTAAGCTCTCTTCCTCTTCTTTAACCTCTTTCTTTATCCTTTTAGGGTGATAAATAATTAGTGATGTGTAAACCTTGTCATGAAGTGAAGTTAGGTTTTTGATTTATGGGATTGATTAAACTTTCAGAAGGTTGGCTGTCATGTTTGTCATGTGGGGAAATTAGTTTCAAGTTCAGGTAACATTATTATGGAGTTTTCTTCATGTCTTGTTGGCCGGCTTTGGGTATGAGTTATGGAATTTGTTTTGGGCATGACCTCTTTTACTCTAGTGGTTGTTACTAGTTTTGGAGAATATGATTTGTGATATCTATATATATAGAGCGAGAGAGAGAGAGAGCTTAAGTGTAGGGCTTTGTTTGTTGAAACCGACAACTCGGTCTCCGTGGAGTTCGGGGTCCCAAAAAAGAGGTGGTCTCACACCTACTTCTCTCGAGCCAACTCTCTAGGCAAGAGCACTTGGATTTGGAAACGGACCCTAGGCTACAGCGAGGAGGTCCCACCTCACACCCGGAAGACCTGAGAGATCTTCCCCTCCCTAGCCGATGCTGAACCAGAAGCACCAAAGGAGAGCTCTAAGGGAAGAAGAAGATCCGAAATTTGGAAATCTAGAAGTCCCCCACTTTGGTGCCCCTTAGGGTCTATTTACAGGTTTTCCAAGTTGGGCTGCAAATAGCCAAAAACTGATCTGCCAGATTACCAAAATACCCTCGGATCTGGACTGCGAATAGCCAAAACTGGACTGCAAATAGCCAAATCCCGCTGTTCTGGGATACTAAACGCAGACCAACCCCCCCCCCCCCCCCCCTCCTCTGGAACTGGGCGAGAGGGGTTACCTCGCGGAGCTCGGCGAGCCTCCTCGCTGGGGTGGGGCGAGACCAAGGGTCTTCCCCCTTACCAGGGTCGGGGGCGAGAGAGGGGGTCGGCCCCCCTCCTCCTCTCGCCCCTAGCTGGGCGCGGGCGAGAGGGGGGGCACCCGCCCCTCCTCCTCTCGCCCCTAGCTGGGCGCGGGCGAGAGGGGGGGCACCCACCCTCCTCCTCTCGCCCCTAGCTGGGCGCGGGCGAGAGGGGGGCACCCGACCCTCCTCCTCTCGCCCCTATCTGGGCGCGGGCGAGAGGGGGGGCACCCGCCCCTCCTCCTCTCGCCCCTAGCTGGGCGAGGGCGAGAGGGGGGCACCCGCCCATCCTCCCGTCGCCCCTAGCTGGGCGCGGGCGAGAGGGGGGGGGGGGGCACCCGCCCCTCCTCCTCTCGCCCCTAGCTGGGCGCAGGCGAGAGGGGGGCACCCGCCCCTCCTCCTCTCGCCCCTAGCTGGGCGAGGGCGAGAGGGGGGCACCCGCCCCTCCTCCTCTCGCCCCTAGCTGGGCGCGGGCGAGAGGGGGGGCACCCGCCCCTCCTCCTCTCGCCCCTAGCTGGGCGCGGGCGAGAGGGGGGCACCCGCCCCTCCTCCTCTCTCCCCTAGCTGGGCGAGGGCGAGAGGGGGGCACCCGCCCCTCCTCCTCTCGCCCCTAGCTGGGCGCGGGCGAGGGGGGGGGGGGGGGGGGCGCTCGCCCCTCCTCCTCTCGCCCCTAGCTGGGCGCGGGCGAGAGGGGGGGCACCCGCCCCTCCTCCTCTCGCCCCCTCACTTGCCTCTTACTCCAGCTGGGCGAGCAGGAGGTTTCTGCCTCTACCGCTCTCCCTCCTTTCTCCCGGTCTTGGATCATTCCACAGACGTGGCCCGGATGCACTCTTGGGTCCTAGCAACCTACTCGGCGGATATAGGGTTGTACAGACACGTCTCGGTGGCCCTCCACGCTGGGCCTCACTCGATGGATATGGGGGTTGTACACAATCCCCGCTCTTTGCGAGGTTGGCACAACCTCGGAAAGAAAATTCCAAGCCCAAAAATCCATCGAGGGGGGCAGAACCTCGCCCCCGAGGCACGTTTGACTCATCCAGCTAGTGAGAGTCTGGAGTGAGGAGGAAATCTCAGCGTTGAACTTACCCCTCCGAGGATCATTCGACCCACCCAGCTGGTGAGAGCCTGGAGTGAGGAGGACATCTCGATGGCAAGCTCTTCCTTCCGAGGATCATTCGACCCACCCAGCTAGTGAGAGCCTGGAGTGAGGAGGACATCTCGGCGTTGAACTTACCCATCTGAGGATCATTCGACCCACCCAGCTAGTGAGAGCCTGGAGTGAGGAGCACATCTCGATGGCAAGCTCTTCCTTCCGAGGATCATTCGACCCACCCAGCTAGTGAGAGCCTTGAGTGAGGAGGACATCTCGGCGTTGAACTTACCCATCCGAGGATCATTCGACCCACTGATGCGTGTCGGCAAGTGCACCGGTCGCTGTCAAGTAATAATTGTGGAGAATGGAATCCCCGGATGTCGGTCTCTTGAGGAATGCAGGTTGGGTGAACGATTCGCGCATTGACTATTGCTACACAAGCGTTTAACAAACACAAAGAGGGGGGTTTTTGGTTGGTTTTCCTAATCTTATCAACAACAAAAGAGTTGCGGGTCGAAAACACCGCTTCGCGAGGCGAGGTGGATGCAACGGCCGCGATGCCGTGCTTCGTTAGGCGGGTGGAATGTACTCAAGTGCGAGAAGGTGAGGGTCGCAAACACCTCTTCACAACCGCCGTTAGCTCTTGCTAACGCGGAACAAACACCTTGCGTGCGTGCGTGAGTGAGTGAGTGGAAAACGGAGTGAATCACCAGCAAACCATGAAGAACAACAAGGAAACATTCATTTCAATAAACAACATCGCAATATTCGAGTTTACACGGCTCAACGAGTACAATGAAGGAAAGAGGAAAGAAATAACCGATGGTGAAGACTAGCGGCCGTTCACGGCCGGAATGGTAGGTTGTCGGGCTACCTCCGGACTCGGGCGGACTATGCTTCCGGCATAGAGAGCTGTCACGATCTCCCTACGTAGCTCCGTCGTCTTCGACTTCAGGTTTCTTCTTCTTCTCACCGGGCGGAATGAGAGAATGGATGCTTGGAGGCTTGCGGATGGTGGAGAACACTCACGGACAACGGAGGAAGTCTTGGAATGGATGGAGGAGGCTTCCCCTTGCATAGGAGATGAAGTGGAGGCGTCCCAAGGTGGTGGTCGGCGGCGTACGGAACAGGAATCCCGCTCCCGGAATTGGATCCTGCCCTAAAATCGGAACATGCGTTTAAATAGGCGCTGGAATAAATACTGCGCACGATCATTGGCGCACGACCATTGGTCGTGCGCACTGGAATCCTGCGATCGTGCGCACTACCTGGGCAGAACCTGCAAGAAAAGTAATTTATAAAATATAATGTTCGCACGACCAGTGGCGCACGACCGGTGGTCGTGCGCACTATCGTTGGTGGTCGTGCGCATTAGACGAAACAGAACTCAGAAATTTAATGTTAAGTGCGCACGAACAGTGGCGCACGACCGGTGGTCGTGCGCACTGGCGTTGATGGTCGTGCGCACTACACCAAACAGAACTCATGAAAAAGGGTTAAGTGCACACGATCAGTGGCGCACGACCAGTGGTCGTGCGCAATAGAACCGGTGATCGTGCGCAGTGTTCCTGTGCAGAATTGCACCGGGAACACCTGCACGACTCCAATGCCAGCACAACCACGAATCTAGCCACTGAAAGTGGCACCTAACAGTGCATGGAAACTACTAAGGACAATAAACATGAAATCACACGAAAATGGGCCCAGAAGTGCACCTAGCATGGAATATCAAATATAAGCTATAACACGGCTAAAGTGCGGTGAAATGACTGAATAACGGCCCGGATGAGTCCAAAAAGGTGTATATGATCAGGACTCATCACACCCCCAGACTTAACTGTTTGCGCGTCCCGAGCAAACGAATCCGGCGGAGTGTGAAAACGATAATTAACATAGAGAATTACACAATGGAGTACGGTGCGAAGTAACATACGCATGCGAGTAGAGATTCTAGTAGAAGAGGATTCTAATTATGCTAACTAATTTACAGAAGTATTAAAGCGTAAGGAAAGATTTAGTTGTACTCAGTTGGTGAATTATGAAGAATTTGAACGATCATGCCCGGTATGAAAGTGATGAGACACTGAAGTGGGTGTTGCAAGAGATCGGGGCTTAGGAATAACTCCGCTGAAATCCATCAACGTCGTGAACCATACGCTCGCCCGGTCACACTCTCTCCACGGCGCTAGCAAATTCGCAAATCAAATCAGTAGGACTTTTAGGATTAAAATGGGGCTTAGGTCACGGTAGGATATTCAAAGTTAAACACGATGGCTACGCAACCCAAGTGAGCTCGGAACGCTGCACCCCACAAGACCAACAAACTATGCTCGTGTGACACACCCCCAGACTTATCATGAAAACCAGGTGTGCACACGGCCTACTTCACAAATACCAACAGATTTTCTGTTTAGCTCGGAAGGATCTCATTTCAAAATACGCTCCTTTTTTTTTCTTTTAACATATTTTACTTCTTTTATGTATCCTCCGGTTGGTTCAAAATCAGCAGATAGACTTTATTTTCCCTTCATAACACAATGATTCCACACACCACACAAGTTGAGAATTATGAGCGCAGTTAAAAACAATTTGGTTGCGGGTGTAGGATAGGCTTCAGGTTTTGGTGGAGGAAGAGGAGCTGAACAAAGGAATGGTAGGCACAAAATAGGCTTGCAACGGTGAACGAAATGGACATGGAGTAACAAAGCTCAAACTAGCCAAAGGGTGGCCTACATCATGCTTGACTCAACGAGTCGCTCTCGCCCATGCTTCGAGAGTCGCTTGGGGCAAGTTCTTAGCCCACGAGAAAGGTAAACCTTCCTCCCGACTCGAGCAACACACGACTAGCACTCGTACACACACAACACCGGGTTATCGTCAATTTCATTCAAATTCACCACTTGAGTATAATAAATCTAAATTTACGCAGAAATACTAAACATAAATTAGATGCATAAAGAAAATCTAGTTCTACTCAAATTCTACCATAACATGCGAAGTGACTAGAACACTACATGAGTCAACATCGCACTCCAAATAATAATTCCTATGTTAACAACCTATTTCACATTCCAACCACAATAGTCTAAACGGAACAACAACAAAAAGATAAGCGCGCACTCAAGTGGGTGAAGTGGTGTGTGACGCATGAAAACAATGATATTGATAAGGATAAATAAGAAACAACCTTCTAGTATGCAGTGCAACTCGTGCACAGTGGATAACAACAACCGCTCCCCCAGACTTAAGCTAAACAATAAATCTAGAAATTTGAAGCTAAAAGAGGAGAGAAAGTGTTACCCAATGCTCAGAATTGAGCATACCAGACGATTGGCGTTTACGATCAAAAGCAGTCCGCAACATCCGCACCATCGAACACAAAACCTGCAAGCACAAAACTCAAAACAACAAAAGCATATGCAAAAGCTGAACTAAAAGAAGTTAGATAAAGAGAAATACGAAATCAGGAAATCTGGGTTGTCTCCCAGTGGCGCTTTCATTTAACGTCCTTAAGCTGGACCAAATACCTGTATTAGCATTGTTTAAAAAGTGCAGGAATTAAAAGAGATACTCAGAAACAGTTCACCACATCAAATAAAACACAAATCAGCTGAAAGCGCTCTTATGGTGCGCGTCTCCCGTAACACGTAGGCGGGAGGTGAAGGCTTTAGGGCCAGCACTGGTATTACCCAATGCTCCCCTAACCTCCGCCACCTTGCCACGAAGAGCGGCAGCACGAGCGTCGCGCAGAAGTTTTTCCTTTTTAAGTTTGGTGACAGTCGGAGACTGCCACCGTTGAAAGTTTTCAGAATTTTCCGCCTTAGTGGCGGGTGGCATCACTTCCGGCATCGTGGTGACTACCGGATCGGCCCAGGAGATGGAACGCTTAGATTGTTTATTACAAGATTCAACACAGGGAGATAAATAATCCGCATCCCGAACTACATTCACGTCAACGTTTCCCGAATTGCAGTCCTCCTCCGTCTCGGAACCGAACTCTCGCCGAAGATCAACTTCTTCTCCTTCACTAGACAGGTACTCCTCCGTTTTCCCTTCACTTGATTCTTTGACTTCTTCAGGCCCTGCACAGCTCAACGATTCATCAAAATTAAACGGAGGGGGCGGAGTGAATGTTTCAGCTGTGGCTTCGGGGCAAGTGGGCTGCAGCACCAAATTGGTTAGGGAAATGCACCCCGTAGCAAAATCAAGGGTGGCGCCGCTCTCTTTCAAGAACGACACACCCAAGATAGGAATAGAATGATTGTCCTGCGGGCCCAAAACCTGAAAATCAGCAACAACAGTTGTCCCCTCAACTGTTACCTCCACATTCTTCACTTCCCCCTCGGATTGAATAACAGTCCCATTGGCAAGCACAAGGGATTTCCTTTCCTCCGTGTTCATTTCCAGTTGTAATTTAGCTACATCTTGCAACGCAATGACGTTGCGAGATGAACCAGAATCACACAAAGCTTTCGTTTCAAAATTGTTGATGGCACAAGAAATTACCAGCTCACTCGGTTCAACCTCTACCACATCCCCAAGACTCTTCCCTTGATCAATTGGGTTCTTCTCCGTGTTGCTGGGAAGGGTCCCCTGCGATCGCTCGGTTAGCACTTGGGCCAATTGGCCCAACTGCGTTTCCAGGTTTCGCATGGATGCAGTTTGATTTACCATATTCGAATTAGCTACTTGCATGAATTTCTCCATCATCTCTTCTAGATTACTCTTTTTTTGAGTAGGGGGTGCTTGATTATAGTCCGGGTGTGGTGGCCTCGGTTGGCTCCCGGAGGCGTAAGCATCGTTTTGATGCTGCCCCGGTGCCCATCGTTGGCCAGGTGTGTTTGGATTCCACGAGAAGTTCGGGTGACTTCTCGCTCCCGGATTATAAGCATTATTGAAAGGCGCCCCCCTAAGCTGATTTCCTACATAATTAACAGATTCGTTCAAGTTCAAGTGTGCGAAGTCACCTGCCATGTTGTTCCCCGAACACTCATACGCGTGGTGGCCTCCGCCTCCACATCCCTCGCAGGTAATGACAGCAACAGTCACGGATGGAGAGGGGAGAGAGTCGACCATGAAAAGACCTCGGCCGCTTCTTGGAGCATTTCTCCCTGCAGTCCAGAATGTACTGTGGGAGGCAGTGTCGCGCAGAATTCGAAGGGCTTCCTCAGGGGTGTGGTTCATCAAGGTGCCACCCGCCGCAGCATCGATCATTGCCCTATAGTTGGGCTCGATCGCGAAGTAGAACAATTCAACCACATTCCATGGTTGGAGCTCGTGGCCAGGGCAACGGCGAAGAAGATCGTTGAGGCGCTCCCATGCTTCAGCAAGGGTCTCTTGGTCAAGTTGGCGAAATGTGGCGATCTCCCGCCGCAAGCTTACAATCTTATCCACAGGATGGAATTTAGCAAGGAACTTGGATGCGAGGGCATCCCAAGTTGCAGCAGTCCCGGGCGGAATGGAGTGGAGCCACACCTTTGCTTTGTCGCGGAGTGAAAAGGGAAACAGTCTAAGCTTGACCGTGTCGTCAGCAATCCCCGCGTAGCGGAAGGTTCCGCAAATATCAGAAAACTCCGCCAGATGCAGATGCGGATCTTCGCTGGCCAACCCCGAGAACTGAGCGTTGTTCCGGATGATGTTTAAGATCGCTGGCTTGATCTCAAACTGATTATTCATAATATTGGGCCCAAACCCCGGATACACACTCCCAGCAGTTGGAGTGGTGTAGTCTCTCATCGTGCGGAGCCGAGGCCTGACCGCCTCCTGCTCGTCTCCAGGCTGATGTTGCCCCACGCCGGGCACTCTTGCGTCACCATCATTTGGGTCTACCTGATCACCCATTGCCGCTTGTACGGCAGCCGCGCGCCTTCGTGCGCGAGCGGTCCGTTCAATCTCAGGATCGAAGGGTACTAGCTCCCCTGTGGCTTGTCTCTGCATGCACTGTCACAAACAAAAAGAAAAACAAAGAAAATAAAAAACAACTGCTCGTATAACGAAAGTCACAACACAAGACGAAACACGCCTGCATTCCCCGGCAACGGCGCCAAAAACTTGATGCGTGTCGGCAAGTGCACCGGTCGCTGTCAAGTAATAATTGTGGAGAATGGAATCCCCGGATGTCGGTCTCTTGAGGAATGCAGGTTGGGTGAACGATTCGCGCAGTGACTATTGCTACACAAGCGTTTAACAAACACAAAGAGGGGGTTTTTTGGTTGGTTTTCCTAATCTTATCAACAACAAAAGAGTTGCGGGTCGAAAACACCGCTTCGCGAGGCGAGGTGGATGCAACGGCCGCGATGCCGTGCTTCATTAGGCGGGTGGAATGTACTCAAGTGCGAGAAGGTGAGGGTCGCAAACACCTCTTCACAACCGCCGTTAGCTCTTGCTAACGCGGAACAAACACCTTGCGTGAGTGAGTGAGTGGGAAACAGAGTGAATCACCAGCAAACCATGAAGAACAACAAGGAAACATTCATTTCAATAAACAACATCGCAATATTCGAGTTTACACGGCTCAACGAGTACAATGAAGGAAAGAGGAAAGAAATAACCGATGGTGAAGACTAGCGGCCGTTCACGGCCGGAATGGTAGGTTGTCGGGCTACCTCCGGACTCGGGCGGACTATGCTTCCGGCGTAGAGAGCTGTCACGATCTCCCTACGTAGCTCCGTCGTCTTCGACTTCAGGTTTCTTCTTCTTCTCACCGGGCGGAATGAGAGAATGGATGCTTGGAGGCTTGCGGATGGTGGAGAACACTCACGGACAACGGAGGAAGTCTTGGAATGGATGGAGGAGGCTTCCCCTTGCGTAGGAGATGAAGTGGAGGCATCCCAAGGTGGTGGTCGGCGGCGTACGGAATAGGAATCCCGCTTCCGGAATTGGATCCTGCCCTAAAATCAGAACAGGCGTTTAAATAGGCGCTGGAATAAATACTGCGCACGATCATTGGCGCACGACCATTGGTCGTGCGCACTGGAATTCTGCGATCGTGCGCACTACCTGGGCAGAACCTGCAAGAAAAGTAATTTATAAAATATAATGTTCGCACGACCAGTGGCGCACGACCGGTGGTCGTGCGCACTATCGTTGGTGGTCGTGCGCATTAGACGAAACAGAACTCAGAAATTTAATGTTAAGTGCGCACGAACAGTGGCGCACGACCGGTGGTCGTGCGCACTGGCGTTGATGGTCGTGTGCACTACACCAAACAGAACTCATGAAAAAGGGTTAAGTGCACACGATCAGTGGCGCACGACCAGTGGTCGTGCGCAATAGAACCGGTGATCGTGCGCAGTATTCCTGTGCAGAATTGCACTGGGAACACCTGCACGACTCCAATGCCAGCACAACCACGAATCTAGCCACTGAAAGTGGCACCTAACAGTGCATGGAAACTACTAAGGACAATAAACATGAAATAACACGAAAATGGGCCCAGAAGTGCACCTAGCATGGAATATCAAATATAAGCTATAACACGGCTAAAGTGCGGTGAAATGACTGAATAACGGCCCGGATGAGTCCAAAAAGGTGTATATGATCAGGACTCATCACCCACCCAGATAGTGAGAGCCTGGAGTGAGGAGGACATCTCGATGGCAAGCTCTTCCTTCCGAGGATCATTCGACCCACCCAGCTAGTGAGAGCCTGGAGTGAGGAGGACATCTCGGCGTTGAACTTACCCATCCGAGGATCATTCGAGCCACCCAGCTAGTGAGAGCCTGGAGTGAGGTGGACGACTCGATGGCAAACTCTTCCTTCCGAGGATCATTCGACCCACCCAGCTAGTGAGAGCCTGGAGTGAGGAGGACATCTCGGCGTTGAACTTACCCATCGGAGGATCATTCGACCCACCCAGCTAGTGAGAGCCTGGAGTGAGGAGGACATCTCGATGGCAAGCTCTTCCTTCCGAGGATCATTCGACCCACCCAGCTAGTGAGAGCCTGGAGTGAGGAGGACATCTCGGCGTTGAACTTACCCATTCGAGGATCATTCGACCCACCCAGCTAGTGAGAGCCTGGAGTGAGGAGGACATCTCGATGGCAAGCTCTTCCTTCCGAGGATCATTCGACCCACCCAGCTAGTGAGAGCCTAGAGTGAGGAGGACATCTCGATGGCATGCTCTTCCTTCCGAGGATCATTCGACCCACCCAGCTAGTGAGAGCCTGGAGTGAGGAGGACATCTCGGTGTTGAACTTACCCATCCGAGGATCATTCGACCCACCCAGCTAGTGAGAGCCTGGAGTGAGGAGGACATCTCGATGGCAAGCTCTTCCTTCCGAGGATCATTCGACCCACCCAGCTAGTGAGAGCCTGGAGAGAGGAGGACATCTCGGCGTTGAACTTACCCATCCGAGGATCTTTCGACCCACCCAACTAGTGAGAGCCTGTAGTGAGGAGGACATCTCGATGGCAAGCTCTTCCTTCCGAGGATCATTCGACCCACCCAGCTAGTGAGAGCCTGGAGTGAGGAGGACATCTCGGCGTTGAACTTACCCATCCGAGGATCATTCGACCCACCCAACTAGTGAGAGCCTGGAGTGAGGAGGACATCTCGATGGCAAGCTCTTCCTTCCAAGGATCATTCAACCCACCCAGCTAGTGAGAGCCTGGAGTGAGGAGGACATCTCGGCGTTGAACTTACCAATCGGAGGATCATTCGACCCACCCAGCTAGTGAGAGCCTGGAGTGAGGAGGACATCTCGATGGCAAGCTCTTCCTTCCGAGGATCATTCGACTCACCCAACTAGTGAGAGCCTAGAGTGAGGAGGACATCTCGGTGTTGAACTTACCCATCCGAGGATCATTCGACCCACCCAGCTTTTGAGAGCCTGGAGTGAGGAGGACATCTCGGCGGTAACTTACTAAACATATAAGCAAAATAACTTCATCCATCTAATGGGGGGATTTCCCTTGTCAAAACCTCCTGGCTCAACCAGCGAGGGGTAGAACTTGCTACAAAAGAAAACAACAAAAAATAAATACAACAGACCTCCTCATGGCACTTGCCTCCCAGGCTTCTTGAGTGAGATGATCATTCCCCTGCTTCTCCTGCCACTCCCATCCTGCTCATGCTCTCCATGATCTTCTCCATCTCCTCCGCCCCTACTTGCCAAGAGATGTTGTTGACGGCTGTGACGTAGCAGTGCCTCGCCATCCTGGGGTCTCCGCGGATCCTGACTTGGATTCCTCCAGCGTTGAACTTGAGGCATTGGTGGAAGGATGATGGCACGCATCGAAAGGCGCTGATGAGGGGTCTTCCGAAGATGGCATTGTAACTGCTAGGAGCGTCAACTATGACGAACCGACAGTTCCTTGAACCTCCCCCCATTGTCACTTGGAGTCCAACTCCACCCTCTACCTCTTTCGTTTCTCCGGAGAATCCAAACAAGGGTCCATCTGAGGCCAGCACCCTCCTTGCCTCCACCTTCAACTCATCAAATGCTTTCTTGAAAATGACATTGGCAGAGCTCCTGTTGTCAACGAGGACCGAGAGACAGTGTAACCTTCGATGGATGTCTGAATGATTAGCGCATCACAGAATGGATCCTCGTGATCTGGCATGTCCTTGCTTGAGAAAGTGATTTTCTCCTCGGGAGGTGGGTCCTGTGACGTTGAAGCGACGCTGCGTCGAAATACGGAGTGGAGGCTTGCCTTACAAGTGGCCTCGATTCCTACCCCCCCCCCCCCCCGTGGATTACCGAGACCCGACCTTTGGCTCCTACGTCGGTTCGGTCCTCACAGATGTCATCATCCACTACTGATCCAGGTGGAACTTCTTCAATCCGCATCGGCGGCTGCTGTTGTGTCTGACCTCTCGCCTCTCTCACCTCCAAGAACTCTGGGCAGGTAGCTGCTGCATGCCCCTCTGCTTGGTGATAGTCGCAGTATAGCACCGCCCTTCCCCCCCTTCTCCTACGGGCTGGGATGTCTCTTGCTTAAACTCCTCCTCCTCCTCTTCGAATCGACATAGCTTGAGCTGGTGGGGGTAGGAGCTGCCTAGGGGCCTGCCTCCAAGGAGGAGGGTTGGGCCTCCCTTGGCCTCCGTAGAAGTTTCCCCCTCCTTGGGCGAAACCCCTCCCTTGCTCCTGACCCCCCTGGGGTCCCTGGTACCCTTGACCCCTCTGCTCTTCCCTCCTCCTTCCTTCCTGCTGCCTGAGGCCACCTTGCTCTCTTGGCTCGGCCTCCACCAACTTTGCCAACTTCTTTGCCAGCCCCGGGTTTGCCGCCTCGGTGGCTACCTCCTTTGCAGCTTTTTCCATCAGGTCCTCAAAGGACAAGGGAGGCTTCCTAGTTAGGCGCATTTTAAAAAGGCTCTCTCGTAGCCCTACGGTGAAAGCCATCTAGAGGGCATACCCTGGCACCTCCTGGATGTTCAGGATCTCCTCCTGGAATTTGTCCATGTACTGGGCCAACGTCTCATCGTGCCTCTGCTTGATCAGGAAAATGGACTCAGCATTCTTCTTCCTCTTCTTGGATGTGGAGAAGCGTAGCTGGAAACTTCGGCCCAAGTCCTCGAAGTTGTAAATGGAGCCAACCGGGAGCTGGTGGAACCAGTCCCCAGCTTTGTCCTTCAGGGTGGTGGCGAAGAGACGACACTTGAACGCGTCCGTCATGGGCCTGATGGAGACGGTGTCCTCGAACCACTGCAGGTGCTGGACGGGATCATCCTTCCCAGTATAAAAAGTCATGTTGGGCTCCTTGAAGCCTTCCGGGATGGGAGCCGAAATGATCAGCTCGCTAAAGGGTGACCCCCCACTCGCCGGCTTCGCGAGCTCCACTCGCGCGACTCCTACTCTGGGCGAGACCGCACTCGCCGGGCTAGGAAAAAGCACTCGCCCGGCGAGGTCCCGCTTGCCACTCTCAGTCACTGGTTCCTTGCCTGGCCGACCCCCTGGGGAAACCTCTCCTGACCCCCCCTGGGCGAGCACTCCTTGCGACCCAGAAGGCGGTGTATGGGGGGAGGGAGCCGAGCAGTCACCTCCCCTGGTGATGCCTTGGAGCAGCTCCATGATTCCCTTAATGGCCGTCATGAACTCTCCCCTTCCTACCACCTCACTTGGGATGTGAGACCCCTCATCGTCTCCTCCTCCGAGGTCTCCTGCCATGAGATTTGGTTCAAGAACTTCTGTGCTAACCACTCTCCACGCTCACCGCACCAAAAATGTTGAAACCGACAACTCGGTCTCCGTGGAGTTCGGGGTCCCAAAAAAGGGGTGGTCTCACACCTACTTCTCTCGAGCCAACTCTCTAGGCAAGAGCACTTGGATTTGGAAACGGACCCTAGGCTACAGCGAGGAGGTCCCACCTCACACCCGGAAGACCTGAGAGATCTTCCCCTCCCTAGCTGATGCTGAACCAAAAACACCAAAGGAGAGCTCTAAGGGAAGAAGAAGATCCGAAATTTGGAAATCTAGAAGTCCCCCACTTTGGTGCCCCTTAGGGTCTATTTATAGGTTTTCCAAGTTGGGCTGCAAATAGCCAAAAACTGATCTGCCAGATTACCAAAATACCCTCGGATCTGGATTGCGAATAGCCAAAACTGGACTGCAAATAACCAAATCCCGCTGTTCTGGGATACTAAACGCAGACCACCCCCCCTCCTCCTCTGGAACTGGGCGAGAGGGGTTACCTCGCGGAGCTCGGCGAGCCTCCTCGCTGGGGTGGGGCGAGACCAAGGGTCTTCCCCCTTACCAGGGTCGGGGGCGAGAGAGGGGGTCGGCCCCCCTCCTCCTCTCGCCCCTAGCTGGGCGCGGGCGAGAGGGGGGCACCTGCCCCTCCTCCTCTCGCCCCTAGCTGGGCGCGGGCGAGAGGGGGGCACTCGCCCCTCCTCCTCTCGCCCCTAGCTGGGCGCGGGCGAGAGGGGGGGCACCCGCCCCTCCTCCTCTCACCCCTAGCTGGGCGCGGGCGAGAGGGGGCACCCGCCCCTCCTCCTCTCGCCCCTAGCTGGGCGAGGGCGAGAGGGGGGGCACCCGCCCCTCCTCCTCTCGCCCCTAGCTGGGCGCGGGCGAGAGGGGGGGCACCCGCCCCTCCTCTCGCCCCTAGCTGGGCGCGGGCGAGAGGGGGGCACCCGCCCCTCCTCCTCTCGCCCCTAGCTAGGCGAGGGCGAGAGGGGGGGCATCCGCCCCTCCTCCACTCGCCCCTAGCTGGGCGCGGGCGAGAGGGGGGCACCCGCCCCTCCTCCTCTCGCCCCTAGCTGGGCGCGGGCGAGAGGGGGGGCACCCGCCCCTCCTCCTCTCTCCCCTAGCTGGGCAAGGGCGAGAGGGGGGGCACCCGCCCCTCCTCCTCTCGCCCCTAGCTGGGCGCGGGCGAGAGGGGGGCGCCCGCCCCTCCTCCTCTCGCCCCTAGCTCGGCGCGGGCGAGAGGGGGGGGGGGGGGGGGGGCGCCCGCCCCTCCTCCTCTCGCCCCTAGCTGGGCGCGGGCGAGAGGGGGGGCACCCGCCCCTCCTCCTCTCGCCCCCTCACTTGCCTCTTACTCCAGCTGGGTGAGCAGGAGGTTTCTGCCTCTACCGCTCTCGCTCCTTTCTCCCTGTCTTGGATCATACCACAGACGTGACCCGGATGCACTCTTGGGTCCTGGCAACCTACTCGGCGGATATAGGGTTGTACAGACACGTCTCGGTGGCCCTCCACGCTGGGCCTCACTCGATGGATATGGGGGTTGTACATTATTCTTTATGTGGCCGAGAAATGGAGATGTTGAAAGTTTTAGAACTTTATTTCTTGAATGAGTGTATGGGCTTTTATATGATGATTTCTTGAAATACAGTGGGCATATACTAATTGGTTTGGGTGAGAAGGGATTATGCTTATGTTGGATTTGATTAAGAATAATTAGCGATAGGTAATTCCTAAGCAAAGGATTTTGTGGTTGGAGATTACTCATGTTGGTGATTTGATGAAGTGTTAAGCAATCCGTAATGAAAAAGTTAAAGATGTGTGGAAATGTTATTGAATATGATTTCAAAGAGTTTAAATCTTTGGATAGAGTCCATGTTGTAGCTATTAAAAGATGTTTAAATCATACGACACTTAATAACAGATATCGAGAAGAGTGATACCAGATGGTAGAATTGACGAGAAGTCAGAGCACTACAAGAAAAGAGAACAGCAAGGTGAGTACTTATTTCTTTAATTATGCATAGCTTTGAATTATTTTGAATATACACATGATTAGTTTTCATACTGAAATTATTGACTGTGCATTGACATGAAATTGAAATCGATCGCATTTATGAATCACGGATGAATATGAAAATTTCTAGAACCCGTTGATTCAAAAATAACAATAAGTAAGTGATGATCTTTGAATAAAACTAATGATACTTGATAATATTAACATGAAATTGAACAAGAATATTGCATCGATGCATAAGAAAATTTGAAATGATAAGGGTTAACCCAGTAGCCGTAGTGGAGGTGTGAATACGCTACAGCAGAATGTGTTTTTGAAATTATTTGAGGCCGTTGAAGGCCAGAGGCCGTTGAAGGCCAGAAGGTCATTGAAGACCAAGAAGGGAATCGACAGCAACCCTTATGATTTCCAAATTAAAGTAAACGTAAGATAAATGAGAAATCTGATTCAGAAAATGAAAACAAACTGAATGAGCTATGAGTCAAAAGAATATGAAATCTGATTCCGAAAGTGAAACTGAATTGATAGAATGTTTGATAAGAATGAACGAAACGATTATGTTTGATACATTATAACATGTTGTACACTGAAATTGATGAAAAGATTTCGAATAAAAGAAATGAAACGACCGTGAACGAATAAAGACTGAATGTGAAAAGAAGTTACGAAGAAACGAAACGAATACAAGAATTGAAAAGGTAAACATATCATTGCTTTATTGATGTCATACTTTAATTGAATGCAATTATCTACTGCAAGTTGAATTCGATAATGAAAGATGAATAAAACTTCTGATAAGTGAAATAAGATTAGAATATAAGAATGAACGAATATGAACGTGAATGAATAAGATTAGAGTATTCGCTGAAACAAACTTGAAAGAACAAAAGAATATAAAGAACTTGAAAAATCTAAAGAACTGTATGCATCTTGATATTGATATTTCTTATTTGCATGTACAGCAGTTAAAGAGGTATGTTATTCACTTAGTCATATTCATTATGACTAAGCCCGTTGACTTCATTTTTTAGGAAGATGCACGTCTCCTAAAGACTCTTAAGAAATCAAGTGGTTCAGAGAGGAAAAGAAAACTAAAGACCAGGCTAAGGTATGAGTAGAATTTTAAGAAAAGTTTTTATTTTGTATTCCCTATGCTTACTTCTAGAACATCCTGGCATGATTGATATGAAAATAAGTTTTGATATAGATTCATGTGGGGTCTGAATAGGGGCCTCACAGTTGGTGCCTTCTTTGCACTAGGTCCATGAACAAAAGGACCATAACTTCTCAGATTTATTTCCTCATAAGGTGCTTTGAACACACTTACACCAAAGTTTCAAGGACGAGTCCACCCCTTGTAGTCATTGACAGGCTCAAACTCAATTGGTATAGTCAAGTGACCATAGGAGCTTTCCAGATCAGAGGCATTTGTAGGAAAGATAACTTTCTTAAATGTCGTTTGATCCAGATGGGCCTTCCCTTTCTCTTCGGAGGTAGTTTTCTTAGCATTCTTATTTTTCTTCTTGGCTCGGATGCTCTTAGAAGATTTACTAGATTCAGCCACATGACCTAATCCACTGCCACTTGCTTTAGCGGAGAATCTATCAATGATTGGAAGAACATTTTTGGTTGGGAGAACTTTTCAACTAGCTTTTTCTCAGCAGCTAGTTGTTCTTCCAGCTCTTTGATAATTTTCTCTCTCAGGGCAAGGAGCTCATTTGAGCTTTTGATCTTGTCTGTCAGGACATGGATTTTCTCTTTGTGAGATGTAAGTTGTGCAACTTCTTCTCTCAGATTGGATTCCACTTCCTTGAGAGACATAATCTCCTTGGCCTGGGTTTTGATGACCTTTCGGCATTTATCAAAACCCTTGAGCAATTTAGTATATTGGGTCATGAGTTCTGAATCCTCATCGGAGAAATAGTTCTCTTGCTCAACTAAAACATAATCAGATTCAGATATGATGGTGTGAGCATTTACCTTCCCTTTGTATGGAGGTTCTTCTTCGTTGTCAGTCATAGCCATGAGCCCGAAGTAGGCTTCTTCCTCATCACTTGACTTCTCTGAGTCACTATCGCTGAGAGTTTTGGACTTCTTGACGACGAAGCTTCTTTCAGTCTTCTTTTTCCTGTAGGAGGATTTCTTTTCTTCTCTCTTTCCACCCTCTTTCTTCTTGTGAGGGCAATCAGTGATCATGTGCCCTGGCTTATTACAGCAATAACAAACAATGTCAGAAGAAACATGTTTGTTCGGTTTAGACTTATACCTGTCATGACTGCTTGAGCCTTTTTTGTGATGATCACCATCACGACGAGAATGTCTGTAGTCAGAGGAAGAGGGTTAACAGTTTCTTGAACTGACAGGAGATTAGAGAGAACTCCCCATCAGACATTTCAGAACAGGAGGAGCCCGCTTCTAATTCTTCTTCTTCTTCAGTTTCTTTTGTCCTTATTGGAGACACTGTTCTTCTTTTCCTGGAGCTCTCGGCCTTCAGAGCTAAGGTCCTTTCCTTGCTTGAGGTATGATTCCCATCTTCTTCTGTTTTTCGGATATTCATCTGCAGCTCATGAGATAATAGCTTCCCCAACAGATTTTGTGGGTCAATATTTGGCAACTTTCCAAACTCCCTAATGTCAACGATCTTGCTATCCCATTCTTTTGTCAGGGATCACAGGAACTTGTCATTTAGTTCACCGTTTGTAAATTCCCGGCCATAGTTTCTTAGGTCGTTTACTATTTTGAAGAACCTTTCATAAGCATCGGCAATGCACTCCTTCTTACTCTGCTTGAAGCCCTCATGCTCTTGGTTGAGTAGAGATCTTTTATCGTCCCTTACCTCTTCAGTACCTTCCATGAGAACAATCAAGGATGTACACATCTCTTTGGCTGATTTGCAGTGGATCAAGTTTTGTAGCATAGAGTCTTCCACTGCACTAGTAATTATGTTCTTCGCCTTTTTGTCCAAGGCTACTATAGCGATCTCATCCTTGGTTTGGTCCATCATTTTCTTTGGCACCTGAAAAATGGGGTCAATTGTAGAGGAAACCATAGGCACATGAGGGCCTTCTTCCACCACTTGAAATATTCTCGGATCTGCGGCTTCCATGTAAAATCTAACTTTTTCTTTCCACGTGGCGAAATTAGCCTTTGTGCAGATATGCAGCTTCAACGACGAGGAATCCTTGCTTCTTTCCATGATTTGCTAGCAACTAGAATGGATGGATCCTGTTCAAGGTGTTAACATAGAAACGAATAGCGACCCTCTGATACCAATTGAAGTATCTAGTTGCCTACCTAAATCACCTAGAGGGGGTGAATAGGTGATAACTGTGTCTTTTGCGGAATAAAATTTTTATAAAAAGATAACACAAAAAACAAATCACAGTTACAGACGATACAACGAATTTTATAGTGGTTCATCGATCTTGGGTACTCCACTTTTCGCCTCGCCAAACTAGCACCACAGCTAGCCTTGACTACTTCACAATATCTCGGATCAAGAATGACCCTACAATCTCGGAGTCACCACTCCTACAACTTGGAGACAAATTCTGCTACAAACTCGGAGACAACGCTCCTACAAACTCGGAGATAACCCTCCTACAACTCGGTGATAGAATCTCCTACAAACATTATAGATTTTGTACAACAAATGAAACAACAAAATGAGTTCAGATCTGATATACAATAATCTTCTTCCTTCTTGAGATTTGAAGAACTTCGGCTTGATAATGAGGAAGAAAGATTGAAATCTCTGATCTGACCTTCTAGGATTCGGCATGATCCAATAAACTTCAGTAGAAGGTAAGAGCACTGATCTGTCGAATTTTTTCTTCCAAAGGGATCGATTGAATGAGAGAGAGAGAGAACGATCTTCAACGATGGCGAAGGCGGCGGCTCTTTCTCGATTTCCGATTGAATAATCGAATTAGGTTTTGAATTAATTTTGGAATAAGAGTCGTAAGGAGCCTTATATAGTAGACAACATAACGGCTAAGAGTCCTTGAATTAAGGTAAAATTAACCTTAAAACATGAAACACGTGTCGTCGACTCCGTCAGATAATAATAACAGAACCGTCAGAACACGGATTTCAAAGCAGGACAGGAAGAGAACTTTCTCGAGACAATAAGGATTTCTCGAGAAATGAAATAATTTGTCTAGAGATGGTTGCAACAATTCGAGAAATGGCTTGGAAAAACTTTCAAAAAGACTTGAAGAAAACTTCTCGAGAACAATAGGACTTCTCGAGAAATAGCTTTGATTTCTCGAGAGAACACTTGACTTCTCGAGAAACAGCTTAGAAAATACTTCACTGAACAAATGAAAAGATTTCTTGAGAACAAAGACGACTTCTCGAGAAATAGACTTGATTTCTCGAGAGACTAAGAGACTTGTCGAGAAAAACTTTAGAAACATTAGATTTGAAGACATACAAGGATTTCTCGAGAAATGGAAAAGACTTCTCGAGAAATATCCTGGATTTCTCTCGAGAGATGACTTTGAATTCTCGAGAAATGCACTTAGAAAAATTTGAACCTTTTTCCTTCTTTCTTTCTCTTGAACACCAGCAACTCTTCCAACTCCCAAGCTTCAAGGGTCTTGAAAATGAAGTGTATCCCAATAGAGAGATCACACATAAGTCAACACCATGTCCTATACAATGAGGGATTACATTGCATGAGACTGTGTTTAATGACCCATTGTGATCTGACATTGGTCTACACTTGACAATTATAACCTGCAAGAACATAGCTAAAAGATAATTTCAAATACACCAGCAATTCAACTTGATTCAAGGGTGACTTCCTACAAATCAAGGCTATTGTGGATACAATACCCAACAGGGATGTTACAAATGGCCCCTCCCAAAGTTCACTCCAAATTCCATGTGGATATCAAATCATTCAATGTTGCCTCTAAAAATTTCAAGGCAATTCTGGGGCTATTCCAAACCGCGGGGTCGACGAAGATAATTTCGACAAGATGCAAAGTATTTGATGTCGAATTAAAATAATTAAAGGACAACATCCATATTAGAGATGATGGTTCTCTTCATGGAAGAATTTCAGGAAATGACATTGATGTCACAAAGGAGATGTTGAGACTCACTTTTGATCTACCGGAAAGTGATAATTCATATGAACTGACGACGTCAGAGACTCAGCAGGCACTACCGATAATGAAGTTCAACAAAGAAAAGGCCATCAACCAAAAGAAGAGTGATTTCTCAGAAGAATATAGGTTTTTCGCGGACATTGTAGGAGAAGTTCTACTATGTAAAATTTCTGCTCATGATGTTATTCCCAAACAATAACTGCAAATAATGGGAGTTCTAGTTTTGAACAAGAGAATACACTGGGGGAGGTGTCTTCTCAAACTAATAGTTCACAAGTATGCTCATAAGGAAAATGTATACATGAGAATAATGAGCCCAATCCTACTCCATCACTACCCAATGATGTGCATATCCAAAGGAGTGTCAATTCCTCTTGGAAAAAGAATTAACATAGGCATCTTATCAAAATGGACTAGGAAAATTCTGAGGCTTGGTCAAGCTGCAACCTCTCCCCCTTCATCTCCAGCTCCTCAAGATCATGATACAGTCTTAACAGACATCACAGGTGATGCACCAACTCAAGATCTTGCAACAGTTCTACCAGACACAATAATAGAACTTGTAGCAATGACCTCCTCTCAACAACAATCACCTTTTTTCACCCCTCCTGAAGAAACTCTCACAGACATCCCTTTTGCTTCTCTATACCATCCTCAATCACCAACTCCTCCTATCAACATATCAACACCTTCTTTTAATACACATCCTGCATCTACCTCACATCCCACATCTCTCTTTGACATGGATCAAGCCATTACAAAAGCAATGGATCTGTCCACTAGGACTTTTGCTGACCTGCTATAGAGTCAATCAAGAAAATCCAAATAAAATATTCTCAGATGGAGAATGAACTGCAAAACTCAAAGGAATCAATCGTGGCACTCAAAACTTTTATGTCCTCCTCAATGGTCACAAAGTCTTTCTTAACCTTCCTTGTTAGCAAGGTTCAGAAGGGGGAGAATATTCATGAGGAGGGCATGCCTGCCTAAGAAGAGGAGATTGGCCAGGAGAAGGAAAAGCTTGATCAAGAACCTGAGAATGCTCAAGAACCTGAGATTGGCCAGGAGAAGGACAGGCTTGTACAAGAACCAGAACTTTTGATTACTCAAGAGGATGAGCCTACTGATACAGAGAAGCCTACATAAATCCAGGGGAGTCCCTCACAACCAATAAATAGGTCATAAAAGATGTAACCAATATTGCTAAAGAGTCTACCCAGATAGCTGAAGATGCAACATTAATTTAGGGGGAGCTCACAAAGAAGATGATAGGACTGCTGAAGAGGAGGATGAGCCCCTTGTGTTTCCACCAAGAAAAGTGACACCATAGGTCTTATCATGTAAGAGAAAAATCCCTCCAAAAGAATAGTACAAAACAGGTAATCAACAAATGAACAATTTCTCTTATGAGTTCTCAGTAAACATATTTGAGATACAACTATGGAAGATAATCTGATCAATTAGAAGTTTATCATTTTGGTCTATGCATTTATGCAATGATGTCATTCTTGTTTATTGTATATTTACCTGCACTCAACTTTATTTATCAATATGATTGAAATCACTTAAAATATTTGTAAAATTTGTCAAGATAAATAGGAGGAGATTGTTGGGAAAAGCATCCTCTGATTTATCTTACAAATTATGTAAAAGTGATTTCATGATCTAAGATTCATTACCCATGTTGTATAGAGAGGGTAATTTGGTCATTAAATTTCCTAGGATGTCACATTCTCATTAGGGTGTCAAAGAACAGTCCAAAAGAGTCCAAAATTTAGTTGAGTTAAATCTGCGTCGAATAGAAGTCGACGCAACTTCGACTTCAAGTCGACGTAGCTTTGACTTCAAGTCGACGCAGCTTCGACTTCAAGTCGATGCAGCTTCGACTTCAAGTCGATGCAGCTTCGACTTAAAGTCGAAGTAACTTCGAATAGAAGTAAGGATAACTTAGACTGGTAGTCAGTGTATAAGTTAAAGTTGACTCAATGTCGAAATGTACTCTTCGCAGAAGACAGAGTCAGTCGAAGCAGCATTTGAAGTCAACGCAACTTGGATTTACACTCGACGCAGAAGGAAGAGCTCAGAGTTTAGTCTTTCATCTTGACGGATACGTGATAAGTATTCGACGCAACGTCTTAACTGTAGATTTCATTTCTAAGCTAAGGAGGATTTCAAAGCAGCTTTTATTATAACTCAGAGGTGCGTCGATAAAAAGGAAAATGTATTCGACGCTACGTCGAATACAGATAGAATTAGAAAACTTTCTGCATTCTTCTTTAAAGATGATTCAGAATTCATACATGGAATTGATTTGATTTCTAACGGGTCGTTCATAACCAAGAATGGAGAGAAGGACTCCAGGGACACAATAAAGACATTTATGGAAGATATTCAAAAAGGGATTGACGTATAGTCAACAGAAATAGAGAGAAACTATTATTATTTCTTGGACATTCCTACTAGGGATACAACAGAACAGGAAAGGAATTCAAATGTTATTCGACAGAAGAATTAGTATACTCAGGAAGATTTAGAACAATAACAATTTTCATTATTCTGTCTTCTTCTTCCTGAAGCTTTCTCTCAGACAGCATAACAACAAATCTCTGTACAGAAAATATTCAAAGCTTCTTCTTCTCTCACAACAAGAAGCCTACAAATATACGGAGATATTCAAGATCAAAGTTATAACAATCCTTGCATCTCTCTCTCAAGCAAGGATTCGTCTACTGAATAGATATCCTTCAAGAACACTAAGTGCCTGAATCTTCAATGACCGTTGTAGGAGGATTCAACTAGAAGCTAGAATAATCTTCATTTTTCTTCTTCCCCTTTACTCTCTCTTTCTTCATTATAATCTAAGTAAAGAGTCCTTAGAATCCCTCTCCAAAGGATTAAGTGGTTCAAGATCTCCTTACCAAAAGATCTAGTTTGGTTCTAAGAGTCTCCTTAACAAAATACTCAGTGGTTGGTTCTATGAGTCTCCTTATCAAAAGACTCAGTGGTTCTAAGAATCTCCTTATCAAAAGATTATGGTACTTGATAGTGTATTCCTACCAATGTGGTAGAAGAGTGGAGTACCTATATTTTGGGGAACCACTATAGATCGTGTCCCATCTGTGCTGTGATAATTTTCTGTGTTGTCCCTTTTACTTTCTGCATTTATGTGCATACTTTATTCTGGTTGGATTTCTGAATGCATAGTTAGTAGAATCATTTTATTGTTTTGCACATCTTTTAGTGAAAAATTTTAAAACTCTATTCACCCCCTCTAGAGAATACTCAGAGGTCTTACTATGCACTTTTATAGGAGGAAATGTAGTCTCTACAGGATAACCATGCATATGATCTAGTGATAAGATTGCCTAAAGGCAACAAGACGTTAAAAATTGTTAAATTTTCAGAGTAAATGTAACATCCCAATCTTAATAAGTTAGCCCTAGCCCAGTAGGGAACCCTAGGCACCTTTGGATCCCATATTGGTGCCCTAACCAGTATTTAACTCTTCTGGACCTATGTAAGCAATTTGGCCATTTAGGTCTGTGAAATTTTTTCGTAGATCTAGGAGTGAGCGGGAATTGTACAACTCAAAGCTATAGCCAACAACAGAAACACATGAAGCAACACAATCTTTCTTGATACTTGCAGAAATCTTCATTATAGAGCGAGGTTTACATGGCGAGACATGATTTCGCCAGTACACAAAACCAAAAGGAAAATACAATGCTGAAGGAAAGATAACCTGCGGTCTGCTCACTGAGACTGCCTGACTGCCCGAACTGCGAGTTCGCGCGACTAGAGAACGTGACCGCCTGAACTGCTTGCCTGCGACTTGAACAAAACCAACTGAGAACTCCGCGACCTCCAGTGATTCTCCTGAACTCCAGCAACCCGCACTGCAAGCCGCGAGACCGCCCGAACACCTTAGAAGAAGAGGTGACCGCTGCTTCCCGCACAATCCGCAGAAGCTGTACAAGGAAATTCAATCAGTTAACCGGCCGGTCACAAAAATGAGACTGCAAGAAATAGGCGCGAGCTCAGCTTACACTTGGTGCGATTATTTTGCTGCTACAGTGACTCCTATTTATTGGCGTGCGACCTGATCCAGTCACAACACTATGAGATAGAGTCACCGCCCTCTGACCGCGTGACCAAGACCGGTCGACCCGCGCGGGCAGCAGATCGCTCTGCGCTTTGTGAGCTCGCCGACTTCAACCCGGACAGGAAATCGCCAGCCACTCCTCCAAGAAGCCGCGCAATCATGACAACTCGCCCGGTCATGACGCTCACTATCTGTGTTCGCCAAACAAGGCCTCCCCCAGAGACCGCGAACACAGCTAGGTCGACTAAGGCAACAACCCGCCAAGTCGACCAACACCAGTGACCGCAAATACCAGCAGATCGTCGAAGGACCAACTATGCGAACACAAACCGGAGACAGCGCGACTAAGAATACCTTAGTCCGCGCGCACCACCAAGAACCCGGACAACCATCAGATCGGGCTGCCCTTCAAGAACACAACCCTGTACGTTAACCCGCACAGTTCAGAACAGCTTGCCACGCAGTCTCATGAACCAGACCGCGCGGCCTCGCCTTCCTGAAGACCAGCTCGCCACGCGGTCATACAACCAGACCGCGCGGCCTCACTTTGGCAACCCTAGACAAGGAAGTGCGGTCAAACCGAATAAGCCAGCGGCTAGACCGAAAAGGTCAGACCGCAGAGGGAGACCGCAAGACCGCGCGGTTAGCCAGACCGCGCGACCTCCTCCTAGACCGCCAACTTCCACTTCAACATTTTCAACACTCCCCCTTGAAGTGGGAAGTTGAAAACAGCCCAAGTAAACTCCTTAGCCGAGTGAGCGGTCCCTTTGTCAGCGCCTTTGTGAATATGTCAGCAACGTTGTCCTAACTCTGAACATGCTCGACCGAAAGAGACCCCTCCAGCACCTTCTCACGAATGAAATGATGCTTGATCTCGATATGCTTGGTCCTCGCGTGACAAACTGGATTAGTAACCAGTTTGAGTGCACTCTCATTGTCGCCGCAGAGCAGAGTCGGACCCCGAACCTCCTTATGGACGTCTCCCACCAACCTACTAAGCCAGATGGCTTCCTGAGCTGCCAAGGCCGAAGCCTTGTATTCCGCTTCCGTGGTAGAGACAGACACGGAATCCTGCTTCATGCTGCACCATGATATAGCCGTGAGGCCCATCATGAAGACGAATCCAGACCTCGACTTCCGATCATCCGAATCTCCCCCATAATCAGCATCCATGTACCCATGCACCTCGAAGCCCGCATCCCTCTTGTATAGGAGACCCGTATCCGAAGTCGCCTTGACATACTTCAAAATATTCTTGGCTGCTAGTAGATGAGGCATCCGTGGTTCCACCATATAACGACTCACCCTGCCAACTGCATAAGCAATATCCGGCCTAGTGATCGTCAGATAAATTAAGCTCCCAACCAGAGCCCGGAACACCAGCGGATATTCCAGAATCCTCCCCTCATCCTTCCGAAGTTACATGGCCTTCTCCAGAGGTGTAGAGATGCACTTCCCTTCCTTCATGCCGAATCGCTCCACGATTCGCTTCGCATATCCAGCCTGGGACACCAGCACTCCACTCTCCTTCCTCTGCACTTCGAGTCCAAGTAAATGGTACGGTGGAGCTCACCCAAGTCCTTCATCTCAAACCTAATAGATAGCTCAGCCCGAAGCTTTGCTACCTCCTCCTTCGAATTCCCCGTCACGATCATATCGTCGACATAAAGCAGCACGATGACTTGAAGCTCCCCGCTCTTCTTGACGAACAAGCTCGAGTCAGAGTCTGGAGCACCAAATCCACATAATAAGAGATATTCTGCAATCTTTCCGTACCACGCCCTCGGCGCTTGCTTCTTCCCATACAGGGCTTTCTTCAGCTTACAGACATAGTCAGGAAGATCTTCAGATATGAAGCCTGGCGGCTGGACCATGAAGATGTCCTTGTCAATCTCGCCGTACAAGAAAGCATTCTTTACGTCGAGCTGCCAAATCTCCCACCCCCAAAATGCCGCCAAGGCAATCACAAACCGAACTGAAGTCATCTTTGCCACCGGACTGAATGTCTCTTCATAGTCTTCACCATATTGCTGCGAGAATCCCCGAGCCATGAGGCGAGCCTTGTAACTCTCGATACTGTCGTCTGCCTTCTTCTTGAGCTTGTAGACCCACTTGCATGTCACAGGGGTGATACCCTTGGGCTTGGGCACTAGAGACCAAGTCTCATTCTTCTCAAGAGCGGCCATCTCTTCTTCCATAGCCGAATCCCACTGCTTCACTCCTTTGGCCTTCTCAAAGCTCACTGGTTCCCGCTCATCCAGGGGACCAGCAAAGAAACACGTGACAAAGCTCACCATTTTTCCTCCTGTATAGCGATCAGGGGCAATGATCGTTCGCTTCGATCTCCTCAGCTCGTTCCCCTGACTCGCATTACCTTCAGATGCTTCTTCCCTAGCTCCCCTTCCAGACGTACTAGGAGAATGGATGGACCACCTGGTGACAAAGGCAGCTCCACCTGAAGATTTTCCATAGCTCTCTCCTGCTCCTCCACCCTGCTTTCTGGTAACTCAACACCAGAACTTCCCTTGTAAGATGTCACCTCGTCAAACATGACGTCGCGAGATACAACAAATTTCCTTGTCTCCGGGTCCATGCACTTCCAGCCCTTCTTCCGATCATCATATCACACGAAGACTAGTTTCCTTGCTTTCGCATCTAGCTTCGTCCGAAGCGCATCTGGAACGTGCACATAGCAGGTGGAACTAAACACCCGAAGGTGTGCCACGCTTGGCTTTTCTTTGAACATCATCTCTTGCGGGGTCAACATGTTGATGGGACTGAGAGGCATCATGTTGATGATGTAAGCAGCACAAGACATTCCCTCCGCCCAGAAGGACCTTGGTATACTCTTGGCATGCAGCCAACACTTGTAGGTCTCCGTCAGATGAAGGATCTTCCGCTCTGCAACTCCGTTTTGTTGTGGAGTATGCGCATAAGTAAGCTCCCTCCGGATGCCCGCCTTCCTGCAAAAACTAGAGAACTCACCAAAGGTGAACTCCCCCCTATTGTCAGTTCTCAGTTTCTTTATCCGCAGACTTAGCCGACCTTCCACAAGCTCCTTGAACTCCACAAACTTGGCAAACGCCTCCGCCTTCTCCTTCAGGAAATACACCCAGACATATCTGGTGTAATCGTCGATCAACACCAGCATATACCTGCTGCATCCGAGGCTTAGGGTAGCAGTCGGTCCCATCAAGTCACCGTGGATGCACTCCAATGACACACTACTCCTTGTCTGCGACTTATCAAACGGCAGTCGATGAGACTTGCCGAACTGATATCCCGCGCAAACATGACCGTCACCGTAGGAAGATAGACAAGGCAGGCCCTTGACCAGACCTTTTACCGCCATAGCTTTTAGCTTATCCATCCTTACATGCCCCAACCTCTCGTGTCATATCACGACACTATCATTCGTCCTCATCTTGTCAACGTAAGAACTTGTCAATAAAACGAACAAGTCTTTTGCCCTTCTCCCGACATGAACAACCTCAGACTTCACGCATCAACGTTTCTTAGAAACTTCACTTCTGTTGGGCCGAACAGAACGTGATACCCAGCGTCAACAACGTTGGTCACGGAGAAAAGGTTTTTCCTCACCCGGGCACATGATAGACACTCTTCAAAGTTAGTGGACCTCTATGACTACCCAAGGAAACAACCCCCACCTTCTCGACACTATGCATCGTATTATCAGCAGTTATGATGGCTTCATTACCTGCGAAAGTCTGCGCTGAAGTAAGCTTCGACTCGTCCCTGGTGAGGTGATGACCACACCCCGAGTCCACGATCCAGTCCTCCTGATAGTTGATAGGAACCGCAACTCTGACAGAAGCCGAGAAGGCTCCTCCCCATCCTCCATCATTTTGCGTAGTCTCAGTTTCCTCCTTCCCTGCAGCAGCATGCCCCGGCTGAAGATTCACCCGGCAATCCTTCCTGATGTGACCAAGATTTCTGCATCTGAAGCAATTGGGTCCTTCTCCCTTCTTCTTCCCTTCAGCCTTAGGAGCATAGCCCCTCTCCTGCTATCCAGAAGTTGAAGGCTCATAGCCTCCAGTGGTCATCTTCTTCTTATCCCATTTCTTCTTCTTCCCTGTGAAGAGAACCTCGCCATCTCCCCCAGACACTAACACCCCCGCCATCTGCCTTGCTAAGCTCTCCTGCGACGCTAGCAGATTTTCCAGCTCCAGCAGAGACGGCTGATTTTCCCAACCCTGCACCGACGTCACAAAGGCCACATACTCCCTCCGCAAGCCACGGATGATGTGCCTCTTCAGCTTCGCCTCAGAAATTGGCTCATCGGGATCCAGTGCTGAAATCTCAGTGCACAGGTTATTCATCTTCAGGAAGAACATAGAGATAGAAAGATCACCCTGAGCCGACCTAGCCAGCTCATTTTCTAGAAACTGAAGTCTCGCCACATTCTTCTTGTTAAACAGCCCATCCAGGGCTCTCCAAATCTCCGCAGCTGATCCGCACCCCAAGATGTGATCGAATAGGTCAGGTGATATTGCCCTCTTCAGAGTGAATTCTGCTTTCGCATTAATTCTCCTCCAATTCCTCACCTCATGACCATCATCCCCAACTGGGACAACTTCCTTGTACTGTCTTCTCCAACAACCTCCCAGAGGTCCTCGCCCAGAAGATAGCTCTGCGTACACGACTTCCACTTTTTGAAGTTAGTCGAGTTGAGCATCTCAATTCCAACACCTCTTGCTTCCATGGCTCTACCACTGGTTCCTTCGTCACAAAGGCGATGGCAACTTTGAGTTATTCACTGCTCTATCCACTCCAACCTCCCTCTGATACCATGTGAAATTGTTTTGTAGATCTAGGAGTGAGCAGGAATTGTACAACTCAAAGTTATAACCAACAACCAGAAACACATGAAGCAACACAATCTTTATTGATACTTGTAGAAATCTTCATTACAGAGCGAGGTATACATGGCGAGACATGTTTTCGCCAATACACAAAACCAAAAGGAAAATACAATGTTGAAGGAAAGATAACCAGCGATCTGCTCACTGATACCGCCTGACCGCCCGACCTGCGAGTTCGCGCGACTAGAGAACGAGACCACCCGAACTGCCTGCCTGCGACTTGAACAACACCAACTGAGAACTCCACGACCTCCACTGATTCTCCCAAACTCCAGCAACCTGCACTACAAGCCGCGAGACTTCCCGAACACCTTAGAAGAAGAGGTGACCGTTGTTGCCCGCACAATCCGCAGAAGCTGCTCAAGGAAATTCAATCAGCTAACCGGCCGGTCACAAAAATGAGACCTCAAGAAATAGGCGCGAGCTCAGCTTACACTTGGTGCGATTATTTTGCTGCTACAGTGACTCCTATTTATAGGCGTACGACCTGATCCAGTCACCACCCTATGAGATAGAGTCACCGCCCTCTGACCGCGTGACCAAGACCGATCAACCCGCGCGGTCAGCAAATCGCTCTGCGCTTTGTGAGCTCGCCGACTTCAACCCGGGCCGGAGATTGCCACTCCTTCAAGAAGCCGCGAGATCATGACAACTCGCCCAGTCATGATGCTCACTATCTGTGTTCGCCACATAAGGCCTCCCCCAGAGATCGCGAACACAGCCAGGTCGACTAAGGCAACAGCCCGCCAAGTCGATGATAACTTCCCAAAAAGAAGTTATCTTGTTCGATTATTTTTTCCCATTTAGCTAATTTATTTGATGAAAATGAATAAAAAAATATATAATAAATGAATATATTATTATTTGGATCAAGTTCGGTTAATATTATTGTTTCCTTATGTTTTATCGTAGGAAATACAAAGATTCCAACTTAGCATCAAATGTTAATCTTATATTAGAGCCAAGAAGATGTTGCAATAAGGTTACAACAAATTCAGTGAAGTTTTTGTGAAGAGAATCCAGCATAAGATTTGTTACAACAAATCTAGTTTCAAAAAAATTCAAGGCAAAACTGTGCAGAAAAATTTGTTGCAACAAACTAAAATTTGTTACAACAAATTTTCTAAAATCTGAATTATCACTTCCAAAATTATTCAAATTTCCAGCAGTTATTCGGCGTAAAGTCACACCTGTTTAGCCAATTAGTGTCTCTAAAGTGGCGTATGACTATTTAAGGAAGGGAGGAGAGAGAAACATGAGAATCTTCATTATTTTCAACTTCTCCATTTTCGAAAAAAGGGGAAAAACAGTGGAAAAGGCAGAAATTCGAATTTCAGCACTATGTACTGTAAGATCTCTCTAATTTTGCGGCGTTTTTCCGTAGTTATGAACTAAACTCTCTAAGTCTTGTATGAAGAGAGTATTGTGTGTGTTTTGATGGTGTAATCTTCTCATTTTGAGTTTGTTTGATGAATTACTTTTGATGAAACTTATGAATTTAATTATAAAACTTTTGGCTTATGCTTTCTTCTACTATTTCGCTACGAGATTCAAGAGATAAGTGTGTAATATTAGTTTGAAGGCTATCGTATTGCACCGCGAGATTCGAGAGATGAGTGGTGTAAATTTCTAACCAAAATTTTCTATCCTTACGGTGTGTTTCGAGATTCGAGAGAGGAGAAACGCAATCCCTCATAAGTTTACCATAGTAAAGAAGAGAGGAAGAGATTCCCTCCTCTTGCTAGCATTTCCGACTTCTATTCTATGCAATATTCGCTATTCGTCCTAAGTTAGAGATGACTAGGGGAATATAGAGTGTTAAGATCTCCGAGATTCGAGAGATGAGGAGTTCTTCCATAAAAGTTGTTGCAAGATAATTTTATCAGACATTCTCACTTAATATTATTTGCATGCATCATTTCAACATACACAAGAAATCTGAAATACAAGACTGCTTTCTTTCCAATTGTTAAAAAGTATTTCTATAATCTTTATAATTTGCTAAATAGATTAAATCTATGTTAAAATCTTTAGTACCTTGAAAAAATCACCATATTCGACTTGCTTGGATTTAAAGAAACGGTGTAACTAGTATTTGCAAGCATTAGATTAATCACTTCTCCGAGGGAACGATCTCTACTCACAATTTATTACTTGATCCGACACGTGCACTTGCGTTAATACGTATATACCATTTTCCGCGTATCAAGTTTTTGGCGCCGTTGCCGGGGAATTGATATTAATCTATTGTTCTATTTTTCTTGCAATATTAGTAAACCCTAGTATTTAGAGGTCAAACTTTTACTTTTGTTTTCTTATAATTTGTTGTTACTTATTTTTGCTGCTCTGTTAGTGCATGTCCAGATTTCGACTTACTCAAATATTTCTGTTGAATTTAGAGATTGAAAGGACGTGTAGGAAAAATCATAAATCTTCTCGTTTAGAATCCAATCTTTAGCTATGAATCCGAATGATAATCATCAGGAAGGTCATGATCTAGGAGGACAAGTAGAACATAATGGGAACCCAATTGAAAATAGGAGAACATGTCGTGATTACAATATGCCTTTACAGGGAGGGTTACAATTTAGTATTGCTAGACCTGCTATAGAGGCTAATAATTTTAAAATCGATTCTTCCGTTATGCAACTTGTTCAACATAATAAATTTGGTGGCCTCAATCACGAAGATCCCAACTCTCATATAAGGACGTTCATGGAAATCTGTGATACGTTTAAGATTAACAGCGCTTCGGAAGAAGCAATTAAGTTACGTTTGTTCCCTCTTTCTTTAAAGGGGAGGGAAAAGGATTGGCTGAACTCGTTACCCAATGGATCCATAACCACTTGGGCCCTTCTGATAGAAAAATTTTTAGCCAAGTACTTCCCCCATCTAAAACTGCTAAGTTGAAGCGAGATATTTCGACTTTTATGCAAAGTAATAGAGAGACCCTTTATGATGCTTGGGAACGCTTTAAAGAACTATTGCGGAAGTGTCCCCACCATGGCTTAGTTATTCATCAGCAAGTGTGGACCTTCTACAATGGTCTCCAAACATTCACCATGATCCAAGTAGATGGAGCCACAGGAGGGTCGCTTATGAACAAATACCCAGAGGATGCCAATGCAATATTAGAGGACTTATCCTCTAATAATTATCAACTTGTTGAATGACAAGGATCCTCTACTGCTGGATTATATCAAGTAGACCAATTAACATCATTTTCAGCCCAAATGACGTCTCAATTTAATACAATTAATAAGAGGTTAGATGCTTTGACTCTACATCAAAATCAAATGAACCCACAAGTCAATAGCATAGTCACCCCTACTGTCACACCTAACCCCACTCTAACAATTGAGCAATTGGTAAGTAATAATGAAGAAGCTAATTATGTTGGGGGACAGTTTAAACAAACTCATAATGATTATGGAAATAATTACAATCAAGCATGGAGAAACCATCCTAATTTCTCTTGGAAAAACAATTCAGGTGCGACGCCTTCACATTTGTTTAACACAAACTCTAATCCTCCTCATCAAAATTATAATTCTAATCAAGCGGGGCCTTTTAAGAAGTTATCTGTCATTTTAGAGTCTATGCAAAAGAACGAAGCCCGTTTTTCTAGTTTAGAAGGTTCGATGCGCTTAATTGAAACACAATTGGGCCAAATTGCAAATGCTTTAAACATTAGACCACACAGTACATTACCATCGGATACCACACCCAATCCTAAGGGTGATAACCAACATTGTAAGGCTGTCACATTGCGGAGTGGACGAGAGTTAATAAGTGGTCATAATGACAATCAACTCCCAAATAATAATGTTCAAGATAAAGTGGAGAGTAACAATCTTAATAAACTTGCTAAAGAATTAAATCAAGAACGTAGTAAAAGAGTTGAAAAGGAGTTAGAAGAAGGAGATGAAGGTAAGAATGAAAATAATATAGAGTTTTCTACAAAGAACAAAAAAGTAATTACTTATCCACCGCCACCATTTCCCCAGAGGTTAAGGAAAAGCAAACTAGATCACCAATTCCAAAAATTTATTGAAATATTTAAAAAACTGCAAATTAATATACCTTTCGTCGAAGCCTTAGAGCAGATGCCAAGTTACATTAAATTCATGAAGGATATTTTGAATAAGAAAAGAAAATTTGGCATGAATGAAACGGTGGCACTCTCCCATGAGTGTAGTGCTATTCTTCAAAAGAAATTACCTCCTAAGTTGAAAGATCCGGGAAGTTTCACTATTCCCTGCTCTATAGGATATCAATTCGAAGGGAAGGCTTTGTGTGATTTAGGTGCAAGTATAAATTTAATGTCGTATTCAATTTATTAAAAAATGGGTTTAAGGGAAATATCTAAAACATCTTTAACTTTACAATTGGCAGATAAATCCCTTACTTTCCCAAGAGGAATTGTGGAAGATGTTTTAGTTAAGGTGGAAAGTTTATTTTTCTGGTAGATTTTGTAGTTCTTGACATTGAGGAAGATAAGGAGGTCCCCATAATAGTAGGTCGGCCTTTCCTAGCAACCGGGAGAACGTTGATTGACGTCCATAAAGGAGAGCTAACCATGCGGGTTAATGATGAGCAAGTTACATTTAATATTCTCAAAGCCATGAAATTTCCCGATAGAGAAGAAGACCAGATGGAAGAAGTAAATAGTTTAACACTTCATGATTTTAGGAGGGAGTATGAATTTGATAGTGAAGATGATGATTAAAAATCCTTATTGGATATTACTGAATTATTTGACGATGAGGAAGAAAGTAAAGAGTGTTTGAAATTGGATGCATGTCAAGCGGCATTCACCCGTACTCCGGAGCCTTTAGATATGATAGAGGGACCTAGTACGGCCGAACCATCAATAATAACCCCACCCATCCTTGAATTAAAACCCTTGCCGGAACATCTTTCTTATGCTTATTTAGGAGAAAATGACACGTTGCCGGTTATAATTAACTCCAATCTATTGCCGGAACAACAAAGACAATTTATAAATCTTTTAAAGCAATATAAATTGGCTATAGGATGGACTAGAGTGGATATTAGAGGAATTAGTCCTTCATTATGTATGCACAAAATTCTCTTAAAGGAATCGTATAAAGGATCCATAGAGCCTCAACGACGCCTTAGTCCACCCATGAAAGAGGTAGTAAAGAAAGAAATAATTAAGTGGTTAGACGCGGGAATAATTTATCCCATATCCGATAGTCCACGGGTTTCCTGGGTTCAATGTGTACCTAAGAAAGAGGGAATTACGGTGATACAAAATGATAAAAATGAATTAATTTTGACTAGGACTATCACGGGATGGAGAATATGCATGGATTACCGGAAACTTAATAAAGCTACTAGGAAGGACCACTTTCCATTGCCTTTCATAGATCAAGTCCTTGATAAATTAGCCGGTAATGATTTTTTTTTGCTTCTTAGATGGGTATTCCGGATACAATCAAATTACCGTAGATCCGAAAGACCAAGAAAAGACCACCTTTACATGTCTCTATGGAACATTCGCTTTTAGGAGGATGCCATTTGGGTTGTGCAACGCACCGATAACTTTTCAACGTTGCATGATAGCTATATTTTTTGACCTTATGGATCATGGCATAGAAATTTTTATGGATGATTTTTCCATCTTTGGAAAAACCTTTGATCAATGTTTATGTTGTTTGGAGAGAGTGCTTTCTCGATGCGTGGAAACTAACCTAGTGTTGAATTGGGAAAAATGTCACTTTATGGTACGGGAAGGAATAGTCCTTGGGCATCATGTGTCTAAAAATGGGTTAGAGGTTAACAAAGCAAAAATTGAGGTTATAGAAAAATTACCACCTCCAAAGAATATTAAAACGTTATGAAGTTTCCTAGGACACGCTAGCTTTTATAGGAGATTAATCAAGGATTTTGCTAAAATAGCCAAACCGTTAAGTAATTTATTAGAAAAGGATGTTAAGTTTGATTTTGCTGATGATTGTCTTGTTGCTTTTAACCAACTTAAAAACCGATTGATTACGGCACCGATTGTAGTGGCTCCCGACTGGGGAGAGCCTTTTACGCTTATGTGTGATGCTAGTGATTACGTCGTAGGCGTTGTATTAGGCCAGGTACGACAAAAGATCTTCCACACTATAGCTTATGCTAGCAAAACTTTAATTGAGGATCAAATTAATTACACCACTACCGAAAAGGAATTATTAGCCGTAGTGTTTGCTTTCGAAAAGTTTAGATCCTATCTTCTTTGCACTCAAGTTAATGTATTTACTGACCATGCGGCTATTCGATGCCTCATGGAAAAGAAGGATGCTAAACCTAGATTGATCTGTTGGGTTCTATTATTACAAGAATTTGTTCTAGAGATCAAAGACAGGAAACGGGTAGATAACCCAGTTGCTGATCATCTGTCCAGGATAGAATCTACCACTCCTTTATTACGTTCTGAAATTGATGAATGATTTCCTGATGAACGAATTTTAGCTATCTCTGATTATTCTTTACCATGGTATGTTGATTTTGTGAATTATTTAGTAAGTAAAATTATCCCGTATGATTTTAATTTCCAACAAAAGAAAAGATTTATGCATCAAGTTAGATCTTATGTTTGGGATGACCCTTACTTATTTAAAATTGGAGCCGATGGAATGATAAGACGTTGTGTTATGAAAGGAGAAATGAAGTCTATTTTAGAAAATGTCACAACTCTCCTTATGGAGGGCATTTTATGGGAAATAGAACGGCCATGAAAGTATTCTAAGCCGGATTCTTTTGGCCCACGCTTTTCCAAGACTCTAAGGATTACATACATCAATGTGATCGTTGTCAAAGAAGTGACAATATAAAGAAAAATGATTCTTTGCCGATGAATACAATCTTGGAAATTGAGTTGTTTGACGTATAGGGTATAGATTTCTTGGGACCTTTTGTTAATTCTAATGGTACTTTTCATACAACTAGCCGTGGACTATGTGTCTAAGTGGGTGGAAGCAATTGCTACCACCAAAAATGACGCCAAAATCGTGTTACATTTTTTAAAGAACTTCATATTTAACCGTTTTGGAACCCCCAAGAGCGATAATAAGCGATGGGGGAAGTTATTTTTGTAATCATCAATTTGCTTCACTCTTAAGAAGATATGGAGTCAAACATAGGGTAGCATTAGCCTACCACCCTCAAACTAATGGATTGGCCGAAGTATCAAACAGAGAAATAAAGCAAATCCTTACAAAAATGGTGAGTTTAAACTGTAAAGATTGGTCCCAAAAGATAAACGATGCCTTGTGGGCATATAGCACTGCATATAAAACACCAATAGGTTTAACTCCTTACCGATTAGTTTATGGAAAAGCTTGTCATTTGCCTCTAGAACTGGAACATCGAGCCCACTGGGCCATTACAAAGATTAATTTCGATTATGACAAAGCAGGAAAATCAAGGATTTTGCAATTGAATGAAATGGAAGAAATTAGGATGAATGCTTATGAAAATGCCCGCATTTATAAGGAAAAAACTAAAAAGTGGCATGACCAACGTTTGAAACAAAAACAATTTGAGCCCGGGCATTTAGTTCTATTATTCAATTCTCGATTAAGACTATTCTCCGGAAAACTTAAATCTCGTTGGTCAGGACCATTCTGTGTAAAAGAAGTGCACCCATATGGAGCAGTGACTAGTATGAACGAGAAAGATTATTCTGAGTTTAAAGTTAATGGAGAGCGTTTAAAAATTTATCAAAATAGTGATAATGAACGATTGGTGTCGGTCATGCATTTGAAATAACGAACTAAAGTCTGAATGTCCTACCGAGACATAAAATCAGGCGCTTCTGGGAGGCAACCCAACAATTAGTTATTTCTGGGTGGCATCGATTACAAAATCTACAAAGAAATCAGCAAAGGTTAATACAGTAAGCAAATATCCAGATTAATAATCAATCCCTACCTATCCTTGACCAGTTTGATGCTGATGGTTATTTGTGTACGGCACGGGGAGAACATGCAAATCCTTACAAATCACCAGAAGAGGAAGGCCTTAGTGATGATGATTATTGGGATCGGCAGCAGTGGGAGGATGAGGAAGATGAAGGCGAGGAAGATGACGACGAGGAAGATGAAGACGAGGGTGATGACGACGATGAAGATGAAGACGAGGAGGACGATTAAGATGAGGATGCAGATGACGACAACAACAAGGATTAATTAGTTTCTTATTCTTTTTAGTTTTTGTTACATTTTGATGTCTATCAAATACTGATTTGTGGCTATTTCTGTGATGACTATACCTTTGTTGTTAGTTTATTGGACAATTGACTTTCCTGCCAGTATTATTTTATTATGATATGAGTTTATGTGATCTTAGCGCAACATGTGGTCTTTTGTGCAAATAGTCTAGTGTGTTACTTTCAGTTTATTGTGATGCCCCTATTAGACATACTCCTCTCATTATGATAGTATGCTAATTTATTGTGCTGCTAGTTAAAAAAACACCCATAGGCACTCACAATTTTATTTCAGTAATGGCATGTCTCATGAGAATGGGATGATGTTTTTTCTGTCATGATTTTTATTTATGATGCTCTATTTATATGATTAACTGTTACACTTCCATATTGCTTAACTATGATGTTAAGGCCTAAAGTGGGGAACTAGTTGGGTTCTGTTTTTGTGTACACCCATTTTGCAGGTCACTAATGGACTTACCATTGCGGTTGGCTTTTCAACCGAACCATTAACAACCTATAAAAAGACGGCAAGGCGGTGCAGGATGGATAATTTAACTGGAACATTTCAGGGGAGTCCTTTGTTTCTATGGAATTTTATTTTCACTATTTATTACCACATTTGCTAGGGACTAGCAAAGACATAGGTGTGGGGGTGAGATAACCTCCACCGGATGAGAGAATATTATTTACATTGCCTCAAGTTGAATTGATTGGTAGACTAGTCAATCCTAAGAGTTCATCTTATGATTTTGAAGTTAGCAAGATATGTTAGAGCTCTCTTAAGTATTTCTATTATGCACTATATTCTCTAAAATAATTTGCTCCCTACAAAATAAAATTATTAACCTTTTAACATAATGGTGGAAGGATGAGCAAAAACTGAGTCAATGCGTAAGCTAAAATATGGAGTGTATGTAGTTAATTGATAAAATTGATTAATGCCATCTTTGGATCAGTTTACACCACGCAGCCAACATTTGTTTAGCTTATCCATAACCCTTTGAGCTTGAGCCTTGTCATTTTGACACATTTGACCATGCATACTTTTCCCTATGATTTTACTAGTTATTTCTTAGTTAACTTTCCAACTTTGGGTGTTTAATAAAAAAAATGTATAATGACATAGTGATATGTGGCCTAAGTGTATGTACACCTACTTGGAATGATCCCAACTATGATCATAAAGTAAAAGAAAATCATAAAAATAAAAAGGAGAAAAATGTATAATGACATAGTGATATGCGGCCTAAGTGTGTGTACGCCTACTTGGAATGATCCCAACTATGGTCTAAAAAATTGTTGATTGAGAAATAAACCTCATAGTTTGAAGAGTTATTAAGAATATTAACTAAAAAAATTTCGTCCACTATCAAATTTTATCCTTAACTTCCTTACCAAGCCAAAGTAATTCCTACTGCAAGCCCTTATGATTTGTTGTCGAATTGAACTACTAAACTCTTATGGAAGCTAAAGCAAAGACGTGTCTTATTATTGTCCTTTCCAATTATGTGATATTTTAATGAGTTAAGTTGTTTGGGAGTGAATAATTTTACGAAATAACACACACAACACTAGGAAATCATAATTGAGCTTTAACTCTTATCAAACTAATGGATTTATGCATATTTGATGTTTTAAGGATTGACATGCCCACCAATTGTTAATGCGAATTACTTGAGTAATCTTGACATTATATTCAAGAGTAAGAAATCTCGAACTTATATGTCGGTTGATATTCACTCATTCAATGGTTTGCAATGATTTGTCTTTGCTAGGGACTAGCAAAGAGCTAAGTATGGGGGTGTGATAACTTCCCAAAAAGACGTTATCTTGATCGATTAGTTTTTCCTATTTAGCTAATTTATTTGATGAAAATGAATAAAAGGTATATAAAAAATGAATATATTATTATTTGGATCAAGTTCGGTTAATATTATTGTTTCCTTATGTTTTATCGCAGGAAATACAAAGATTCCAACTTAGCATCAAAGGTTAATCTTATATTAAAGCCAAGAAGATGTTGTGATAAGGTCATAACAAATTCAGTGAAGTTTTTGTGAAGAGAATCCAGCAGATGATTTGTTACAACAAATCCAGTTTCAAAAAAATTCAAGGCAAAACTGTGCAGAAAAATTTGTTGCAACAAACTAAAATTTGTTACAACAAATTTTTCGAAATCTGAATTATCACTTCCGAAATTATTCAAATTTCCAGCAGTTATTCGGCGTAAAGTCACACCTGTTTGGACAATTAGTGTCTCTAAAGTGGCGTATGACTATTTAAAAAAGGGAGGAGAGAGAAACATGATCTTCTTCATTATTTTCAACTTCTCCATTTTCGAAAAAAGGGGAAAAACAGGGTAGAAGGCAGGAATTCGAATTTCAGCGCTATGTACTATAAGATCTCTCTAATTTTGCGGCGTTTTTCCGTAGTTATGAACTAAACTCTCTAAGTCTTGTACGAAGAGAGTATTGTGTGTGTTTTGATGGTGTAATCTTCTCATTTTGAGTTTGTTTGATGAATTACTTTTGATGAAACTTATGAATTTATTTATGAAACTTTTGGCTTATGCTTTCTTCTACTATTTCGCTACGAGATTCGAGAGATGAGTGCGTAATATTAGTTTGAAGGCTATCGTATTGCACCGCGAGATTCGAGAGATGAGTGGTGTAAATTTCTAACCAAAATTTTCTATCCTTACGGTGTGTTTCGAGATTCGAGAGAGGAGAAACGCAATCCCTCATAAGTTTACTGTTGAAACCGATTTCTCGGTCTCTTGTGAAGCTCGGGCCCTCAACCAGTCGAGGGGAAGCTGGCCCTTACTAGTCCCTTGAATGGAGCAGACCGGAGACTTAGAAACGGACTAAGACCATAGTCGCAGCGAGGAGGTCCCACCACAAACCCGGAAGATCGTTGAGCGCTTCCCCTCCCAAGCCAAAGTTGTGACTTGGGCACCTTGGAGAGCTAGAGAGCTAAACCAAAGTAACCAAGAAAGAAGAAGAAGCTCAGAGAACTGAGATTGGAATCCTCTCCCAAGGTGCCCTTTGAGGTCTATTTATAGTTTTTGTGTAGCTGGTCTGTTAATAGCGGAATTCCGCCTTTTGGTTTTACTAACTGCACCCCAATTTGGCCTACTAACAACTGAACTCTGCTGTTTGGATAGGCTAATGGCAGGCCATCAGGGGTTAGAGAGGTAATTTCGTCGAACATAAAAGATCAGCAGATTCGTCGAACGCGATAGCTTGGAGAGTTCGTCGAACGCAGAGTCTTGGCGAATTCGTCGAACGCAGCCCACACTTCGTTGGGCGCCGGGCCAAGTTCGTCGACCTCGACTGAAGTTCGTCGATCACTGAGACTTTGGAAGAAATCTGACTCGACCGCCTTCTCGCGAGCATTCGGCGAGTTCCTAGCTCGCTCGCCTTCTTGCGAGCAGCCGGCGAATACCCAGCTTGCTTGCCTTCTTGCTGGTCGACCTTGAGGCTCGGGCTCGTGGGAACATGACTTGCGCCCCTTCCCGCGAGTGACCTTTGATAGATCTGGTTTGCCTCCTTTGTTAACTCCTCCCCCTGTCAGATTTGAAGCCTCCTTTGGGCGAGCGACCTTTGAAGACCTCGCTCGCACTCCTGCCCTGCTCGCACTCATGGCTCGCTCGCCTTCTTGCGAGTAGCCGGCTAAGTTCTCGTCCCAGTGGGTCCGCTGAGACGGGATAGAGATAGCCGCTGAGATGGCCATCGGACTGAGAAGCCAATTCGTCGAACGGACCATGGAGTCTGTTGTACTCAGGACTCCGTCGACCGCTGAGCTGGGGTAAAAGCGTCGACCGCTGGGCGCCGTTCGCCGAATGTAGAGCATCGTTTGTCGAACACAGGGAGCATATGTCAATCTTGTTCTTTCTCTTATTTTCTGCCTATCAACATATATCCCTCCCGAGAACCCGGCTCGCATTACTTTTACTTGGTCACCTACTAGGCGAATATCGGGGTTGTACACAATCCCCGCTCTTTGCGAGGCTCTTTAGGCTCGCGAAGAATCATCCAACCCTCGATATTCGCCGGCCCCTTCGTGACGTGGCGAGAATCTTTCGGTGGGCCCCATGCCCACCACGATAAATACCACCCTTCCCGGTCGGTATTCAAACTTTTGTTCTTCTCTCCCTTTTCTTACTCACCGCGAGCCCCAACGTGATGTCTAAAAAGGAGGAAATGTTGGCTCGCCTAAAGGCCTCGCAGGCGGCCCAGAAGGGAAAAGCTGCCGCCATTGCCTCCTGGATTTCTCCACGGCGCTCTCCGCCTCCGCCGTTCATGAAATCAGCAAAGGCCGTTCGGCGCTCGGCTGGCAGGGGTGGGTCTTCTTCTTCGCCGCACTCTCCCGATGATGGGCTTGCCTCACAGGTATCATCGCCAAGCTCGTTGGTTTAATGTTCTTCCCTTTCAGCCCTACTTATCCTATTCACAGAATGCTCCCCCGGATGAGAGCGCCACCGGGAGACCAGTCAAAGAGACCCACCTCCTTTCTTCGGATGGAGCTGACGCTCTTCTCGTGGATGCGAGGGCCGTCGGCCGACGGGACTCGCCATCGCAATGAGGTGAGTGATTTACGTTGTCTTTCTTCGCGTCTCTCGACTCGCTAGATCACACCTACTCCTTATGCAGTGTCCCCACTCGCGGCCCTGGAAGAACAAGTTCCTCCTCCGGCAGACTCGCCTACCCCGTCGAATCGGAACATCGTCACACCGGGATTCAGTATCTTGGGACAAAGGAGCCCCGGAGGGACGCTGATCGCCGAGTCCGGGCTCGGTTCTAGACCCGCGCTCGCTCCCGGTCTGGGTAAGGCCCTTACCCCTGCCTTTGTTGAAGTGTTCTGAGGCCAGCCAGGCACCTCTCGCCAGCGACTCAATACTCAAATTCCTCCACTAGGTTAGACTGTCGCTATTGAGTGTCATTTCCCCCCTCCTTACTGATTTTTCCTCTGCAGGTGACCATATGACCCCGCCCACCGAGTCGGAGTCTGGAGTGCTGGAGATATCTCCGCCCCCCTCGCTGAGTCAGGTCGCTGATTTTCTAGGGGATCCTAGCGATACGGAGCGGATGAAGCAGCGGGTCACCAAGGTATTCCAGAAACATACCGCTCTGTTGAGGGATCTGCACGAACAAAATAGGCTGGATCGGCTCCCTAATGAGGAAAGGTTTGTCGCGATGGAGGACGCGAACGCGCGCATCCTTGTCGAGGTGCGGCCGATCGATCATGGCGACGTGACCTCCCCCGGGGTATACATTGCTCGAATCGACGATTACATGTGGCTGACGAGCCAGGCGAACCGGTCGCTTCGCGAGTACCACTACTCGCGAGTCCCCCCTCGCCTGGTGTCCGGGGTCGCGGTCGCTGGAAATGGCTGCGATATTAAGGATTCTTGCTTTGTCTTTTATTGTTTTTTCTCCCCTCTCCCCTTCGTTGGGAGGGGTTGTTAACAATTTTTATGAGCCTGTAATGATGATGCTTTGAATCGCTTGCGAGCCCTTACTTTCGTTGTTAATTATCTTTTCTTTCGTCTTGCCTGACTCGCTCGTTCATTGATTATGTTTGTGCTTCTCTTACTCGCACTCGCGTCATGCCCTCGCATTTTGCTTCTTATTATTTAGTGTTAGCTCGCTGATGATTGACGGGAGAAGGTTCGACGAGGTGTCGACCCGCCGGGAGAGAATAGGACCCCGAGGGGCGGAAGAATACCCCGCGAATCTGTTATCCGCAGACACCGATGCTTCAGCTTCTTCCCGCCTTTTTTATTTCTATAAATAGTTGCCCTTTTTTCTTTTCAACCACCGCATTTACTATTCCTCCTTCGCGCTCTCTCTCCCTCTGACTCTCTCGCAAACCTAGCTCACTCTCACGGCTTTTTCGATTCGCGGATTCCAGACATCATGGTTGGCGAGACGGAAGCTGAGGGACGGGCCAAGTGCTCTCGGGCCTTCCTCGATGGACTTTTCTTCAGCGCTAACCTCACGAAGGAGGAATATCAGGACACCGTCGACCAATACATTCATTCTGGATTTGTGGCTCGCTGCCCTACCGAGCGGGACACCATCAGCGACCCGCATCCTGATGAGCTCGCCATCCCCATCGCCCATTTCGAGAATGGGTTGCGACTCCCACTTTGGCCGGAAGTGCGCCAAGTATGTTTATTTCTTGACCCTTTGAGAGGACCCAGCGCAACCAACTGCACCAAAAGCCAAGACTGTTGGTGAAGGCGCAACTTGATCTTTATATCAACGAAAAGGGGCTACGGGTCAAGTGAAGGAACGCTGGACCCAAGAATCCCCCCCAGCGTCCAGCACGACCCGCAAGCTCAGAGGTGCTCCACATGGCTCAGAGGTGGCGCACCATATGGCTCAGAGGTGGCTTGACACATTGCTCCGGCCGCCTGACCCGCCAGGACCCACACAGGTAGAGAGAATTTCAGGAATTATCAGTGCCCCCCCCTCGGTCTCGAACCCGCAACCTGCTTTGATACCAATTGAGAGGACCCAGCGCAACCAACTGCACCAAAAGCCATGAAGGTTGGTGAAGGCGCAACTTGATCTTTATATCAACGGAAAGGCGCTACGGGTCAAGTGAAGGAACGCTGGACCCAACACCCTTACATTCCTGACTCGCTTTGCGAATGGCGCTCTAACTCTTGTTGACTTTTCCAGGTTCTCAAGTACTTCGCCGTTCTGCCGTGCTAGCTAACGCCGAATGTGATCGCCGTGGTGGTCGCGATCGCCAGTTACCTCAGGGCGGAGAAGATCGAGTTCAGCTTGCTCGTCTTCCGCAAGGTCTTCTCATTTCGTGCGTATAAGGACGGGATGGCTCACTTCGCGAGCCAGCATGTCACCGTCTGTGAGACGATGAATAAGTCTTATTACTGGACGCAGAAGTTTGTCCCGATGAAGGGTACTTTCGGCAACGTCTCCTACACTCCCACCCAGCGAGACGAGGTCGCTTATCGCCCTACGGCCTCGCTGGGGGGTTGCAATGCGGTCCTGTACCAGTACCTCAAGGGAAAAAACTTTGAGGTCGCCTTCCACCGAGAGCGAGTGGACCTCTTGCCGCATGTCCCCCCAGGAGAAGGTTTGACTCGCACTCGCTAACTTCCCCATTCACTTCTCCTTCGGGTGTCTAACGCTCCCAGTTATCTTTGCAAGAGAGCGTGAACTCCCGCTCAACCCTCCGCACGCGCCTCCTTCCTCGCCTTTGGCTCTCTCGCGAGTGTGGCCGTCGAGGCCTTTTGTGACGTCCCAAGCTCCTCGTCGGTGAAGAAGCGATCTCGTCCTCCATGCCGGCCCGCCTTGCAGGGGGCGGCGAAGAAAACCAAGAAAGTCCCCTCCGCCTTCAAGGCGAAGGAGGTCGTAGACCTCTCCGAATCTGACCTCCACCCTTCTACATCAGCGAGTCAGGAGCCTGCCAAAGTGGGTGGCGAGCCGATGGAGGCGACCGCCAAACCCAAGCCGATGAGCCACACGAACTTCGGGCTTGGGATGAAGCTTGCAGACGCGGTTGGCGAGCCGGTGCTCGCATGGGACCCCGAGCAAAACAAGGTCATCTGCTCCTCTCTGTTCCCTTCCTGGGTAGAGGATGACAAGGCTGGGGGTGAGGCGTTTGCCCTCGCCTTTGGCCTCTACGGTCGCGAGGATGCCTCCCTCTTTCGGTCCTTTACGCCGAAGGGGGTTGTATATGAAGCTATGCGAGCCCAATTTCGGGCGATGGAGCCTACCCACATGGTGGGCCGCCGGTACTTCACAGTGGACAGGGAGATCAGGGAGCTCAATGTTGAGCTCCATGTTGGAACAACCCTATTACTAATTTAGGCTAGGATCACTATGTGTTGATGAGGATCTGTATTGACCCCAATGTATAGCCTTAGGGTCAAGTTTTAGGCTGATTAGATTAGCAGAACTTAGGCAAATTCAAGCTCAACACATGGCAAGTGGTGTTCGATGAATGACCAGATTCGTTCGACAAATTGCTTCGAGCAGACTGAAATTCACAGTTCCAGCGGTCGACAAATTCTAAGCCAGCGCTCGACAAATGACTAGCGGCGGTCGACAAATTCTAAGCCAGCGCTCGACAAATGACTAGCGGCGGTTGACAAATTCTAGCCAACGCTCGACAAATTGCTTTCTGACGTTTAGACTTATATTCTCAGTGGATGTCAGTTCTCTGAACTCAAATCAGCAAAATAACGGAAATATTTATTTCTCCTTGGACGTATTCAGGCAGCCAAGTAAGGATATCTTCCTCATTTATTATATCCTTATATTCCTTCTATTCCAAGAAGAAGAATAGCCGTTGACATTTAATGCCAAAGGCATCTTTCTCGACAAAAGGAATTAAAAGGACCTGCCAAAATCGTTTTGGGTGGCTACCTGGTTCCAAGAAGGATTTAAGTCAGAAAAAGACATTCCTTAAAGAGACAGAAGATTTGAATTTGAAAATATATATACAAACAGTTATCAGAAGACAAATATAGAATAGCAAGAACTGAGATAGTCGTCTTTGGAGATAAAAATAAAGAAAAACTTCACCATCACTTTCTCTCTTTTGTGATCACAGAACAAGGAGGATAGAAGAAGTTTTTCAGAAGAAGAAGAAGAAGAAAATACACTATTCTTTTTCAGCATTTTTCTTCATCAAGGCAGCATCTTCATCTTTCTGAGAACCGGATTTAATCTCTTAGATCTGCTGCAAGATAAAGTCTTTCAAGGGCAACAACAATCTGAAGATTATTTTCTTCCAGATCATCAGCTACAAAGACTTCTGTTTGAGAAAGCTCTGTCCACAAAGCTGTCATCAACTCTCATCAGACAGGGGGAGCTTTCTGCTTCAACACCTTTTGTCTTCTCTCAGATCATTGACAGATAAGAACACTCTATACCTTTTTATCTCATTCTGTACAGGGTTAATACTCCCTTCAAAAGTTTACCCAGTGGTGGCAAGACACCTTATCAAAAAATCCTAGTGTGGCTTTTAAGCACCTTATCAAAAGCTTATTGGTGTGTGGACACCTTATCAAAAATCCCTTGGTGCCTGGGCACCTTATCAACCCTCCTAGTTAATTCCTACCAAAGGTGGTAGAAGAGTAGACGTACCCAGATTTATTGGGGAACTACTATAGCTCCTTGTGTCTTCTGTGCTTGATTATCTCTGTGTGCTTGTGCTGTGTGTCCTTTATTAATTCTGTAGTTTTCTATAACTCACACTAAATACACATATACTTAAACAGTAGTTTGATTTCCGCTATAAAACGTATTAAAAATTTTAATACTCTATTCACCCCCCTCTAGAGTAATTTAAGATCCGACCTCCACTTTTAATTGGTATCAGAGGGGTGTTGATTCTTTACAGGCTAACACCTGAATCACAAAGATCAACCAGATCTTAATTTTTCTAAGAGTTTCATTCTCTAGAATTTTATCTTATTTAAAACTCATGGCACAAAACAAGGAGTATTCCAGCACAAGACCTCCTATGTGCAATCTCATTAAGTTTGCACTATGGAAAGCAAGGAGTAGGCTTTATATGAACTCCATTGATGAGGAGATTTTTAATGTTATTCTTAAAGGACCTCCAGCACCTACAACATCAGCTAGTACTGCTGCAACAACAAACAACACTGCTGTTCCACCTCCTGAGTGGACTGAGGCTCAAAAGAAGCAGAGAAATGCAGATGCAAAGGCCATGAACATTCTGGCCCTAACTATGTCAGATGACATATTCCAGAAAGTAGTTGAGTGCACCTCAGCAAAAGAAATCTGGGAATCTCTGAACAACATGGTGGCAGGGTCAGCAGATGAAAGAAAAGATAGGAGATCTCACCTGATCTCTCAATATGAGAACTTCAAGAAGGGAGAATCAGAAAATGTAGCTGATATGTACAATAGGCTCAGCCTCATAATAAATGAGCTGAAGTCTCTGGACAAAGTGATCTCACTCACAGAGATCAATGACAAAATTCTTATATGCTTTCCCAGCACATGGGACTCCAGAATCTGGCCAATCAAAGAAGCCAGAAGTCTCAATGAGATCACCACTGAAGCTCTGTTGGGCAAGCTCAAATCTTATAAGCAGCTCATCAAAACTAGGGAAACTGAAGAATCCACTTCATCCCCAGCACCCAAGAAGGAAAGAAGCATAGTTTTTAAGGCTGCAGAAGATAAAGGAAAAGCTCCTGACAAAGAGGAGTTTATGGGTCTGTTAGCCAAAAGATTCTATAAGATGGCTAAGAAAGACTTCAGAAAACAACTATCCAGAAGTCATGACAAGCCAAGGTATGACAAAAATCATTCTAATGAAATCATATGTTTTGGCTGCAGGAAACCAGGACACATTGCTCCTGATTGTCCAGAGATTCAACACAAGAAGGACAAGAAGGAAAGAAGAAAAGAAAAGGAAGAAAAGAAGGGATCCAGCAAATCATCCTCCCACTCTCACAAGAAGAAGGGAAGAGGATTTGTAGCAACATCCTGGAGTGAAACAGAATCTGAATCAGAATCTTCATCTTGCTCCTCTGATGAAGAAAAAACAAAAGAAGACAGCCAATGCTTAATGGCTATTTATGACTCAGACAATGAGTCACAATCAGCATCATCATCCAGCTCCAGTGATGATGAAGAAGAAAAAAGTTTTTGCATGATGGCAATCAATGCCTCAACTAGCAATTCTGATGAAGAGAAATCAGAATCAGAAACAGAAGATGATATTGATCAGGTATTATCTGACTTTGATTTCACTTCTATTGAATTCAAAGATGATTTCAAAACTCTTTGCTAAGACTTAATAAAATCTGAGAAAGAAATAATCTCTCTCAGAACTAAGTTAGTTGCAATGAACAATATAAGTGAAGAGAATGGAAATCTTAAGAAAGATTTGGCTGCCTCCAGAGAACACATTACTACTCTTGAGAGTAAGTTATCTGAAGCCAAAAAGTTTGAAGAATCCCTCAATGGGAGAAGTATCAAGCTGATGGACATCACAAGCACTGTCAATGCTAGATTTAATAATAGCAAACTGGGCTTGGGTGCCTCATCAAGAGAGCCATCTCTGATTAAGAGAAACATCCTCTCCACACCCATAAAATTCATTTCTTCTAAAACAAAGAAGCTGCAGAAAGAAATAAAGACATTTCAAGCAAGTTTGTTAAGGATAAAAGAATTCAAAAGAATTCGTCGAACAACACTCGACAAAAGGATACAAATTTGTCGAACGACGCTCGACGAAAACTGAGAACAGATTTTCAGTATAGTTATAAAATGAATAATAATCGATGAATTTATTCAAATTCCTCGAACAAGCACTATACAGAAAACTCTAAGAATTCTAATCCTAAATATACTAAAAATCCTTTTACTGAGTGGACTATACCTCCAAGGAGATATCATCCACAAGGCTACAAGGATCAGCCTGAAATGACATTTATCTCTGAATTTTGTCGTAACATAAAAGGACCCAAGGTAGTCTGGGTCAAAAACAACTAGTTTATTTTTTTGTCTTTGCATGTACACAGCCATCCAAGATTAAATCAAAAATGGTACTTGGACAGTGGATGCTCAAAGCATATGACAGGGAACAAAGCCAACCTGAACAACTACAAGGCAAAACTTGGACCCAAGGTGATCTTTGGAGACTCCAACTGTGGACAAACCAAAGGCTATGGTCAAATTAAAATTGGAACAGTGACATTCAAGGAAGTAACCTATGTCAAGGGTCTAAAGCACAACCTCATCAGCATAAGTCAGTTATGTGATGAAGGTTATCAGGTAATATTTAATAAATCAGAATGCATCATTAAATCATCTGATAATGTTATTGTTCTATCAGGAATTAGACGAGGAAATATATATTTAGTAAACTTCAACTCATCTAAATCAGAAATTTGTTTATTTAATGAGTTAAGCAAATCTAGTGAATTATGGCATACAAGATTAGGACATGTAAACCTTAGGACCATTGCTAAATTAGCTAAGGCTAATCTTGTTAGAGGCTTACCATCAGGATCATATAAGAAAGAAGGTCTTTGTAGGGCATGTCAATTAGGTAAGCAAACCAAAAACAGCTTTAAATCATTATCTAAAAGTGATTCACCTAGAATCTTATACTTGCTACATATGGACCTTTTTGGACCTATTGCAATAAAGAGCTTAGGGGGGAAGTCTTACACTCTAGTTATTGTGGATGACTTCTCTAGATTCACTTGGGTGTTCTTTTTGAGAGAAAAGTCAGATAACTTTAAAGTTCTTACAGACTTTCTTAAGAGCATACAGATTGAGTACTCTACTTTAGTTGCATTGATCAGAAGTGATCATGGAACTGAGTTTGAGTCTCTTCTCATGCAAGAATTCTATGAGATGGAAGGTATCAGACATTACTTCTCAGCTCCTAGAACTCCTCAACAAAATGGGGTAGTTGAAAGGAAGAATAGAACTCTAATTGAATCAGCAAGAACATTGCTTGCAGATGCTAACTTGCCCCTATCCTTTTGGGCTGAGGCTGTCAGCACAGCAAATTATGTTCTGAATAGAAGTTTGATACACAAACTTAAGGGTAAAACTCCCTATGAATTGCTTAAAGGGAAGAAACCCAAAGTTGATTATTTTAGAACTTTTGGATGTAGATGTTTTGTTCATAACAATGATAAGAAATATCTTAAGAAATTTGAACCAAAATCTGAAGAAGGAATCTTCTTAGGATATTCAATAGCTAGTAAAGCATATAGGGTATTTAACAAATCCTCTCTTAAAATAGAAGAGTCTATGCATGTTTCCTTTGATGAAACTAACATGTTTTACAAGGAGAAGAACTCTTCTACCAAGAACACTTTGCAGGTACCAGCTCTATGTGAAGAGCTTAAAGAGCTAAATCTACATACAGGAGATTCACTGCATCCATTACCTCAAACTCTTGAAGATAGTGAAGAAGAGGATCATCCAGATCTTGTTAATTACCTGAATCAAGCTACAACAGAACATCCTCCACAGGATGTAATAGCTGAACAAATTTCCAATGAAGATACTACTGCTGAACCAACTCCAACTGCTGACCACATCACAGTTAGAGATCATCCAATTTCACAAGTTATTGGTGATATCACAGCAGGTGTTCAAACAAGGCATCAACTACACCAAAATCAGATGCATACCTGCTTTCTATCACAAGTTGAACCTCAAACCATAAATGATGCAGAACAAGATCCAAATTGGATTCTTGCAATGCAAGAGGAACTCAACCAGTTTGAAAGAAACAAGGTTTGGGATTTGGTTCCAAGACCAAGAGGCCATCTAGTTATTGGCACCAAGTGGGTCTTCAGGAACAAGCTTGATGATCAAGGAAATATTGTGAGAAATAAAGCAAGATTGGTAGCTCAAGGATATTCACAGGAAGAAGGCATAGATTATGATCAGACATTTGCCCCTGTTGCAAGGCTTGAAGCTATAAGGATTTTCTTGGCCTTTGTTGCATTCAAGAAGTTTAAGGTATATCAAATGGATGTGAAAAGTGCTTTTCTCAATGGAGACATCAAAGAAGAAGTCTATGTGGAACAACCATCAGGTTTCATCTCTCAAACTCATTCCTCCTATGTATTCAAACTTAATAAAGCTCTCCATGGTCTCAAACAAGCTCCCAGAGCATGGTATGAGACTTTAGCTAACTTTCTCTTGGAAAACAATTTCTGTAGAGGCATGGTAGACAAAACATTATTTTACAAAGTACACAAAAATCAAACTCTACTAGTTCAAATATATGTGGATGACATTATCTTTGGATCTACTGATTCAAATTTGTGCAAAAGATTTTCCAATCTAATGCAATCAAGATTTGAAATGAGTAGTATGGGTGAATTATCCTACTTCCTTGGTCTTCAAGTGAAGAAAACCCCATCAGGAATCTTCATCTCTCAATCTAAGTATGCTAAGGAATTAGTGAAAAGATTTGGAATGTCTAATTCTTCTACTATGAAAACACCCATGGCCTCTAATGTTGTTATTAATACTGATGAATCAGGGAAACCTGTTGATCAGAAACTGTACAGGGCAATTGTTGGCTCTCTACTCTATTTAACAGTCCGTTGGCCAGACATAATGTTTGCTACATGCATTTGTGCTAGATTTCAAGTTGATCCTAAAGAATCTCATCTTACTTTTGTAAAGAGAATTTTAAGATATATAAAGGGTTGCCCTAATCTGGGACTTTGGTATCCAACAGCATCTGAATTTGAATTAACTGGATTCTCAGACTCAGATTATGCTGGATGCAGGGTAGATAGGAAAAGCACATCAGGAACTTGTCAGTTTCTTGGTGATAGGCTTGTATCTTGGTTTTGTAAGAAACAAACATCTGTGTCTACATCAACAGCTGAAGCTGAATACTTAGCTGCTGGCAGCTGCTGCTCACAGATATTGTGGATACAAAATCAGCTCCTAGACTATGGTGTCAACTTAAATAATTCAGTTATATTTTGTGACAACACTAGTGCAATATCTATAACACAAAATCCAGTTCTCCATTGTAGGACTAAACACAGAGAAATTAGGCACCACTTCCTCAGGGACAATGTGGATAAAAAAAATTTGCCTATAATTCATTTCTACTGATTTGTAAAGAGCTGACATTTTCACCAAGCCCTTGGATGAAAAGAAGCACATCTTCTTTATAAATCAACTAGGAATAATAGATGGAGATTCAATCTCCTAAAAATTAAGTATTTCTATTTTTCTCACAAATTTGTCGAACGAAGAACGACAAATTTGAATCATTTGTCGAACGGTGGTCTCTGAAACAAGTTAAATGCAGAGTCAGTTAAGGCAATTTCTTTTGTCGAACGACAATCGACGAAAAGATGCTCTCGTCGAACGCTTTCAGACAAAGAAATAAAGCCTTTTCGACTTCTAATTTTATTAGGTTTTGTCGAACAGTGGTTTACGAATGCGCCCTCATTCTTCGACCCTTCTATATAAGCCTTATTTTATCTTATTCTAAGCTTTGCGCCTACAAAAATCGTCTTTCCCTCCAGTTCACCTCTGCATTTGATCTTCAACTTTCTTTGCAGGAACAATGGCGATTCCTCAGGCCTCTCTGCACCTAATGAAGTTTGATGCAGGCTTTGACATTGACATGGACTCGTTTGCACAGTCAGACCAAATCTTCAAGGATCTTCTTCAAACGCTGGATGAACAACATCTAAGGAAGCTTCTAAGCACCAGGCAGAAAATAGTTGTTGCAGAGATAAAAGAATGGGTTTACACTGCAAAACCAGTCGATGAAAGCTTGTCGGGAACAATCTCAGGTCATCATGTTTCTCTCTCCCACCATCCTTTCTGAAATCTTTGGTTTTGAAAATGGTGAAGATGAATTAGACATAAGCTCGAATGAATTTGATGAAGCTTTAGTCAAAATGGGGCATTTGACTGGAAACCCTAGCCACCTTCTGAAAAAGAACCTGTCTCAGGACTACAAGTTCTTAGCAGATATTGTTGGAAAAGTCTTGCTGAGCAAGACCTCTGGGCATGACTATATCAGTAGGCACCAATTTCTGTTAATGGTGGCCTTAATTGAGAAGAAGAAAGTCAACTGGGGATCAATTCTTTTTGACCTCATTAAAAAGAAAAACTCTAAAGACAATGTATTCTTTGGAAGAGTTTTAGGGATTTTTTTGCAGGAAAGGCATCCAGAGCTTCTGGTGTCACCAAAAGTAATAATAAATGCCAGCAAGAGGCTGACCTCAGCACTCTTTGCTAAATGGGATAGAGTAATTCCCAAGAAGAATGCAGGAGCTGAGGCCTCCAGAAAAAGGAAAGCTTCTGAGGACACAAGGACTGATCAAGTCACTCCCTCTACCTTTCTAGAAGATCCTTCCTCAGTTCCTCCTTCCTCTCATATTCTCTCTCCACCTGCTCAACTTTCTCCTGCACATTCTCATTCTTCATCCCCTCCTTCAACTGCAATAACACCCATCAATGATATTCCACTCTCAACTGCCCATATCAGTGATGCTACACCTCCTCCTCCATCTTCAGAACCACTACCTACCACTCCTCCCTCTCCAATACATAATGAATATCATTCACCTATTCATTCTCCTAGTCCAATCCATCTAGACATTCCCACACATACCACTAACATCAGCAATATCATTCCTCAAATATCATCTCCATCCACTTCACAACCATCCTCTAGTCATCCACCAGATTATCCATCCCTCAACCTCTCCTCTATTGTTGATCAACTTTTTGATCTTATCCTTCCTAAAATCAGCCAGCTCCTGGATGCAAAACTTGCTCCAGTTCTTCAGGCACTTTCTACTTTATCTGCTAAAATAGCTTCTCTTCCCTCCTCCACTACAGTCCCTTCTTCTAGGGGCCTAGATTCAGGCTGCCCTGAAGCTAGGCAGGGGGAGATGTCCTATGAAGAAGCTCCAGAAACAGAAGAAACTTCAGAAGAAGATACATAAGTTACAATTTTTGATACATATATAATTGTTTCAGTTACACAAGTTATAGAAGAAATAAATAATATATGCATTCATCCATCCTGTGATCTATATAGCTTATTATCAAAATTTGATGTCACATATACTTCAAGGGTATCACCAAAGGTATACATAGAGGATCTATCAAAGGCTCTGATTTGCCTTCCTCAGAAGACTCATTCTGATATCATACAAAATTACATATCCTCTATTCCTTCATTCAATGTTCAAGACTTTCAAATAAAGGATCACTCTGCAGAATATGAAGATGATCTTGCAGAATTTCTTGATGATACAGCAGCCTCACAAATTACTTCTTCACCTCCAAATCCTGTATGGAATGAAGAACCAATGCCAAGCTTTGATGAAATCTGGAAAGAAGCAGATGCAGAGTTTGAAGAAGAAAGATTAAAGGCTCGTGAAGCAATCAAGAGAATTGATGATTTATACAATAAGCCAATCTCATCTTCTGACTCTGATGATGATGATGACAACAGTGATTCTGATGATACACTTTCAAAGAAAAGAAAGAAAAGAACAGCCAAGTCAAAGGCTGCTCCCAAGCCCCAAAATCCAAATAATGACATTCCTCTGTACATTTTGTATAATGTTCCTCTTGATGAGGAAACTCCTCATTGGATGAAGCTCTCCAGAAATGAGAACAACAGGAGGAAGAAATTCAAGAAGACTGGCTACATCCCTGACAAACCAGTCAAGCACAATCATCCTCCTCCTCCTCCTCCTCCAGCAGCTGGTGCAACATGATTATCAGGTGTTTCATCTTCCTCTCAGAAGCCAAGCTCTCAACATTCTGGGAGACCTGGTAGTTCCAGTGGTCCTCAAGCCTCTGGATCAGCCAGTGCTCCTTTCTCTAAGAGATCAGCACCTATCCTTCAAGAAAGCCAAACCTTTTTCTCTTCTCAAATCTCTTCATAATACAAACTTCACATATCTGATGGATCTCTTCACAGAGATATAGTACCTCAAAAGGTCACTCAAGACAAAAATGATTCAGAAGATATTTATTACTTTCCAGATCCAGAAGAAGAGAAAATCTGTCAGATGGCAAGACTGAGAGAAACAATTGCATATGCACAGATTAAAAAGGCTAAAGCAGAAGTCAAAGACTTCTCAGGTTTCTCAACCATGCCAGAATACAGAAGAAAAGAACTTGAAAAATACAAAACAGTTAAAGCATTCAATGCTGAGGAATATATTGATATGCACCCAGAAGCATTTATCCCTCATGTCAAAGAACAGAAAATCATTGGAGCTCAAGATTTATTTATCAGCAGAAAGAAATCAGAAGACCCAAACAGGAAAATCATATTCAAGCCACCTTCTCAGGACAAAAAGTTTTAAATTGCTTGGTTATGAATGTAAAGTTTCTAAACTCAGAGCATTTATCTTATCTGATGATCTATTTTAATCTATCAGATATATTTCATTTCATTGTTGCTCTGATTATACTTTCTGTTGTATCTATTTAATTATTTGTCAAATAGTATCCTAACCCAAATAGGGGGAGATTGTTGGAACAACCCTATTACTAATTTGGGCTAGGATCACTATGTGTTGATGAGGATCTGTATTGACCCCAATGTATAGCCTTAGGGTCAATTTTTAGGCTGATTAGATTAGCAGAACTTAGGCAAATTCAAGCTCAAAACATGGCAAGTGGTGTTCGACGAATGACCAGATTCGTTCGACAAATTGCTTCCAGCAGACTGAAGAAATTCACAGTTCTAGCGGTCGACAAATTCTAAGCCAGCGCTCGACAAATGACTAGCGGCGGTCGACAAATTCTAAGCCAGCGCTCGACAAATGACTAGCGGCGGTCGACAAATTCTAAGCCAGCGCTCGATAAATGACTAGCGGCGGTCGACAAATTCTAGCCAGCGCTCGACAAATTGCTTTCTGACGTTCAGACTTATATTCTCAGTGGATGTCAGTTCTCTGAACTCAAATCAGCAAAATAACGGATATATTTATTTCTCCTTGGACGTATTCAGGCAGCCAAGTAAGGATATCTTTCTCATTTATTATATCCTTATATTCCTTCTATTCCAAGAAGAAGAATAGCCGTTGACATTTAATGACAAAGGCATCTTTCTCGACAAAAGGAATTAAAAGGAACTGCCAAAATCGTTTTGGGTGGCTACCTTGTTCCAAGAAGGATTTAAGTCAGAAAAAGACATTCCTTAAAGAAACAGAAGATTTGAATTTGAAAATATATATATACAAACAGTTATCAGAAGACAAATATAGAATAACAAGAACTGAGATAGTCGTCTTTGGAGATAAAAATAAAGAAAAACTTCACCATCACTTTCTCTCTTCTGTGATCACAGAACAAGGAGGATAGAAGAAGTTTTTTAGAAGAAGAAGAGGAAGAAGAAAATACACTATTCTTTTCAGCATTTTCTTCATCAAGGAAGCATCTTCATCTTTCTGAGAACCAGATTTAATCTCTTAGATCTGCTGCAAGATAAAGTCTTTCAAGAGCAACAACAATCTGAAGATTAATTTCTTCCAGATCATCAGCTACAAAGACTTCTGTTTAAGAAAGCTCTGTCCACAAAGCTTTCATCAACTCTCATCAGACAGGGGGAGCTTTCTGCTTCAACACCTTTTGTCTTCTCTCAGATCATTGACAGAGAAGAACACTCTATACCTTTTTATCTCATTCTGTACAGGGTTAATACTCCCTTCAAAATTTTACCCTGTGGTGGCAAGACACCTTATCAAAAAATCCTAGTGTGGTTTTTAAGCACCTTATCAAAAGCTTATTGGTGTGTGGACACCTTATCAAAAATCCCTTGGTGCCTGGGCACCTTATCAACCCTCCTAGTTAATTCCTACCAAAGGTGGTAGAAGAGTAGACGTACCCAGATTTATTGGGGAACTACTATAGCTCCTTGTGTCTTCTCTGCTTGATTATCTCTGTGTGCTTGTGCTGTGTGTCCTTTATTAATTCTGTAGTTTTCTATAACTCACACTAAATACACATATACTTAAACTGTAGTTTAATTTCCTCTATAAAACGAATTAAAAATTTTAATACTCTATTCACCCCCCCGCCCCCTCTAGAGTAATTTAAGATCTGACCTCCACTTTCACTCCAGAAATCTGCGGATGAGGTTGCTGAACTCAAAGGGAAGAAGGCCTTGCTGAGGGCCTCCTCGCCAGTCTTCAAGGCGGACTATTAAGCAATGCTCTGCAAAGTCTTTTTCTGTCTCGCTTCGCCCCTCTCTTTTTTGCTAACCCTCTTCTCGCAGGATGCTGAGTCCGTCAGCCAGCTTCACGCGAGGATTGCCGACCTGGAGATGGAGAACACTTGCCTCCACGCTCAGGTTCGCGATCTGACCTTGGCGGTGCTTCCTCCCCCTCCTCCGCGAACTGGGACTCACGGCCAGTCACGAGAAGAAAAAGAAGTCGATCGCAAGAGGTCGATGGAGATCGCGGAGCCCATCCTCGACACTCTCAAAGGGGCGGACATGATCGTTCCCGACGCCATGGAGTTCACCGCGGAAGAATTCGTTCCTGACTTGTTCGCTCCCATCTCCGAGGCAGAGGACCGCGAGAGGGACTAAAACGCTACCTGGCGAATCGCTTTAAAATTTTTGTTGTTTATAATGTAAAAACCTCTCTCTCTCTTTTTGTCGGCAAGCCCGCCGTTTGACTGTAATTTTTTTGAGGAATGAAAAGAAATATTTTGTCTATCTTTCCAACGTTATTCCCTTACTGCTTGTTCGCATGCGCTCTTTTATTCGTGCTCGCGTTGACTTTCTTATGCTCGTCTCTTTAAAACCCTCGTTTTGATGCTCGCGCCCGCGTCTCTTTAATTGAAAATTCTCTCTTCGTCGTATCATGCCTAGGTTGCTCTCCCCCCCTTCTCTCCGGCGACGACGGTGAGACTCGGATTGTAAACCCTCATCCTTTCCTGGGATGTACCCTGTTGGGGAACCTTGCGAGAGGGGTCAGTACAAACCTGCCTCGTTCGCACCCGCTTTTTGCGAGCTCTTACCGTTATCGATGGATTACTGCGAAAGTGGGAACCCTCTAGCTTGCCATCTTTACTCGCGCCACTGAAACTCATAAGTGAATTTGCGATCAGCGGACTCAGCCGTTCCGCCAAGATCTATTCCCTTTGGGAGTGGACCCCTGGTCTCGCCTCGCCCGGGTTTCGAGGTCGCTTGCGACCCAATTTTCTCTCTATGGGTAACTTATTTGCCTGCCCAAACCACGTGTAACATTGCTCGCCTTCTCCAGAGATCAACCTGACCCACCGTCTATGAGAGCCCGGCAGCGGAATCTATCTGGGGCCTTCCAGCACCAAGGAACTTGAAACATTGCCAGCCCCTCCAGAGATCAACCTGACCCACCGTCTATGAGAGCCCGTCAGCGGAATCGATCTGGGGCATTCCAGCACCAAGGAACTTGAAACATTGCCAGCCTCTCTAGAGATCAACCTGTCCCACCGTTTATGAGAGCCCGGTAGCGGAATCGATCTGGGGCATTCCAGCACCAAGGAACTTGAAACATTGTCAGCCTCTCCAGAGATCAACTTGACCCACCGTCTATGAGAGCCCGGCAGCGGAATCGATCTGGGACATTCCAGCACCAAGGAACTTGAAACATTGCCAGCCTCTCCAGAGATCAACCTGACCCACCATCTATGAGAGCACGGCAGCGGAATCGATATGGGGCATTCCAGCACCAAGGAACTTGAAACATTGCCAGCCTCTCCAGAGATCAACCTGACCCACCGTCTATGAGAGCCCGGCAGCGGAATCAATCTGGGGCATTCCAGCACCAAGGAACTTGAAACATTGCCAGCCTCTCCAGAGATCAACCTGACCCACCGTCTATGAGAGCCCGGCAGCGGAAACGATCTGGGGCATTCCAGCACCAAGGAACTTGAAACTTTGCCAGCCTCTCCAGAGATCAACCTGACCCACCATCTATGAGAGCCCGGCACCGGAATCGATCTGGGGCATTCCAGCACAAAGGAACTTGAAACATTGCCAGCCTCTCCAGAGATCAACCTGACCCACCGTCTATGAGAGCCCAGCAGCGGAATCGATCTGGGGCATTCCAGCACCAAGGAACTTGAAACATTGCCATCCTCTCCAGAGATCAACCTGACCCACCGTCTATGAGAGCCTGGTAGCGGAATCGATCTGGGGCATTCTAGCACCAAACCACTTGAGACCGGCCAAATAATTGCTCCAAAATGCATGTATTGAGTAGGAAATAAAAAAAGCCAGTTACAAAAAATGGCTAAGGATAAAACCTTTTTAAATCATCTCCACTCCTAGCTCGGCCAAGGGATACCCCTTCCACATCCTGGAGGTGGTACCCTCCTGACCTGAGCACTTCACTTACAATGTAAGGCCCTTCCCAATTGGGCTCTAGCTTGCCAACCGCGGCTCCTCTCCCGGCCGCGTCAACCTTCTTTAGTACTAGGTCTCCCTTTTCAAAGTGTTTTATCCTGATGTGTTAGTCTAAGTATCTGGCCATCCGCCTCTTGACTTCCTCCTATCAGACAGTAGTGAGGTCTCAGAGCTCTTCTATCAGGTCCAGGTACAACCTTTGTTCCGCACCATTTTCTATCAACCATTCTCCATCTCCTTCACCCGCGGTGATCACCCTGGGGGTTTTGACTTTGAACTCTATTGGGAGAACGGGTTCAGACCCGTGGGAAAGTTTGAAAGGGGTCTCCCCGGTGGCTGTGTTTGGGGTAGTTCTCATGGCCCATAGGGCGGAGGGTACCTGCTCCACCCAATTGCCTCTGAGGTTCTCCACCTTCTTCTTTAGTAGATTGACAATTATCTTGTTCGCCGCCTCCACCTGGCCGTTGCTCCTTGGGTGATGGACCGACGCAAACCTTAGGTCTATGCCGAGTTGGGTGCAAAAACTAATGAATTCCTCACTGGCGAATTGGGGTCCGTTATCCATCACGATGGCAAGGGGGAGCCCATGCCTGCAAATGATTTCTCCCCAATCAAAATTTCTCACTACCTGGGATGTTACCTAGGCCAGCGCCTTCACCTCGACCCATTTGGAAAAGTAGTCTATCATCACCAGTAGGAACTTCCTTTGGCCACTTGCATGGGGGAAGGGTCCCACCAAGTCCAATCCCCATATAGAGAAGGGCCGCGGAGCTATGATGGTCCGGAGCCTTTGGGCTGGGAGGAGTTGGAGTGGAGCATAGAGCTGGCATTTCGAGCACTTCCTCGCAAATTCTGCTGCGTCCTTGATGAGGGTAGGCCAGAAGTAGCCTTGCCTCCGCACTCTCCCTTCCAAAGTCCGGCTCCCAGAGTGACTTCCGCACTCCCTTGAGTAGATTTCTTCAAGGACCCTCGGGGCCTCCTCCTCAGTCACGCAACGAGCCAGGAGCCCTGAGAGTGTTTTTCGATATAGCAATCCTGCATGTAAGGAGTAGTATGCAGATTTATACCTGAACTGCCGCTTGTCAACATCTCCCTCGGTGAACTTTCTTGATGTTATGAAGGTGATGAGGGGATCCATCCATGATGCTCGCTGATCCACCTCCATCAGCTCCCCTTCTTCAATGGAAGGTCGAAAGAGTTCTGATACTGTCCCCCCCCCCTGTCCGAGGGCCGAACTTGGCTAATAGGTCTACTGGGGTACTCTCTTCCCTTGGCACGTGTGTAATGGAAAAAGTGCGAAATTGGCCGATGACCCCCTTGACCTTCTCTAGGTAGCGTTGGAGGGTCGGTTCCCTTGCTTCGAATTCTCCTCTGATTTGGCATGCCACCACCATGGAGTCCGTTGAGACCTCCACGTCCTGCACCCCCAGCTCCCTAGCCAGCCGTAGGCCCGCTATCACTGCCTCATACTCGGCTTGGTTGTTGGTGATAGGGAAATGGATGCTCAGAGCCTGCTCGATCTTTGTTCCTTGGGGGCTTACCATGACGATCCCTCCTCCGTAGGAATGCTTCCCTGACGCATCATCCACTAACATCTTCCAGGCGACCGGGGAGGGTGACTCATGCTCCCCCACTTCGGTTGCATAGTCCACCATGAAGTCTGCCACCGCTTGTGCCTTGATTGACGTCCTAGGCACAAATGCGATGTCGAACTCACTTAGCTCCACGGACCATTTGGACAGCCTCCCCGAATGCTCCACCCCCTCCATGACTTTGCGAAGCGGGTGGTCGGTCACCAGTTTGATCGAGTGTGCTTGGAAGTATGGCCTAAGCTTTCGGGTCGATACCACCAAGGCGAATGCCAACTTCTCCAAAATTGGGTATCGGAGCTCCGCTTTCCTCAGCACTCGGCTGACGTAGTAGATGGGGAACTGCCTTCTCCCCTCTTCTCAGATCAACATCGAACTGACCGTCTCCGATCCTACCCCTAAATATAGGGATAGATCCTCACCTTGCCTTGGCCCCTGGAGTAGTGGGGTCTGGGTGAGTTGTCCTTTCAAAGCTTGGAAAGCTTCCACACATTCTGAGGTTCATTCGAACTTCTTGTTTCCTCGCAACACCTTGAAGAAAGGGGCACACTTCTCCCCCGCCTTGGAGAGGAACCTGCTGAGCCCGGCCAATTTACCCGTGAGGCGTTGAACTTCCTTTGCGTTTCTTGGCGACCCCAACTCCAAGATTGCTTTAACTTTAGCGGGGTTAGGCTCCACCCCCGCCGGGGTGAGCAAGTGGCCTAGGAATTTTCCCCTGCTATCCCCGAAGACACACTTCAGGGGGTTGAGCTTCAACTTGTACTTGCGCAAAGTCCCAAAAGTCTCTTCATGATCTTGGAGGTGAGACTTGAGATCCCGGCTTTTTGCCATGAGGTCATCGACACAGACCTCCAGGTTCCTTCCCCTTTGTTCTCGGAAGACCCTGTCCATCATCCGTTGATATGTGGCCCCTGCATTCTTGAGCCCAAAGGCATCATCTTATAACAATAGCATCCATCCCCCGTAATGAAGGAGACTTCCTTGATGTCGGGAGGGTGCATACGAATTTGGTGATAACCTGAAAAAACATCTAGAAAAGACATTATAGAGAAATCGATGGCTGAGTTAACCAGCGCGTCGATTCTAGTCAAGAGGTAACAATCCTTCGGGCATGATTTATTTAGCAATGAAAAATCAACGCACATCCTCCACTTACCATCCCCTTTTTTCACCATTACTACGTTGGAGACCCAGCCTGGGTACTGGATCTCCGATACAAAACCAGCCTTGACGAGCTTGTTCACCTCCTCCCGGATAGGTGCCTCCAACTTGTCAGTAGTGGACCTCTTATTCTGGCGGATGGGGCGAGTGCCGGGATCGAGGTTGAGGCGATGGCATGCCACATCCGCGTCGATCCCCGACATCTCTGCGGCACTCCATGTGAAGACGTCCACATTGTTTTGGACACAAGCCGAGACCTTCCTCTGGTCCTCCGGGCTGAGCTCCCCGTTGATCCTAATTTTTTCAACTGCTCCATCCTTGGTGGTCACCTCCACCTCCACCACTTCCTCCACTGCTTCCAACCTGGATTGCTCCCCCCTGGCGCCATCCTCCTCTCCGCCACAAGCGAACGCTTTGGCTCTTTCCCCCATCTCTTCCTCCTCCACCACCATCAACTCTTCTGCCCCTTCTCCTGAGGCCTCTTCTTCTTTCTCTCCCTCTTTCCCCTCCTCCGCCCTGGGCCTTTTAGCGACCCCTTCCTGGGCATGAACCATTCCTTCATCCCTCCTTCCTTCCAACCTCTCCTCCTCTTCGGCCTCGGCCACTTCTTCCATCACCTTGTCCCACTCCTCCGCTTCTTCATCCATGAGATGGTGTTGACGGCCTTCACAAAGCACTACCTCGCCACCTTGGGGTCTCCCCGGACCCGAATCTGGATTCCTCCAGTGCTGAACTTGAGACATTGGTGGAAGGTGGATGGGACGCATCAGAACGTGCTGATGAGAGACCTTCTGAAGATGGCGATGTAGCTGCTAGGGGCATCCACTATCACAAAGCGGCAGTTCTGGGATTGCCCCCCCCCCCCCCCCCCAAGTTCACATGGAGTCCTACTCCGCCTTCTACCTCCTTCCTTTCCCCTGAGAATCCAAACAAAGGGCCATCCGAATCCAACACCCTTGTGGCCTCCACCTTCATCTCATCAAATGCCCTTTTGAAGATGACGTTGACCGAGCTTCCGTTGTCCACGAGGATTCGGGATACCGTGAAGTTCTCGATGGCGGTTTGGATGACCAAAGCGTCGCAAAAAGGGTCCTCATGACCCGGCATGTCCCTCTAAGAGAAAGTGATTTTTTCGGCTGGGGCTGGAGTCGTGGATGTTGAAGCCACGCTCCGACGGTAGATGGTATGGAAGCTCGCCTTGCGGGTTGCCTCTACCCCCACTCCCCCGTGGATCACCCCGATCCCTCCTCGGGTCCCCAAATGGACCTTGTCTTCACACCTCTCCTCCTTGTCCTCCCGAGGTAGGACTTCCTCTATCCTCACTTGTTGTTGCTGCCGTGGCACCGGAACCCTGGCTCTTTTTGTCTCCAAGAACTCGGGGCAGGTGGTCGTTGCGTGACCTTCCTCATCATGGAAGTCACAGTATGGCAACGCCGCCTCCCCCTCTCAGCCTCTGCCCCCCTGTTTCCTCTTCTCCTTCCCGCTCCTGCTCCCACTACCTCTCTCCTTCCTCTTCCTCCTCCTCCTCTTCCTCGTCTGATTGCCATAGCCTGCTGAGGCGGGGGAGGCATCTGCCTCGGACCCTGCCTCCATCCTAACTGTTGAGGTCTTCCTTGCCCCCCCATAGACATTACCCCCCCCCCCCCAGGGCGTAGCCTATTCCCTGACCCTGCATCCCCCACCATGCTGCCTCCATCCCCCTTCCGGGGCCCTGGGCTCTTGCCTTCTTCTTAAGTCTTGTTGTCCGACCTCCGGCTCAGTGAGCTTTGCTAGCCTCTTGGTGAGCTCCAGACTGGCCTCCTCACTCTCGACTTCTTCTGCCACCCTTTCCATCAATTCCTCGTAGGAGACGGGGGCTCTCCTCTTCAGGTCCATCTTAAAGAAACTCTCTTTCAGCCCCAACGTGAAGGCGAGCTGAAGAGCAAACCCGGGCATCTCCTGGGTAAGCAGAACTTCTTCCTGGAACCGATCTGCGTAATGAGCCAACGACTCCTTAAGCTCCTGCTTTACTTTGAAGAGGGACTCAGCGTCCTTCTTCCTCTTCTTTGAAGTGAAAAACCGTAACAAGAAACTTTTGCGCAGATCTTCGAAAGCATAGATCGATCCGATGGGGAGTTGGTGGAACCACTCCCGAGCTTTCTCCTTCAGGGTGACGGCGAAAAGCCGACACTTGAAGGCGTCCGACATCGGCCTGATAGAGACCGAGTCCTCGAACTACTGCAGGAGCTGGACCGGGTCGTCCCGACCATGGTAGGAGACCCTGTCCCACTCTCTGAATCCTTCTGGGACGGGTGCAGAGAGCACCAATTCGCAAAAGGGGCTTCCTCCCCTGCTGCCTTTTCCTGCTCAGCTCGCCCCCCAAGCTCTCTCGCCCAACTGGAGCTCGTCAGGGCCGAGCTCACGAGAGCCACCGTTGCCGGGCTGGCCCCCGCGGGCGCCGCGCCCACCGAAATCGCATTCGCCGGCGCCGCGCTCGCCTCCCCCGCGCCCACCTGTGCTGCGCTCGCCTGTGTCGAGGCCGCCGGAATGGCGAATAGCACTCGCCCCTCCAGGTTCGGCACTGACCCTCCGGCCACCTCTTTTCCAGCCCTTCCTCCCGGGGCACCCTCGCCAACCGCTGTCGGAGGTTAGGACGCTTAAGTCGCAAGGGTCGCAAGCTCGCTACGAAGTGCTGCGACCGCGAACCCGAGGGTGTCGAGGACTTCTCGCCTGAAGTCCGAGAACATCTTCTGCACCGGCGCCGGGGGTGACCCGCAGAACTCCTCGCCTTGCTCTTCATCTCCTGCCATGTTCCTGTCTTGGAATCTTCCTGGACCAGCCGCGCTCCACGCTCACCGCACCAAAATGTTGAAACCGATTTCTCGGTCTCTTGTGAAGCTCGGGCCCTCAACCAGTTGAGGGGCAGCTGGCCCTTACTAGTCCCTTGAAAGGAGCAGACCGGAGACTTAGAAACGGACTAAGACCTTAGTCGCAGCGAGGAGGTCCCACCACAAACCCGGAAGATCGTTGAGCGCTTCCCCTCCCAAGCCAAAGCTGTGACTTGGGCACCTTGGAGAGCTAGAGAGCTGAACCAAAATAACCAAGGAAGAAGAAGAAGCTCAGAGAACTGAGATTGGAATCCTCTCCCAAGGTGCCCTTTGAGGTCTATTTATAGTTTTTGTATAGCTGGTCTGTTAATAGCGGAATTCCGCCTTTTGGTTTTAATAAATGCACCCCAATTTGGCCTGCTAACAACTGAACTCCGCTGTTTTGATAGGCTAATGGCAGGTCATTGGGGGTTAGAGAGGTAATTTCCTCGAACATAGAAGATCAGCGGATTCGTCGAACACGACAGCTTGGAGAGTTCGTCGAACGCAGAGTCTTAGCGAATTCGTCGAACGCAGCCCGCACTTCGTTGGGCGCCAGGCCGAGTTCATCGACCTCGACTGAAGTTCGTCGATCACGGAGACTTTGGAAGAAATCCGACTCGCCCGCCTTCTCGCGAGCATTCGGCGAGTTCCTGGCTCACTCGCCTTCTTGCGAGCAGCCGGCGAATACCCGGCTCGCTTGCCTTCTTGCTGGTCGACCTTGAGGCTCGGGCTCGTGGGAACATGACTCGCGCCCCTTCCCGCGAGTGAACTTTGATAGATCTGGTTCGCCTCCTTTGTTACCTCCTCCCCCTGTCAGATTTGAAGCCGCCTTTGGGCGAGTGGACTGTGAAGACCTCGCATGCACTCCTGCCCTGCTCGCACTCTTGGCTCGCTCGCCTTCTTACGAGCAGCCGGTTAAGTGCTCATCCCAGCGGGTCTGCTGAGACAGGATAGAGATAGCCGTTGAGATGGCCGTCGGACTGAGAAGCCAATTCGTTGAACGGGCCACGGAGTCCGTCTTACTCAGGACTTCGTCGACCGCTGAGCTGGGGTAAAAGCGTCGACCGCTGAGCGCCGTTCGTCGAACGTAGAGCGTCGTTCGTCGAACACAGGCATCATATGTCAATCTTGTTCTTTCTCTTATTTTCTACCTATCAACATATATCCCTCCCGAGAACCTGGCTCACATTACTTTTACTTGGTCACCTACTAGGCGAATATCGGGGTTGTGCATTTACCATTGTAAAGAAGAGAGGAAGAGATTCCCTCCTCTTGCTAGCATTTCCGACTTCTATTCTATGCAATATTCACTATTCGTCCTATGTTAGAGATGACTAGGGGAATATAGAGTGTTAAGATCTCCGAGATTCGAGAGATGAGGAGTTCTTCCATAAAAGTTGTTGCAAGATAATTTTATCAAACATTCTCACTTAATATTATTTGCATGCATCATTTCAACATACACAAGAAATCTGAAATACAAGACTGCTTTCTTTCCAATTGTTAAAAAGTATTTCTATAATCTTTATAATTTGCTAAATAGATTAAATCTGTGTTAAAATCTTTAGTACCTTGAAAAAATCACCATATTCGACTTGCTTGGATTTAAAGAAACGGTGTAACTAATATTTGCAAGCATTAGATTAATCACTTCTCAGAGGGAACGATCTCTACTCACACTTTATTACTTGATCCGGCACGTGCACTTGCGTTAATACGTATACACCATTTTCCGCGTATATACGACCAACATCAGTGACCGCAAATACCAGCAGATCGCCGAAGGACCAGCTATGCGAACACAAACCGGAGACTGCGCGACTAAGAATACCTTAGTCTGCGCGCACCACCAAGAACCCGGACAGCCACCAGACCGGACTGCCCATCAAGAACACAACCCTGTGCAGTTAACAGCTTAACCCGCACAGTTCAGAACAGCTTGCCACGCGGTCTCACGAACCAGATCGCGCAGCCTCACCTTCCTGAAGACCAGCTCGCCACGCGGTCATACAACCAGACCGTGCGGCCTCACTTTGGCAACCATGGACAAGGAACTGCGGTCAAACCGAATAAGCCAGCGGCTAGACCGAATATGTCAGACCACAGAGGGAGACCGCAAGACCGCGCGATTAGCCAGACCGCGCGACCTTCTCCCAGACCGCCAACTTCCACTTCAACATTTTCAACAAGGTCTGGCTTGACCTAGGAACTCTTTTCCTTAATTCTATTAAACTCCTAGAAGACCTAGGAGACACATCAAGCACAATAGAACACTCCTAAAACCCATTGAACCATCGCATCAATGTTTTGACCCAGACTTGACCCAATAGGACCCAAGGTGAGCACCTTGGCCCATTTAGATCAAGAATGACCTAATTTGCCTTCCATTGACCCAAGTGAACCGCCCTAAGGTCAAATTGACCACATTGACCGAAGTCAAACCCTTGAAACCAAAGGGTACCCCAAAGAAGGCTCAACGATCACTAACCAGGCATAATAAAAAAGCGCTCATCAAATTGTATTCAGTACACAACTCTTTTCTGTCATAACACAAATCAGAAGGCGCACATATAAGAAGTTGCGTTCGAATTGTATTAGATATTTAAAGAAGAAGAAGAAGAAGAAAAAATTGAATTGAAACTGCTTTTTAGAGCATGATTATTAGAGTACGTCAAATTGTATTAGACATTTAAAGAACATGTCGGGGTTCAAAAGAACTGTTGTAGAGCAAAAAAGGCGTCGAAGAAAGAATGTGTAGTAAAAGGAAGATTGGAAAAAAGGATACCAGAAAAAGCAAGGGGCCCTCTTTTGGAACCCTTCCTTTCTGGAACTTGAAAAAAGAGGACTATAAATGGACACTTTACAATAGAGATTTAAGAAGCTTTACCTAACCCTATTTTGTATTCTTCTCTATCGGTTGTAACCCTAAATCATTAAATTCTGTCTCTTTTCTTCTTGAGAAACGATAGTGTTGCGGGTCACTCGGCACTCTGGTAGACCGGTCGAATCGAACCATCTTATCTTAAGAGTAAGCTGAGCGCGCAAACAGTCAATAAGAGAGTTAATAAATAACAAGGAGACTTTTTATCGTGGAAAACCCAAAAAGGGAGAAAAATCACGCGGTCGGAGCTGTGCCGACCAAATTCCACTATCTTCTGGTTCATTACAATTGAAAGCAGAGAACTCGAGCCCGATAGGTCGCTGCTCGTTACAATGGTAGAGAGAGCCTCGAGGGTGACATGCCACCTCTCGAGAGACTAAGTCCTTTTCGGGAAACAAAAGTGAGATTCTCGAGTCGCCTTTCGTAGCTTGCAGGATTCCCAACCTGCTCAGAAGACTATCTTCCGATGCGAAGGAAAATCTTCAAAGGCACGAAGGAGACCTTCGAAGGCTCAAAGGAGATCTTCGAAGGTCAAAAGAGATCTTAAAGCGCTGAAGGAGAATTCCAAGGAAATCTTCACAGGATCTCTCTCAGGCGTAGAAGACCAGGTGTCTTGAAAAGAAGGCCCTGAGATCCTTTTATATCCTTGGGGATGGTTAGCCCGGTAATTTTGTCATTGCAACCACCATAACCTCCTGACGGCGAATCACACTGGTCGATTTGGATCACATAGATCACCACTTTTTGGATATTCTCATCCTGCCCCTCGATTAGTTCAATCAGCTTGGGTTGTTTGGGCAGTTTTGTTGATAGCATTGAGCGCAGTGAACTGGACCTACAATCTGGAAAATTAGGAAAGGTTAACGGTCGCGAGCATTAGGAACACAGATGTTTTGTGTAAGACCCCATTTTTTCGCTACAAAACCGAGTCTTATGCCCAGAACTGTCTCTTTGCGGTGACACCAACACTCAGGAAGGTCGCCAATATAATACGTCGACCTGTCGGCCATATTGATCACAGAAGAAGAAAAGTATAAATGAACAAATATACGTTCAAATCCACAAATCACATGCAATATATATAAATGTCCACATGATATAACTGAATAAAAAGATAACAATAATAAAGGGTTCATGCCCTGTACATTATGTCCTCACTACAAGGTCACTCGCAGAAGCAAACTACTAATCACTCACTGATCCTGAAACTTGTGCTTTTGTGCTAGACTGGTCCGCCTCCATTTGTACCAGCCTCTGGTGCTGGCTCCTCTCCTCGGTCCCCTAAAATGATATGGTCCACCGACCGTTAGTCAAAAAGACAAAGCCTCGTTTCCCACCACCCCCCCCCCCCCATCCCCCAGTGGTTCCTAGGCATCGTGTAGGAGGATGAAGCGGAGGACATCAAGGGGTATATAACAAAGCGGATGACGACGGATCTAGTTTACAGGAAATGTCTACCACTACACATGTGTATATAAATAATTGAAGAAGTAAATAAAATAGGATAAAGAACAAGTAAGGTAATTATGTAAAGACAAGTATATAATAGAAAAGTAACCATTGATTTATAGGAATGCCCATACAAACCTATAGACCAAGGGATCGTTTAGCAAGGCCTATCGCATAAAAAGTCTCATACCGATTTATACGATAGGGGTGGGGGTTGAAATGCAATGCTTATGCTATGACATGCAAAGTTATGTTGGGCAATGTTATGATCATACAAGTGCAACTCACACACTTCGACTCTGCGCACTGACCTTTAGTTCCCCCTTTTTGGAGCTAGCAAGACTCCCAGGATACCCCCGTAGTGGCAAATGGAAGCGGTGGGTTGGGCCTCACCCACCTTTAGGTTAGTATTCACACTACCTACCCTAGACCTATCGTACGCCTCAAAGCAAAACCGCGGAGCGCCTGTGTACCCATACTGGCTGGACCACCAGACTTTCTTGGCTAAGTGCAAATCCACACTTGCCGAGTCAACGTATCGACGTCGGTGTGAACGACCGTCAATACCAAAGACCCACCACCTTTATGCACATGCAATTATGATTACCATCTAACTCTCAGCCATAAGCTCCCCGGGCTAACCCGCCCGTTACCATAACCTTCCGAGCCACTGGCTCGCCGGACCAACCTGTCCATGCCTACAACCACCGAGTCTACCGCTAGTATAGCCAAACCAGCTAACCAACTGTAGCGACGGGATGTGAGTGAGTATATTATTAAGTTGATCTTGCACAACATCTTGCTCCTATAATTTAGAATTAATCTTGGACTTCCCGAGGTCTACCCAGTGAGGGGCTCGCAACGGTACTAGGAGGTACGATGGGATGATAGCCCAAACCTTCTTTTCTCAAGACACTTAATGTTATTGGTAACTACCCATAAGATTACCCCTCATATCATTACACTTGGATTAACCCTAAGTATTTTATGACTCTCTAAGGAAAAGACGATCCTTCGTCAATCCCGAGCACAACCTTGCCCCTTATCTTATCTGGCACACTTAACATATAGACTCTTGTTGGTGACCTCAAATCTCCTCAACCAGACCAAGTACACCATCTACCTCTCATTCCCACCTAATGGTCTACAAGGTACTCCAGTTTTACAATTTTACTATACGCAGACTAAATGAGCTACATGAGTTGCATGAGAGGAGGTACTCCATTTAGTCATCCACATGACCCAAGATTATAACTGGGAGTCTATCATGATATTATAAGACTAAATCAATAGGATCATAATTTCCCTTATTTATTTGGCATTTACTATAATTTCTCCAAAATTGATCAAGTATGAAATTGAACATGAAGTGTAAAATCTGAAAGACTTTAATTAAGGGTAGCAAATCACCTAGAGGGGGGGCGAATAGGTTATTTTAAAAACTATTTGCAGTTCTTGATTATAACCTAAAAGAATGATCAGAGTTTTCAAGAAAATGAACACAAACAAGAACACACAGAATTTTATAGTGGTTCCCCTTATCTTGGGTAATCCACTTTCCCCCTTCTCCCCTCTAGCAGTGTGCTAGATAGGGTTTATATCTCCTCCAGATCTCAGACCACCAACAGGTTTTACAGCTCAGATCACAATAGATCTTACAGACTCAGATCTTAACAGATCTTACTCTCTCGGATCTCAGCAGATCTTACCAACTCAGATCTCAACAGATCCTACCAACTCAGATCTCACCAGATCCTACCAACTCAGATCTCAGCAGATCCTACCTCAGCTTTTATAACTATAGGCTTACAGCTCAGATTCACCCCTGAATCTTACAACTCAGATCACACCTGATCCTACAACTCAGATCCTTGAAAGATCCTACACTCAGATCTGACAACTCAGACCCTACAGGGATTGATAAATATAATAACAATACTTAGATCTCAGATTCTTCAAAGTGTTGAGTCTTCTTGATCTGTCTGAATGATCAGACAGAAATCTTCAACAGATCAGCAGCAGCGATTTGGTCTTCTTGAATTATCAGGCTGTGATGACTGTTCTTCTTCTTAGAAAGACAGATTCTTCCTTCTTAATCTTCTCTTTTCAGAAAGATGTATCAGCACCAGATTGCTGAAAGAATTCTTCAAGTTAGAACAGTTCTGAAAGAGGAGACGACTTCTTCAGATTCTTTCTCAGACTTTCCCTTAAAATGACGGAGAAGATAATAACTTTCGAAATAGGAATAAGCAACTTATAAACCCATATGTCATGCCTTCTATTTATAGCCCGCCATCTATAACATCTGTTACGCTTCTCCACGCCAGCATGACGTTAAGTCTTCAATGGTCTTTAATGGCTTCTGAATAAACAAAGGCTCAGCTAGTGTGTATCTCTGTCGACGCTTTTTCTATCAGGTGTCGAGCGATATGTTGATACTCGACACAAACTTCTTAGACTGAAACTCTCAACTCCTCCTTCTTAGGCATTGAGCAATCTTTAGTCATTCGACGCTTTTTATCTGTAGGAGTCAAGCAATGTATAGGGGCTCGACGCTTCTTAACTGTGCCTTCATATCTAGACTCCTTTTGTTGGCATTGAGCTAACTGAAGTTTGGTCGACACTTCTCATTCCACGGCGTCGAGCGATATACCTTGGCTCGACGCTTCCAGAATTAGTCTCAGATCTTCAGCGGCGACCTTGTCTCTTTGAGCAGCAGACATGGGTCGACGCTTCTGGGTCACAGGCGTCGAGCGATGTGTGGTGTCTCGACGCTTGTGAACTTGAATGAAATCGTCGAGCACTTTGCTTAACCTGATCTTCTGCACAATGATTCTAGAAAGTATATCAAATATATTCTGAGATATATCTTTGACTTAAGAATGGACTTCTCCAAATCTAAGACATTGTGGACAATGGTCCCAACAAAATCTTCTTATGATATGGCCTACACAAACTTATGGAAAATCTATGATATCAAAATTACAGAAATTACAGAATAACACAATTTTACAGTAAGGTATTGACCTCTAATTATAATATTGAATAATTATCCAAAATTGGAGGCTAATGAAGGAACCACCAAAATACTTATCCAAAAATTATGGTAAGATTTCCATACCTCTATAATGATCATAAAAGTTTACTGACTGAGTTTTATAATTTTTCAAAACCATTTAGTTACATAAATAAATATTTCAAGAAAATCCAAACTAGGACACATTGTGAAGTAACCTACTGACAAATACTTCCAAAAAATCATACAAAAATTCACAGAGCTTTCTAATGCCTTGAAATGTCCTATTACCAAATTTCACAATTTTCCAGAGAATATTAGGCCCTTATTTATTTATCTCAATCTTAGGGAAAAATAATTGACTTATGAATGAAGTACTAATTCAATCAATCCAAAATTCACACAAAAATTATCAGAGATTTATATCATGATCATATGAGCACTACCAAACTTTCATCAACATTCAAAGTAAAATGAGCATGTAGATTCCTCTTATAAGAAAGTTCCCTAATTGATTCTTAACTAGTTCAGAGGAAAGAAAAGTGCCTAAAAATTCTCATAAAATTATCCAGGGCTATTCACCAGCTTGAGAACTTATTCACCAAGTTCCAAGTCCATACAAGGACATATAACCTTATGTCCTTCATCAAGCCCAAAGTGCAACCCTAGGGGTGAACTAGGGTTCTAGGGCACATCCATCCCAAATCACCCCAAATCATTGGTGGAGGTGTTTTATGTGATATTAAGTTAGTGGCCAAGGTTTCATAACATTTTGGTGAGATTTGACCACTTAATACAACAAGTGCACATTTGACCTAAAACTCCTTAGTTTGAGCAAACTTGGGTTAATTAATTACCCAACTAAATTAATCTCAAATGGGATGAAATTTTTACCAGAGTTATAACATGACCCTAAGGACCACCCACCAAAATTTGGAAGGGTTTTTAGGTCATTAGACCCTGTAATTAATTATTACATGAATTATTAAATGTTTACAAAAACTTTAGAAAAATGTCCTCCAAAAATTCTCATTTTTGGATATGTTAAGGGTGTGGGTATAAACAGCCTATGTTTCAAATTTCAAGTCATTTGGATGACTGGATTGATGGGGCACACAAATTAAACTCTGGTCACCCCTTTATATATGTTTCACCATTTTGAGTGATGTGGTCAGACCACTGACCCAAATGGTGTGAAACAAATTTTAAATTAAAGTTGACCTCATGGGATACAAGTTTAATGTTAACACTTTTTCATTAGGAGGCTCTAAGTATTTTCTGCAATTAATTCTTAGTACTGCATATAATGTGACAGAAAAATACAATATTTGCTCATTTAATATAAATGATCTTGCATAGATCCTGAAGCAAGGATAGACGACATCCCATCATCTTCCTCCTCTGGCCAACATCCAGGATTGCCCCGGCCGGCCAATGCCGCCACCACCTTCGTTGAGGTGGCCGACGATTAGCGGTGGTTGGCCGGCCGGAGGTGGCTGGAACAGGGGTATGGAGGCGGAATTAAAACTCCAAAAATGGAGCTTTCGGCCTACTCGATTTGGGGTTTTGGCCTCAAATCATGCAGCCAATCAGATGAGATCAACCCACAGAGAGAGAGGAGGAGGGGAGGACCTGTGTGGTGGTCTGAAGTCACGCCGATCGTCGGTTTTCCATGCTCGGTCGTGAGCTCTTGGGGGACAGGTCGATTTGGGTCTAGGGCTCAGTTTCTTCTGGTAATTGGGGGAAAATGCCCCCCTCTCAGTCCTTTGAAGGAGTTATAATGCTCAATTGGGGGAGAGGGATAGCCATGTCATCAATTTCCATGAAGGCCATTAATGGCCATTTTCGGTCATGGTGAAAACCTCTCAATTCAGCCCCCATGTGGGCTGGAAAACTCTTAAACTTCTTGTAACAGCCAGAGGAGATAAATCCCCATCAATTGGGAGATCAATTGGCCTCCCTTGGCCATGAATGCCATTTGTAACACCCTGCCAGTACGAAAAGTATAACAGCAGGTCCGGCCGGGACCCCACGCCATACAAACCACACTAGCTAGGAGTTAAAAGGTGATAACCAGAAAGGTAACTACAAAACGAGAGTACAAAACGTAAGCGGAAGCATTAATTAAACCATTCAAAAAGACATGTCCACTATCATAGGAATGAGTCCAGAAGTAAGAGTTACGGCCTTAGGGCCTTACATCAAATCAATGTACAAAACTCCAAAAAAAGCATACATCGGCACGCAGGCCGGCAATACGTGAGAAAACAGGAAAAAGGCTGGCCTTCGAGGGCCAACACAGCAAAAGGGTCAACGCCCGCTACTTCCCGCTAGGCTCACCTGCACCTGCATAAGAACATTCCACCAAGCGGTGGCAAACAAAGTAACGGTCAGCACAGCTGACCAAATTATAACGACCCCACCCCTTTCCCGGGGTGGCGGAGATTCTACCCTGCAAGTAAGCCATACTAGCACAAGTACTAATCTAAAGAAAGTGCAACTACACAAGGTGAGGTTTCAAGCACAATCAATCTTCTAGGTTGAGCATCAAAAGAAGGGAACCTAGGTATGCACATGATGTTGGTTGGGTTCACCCGAAGGTTTCCCACAACCGCCTAAGCAATCGCATGAGGCTAAACATAACATCAAATTCACAACACTCCACCCTAAGGGTCACAACCTTAGGTGGGAAACAAGAGCTTTTGGTCGGTCTAGGTATGACACCTTCCACGACCTCTCCCATGATCACACGGCCTTCATGAGGAAGGGACCTCTCGCCGATCTGCATGGAAACGGGTTCGGTTCAGCTTTGCCCGTGCTCTAATCGTCGCGATCTATCGCACGACGCGGGTACAGCTTCACCTCGGCCCGTAAGGGTTTAGCACTTTCAAGTGCTGCACAAAATATACGCTACGCACCTAACCCCTTCACAAGGATCTAGGCTTCGCGAATTCTCAACAAGGGAGGTACATACGCTCCGCATCAATAACGTGGTGAAGGTTTGCCTTCATCCAAAACTCAAAGCATGGGGCTTTCGTAGGGATCTTCACAAGACGCCTACACTTAACTCCCGCAATACTATAGGTGAGTTCACGGAGTCATTCTCCGGCACGCATTCTAGGTCTAACCTAAATGCAACGTCGCAAATCAAGCATCACCGATTCGGGCTCACGGCCACGAATAGGCTTCACACAAAATGCCTAAATCCGCACGACTACCGGATTTTCTACATGCAATATGCCGGGGACGGACACAATCTACCCGGAGTCCCGAAGGACTTGAGGAAATCCTACACTTCACCCATTTGGTGAAAGAGATACCTCATGCAAGCAAAGAAAGAGGAATGAATGGACAAATACAAGTCCAAAGTTCGGGAGGAAGAATCGTTACCCTAGACGTGTTCCTCTTCGCCATGGATCCGAGATTCTACGCGGAGGGAAAGAACCGCACCGGGCTGCACTCTCCGGATCTGGAAACGGCTCGCGAAACGGAGCTCCGGAGCTCCGTCAATGGCGAAATCTCCTCTTCTTCTTCCTTGCCCCCTTCTTCTTCCTCTAGCCTAGGAGAGAGAAACACTATGAAATAATGAGGGTTTAATCCCTCTCCAAAGCCCTAAGACCCCCCAGCATTAAATCCCAGCCGTTGGATCGAATTCCAAGAAATTTGATCGGTCGGATCTTCTTCTCCGTTCAAAATCGCGGAACAGAATAAACAGGGCGCACGATCACAGGCGCACGGTCAGTGGTCGTGCGCGACGAGGGCAATGGTCGTGCGCACTATCCGGGACAGAACTCTGAATTCTTGCGAATAAGCGCACGATCGCTGGCGCACGATCACTGGTCGTGCGCGAAGAGGGAAATGGTCGTGCGCACTGTCCGAGACAGAACTCGATTCTCTTCTGAATTAACGCACGATCGCTGGCACACGATCACTGGTCGTGCGCGATGAGGCCACTGATCGTGCGCTAAGAGCAGACAGGGAGAATTCTAGCCTGCTTCACGTGCCGCACTACCACTCCGCCTACTTCGCGGAACTACCAGATTTGGGGTGTTACAACTCCACCCTCCTTAAAAGAATTTCGTCCCGAAATCCAGGAAACAGTAATAGCATAAATTACAGTTATACTTTACCTGATGGAAATAGCTCGGGATACTCCGCAAGCATCGTTTGCTCTCTCTCCCAAGAGAGCTCCTCTCGACCGCAGTTATCCCACCGGACTTTTACCATCCGAATGGACTTGTTCCGCAGCTGCTTTACTTCGGTATCTTCGATGCGTAAAGGCTTGACTTTCGTCGACAACCCACTATCAACCGGAACTTTGCCGACCACAACGATATGAGTAGGCTCTTGCACTGCCTTCCTCAACACTGAAATGTGGAACACGTCGTGCAGACCGCTCAGCTCTGCAGATAGTGCAAGCCGATAAGCCGCATCACCAACACGCTCCACGATCTCGAACGGTCCTAAGTACCTCGGACTGAGCTTTTTCAAGCGTCGAATCCTTGATACCCCTTTGAACGGTTTGATTTTCAAGTAAACCCGGTCACCGAAGGCAAACTCTAAGTTCCTAAGCTTGGCGTTGAAATACTTTGCTTGCCTATCCTGGGCAACCAATAGCCTTTCGCGTAGAGACCGGATCGTCGAAGTTGCTTCTTCAACATCCCTTCGCTTCAATAGCTTAGTATCGCCCGTTTCCGCCCAAGACAACGGCGTACGACACTTCTTACCATAGAGGGCCTCGAAAGGAGCCATCTTTATGCTGGCTTGGTAGCTATTATTGTAGGCGAATTCGATCATATAGAGGTGATCCTCCCACCTCTTTCCAAAGTCTAGAGCGCACATTCAGAGCATATCCTCCATAGTCCTGTTGGTTCTCTCGGTCTGTCCATCCGTTTGCGGGTGGAAGGCCGTGCTGAACTTCAATTTTGTGCCCAACAGTTCATGGATAAGCCTCCAATCTTTCGATGTGAAACGCCCGTCACGATCGCTGACGATGCTACGAGGGACACCGTGCAGTCTCACGATACTATCCACATAGAGCTTTGCTAGCTTCTCTACGGAATCATCCTTCCGGTTCGGAATGAAGTGTGATACCTTTGTCAAACGGTCCACGATCACCCATATGGCGTCGTTTCCATGTTGCGATCTCGGCAATCCGTGCACGAAATCCATCGAAATATCATCAAACTTCCACTCCGGAATCGGCAAGGACTTCAGAAACCCACCGGGACGTTGACATTCCGCTTTCACCAATGCGCAAGTATGACACTTGGCCACGTAAAGGGCAATGTCTTTCTTCATGCCCGGCCACCAGAACAATTTCTTCATATCCATAAACATTTTAGTGCTCCCCGGGTGGATCGAGTACTTGGTATGATGAGCCTCGTACATCAACTCCGCCCGTAGAGTACCAACATTTGGGATGCATAACCTTTCCTGCTTCCACATAAGGTCGTCTTCGAAGGAGAAATCAGCGTTTAACCCTTCAACGGTTTCCGCTTTGTATCGTTTCAAGCTCTCGTCCAACTCCAATGCTTGTCGAACTCGGTCGGCAAGGTCGTAGTGAACTTCCGTCCAGTTCAAGCATGCTGAAGTAGACGTTCTCCTATCAATGCATATGATCTCCATTTCTTCTAGCTCACGGATTAGACGCTCATCGTGCATCAAAATCCAATTTGTTTGTGCGGGAGCCCGACGACTCAACGCGTCTGCAACTACGTTTCCTTTACCGGGAGTATATTTGATATCGAAGGTGTAGTCCCCAAGGAACTCCATCCACCTCCTTTGGCGCATGTTCAACTCCCTTTGATCTAGTAAGTACTTGAGGCTCTTATGGTCGGTAAAGATATCGATCTTCACGCCATATAGATAGTGTCTCCAAAGTTTGAGGGCAAAAACCACGGCCGCTATCTCCAAATCATGGACCGGGTAATTCCTCTCGTGAACCTTCAGTTGCCGGGAGCCGTAGGCAATTACCTTCCCGAACTGCACTAGGACACAACCCAAACCACTTCCTGAGGCGTCGCTATATATTTCATAGCCTTCCGTACCTTGTGGCGAGCATAGAATGGGCGCCGTGGTCAGACGGCTCTTTAGCTCTTCAAAAGCTCGTGCGCACTCGGGCGACCAAACGAACTTATGATCCTTCCTAGTCAGTTTTGTGAGAGGAAGTGCGATCCTCGAGAAGTTTTCCACAAAGCGCCTATAATAGCCGGCAAGTCCTAAGAACTTCGGACTTCCGCTACGTTTTTCAACAAAGGCCACGCTTGGATCGCTTCTATCTTCGACGGATCAACTGCAATTCCTTCGCCACTAACAACATGACCAAGGAATGCCACTGACGGTAGCCAAAATTCGCACTTGGAGAACTTGGCATATAGCTGACTCCTCCTCAAGGTGCTCAGGACTGCGTGCAGATGCCCTACATGCTCCTCTTCCGACTGAGAGTATACCAAAATGTCGTCGATGAAGACGATCACAAATTGATCTAAATACTCTCGGAATGTCCTATTCATCAAGTCCATGAATACCGACGGTGCGTTGGATAGACCGAACGGCATTACCGTGAACTCAAAGTGCCCAAAGCGGGTACTGAACGCTGTCTTTGGAATGTCGCATTCCCTTATTCGCAGTTGATAGTAGCCGGACCTTAGGTCTAGCTTGGAGTAAACCGTCGACCCCATCAGTTGGTCGAATAGATCATCGATTCTAGGAATCGGATATCGGTTTTTCTCGGTCAACTTGTTTAGCTCTCTATAATCAATACATAGACGCAAGCTCCCATCCTTCTTTTTCACAAAGAGGACCGGTGCACTCCAAGGCGAAGAACTTGGACGTACGTAGCCTTGCTCTAGCAGCTCTTGCAATTGGACCTTCAACTCTGCCAATTCCTTTGGCGCTATTCGGTATGGTGAGCGGGCCACAGGTTTGGCACCTGGCACCAACTCGATACAGAAATCAATCTCCCGATGAGGCGGAGCCCCAGGGAGTTCGTTAGGAAACACGTCGGCGTATTCCGCTACAACTGGGACATCACACAACCTGGGCTTTGGCTCCGAAGCCTCCAACAAGGTGAAGAACAACTCGGCGCCTTTTCTCACCGCCTTAACCACCTGGAGAGCAGACATCAGCGTCTTGCTCGCTCCTCGCATACCGGCGAATGTGGTTTCATCGTCGGTGTTCGTTCCCAGAGTGATCTCCTTTGTATTGCAATCTATGCATGCTCGCTGCTCCGAGAGCCAGTCCATGCCGAAGATCACATCGAATTCAGCTAACGGTAGTAACGACGCTTCCAAGTCGAAATCTTGACTTCCGATCCGCACCTTCACACGGCTCTTCCTATCCGCACTCATTCGAGATCCATTGGGTAGCACTACTTCCAATCTATCCTCTACAAAGGTAGACGGCACTCCGATTCGCACCACGAAGTCCTCAGACAGAAAAGAGTGCGATGCACCCGTATCGAATAGAGCTCTCGCCGGATAGTTGAAAATTAGGACGAAACCTAATTGTACACAAATAACACATATAGTCGTACAACAGTAAGAATCATATACATAGCTGTAAAAGCTAACTTCTAATTCGTACCTGTGACGACATCGGTTTGTCGTATAGCTTCTTGTTGGCCAAGCGAATAGACTCTCGGCTGAGTCGGAATGTGTTGGGAGGCCGAAGACTCTGCCGCTTTGCCCTTTTCCGTAGCCCGAGCATAATCCACCGCTCGATTTGCCGCCTTTGGGGGACCACTTCGACACACCGCAGCTTTGTGTCCCACCTTCCCGCAGGTGAAACACGTAATAGGAGTCCGCGCGGTCGTGGCTCCCGAAACATTCGAAGAAGCTGGTTCCGCCTGCTTGAACTTCCGCTTGTTCCTTCTGAAGTCCGGCTTGGACTGAGAGGCCGGCGCATGAAACTCGGGTTTCTTTACAACACTCTTTGCTTGTACCCTCTTCATGTCCAACTCCAAAGATCTGGCGGTTTGCACCATCACTTGGAAGCCAAACGTCATAGGGCCTGCAAGGAGCAGCCTCAACTCGTCCCGAAGCCCTTCATAGAATTTATTCGTCTTCGTCTCCTCATCCTCCACCAATGCCCCCGCATAACGACTCAGTCTGGTAAACTCATGTAAGTAATCGTCAACGGAGCGATCACCTTGAGTTAACCTCAGGAACTGGTTTTGTAACGCAATGCGTTGGGCAGAGGGGATAAACCGCTGGAGGAACGACTTTGAAAACTCAGCCATTGTTATTTCAGTAATGTCTCTATCGCCGAATTTGTGCAGTTCCTGCTCTTCCCACCACAGCACAGCCTCTCCGTCAAGAAGGAAAGTGGCTAAGGTGACCATCATGGCTTCGTCCGTCGCCGTCGCCCTCAGAGTTCTTCTAACTCTTGACAACCAGTCTTCTGCCACCGTTGGGGACTCAGATCCCGAGAAGGTGGGAGGATTAAAGCTCAAGAAGTGCTTTAATTGCTGGTCACGCGCTCGCCCCGCAACTACTTGCGCAACTTGACGCTCCACCCTCGGTGCTAACGCCGGTTCCACTGCAGCTACTGGCACAGGGGCATCAACCCTTGGTGCTACCGCAGGTTCCACTGCAGGTTCAACTACCGGGGCTGCATCAGTAGTAGGCGTAGCAGGCTGTGCAAGCCTTTGCGGTTGAGCATTGATCATCGCGAAGACTGCTTCTGCGACCATTCTGATCATCTCAGCCGAAGGAGTGGTCGCTGGCACCTCAGCCGACCCACTACTTTCAGCGGTGTTACGGGGTTGAGACCGCCCCGCAGCACTTCTAGTCACCTATAATCATGCAAGGCACAATTTAGTGACCCTAAACATATCAAACATCAATCATGGAACGCTCAGGTTCCGCAAACAAGTATGTTTTTTTCATTCCTAAGTGGACATTCTTATTAGTTTTTGTCGTTTTAGGTGAATGCACAGCCCGTGCGCACCACCCCTTAAAAGGAATTCGTCCCGAATTCGCTAAACTACGGATCGACGCCTTAAGTCCGATACCAAATTGTAACACCCTGCCAGTACGAAAAGTATAACAGCAGGTCCGGCCGGGACCCCACGCCATACAAACCACACTAGCTAGGAGTTAAAAGGTGATAACCAGAAAGGTAACTACAAAACGAGAGTACAAAACGTAAGCGGAAGCATTAATTAAACCATTCAAAAAGACATGTCCACTATCATAGGAATGAGTCCAGAAGTAAGAGTTACGGCCTTAGGGCCTTACATCAAATCAATGTACAAAACTCCAAAAAAAGCATACATCGGCACGCAGGCCGGCAATACGTGAGAAAACAGGAAAAAGGCTGGCCTTCGAGGGCCAACACAGCAAAAGGGTCAACGCCCGCTACTTCCCGCTAGGCTCACCTGCACCTGCATAAGAACATTCCACCAAGCGGTGGCAAACAAAGTAACGGTCAGCACAGCTGACCAAATTATAACGACCCCACCCCTTTCCCGGGGTGGCGGAGATTCTACCCTGCAAGTAAGCCATACTAGCACAAGTACTAATCTAAAGAAAGTGCAACTACACAAGGTGAGGTTTCAAGCACAATCAATCTTCTAGGTTGAGCATCAAAAGAAGGGAACCTAGGTATGCACATGATGTTGGTTGGGTTCACCCGAAGGTTTCCCACAACCGCCTAAGCAATCGCATGAGGCTAAACATAACATCAAATTCACAACACTCCACCCTAAGGGTCACAACCTTAGGTGGGAAACAAGAGCTTTTGGTCGGTCTAGGTATGACACCTTCCACGACCTCTCCCATGATCACACGGCCTTCATGAGGAAGGGACCTCTCGCCGATCTGCATGGAAACGGGTTCGGTTCAGCTTTGCCCGTGCTCTAATCGTCGCGATCTATCGCACGACGCGGGTACAGCTTCACCTCGGCCCGTAAGGGTTTAGCACTTTCAAGTGCTGCACAAAATATACGCTACGCACCTAACCCCTTCACAAGGATCTAGGCTTCGCGAATTCTCAACAAGGGAGGTACATACGCTCCGCATCAATAACGTGGTGAAGGTTTGCCTTCATCCAAAACTCAAAGCATGGGGCTTTCGTAGGGATCTTCACAAGACGCCTACACTTAACTCCCGCAATACTATAGGTGAGTTCACGGAGTCATTCTCCGGCACGCATTCTAGGTCTAACCTAAATGCAACGTCGCAAATCAAGCATCACCGATTCGGGCTCACGGCCACGAATAGGCTTCACACAAAATGCCTAAATCCGCACGACTACCGGATTTTCTACATGCAATATGCCGGGGACGGACACAATCTACCCGGAGTCCCGAAGGACTTGAGGAAATCCTACACTTCACCCATTTGGTGAAAGAGATACCTCATGCAAGCAAAGAAAGAGGAATGAATGGACAAATACAAGTCCAAAGTTCGGGAGGAAGAATCGTTACCCTAGACGTGTTCCTCTTCGCCATGGATCCGAGATTCTACGCGGAGGGAAAGAACCGCACCGGGCTGCACTCTCCGGATCTGGAAACGGCTCGCGAAACGGAGCTCCGGAGCTCCGTCAATGGCGAAATCTCCTCTTCTTCTTCCTTGCCCCCTTCTTCTTCCTCTAGCCTAGGAGAGAGAAACACTATGAAATAATGAGGGTTTAATCCCTCTCCAAAGCCCTAAGACCCCCCAGCATTAAATCCCAGCCGTTGGATCGAATTCCAAGAAATTTGATCGGTCGGATCTTCTTCTCCGCTCAAAATCGCGGAACAGAATAAACAGGGCGCACGATCACAGGCGCACGGTCAGTGGTCGTGCGCGACGAGGGCAATGGTCGTGCGCACTATCCGGGACAGAACTCTGAATTCTTGCGAATAAGCGCACGATCGCTGGCGCACGATCACTGGTCGTGCGCGAAGAGGGAAATGGTCGTGCGCACTGTCCGAGACAGAACTCGATTCTCTTCTGAATTAACGCACGATCGCTGGCACACGATCACTGGTCGTGCGCGATGAGGCCACTGATCGTGCGCTAAGAGCAGACAGGGAGAATTCTAGCCTGCTTCACGTGCCGCACTACCACTCCGCCTACTTCGCGGAACTACCAGATTTGGGGTGTTACACCATTAATCCTCTCTTTCTCTCTCTACCATTTTTGGGGAAAATGGTATTTTCTCTCTCCTGGTCGAATTATCTAAAATTTAATGGCCAATTCAGTAAATCCAAGCCCCATTAGCTAGTGGACCACCTCAATTGGGTCTAGCCCAAGTGAGTTGGGCATGATTGGGTCAAAATAGGTTATTTTGACCTAAATTTAGGGTGGAGTTGACTTTCGTCAATTTGACTATTTGGGTTGGCCCCAATGGGTGGCTAGTGACCCAATGGCCTCCCCTAAGGGTTAGGAAGGTCTAGGTAGGGTCAATTTGGCAAGGTGGAGGCCAATTAACTCACAATTGGGCAATTTGACCAAAATAGGGATAGTGTTGACTTATGTCAAATTGGCCAAATTGGTGGCCCCATGATGGGGCTTTTTGGTCCATTGGGTCCCAAATATCCTTATAAGGGTAGGGGCAAGGTCAATTTGGCATGGTGGAGGCCAAATTGACCCTAATTAGGCCATTTTGACCAATTTAGGGTTAATGTTGACTTTGGTCAACTTGGCCTCTTTGGTTGACCCCAATGGGTCCTTGGTGCTCTAAGGGACCCTTCAAAGGGTTAGGTGTGTCATGGTGGGGTCAAGGGATCAAGGTGAGTCCCTAAATTCCCACCATAAGCTTGGTAATTAGAAATTGCTATTTGCAGACCAAGGTGCTCTTCCTCTTCAAGCCTAAGGCCAAGTGGTCTCTTCAAGCTTCCTAGGGTTATGTCATGACCTGGACATGACAAAACCACTCTAGGGGTCTAGTGTTTTGGGGTATGCTACATTCTGAGCGCGCGATGAACGTGGAAGAGTTCTTAGTGCGCGATGAACGTGGAAGAGTTCTGAGCGCGCGATGAATGCGGAAGTATTCTGAGCGCGCAATAAACATAGAAACATTCTGAGCGCGCAACGAACAAGAAAGATTTCTGAGCGCGCAATGAACGCAAGGACGTTCTGAGCGCGCAATGAATGTGGAGGCATTCTGGGTGCGCAATGAATGTGGATGCATTCTGAGGGGGTGATGAACGCGGAGGGGAGGTGCGGCCCTTGCCCTGACCCTAGCCCAGAGGAGAGGAGGCGCAACCTTGTCCGCACCCCGAGGAGAGGGGGTGCATCCTTGGCCACACCCCATGGAGAGGGGGTGAGGCCTTGGAGGCACCCATATGAGAGAGGGGTGCAGCCTTGGCCGCATCCCATGGAGAGGGTGGTGCGCCCATGGACACACCCCTAGGAGAGAGGGGTGCTGCCTTGGCCGCAACCCATGGAGAGGGGGTGCGTCCATGGCCGCACCCCATCGAAAGGCGGGTGCGGCCTTTACTGCACCCCAAGGAGAGGGGGTGCGGCCTTTGCTGCACCCCAAGGAGAGGGGTGCGGCTGTGGCCGCACCCCATAGATAGGGGGTTGCGGTCGTGGCCGCATGATACGCGAATCTAGCACACCGCAATATATGGTAGCATGACTGTGGCACGAAACGACAGTGTACCGATCGTTTAAATAATATAAAATAAGGAGTGAATCACCGAGTATCGATCTCGAAGGATAACAGTAAGGTGGAGTTTACTTTTCAGGAAGGACTTGAGATTGAAGTCCTTTCGAGCGGATGGAATGTCTGAGATTTAGTTTTGGGTTGCGAAAACAAAATATAAGAACCTAAATTAACACTACTATGCAGGCCGCTATGCACTGCTTCACCGGGTGAATGGAAACTATGCAGGCCGTTATGCAGTGCTTCGCTAGGAGGATGGGCGAGAAGGCAAGCAGATGGAGTGGTTCGCACTGGCGGAAGTGAAGTGAGTTATACGGGCCGTTAGCACCGCTTAGCTTGGCGAGAGTAGGCTTGCAGAATGGGCGAGTAGTCAAGCGAAATGGAATGGAGGGTGATGGTGAATGGAATACGGGTCGTTATCACCTCTTCGCTACGTGGATGGACGAGAAGGCTTGCGGATGGAGTCAGTCGCACCGGCGGAATGAGGGTCGCAAGCACCTCATCACAAAGTTCAACTAAGATCATAGGCGTATCATTTTATAGTGATTCCACACACCAAGCATAAACAGAAAGAACTTTCATAAAAGCATAATGATAGCTAATAACAATTAAAAAAGGTTTAAGCAAGGTTCATCATCAATGTAAAGGTGATTTCTTACCATACAACCATAAAAGAGGAAAATTAAGAGTATAGATACAAATAATGATCGAGACTATGTCGTAGAAATGGGAGAATGCACTGGGTTGTCAATCCATGTCCTACAGTCCACTAATCGGTTGCATCCGGGATCTCTGAAGCTCTCACCACCTCTAGCCAGTCTTCTCAAGTGTATACGTTGTCCACATCAATCCCCTTGTTCTTCCTTGCAATCCGGCTAATATGGAGTGAAGATCACCTTCTTGAGAGCTTAGGATGATGGGGAAATGCTATGGAGTGATACCCTCCCTTGGAAGAAGAAAAATGGAGCTGGAGCTTCTCCTGCAGTGGAAATGGCAGAAGAAGATGATAGATGCCTCCTTAGGTCAAAATATGCGGATTTTATAGAAACGGTCAGAAATTTGGTCACGCACGGTCGAACGCATGACCGTGCATGGACCATGCGATATTAGATGCACGGGAAGCCCGGAAAGAAGAAGCAGATATGCCCGTGCATTTTACTCACGCACGGTCAAAGCCGACCACGCGTAAAAACCCACAGGCAAATCCAGACGGCTTGAAAAGTAGGCTATCAACAGGAGATCGTGCTTTTCCTTCTCGCACAGACAAATTGCCCGTGTGTGAACAAATCACACAATCAGGGATAGAACACTATATTGGCCAATCAATCATCGCGCACGGTCGTAGCTGACCGTGCGTGAAGAAAACGTATGACAGTGTGATTCATGCAGACATGAATTCTGGACAATATGAACGATCTTCCCACCTGCACAGCAAATAACACAGCCATCACACAGCTGGGAATACCCTTCCAGCTCAATCTAATCACAAAATAAAGACATGGGGAGCACCATGTGCTTACCCCCAACACACTAATGCGAAAAAGCACACCACCTAGGGCAGAAAAGAGCACTTCATATGTACGAGTGAATCCTAACAAGATGAACACTAACAAGCTATAAGTGAAGTGCAAAGCAAGAAAACAAGCCGGGATGAGTCCATAAAACACTATAAATAATGGACTCATCACACTCCCAGACTTAACCTTTTGCTCGTCCCGAGCAAATCACTCCTCAAGCGGACGAGAAAATAAAAAGATGGCTTAGAAACTGCAAAGGTAGAGTACCATGCGATGTCGCAGGCTCACGCTCATAAAAATTTAGTAGAAGAAATATTTAATTATGCATAATAGTCTATATTTTTGTAAGAGCGTATCTATATATTATTATTACTCAAAATATGAATCACAGTGAATCATCTGGTTACGCGTATGAAGAAAGTAAACCGATCGCTAAGGTGAGCATTGCTAAAGATCGGGGTTCGGGAAAACCTCCAGAGAAATCCATCAATGTCGGTGACCATAAGCTTGCCCGTTCGCACTCTCTCCACGGCACTGGTTTGATTCACTGCATGAGTCAGTAGGACTTTTATGTTTATAATTGGGCTTGGGTCACAGTGAGGTAAGCAATAATGGTAAACAAGAAGGATAAAATGCACCTAACCCAAATGAGCACACAAAGAAACTACCCACGCGCCACAAAACACGCGAGTGCGCAACACCCCCAGACTTGGATTTTGTAACATGGGTGTGTGCACCGCCTACTCCCAACACAAATATTTACAAAATTTTCAGTTGACTTTTTCATAACAATATTTTATTTTTCTTTTTCATTCTTCTTTTTCTTTCTTTTCTTTTTCAGCAAATTTTTCAATAAACACACCCACAATTTCCACTATAAAAATCACCACATCAACACCCCAATAACGAAAATAAAACAAGACTAAAGCTCAGGTTTGGGTGTGCGACTAGGATCGGATTTTAAGCTTTGGTGAGATAAAGGTGGTGCTGAATCAAAAGATGGGGTAGACACAAAGGGGCTAGCGAGGGCAGATGATGGGAATGGAACACAAGCTCAACCGGGCCAAAATGATGGCTTACATCACACTTGCGCAATTGAACTAACTGTATACCCATGCTTCAAGAATCGCTTGTGGCAAGTTCTTAGCCACTGAGAAAGATAATCCTTCCTCCTGACTCGAGCAATACGAATCTAGCAAACGCCTACACACATTCCTACGCTACCGTCGGATTCACACCGGATTCACCACTTTTGAGTAGAATAAACAATATTTACGCAAATAGAAAAATGTAAAACAATAAGCATAAGGAAAAATTAATTCTACACGAATTTCTACGCGAGATGTGAGTACTTAACTAGAGCACAACAGGAGTCAACATTTTACTCCATCTCATAATCCTAAGCCAGCATAGAGATTTTCCAAATCACACAAAAAAATGGGTTAAACTCGTGACGCGCTAATGGTTAAGCACGCGCTCAATTAGGTGTTGTGGTGTGCGATGAAGATGAACAAATAATATATAACTAAAATAAAATACTTCTAGAATGCAATGAGATGTGCACGTGCAGTGGGTAACACATAAGGACACTCCCTTAGACTTAATCTAAGCAATAGACGCAAATGATGTAACCATGAAAATTTAATAAAAGGCTAGGGGGAGAAAAGTTACTCATGCTCAGAAATGAGCATACCAGAAGATTAACGTGTAAACCAAGACAAAGCCGCAACATTCTCCAACCAGAAGAAGGACCTGCAGTGGTGAGCTCCGCCAAAATAAAAGAAAATATACAAACTAAAATGAAATACAACTAACTAAACTAAACTAGAAATGCGGGAAATGTAAGATAACTACTGGGGTTATTGTCCTCCCAGCATGACTTATTTAGAAAGTAGAAGGTTCTAGCTGATATGAGTATAAAAAGAGAAATACACAGGTAACTGACCTAATATCCTTGTCGATATTGGGTACCGATACGGAGATAGAACAGCTACCCCTCTACCTAAATAATAATACCTGCTCAACACATGTATATGGAAGAGAATGTAAGAGGAGGAGGAATCCTCACTCATCTCACCAAAATAATCCTTGCCCAGCAAGGTGTCGTCTTCAGGGAGGCGGCAGGAGGAGAAGGCAATGAATGAGGCTTCTTTTATGGAGGAGGGATCAACCTCCTCACAAGAGAGGATACACTCATCATTGACTTGAGCAAAATGCTCATAGTCCTCATGAAGTACCTATGAAGACTCAACCTGCACAGGATCATATGAAGAAGGGGGGTCAGGACATAAAAGAGAAGAATAACTTAAATAATCAAAATTCGGGGGAGTGGTCCCAGTTTCACTCCCATCAGGATCCAAGCATAGATCATTATCGGTATCATATGAGAAGTAGCGAGGGGAGTCCGAAAGCTCGAGGCCCTCGGTGTTGAGTTGGACCTCCTCATCTGATAAGGAAGTGCAAACCTCCTCATTAGAAAGGGTTTCCTCCTCATCCCACTTCGGTGCGTCATCGTGTTCCAAGGAGTCACACTCCCCATCAGAGAGAATAACATCCTCGTCTCACTTTGGCGCATCTTCAGTCTTCAAATGAACTTCCTGCCTAACATCATCAACCAACTCACCAAAAATAGGTGTAGAGAGTTCTTGCAAAGAAAGCGGAGGAACAGAGGTAATAACATCATCAGAGAAAATGTGCACAGGTTCCTCTGGGGCGTATCCAAAAGGAGTTACGAATGCGCCGGGAGAGAAGTCTCCACCATGTCGTCACACCGATCAGCAGAAAGTCTGATGGGGATATCCGCAGCAGTCCCTCATAGACAAGGTGGTACTGTAAATATATCATTGGAATCAGAATGAGCACCCAAATGAGAGGTGGATGGAATGATAAGAGCATCAGGTTCATCATCCTCCTCCATCTGGCACTGAAATTCTGCACAATCTTTCAATGCTTGCACGGTGCTACGACAATGCAAACACCCTTTTCCACTACTCCTCGGTCCAGATGGGTCCGGAGAGGAATATAAAAATGGTAAATGGGGTGAAGAAGAGTGACCATAAGACTTGGGTACGGTGTATGAAGTACTGTAAGAGGACGGTGCTCCATACACTGGGCCTCGAGAATTTGTTAAAAAATTTGAGGTCCGGAGTAGAAGTAAAAAATGTGGAATACTTCACACCATCCACAAGCGTGATAATCAATGACAATGGGAAGAACGAAAAGTGCTTTCGCATTAACTATATCCTTACAATTCGAGGTATAAATGGCGAGACATGATTCATAAGAATCGCGAAGGAGAAAAGCACAAAACACAAAAACAAGATGTCTGCGACTTGACAAGCAGAGATTGCCAAGACCGCTCGAACAGGCAAGCCGCGCGGTTAACCCCTGAGACCGCACGAATAGAACAGGCGTGATGACCTCGAACTGCCAGACCGCAACCACAGAACGCACGACCTGCTGCTTTATTCAACTGCTGAAAGAACACCTATCCGCGCTTCGAGATCGCCCAGACCGCAAGGTCTCAAGATCACAAAATCACCCGTGAACAGAGAACAGAACTGCTTCCTGCTACAGACCGCAACTCAAGACCGCTCGATCTACTGAGTCCGCTACACAGTCCAAGAACACCTAAACACAGTCCGCCCAGATAGACCGCTGCCGGACTGGATTATTCAATGCTGAAGAAAGGGGAATGCTGACCGCAAACTGCAAGTCGCTAACCTACGAACAAACAAACCGGTCAGACAATACTCAGACCGCGTGACCTCAAAAAGAGACCAGCACAATCAAGCCGACTTTGGTTTTTATAGTTCTCGTTAAGAATGGCGGGCCCTGCACCCCAATTTATAGGCGGGCTGACGGATATCGTCACCGCACAAACTAGGATACAATAACCGTCCATCAGATCATGAGCGGTCTCACAAAGCAGACCGCCCGAGCTCAGCATAGCTCTCAGCTTCTTTATTAGACCTTGCGGTTACAACCAAACCGCTCGGTCACCGCGGTCTCCCAAAATAGACCGCCCGCTCTTATTGCAAAGGCAAAGCACATCTTCAGTAACCCTGACCGACTAGAATAAATCGTCAGACCGCCCGGTCACTACAAGAAGGCAGACTAAGAACATCTGGCCAACTTAGGACAAGTCGCCAGACCAACACGCGTAAGCCGCCCGGACACCAGCGGTCTCCCAGATCAGGCCGCCCAGAACAGATCGCCAGATCAAGACTTTGGCCAAATCACCCGCGCAGACCGCACGGTCTCTGCGGTCTCCAATCCGTAGACCGCCCAGCACCATTCCACTTCCACTTTAAAAATTAAACACTCCCCCTTGAAGTGGGAAGTGGAAGTCAGCCCAAGCAAACTCCGCAACCGACCAAATGGTCCCTTCGACAACGGTTTGGTAAATATATCAGCAACATTGTCCTTGCTCTGCACATGCTCCACAATCAGAGATCCCTCCAACACCTTCTCACGAATAAAATGGTGATGAATCTCTATGTGCTTCGTATGTGCGTGACAAACTAGATTGTTCACCAGTTTGAGAGCACTCTCGTTGTCACCATGTAGCAGAGTAGGACCTCGCACCTCCCTATGAATGTCCTCCACAAGACTCTTAAGCCAGACGGCTTCCTGAGCTGCCAAAGTCGAAGCTTTGTACTCTGCTTCCGTGGAAGAGACAGACACAAAATCCTGCTTCTTGCTGCACCATGATATAGTTGTAGAGCTTGTCCTAAAGACATACCTAGACGTCGATTTCCGATCATCTGAATCTCCTCCATAATCAGCATCCATGTACCCATGCAAGCAAAAGCCTGAATCTCTCCCGTAGAAGAGACCCAAATCCGAGGTGGATTTGACATACTTCAAGATACTCCTAGCCGCCACAAGATGACGTTTCCGAGGCTCTGCCATAAATCGACTCACCCTGCCAACTGCATAAGCAATATCTGGCCTCGTGATCGTCAAGTATATCAGACTTCTAACCAAAGCTTGGAACACCAAAGGATCAGTAAGAACCTTCCCTTCATCTCGTCGAAGATGAACTCCAACTTCCAGTGGAGTAGAGCTGCTCTTCCCCCCTTCCATGCCGAACCACTTCACAATCCGATCTGCATAGCCCTTTTGGGAAACAAACATTCCCCCTCTCACCTCTCCACTTCGAGCCCAAGGAAATGGTGGAGCTCACCCAAATCCTTCATCTCAAATCTGATAGGTTGCTCAGCACGAAGCCTAGCTACCTCCACTTCAGAATTCCCCGTGACGATCATATCGTCAACGTACAGCAACACCAAGACCTGAAGCTCCCCCGTATTCTTTATGAATAAGCTTGAATCTGAATCAGAAGCAAAGTATCCGCAGAACTGGAGGTATTCTGCGATCTTCCCGTACCAAGCCCGAGGCGCTTGCTTCAAGTCGTAAAGAGCCTTCTTGAGCTAGCAAACATATCTTGGGTGCTCTTCGGATACATAATCAGGTGGCTGATCCATGAAGATATCCTTGTCAATCTCGTCGTATAAGAAAGCAATCTTCACATCGAGTTGCCAAATCTTCCACCCTTGGCAAGCTGCCAATGCGATCACCACCTGGACCGAAGTCATCTTGGCAACGGGGCTGAAAGTGTCTTCATAATCCTCCCCATATTTTTGAGAGAAACCTCGAGCTACAAGGCGATCCTTGTACTGCTCGATACTTCCATCAGCCTTCTACTTCAGCTTGAAAACCCACTTGCAAATCACCGGAGTAACACCCTCAATCTTAGGCACCAAGTCCCAAGTCTCATTCTTCCTGAGGGTAGCCATCTCTTCATCCATGGCTCCTTTCCACTCCTTGACTCCAACAGCATTTTCAAAACAAGATGGCTCTCTCTCATCAAGGGGACCTGCGAAGAAACATGAGACGAAGCTCACCAAGTTCCCTCCCGTATACCGATCTGGTGGAATAATGGTCCTCTTGGACCTCCTCAGAGCTTGACTCTGAACCAACTCTTCCACTGCAGTTACTGGGCTAGCTCTCCTTTCAGATAAACATGGAGCATTGCTCCCACTGCTTCCAGAACCTGAAGCACCTGACCCAGAGCTAGAGATACCTGGAGCACCTGGAGAAACAGGTAACTCCACCAGAACTTCCTTTGCAGCTTCCTCTGGTCCACCATCTACCATGCTTCCTTGTAACTCTACAGAAGAGCTACCTTGGTGTGACGTCAGCTCGTCAAATACCACATCAATAGAAACCACATATCTCTGTGTCTCGGGATCCATTCATCTCCACCCTTTCTTACGGTCGAAGGTTATCCGGAGTAGAAGTAAAAAATGCGGAATACTTCACACCATCCACAAGCGTTACAATCAATGACAATGGGAAGAACAAATAGTGCTTTGGCATTAACTATCTCTTTACAATTCGAGGTATACATGGCGAGACATGACTCATAAGAATCACAAAGGAGAGAAGCACAAAACACAAAAACAAGATGTCGGTGACTTGACAAGCAGAGGCCTCCGAGACCGCTCGAACAGGCAAGTCGCGCGGTTAACCCCTGAGACCGCGTGAACAGAACAGGCGTGATGACCTCGAACTGCCAGACATCAACCACAGACCGCACGACCTGCTGCTTTATTCAACTGCTGAAAGAACACCTGTCCGCGCTTTGAGATCGCCCAGACCGCTAGGGCTCAAGATCACAGAAGCACCCACGAACAGAGAACAGAACTGCTTCCTGCTACAGACCGCAACTCAATACCGCTCGATTAACTGAGTCCGCTGCACAGTCCAAGAACACCTAAACACAGTCCGCCCAGACAGTCCGCTGCTGGACTGGTTTATTCAAAGCTGGAAGAAAGGAGAATGTTGACCGCAAACTGCAAGTCGCTAACCTGCGAACAAACAAACCGGTCAGACAATACTCAAACCGCGCGACCTCAGAAAGAGACCGGCACAATCAAGCCAACTTTGATTCTTACAGTTCTCGTTAGGAATGACAGGCCCTACACCCCTATTTATAGGCGGGCTGACGGATATCGTCACCGCACAAACCGGGATACAATAATCGCACATCATATCGCGAGCGGTCTCACAAAGCAGACCGCCCGAGCTCAGCATAGCTCTCAGCTTCTTTATTAGACCTTGTGGTTACAACCAAACCGCTCGGTCACCGCGCTCTCCCAAAATAGACCTCCCGCTCTTATTGCAAAGTCAAAGCACATCTTCAGTAACCCTGACCGACTAGAACAAGTCGTCAGACCGCCCGGTCACTGCAAGAAGGCAGACCAAGAACATCTGGCCGACTTAGGACAAGTCGTCAGACCAACCCGCGCAAGCCGCCCGGACACCCGCAGTCTCGCAGATCAGACTATCCAGAACAGATCGCCAGATCAAGATTTTGGCCAGATCACCCGCACAGACCGCGCTGTCTCTGCGGTCTCCAATCCGCAAACCGCCCAGCACCATTCTACTTTCACTTCAAAAATTTAACAGAATTATGCCCACTATATCCAGCGGGGCATTTATCACTAGAATGATTATAATCTCCACGCCTTTTACAACAGATATTAAAAGCAGAAAACATGGTGTAGCGGGGGAGAATTCACCAGCAGATAAAATTTCTTTGCAAGAATTAACTACACAAAAGGTATAATAAAAAAAATGAATGCATGCTTTAGATAAATCACAAAATAGATAAGGAATAAAGAAATTTAAAACGACAAATTCTAAGAACTAAAACAAAGAAGAAAATGGTATAAACAAATGGAAAAGGGCATCTATCTCTCGACTCCCTCGCCAGAAACTCACACACCTGTGTTCCCCGACAACGACGTCAAAAACTTGATGCGTGAATCTAGCACACCGCTATAAGCGGTAACAAGACTGCGACACGAAACGGCAGTGTACGGATCGTTCAAGTAATGTAAAACGAGGAGTGAATCCCCGAGTATCAATCTTGAAGTAACACAGTAAGGTGGAGTTTACTTTTGAGGAAGGACTTGAGATTGAAGTCCTTTCAAGCGGATGGAATGCGGGAGATTTGGTTTCGGGTTGCGGAAACAAAATAAAAGAACCTAAATTAACACTACTATGCATGTCGTTATGCACTACTTCACCCGGCAGATGGAAACTATGCAGACCGTTATGCACTACTTCGCTAGGCTGATGGGTGAGAAGGCAAGCGAATGGAGTGGTTCGCACCGGCAGAAGTGAAGTGGATTATATGGGCTGTTAGCACCGCTTAGCTTGGCGAGTGGAAGAGAAGGCTTGTGGAATGGGCGAGTAGTCAAGCGGAATGGAATGGAGGGTGATGGCGGATGGAATATACGGGCCGTTAGCACCGCTTCGCTATGCGGATGGACTAGAAGGCTTGCGGATGGAGTGAGTCACACCGGTGGAATGAGTGTCGCAAGCACCTTATCACAAAGTTCAACCAAGATCACAGACCTATCATTCTATAGTGATTCCGCACCCCAAGCATAAACACAAAGAACTTTCATAAAATCATAATGAAAGCTAATAGCAACTAAAATAGGTTTAAGCAAGGTTCATCATCAAGGTATATGTGATTTCTTACAAGACAACCATAAAAGAGGAAAATAAGGGTAGAGATACAAACAACGATCGAGACTATGTCGTAGAAATGGGAGAATGCAATGGGTTGTCAATCCATGTCCTACAATCCATTCATATGTTGCGTCTGGGATATCTGAAGCTCTCACCACCTATAGCTCGTCTTCTCGAGTGTCTACGTTGTCCACATCAATCCCTTACTCTTCCTTGCAATCCGGCTAATATGGAGTGGAGATCACCTTCTTAAGAGCTTAGGATGATGGGGAAACACTATGGAGTGATACCCTCCCTTGGAAGATGAAAAACAGAGCTGGCGCTCCTCCAGCGGCGGAAATGGTGGAAGAAGATGATCGAGCCCTCCTTTGGTTGAAATATGCGGCTTTTATAGAAACAACCAGAAATTTGGTCACGCACGGTCGAACGCACAACCGTGCGTAAAAATGCACGGGCAAATCCAGACGGCTTGAAAAATAGGCTATCAACAGGAGATCGTGTGTTTCCTTCATGCACAGACAAACTGCATGTGCATGTACAAATCGCACGATCAGGGACAGAACACCATATTGGCCAGCTAATCATCGCGCATAGTCGTAGCCGACCGTGCGTGAAGAAAATGCACAACTGTGCGATTCTTGCAGACATGAATTCTGGACAATATGGACGATCTGCCCACCTGCACAGCAAATAACATAGCCATCACACAGCTGGGAATACCCTTCCAGCTCAATCTAATCACAAAATAAAGACATGGGGAGTACCATGTGCTTACCCCCAACACATTAATGTGCAAAAGCACACAACCTAGGGAAGAAAAGAGCACTTCATGTGTACAAGTGAATCCTAACAAGATGAACAATAACAAGCTATAAGTGAAGTGCAAAACAAGAAAACAAGCCCGGATGAGTCCATAAAGCACTATAAATAATGGACTCATCACCGCACCCCATGGAGAGAGGGGGGGTGCGGTCCTAGTTGCACCCCATCGAGCAGGGGGAGGGGTGTGTGGCCCGGGACGCACCCCATTGAGAAGGGGGTGTGGACGTGGCGGCACCCCATCGAGCAGGGGGTGCGGCCTTGACCGCACACCAACGGTTTTGGGCGCACCTCAGCAGGTGGTGCCCTGGCCGCACTGCGGTGGTGCAGTTTGGTTGGTGGTTGCTACACTTGTCTCTCCACTTCCTTCATGGTGGGGTTGATTTTGACCCTATGAGGGAGGTGCGGATTGCGTGCACGTGTGCGATCCGGTATCCATTTGGAGGATCAAAGTGACTCAGAATTACACAAGAGTGGCCCCATTGGAATTATATCGGTGAGCCGATCGAGCTTGTGGAGGAAAATCATGGGTCTGGCTGGATATGTTTTGGGGAAACCCATCAAATGCCACTCAATTTTCGGAGATCGCTTTTTGTAGAAAATGAGTCTGAAAATTTTTCTGATGAACGTATATCTTCGGGTGTGCGAATTCGTTTAGGTAAGTTGTTTTGGCTTGCGTGGTTATAAGCTTGTCAGTTGTTGTTAGCATTGTAGGTCGTGGCAAGCCTACCGCTTGGCGTTGAGGGTTCATCCTCCCTCACCGATGGTTGCTAAGTTTGTTCTCTCAGATATTTTTTTTTTTGGTAAAAGCAACGCTATAGCGGGAGGCTCGGACAGCGTGATGATGAGATTCCCAAGCGATTTAGTGGCGAGATGCCCTAACAGCGTGGTGGTGAGATGCCTAAGCAGCGTGGTGGGGAGATGCCCAAGCAGTGCGGTGGCGAGATGCCCAAGTAGCGCGGTGGAGAGTAGCCCAAGCAGCGCAGTGGCGAGATGACCAAGCAGCGCGGTGGGGAGATGCCCAAGTAGCGTGGTGGCGATGCCCAAACAGCGTGGTGGCGAGATTCCTAAGCAGCGCGGTGGAGAGATTCCCAAGCAGCGCGGTGGCGAGATGCCCAAGCAGCACGGTAACGAGATGCCTAAGCAGCGCGTTGGCGAGATTGTCTTTTGGGCAGACTTAATTACGATTGTCATCCTCGACGCCTATCATCCACTCTTATGCGGCCTTTTCTCATCACCACGTTTGACGAGTTTGCTGCTCAGTGTTTGTACCGAAGGTCGTGGCTCTAACTTTCATAACCTCACTTTAGGAGATCTGTATTGCTAATAGAGTCAGAAAGTAGCTATAGTAATCTTAAATATAAAATAAATACATGTGCACAAGTACAATCTTGCGGCTTACTGTTTAAAAGCAAAAAATTGGAACAAGCAAAAAATAGAAATTGATGATAGATGAAACACGGGCTGTATGCGCTCTTCTAGGGAAAAGTTTCCCTGCTTGATACCTCTGACTCATCCGTGTTGGAGTATGACATTGCCCTCCACTGGATTGTCATCCTGAGGTTCATTCTGGTTTGGGACTTGGTTTAGTAAAAACCTTTCGAGGAGGACTTGTTGGACAAGACGCTCGATTTCCTCCTTCAATCGAATGCATCCTTCAGTACAGATTCAATGCCAGTGATGGAAGTCACAATATTGTGACTGGTTTCCTCTGTTTGGTGCAAGCGGCTTGGGCCTTCGAAGCGCGTTGCTATCATGGATGGAAAAGAGAACATTAGTTCTGGTAGTGTTCATGGGATTGTGGTCCTGATGCTGACGAGATCGTCGGTCTCGACTGGGGTTTTTGCGATATGTGTTGCTCTTATTGGGAACCGATTGCGGCGACGTCTCCTCCCTCTTTCTCTTCGATCTCCCCTCGAACTATTGGCGGTGCACTTCAATTGCCTCATTAGCTGCAATCTGAGCCTCAACTCGGTGAACGAGGTCTGGGTAGCTGGGCACAGTTTCCCGCATTAGTGCATAGTAGAAGCCACCAGGGCGGATCCCCCCAAGAAAACTCCTCGTAGAATCTCGGGGTCCAACCCTGGAATTTTTCGCGCCTCAGTAGTGAAGCGGCGGAAGAAATCCATGAGGGTCTCTGAAAGTCCTCTTTTACCAATGGAAAGTCCTCTGATACCAATTGAAAGTGAGGTTAGATCTTAAAGTTACTCTAGAGGGGGAGGGGGTGAATAGAGTATTAAAAAGTTTTTCACTTATTTTTATAGCTTTTGATCAGGTGCTCAAACCAAACTACAGATTTTGTTCAGGTGCCCTGCCACCAATGAGTTAACTTTTGAAGGGAGTTAGAACCCTGTACAAGAGGGGATAAAGAGGGTTATGAAGTTGTTCTCTGTCAATAATCTTAGAGAAGACTAGTGGATTATGTTGATGTAAAGCTCCCCCTGTCTGGTTGAAATGGTTGACAGTTGAGGATAGAGCTTTCTCTTGAATGTAGATCTTCCTTTAATAACTGATGAATCTGAGAGACAAAGGTTTCTCAGATTGTTTGTTGCTCTTGAAGATCTAGAAACTTGCAGCAGAAAACTGAGAGATGATTTGTATTGTTGTTCTCAGAGAATGAGATGTGCTGCTTGAAGAAGATAAAGATCTGAAAACTTTTTCTTTTCTTCTTTCTGTATATTTTTTCTCGACTATTTCTTCTCTTTTCTTTTCTTCCTGCAATAATATCCTATGAAAAACTTCTTCCTTTTTCTTAGAGATATATCTCTGATTTGAATTTCAAATCCTCTGAATAAGGAATAGAATAATCAGGATTGATTATTTCTTGGAACTGCAATCTAAATATTTAATTCCTTTTCATTTTCAATAAATGTATCCTTTTCCGATTAGCCAAACGGCTACTTTCTCGAAATAAGAGAATAATAAAAGGAAAGATAATATCCTTGACTTATCAGGAATATAGATCTGTTGTTGATAGTTGATCTGCAATCAGAGGATAGAATATAACTGATCTGTCTGAAATTAATGAGCTGAGGAGAAAATTCATCGATCTGAGAATTGAGTTCGTCGAACAGAAGTTCGTCGATCTGAAGGCATTCGTCGAACGTAGAACTGAGTTCGTCGAACTGGAGCTGGAGTTCGTCGAACTGGAGCTGGAGTTCGTCGAACTGAGAGAATAATCTGCTAGCTGGCTGGAGAACTGAGTTCGTCGAGCGGAGAGAATGATCTGCTGGCTTGCTGGAGAACTGAGTTCGTCGAGCTGAGAAGCTATTTCGTCAAACTGAATCAATTCATCGACCGTTGAGACTTGGTCGAACGCTAAGACTTGGTCAACCGCTGAGACTGAAGTTCATCAACCGCTGAGACTGAAATTCATCGACCGTTGAGACGTTGAGACGCTGCAAGATCGTCGAACACTGAAGCAAGATGTTCATCGAACGCAGAACCTTGGCAAGTTCATCGAACTAGAGCATGTCGTTCGTCGAACGTAGGACAGAGTTCGTCGAACGCAGTATGGAGTTCATCGAACGCAGAAATTTATTCTTTTCCTTAGTTCTAACATCCTACAACCTTGACCCTTTAGACTATACATTTGGGTCAACTTAGTCCTAACAAACAGATAGTGATCCTAGCCCAAATCAGTAATAGGGTTGTTCCAACAATCTCCCCCTATTTGGGTTAGGACACTATTTTACAAAAAATTGAAAAATAAAATAAACAACAAAACAACAGAGCATATATCTGACAGATTTTAAACATTTCAGCAGATATAAAATATGATACTCTGAGTTTTGAAATTTTACATTGAAAACAGAAATAATAAAAACAAATAATCAGAACCTTTTGCTTTCTGAATTCTGACATTGCCTTCAGCTTTCTGAATTTGATTATCTGAGCTGTATCTGCTATATCAAATAATATTTCTGATTATGCATTTGCAGCTTTTGCTTTGCATAGAAGTCCTTGCCTTCAGCATTTTTCTTTGTTTATCTGAACTGAATCTTGCTTTCTGGAAATTTTTGGAACTTAAGTTGGAGGTGACTTCACCAAATCAACTTGAACTGAAACTTGAACTGGAACTGAAAAGCTTTATAATCTGAATCTTCATTTTTCAGCTTTAGCTTTTTTTGATCTGAACTGTAGCAATAACTGAATCTGCTTTGCTACCAATCTGCATTTGAATCTGTCATATCTGAATTTCTGAAGCAAAACTACTGTGAGCTTCTTCATCATGAACTGATTTTTCTTTTTCATAAAGAACTGAAACTGCTTCTTTAGAGTTTTTGCTTCTTCATACAGCATCTCCCCTTGAAACTTGAGCATCTTCATAAAACATCTCCCCATATCATAAAGGAGCTTCTTCAAAACATCTCCCCCTATCAAAAGGAGCTTCTTCATGAAACTTCTCCCCCTACCTAGTTTCAGGAAGGCCTGAAGCTAGGCCCCTAGAAGAAGGGACAGATGAGGAAGTAGGGAAGGATGCAATCTTTTTGAAGAAATATTGCTATTGTTCCTGCAAAATAAAATAGAGATCAAGTGCAAAGGGAACTGGAGGGAGGCAATTTCTGTAGGTGCAGAGACAAAATGAAATGAAAAATTGATTATAAAGAGATAAATAGAAAATTTAATTTTTAATTGATTGAATCTTCATCTATCATTCCTAGCTGATTTATAAAGAAGATATGTTTCTTTTCATCCAAGGGTTTGGTGAAAATATCAGCCCTTTGCAAATCAGTAGAAATGTATTGTAGGCAAATTTTATTTTTATCCACATTATCTATGATAAAGTGGTGCCTAATTTCTATGTGTTTAGTCCTACTATGGAGTACTGGATTTTATGCTATAGATATTGCACTAGTATTGTCACAAAATATAATTGAATTATTTAGATTGATACCATAATCTAGAAGTTGATTTTGTATCCACAATATTTGTGAGCAGCAACTGCCTGCAGTAATATATTCTGCTTCAGATGTTGATGTAGACATAGATGTTTGTTTCTTACAAAACCAAGACACAAGCCTATCACCAAGAAACTGGCAAGTTCCTGATGTGCTTTTCCTGTCTACTCTGCATCCAGCATAATCATAATATAAGAATCCAGTTAATTCAAATTCTGATGTTGTTGGATACCAGAGTCCTAGATTTGGACAACCCTTTATATATCTCAAAATTATTTTTAATAAAATAAGGTGAGATTCTTTGGGGTTAACTTGGAACCTAGCACAAATACATGTATCAAACATTATGTCAGGCCTACTAGATGTTAAGTAAAGTAATGAGCCAACAATTGCTCTATATACTTTCTGATCAATAGGTTTCCCTGATTCATCAGTGTCAACAACAACATTTGAGGGCATGGGTGTTTTCATGGTGGAAGCATCAGACATACCAAACCTTTTCACTAATTCCTTAGCATACTTGGATTGTGATATGAATATGCCATGTGGAGTTTGCTTCACTTGAAGACCAAGAAAGTAAGATAACTCACCCATACTACTCATTTCAAATTTAGATTGCATTACTTTAGAGAACCTTTTGCATAGATTTGAATCAGTAGAGCCAAAAATAATATCATCTACATAGATTTGAACTAGTAATGTTTGATTTTTATGTATCCTGAAAAATAGGTTTTATCAACAATGCCTCTACAGAAATTGTTCTCCAAAAAAAATTTGCTAAGGTCTCATACCATGCTCTGGGAGCTTGTTTGAGACCATAGAGAGCTTTATTAAGCTTAAATACATAAGAAGAGTGAGTTGGAGAAATGAAACCTGGTGGTTGTTCCACATAGACTTCTTCTTTGACATCTCCATTCAGAAAAGCACTCTTCACATCCATCTGATATACTTTGAATTTCTTGAATGCAGCAAAGGCAAGAAAAATCCTTATAACTTCAAGCCTAGCAACAGGAGCAAAGGTTTGATCAAAATCAATTCCTTCTTCCTGAGAATATCCTTGGGCTACTAATCTTGCTTTATTTCTGATGATTATGCCTTGATCATCTAGCTTGTTCCTGAAGACCCACTAGGTGCCAATGACTGGATGGCCTTTTGGTCTTGGAGCCAAATCATAAACCTTGTTCCTTTCAAATTGGTTGAGCTCCTCTTGCATTGCAAAAATCCAATTTGTATCTTGTTCTGCATCTTTTATGGATTGAGGTTCAATCTGGGATAGGAAACAAGTGTGCATCTGATTTTGGTGTAGTTGATGCCTTGTTTGAACACCTGCTGAAATATCTCCAATGATTTGGGATATTGGATGATCTCTAACTGTGATGTGATCAACAGTTGGAGTTGGTTCAGCAATTGTTTCTTCTTGAGGGATATGATCAGCTGTCATTTGATTTGTATTGTCAGCAAGATCTGGATTTTCCTCTTTTTCACTGTCTTCAATTATTTCATTTGATGGAAGTAGAGAATCTTTATTCTGTAGATCCAATCCATTAAGTTATTCACATAGAACTGGTACCTGCAAAGTATCTTTGGTAGAGGTTATGTTCCTCTCCTCAATTAACATGTTAGTTTCATCAAAAGATACATGCATGGACTCTTCTATCTTAAGAGTAGATTTGTTGCAAAATCTATATTCTTTACTAGAAAGAGAATATCCAAGGAATGTACCTTCAACAGATTTTGCTTCAAATTTCCTGAGATACTTCTTATCATTGTTATGCACATAACATGTACAGCCTCTACCCAAAAAGAGATTGGCAAGTGGGAATCAGCAAGCGATTGTTCAACAAGCGATTGTTCAACACATAATTTTCTGTGTTCACTACCTCTACCCAAAAAGAGATTGGCAAGTGGGCATCAGCAAGCAATGTAGTTGCTGATTCAATAAGTGTTCTATTTTTCCTTTCAGCTACCCCATTTTGTTGAGGAATTCTTGGAGCAGAGAAACATTGTCTGATCCCTTCTTTTCCATAGAATTCTCTCATCAGAAGAGATTCAAACTCAAGGCCATGATCACTTCTGATCAATGCAACTAGAGTAGAGTACTCAATCTTGATGGACCTGAGAAAGTCTGTCAGAACATTGAAGGTGTCAGACATGTTCCTAAGAAAGAACACCCAAGTGAATCTTGAGAAGTCATCTACAATAACTAGAGAATAATGCTTCCCTCCTAGACTTTGTATTGTAGTGGGTCCAAAGAGATCCAAATGCAGTAAGTACAAAATCTTAGGTGAATCACTCTTGGATAAAGATTTAAAACTACTCTTAGTGTGCTTAGCTAATTGACAATCCCTGCAGAGTCCTTCCTTCTTGTATGAACCAGAAGGCAGTGCTCTAACAAGATTGTCCTTAGAAAGCTTAGATATAGTTCTAAGGTTAATATGCCCAAGCCTTTTATGTCATAATTCATTTGTTTTACTTATAGAATTGAATAAACAAATATCTGAATTGGCAGAGTCAAAATTGACTAAATAAATATTTTCATGTCTAATACCAGATAATATATTTATGTTTTTATTATTGGTAATAAGACATAAGGAGTGGTTAAAAGATACCTGATAACCTTCATCACATAACTGGCTTATGTTGATGAAGTTGTGCTTCAGACCCTTGGCATAAGATACCTTTTTGAAGGTGACTACTCCAACTTTGATCTGACCATAACCTTTGGTTTGTCCACAGTTGGAGTCTCCAAAGATCACTTTAGGTACAAGCTTTGCCTTGTAGTTGCTTAGGTTGGTCTTGTTTCCTGTCATATGCTTTGAGCAACCACTATCTAAATACCATTGTTCTTTTATTTTTGGATAGCCTTGTACCTGCAAAACAGAAAACATTCTAGTTGTTCTTGACCCAGACTACCTTGGGTCCTTTTGTTTTTCCACAAAATTCTGAAATGAAAGACATCTCAGGTTGATCCTTATAACCTTGTGGATGATATCTCCTTGGAGGAATTATCCATTCAGTGAAAGGATTCTTAGTATATTGAGAATAAGAATTCTTCAGATTTTCTGTATATTTTCCGTTCGACGAATTTGGGTGAATTCGTCGATCGACATTCGACAAATGGACGTGATTTCGTCGAGCGTCGTTCGATGGATAGATATACTGGAACTCTAAGTTCAGCTTTCATCGAGCTCCGTTCGACGAATTCGTGTGATTTCGTCGAGCTCCGTTCGACGAATTCTGTTGAATTCCTTTATTCTTAATATTCTTGCTTGAAATGTTCTTACTAACATCTACTACCTCTTTGCTCTTGGCAAAGATGAACTTTACTAGTGTAGAAAGTATGTTCTTCATAATAAGAGGTGGATCACTTGATGATGCACATAAGCCCAGTTTTCCATTGAGCCTGGCATTCACTGTGCTTGTGATATCCATCAGTTTGATACTTCTCCCATTGAGGGATTCTTCAAACTTCTTAGCTTCAGACAACTTATTCTCAATGAGAACAATGTGTTCTCTGGAGGCAGCCAAATCTTTCTTAAGATTGACATTTTCTTCACTTAGTTGGTTCATTTCAGCCAACTTGCCTCTGAGAGAGATTATCTCTAATTAAATCTATACCGAGAGTTTCGAATTCATCTTTGAATTCAATTGAATTAAAATCAAAAGTAGATATTACCTGATCACTGTCATTTTCTGATTCTGATTCTTCTGAATTATTTCCTGAGGCATTGATAGCCATCATGCAGAAGTTTCATTCTTCTTCATCATCACTGGAGCTGGATGATGATGCATATTCTGACTCACTGCTTGAGTCATATATAGCCATCAAGCATTTGTTCTTCTCATTTGCATTTTCTTCATCTTCAGAAGAGCTGGATGAAGATTCTGATTCCGTTTCACTCCATGTTTCAGCTACAAATCCTCTTCCCTTATGCTTGTGTTTGTGGGATGAATGCTTGCTGGAGTGTCTTTTCTCTTCTTTCTCTTTTCTCTTTTCTCTTTTCTTTCTTTTGGTTCTCTGGACACTCAGGTAGAATTTGTCCAGGTTTCCTGCAGCCAAAACAAATTATTTCCTTAGAATTAGATTTGTCATACCTTGGCTTTTCTCTGGATCTTGAATCCTTCTTTCTGAAGTCTTTTATAGGCATCTAATAGAACCTTTTGGCTAGTAAGCTCATAAACTCCACTTCTCCTGGAGCTTTATCTTCCTCTTCAGTTGCCTGGAAAGCAATGCTCTTTTCCTTCTTGGATGTTGGTGAGGAAGTAGATTGTTCAGCTTCTCTGAACTTGATAAGCTGCTCATAGGATTTGAGCTTGCCTAACAAGGTCTCAGTAGAGATCTCATTAAGTCTTCTGGCTTCCTTGATTGGTCAGATCCTAGAGTCCCGTGTGGTGGGGAAGCACATTAGGATCTTATCATTTACTTCAGTAATAGATATCACTTTGTCCAAAGTCTTCAGCTCATTGATTATGAGGCTGAGTTTGTTGTATATATCTGCAACACTTTCAGTTTTTCCCTTTTTGAAGTTCTCATATTGAGAGATAAGGTGAGATCTTCTGTCATTTCTTTCATCTGCAGATCCTTCAACCATGTTGTTGAGGGAGGTCCAGATTTCCCTGGCTGAAGTTCATTCCACAACTTTTTGAAAGATGTCATCTGACATTGTCTGTGCCAATATATTCATTGCTTTGGCATCAGCACTTCTCTGCTTCTTTTGAGTTTCTGTCCACTCAGGAGGTGGAACAGCATTATTTGTTGTTGCTTCAGCACTTGTTGTTGCTGCAGGAGGAGGTCCTGTCAAAATAACATTAAAGATATCTTCATCAATAGAATTCATATATAACCTGATCCTTGCCTTCCATAATGCAAACTTATTTAGATTGCACATAGGAGGTCTTGTGCTTGAGTATTCTTTGTTCTGTGCCATAGATTTTAAGCAAAAGAAACTCTAGAAAAAATTTAAGATCTAATTGATCTTTTGATTCAGGTGTTAGCCTGTAAAGAATCAACCAACCTCTGATACCAATTGAAAGTCCTCTGGTACCAATGGAAAGTCCTCTGATACCAATTGAAAGTGAGGTAAGATCTTAAAGTTACTCTAGAGGGGGGGGGGGGGGGGGGGGGGGTGAATAGAGTATTAAAAAGTTTTTCACTTATTTTTATAGCGGAATTAAAATAGTGATATATATATGTGTGTGTGTGTGTACTGAGTGAGTTATAAAAACAAAATACAAATCAAACACACAGCACATCACAACACAGAAAAATAAACAAGAATCACAGAGGACACAAGGATCTATAGTAGTTCCCCAATAAACCTGGGTACATCTACTCTTCTACCACCCTTGGTAGGAATCTACTAGGTTTTTGATCAGGTGCCCTATCACCAATGGGCTTTTGATCAGGTGCCCAATACACCACTTGAGCTTTTGATCAGGTGCTCAAATCAAACTACAGGTTTTTGTTCAGGTGCCCTGCCACCAAGGAGTTAACTTTTGAAGGGCGCTAGAACCCTGTACAAGAGGGGATAAAGAGGGTTATGAAGTTCTTCTCTGTTAATAATCTTAGAGAAGACTAGTGGATTGTGTTGATGTAAAGCTCCCCCTGTCTGATTGAAATGGTTGACAGTTGAGGATGGAGCTTTCTCTTGAATGTAGATCTTCCTTTGATAGCTGATGAATCTGAGAGACAAAGGATTCTCAAATTGTTTGTTGCTCTTGAAGATCTAGAAACTTGCAGCAGAAAACTGAGAGATGATTTGTATTGCTGTTCTCAGAGAATGAGATGTGCTGCTTGAGGAAGATGAAGATCTGAAAACTTTTTCTTTTCTTCTTTCTGTATATTTTTTCTCAACTATTTCTTCTCTTTTCTTTTCTTCCCGCAATAATATCCTGTGAAAAACTTCTTCCTTTTCTTAGAGATATATCTCTGATTTGAATTTCAAATCCTCTGAACAAGGAATAGAATAATCAGGATTGATTATTTCTTGGAACTGCAATCTGAATATTTAATTCCTTTTCATTTTCAATAAATGTATCCTTTTCCGATTAGCCAAGCGGCTACTTTCTCGAAATAAGAGAATAATAAAAGGAAAGATAATATCCTTGACTTATCTAGAATATAGATTCGTTGCTGATAGTTGATCTGAAATCAGAGAATAGAATATAACTGATCTGTCTGAAATTAATGAGCTGAGGAGAAAATTCGTCGATCTGAGAATTGAGTTCGTCGAACAGAATGTTGAGTTCGTCGAACTGAATTGGATTCGTCGATCTCAGAGCTAAGTTCGTCGACCTGAAGGCATTCGTCGAACGCAGAACTGAGTTCGACGAACTGGAGCTGGAGTTCATCGAACTGAGAGAATAATTTGCTGGCTGGCTGGAGAACTGAGTTCGTCGAGCGGAGAGAATGATCTGTTGGCTGGCTGGAGAACTGAGTTCGTCGAGCTGAGAAGCTATTTCGTCAAACTGAATCAATTCGTCGACCGCTGAGACTTGGTCGAACGCTGAGACTTGGTCAACCGCTGAGACTGAAGTTCAACAACCGCTGAGACTGAAATTCGTCGACCGCTGAGATGCTGAGACGCTACAAGATCGTTGAACACTGAAGCAAGACGTTCGTGGAATGCGGAAAGCATTTCGTCGAACGCAGAACCTTGGCAAGTTCGTCGAAATGGAGCATGTCGTTTGTCGAACGCAGGATGGAGTTCGTCGAACGCAGTATGGAGTTCGTCGAACGCAGAAATTTATTCTTTTCCTTAGTTCTAACATCCTAAAACCTTGACCCTTTAGACTATATATTGGGTTCAACTTAGTCCTAATAAACAGATAGTGATCCTAGCCAAATCAGTAATAGAGTTGTTTCAACAGTCTCTCCCTTGCTCTGGCATATTCCTAAAAGGTGGGAGGGGTCACGGATGGTTCTGCGGTTGGCGAAGAATTGGTCGGTGAATCACTGAGTTAGTTCCGCAAAATTATTGATGACTCCTTCTCTCAAAGAGTGGAACCAAGTGCGTGTTTGTCGTTTTAGTGTTGCTATGAAAACTTGACACACAATTGGTCAATGGTTTTATAAATCATCATGATGTTGATGAAGTGGCAGGTATGCTCTATCGGATCGTCTGTTCCGTCGAACTTCTTAATGTTGGGGAGCTTGAAGCCATCCTGGAAGAGCGGTCGTGGCTGCATTGGCCACACCAAAAAAGGGGGGTGCGGCCCTGGCCACACTTCAAGGAGAGATGGGGTGCGGCCTTGGTCGCACCCCTTAGAGAGGGGGTGCGACCTTGGACGCACCCCAAGGAGAGGGGGTGCGGCCTTAGTCGCACACCTAGCTAGGAGAGGGGGTGCGGCCAAGGCCGCACCCCTAGGAAAGCGGGGTGCGGACATGGACGCACTCCATGGAGGGGGTACGGTCGTGGCCTCACCCCATCAAGAGGGGGGTGCGACCCTGGCCGCACTCTGTGGAGAGGGGAGTGCGAACTTGGCCGCACCCCATCGAGAGGGGGTGCAGCCTTGGCCGCACCCCAAGGAGAGGGGGTGCGGCCCTGGCCGCACCACATGGAGAGGAGGGTGCGACCCTGGCCGCATCCCATCGAGCGAGGTGGGGGGGGGGGGGGGGGGGGGGGGGGGGGGCTTGACCGTACACCGGCGGGTTTAGCTACACCCCAGTAGGTGACGCCCTGGACGAACTGCGATGGTGCAGTTTGGTTGGCAGTTGCTGCGCTGGTCTCTCCACTTCCTTCATGGTGGGGTTGATTTTGACCCCATGATGGGGGTGCGGATAGCGTGCACGTGTGCGCTCCTGTATCTATTTGGAGGATCAAAGTGACTCATAATTACACGAGAGTGGGCCCGTTGGAATTGTATCGGCGAGCCGGTCGAGGTCGTGGCAGAAAATCATGGGTCCAACCGGATATGTTTTGGAGAACCCCATCAGGTAGAATCAACATCTCTCTCTTGGTGATATATATGTTCTTATTGCTACTCTCACTGTGGTAAAAGGGATAAAAGATCCCTCTTCAAAAGATCTTGGGTGATTTTTGGGTCTCCAATTATAAAGAGTGAGTGAGTTTTTTTAGTCTTCTAGTAAAAAGACTTTGGGAGGTTTTTGGATCTTCTAGCAAAATGACTCAGTGAGTTCTTCTTCCACTAGGTGGAAAAGTTTCTAGGAGATTTTTGAGTCTCGTAGGAAAATATTATGCATCTTTTGAATATAGTGCTATCCCACACAAGCGGTGAAAAGGAGATGTAACTTGATTTGATTATAGAAATTTTATTAAAATCTATTGTTCATATAAATTGATTTCTCTATATATAGTGTGTTTTGTTGTGTTTTGTTGAGGGTAGACAATTAAACATTTATCAATTATCATATTACTACTGAACACAAACATTCAAACTACCTAATTTTATCTTTGTAATGCAAATCAACCCATCATTGCCTAACTAAAAAAAAGTTCAAACACAAATTATAAGCAATCAACACAAATCATTCACCAACACAAATTTGAGGTAACTAGAAGATAAAACAAAGAAAAATGTCCAGAATATCCTTCTCACTATTTCAGCTAATGGAAGTAAAAAAAAATCATATAAGGGCTATATATGTTCTTGATCGGATTCATTAATTTAAATTTTAGTGTCATTATATCTTCGAGGACTACTTATTTCTTAATTTTAAATTTGTAAGAATTTCATCTACGATAATTTATCTTTATTTTTTATAAAAACAAATTAATCCGTTGTTTTATTAGTTTTTTTTAATTCGATACGTTTCAAATTATTTATGGGCAATCGTATATAGATTACACTTATTTTTTATAACAAAAATTGCCGGACTTGAAACGAAATGGTTAAACTTTTTGTTAATTCCTTTATTAGAAATCTTCCATTGGGTAATTAATGTGGTCTGCGTGTAGAGATCCACTCCAAATCCGACAGCTCTGGTTCATCATCCTCGATAGGCTGGCGGTCAGGATTCAACCTTCATGTAGTCTCTTCCTCTTGCAATTCCCAGCCATCTGAGGGCCACCACTGCCGGCCACCACCACCACCACCTCCGTTGAGGTGGTGGTTGTCGATTGACGGCGACACGGCCACCGGAGGATGTCTCTCCGACGCACCCGAGCGGGGTGAAGAGCTCGAAAAAATCACACCTAGCTCACATGGATCACGGCTCAATTGAGCCCGATTTCTCGACCTAATGAGCTAGAAAGCTAGCACAGAGGGAGAGGAGGAGAAACAGACCTCAATTGTGGCTCAGCGGCGGGTACTCCGATGGCTGGCCATGAATCTCTCCATCTCCGGCGAGCTTGCTCGATCTGTGGATTCTCCACCAATTGCTCTGCTCCAATAGGCTGGCTCGACTATTAAGGACCCTCTGAAGCTAATGGGATGGTCAAATGGAGGCGGTGATGGTTGTATAAGGAGGATGGAGTGTGGGGTGTCTCGGCCATGGTTGTACAGCTTCCCCTCAACAGCTAAGCGGCTGCCATGCCCTGAAAAGACTGTTCACAGTCTGAGGAGGCCGGCTATAGCATTGGGCAAGGAGGTAAGGGCCATGGAAGCTCTCTCACTCAAAGGTGTTTTTCCACCTTAAGGAGAAATGCCATTTTGACCCCATGCTCACCCTCTCTCTCTCCAAATTTAAATGTGGGTGCCAATAGGCTTGTGGAAAGCTGGTTATGCAAGGGGTGGGGTCTTGGTTCACTTGGATTTCATTTGGTCTTTCAATTTCTTCCTTAAGGCCTTATGTTGACCATGGTTGACTTTTTAGTTGACTTGGTCAAATTGGTGGGTGGGTTAGCCTCACTTGATGGTCATGGGTCATATGACATTACCCAAACTCTATTGGACCGTGGTGTGGCTCCAATTTGGTTAATTGATCAATATGGTGTGAGTTTATCCAAAATAGCCTAAGTTTGACTTTGGTCAAATTAGAGGGATTGGTTGACCACTTGATGGGTCTTTGGGTTCAATAGATCCCTAATGAGGTTATAAGGTTAGGGGCGAAGTAAATTTTACCAATTGAAGGCAAATTGGTCCTTGATTGGGTTGATTTCGGCTATGTTGACCAAAAGTTGACTTTGGTCTATATCTTTACATTGGGTAGAATCAATTAATGATTATTTACCTAATGACCTTCCTTAATTGTTAGGGGAACATGTGTAAGGTCAATTTGAGGTATTTAAGGTCAATTGAGTCTATTTGTGTTGAATAGAGTTATGTTGACCTAAGCTTGACTTCGTCAATTTGGCCTATTTGGTTGACCAATTGTTGGGGTTCTTGGCCAAATGAATCTTAATTAGGGTTAGGAACATAGTGGTGAGGTCAATTAATATTTGTGAGTTCAATTTGACTAATTTGACCTAAGTTCTCTTGTGCTCACTGGTGAGCATTATGTGAGTTCACCCCAACTTAGTGAACTTTAAGGTCATCTCCTTACCTCCACTCACCCTTATCTCCTCATGTTATGTCCTAACACCTTTATGGGGTCTAGTAGGATTATTGATGTTACACATGCAATTAAAACCTAAACCATGTGATCTTGACTTACATAATAACGTAAGTGAAAATTCTTAGTTATGACTTGCGTGCCACTTAAGTCACATTTACCATGAGAGTGCAGATTAATATTGATCATGGGTGTTTATATTAGTTTTTCATAATCATTTGCCATGAAACTTGCGTCAAAATAAATCATTTTGTGAGTTTAGCCTCCCCTCGCCACCCTTATACAATCAAACTGACCAAATCGTGCTTAATATTAGTGTCTCAGTTTAGGGTCTAGTTGAATCTAAATTGAGCCCAATAATTGTTATCAGATGGCACTTTCATTTTATTTTAAAACTCACCCTATAAAAGGTCTCGGGTTTAGCATCCTCATGCAACCAAACTGAGCCACACCTTGGCTAGGGTATCAAGTTTGGTACACAACCTACCAAGTAAAACCCTTCAAATATGAGAAGGATTTAGTGAAATGCACTTCTAGTCTTACATGAGCCTATGTATGTTTTTAAATACTTGTTGTAGATGGTTGCTTTGCATATTTTAAAATAGAAATAAGTAGTTCACGTTATAGTACCTTAGGGGATGTTGAAAGTGCAAAACATAATGAGAATATAATACAAATTACTCTAGAGAGGGGTGAATATAGTATTCAAAATTTGAGTGCAAGCATAATTACTTTCGCATCGTATTCAAAATTTAAATAATGTCGAATAAATAAACGCCAAAAATAGAGCAATCTATCCAGAAGATAGAAATTTTATAGAGGTTCACCTAAAATTTGGTACTTCAATCTTCTACTAATGGTAGGAATCCGCTAAGACTTTTGATAAAGAGATTCTTAGAACAAGCCTGAGTTATTTTAATAAGAAAATTCTTAGAACCAACCTGCGATTTTCGTATGAATGCTCTGAGTGCAACCTAATTTATCAGTGTTCATTTTCGCCTGCCCCTAGCGGCTGGACGACTTGGGCCGCGGGGGTCGAGAATTTGCCTCGCGCCGCAGCGAAGGCGAGGTTGATCGTCTTCAGTACTTCTCTTTGGAAGTCTGTCAGCATCCCTACCGTTACCATTGAGTCGGATGGTGGCGAGCCGTCGTAGCCGGCATCTTGCTCATCCTCTCCAACCATGTTACTTCCTTGGGACTTTCTTGTACTAGCCACTATTCACGCTCACCACACCAAAAATATTGGAACCGAGAATAGGCCCAAGGATGAGTTCGGACCCTTAATAGCGGGCAGCTAGCACTTACTCGTCCCGAAGAAGAGCTTGAGTGAAGATTTAGAACTAAACACCGACCCTTGGCTGCAGCGCGGAGGTCCCAACACACACCCGGAAGATCTTAGAGCGCTTCCCCTCCCAAGCCAAAAGCTGAAGTTGGGCACATTGGAGAGCCTTGGGAGCTAACCAAAATGGTCCAGAGGAGGAAGAAGCCAAACAATTGGAGCCCTCTCCAAAGGTGTCTTTCAGGGTCTATATATAGTTTTATCAACTAGGTCTGCTAATAGCGTAACTCCATCTTTTGGTTTTGTTAAATGCACCCCAAAACGGCCTGCCAACAGCCAAACTCCGCTATTTGGAATGGCTATAGGCAGACTGGTCTGAATAAATAAGAATAAAATATTACACCCAAAAACCCAGCTCGCCTCGCAAGAGAAGCGAGAGCCGAAGGAGACATGTTCTCGGCTCGCTGGTCATTCCTCGACTGACCCGCGCTTGGCCCCAACCATGCAACATAGGCAAGCACGAACCCATTCATGATCCGCGCATCGCAGGACGGCGAGCCCTCGCTCGCCCCGCCCTCGCGATCCGCTCGCCGCAAGGCGCGAGCACTTACTTGCCTCTCCGCAGGGTGGCGATCCCCCGCTCGTCTCGCCCGCATGCTTCGCCTACACTCGAGTCCAAGTTTACCCCTTCGGCGAACCCAGGGTTGTACACATAGCACAACTTTATTTAGTCAGAGCACAAACCAGAAGGCGCACATTTAAGAAGCCGCGTTCGAATTGTATTAGATATTTAAAGAAGCGGAAGAAGAAATCGAATTGAAACTACTTTTAGAGCATGATTATCAGAGTATGTCAAATTGTATTAGACATTTAAAGAACTTGTTGGGATTCAAAAGAGCTGTTGTAGAGCAAAAAAAATGCGTCAAAGAAAGAAGGTGTAGTAAAAGGAAGACTGGGAAAAGGAAACTAGAAAAAGCAAGGGGCACTCTTTTTGCAACCCTTCCTTTCTGGAACTTGAAAAAAAAGGACTATAAAGGACTCTTTACAATAGAGATATAAGAAGCTTTACATAACCCTATTTTGTATTCTTCTCTATCGACTGCAACCCTAAATCATTTAACTCTGTCTATTTTCTTCTTGAGAAACGACTAGAATCATCACCTCTCTCTTGGTGATATATACGTTCTTATTGCTAAACTCTCACTGTGGTAAAAGGGATAAAAGATCCCTCTTCAAAATATCTTGGGTGATTTTTGGGTCTCCAATAAAAAGATTCATTGAGTTTATTTATTATTCTAGTAAAAAGACTTTGGGAGGTTTTTGGGTCTCCTAGCAAAAGACTCAGTGGGCCGATAATAGAGCTTTCAAAGGCTATAACCTGCCTTATGGAGGGAGTTCAACAATCCGACAAACGACTCGCGCTGAAGAGTAGGGGTCTAGCTCAGCTCCCTATTAGAACACTAGTATAGGACCTTTCCCAGGAACCAACTTCTTTCTATTTTAGTCTAATTAGAACAGAGTCTTAGTAAACCGTGCTAAAGCCCACCCTCTAGCCCTAAAGGCTTTTCCCAGACCCATCGAAATTCTATTCTCCTCCTATGAGCCATAAGCAGATCAAGCTTCCTTAGCGCACTGAGCCTACCTATTCAAGAGAATAGAAACTCGCTAGAATGGTCAACATTATTCTTTCGAGGGAGATCCTTTCTAGAGATACTAAGTAGCAATCATCCGCCAGCCATAACATAAGAATGAAAGTGTGAAAAAGCATATCCCATCCGGGGAGTTCCTCTAGGTGGAAAAGTCTCTAAGAGATTTTTGAGTCTCTTAGCAAAATATTATGTGTGTCTTTTGAATATAGTGATACCTCACAAGCTGTGAAAAAGAGAAGTACCCTGATTTGATTGAAGAAATTCAATTAAAATTTATTGTTCTTCAAAATTGATTTATCTATAGTCTTAGCTTTCATTTTCTATTTATATGTCATCTGTATTGTTGTGTTTTGTTGAGTGTAGACAATTAAGCATTTCTCAATCAGATTTCCTTTTCAATTTATTTTCAAGTGCTGAACACAAACATTCAAACTACCTAATTTAAATTTTTTAATACAAATCAACCCATCATTACCTAACTAAATAAAAACTCAAAACACAAATTCCTAGCAAGCAACACAAATCATTGAACGACACAAAATTGAGGTAATTAGAAGATAAATCAAAGAAAATGGCCAGAATATCCTTCTCACAATTTCCGCTAATGGAAGCAAAATAAAACTTCTATTAATGTATACGAATAGTAGATCTATAAAGGCAATAAAAAAAGGGGGCTTCTTGGTAATCATTTTATAATCATTTCCTGGAAGTCAGAAAAAATGTCAATCAATGGAAAACTTTGGTAGGTTGAGGCTTCTTGGTCGCGACTTATTATCGATTGGAAAAATGGCAGAGAAAACATGTGGAGATCTGCGCAGAAGCGGGCTGTGATATATTCTTCTATTTAGTCGGCTCGTCGCGGACCAACAGGTCCATTTCCGGCATTTGATTTTAATTTTTATCAATTTTGGGAAGTGAAGTATGGAGTATCAAATTAAACTCATTTCTACTCACTTTTCTCATAGGTCAGGGTAATTTAGATGAGTTCGACTTATTTTTTGTTAAGAAGCTCACATTTATCATGTGATCTACATAATTTAAATAAAGTATGCAAATATTTTATTGTTTGCAAAGTGATTTTTTTCTGCAGGATTTTGAAAAACTTAAAATACCAAAGCATGAACCATTGAAAATGTCACCGACGCACATTTTTGTTGTTTCCTCTGCGATGGATGTTTAAGCAACGAGATGGTATAATCCCCATCTCTGAGATTGCCAACATAGCATTTTTCTTTGACACCTATAATTTTATTTGCAAATATTACAAAAACCCAATCGTAAACCAAATGATTCAAATAACAAAAACCCATATTAAGGGCTATACATGTTCTTGATTTGATTCATTATTTATTGGCAATCGTATATAGATTACACTTATTTTAAAAAAAAAAATTGTCGGACTTGAAACGAAAAGGTTATTGGCATCATAAAAAAAAGGCAGAAGTATTATGTTTGGGAACCATCGATCATATAAACAAAACCAGAGCATTCAGGAAAATCCGTGGAAGAAATTGAACCGTGCGGCTACAACCATGGCAAGAAATCTGCTTCTGCATACTCAGCTCTAGGCATTCCAGTAAGGACGGACTCGACACCGGCGAGCTCGACCCCTATCTCTGTCGCCTGCTCCACCTGGAAACACAATTGTTGTTCAGCCAGAGAAACACTATTCTTTTGCATAATATTTCAGACGAGCTCGACTCCTATCCGGCCATTTCTCACATCTCGCTGAAGTCTCGGCGCCGTCAGAAACGGGAATGGAGGATGAGGAAGAAAAGCGAGAGGTCAAGATATCCGCCTGAAGGATCGTCTGAAATATTATGCAACTGCTTTTTTTATAGGGGTTAAATCTGGACCGTTTATTTAATTGAAGCGGACGTTTGTTTCATACCACGGCTGAAGGTGAATTTCCCGTCGGAAATCCAGACGATCCGGATCCCCATTTCTCACATCTCGCTGAAGTCTCGGCGCCGTCAGAAACGGGAGTGGCGGACGAGGAAGAAAAGCTAGAGGTCTGGATATCCGCATGAAGGGTCGTCTGAAATATTATGCAACTGTTTTTTATTGGGGTTAAATCTGGACCGTTTATTTCATGGAAGCGGACGTTTGTTTCATCTCATGTCTGCAAAGAGGGGAACTCCACGGTGAATTTCCCGTAGGAAATCCAGACGATCCGGATCCGGAGACCAATGGAACAATTGCTCTACGGACGAAGATGGGTTCTAATACAGACATACAACGGTCGAACTATTAAACTCCTTGATTTTTGTTAAACTTTTGAATATTTTCATTATTAAGAATCTTCATTTTGATTTTTTTGGAAGTACGAGGTTGGGTAATTTAAGAACCCATTCAGTTCAGGTATTGTCAATTAGCATGACAATTGTTATTAATGATCATGCATATTTTGGCACAATCAACTATGTAGCTATAAATGTTTCATTTGGTTCTTGTAGCATAATGACAATACAGAGTAATATAATGATCATGCTAATTTTGATACAAAATTTGCATATGTTTCAACTACAGAGCATGTTGTTAATACAGTGTTGATTGCTTTTGTCAATTCACTTGATTCGTTGAGTTGATTGTCTTGTGCCTAATTATTTACTAATATGATTTTTGTTCAAACCTACAGCGATCAATACTCTTACAACATGGAGGATGAGGTAGAATGCGTACATTCTGCTGTGTTAATGTATATTATTATTGTTTTTTATTTTTTGAAAATGTTGTAGCTTAGTTGGTCCCTAAGTAGGTATTGCACGTGATATTAGTTTAGAGGTAAATTTCGGAGTTCACTTTCAAACAGAAACCATTTTTTCATCCCGTGACGAGTTTGTTGATTGGTTGCGAAATGTGGTCAAACGTCTTAGTTTTGAGCATTTCAGAAGGATGGACTAAAGTTAGAAGAGATATTTCTAATAAGATTAGTAAAAAAGAATCTCTTTATGGTCACATTTAGGGCAACTCAAGGTGCAAAGAATTATTTCATTCCCTTGATTGTGTTATCATACCTGCACCATTAGAAAAGTGGATGTCCATGCCTGACATGGGTTTAATTATATCATAATGCTACAATATTGGAGTTGTTCTATTCTCAAAAGCTCGTCATGGTTTCTGCAATAGAGGACAGCTGCTACGGCTGGAGAAGGGTTTTATTTTCTAACTCTAATCCTACTTATATATACACAGACATTACATACAACGGTCGAACTAGCTGGACATGATCATTTGAGTAATTAAACTCCTGGATTTTCATTAAAACTTTTGAATATTTTCATTATTAAGAATCTTCACTTGGTTTTTTTTTGGAAGTACGAAGTTGGGTAATTTAAGAACTCATTGGCAAATATTACCAAATTAATTGTTTCCTTTGACTAGTCTTAAATTAAGCACAATTGCCACTCCCCAAGCATTAACAAATGTAGCATTAATTAAGGAATTTCTTAGATTCTAGCTAAATGATTACACACAATTTCAAAGTATTGCAAAAAATTGTTTCTTTGTTTTTATACTTTCTTTCAAATAACTTATTGGCATTCAACATTTTTATGTTGATGGTTATCAATCTTCACATCTATTTAAAACAAATCTCCACCAATTACTTAAAATTCTCATTAAAATTAATTGTTTATTATTTCGTTTCTTTTTTAATGCAACTTTTTTCTTGTTAATAAATATTTAGATTAAAAGTATTACTTATATTATTACATTATTAACTTAAGATACAAATGAAGAATACATAAGAAAGTAATACATCGAAAAAAAATTAAAAATACACAGATATAAAATTAGAATTAAAATTATTCAAATATATACAGACATGGGTTCTATTTTTTATCTCTAATCAATTATATACGTACATAGATTGTAACGGTCTCCCCAGCATACATCTCGCAAGGACGACCGCCGGCACCCCCAGCATCCAGCTCGAAAGGGTTCAGCCTAACCAAATGGGCTGCAGCCCATGCACCCTAACCCCTCTCTGTCCCCCCACAGGGCACAGTGGGTTGTTGGAGACCGCAGTCCCCCTTTTCATGAGAAGTGGTTCAGTTAAGCGGCATCGCAGGGACTTCCCAGGAGGTCACCCATCCTGTGACTACTCCAGCACAAGCACGCTTAACTATTAAGTTCTTCCACTCCTCATCACCAATTGACCTGCAGATCAATTGGTGATGAGGAGTGGAAGAACTTAATAGTTAAGCGTGCTTGGGCTGGAGTAGTCACAGGATGGGTGACCTCCTGGGAAGTCCCTGCGATGCCGCTTAACTGAACCATTCCTCATGAAAAGGGGGACTGCGGTCTCCAACAACCCACTGTGCCCTGTGGTGGGACAGAGAGGGGTTGGGGTGCATGGGCTGCAGCCCATTTGGTTAGGCTGAACCCTTTTGAGCTGGATGCTGGGGGTCCCGGCGGTCGTCCTTGCGACCTGTATGCTGGGGAGACTGTTACAAAAAGTGCAATCTTGGTGAAAGGACTTTTTGTAACGGTCTCCCCAGCATACAGCTCGTAAGGACGACCGTCGGCACCCTTAGCATCCAGCTCAAAAGAGTTCAGCCTAACCAAATGGGCTGCAGAGTGGGCTGACCTTGAGGGCTTTAGCCCATATGGCTTGGCTTAGTTCATTTAAATACCATTTTAGCCCAAATTTGACATAGAGTTGACTTTACTGTTGACTTAGTCAATTGTGTGTGTTGACTGGTCCAATATGTTGGTCTTGAGTCTATTGACACTACCCAAGGTTGGTTGAGTCATGGTGAAGGCCTACTTGAGTTAGTTTGACCAACATGTGTAATTTTGACCAAAATTGGGGGAAAGTTGACTTTGGTCAATTTGGTCAAATTGATGACTCCATGATGGGGCTTTTGGGTCAATTGGTCCCTTCATGATGTCCTAAGACTAGGGGTGAAGTCAATTTCATGTTTTGGGGTTCATTTGAACCTATTGGGGAGGAATTGACTTATGTTGACCCAAGTTTGACTTTGGTCAAATTGGGTCAACTGGTGACCCCATGATGGGGCTTTTGGGTCCATAGCATTCCTTGGAGTGTTTATCATCTATTGGTGGAATCAATTTGTAGGTGTGAGTTCATGTTGAGCTAGTTTGACTTAGGTTGACTTGAGTCCTATAGGAGATCACATGTGAGTTCACCTAACCCTATGTGTTCTAAGGTTGCAACCTAGCACAAACTCACAATACTCACCACTTGTCTCACCCTGATTGAGGTTAAGGGGTCTAGAAGTTCTGAGGATGTTACAAATCCCAATAAACAAAAGAATAATTTTATCCCCGAAATTTAAGTTCGGGTCTACGGGGTTCCACTTGTGGAGGTAGTATGAGGGTTGTTCAGTCATTAAACCTGACATCATTTCCAGGGTTTTATATTGACATCAAAAGTCTATATACAGATTTCTAGAACATTCCTGTATTAATATCCCAAAGTGTCTACTTCTCAAATTACAGTTCATGGTATGGACATTCTATATTATCACCTCAACTCTTCAATGTGAACGAAGCATGAAGTTTACTCAGAGGTTGTATCTAAAAAATTCCCAGAGCTTGCCACTAATCTAAAAGATCATACATCAAAACTCATGACATTTCAACACCAATAATTCAGGAAAATAATTTCTCAAGTTGTAATCTCAAATTGTACTTATGAAGGAAGCCTGTCCTTTAATCAATGATTAATTCTAACAAAATTCTCCAAGTTTCCTACTGATATGAGAAGCCCGTGTGCAAGTCTCTATGACAATTCAGTAACTATATTTCATGGTACAAATCTCTATGTTTAAGTCGACAGATACCTCAATAATCTAGCTATAGGCATGAACTTATTTATGATGAAAATTCAACTTATGTGCACATGTGGTTATCCTTCTTGAATCCTTCACACAGTTCAGCATCGACCAATACGTATGATTCAATAAATCACCAAGTTCAATATACTCATGAGATCGTCACTACTATGTATAAACCATAATCCAACCTCTAAAGTTATGATTTAGTGAGAGGTCGTATTTCCCAATATCACGTATTACTCTCCAAACCATACAGCATTCTTGGGGATTATAATGACATTTGTCCTTCAATTCCCAGGCTCGTCAAGCCATGAAAAAAAATCATAAGTACTCTCTTATTTACTTAATCTATAGGTATAATTTCAACGATCTAATATTGTGGCATTGCTTATTTATGTCATTCAAAAGTTCATAGTTGATAATTATGATTCGTGACTTGGTCATACCCAAATATCGTTGGTAGTAATGATAATCAATTCCCGTGTTTATCACTCCCAATCCCCAACCTCTTGACATGTGGCAATCATGGTTACCCTTTTATTTAGGATCAAACTATGTAGGGTTAAGTCATATCATCTTAACAGTTAAGCGTAATCATTCATCTTTTCAAGATCTTCGGTTATGCGTCAACTATCTCCCAAGGCATATGGATATTGGTCACGATATAATTATTCGAAAATGAAAAGAGGGGCTTGATTTTTCAATAATTGTATGTACCTTATCTTCGAACGCCCTGAAATTCAAGAAATTCCAATTATAGTTCTATCACGCAGGAATCTAATTCCAGTCCTCATAGCTCATAAAGTGATTTGTTTGTCCCCAGAAACTAGCTTGGTCATCCTATGTTTCAATCGATTCGACTGAATTCAGATATTTGATCATCCAACGATATTTGCACTGTTTGCCCCGAATATAACTGAATCATCGTCTCTGAGTTAGGGAGGGAGATCTAAGGTACCACACTTGCATGAGGTTGTTTACATTTGTTCACCTCTTAAGATCGCGAGGGCCTATTGTTCATTCCATTCTTATCCAGTCCATATCCGACTTAAACCTGCGCTGAGTCCATAATTCATGTCGGTTCTCTCTTGCGCTTTTCAAGAGTTTTATTCGTCAAATCTTTAGTCGACATTAAAGTCATTAATCGTGTGTTACAATAATTGAGTTGAGATGGTAGAGGGTATATGAATATGCTGTCGAGGAAATAATTATCACACCACCTTAACTGAGTGTAAAACTCTTTCCACAATCAGTGCTACCTCAAGCTTAGGTCATTTAAAGTGATTTCACACTTTTCTTTTGAATTTGCAAGTGATTCACACCATGACTTGTATTAGGGAAGGCACAATCGGTCCTTAGGTTGCGTACAAAGTAGCTATCTATTGCATTATGTTCAGACTATGGAGATTCTCTCGAAGTCTTATACTGTTTTCCTTATTCTCAGGAGTCGCATGCAAAGAATTTTCTAGGCGACCTGATCTATAACTTCAAATACTTCATTTACTATTTTCTTTGTTTACTTATCTGCATAATCTTAGAGCATTAAGGGGGTGAATAATCATTCTTGAAAGGCTCTATGCTCTTATTCCCATTGTGTATTCATATCAGCCCCGTCATAGTATTAATAATTCTCCTTTCTTAAGACGAAGGAATTCTTCAAGGGTCTTGACTTCTAGGAAGGGTTGGTCATCAGACCGATTATGCATACATCAAAATCTCTTCTTAAGTCAAGTAAAGTTGAATACTTCAAGATTGCTTACGTTTTTGACGAGCATTTCCAAAATAAGGTCTAGGGAACTCGAGTTGGTATCTAACTGGCCCGAATAAACAAAAGGGATTAGCCCCTGTACACTTCGGGCTAAGATCTTGATATCATTATGATCTATTATCCTGGGTATTCACTCACTCCTTAGGGCATACAACTCTAGACTTGGAGTTCCATCCGAGGCCCATTGATATTCCACATATTTTTAGGCCATTAAGGTTACTAATTATCGCAACCTTCTCATGATTATTCTATGGACCATACACAAAAGGGTCTTTTCTGAACTCGAATACTTATCCAAACCCGGTGTTTGTCACGATGATCATTTCGGTGTAACCTAGTTGTTGGTTTGGAGATTAAGTTTACGATTCTCCTACTGTCCACTAATGGTGTTCGTGCACTGAATATCTTGAGGTGGTCCTTCTCATTGGGTAGGGAGTGATGATATCACTTGATATTAGAATTAAGGACGTCGGAGTTTTAAACTTTAGGTAACTATTTTCTCAATAGACACTTCTTTTAGTCACTTTGGGGGTCATAACGCCTTAATCCGTCTATGCCTGAGGTTGGTTTGGATTAGTGTACGCTATAAAATCATCTTAGTGCGTCAAACTAGAAATATATCCTAGTTGGGTTGGCCTAACTCATAGATTAATGGACTATTTAGTGTGATTTTTACACATGGGCACACCACTGCTTCCGCTGCTAGTTTGTCCTCAAACTAACTCGAGCGGGGGTGTCCCAGGGTTTGTGGACTTCTTTCTCGTTGGATCGTTGTTCAAGTGATACCAGTGTCCATACATGACTTAAAGAAGCCCTCACCAAAATTTGGGATCATTAGGAGTTATATAACTCCAACTATTCCATTTATTTGATTTTCCATGTTCTGAATGAAACTTTAGAAAAATAATTTCCTAAAAATCTGATTTTTGAACCTAAGCTAGGTATATGGCACATGCATGCATGGCCAAAATCTCAAGTCCATCAGACTTATATTTTGGAGTGAGCACACTAATTAATTTCTGGTTCATGTTATGACCAGTCTCACTAAAATGAGTACTATAGGACATACAGTTAATCAAATGGCTTGATTTCACTTTCAGATGAAAGTAGACATCTAGATATACATTAGTTGTCTCTAGGCATTTTTCAAAATAAGGCCTCTAAAGACCTCAAATTAATTAAACAAAATCTCTAAATAAGTGTGACAGAGTTATACACTTAATAAGGATAATAATATATATATGTATGTGTTTGATCCAGCATGAATCACAACGCAAATCGGACGGCGCTCCGTCATCTTCCCTGATAGCCAATGGTTAGGATTTCTCCCGCCTGTGCCATCTTCTCCAGCCATTTCCCGGCAACCTCATGCCCACCACCGCCTCCACCACCTCCGTTGAGGTGGTGGCTAACGCCAGGCGGCGACACAGCCGCCGGAGAGCCCGTCTCCGGCGATCCCGAGCGGAAGAGAAAGCTCGGGATTTCTCCCTCAAGCTCACATGGGATCGGGCTCAATTGAGCCCGATTTCTCTCCTAAATGGACCTAGATACTAGCACAGAGGGAGAGGGGGAGAAACCATGCCTGAAATAGGGCTGACAGCGGGTTTTGTGGCGGTGCGGCATGGTGGCGGCGAGCTCCATAAATCCTGCTCGAAACCTTGATTCTCCAGCAAAAGCTCCACTCCAGGTGGCTATTCCGACTGCTCTCCTCCTTCTGAAGCTTGTGGAAGGGTCCAAATGAGCTGGGGAGGGGTGTATTGGAAGGTTTGAAGAGGGGGAGCTCGGGTTCACCTTGGTTGCTCCTCCTAGCCACCACATGGCATCCATTCAACCCAATTTCGGCTGGGCCTTTACTGAGGAGGTCAGGAATGGCCTTGGGCAGAAGAATTGAGTGCCAAATGGCACTCAATGCATGCCTTCCTTTTGTTTCTTCTCCAAATTGGGGGAAACACCCAATTTCACCCCTTGCATGTCATCCCATTTCAAATCCAGAGGGGCAAGCATGGTCATTGGGCATATGGGCTTCAGAGTGGGCTGACCTTGAGGGCTTTAGCCCATATGGCTTGGCTTAGTTCATTTAAATACCATTTGTAGCCCAATTTTGACATAGAGTTGACTTTAGTGTTGACTTAGTCAATTGTGTGTGTTGACTGGTCCAATATGTTGGCCTTGAGTCTATTGACACTACCCAAGGTTGGTTGAGTCGTGGTGAAGGCCTACTTGAGTTTGTTTGACTATCATGTGTGATTTTGACCAAAATTGGGGGAAAGTTGACTTTGGTCAATTTGGTCAAATTGATGACTCCATGATGGGGCTTTTGGGTCAATTGGGCCCTTCATGATGTCCTAAGACTAGGGGTGAAGTCAATTTCATGTTTTGGGGTTCATTTGAACCTATTGGGGAGGAATTGACTTATGTTGACCCAAGTTTGACTTTGGTCAAATTGGGTCAACTGGTGACCCCATGATGGGGCTTTTGGGTCCATAGCATTCCTTGGAGTGTTTATCATCTATTGGTGGAATCAATTTGTAGGTGTGAGTTCATGTTGAGCTAGTTTGACTTAGGTTGACTTGAGTCCTATAGGAGATCATATGTGAGTTCACCTAACCCTATGTGTTCTAAGGTTGCAACCTAGCACAAACTCATAACACTCACCACTTTTCTCACCCTGATTGAGGTTAAGGGGTCTAGAAGTTCTGAGGATGTTACACGGATATAAAACGGTTTAACTTTTTGACTTGATCATTTGAGTAATTTAACTCGTTGATTTTCTTTAAGACTTTTGAATATTTCCATTATTAAGAATCTTCACTTGATTTTTTATTTGGAATTATGAGGTTGGGAAATTTAAGAACCCAGTGGCAAATATTGCCAAATTAATTGTTTCATTTAACTAGACTTTAATAAAATAGGTTCCCCCCCCCCCCCCCCCCCCCAAGCATTTATTAATATAGCATTAATTAATGTAGCGTTAATTAATATAACATTAATTAAGAAATTTCTTAGATTCTAGATGAATGATTACACGCAATTTCAAAGTATTGCAAAGTATTTTATTTCTTTGTATTTATCCTTTCTTTCAAATAACTCATCGACATTCATATGTTGATGGTTATCAATCTTCACATCTATTTAAAATAAATCTCCATCTATTACTTAAATTCTCATTAAAATTAATTGTTTATTATTTCGTTTCATTTTTAAGGTAGTTATTTTCTTATTAATAAATATTTAGATTAAAAGTATTATTTTTATTATTAAATTTCTAACTTAAGATACAAATGAAGAGTACACGAGAAAGTAATACATCGAATAAAAATTAATTATACGCAAATATAAAATTAAAATTAAAATTAAAATAATTCAAATATATACAAACATGGGTTCTATTTCTTAACTCTAATCAAATATATATACAGACATACAACGGTTTAACTTTCTAGACTTGATCATTTGAGTAATTAAACTCGTTGATTTTCTTTAAGTCTTTTGAATGTTTCCATTATTAAGAATCTTCACTTGATTTTTTTTGGGAAGTACGAGGTTGGGTAATTTAAGAATCTTTAGGCAAATATTGTCAAATTAATTGTTTCATTTGACTAGTCTTTAATAAAACAGGTTTGCAACTCCCCCAAACATTTATAAATATAGCATTAATTAATGTAGCATTTATTAAGGAATTTATTAGATTCTGGCTGAATGATTACACGCAATTTCAAAGTATTGCAAAGTATTGTTTCTTTGTATTTATCCTTTCTTTCAAATAACTTATATACATTCTTATGTTGATGGCTATCAATCTTCACATCTATTTAAAGCAAATCTCCATCCATTACTTAAAATTCACATTATAATTAATTGTTTATTATTTCATTTCATTTTGTAAGGTAGATATTTTCTTATTAATAAATATTTAGATTAAATATATTTTTTATATTATTAAATTATTAACTTAAGATACAAATGAAGAATACACGAAAAAGTAATACATCGACAAAAATAAATTATACACAGATATAAAATTAGAATTAAAATAATTCAAATATATACAAACAAGGGTTCTATTTTTTAACTCTAATTAATATATATACAAATATACAAAGGTTTAACTTTCTGACATGATTATTTGAGTAATTTAACTCGTTGATTTTCTTTAAGACTTTTGGATATTTCCATTATTAAGAATCTTCACTTGATTTTTTATTTGGAAGTACGAGGTTGGGTAATTTAAGAACACGGTGACAAATATTGCCAAATTAATTATTTCATTTGACTAGTCTTTAATAAAATAGGTTTACACCCCCAAGCATTTATTAATATAGCATTAATTAATGTAACGTTAATTAATGTAGCATTAATTAAGGTATTTCTTAGATTCTGGCTGAATGATTACACGCAATTTCAAAGTATTGCTAAGTATTTTGTTTCTTTATATTTATCCTTTCTTTCAAATAACTTATCAGCATTCTTATGCTGATGGTTATCAATCTTCACATCTATTTAAAATAAATCTTCACCCATTACTTAAATTCTCAATAAAATTAATTGTTTATTATTTCGTTTCATTTTTAAGGTAGTTATTTTCTTATTAATAAATATTTAGATTAAAAGTATTATTTATATTTTTAAATTATTAATTTAAGATACAAATGAAGAATACACAAGAAAGTAATACATAGAGTAAAAATTAATTATCCGCAAATATAAAATTAGAATTAAAATAATTCAAATATATACAGACATGAGTTCTATTTTTTAACTCTAATCAATTATATATACAGACATACAACGGTTTAACTTTCTAGACTTGATCATTTTAGTAATTAAACTCGTTGATTTTCTTTAAGACTTTTGAATATTTCTATTATTAAGAATTTTCACTTGATTTTTTTTGGAAGTACAAGGTTGGGTAATTTAAGAACCCGGTGACAAGTATTGCCAAATTAATTATTTCATTTGACTGGTCTTTAATAAAACAGGTTTGCACCTCCCCCAAGCATTTAGTAATATAACATTAATTAACGTAGTGTTAATTAATGTAACATTAATTAAGGAATTTCTTAGATTCTGGCTGAATGATTACACGCAATTTCAAAGTATTGCAAAGTATTATTTCTTTGTATTTATCCTTTCTTTCAAATAACTTATCGGCATTCTTATGTTGATGGTTATCAATCTTCACATATATTTAAAACAAATCTTCACCCATTACTTAAAATTCATATTAAAACTAAGTGTTTATTATTTCATTTTGTAAGGTAGATATTTTCTTATTAATAAATATTTAGATTAAAAATATAATGTATATTATTAAATTATTAAATTAAGATACAAATGAAGAATACACGAGAAAGTAATACATCGAAAAAATTAATTATCAACAGATATAAAATTAGAATTAAAATAGTTCAAATATATACAGACATGAGTTCTATTTTTTAACTATAATCAATTATATATTCAGTTATCTAATAGTATAACTTTCTGACTGATCATTTGAGTAATTTAACTCGTTGATTTTCTTTAAGAATTTTGAATATTTCCATTATTAAGAATCTTCACGTGATTTTTTATTTGGAAGTACGAGGTTGGGTAGTTTAAGAACCCAGTGGCAAATATTGTCAAATTAATTATTTCATTTAACTAGTCTTTAATAAAATAGGTTTGCACCCCCAAGCATTTATTAATATAACATTAATTAATGTAGCGTTAATTAATGTAGCATTAATTAAGGAATTTCTTAGATTCTGGCTGAATGATTACACGCAATTTCAAAGTATTGCAAAGTATTTTGTTTCTTTGAATTTATCCTTTCTTTCAAATAACTTATCGTCATTAATATGTTGATGGTTATCAATCTTCACATCTATTTAAAATAAATCTCCACCCATTACTTAAATTCTCATTAAAATTAATAGTTTATTATTTCGTTTCATTTTTAAGGTAGTTATTTTCTTATTAATAAATATTTAGATTAAAAGTATTATTTATATTATTAAATTACAAACTTAAGATACAAATGAAGAATACACGAGAAAGTAATACATCGAATAAAAATTAATTATACGCAGATATAAAATTAGAATTAAAATAATTCAAATATATACAGACATGGGTTCTATTTTTGTAACTCTAATCAATTATATATACAGGCATACAACGGTTTAACTTTCTAGACTTGATCATTTGAGTAATTAAACTCGTTGATTTTCTTTAAGACTTTTGAATATTTCCATTATTAAGAATCTTCACTTGATTTTTTTGGAAGTACAAGGTTGGGTAATTTAAGAACCCAGTGGCAAATATTGTCAAATTGTTTGTTTCATTGACTAGTCTTTAATTAAACAGGTTTGCATCTCCCCTGAACATTTATTAATATAACATTAATTAATGTAGCGTTAATTAATGTAGCATTAATTAAAAAATTTCTTAGATTCTGGCTGAATGATTACACGCAATTTCAAAGTATTGCAAAGTATTATTTCTTTGTATTTATGCTTTCTTTCAAATAACTTATCTACATTTTTATGTTGATAGTTATCAATCTTCACATCTATTTAAAACAAATCTCCACCCGTTACTTAAAATTCACATTAAAATTAATTGTTTATTATTTCATTTCATTTTGTAAGGTGGATATTTTCTTATTAATAAATATTTAGATTAAAAATATTATTTATATTATTAAATTATTAACTTAAGATACAAATGAAGAATGCACGAGAAATTAATACATAAAAAAATTAATTATACACAGATATAAAATTAGAATTAAAATAATTCAAATATATACAGACACGAGTTCTATTTTTTAACTCTAATCAATTATATATACATACATACAACGGTTTAACTTTCTGGCCCTGATCATTTGAGTAATTAAACTCGTTGATTTTCTTTAAGACTTTTGAATATTTTCATTATTAAGAATCTTCACTTGATTTTTTTTGGAAGTACGAGGTTGGGTAATTTAAGAACCCGATGACAAATATTGTCAAATTAATTGTATCATTTGACTAGTCTTTAATAAAACAGGTTTGCACCTCCCCCAAACATTTATTAATTATACATGGATATAAAATTAGAATTAAAATAATTCAAATATATACAGACATGGGTTCTATTTTTTAACTCTAATCAATTATATATACAGACATACAACGGTTTAGCTTTCTGGACTTGATCAATTGAGTAATTAAACTCGTTAATTTTCTTCAAGACTTTTGAATATCTTCGTTATTAAGAATCTTTACTTGATTTTTTTTTTTGAAGTATTTTAGAACCCGGTGGCAAATATTGCCAAATTAATTATTTCATTTGAATAGTCTTTAATAAAACAGGTTTGCACCTCCCCCAAACATTTATTAATATAACATTAATTAATGAAGCATTAATTAATGTAGCATTAATTAAGGAATTTCTTTGATTCTGGCTGAATGGTTACACCCATATTCAAAGTATTGTAAACTATTGTTTCTTTGTATTTATCCTTTTTTTCAAATAACTTACAGCATTTTTATGTTGATGGTTATCAATCTTTACATCTATTTAAAACAAATCTCCACCCATTACTTAAATTTCTCATTAAAATTAATTGTTTATTATTTTATTTCATTTCATTTTTATGGTAGCTATTTTCTTATTAATAAATATTTAGATTAAAAGTATTATTTATATTATTAAAATATTAACTTAAGATACAAATGAAGAATACACGAGAAAGTAAAACATCGAAAAAAAATTAATTATACACAGATATAAAATTAGAATTAAAATAATTCAAATATATACAAACATGAGTTCTATTTTTTAATTCTAATCAATTATATATACAGATATACAATAGTTTAACTTTCTGACTTGATCATTTGAGTAATTAAACTCGTTGATTTTCTTTAAGAATTTGGAATATTTCCATTATTAAGAATCTTCACTTGATTTTTTTTTGGAAGTACGAGGTTGGGTAATTTAAGATCCCGGTGGCAAATATTGCCAAATTAATTGTATTATTTGACTAGACTTTAATAAAACAGGTTTGCACCTCCCCAAGCATTTATTAATATAACATTAATTAAAATAACGTTAATTAATGTAGCATTAATTAAGGAATTTCTTAGATTCTGGCAGAATTATTACACGCAATTTCAAAGTATTGCAAAGTATTTTGTTTCTTTGTATTTATCCTTTCTTTCAAATAATTTATCTGCATTCTTATGTTAATAGTTATCAATCTTCATATCTATTTAAAATAAATCTTCACCCATTACTTAAAATTCTCATTAAAATTAATTGTTTATTATTTCGTATCATTTAAAGGTAGTTATTTTCTTATTAATAAATATTTAGGTTAAAAGTATTATTTATATTATTAAATTATTAACTTAAGATACAAATGAAGAATACATGAGAAAGTAATACATCGAAAAATAATAATTATACACAGATATAAAATTTGAATTAAAATAATTCAAATATATACAGATATGAGTTGTATTTTTTAACTATAATCAAATATATATACAAAAATACAACGGTTTAACTTTCTGGACCTGATCATTTGAGTAATTAAACTCGTTGATTTTCTTTAAGACTTTTGAATATTTCCATTTTTAAGAATCTTCACTTGTTTTGTTTTTGGAAATACGAGGTTGGATAATTTAAGAACACGGTGGTAAATATTGTCAAATTAATTGTTTCATTTGACTAGTCTTTAATAAAACAGGTTTGCACCTCCCCCGAACATTTATTAATATAGCATTAATTAATGTAGCATTAATTAATGTAGCATTAATTAAGGAATTTCTTAGATTCTAGCTGAATGATTACACGCAATTTCAAAGTATTGCAAAGTATTGTTTTTTTTTGTATTTATCCTTTCTTTCAAATAATTTATCGGCATTCTTATGTTGATGGTTATCAATCTTCACATCTATTTAAAACAAATCTCCACCCATTACTTAAAATTCTCATTAAAATTAATTCTTTAATATTTTGTTTCATTTTATGGTAGCTATTTTCTTATTAATAAATATTTTGATTAAAAGTATTATTTATATTATTAAATTGTTAACTTAAGAATGCAGATAACTGCGCTCAATGCTATCAACTGTCCAAACTGAGCTATTTTCCAGTTCACTGCGCTCAATGCTATCAACGAAACTGCCCAAGCTGACTGAACTGCCCGAGGGGGCAAGACGGGAATATCCAAAAAGTGGTGATCCGTATACCAGAGCGTCGAGTGACCCGCAACAGTTTGACGCCGTCTATGGGAAGGTGTTCCCCGAAACTCTACAAAGACTTTGAAGATAGTATCCACACCATAATGATACTTGTGACAAGCAACAATGGCAAGAAGAGGTAGTTGCACTACTGAAGGATCGGTCCCTGGGGGCACGTCGTTCCAGCTCCCTCCCACTCGCTCATCAACACGCCTCTCGCGGGAGAGGACGCAAACACACCCATTTTGAGCATTGGATGGACACATGCGCTAGGTGGAAGAATACCAAACTGAGGTGCTCGCGCTCTTGAAGAACAGAGGAGTGTCACAAGCTCATCATCGCCACCACTGCCCGGAAGTAGTAGGCTTCGGGCATGCAAGAGGAAGGCTCACTTGCGAGGAAATTCACAATGTGATCGTCGATGAATATGTACAAATCGTGTGACGGGCAGCTCTTGCCACATTAAGATGTTCGACTGGACAGATGATCCGATAAAGCATATCTGCCACTTCATCAGCATCATGAGGATTTATAAAGCCACTGACCAACTGTTGTGACAAGTGTTCCCGACAACACTAAAGGGACAAGCACGCACTTGGTTCCACTCACTGAGAGAAGGAGTCATCAATAATTTTGCGGAACTAACTCCGCGATTCACCGACCAATTCTTCGCCAACCGCAGAACCGTCTGATACCCCTCCCGCCTTTCAGGAATACGCCAGAGCAAGGGAGAGACCCTCGAGGATTTCTTCTGCCGCTTCACTACCGAGGCGCAAAAAATTCAAGGGGTGGACCCCGAGATTCTACGAGGAGTTTTCTTGGAGGGCTCCACCCCGGTGGCTTCTACTCTGCACTAATGCGGGAAACCGTGCTCAGCTACCCAGACCTCGTTCACCGAGTCGAGGCTCAAATTGCAGTTGATGAGGTAATTGAAGCGTACCACCAGTAGTTCGAGGGGAGCTCGAAGAGAAAGAGGGAGGAGCCATCGTCGCAGTCGATTCCCAATAAGAACAACAAGTATCGCAAAAAACCCTGTCGAGACCGGGGATCTCGCCAGCATCAGGACCTCACTCCCATGAACACTACCAGAACTAACATTCTCTTTGCCATCCGTGATAGCAATGCTCTTCGTAGGCCCAAGCCGCTTGCACCAAATAGAGGAAACTAGTCGCAATATTGCGAGTTCCATCACGGGCATGGACACAATACTGAAAGATGCAATTGGTTGAAGGAGGAAATCGAGCGTCTTGTCCGACAAGGCCTCCTCGGAAGGTTTTTACTAAACCAAGTCCCAAACCAGCACGAACCTCAGGCTAACAATCCATTATAGAGCAATGTCGTACCCTGACGCAGATGAGCCAGAGGTACCGAGCAGGGGAACTTTCCCCTAGAAGAGCGCATACAGCTTGTGTTTCATCTATCATCAATTTCCATTTTTTGCTTGTTCCAATTTTTTGCTTTTAAACAGTAATCCGCAAGATTGTACTTGTGCACATGAATCTATTGAATATTTAAGATTACTGTATCTACTTTCTGACTCAATTAGCAATACGGATCTCCTAAAGTGAGGCTATGAAAGTTAATGCCACGACCTTAGGTACTAACACTAAGCAGCAAACTCGCCAAACGTGGTGATGAGAAAATGACTCAAACGAGTGGAGGATAGGCGTCGAGGATGACAATCGTAATTAAGTCTGTCCAAAAGACAATCTCGCCACCGCGTTGTTGGGCATCTCGCCACCGCACTGCTTGAGTGTTGGAACCGAGATTCGGCCCAACGAGGAGTTCGGACCCCCGTAAGGGTGCAGTTCGCACTTACTAATCCCGCAGAGAATCCTGGCCGAAGGCTTAACACTAACACAGACCCTTGGCGACAGTGAGGAGGTCCCACCACACACCCGGAAGATCTTTTAGAGCGCTTCCCCTCCCAAGCCAAAACTGAAGCCGAGCACCTTGGAGAGCTAGGGGCGCTAACCAAAGATGACCTGAGGAGAAGGAAGCCAAAGAAGTGTCCTCTCCAAAGGTGCCCTTCAAGATCTATATATAGTTTTTCTTTACTGGTCTGCTAATAGCGCAAATCTACCTTTTGGTTTTGCTATACGCACCCCAAATTGGTTTGCTAACAGTCAAACTCCGCTGTTCCGGAGGGCTATTGGTAGCCCGCCAAGAGTATCAGGGTAAATTCACCTATAGAGCCCTGCTGGGCGAGTGGCCCATGAAGGAATCACTCGCCAGTCTCCCTGTGAGCTGGGCTCGCAGGATCTCCTCTTGCGAGTGTGGGCGAGCCCCCACTCACCTCGCCAGGCTGGTATTGCGAGACCTCACTCGACTCGCTCTTCCTAAATGCACCCCAGTGTGGTTCTTGTAACATGCCTTGCCAGCGCCGCATGCTACTTGAGAGTGGGACTCCCTGGTCTGCCTCGCCTCACCTTGGCCGGATGCTCTGCGCGAGTCGGCGAGTGCTCTTTGAGCCGTTTATAGTCGATTTTCCCTTTTTATCCCCTTGGCGAACACTGGGTTGTACATTGGGCATCTGGCCACCGCGCTACTTGGGCATCTCACCAGCGTGCTGCTTGGGCATCTCGCCGCCGCGATGCTTGGGAATCTCACCACCGCGCTGCTTGGGCATCTCGCCACCGCGCTGCATGGGCATCTCGCCACCGCGCTGCTTGGGCATCTCGCCACCGCGCTGCTTGGGCATCTCGCCACCGCGCTGCTTGGGCATCTCGCCACCGCGCTGCTTGGGCATCTCGCCACCGCGCTGCTTGGGCATCTCGCCACCGCGATGCTTGGGCATCTCGCCACCGCACTGCTTGGGCATCTCGCCACCGCGATGCTTGGGCATCTCGCCACCACGCTGCTTGGGCATCTCGCCACCATGCTGTAAGGGCATCTCCCACTAAATCGCTTGGGAATCTCATCATCACGCTGTCCGAGCCTCTCGCTACAGCGCCGCTTCTACCAAAAACAAATCTCTAAGAGAACAAGCTCAGCAACCACCGGTGAAGGAGGACGAACCCTCCACGCCAAGCGATAGGCTTGCCACGGTCTCCAATGCTAACAACAAGTGACAAGCTCATAAACGCGCAAGCCAACAACTCACCTAAACGAGCTCGCACACCCGAAGATATTCGTTCATCAGAAAAAATTTTGCTCATTTTCTACAAAAAGCGATCTCCGAAAATTGATGGGCATTTGATGAGGTTCCCCAAAACATATCCGGTCAGACCCATGATTTTTTGCCACGACCTCGACTGGCTCGCCGATATAATTCCAATGGTCCCACTCTCATGTGATTCCGAGTCACTTTGATCCTCCAAATGGATATCGGAGCGCACACGTGCACGCTATTTGCACCCCCATCATGGGGTCAAAATCAACCCCACCATGAAGGAAGTGGAGAGACAAGCACAGCAACCGCCAACCGGACTGCACCACCGCAGTGCGGCCAGGGCGTCGCCTGCTGAGGTGCGGCCAAAACCGCTGGTGTGCGGTCAAGGCTGCACCCCCCTGCTCGATTGGGTGTCGCCAGGGCTGCACCCCCTTCTCCATGGGCTGCACCCCCCTCTCCATGGGGTGCACCCCCCTCTCGTTGGGGTGCGGCAAAGTCCTTGTGTCACTCATCAATTCATTCATTAACTGTTTGCGCGCTCAGTTCGCTTCCGAGCTAAAGTGGTTCAATTCGACCGGTCTACCAGAGCACCCGAGCGACCCGCAACACCTTCCTTTCTGGAACTTGAAAAAAGAGGACAATAAAAGGACTCTTTACAATAGAGCTTTAAGAAGCTTTACCTCTCCCTATTTTCTATTCTTCTTTATCGGCTGCAACCCTAAATCATTAAATAACGTCTCTTTTCTTCTTGAGAAACGACTTGAATCACCACCTCTCTCTTGGTGATTATGTTGTTATTGCTAAACTCTCACTATGGTAAAGGGAGGATATAAGAGCCCACTTCAAAAGATCTAGGGTGGTTTTTGGGTCTCCAATTAATTAAAAATAATCGGTAAGTTTTTTTAGTCTTCTAGAAAAAAAAAACTTTGGGAGGTTTTTGGGTCTCCTAGCAAAAGACTCAGTGGGTTCTTATTCCGCTAGGTGCAAAAGTCTCTGGGAGATTTTTGAGTCTCCTAGGAAAATATTATGCGTGTCTTTTGAATATAGTGCAATCTCACAAACTGTGAAAAAGAGAAGTATCCTGATTTGATTGAAGAAATTCTATTAAAATCTAATGTTCTTCTAAATTGATTTTTCTATAGGCTTAACTTTCATTTTCTATTTTAATTATTTCTATTTATATGTTTTTTGTATTGTTGTGTTTTGTTGAGTGTAGACAATTAAACATTTATCAATTATCAGATTTTCTTTTTAATTTATTTTCAACTACTTAACACAAACATTCAAACTACCTAATTTTATTTTTTAATACTAATCAACCCATCATTGCATGCCGAAAATAAAAAGTCGAAACACAAATTATAAGCAAGCAACACAAATCATTCACCAACACAAATTTGAGGTAACTAGAAGATAAAACATAGAAAAATATCCAAATATCCTTCTCACAATTTCACCTAATGGAAGTAATATGTTCTTGATTGGATTCATTAGTCAGTATATATTTAATCTTTCTTCGTCAATGAACTTGCATACATTAATTTAAATTTTAGTGTCATTATATCTTCGAGGACTATTTATTTTTTAATTTTAAATTTGTAAGAATTCATCTATGATAATTTATCTTTATTTTTTATATCTATGATGAAGTAAAAATCATGTAACGGCTATATATGTTCTTGATTGGATTCATTATTTATTGCCAGTCGTATACAGATTACACTTTAAAAAAAAAATTGTGGATTCATTATTTATTGGCAGTCGTATACAGATTACATTTTTTTTTTTTTTAAAATTGAGACTTGAAACGTAAAGGTTAAATGTTTTTGTTAATTCCTTTATTAGAAATCTTCCTTTTTTTTGGAAATATTACCAAATTAATTTTAAAATCATGAGCTGACAAATACTACCAAATTAAATTAGTAGAAAAAAAAATCTGTCTAAACAATAATCTGAAGTAAATAATGTTCCTAAAATGAAACTTCTTGAAATACCCAGGGTTAAATGAATTAAGCACTAATAAAAATAGGGTTTATTAATTAACTGATCGGATAAAAAATCAAATCTTTTATTATATGACAAGTTTAATCTGGTGATTACAGCCATTAATATGACTTTCAACTAAGATCTTGACATCATAAAAAAAAAGCAGAAAATGGTCTGCGCCAGCTGCTGGAAACAAAATCAGAGCATTCAGGATAATCCGTGGAAGACATTGAAGCGTGCGGCTACAACCATGGCATGAAAAATGCTTCTCCAAACTCAGCTCCAGGCATGCCAGCAAGGACGGACTCGACGCCGGCGAGCTCGATCCCTATCTCCGCCGCCTGCTCCTGCTGATGGAAACACAATAGTTGTTCAGCCAGAGCAACGCTGTTCTGTTGCTGCTGCAAAACCTTTTTGTATTCTATCAGCTCCGGCAATCCCATCGAACATACATCGGCGTCCCACCAAAAAGGCTTGGGAATAGGCCATGGGTCCTTGAGAGCCGCTTCAAGTTGGCTGCGCCTCCGCTTCTCCGTCTCTAAACACTCGCTCCAGTACGCCAAATTCATTTTAATGTCGTCGCAATGGTCTACTGCCGGGGTTGCTTTGGAGGGGCCGGCGGCGCCGTTGAGGAAGCGGCCGACGACGTTTTCCATGGATGGGTGGCCGTAGGTGTATGGCTTACCGGCAGGGGAGAAGACGAGAATGGCGACCTCGGTGCCGCAGAGAATGCAGAGTTCGTTGGCCTTGGTGAAGAGGCCTTGGCGGCGTTTTGAGAAGCAGACTTGGCGGCGTTCTGCTTCCACGATGGGTTTAATCTCTATTTTCTTCCGACCCTTCCCTCTTCTTTTCGTATCCTTGGGGCTCATCATGGTTTCTGCCAACGAGACAGCTGCTGAGGACAGAGGGTGTTCTGTTTTCTCACTCTAGACCAAGGAGATCAACTAAGGGCTGGAGATTTGTTCTATTTTCTAACTCTAATCCTACTGGCTTATATATAAGACATACAACGGTAACTCGTTGATGAAGTAATTAATGTTCCTAAAATAGAATTTCTTGAAATGGATAGGGTTAAATGAATTAGGCAGTAAAATAGGGTTAATTAATGAACTGATTGGATAAAAAAATCAAACTTTTTATTAACAAGTTTAATCTGGTGATTACAACAAATTGGCATTCAATTTAAATTTGGAAAACATCTATGTAATCATTCTCAGATCTTGAGTTTTGACATCATAAAAAATAGCAGAAATATTAATTATGTCTTATAAACAAAACCCAGCATTCAGGATATATCCATAATAATCGGTAGAAGGCATTGAAGCCTGCGGCTACCACCATAGCATGAAAAATGCTTCTCCAAACTCAGCTCCAGGCATGCCTGCAAAGACGGACTCGACGTCGGCGAACTCGACCCCTATCTCCGCCGCCTGCTCCACATGGAAACACAATAGTTTTTCAGCCAGAGCAACGCTGTTCTGTTGCTGCAGCAAAACCTTTTGGTATTCCATCAGCTCCGGCAATCCCATCGAACATACGTCGGCGTCCCACCAAAAAGGCTTGGGAATAGTCCACGTGTCCTTGAGAGCCGCTTCAAGTTGGCTGCGCCTCCGCTTCTCCGTCTCTAAACACTCGCTCCAGTACGCCAAATTCAATTTAATCTCGTCGCAATGGTCTGCTGTCGGGGTTGCTTTGGAGGGGCCGGCGGCGCCATTGAGGAAGCGGCCGACGACATTTTCCATTGATGGGTGGCCGTAGGTGTATGGCTTACCGGCAGGGAGAAGACGAGAATGGCGACCTCGGTGCTGCAGAGAATGCAGAGCTTGTTGGCCTTGGTGAAGAGGCCTTGGCGGCGTTTTGAGAAGCGGCAGCTCAACTCTTTGGTCTGCGCAAACTTGATTAATAACCACTGCTTTAATGTTTTCCTTTAGCCCAAGATTAACTGTCCGTTAATCTTCCCCTGCCTGCATCTATAAAAACATGTGTAATCTTCATGAATTCGTATCAATGAAAACGAACTCTTCTGTTACACTCTTTCTTCTCTCTATCTCCATTTCCTTTTCTCCTCTCTAAATGTTCTAAGCAAGCTAACAGTGGTATCAGAGCTTCAATCCGGTATCAAATCATGAGCTCATCATCTACCGCATCGTCTCATTTCTCTCAGCCCTCAGCCCCAATCTTCAATGGGGAGATGTATGATCAGCGGGCCATTAAAATGCAAACTCTCTTCGATTCTCAAGAACTTTGGGAAATCGTTGAGAATGGCCCTCAAGTGTCTGAAAAAGGAAAAGATAAGGAGGGAACAGAAATACCAAAGGGAGACACGAAAATAAATGCCATGACTCTGCTGATCATTCAACAATCTATCACCTCCCCTGTATTTCAAAGAATCATGGGGGCAAAGACGGCCAAAGCCGCTTGGGACACACTCAAGGAAGTCTATCAAGGTGACAAAAAGGTAATATCCATACGACGTCAAAATTTAAGGCGAAGTTTCGATGCAATCAACATGAGAGATGATGAATCCATTTTTGAATACATGCCAAAAATCACTAATATCACAAACCAGCTAAGCAATCTTGGAGCATCAATCCCAGAAAATGAGATTGTGCTCAAAGTCTTGATAAGCATAACCAAAACTTATGATCACATTATTGTAGCAATAGAGGAAGGTAATGACCTAGATGCCCTCTTCATTGCTGCACTAATTTGGAAGATTCAGTCTCATGAAGATGAGATGAGGAGGCACACAAACTCTAACAACAGCAGTCTTGATCGTGCTTTCCAATCGAAAATGTTTCTCGGAAAGCAAGAAAAACATGGTAAAAATATTGCCAAAACTCCACCACAGAAAGGGATACTTGGAAGCCAATCGTATAAAACTTTTCACAAATCACCTGAGCTTCCAAACAATCCCCATGTTCCCACCTTATTCTGTGCACTTTGCAAAAAATCAAATCATGAAACTGCAAAATGCCACTTTAAATGCAAACGCTGCAAAAAACCGACCCATTTTGATCGAGATTGTTGGTTCAATAATAAAGAAGATGCGAAGTTCGTAGAACAACCAAAAGTAAAAGAAGAACGACTGATGTTAACACGCAGCAGCTATGAATCTGGACCAACAGTCAAGACAACAGAATGGTTCATCGATTCTGGTTGTTCAAGCTACATGGCTAAGGACATAGAGTTATTCTCGTCACTTGATGAATCATTCAAATCTTTAGTTCTCCTTGGAGATGGGAAGTCACAGCAAATCGAAGGGAAAGAAACAATTTCTGTTCCAGATAAGGATGGTAAGATGAAGAAAATTCATGATGTTCAATTCGTTCCCTCCCTAGCTCAGAATCTATTAAGTGTCGGGCAATTACTTACCAATGGGCACAATATTATCTTCGACTCCAAATCTAGCTCATGTTTGATTAATGATTCATCTGGTAACTTGGTAGCCTCAGCTGAAATGAATAGCAACAGGATTTTTCCTCTAACTCTTGGAGCTCAATCTCAGAATGCCCTCTCCTCTATGGGTTGCAGTACTGATTTGATTTCCATTTGGCATCATCGGCTTGGACACTTGAACTTTGGATCCATCAAGACTCTTATCGAAGATAAACTGGCCTCCGGTTTGCCTAACATGAAGATTCATCCTCGCCACTACAGCACCTGCTCACTTGGAAAGTCACACAGACAACCATTCCAGAATTCCAGTCATAGATCCAAGCAACTGTTGGAGTTAATCCATTGTGATCTATGGGGACCTGCATCCACACCAACTCTAGGAGGAAAAAGATATTACTTCCTCCTCGTTGACGAGTTCAGCAGGTATATGTGGGTCTACATTCTTGAAAATAAATCTTAAACTTTTTCCTGTTTTGTAGACTTCAAGAAAGAGATTGAGAAACAAGTTGAAAGAAAAATCAAAGCAATTAGAAGTGACAATGGAGGAGAATTCCTCTCCCACGCCTTCCAACATTTCTTGACAGTTCATGGAATCAAGCATGAGCTAAATGCAGCTGAAACACCTCAGCAAAACGGGATAGCTGAACGAAGAAACAAAACCATTATTGAAATGGTTCGAAGTATGCTTCTACACAAAAAGCTACCAAAATTATTATTGGGGGAAGCTGTATCCACTGCTGTACACATCCTGAACCGTGTGCCAACTAAAGTCCTCAACAAAACAACCCCTTATGAATTACTTCACAATTCTAAACCTTTCTTTGGCAATTTCAGGACTTTTGGATGTGTTGCCTATGCTCACATATTAAAAGAAAAAAGAGAAAAACTTGATCAAACAAGTATTGCATGCATTTTTGTAGGCTATAACAAAAACAGAAAAGCCTATAGATTGCTGGAACCAGAAACCAAGAAACTAGTAATATCAAGAGATGTGAGAGTTTAATGAAGATGCAAGTTTCAATTGGAGTTCAGATCAGCACCCTATTCTTGATACCACTCATGTCTCGGTTGAGTTCAATCATGACTCCATCCATGAGACATCAGAAGATACCATCATGCTTGATTCAGAGGAAGCACTGAACTATGAAGAAGAGTTAGTTGATTCATCACCACCCTGAAAGACTCGTTTGATTCAAGACATCTATGATGAGACTGAAATTGTCCTCTTCCACTCAACCCCATCAAACTATCAAGAAGCCGCCACAAAAAATGAATGGAAGAAGGCAATGGATGAAGAAATCAATCTAATCGAAAAAAAAAACACTTGGAGTCTAGTTCACAAACCTGTGAACAAAGACATTGTGGGGGTAAAGTGGGTCTACAAGCTTAAGCACAATGAACATGGTGAAATCATAAAACACAAAGCCAGAGTTGTTGCGAAGGGATATTCCCAAAGGTTTGGTAAAGACTTTGATGAAACTTATGCGCCTGTAGCACGCATGGATACAATCCGATTATTGCTCTCAATCACTGCAAATGAGAATTATCCAGTGTACCAGCTTGACGTAAAATCGGCCTTTCTAAATGGAGTACTCGCTGAGAAAGTCTACGTCAAGCAACCAGAGGGATTTGAGAAGAAAGGAGAAGAGCATAAAGTCCACCGTCTGCATAAAGCCCTCTACAACCTGAAGCGGGCACCAAGGGCATGGCACTCCAATATATCTAGTTTCTTTGCTCAAGAAGGATTGCATCCCAGCAAGTCAGAACCATCCCTGTTCATGAAAACAGAGTTAGATGGAAGCAAACTCTTTGTGTGCCTATATGTTAACGACTTAATCGTCATCGGGTCCTCTTCCAAATTAATTGCAGAATTCAAAAAGGGCATGCAAACAAGGTATGAGATGACTGATTTGGGATTACCAATATTTTTTCTTGGAATGCAGATCACACAAACCCATGGCTCAATCTTCCTATCACAAGAAAGATATGTTATTGAGTTGCTGAAGAAGTATAACAAGGCTGCAATCCATGCGCTACTCCACTGAATGTTGGAGAAAAATTCTGCAAGCTTCAAGAGGGAGAAGAAAAGGCAGATGAAGAAAACTACAGAAGTTTAATTGGATCACTCGTATATTTGACCAACACTAGACCTGACCTGGAGTATGCTGTAAACTTATTGTCTCGCTTTGTGAGTAACCCCTCCAAAACTCATATGAATGGAGCAAAGCGGATCTTGCGGTATGTTCAAGGGACAAAACGCATGGGGTTACTCTACCAGATGAGTCAAAATCCCCTAATACTTGGGTATTGTGATTCAGACTGGGGTGGATCCACAGATGATAGAAGAAGCCCAAGTGCTTACATCTTCTTCCATGGTACCACACCCATCTCCTGGTCATCCAGAAAGCAAATCATTATCGAACTTTCAACAATTGAGGCCGAGTACATGGCTTTAAGCGCAGGAATCTGTGAAGGAATTTGGCTACAGAGAATGATTAAAGAATTGAAGGAAGAAGAAGAGAAAAAGTCATTCTTAATCGTGAGTGACAATGTATCTGCCATTGCTCTCTCAAAGAATCCCGTATTTCACAACAAGAGCAAGCATATTGATATCAAACACCACTTCATTCACGAGAAGGTTGAAGAAGGAGATGTGAAGATCGATTTCTGCCCTAGCGATTCCCAGCTCGCCGATCTTCTCACCAAGCCTCTTCACAGGTACCGTTTCGCAGAACTGAGGAACAAGCTAAACCTAGTTGAACCGTCCAGCTCAAGCGAGGGTGTTGGAAATTGAACCGGCGGCTCAACTCTTTGGTCTGCGCAAACTTGATTAATAACTGTTGCTTTAATGTTTTCCTTTAGCCCAAGGGTCACTGTTGAAAATGATGTATCTTTGAATGTAACTGTCTGTTAATGTTCCCCTGCCTGCATCTATAAAAACATGTGTAATCTTTATGAATTCGTATCAATGAAAAAGAACTCTTATGTTACTCTCTTTCTTCTCTCTATCTCCATTTCCTTTTCTCCTCTCTAAATTCTAAGCAAGCTAATAGACTTGGCGGCGTTCTGCTTCTACGATGGGTTTAGTCTCTATCTTCTACCAACCCTTCCCTCTTCTTTTCGTATCCTTGGGGCTCATAGTTTCTGCCAACGGGACAGCTGCTAACGACGGAGATGGATTCTATTTTCTAACTCTAGCCAAAGGAGACCAACGGGACAGCTGCTCTACGGGCGGAGATGGTTCTATATATACAGACATACAACGGTAACTATTAAACTCTCCTTGATTTTTTTTAAACTCTTGAATATTTTCATTATTAAAGATCTTCATTTGATTTTTTTTTGGAAATACCAGGTTGGATAATTTAAGAACCGTTGGCAAATATTGCCAAATTTATTGTTCATTTGACTAGTCTTTAATAAAGAGCATTGTTATAAGCACACAAATATAGGCTACTAGCACACCAATATTTTATCAAAATAACACACACAAAATGCTTTAAGTGCACACCTATTCAATCTTATTTCGGTAGCTGGTTTCTTCCGCCGTTTCGCGATTCCGGACGCACCCCCGCACTACCTCCGTCGCACCAGGCTACCCGTTGCCGCCCTTGGAGGAGATCGTCGGCGAGTTCGCCGCCCTTAGAGGAGATCGTCGGCGAGTTCGCCACCCTTGGAGGAGATCGTCGGCAAGTTCGCCACCATTAGAGGAGATCGTTGGCGAGTTCACCACCCTTGGAAGAGACCATCAAACAATTTGTCGTCAGAGCAGCTTTGGTTCATGAGGTCCTTAGATTTGGGGGGATTAGTCTGAGGATTCATGGAGGATTCTAAAGTTCTTGGAATTTTTTCCAGAGGTCAGCGATCAAAACTTTGTTGATACCGGGCATGAACTAGCTGTGATGCCCCAAATCTAATAAATCAAGTTTTGGTGTGTGCATAGCTTGTCTTGGTGTGCGTTTAGAGAAGTGGTCTGCGGATAGCTATTTTGGCTAGGGTTTATTTAAAACCTATTCCTCTCTCCCCTCACCCTAAGCAGCCGTTTTCCCCCCTCCCGATCTCTCTCGCTCTCAGATCGCGCGAAGGAGCCACTCTTCTCCCTCTTCCCCGATCTCTCTCGTCGCCTTCCTCTTCCCCGAGCCCGATCACTCTCCTCCCTCCTCCCCGTCATCCTGGAGCAAGGAGAGCCAATATCCTCTCTCTCTCTCCTGTCGCCTCTCTCTCTCCCGTCGACGGCTAGAGCAAGGGAAAACCCTCCCTCTCCTCTCTTCCCCGTCGGCCTGGAGCAAGGGCAGAGCCTCTCTCTCCCTCTCCCAAGCTCTCTCTCGTCGGCCTGGAGGAGGACCCGAGCCCCTCTCCTCTCCCTCTCTTTCGAGATATCTCTAGGGCTGCCGTAAGGGGAGACCGCAAGCCGCGTCGGTGTGCGCCTCTTAGCGAAGGAGGAAGCTCCGGCGTAAGCTTGGAGAGCAATTTTGTGCGCAGACAGCTGCTACATTCGCTAGCCGTCAAATCCGAACACATTTACATGGCTCCGAAGAGCGCTTCAAGGGTAACGACTTTTCTTCTTGGGCAGGTGAATCCCTTATTTAGCATATTTGCATGGAAGCCCCTCTCCACTGACAGGTGGGGAAGAGTGCCCTCCAACGGATCGATGTTTACATCCCAGCGTTTAATTGCATTAGTGTCCGGAAGCGCGAGTACGGATTAGGCATGTTGTGTGAAGCTCATCCGGACAGGTTGGTCTGGATTGGTGATGTTTTGGGGTTCCCGGAGAAGACTCTGTGGAATGTGTATGTTTGGAATCTGAGGGGTCTGCACGGAGCTGTAGTTAGTACTAGAGGTGTGCTCCAGGAAACACCCTAATGTTTGTGTGTGATCGTTGGTTCGTTGACATTAGTTCGCGGGGAACTCGTGTCGTGTTTGTGTGAAGCCCATCTCTCGGAGACCGTTGGGCTAGCGTGTGGAGTTGTGCGCCTTGGGTTCCCAACTTAGGTGGCCGCGAGTGCCACCTTTATTACGTAACAAACGGTTATGTATGCGGTAACAGGCAAGGGGAGGATGACCCGCGTTGTGCGTGTTGGGTACGATGACTTGAGCAACGGGCTTGGATGAACTGTACCTGCCCAATGTGGTGAAGTTCGACTACCTAAGGAATCTGGCGTGTTGCTATAAGCATAGGAGAGAGCCGAGGACCTTGGTTCTCGGTTAGCGAATGCTCAACTTTGGGCCATCTAGTCTAGGACTGAGGATGGTGGTGGGACCGAGGAAACCCGGTACATCGTTAAGGTGCCCTGAGTGCACGAGACGTTGGGCCGATCGAGCCAATGTTTGTGATGTTTGGTGCTTATATGGCACACTCTAGCTCTATGTGATTATGCTAACGTGTTTGCAGGGAAGAAGCACTGCCACCCCGGGAAAGGGGTGGGGTCGTTATAATTTGGTCAGTTATGCTGACCGTTGCTTTGTTTGCCACCGCTTGGTGGAATGTTCTAATGCAGGAGCAGGTGAGCCGAGCGGGAAGTAGCGGGCTGAAGCCCTTGTGCTGAGTCGGCCCTCGAAGGCCCGAATGTTTTGTTTACCCTTTTTCATGTGTTGTCGGCCTGCATGTCGTTGTATGCAAAACACTACAGTTTGACTATTCTGTATTGATGTAAGGCATTAAGGCCAGACTTTGGTTGTGCGTCTTTTCATTCCGGATTTTCTGTGTTTAGTGGACATTCGGTGTTGGGTGGTTATTTCATCCCTTTAAAAAGCTTCCGTTAGAATGCAACTCTGTGTTATGATGCGTTTTTGAAAATAAAAGAATTGTACGGTTTCATTTAGTAATGCGTTCGTCTGTCCATATAATATAGCGTGGGGCCCCGACCGGACCTTCTGTTATATTGTTTGTGACGGATGAGGGTGTTACACTAGCAGAGGGGTCGGGTATAAGGTTGCAGAGATTGGCAACAGCAAAAATTCGACGGATCTTCCTGCCACAACAACCGTTAGGAGATCGAGGGTCTAGTGTTTATAGTGGCAACGGAGATCGTTTACCACCGACTAGCACTCGGAGAAGAAAAAAAATTAATTAATTGTTGTATTCCAAATAAGTGTTCTGAGAGCAGCAGTGTGTTAGTGTGTAGACGTTGCAACAACATTGGGGATTATTGTTCTTCCTGTTATTAAAATAGGTTTTGAGTTGAAGCATGGAAGATGTATATATTTGGTCAAGTAGATGGTTAGGGTCAAAATTAATGTGATGCTTTTGTTGACCGTCTTATTTTGATATCCAAACACCGGGAACTTGTTCGTGTTTTGAAGTCGTAGTAATTTGGTTTAGGCATTTCTCGTGTGTCAGTACTAATTCGAGTTGGAGAGAACATGCGGTCGGTGTATGACTATTGGGCATTGAGAAGGCTCATAGATTCTCAAAAGATAATGATTTTATGTGAAATGTAGGTGCCGGTCGGTGAAATTATGAAGTGAAAATATCTCAGAAAAAAATCATTTTTTTCACTTTGGTGTGCATAAATCAATTTTTAACTTTAGTGTGCAATAATGAAAATTTTAAATATGCTGTGCAAAAATTAAAAGTTTGAGTTTTTTTTTTGAAAGTTTGAGTTTGGTGTGTCATTAACATGTCGGTGTGAAAATAACTATTTTGGTGTGTTATTAAAGTTTGGCGGTCAATAGCCAATAACGGTGTGCTTATAACATTGCTCTTAATAAAAGAGGCTTGCAAGTCCACCCAAGCATTTATTAATGTAGCATTAATTAATATAGCATTAATTAAGGAATTTCTTAGATTCTGGCTAAATGATTGCACACAATTTCAAAGTATTGCAAAGTATAATTTCTTTGTATTTATCTTTTCTTTCAAATAACTTATCGGCATTCTTATGTTCATGGTTATCAATCTTCACATATATTTAAAACAAATTTCCACCAATTACTTAAAATTCTCATTAAAATTAATTGTCTATTATTTCGTTTCATTTTTAAGGTAGCTATTTTCTTATTAATACATATTTAGATTAAAAGTATTATTTATATTATTAAATTATTCACTTAAGATACAACTAACGAATACACGAGAAAGTAATACATTGAAAAAAATTAATTATACACAGATATAAAATTAGAATTAAAATAATTCAAATATATAGAGACATGAGTTCTATTTTTTAACTCTAATCAATTATATATACAGACATACAACGGTCTAACTTTCTGGACCTGATCATTTGAGTAATTAAACTCGTTGATTTTCTTTAAGACTTTTGAATATTTTCATTATTAAGAATCTTCACTTGGTTTTTTTCGGTAGTACGAGGCTGGGTAATTTGAGAACCCGTTGGCAAATATTGCCAAATTAATAGTTTCATTTGACTAGTCTTTAATTAAACACGCTTGCAACTCCCCCAAACATTTATTAATGTAGCATTAATTAAGGAATTTTTTAGATTTTGGCTTAATGATTAGCAGAAAAACAAATCTCCAAAAAAATAATAAAAAACATTATAATCAAGAGAATTTATACGTGTATTCATGGGAATTTATTTATTGTTGAAGTGTTAACATCTATGTTAAGAGCAAAAAGCCATTATTATCAAGAGAATTTTTTCTAGCCTTCTCACCCCCACTCTTGCATAAAGATTTTTTTTCTTTTTTGTAGAGATTTCCAAAATATTTGCTTTTATAATAGACAGGCATGACGAGTAATGTAATAAAATTTTGAAAATAGACATATGAGAATGTAATAAAATGAAAATGTAATTAATAAAAATGTACCTCTCTCTATATACCTCTATATATGTGAAAAATATACCTCTCTCTCTCTATTAATCCCGTCTGGCTGCGTGGGTGAGGCTCGGTCTTTGGTTGAGCAATCGGACTTCAAAATCAGTTCAAGATTGGATAGGCCAATATGGTCTATTGTTTCCACTGGCCAGTTTTCTATCAAATCTTTTTGCAAGAAAGTACTATACAACGAGGAAGATAACTTTGAGTATAGTTGGATCTGGAATAATATCATACCACCAAAATACTCTTTGGTGTGTTGGAAGGTCATCTTTAATTTACTTCCCCTTGACCGGAATCTTCACAGAGCTGGTATGCTCATGGTGCATGTCTAAATGCCGATGTTGCTCTTTATCCCATTCCGGCGAAACTACTAATCACTTGTTCATTGAAAGTGAATTGGCCGCTGCCATATGGCACCACTATGAAAAATTCTTCTTCGAAATTATACATAATGGTAGTTCGTACAAGGCGAATTAAGAGCAAAAACTTCTCTCCGGGTTTCCTCCAATTAGCTCAGTGTATTCCAATTATTTTCACTTGGAACATCTGGACTGAGAGATGCAAACGTACTTTTCAGGGAAACAAGAGTTCAACTCAATCAATGATAGCTGGTATTCTTAAGGTTGTTGGGTTTATTTTTAGAGGACGGCGGCTTCCTGCGGCAACCTCCGAGGAAGAGAAATGGACTCTTGATTGGTTCGGTATTCAACCTATGGTTACCGTCCCTCATATTCATAAGTTTGTATGGAGAGGTGATTCTATGGCAGAGTGGTTTCTTCATACAGATAGGGCGGCCAATCCAGTATTGGGAACTGCTAGCGGTGGTGGTTGTATTAGACGAAGAGTTGGTACGATGCAAGCAGGATTCGCTCACTACTATGGAGCGGCTGACGCTTTGGTTGCGGAATGTCTTGCCCTTCGTGATGGCATCAGATTATGCTCCCATTTTCATATTTCCAATCTTCATATTCTATGTGATTCCAAGATTCTAATTCAATGCTTGCAAAGTAGGTCATTCAGCCAATGGAAATTATGGGGCTATGGGGACGAAATAATTAGATTGACATCTTTGATCCAATTTACTTGCGCACACATCTATAAGGAAGGAAACTCGGTGGCGAATGCGATGGCTAAGTATGCTGGCAGACATAGAATTAATTGTGGCTTTTCTATGGAATGTATCCCGACTTATCTCTGTAGCCTCTTGTCCAAAGACGCATTTGGTGGTCCTTTTCTGCGTGTCTCAACAATCTGTTTAGATTTTGGCTAATTGTTGGTGTAGTTTTGGTGTGGTTTTGCTTGCCTCCCACACCCATTGTATCTTCCATTTCTAGTTTTCTAAATAAAATTGGATTTACGATAGAAGTACTATAGATGTACGATAGATGTACGATAGATGTACGATAGATGGACGATTGATGGACGATTGATGGACGATATATGGACGATAGATGGACGATAGATGGACGATAGATAGACGATAGATGGACGATACATGGACGATATGTAAGACCCTCTTTTTTTTTGCATTCTTTCCCGGGTCTTACCGCCCAGAACCGTCGTCTTGCGGCGACACCATTACACCCAATGGTCGCCGCCACAAGACGTCGATCCTGCCGGCTATTCATCATCATTCAGGCCAACCATAATCACAGTAATTGAAGTATTAAATGAAACAAGTCCACAAAATCACATTATATATTTATCATAAAACAAGATTGCAATGTCCACGATGAGAAAGAACTAAACGAATAAGGGCTTACGCCCAGTACATGTTCAAATATTGTGCAACAACACTCGCACTCTACATCTATGCGGAAGCTATCAACTCTGTCTTCATGCATCTGTTGCTGCTGCTGCGACGACTTGTAGTGGTTGTTCTGCTTCATCCCGTCTTCCTGTCCTGTCTCCTGAACGAGGTCCTGCTGTTCCGACACATCACCCCTAAAATGATGAGGTCCACCGACCGTCAGTCTATAAGACTCAGCATATTCCTCATCGCCTCCACCAGCGACTCCTAGGCACCGTGCGGGAGGAGCAAGCGGAGGACATCAAAGGGTAAATCAAAAGCAGGTGACATGTGGCTAAACTAGCAGGGTTTATAATTACTGAACATTTAATAATAACAATTCTATGCTAGCAGAGTATAGTGTGACAGCAATAAGTAAAAGACAATGCAATATAAAGAAGTAGGTATAATAAATAAGAGCAGCTACGAATGTAACCTTAACTTATATGCACACACAAAAGCACATAAGCTAAGGGATCTGGCACTAAGGTAAACTCATCATATAAAAGAGCCCATACTAATTTATACGATGCGGTCGCTGATTTATGCAAGAATGTTATGCTATGATATGCAATGCAATGGTGCAACTCACACACGCGACTTTATACGTACAGACCTTTTGTTCCCACTTTTTGGAAGTAGCTAACATCTCGGGCACCTCCCGTCGTGGTCAAATGGTGGCAGAGGAGCGGGCGTCTCCTCACCTAGGTGGGTAAGTAACACTACCAGACCTAGGCCCTAACGTACGTTGTGATACCGGTACCCGGTACTCACGAGCTCCTGCATACTAAACTGAATTGGCCAGGTAGGGTTTAGGGAATCCGTCCCGTCGGACGAACAACCTGGCCCCTAATCAAACCACCAGCACTGCCGAGTCAACGAACTGCTGTCGGTGTGACGACTAAGCCAGAACCGAAGACCCACCACATCTTATGCATATGCAAATATGTATTATCTCTTACCACCGAGCCTTCGGCTCGTAATTCTAAACCAACATTTATAAAAATCGAGCCAATCGTTCGCAGGACTATCCTAGTCCTTACTTATAACCCGAGCCTACCGCTTGCAGGACTATCCCAGACCTTATTCCTTATAACCCAAGCCTACCACTCGCAGGACTATCAAGTCCTTCCTTATAACCCGAGCATATCGCTCGCAGGACATACCAATCCATCCTTATAACCCGAGCCTACCGCTAGCAGGACTATCCCAGTCCTTCCTTATAACCCGAGCCAACCGCTCGCAGGACTATCCCAGTCCTTCCTTATAACCCGAGCCTACCGCTCGCAGGACTATCCCAGTCCTTCCTTATACCCCGAGCCTACCGCTCGCAGGACTATCCCAGTCCTTCCTTATAACCCGAGCCTACCGCTCGCAGGACTATCCCAGTCCTTCCTTATAACCTGAGCCTACCGCTCGAAGGACTATCCCAGTCCTTATTTCATTCCTTCCCAAATTTGGGAGGGAGATTATGTTTCAAGTTCTCCTACTTTACTACTCTTGTCTATTGTTAGTTGATCTTAGCAGCTTGGGGTGAATCCTGGACTTCCCGTGGATTACCCGGTGAAGGGCTCGCAATGGTACTAGTAAATGTGATGGTGACTGAAGCCCAAATCCCCCTTTCCAGGATATTTATTTTATTTAGTTGCTACCCATTCTTGTATGCCCATTTGCTTTCCAATTGATCTAAAATCCTAGGGTGGATTACCATTTGACTCGGTCAGACATGTGTCGGTGTTCTATTGAACACCGAACCATGTCATTCCTAGTGACCGAATATTTCCTTGTGTTATCTCTCAATCACAATTTTCACTTCTTGCTAAGACATCCTTCGCCTCCCCTAATAGGTCCTTGTCAAATTCCTGAATTGATAGTTTTACTAAACGCACCCCGTCTTTATTTTCGATGACTGCCCTTGGTGATTAATCCTTCAACCTAATTGGGAATCAGCAATTCTCTTAGAGTTAGTAACTCTGGGGGTGGTGACCACAAGGAAGGGGTCCGAATCTATGTTTTCAGTTTCTACTGTTCGCAGGTCAAGGTGATATTGAACTAGGTTTGATTCTTAAGACGGAACCTTAGCCCTATCATGTCCTAATGAGTTCCAAGTTCTTACCATAGGTTCTCAATGAGTAATGATCTAACAACCTCAAATCCTACATTTCATACTCTTCCAGGGAATCCTTAATCATAGTTTCTATTCAAATAGATGGGGTGAAAGTAATATTTTACGCAACGAGTACCATCTACAGATCTCTATAAATTCTGATAATTTCACAATAGCATAGTACTGGTCTAAAAACCTCAAACCCTAAGTTTCACATTTTTCTAGGGATTATTTGACCAGGATTTCTATTTAACATGAATGGGGTTCAAATAAGGATTTACACAACAAGTATCATCTACATATCTCTATAAATTCTGATAAATTCACAATAGCGTAATATTGTTCTAAAAACCTCAAACCCTAAATTTCACATTTTTCCTGGGATTATTTGACCATGATTTCTATTTAACATGAATGAGGTGCAAATAAGAATTTACACAACAAGTATCATCTACATATCTCTATAAATTCTGATAAATTCACAATAGCATAATATTGGTCTAAAGACCTCAAACCCAAAGTTTCACATTTTTCTAGGGATTATTTGACCATGATTTCTATTTAACATGAATGGGGTGCAAATAAGGATTTACACAATAAGTATCATCTACAGATCTCTATAAATTCTGATAAATTCATAATAGCATAATATTGGTCTAAAAACCTCAAACCCTAAGTTTCACATTTTTCTAGGGATTATTTGACCATGATTTCTATTTAACATGAATGGGGTGCAAATAAGGATTTACAGAACAAGTATCAACTACTTATCTCCATAAATTCTGAGAAAATTTACAGGACTATAAGATCACCAAGGGAATCTACTAAAATAATTTCATAATTTTCCATTGGCATATGAGGCCTGAATTTCATACAAGAATAAATTTGACCTAACAAATTAAATCAAATTCAGAGAAATAAATGTGATCAAGAAAATCCAGAAAAATTCCTGAATATGCCCTTCAAGTCAAAGACCCATTTCCCAGAATTTTGGATTCATTCCTAATGTGTTGATTCAAGTTATTTCATTAATTTAAAAGTGTGACAATTTTTGTTTAATTCAAAACTTTAGGAAGATAATTTCCAAAAGTAATGAAACTCATATACATAGTGTATAACCCCATGACATACAAATAACCCAAGGTTTCAGAAGCATGCATGGAGGATTTCTCCATTAATTTCACAAATTTGGTCATTGGGTTAAAGGGGTTACTATTCATCATGACTAAAGATCTTGCATGTGAGATATCTCAACATGCATGAGTCCAAGTGACCTCAAATTTTGTCCATGAACTATCCTTGATCTAATCTAAAATCCACCAGATATTTGAGTGGAGTTGACCTTGTATAACCCTAGATATATGTGTCACATGGAAAAGTAACTTTTTCCCAAAACCATAGGACATTTTTGTCCTAAAATTTTGAAATTTCTACTGAACATGCCTCTATATGTATCTCAACCATGCCCAAAATTTCAGGCCTTGGTGAGGTACCAATCAATGGGAATTAACAAAAATGTAGATGGTTCACCATTTGAACCAGCCCCACTAAATCTGACCTACAAGGGGCTAAATGTTACCAATTGACCTGATTTTAATTTCTATATAAAGTAGACTCAGAGATCTACAAGTTTTGTCTCTGGACATTTTTCGATTTTCAGCATCTAAGGGACTCAAAATAAGCCTATAAAGTTGGGTCAAAAACGTGACAGATTAATGAAATGAGTTTAAATAAATAAAACTGGGCTGCGTATTGTAGATCTAGGAGATCCAACGGCTGGCAATTCGTCTTCCTCGATGAGCCAAGGGATCAGATCTGCCGCGACTGGGCCGTTTTGCGTGCGGTTTTCCGGCCAACTAAGGTCGTCCCCGGCGAATCCCTCCCGCCACCGCCATCGCCCAACCTAGGGCTTCCGTTTGGCGGTGACCGTTTGGCCGGAGGTGGTCGGAGGAGGTCTCCGGCACCTTTCATTTTTGCGGTTTGGAACATGGAAAAAATACAAAATAATAGTGCCTTTGCAAGGCTCAATTCGACTGGGGGAGAGAAAGGATGCTAGCACAGGAGGAGGGGGAAAGGAAATTGCCTTGATTTGGCTTGAGGTTGAAGGAAGCTCGTGTTTGCCATGGCCTAAAATTTTGTTGAGCTCCCATGGTGATCTCCTATTTCTGAGCCCGATTTCCTCTCCAATGTTGGGGCTTTTCCTCCTCTCCACTCCAGGAAGCTAGTAGGGTGAGTCAATTCGGTTGGAGGAGCTCCTATTGTTAACAGCCATTGAAGGTGGCGATTTCCTCTATGTTGCACCTCTCATCCGGCCACTACCAGAGCTCCAGCTCACCCAGGATTTACTCCTCAGCCTGAATTCAAGCAAAGGGGAAGTGAATTGGGTCCAACGGCAGCCCATCCCTTGGGTTGCCATTAAAGTGGTCGGCCAACACCTTCCCCCACCTAAATTTCTCCCTCTACCCAGCTGCCACCTCACTCAAATTTGCAGGAAATCTCATGGGGGAGCTGAGAGGAGGCTTTGGGGAGAGGAGACACATGCCATGTGGCATCAACTCCATAAATCCCTCCTTGTCTCATTCAAAATTGGGGGAAATCCCAATTCTACCCCCTTGCATATCAATCCCTCCTCAAATTTGAGGGAATGCATGGTCATGTGCTATTGGGCTGCAGGATGGGCTTTCTATTGAGGCCTTAGCCCATTGGAATAGGCTTGGGCTTCTAATTTCTTCTTTAGGACTCAACTTTGACCAAGGTTGACTTTGGGGTTGACTTGGTAAATTTGATGGGTTGACTGGTCCAATGTGTTGGTATTGAGTCCCTTGACACCATATAATATTGATTGGGTCTTGGTGATGCCCCAATTGGGCCAATTTAGCATATATGTATGATTTGACTAAATTTGGGGAAATGTTGACTTTGGTCAAATTGGACCAATTGATGGCCTATAGATGGGGCTTTTGGGTCCATTGGGTCCCCTATGATGTTATTAGACCAGGGGTGAAGTCAATTTCATGTTTTGTGGGTCAATTGGACCCATTGGTGAAGTATTGACCTATGTTGACCTAAAGGGTACCTTGGTCAATTTGGGTCAATTGGTGACCTCATGATGGGGCTTCTGAGTCCATTGCACTCCAACTAGGGTTTGTAATACATTGATGGGGTTAATTTGATCATTTGAACCCTAATTGACCCTTAGTAGAGATGGTTGAGTTATTTGGGCATAGAGTTGACCTTGGCCAAATTGATCAATTGGGTTGACCCCAATGGATCCTAAATGACACAACGGACTCCCTAAGGGGCTTTAGGAGTGTTAGTGGGGTCCACTTGACATTTGAAGCTCAATTATCAAGCCCTAAGCTTTGGGCTCAATTTGGCTATTTGCACACCAAGGTGATTTTTACCTATTCACATTGGTTCTGAAGGCCATTTTGTCCTCTTAGAGCAATGTCATGACCTTGTCATGACAAAATGCATCTTAGGGGTCTAGTTGTTCTGGGGATGTTACAAATCCCAATAAACGAAGAAAAAATTTCGTCCCCGAAATTTAGGTTGGGTCTACGGGAGTCAGAGTTCAGAATATACTAGGAAGATTTAGTAGTTTTTGTGCAACACGACTCCCAACTAATATTGGAAACGGTTAGGTCTAGTTCACATTGCTTCATCCTCAGTATTCTCCCAAGTGCACTTTCGTAAAATCTTACTATGTTCGTAACCAAGATCTTCTTCCTGGGTGTCCTTAAATATTTATCAGTTTGCAATTAGAATTTAGACTTGTCTTCCAAGATCATGATATGCTTACAGCTTGGGCAATATTGGTTCTCCTACACTTTCGTGACATCGTCATTCCTTTAATATTTTATGTTCACGATTAATCATGCTTCTAGAATCTGACATGATATTTAGTAAATGTAAATATGTCCATGGTCATTTAATGAACTAAAGGATACTCTAGTAATAACCAAGCTTAGTTCTGGTTCTTTAATTCATGTGGGTCATCAATTCCAAGGCTCACAAAATTCATGTATTGTAAATCCTTCAAGATTAATTCTTGAAGTGCACCTAATCACATTAATGTCCTGAAACCTCATTCCTGATTTTTATCCCGATCACGTGTTATCAATGGTCAAATCTATAGTTCTCATTTTGTTAAACGCAAACCAGTCTCAAATATTACACGATACCTATCACCTATGAATCAACTATCGTGAGTACGTCGTAAATTGGTCTCTAAATCATTCCCAGAGTTTTGTAAGTGATAATTCCACAGATTTCAACTCTTCATAATGTCATATTTGTTTTTGGCCTAATTCTTATTTCTTTCATAATCATGGGGTCCCCATCTCGTACACCAAGTATCAGTTGTCATGGGCCAATAGGTTTAACATAATTTTCAGAGACTAATCATGATCCAAGACAGTGTTCAGCATAAATTCATTGTTTTCCTCCTTAAGATAATTCTAGAAGATTAATTATGCGGCTAAGAGTGCAAAACCCATTTCGTGAAGGAAGTAGGATAACTAATCAATAGTTAAGTATAATAAAATTTTCAGAAGTTTAATGGAGACCACGAGTCTATCTACTTATTTCTATAATACTCCAGATTTTTATACTGATCTAGGGGAACATGACCCTGGAATTCTCAATATTGCTTAAAGTAACAAGAGTTCACAAACCCCAATTTCCTACGGGACTCAATCCTCAAAGTCTTTGATTACTTCAGAGATGAAAGATCTCTTGATAATAAGTACATGTTTCGAATTTCAAGAGAGTTGACCAAGGAAATAATTCTTATCCATAAAACTCTATGTGTGTAACAACATGGGTATTATCTTAAGCTACCTTGGTCTTACATGTGGGACCCACCAATATGTAGGGGTCCAAATGGCCTCAAATTTATCCAGGGACCTTTCTTTCTGAGACCTACCATCCATAAAAGGTTTGAGTGGATTGGTTTCTATTAAGCCTTTGGTCTACCACAATCGTGTGTAACGAAATCATTTCCAAATCTATTGAACTTTATCTCCAAAATTTTGATTTTTGGACCGCGTATGTATCGTACTAAATTACATGTACGATGTAAAATTCAGATTATCTGGATAAGTCAGATGATGGGGGCACACAAATTTGGGTCTAGGGTTTACTTTATATACCCTGCACCAGAATGGGTGCCCATGGAGTTGTATTGCAGAGACTTTTATGTTTCTAAAATAACCCAAGTTAATATTATAGCGGCCCAATAAACGAAGAAATAAGATTAGCCTCCCGTAAATCTTGTGCTGAGTTTCTTAAATCCGACAATTTGGACATTTCGCTTATTTACATAATCCTTATGGGTATACAATCCTTAAGATTTGTGTATATGGTAAGGTTCTCTACCCTCAAAATGCCATTTACCGTAACTTTTCCAAGGATCGTGTGCCTATTAAGTGGTCTTCTCTAAGTTGGGATTCTCATTCCACATTTGACATCCTTTCTTTGTGATGGTTTTCCGCGGATGGAAGTGTGGAGTATTAGCTTCTAAGCACATAAGTTAAGCCTTATGAGTCTCATACTAATCTGATAGTACAATCACAAGCACCATATCCACTTAAGATTGTCCTATTTGTTTGTGTGAGGGGTGTTAATATCACTTAGGAAGTGACATGGGTATATCAGGGAGTAAGCCCCGAACACTTACACACGCTTTCAACTCCTTGTAGTCACTTTGGGGGTATCCTACTACTTGGTCAAAATATTTTCGAGGTTGATGTCGGACTAGGATACCTTATGAGATGACTTGTTAAGTCAAACCAATACGGTGTACCAGTCAGGTTGGCCTAATCTCATCGTTAAGTGGACAAAGTTATGTGATTTCCCGTATGGGCACACCACTGCTTCCGCTGCTAGTTTGTCCTCAAACTAAGCTCCAGCGGGATGGCCCAGGGTTTGTGGACTTCTTTTACTTGGATCGAAAGTCGGCTAAGCTGATACCAGTTTGTAAGACCCTCTTTTTTTGCATTCTTTCTCAGGTCTTACCGCCCAGAACCGTCGTCTTGCGGCGACACCATTACACCCAATGGTCGCCGCCACAAGACGCCGATCCTGCCGACTATTCATCATCATCTAGGCCAACCATAATCACAGTAATTCAAGTTTTAAATGAAACAAGTCCACAAAATCACATTATATATTTATCATAAAACAAGATTACAATGTCCACGATGAGAAAGAACTAAAAGAATAAGGGCTTACGCCCAGTACATGTTCAAATATAGTGCAACAACACTCTCAGTCTATATCTATGCGGAAGCTATCAACTCTGTCTTCATGCATCTGTAGCTGCTGCTGCGACGACGTGTAGTGGTTGCTCTGCTTCATCCCGTCTTCCTGTCCTGTCTCCTGAACGGGGTCCTGCTGTTCCGACACATCATCCCTAAAATGATGAGGTCCACCGACCGTCAGTCTATAAGACTCAGCATATTCCTCACCGCCTCCACCCGCGACTCCTAGGCACCGTGCGGGAGGAGGAAGCGGAGGACATCAAAGGGTAAATCAAAAGCAGGTGACATGTGGCTAGACTAGCAGGGTTTATAATTACTGAACATTTAATAATAACAATTCTATGCTAGCAGAGTATAGTGTGACAACAATAAGTAAAAGACAATGCAATATAAATAATTGGTATAATAAATAAGAGCAGCTACGAATGTAACCTTAACTTATATGCACACACAAAAGCACATAAGCTAAGGGATCTGTCACTAAGGTAAACTCATCGCATAAAAGAGCCCATACTAATTTATACGATGAGGTCTCTGATTTATGCAAGAATGTTATGCTATGATATGCACTGCAATGCAATGCAATGGTGCAACTCACACACGCGACTCTATACGTACAGACCTTTAGTTCCCACTTTTCGGAGGTAGCTAACCTCTCGGGCACCTCCCGTCGTGGTCAAACGGTGGCAGAGGAGCGGGCGTCTCCTCACCTAGGTGGGTAAGTAACACTACCAGACCTAGGCCCTAACGTATGATGTGATAACGGTACCCGGTACTCACGAGCTCCTGCGTACTAAACTGAATTGGTCAGGTAAGGTTTAAGGAATCCGTCCCATCGGACGCGCAGTAAAACAACCTGGCCCCTAATCAAACCACTAGCACTGCCGAGTCAACGAACTGTTGTCGGTGTGACGACTAAGCCAAAACCGAAGACCCACCACATCTTATGCATATGCAAACATGTATTATCTCGTACCACCGAGCCTTCGGCTCGTAATTCTAAACCAACATTTATAAAAATCGAGCCAATCATTCGCAGGACTATCCTAGTCCTTACTTATAACCCGAGCCTACCGCTCGCAGGACTATCCCAGTCCTTATTCCTTATAACCCGAGCCTACCGCTCGCAGGACTATCTAGTCCTTCCTTATAACCCGAGCCTATCGCTCGCAGGACTATCCCAATCCTTCCTTATAACCCGAGCCTACCGCTCGCAGGACTATCCCAGTCCTTCCTTATAACCCGAGCCTACCGCTCGCAGGACTATCCCAGTCCTTCCTTATAACCCGAGCATACCGCTCGCAGGACTATCCCAGCCCTTCCTTATAACCCGAGCCTACCACTCGCAGGACTATCACAGTCCTTCCTTATAACCCGAGCCTACCGCTCGCAGGACTATCCCAGTCCTTCCTTATAACCCGAGCCTACCGCTTGCTGGACTATCCCAATCCTTATTTCATTCCTTCCCAAATTTGGGAGGGAAATTATGTTTCAAGTTCTCCTACTTTACTACTCTTGTCTATTGTTAGTTGATCTTAGCAGCTTGGGGTGAATCCTGGACTTCCCGTGGATTACTCGGTGAAGGGCTCACAACGATACTAGTGAATGTGATGGTTACTGAAGCCCAAATCCCCCTTTCCAGAATTTTTATTTTATTTAGTTGCTACCCATTCTTGTATGCCCATTTGCTCTCCAATTGCTCTAAAATCCTAGGATGGATTACCATTTGACTCGGTCAGACATGTGTCGGTGTTATATTGAACACCGAACCATGTCATTCCTAGTGACCGACTATTTCCTTGTGTTATCTCTCAATCACAATTTTCACTTCTTGATAAGTCATCCTTCGCCTCCCCTAATAGGTCCTTGTCAAATTCCTGAATTGATAGTTTTACTAAATGCACCCCCGTCTTTATTTCCGATGACTGCCCTTGGTGATTAATCCTTCAACCTAATTGGGAATCTGCAATTCTCTTAGAGTTAGTAACTCTGGGGGTGGTGACCACAAGTAAGGGGTCTGAATCTATGTTTTCAGTTTCTACTGTTCGCATACCAAGGTGAGATTGAACTAGGTTTGACTCTTAAGACGCAACCTTAGCCCTATCATGTCCTAATGAGTTCCAAGTTCTTACCAAAGGTTCTCAATGAGTAATGATCTAACAACCTCAAATCCTACATTTCATACTCTTCCAGGGAATCCTTAATCATAGATTCTATTCAAATAGATGGGGTGAAAGTAAAGTTTTACGCAACGAGTACCATCTACAAATCTCTATAAATTCTGATAATTTCACAATAGCATAGTACTGGTCTAAAAACCTCAAACCCTAAGTTTCACATTTTTCCAGGGATTATTTGACCATGATTTCTATTTAACATGAATGAGGTTCAAATAAGGATTTACACAACAAGTATCATCTACACATCTCTATAAATTCTGATAAATTCACAATAGCATAATATTGGTCTAAAAACCTCAAACCCTAAGTTTCACATTTTTCCAGGGATTATCTAACCATGATTTCTATTTAACATGAATGGGGTGCAAATAAGGATTTACACAACAAGTATCATCTACATATCTCAATAAATTCTGATAAATTCACAATAGCATAATATTGGTCTAAAAACCTCAATCCCTAAGTTTCACTTTTTCCAGGGATTATTTGACCATGATTTCTATTTATCCTGAATGAGGTGCAAATAAGGATTTACACAACAAGTATCATCTACAGATCTCTATAAATTCTGATAAATTCACAATAGCATAATATTGGTCTAAAAACCTCAAACCCTAAGTTTCACATTTTTCCAGGGATTATTTGACCATGATTTCTATTTAACATGAATGAGGTTCAAATAAGGATTTACACAACAAGTATCATCTACAAATCTCTATAAATTCTAATAAATTCACAATAGCATAATATTGGTCTAAAAACCTCAAACCCTAAGTTTCACATTTTTCTAGGGATTATTTGACTATGATTTCTATTTAACATGAATGGGATGCAAATAAGGATTTACACAACAAGTATCATCTACAGATCTCTATAAATTCTGATACATTCACAATAGCATAATATTGGTCTAAAAATCTCAAACCCTAAGTTTCACATTTTTCCAGGGATTATTTGACCATGATTTCTATTTTAACGTGAATGGGGTGCAAATAAGGATTTACACAACAAGTATCATCTACACATCTCTATAAATTCTGATAAATTCACAATAGCATAATATTGGTCTAAAAACCTCAAAGCCTAAATTTCATACTTTTCTAGGGATTATTTGACCATGATTTTTATTTAACATGAATAGGGTGCAAATAACAATTTACACAACAAGTATCATCTACATATCTCTGTAAATTCTGATAAATTCACAATAGCATAATATTGGTCTAAAGACCTCAAACCCTAACTTTTACATTTTTCTAGGGATTATTTGACCATGATTTCTATTTAACATTAATGGCGTGCAAATAAGGATTTACACAATAAGTATCATCTACAGATCTCTATAAATTCTGATAAATTCACAATAACATAATATTGGTCTAAAAACCTCAAACCCTAAGTTTCACATTTTTCCAGGGATTATTTGACCATGATTTCTATTTAACATGAATGGGGTGCAAATAAGGATTTACACAACAAGTATCAACTACTGATCTCCATAAATTCTGAGAAACTTTACAGGACTATAAGATCACCAAGGGAATCTACTAAAATAATTTCATAATTTTCCAATGGCATTTGAGGCCTGAATTTCATACTTGAATAAATTTGACCTAACAAATTAAATCAAATTCAGAGAAATAAATGTGATAAAAAAAATCCAGAAAAATTCCTGAATATGCCCTTCAAGTCAAAGACACATTTCCTAGAGTTTTGGATTCATTCCTAAGGTGTTGATTCAAGTTATTTCATTTATTTAAAAGTGTGACAATTTTTGTTTAATTCAAAACTTTAGGAAGATAATTTCCAAAAGTAATGAAACTCATATCCATAGTGTATAACCCCATGACATACAAATACCCCAAGGTTTCAGAGGCATGCATGGAGGATTTCTCCATTAATTTCACAAATTAGGTCATTGGGTTAAAGGGGTTACTATTCATCATGACTAAAGAACTTGCATGTGAGATATCTCATCATGCATGAGTCCAACGGACCTCAAATTTTGTCAATTGACTATCCTTCATCTAATCTAAAATCCACCAGAGATTTGAGTGGAGTTGACCTTGTATAACCCTAGATATAGGTGTCACATGGAAGAGTAATTTTTTCCCAAAACCATAGGACATTTTTGTCCAAAAATTCTGAAATTTCTACTGAACATGCCTCTATATGTATCTCAACCATGCCCAAAATTTCAGGCCTTGGTAAGGTACCAATCAATGGGAATTAACAAAAAAGTAGCTGGTTCACTATTTGGACTAGTCCCACTAAATCTGACCTACAAGGGGCTAAAGGTCACCAATTGACCTGATTTTAATTTCTATATAAAGTAGACTCATAGATCTACAAGTTTTGTCTCTGGTGATTTTTCGATTTTCAGCCTCTAAGGGCCTCAAAATAAGCCTATAAAGTCGGGTCAAAACGTGACAGATTAATGAAATGAGTTTAAATAAATAAAACTGGGCTGCGTATAGTAAATCTGGGAGATCCAACGGCTGGCACTTCGTCTTCCTAAATGAGCCAAGGGATCAGATCCGCCGCGACTGGGCCATTTTGCGGGCGGTTTTCCGGCCAACTGAGGCCATCCCTGGCGAATCCCTCCCGCCACTACCATCGCCCAACCTAGGGCTTCCGTTTGGTGGTGACCGTTTGGCCGGAGGTGGTCGAAGGAGGTCTCCGTCACCTTTCATTTTTGCGGTTTGGAACATGGAAAATATACAAAATAATAGTGCCTTTGCAAGGCTTAATTCGACTGGGGGATAAAAAGGATGCTAGCACAGGAGGAGGGGGAAAGGAAGTTTCCTTAATTTGGCTTGAGGTTGAAGGAAGCTCGTGTTTGCCACGGTCGAAAATTTTGTTGAGCTCCCATGGTGATCTCCTATTTCTGAGCCCGATTTCCTCTCCAATGTGGGGGCTTTTTCTCCTCTCCACTCCAGGAAGCTAGTAGGGTGAGTCAATTTGGTTGGAGGAGCTCCTATTGTTAACAGCCATTGAAGGTGGCAATTTCCTCTATGTTGCACCTCTCAGCCGGCCACTACCAGAGCTCCAGCTCACCCAGGATTTACTCCTCAGCCCGAATTTAAGCAAAGGGGAAGAGAATTGGGTCCAATGGCAGCCCATCCCTTGGGTTGCCATTAAAGTGGCCGGCCAACACCTTCCCCCACCTAAATTTCTCCCTCTACCCAGCTGCCACCTCACTCAAATTTGCAGGAAATCTCATGGGGGAGCTGAGAGGAGGCTTTGGGGAGAGGAGGCACATGCCATGTGGCATCAACTCCATAAATCCCTCCTTGTCTCATTCAAAATTGGGGGAAATCCCAATTCTACCCCCTTGCATGTCAATCCCTCCTCAAATTTGATGGCATGCATGGTCATGTGCTATTGGGCTGCAAGATGGGCTTCCTATTGAGTCCTTAGCCCATTGGAATAGACTTGGGCTTCTAATTTCTTCTTTAGGGCTCAACTTTGACCAAGGTTGACTTTGGGGTTGACTTGGTAAATTTGATGGGTTGACTGGTCCAATGTGTTGGTATTGAGTCCCTTGACACCATATAATATTGATTGGATCTTGGTGATGCACCAATTGGGCCAATTTAGCATATATGTGTGATTTGACTAAAATTGGGGAAATGTTGACTTTGGTCAAATTGGACCAATTGATGACCTATAGATGGGGCTTTTGGGTCCATTGTGTCCCCTATGATGTTATTAGACCAGGGGTGAAGTCAATTTCATGTTTTGTGGGTCAATTGGACTCATTGGTGAAGGATTGACCTATGTTGACCTAAAGGCTACCTTGGTCAATTTGGGTCAATTGGTGACCTCGTGATGGGGCTTCTGAGTGCATTGCACTCCAACTAGGGTTTGTAATACATTGGTGGGGTTAATTTGATCATTTGAACCCTAATTGACCCTTAGTAGGGATGGTTGACTTATTTGGGCATAGAGTTGACCTTGGCCAAATTGATCAATTGGGTTGACCTCAATGGATCCTAAATGACACAAGGGACTCCCTAAGGGGTTTTGGGAGTGTTAGTGGGGTCCACTTGACATTTGAAGATCAATTATCAAGCCCTAAGCTTCGGGCTCAATTTGGCTATTTGCACACCAAGGTGATTTTTACCTATTCACATTGATTCTTAAGGCCATTTTGTCCTCTTAGAGCAATGTCATGACCCTTTCATGACAAAATGCATCTTAGGGGTTTAGTTGTTCTGGGGATGTTACACGATAGATTGACTATAGATAGACGATAGATAGACGATATGTGAAAATTTTTCTAAGGACCTTGTGAGAGCAAGCAGGAATCGATTATGCAACTTAGAGATACAAGCCAAACAACCAGAAACAAACTTTAGGCAAGCAATTGATCTTTATTGATAGCATAAACTTCATTACAGGACAAGACATGCTTGGCGAGACATGATTTTGCCAGCACAGATACCAAACAGAAATACAAGAAGATGAGGATAACTTGAGATCGCTCCAGACCGCGCGACCTCCCTGCGACTTCAACACACTGCCAGACCGCAGCGCCTTGCCGATCACAGCACACCACCAATCCGCTGATCAGACCGCTCCCTTCTTCCGACCTCCTGATTCTCCCGAACTCCAGCACCACAACTCCAAGCTGCAGACCGCCCGAACACTTTCAGAGGAAGAGGTGATCGCTGCCGCCCACACTATCCGCAGAAGCTGCACAAGAGGAATTCAATCAGCAGACCGCACGGTCAGAATAAACCAGACCGCAGGAAACAAGCGAACTCAGCTTACACTTGGTGTGTTCTATTTGCTGCTACAGTGGCTCCCTATTTATAGGCGTGAGACCTGATCCAGTCACCACCCTATGAGATAGAGTCACCACCCATCAGATCGCGCGACCTTACCGGTCAACCCGCGCGATCACTGCAACCCTCCTGCTTCATTTTTGGTGAGCGCCGACTTCACTCCAGACCGCGGGAGATCGCTACTCCCTTGGTCTGAACACGACTCCACACGGAGATCGCCAGACCGCCTAGAAGTCACCCACCACCTGTGTTCGCCTGAGACCGCAAACACAGCCAGCTCGCCCTCCTGGTCTCCTCCTGAGACCGCGAACTGAGACCGCGCGACTAAGAATGACTTAGTCCGCGAACTCCTTCAGAACCCTCTGGAAAGCCACCAGACCGGATTCAAGAGCCAACCCGTGCGGTCACGCCAGACCGGCACGTCCTTAAAGAGAACAACTTGTCACGCGGTCAGAGACAGACCGCGCGACCCTGAGGAAGATCAGCCGTCATGCGGTCACAGCCAGACCGCACGACCTCCTCCTCCAGCAGCCCTTGGACCAGACCAGCGGTCAGCCCTGGAAGCCGCAGCTGACCAATAGAACAGATCGCCATTGTCAGACCGCCAGACCGTGCGGTCACGCCAGACCGCCCGGTCTCTTCCCAGACCGCCCAGGTCCAAAAGCCTCCTCCACTTCCACTTCAATAATTTCAACACTCCCCCTTGAAGTGGGAAGTGGAAACTAGCCCAAGTAGCTCCCTTAGCCATGTGAACGGCCCCTTTGCCAGCGCCTTTGTGAAGATGTCTGCGACATTGTCCGCACTCCGCACATGCTCGACCGAAAGAGATCCCTCCAGCACCTTCTCCCGTATGAAGTGATGCTCGATCTCAATATGCTTCGTCCTCGCGTGACAAACTGGATTGGTCACCAGTTTGAGAGCACTCTCGTTGTCACCGCGTAGCAGTGTCGGCTCCCGAACCTCTTTGTGGACGTCTCCCACCAATCTCCTAAGCCAGATGGCTTCCTGAGCTGCCAAGGCCGAAGCCTTGTATTCCGCTTCTGTGGTAGAGACCGATACGGAATCCTGCTTCTTGCTGCACCATGATATAGCCGTAGGGCCCGCCATGAAGACGAATCCAGATGTCGACTTCCGATCATCTGAATCTCCCCCGTAATCAGCATCCATGTATCCATGCACCTCGAAGCCCGCATCCCTCCTGTATAGGAGACCCATGTCTGAGGTCGCCTTGACATACTTCAGAATGTTCTTGGCCGCTAGCAGATGAGGTACTCGTGGTTCTGCCATAAACCGACTCACCCTGCCTACTGCATATGCAATATCTGGCCTCGTGATCGTCAGATAAATCAAGCTCCCAACCAGAGCTCGGAACACCAACGGATCTTGCATGATCCTTCCCTCATCCTTCCGAAGCTTCATAGCCTTCTCCAGAGGTGTGGAAGTGCACTTCCCTTCCTTCATGCCGAATCGCTCCACGATCCGCTCCGCATATCCGGCTTGGGTCACCAGCACTCCACCTTCCTTCCTCTGCACCTCAAGTCCAAGAAAATGGTGAAGCTCACCAAGATCCTTCATCTCGAACCTGATAGATAGTTCAGCCCGAAGCTGTGCTACCTCCTCCTTCGAGTTCCCCGTCACGATCATATCGTCAACGTATAGCAGCACGATGACCTGAAGCTCCCCGCTCTTCTTGACGAACAAGCTCGAGTCTGAGTCTGAAGCAACAAATCCACAGAATAGGAGATATTCTGCGATCTTCCCGTACCACGCCCTCGGCGCTTGCTTCAACCCATACAGGGCCTTCTTCAGCTTGCAGACATGCTCCGGAAGATCTTCAGACACAAAGCCTGGTGGCTGAACCATAAAGATGTCCTTGTCAATCTCGCCGTACAAGAAAGCGTTCTTGACGTCGAGCTGCCAAATCTCCCATCCACTGAACGCCGCCAAGGCAATGATGAACCGAACTGAAGTCATTTTTGCCACCGGACTGAATGTCTCATCATAGTCTTCACCGTATTGCTGCGAGAACCCCCGAGCTACAAGACGAGCTTTGTACCGCTCGATATTGCCGTCAGCTTTCTTCTTAAGCTTGTAGACCCACTTGCATGTCACAGGAGTGATGCCCTTGGGCTTGGGCACAAGAGACCAGGTCTCGTTCTTCTCAAGAGCTGCCATCTCTTCTTGCATTGCAACGTCCCACTCCTTCACGCCTTGGGCCTTCTCAAAGCTCGACGGCTCCCTCTCATCCAAGGGACCAGCGAAGAAACATGAGACGAAGCTCACTGCGTTTCCTCCTGTATAGCGATCAGGGGCGATGATCGCTCGCTTCGACCTCCTCAGCTCCTTCCCTTGAACTGCAATGTCATCCGCTGCTTCTTCCCTAGCTCCCCTTCCAGACGTGCTAGGAGCATCGCTCCCCTGCTTCCTGAACCAGAAGCCCCCGTCTCGGAACTAGAAGGAGATGGACCACCTGGTGACACAGGTAGCTCCACCTGAAGATTCTCCACAGCTTTCTCTGGCATCTCCACCCTGCTCTCTGGTAACTCCACATCAGAAGACCCCTTGTAAGATGTCACCTCATCGAACACGACGTCGCGAGATACAACAAATCTCCGCGTCTCCGGGTCCATGCACTTCCACTCTTTCTTCCGCTCATCGTATCCCACGAAGACTAGCTTCATTGCTTTCGCATCTAGCTTCGTCCGAAGAGCATCTGGAACATGCACGTAGCAGGTGGAACCAAACACCCTAAGGTGTGCCACACTTGGCTTCTCCTTGAACATCATTTCATGTGGAGTCAGCATGTTGATGGGGCTCAGAGGCATCCTGTTGATGACGTAGGCAGCACAAGACATTCCCTCCGCCCAGAAGGACTTTGGGATACTCTTGGCATGCAGCCAACACTTGCAGGTCTCCGTCAGATGACGGATTTTCCGTTCTGCAACACCGTTCTGTTGTGGAGTATGAGCACAAGTGAGCTCTCTCCGGATGCTCGCCTTCCTGCAAAAAGTAGAGAACTCACCGGAGGTGAACTCCCCTCCGTTGTCAGTCCTCAGCTTCTTCACCCGCAGTCCCAGCCGACCTTCCACGAGCTCCTTGAACTCCACAAACTTGGCAAACGCCTCCGCCTTCTCCTTCAGGAAATATACCCAGACATATCTGGTGTAATCATCGATCAACACCAGCATATACCTGCTGCCTCCGAGGCTTGGGGTAGCAGTTGGTCCCATCAAGTCACCGTGGATGCACTCCAACGGCACACTACTCCTTGTCTGCGACTTGTCAAACGGTAGTCGATGAGACTTGCCGAACTGACATCCTGCGCAAACATGACCTTCTCCGTAGGAAGATAGACTTGGCAAGCCCTTGACCAGGCCTCTCACCGCCATTGCTTTCAGCTTATCCATTCCTACATGCCCCAACCTCTCATGCCATATAACGGCACCATCATTCGTCTTCATCTTGTCGACGTAGGAACTTGTCGATAAAACGAACAAGTCCTTTGCCCGTCTCCCGATATGAACGACCTCGGCCTTCACGGCCTCTACATTACGTAGAAATTTCACTTCTGTTGGGCCGAACAGAACGTGATACCCAGCGTCAACAGCGTTGGTCACGGAGAAGAGGTTTTTCTTCATTCCGGGCACATGATAGACACTCTTCAAAGTAAGTGGTCCTCTATCACTGCCCAAAGAAACAACCCCCACCTTCTCTACTGGATGCACGGTATTATCGGCAGTAATGATTGCATTGTTACCTGTGTAGGGTTGTGCAGAAGAAAGCTTGGTCCCGTCTCCGGTGAGGTGATGACCACACCCCGAGTCCACGATCCAGTCCTCCAAATAGTTGATGGGAGCCGAAGCTCCAATAGAAGCCGAGAAGGCTCCTCCCCATCCTCCATCTATATGTCTGGCCTCAGCTTCCTCCTCCTCCGCAGCATGCCCAGCTTGGGTGACCACCTTGCAATCCTTCCTGAAGTGCCCAACCTTCCCACATTTGTAGCATTTGAGACCTTCCTTCTTCTTCTTCTCCTCAGCCTTAGGAGGATAGCCCCTATCCTGCTGTCCAGAAGTTGAAGGCCCATAGCCTCCAGTGGTCTTCTTCTTCTTGTCCCACTTCTTCTTCTTCCCTGAAAAAAGAACTTCGCCATCTCCCCCAGTCACTGACAACCCCGCCATCTGTCTTGCCAAGCTTTCTTGCGAAGAAAGCAAGTTCTCCAGCTCCAACAGAGACGGCTGATTTGCCCATCCCTGCACCGACATCACAAAGGCCACATATTCCTTCCGCAAGCCGCGGATGATGTGCCTCTTCAGCTTCGCCTCAGAGATAGGCTCATCAGGATCCAGTGCTGAGATTTCAGCGCACAAATTATTCATCTTCAGAAAGAAGTTTGAGATAGAAAGATCACCTTGAGCCGACCTTGCCAGCTCATTCTCCAAGAACTGCAGCCTTGCCACATTCTTCTTGTTAAACAGCCCATCCAGGGCTTTCCAGATTTCTGCAGCCGATCCACATCCCAAAATGTGATCAAAGAGATCAGGTGAAATGGCACGCTTCAAAGTGAACTCGGCCTTGGCATTGGTCTTTCTCCAAGCTCTCACGGCCGGACCGTTATCACCAGCTTCTGTTGCCTTCACCTCTTCCGTCTCATCTCCTCCAACAACTTCCCATAGATCCTCACCCAGAAGATAGCTCTGCATACATGACTTCCACTTCTTGAAGTTAGTCGATGTAAGCATCTCAATACCAAGACCTCTTGCAAATCCACCTTCCATTGGTTTTCCTCTGGTTCCTTCTTCACAAAGGCGATGGCTACTCTAAGTTGCAACCTGCTCTATCCACTCCAACCTCCCTCTGATACCATGTGAAAATTTTTCTAAGGACCTTGTGAGAGCAAGCAGGAATCGATTATGCAACTTAGAGATACAAGCCAAACAACCAGAAACAAACTTTAGGCAAGCAATTGATCTTTATTGATAGCATAAACTTCATTACAGGACAAGACATGCTTGGCGAGACATGATTTTGCCAGCACAGATACCAAACAGAAATACAAGAAGATGAGGATAACTTGAGATCGCTCCAGACCGCGCGACCTCCCTGCGACTTCAACACACTGCCAGACCGCGGCGCCTTGCCGATCACAGCACACCACCAATCCGCTGATCAGACCGCTCCCTTCTTCCGACCTCCTGATTCTCCCGAACTCCAGCACCACAACTCCAAGCCGCAGACCGCCCGAACACTTTCAGAGGAAGAGGTGATCGCTGCCGCCCACACTATCCGCAGAAGCTGCACAAGAGGAATTCAATCAGCAGACCGCACGGTCAGAACAAACCAGACCGCAGGAAACAAGCGAACTCAGCTTACACTTGGTGTGTTCTATTTGCTGCTACAGTGGCTCCCTATTTATAGGCGTGAGACCTGATCCAGTCACCACCCTATGAGATAGAGTCACCACCCATCAGATCGCGCGACCTTACCGGTCAACCCGCGCGATCACTGCAACCCTCCTGCTTCATTTTTGGTGAGCGCCGACTTCACTCCAGACCGCGGGAGATCGCTACTCCCTTGGTCTGAACACGACTCCACACGGAGATCGCCAGACCGCCTAGAAGTCACCCACCACCTGTGTTCGCCTGAGACCGCAAACACAGCCAGCTCGCCCTCCTGGTCTCCTCCTGAGACCGCGAACTGAGACCGCGCGACTAAGAATGACTTAGTCCGCGAACTCCTTCAGAACCCTCTGGAAAGCCACCAGACCGGATTCAAGAGCCAACCCGTGCGGTCACGCCAGACCGGCACGTCCTTGAAGAGAACAACTTGTCACGCGGTCAGAGACAGACCGCGCGACCCTGAGGAAGATCAGCCGTCATGCGGTCACAGCCAGACCGCACGACCTCCTCCTCCAGCAGCCCTTGGACCAGACCAGCGGTCAGCCCTGGAAGCCGCAGCTGACCAATAGAACAGATCGCCATTGTCAGACCGCCAGACCGTGCGGTCACGCCAGACCGCCCGGTCTCTTCCCAGACCGCCCAGGTCCAAAAGCCTCCTCCACTTCCACTTCAATAATTTCAACACTCCCCCTTGAAGTGGGAAGTGGAAACTAGCCCAAGTAGCTCCCTTAGCCGTGTGAACGGCCCCTTTGCCAGCGCCTTTGTGAAGATGTCTGCGACATTGTCCGCACTCCGCACATGCTCGACCGAAAGAGATCCCTCCAGCACCTTCTCCCGTATGAAGTGATGCTCGATCTCAATATGCTTCGTCCTCGCGTGACAAACTGGATTGGTCACCAGTTTGAGAGCACTCTCGTTGTCACCGCGTAGCAGAGTCGGCTCCCGAACCTCTTTGTGGACGTCTCCCACCAATCTCCTAAGCCAGATGGCTTCCTGAGCTGCCAAGGACGAAGCCTTGTATTCCGCTTCTGTGGTAGAGACCGATACGGAATCCTGCTTCTTGCTGCACCATGATATAGCCGTAGGGCCCGCCATGAAGACGAATCCAGATGTCGACTTCCGATCATCCGAATCTCCCCCGTAATCAGCATCCATGTATCCATGCACCTCGAAGCCCGCATCCCTCCTGTATAGGAGACCCATGTCTGAGGTCGCCTTGACATACTTCAGAATGTTCTTGGCCGCTAGCATATGAGGTACTCGTGGTTCTGCCATAAACCGACTCACCCTGCCTACTGCATATGCAATATCTGGCCTCGTGATCGTCAGATAAATCAAGCTCCCAACCAGAGCTCGGAACACCAACGGATCTTGCATGATCCTTCCCTCATCCTTCCGAAGCTTCATAGCCTTCTCCAGAGGTGTGGAAGTGCACTTCCCTTCCTTCATGCCGAATCGCTCCACGATCCGCTCCGCATATCCGGCTTGGGTCACCAGCACTCCACCTTCCTTCCTCTGCACCTCAAGTCCAAGAAAATGGTGAAGCTCACCAAGATCCTTCATCTCGAACCTGATAGATAGTTCAGCCCGAAGCTGTGCTACCTCCTCCTTCGAGTTCCCCGTCACGATCATATCGTCAACGTATAGCAACACGATGACCTGAAGCTCCCCGCTCTTCTTGACGAACAAGCTCGAGTCTGAGTCTGAAGCAACAAATCCACAGAATAGGAGATATTCTGCGATCTTCCCGTACCACGCCCTCGGCGCTTGCTTCAACCCATACAGGGCCTTCTTCAGCTTGCAGACATGCTCCGGAAGATCTTCAGACACAAAGCCTGGTGGCTGAACCATAAAGATGTCCTTGTCAATCTCGCCGTACAAGAAAGCGTTCTTGACGTCGAGCTGCCAAATCTCCCATCCACTGAACGCCGCCAAGGCAATGATGAACCGAACTGAAGTCATTTTTGCCACCGGACTGAATGTCTCATCATAGTCTTCACCGTATTGCTGCGAGAACCCCCGAGCTACAAGACGAGCTTTGTACCGCTCGATATTGCCGTCAGCTTTCTTCTTAAGCTTGTAGACCCACTTGCATGTCACAGGAGTGATGCCCTTGGGCTTGGGCACAAGAGACCAGGTCTCGTTCTTCTCAAGAGCTGCCATCTCTTCTTGCATCGCAGCGTCCCACTCCTTCACGCCTTGGGCCTTCTCAAAGCTCGACGGCTCCCTCTCATCCAAGGGACCAGCGAAGAAACATGAGACGAAGCTCACTGCGTTTCCTCCTGTATAGCGATCAGGGGCGATGATCGCTCGCTTCGACCTCCTCAGCTCCTTCCCTTGAACTGCAATGTCATCCGCTGCTTCTTCCCTAGCTCCCCTTCCAGACGTGCTAGGAGCATCGCTCCCCCTGCTTCCTGAACCAGAAGCCCCCGTCTCGGAACTAGAAGGAGATGGACCACCTGGTTACACAGGTAGCTCCACCTGAAGATTCTCCACAGCTTTCTCTGGCATCTCCACCCTGCTCTCTGGTAACTCCACATCAGAAGACCCCTTGTAAGATGTCACCTCATCGAACACGACGTCGCGAGATACAACAAATCTCCGCGTCTCCGGGTCCATGCACTTCCACCCTTTCTTCCGCTCATCGTATCCCACGAAGACTAGCTTCCTTGCTTTCGCATCTAGCTTCGTCCGAAGAGCATCTGGAACATGCACGTAGCAGGTGGAACCAAACACCCTAAGGTGTGCCACACTTGGCTTCTCCTTGAACATCATTTCATGTGGAGTCAGCATGTTGATGGGGCTCAGAGGCATCCTGTTGATGACGTAGGCAGCACAAGACATTCCCTCCGCCCAGAAGGACTTTGGGATACTCTTGGCATGCAGCCAACACTTGCAGGTCTCCGTCAGATGACGGATTTTCCGTTCTGCAACACCGTTCTGTTGTGGAGTATGAGCACAAGTGAGCTCTCTCCGGATGCCCGCCTTCCTGCAAAAAGTAGAGAACTCACCGGAGGTGAACTCCCCTCCGTTGTCAGTCCTCAGCTTCTTCACCCGCAGTCCCAGCCGACCTTCCACGAGCTCCTTGAACTCCACAAACTTGGCAAACGCCTCCGCCTTCTCCTTCAGGAAATATACCCAGACATATCTGGTGTAATCATCGATCAACACCAGCATATACCTGCTGCCTCCGAGGCTTGGGGTAGCAGTTGGTCCCATCAAGTCACCGTGGATGCACTCCAACGGCACACTACTCCTTGTCTGCGACTTGTCAAACGGTAGTCGATGAGACTTGCCGAACTGACATCCTGCGCAAACATGACCTTCTCCGTAGGAAGATAGACTTGGCAAGCCCTTGACCAGGCCTCTCACCGCCATTGCTTTCAGCTTATCCATTCCTACATGCCCCAACCTCTCATGCCATATAACGGCACCATCATTCGTCTTCATCTTGTCGACGTAGGAACTTGTCGATAAAACGAACAAGTCCTTTGCCCGTCTCCCGATATGAACGACCTCGGCCTTCACGGCCTCTACATTACGTAGAAATTTCACTTCTGTTGGGCCGAACAGAACGTGATACCCAGCGTCAACAGCGTTGGTCACGGAGAAGAGGTTTTTCTTCATTCCGGGCACATGATAGACACTCTTCAAAGTAAGTGGTCCTCTATCACTGCCCAAAGAAACAACCCCCACCTTCTCTACTGGATGCACGGTATTATCGGCAGTAATGATTGCATTGTTACCTGTGTAGGGCTGTGCAGAAGAAAGCTTGGTCCCGTCTCCGGTGAGGTGATGACCACACCCCGAGTCCACGATCCAGTCCTCCAAATAGTTGATGGGAGCCGAAGCTCCAATAGAAGCCGAGAAGGCTCCTCCCCATCCTCCATCTATATGTCTGGCCTCAGCTTCCTCCTCCTCCGCAGCATGCCCAGCTTGGGTGACCACCTTGCAATCCTTCCTGAAGTGCCCAACCTTCCCACATTTGTAGCATTTGAGACCTTCCTTCTTCTTCTTCTCCTCAGCCTTAGGAGGATAGCCCCTATCCTGCTGTCCAGAAGTTGAAGGCCCATAGCCTCCAGTGGTCTTCTTCTTCTTGTCCCACTTCTTCTTCTTCCCTGAAAAAAGAACTTCGCCATCTCCCCCAGTCACTGACAACCCCGCCATCTGTCTTGCCAAGCTTTCTTGCGAAGAAAGCAAGTTCTCCAGCTCCAACAGAGACGGCTGATTTGCCCATCCCTGCACCGACATCACAAAGGCCACATATTCCTTCCGCAAGCCGCGGATGATGTGCCTCTTCAGCTTCGCCTCAGAGATAGGCTCATCAGGATCCAGTGCTGAGATTTCAGCGCACAAATTCTTCATCTTCAGAAAGAAGTTTGAGATAGAAAGATCACCCTGAGCCGACCTTGCCAGCTCATTCTCCAAGAACTGCAGCCTTGCCACATTCTTCTTGTTAAACAGCCCATCCAGGGCTTTCCAGATTTCTGCAGCCAATCCACATCCCAAAATGTGATCAAAGAGATCAGGTGAAATGGCACGCTTCAAAGTGAACTCGGCCTTGGCATTGGTCTTTCTCCAAGCTCTCACGGCCGGACCGTTATCACCAGCTTCTGTTGCCTTCACCTCTTCCGTCTCATCTCCTCCAACAACTTCCCATAGATCCTCACCCAGAAGATAGCTCTGCATACATGACTTCCACTTCTTGAAGTTAGTCGATGTAAGCATCTCAATACCAAGACCTCTTGCAAATCCACCTTCCATTGGTTTTCCTCTGGTTCCTTCTTCACAAAGGCGATGGCTACTCTAAGTTGCAACCTGCTCTATCCACTCCAACCTCCCTCTGATACCATGTGAAAATTTTTCTAAGGACCTTGTGAGAGCAAGCAGGAATCGATTATGCAACTTAGAGATACAAGCCAAACAACCAGAAACAAACTTTAGGCAAGCAATTGATCTTTATTGATAGCATAAACTTCATTACAGGACAAGACATGCTTGGCGAGACATGATTTTGCCAGCACAGATACCAAACAGAAATACAAGAAGATGAGGATAACTTGAGATCGCTCCAGACCGCGCGACCTCCCTGCGACTTCAACACACTGCCAGACCGCAGCGCCTTGCCGATCACAGCACACCACCAATCCGCTGATCAGACCGCTCCCTTCTTCCGACCTCCTGATTCTCCCGAACTCCAGCACCACAACTCCAAGCCGCAGACCGCCCGAACACTTTAAGAGGAAGAGGTGATCGCTGCCGCCCACACTATCCGCAGAAGCTGCACAAGAGGAATTCAATCAGCAGACCGCACGGTCAGAATAAACCAGACCGCAGGAAACAAGCGAACTCAGCTTACACTTGGTGTGTTCTATTTGCTGCTACAGTGGCTCCCTATTTATAGGCGTGAGACCTGATCCAGTCACCACCCTATGAGATAGAGTCACCACCCATCAGATCGCGCGACCTTACCGGTCAACCCGCGCGATCACTGCAACCCTCCTGCTTCATTTTTGGTGAGCGCCGACTTCACTCCAGACCGCGGGAGATCGCTACTCCCTTGGTCTGAACACGACTCCACACGGAGATCGCCAGACCGCCTAGAAGTCACCCACCACCTGTGTTCGCCTGAGACCGCAAACACAGCCAGCTCGCCCTCCTGGTCTCCTCCTGAGACCGCGAACTGAGACCGCGCGACTAAGAATGACTTAGTCCGCGAACTCCTTCAGAACCCTCTGGAAAGCCACCAGACCGGATTCAAGAGCCAACCCGTGCGGTCACGCCAGACCGGCACGTCCTTGAAGAGAACAACTTGTCACGCGGTCAGAGACAGACCGCGCGACCCTGAGGAAGATCAGCCGTCATGCGGTCACAGCCAGACCGCACGACCTCCTCCTCCAGCAGCCCTTGGACCAGACCAGCGGTCAGCCCTGGAAGCCGCAGCTGACCAATAGAACAGATCGCCATTGTCAGACCGCCAGACCGTGCGGTCACGCCAGACCGCCCGGTCTCTTCCCAGACCGCCCAGGTCCAAAAGCCTCCTCCACTTCCACTTCAATAATTTCAACACGATATATATACGATAGATATACGATAGATATACGATATGTTGGGTATTGTAGCCATAATAACCTTGATTTGAAGAAGTGTCCCTTGAACTAAGATGAATTGATATTGTATTTGATATAGTTTCTTAGTTGTGTGTTTGCAAGACTTTAATTGCTAAGTACAAACCAATGTCAGGTTTCAGTGAGTCATAAACACAGGCCTATGCAATGTAATCCCTCATTGTGTAGACCAAGGTGTTGAATCATGTGAAATCTCTCTATTTGGTTGTACTTCATATTCAAACACTATGGAGAAGACAAGTTGAAGAGGTTGCTGTTTTCAAAAGTGGAAGAAAAATAGTCTAAGTCTTCTTCATCGAGTGGTCTCGAAGAATCCAAGTAATTTCGTCGAGACAACTCGTGAAGGCTTAGCTATTCGTTGAAATTACTCGAGAAATCTCAGAAAATATTTCCAAGTGTTTTTCGTCGAGTAAAACTATTCACTCGACGAATTCGTCGAGTAAGATTGTTCACCGATGAATTCGTCGAGTGATGGAATTTTTCCTCTTCCCATCTTTTCGCCGAGTAAAATAAATTTCACTCGACGAATTCGTCAAGTCATAAGTTCCATTCGACGAATCCAGATAGAGCGCGTTTTCTTCTATTCGACGCGGTTTTTCCTTTTAGAGTTTTTCGTCCATGTATAGTCCACGTGGACCTCTTTCCTTAAGTCGTGTTTATAGTCATTTAAAGGAGTGCTATAAATACTTAAAGGATGTTTCTTTGAACCCTAATCGTGCTATTTGGAAAGAAATACATCGAGATTTCTGTCGGCCATCATTCTCGTTCTTGCATAGCCATTCTTATGTCGCCGACAAGTCCAGCGCTCGATTCTTCATCAAGTCTCGACTCAACAAGATCTCTGTGCTCAGATTGATTCAAGTGTTTTCTAGATCTTGTTGTGTCGACAAGTATTCAGATCAAATCATTCAAGACAAAGGATTTCTTCTTCCCCATTCAAGTTTAGGATTTCATCTATTTCAAGGAAGAAGAAGACCTATCATTTCAAATCTGAAGAAGTAGAATCGTCTTGAGTTCTAAGAGATTGGATCTTCAATCCAAAGTTATTGTAATATCTTTTTACATATTCTTGTAGGAAGTTTTATCTTCCGAGTCTTTGTAGATCCTAGTTTAGAGGATCGAGTTTGTAGGAGAAATTGTTCTCCGAGTTTGTAGGAGTTTCACTCCGAGTTGTAAGATTATTCATAATCTGAGAATAGTGAAGTAGCCTAGTCTAGTCGGGCGTGCTAGATAGGTGAGGCGGGAAAGTGGATGTACTCATTCTGGGGAACCACTATAAATCCTTGTGTTTGGGTGTGCTCTTTGTTTTTTGTGCGCTTTTCTTTATAGTTTTTAATTCCGCTTAAAAAGCCATAGAACTAACCTATTCCCCCCCCCCCCCTCTAGGTGATCTAGGTAGCAACTAGATTCTTTCACAATGGATATACGATAGATATGCGATAGAACCCATATTTATCGTATATCTATCGTATATTTATCGTATATCTATCGTATATATAAGAACCCGTTGGCAAATATTGCCAAATTTATTGTTTCATTTGACTAGTCATGCTTGCAACTCCCCCAAGAATTTATTAATGTAGCATTAATAAATGTTGCATTAATTAAAGAATTTCTTAGATTCTGCCTGAATTATTACACAGAATTTCAAAGTAATGCAAAGTATTGTTTTTTGTATTTATCCTTTCTTTCAAATAAGTTATCGTCATTCTTATGTTGATGGTTATTAATCTTCATATCTATCTGCATACACTGAGTAGAAATTGATGCAAGGTCATGTTCATAGAGTAGAATGTTATATGCACACTAGTATGAAGATAAGCGTTTTGAATTTGACTTCTACCTTCTTCTTCTTATTTAAATGTTGAATACAGTTCGATGTGTTGTTACTTATACAAGCGCTTTCTTGTTGTGCTCTAAATAACCTGAGTTGTGTGCTGAATTGAAAATAGTTGTGCTCTGATTAGACCTTGGAATTATGTCAAATTAGTTCAATTTGAAAATGATGCATTAGATCTTCTTTTCCCTTAGATGTGACTCCATTCTCTTAGTGGGATTTGACGAAAGCCTTCCTATAGTAACTGAACTTAGGCGATAATTCACGCTCGGTGAGGTATTCGACAAAAAATTGAGTTGTTCGTCGAATGCAATTTGACGCATACTTTTTGAATTTGATGATTATGGACCAACTGCTGGATTTGGCTCATTTGGCCTATAGAGCGCAATGATAAAAAAAATAGTCATTTTACACATGAGTACGACATAACCTATATCACTTCTAGAATAAACTAATGCATCAAATCTAAGAGTTTTCCTAATAATCTTCTCTTATTTGTTATACTTGATTGATTTTTAAAAGAAAAGTAATATAAAGAAAAATAGCAAATAGGGTTAGAGAAGACGCAAGCCCAAGACATAGGAGAAATAGAGAAATTCTATTCAATCTAAAACATTCCTTACAACTCACTCTGCCCTTTACATAGAAATAGAATAGAAGAAAATTATAGTAAAAAGAAAAGAGCATTGCATGACATTAGGAGCTTACATCTAAAACATTTTTGCTTGCTTGCGAGTAAGAAAAAGATTCTGAACATCAAGTAGCTTCTCATTTATGGCTGTTAGTTATTGGGTTGTCTACTTTATTACCTAGAGGGGGGCGGGGGTGAATAGGTTTTTCAAAATACTTTTACCCCTTCCTTTTCGGTTTCTTACTTTCTAGTGTGATAGGTTAATAATTATTAAGCACAATACAGAAAGCACTCAAGGATCTATAGAGATTCCTCAAGACAACGTGTCTTGAGTAGTCTTCTGTCCTGCTGCACCTATCTAGCAATGAGCAAGACTCAGCAAACTCTGCCAAAGCTTCAGGCCCTCAAGCCTTACAACACGGACCCGCAAGTCCTACAACCTAAGCCCGCAAGCCCCTACTGCACCCGAGCCCTCAAGCCCTACCTACCTCAGACCCGCAAGTCTAGCCTCTGCCCTGGCCCTCAAGCCTCACAGGTCTCAAGTCCTCAAGCTTGACAATATCGGACCCCCAAGTCCACTACCCTGGCCCTCAAGCTCACAGCTCTCCAGCCCTCAAGCTAGACAATATCAGACCCGCAAGTCCACTGCCCTGGCCCTAAAGCCTCACAGCTCTCCAGCCCTCAAGCTAGACAATATCGGACCCGCAAGTCCACTGCCCTGGCCCTCATGCCTCACAGCTCTCCAGCCCTCAAGCTAGACACTCAGATCTGAAACCAGATCTTACAATTTTTTGGCCCGCAGCCTTACAACAATGAAAGTTGAAATAAAAACTTTGCCGGATGAAGATCGGCAACTTAGCCTGATGGAGATCGACTTCTTGACTTGAAGAAGATGCTTCTTGATTTGTCTTTTTCAGCACTGGATCTTCTTCAGCCCTTCTTCTTTTGCCTGATGTTGATCGACTTCTTATCAGTCAATGGAGATGACTGAAACTTTTGAAAACACCGGATAGGAATCTTGGTTCTCTTCTTCTTCTTCACTGCATCTATTACTGTTTAATTGAAATGCTCTGCGGGATTCTTTTCGTTCCTCTCTCCTTTTTTCTAGGGCATCACTGTTCCCTTTTTTTATAGGACTGATGAGCCGCTTGACGGTCACATATGATGTCCTTTACTGTCAGACGCCCATCCCTTAAGAGCACACACTGATTGGACAATCAGGCGGCGGCATTAAATGCATGACAGTGCGTCCGCAACATTTGAATTTTTCTCGATGATATTTCCATTGTTACGATAACATGGATAATATCTTGACGACAGGACTTTGTCGGTTCCTTGAACATTGTTAGATCTTCAAGTCTTCTTGCTTCTGCCTCTGATGCTGACATCTCGACGATACGAGATATCCTGGCGTTTCTGCATATACAACGATATGTTATCTCTGACTGTGTCATCGTGATCTTCTTTCTTGCAGGCTGTCGTTGTAATAATTTTATCTTCTCGACGTCATGCCTTCTTTATGACAATGTAGTTGTCATCAATCTTACTTAGCCTCTTCAGCGACAAGGCTTCTTCACGATGATACTTGTTTTGTTCAGTCTTATCGACGATACAGTTTCAACGATATCTTCGACACTAATCTTCCCTTTGCCTTTTCAATGATAAGGCTACTTTGATGATGTCGACGATTCAGCATCTTCTCGACGACATTCCTTCCTTTGATATCTTCGATGTTGCTCTTTCATCAGCTCATGTCTTCTCTCCGATATTCTGTCAGCATTGTGATGTCATAATGATATGTGCATCACGACGATAACTTCCATTGTCCTTCAGCTTTGCTTTGCTCACCATTATGACGACAAGCATACTTTGTCGATGACATCTCCTATTCTTCTCGACGATATTGTACTTTATTTTCCTGAGATTATGAGCTAGAGATGTGATCAAATACAAAGTGAAGTTTTTTTGACTTAGTGACTTCTTCAAATCAGGAATCATGTAGGCAAGATTACCAACAATCTCCCCCTATTTGAAGAAGTCAGAATCTCAATTCAAGACTACTTTCACTTGACAATAAATATTATAATCTTAAATGGAAGGCATAAGCATTTAAGAATTTACTTATCTTTTGTTGAACTTATGAGTACATCAAGCTTGTAGCTCCCCCTTGATTTGATGTCTCTTCTTTTGTGGCTCCCCCTTGATTTGAAGTCTCTTCTTTTGTGGCTGCCCCTACTCCTTTTGCTCCCCCTAGCTTTGAGATCTTCTTGAGCATCTTGTCTTAAACATATTGATACCATTTCTCCCCCTTTCTGACTTCTTTTCTGCAGATCATCGTTCGATATCATTTTGACTTAGGCAGTTGATTGTCCTTTTTGTTGAAATTCTTCAGCAATTGTCCTGAGAGATTTTCTATCTTTCCTGCACTCTGCATAACCTGCATATGATGTCTAGCATAGACACGTGTATGATTGTACGATATTTTGCTGGGTAGGCACACAAGGTGCAAGGCACGCTATCAGTTATCAGCAAGCAATAACTGGATATAGCAGTAATTGCACATTTATGAATACCATACACATCAAGAATAGCATGCAGCAATATCATCACAGGCATATGCCTTATAAGCATTCATATATAAGTATTCATATACTTAGATTGTTTATATATATAACTAGTCATATAAAAGGACCAATTGTTCTTGGAGTAAGATTAGCCTTAGAAATCTACGTCATTCTATCGTCTTGAACGAGATGTCTCCTTAGGGCTTGCTGCAGTTGGCTCCCTTTGCTTCTTCTTCTGTCTCCTGTAGAAGTCAATTAGCTTCAGAATCTTCTTTGGAGGAGGAGGAGGACCGTGGGGAAAGGCCATCTTATGTAGTTTCCTTGCCTCCAGGTCTCTCAGGTGACGATTCCATTCTGTTGAGGAGTACACTCTTTCGTAGTCTACCTGACTGTGTCCAAATGCTATCCAGGACTCTGTGATGATTTCATTTGAATGTGGGCTCCACCTGCTTGATTCTGGATCCTGCTCAATTTTATTTAGTCTCTTCTTTCTGTACTCTGCCTGGAGGTTTTCCTCCTCTTCCTGGATGTTGCGGATTTGACCGAATCGGCTTCATAGGCTTCGGAGTCAGTGCTGATGGAGGGTCCAGTGGGTACATATACAGATGGGGTTATTTATAGTGCTTGCTTTATTTGATTACTTACCCATATTGCTTGATGTGAACAAGCATCTA